>OY390736.1:18299183-20699183 GCA_959613385.1 Geotrupes spiniger | reverse complement strand
GTAATAATACAATGTGAAGGGTTATACCTTGCACCAATTTGTTGAAAACTGTAAGACCTCATGTTTTGGCGCAAAATATAATAAATAATCTGGCATAATCCGCTAAAGATAGAATTGGAGTCACTAGTCGAGAGTTGGAGATCCGCTTTAGGTTCTCGTACAAATCCGTCCATAGAATTTAACCAGAAATGATGTATATTATCGGCAAAGAAGGAACTGCCCCAAATACACTCAGGCACAGCTCGAAAGAACAACTAGATGTTACAGACTTCGAAGGCATTTTGTGAGGAACCGTGTGATTATAATGGATGATGGGACATATTTAACGGTCTCATATTCTGAAATAAAAAGAAACGATGGGCTTTATACGTATGATATTGAAAACGGCCCAAAAGAATTAAAATTCAAAGCAAATGTTTCAAAAATTTGCTGACAAACTTTTAGTCTGGTGCGCGATTTCTGAGGCTGGGATTTCCAAACCCTGTGTTGGCCATTTGTGGAAAAGCTGTCGATACTGGGCTTTAATCCAAAGAAAATGCTTAATTTTATTAATAATCTGATCTCGCTTCATGCCATTATGCCAGGAGGAGAATGAAAATGGTTGGAGCAGCATAGCGTCAGGTATGTACCGAGAGAAGATTATCAACGATCTTAAATGATTAAACATTTCTCGATACTTCTTGACCAACAAAACCAGCAAAGAATACACGAAATTGAAAACACATTAAATTAAATTAAACAATTTCCTATATTAGCAGACAAGGTTGTTACAAATTGGTCAAGCATGAAAGGAGTCCCGAAATATTTAAAATTAAGTGGTCGTGAATAATTCTACTGCTGGTTCTGGATAAATTATTGGATTTTTTAAGAGTTGATTACATGTATTCTTTCTCTGTAACGTGTTTTGATGGATGTATCGAAGGAGCACTCGATACAAATTATTTCAAGCCAAAATATATAACATACCGACATGTCCATAACAAGAACAGACATACAAAATTTCCAAAACCGATTATAGATTTCTTGAATATCAAGAACTTTTAAGAGGCTATAGGTCGGATGCAATCGTTCAAAGCACAACGAGAATAGAGAACAATATCCCACTATGAAAGGACAATTCGAAATCAACTTTTCAATTTCCTCGCCACCATGATATTGAAATTGATAATCGATCTATACGCTTTATAAGAAATATCTTTGATAAAAAATATGAACGACTCAATTGAATTCTCTTTATCAGGAATTTAAAAAATATTTCACTTTTCATATAATATACTAACAACACAGCATGTTTTACAATAATACATTTTTTAAAATTCATATTCATATTCAGTATTAATAGGAATGAAAGTTTGGACATATGGAACCATGTATTATATAAAGTTATCATTGGTAATTCCATAAATGTTTGATGATATTGATTAAAATTCATTCGTTCACGAGCGAAAGTTTCTAGATACATTACGATAACTACGCGATGTTTGGGCGTAATTGTTCGAGATATGGTATTACAGTGTAATACGCTCGAGTAATAGAAGGTAATAATGTATCTATTTCTCGGCAACAAGCAATCAACTTTAAAATAGGTAGACGTACATCCTTAGTAAAGTCAAAGATGATTTTTATGTTATTAATATTCCAATAATTAATAATTACCAAAGATCAATCGTAATTACAGGATAAATATTCGAAATACAACCACTAGGTCACAACACGCAATTGTCTTTCTTCGACACAATACGATGAACACCACTTAGTTAATGCCAGTCGAGTAGAGTAGCTCATGAAGGAATTGCAATTGAAGTAATAAATCTAATTTGAAATAAAATTTTAAACCAAGAAACACAATTTGAAATATGTAAGAAAACTTCAATTTTATTATTATTTCTACTGATAATTAGGGGACAAAGATCAATAAGATTAGGAAAGTTCTACTTACTTCTTACACAAAACTAAAGGACTGACGTAACTGAAGTAAGAGTAAGCAGACTAATAAGCAAAATATACGTTAAATTTTTATTAAATATTGTTTCGTAATATAATGACATTTTACGATGTTATCACGAGGGTCAATTATTAATCTTGGGAGCATCGGGAATAATATTATTTTTTTGCGACACGATGATCATAAAAAACGTTATATATATTTCGTTTCATTTCAACAATTTTAAGCAATTTTTGTATTCGTATTTAAGTATAGATATCAAGAAGTTTCAATTGTATTATATTTAATTAATTATAAACAAAACTCAATTATACATCACATTATCATTCATATCACATTGTTGAATGCTGGTGACATTTCATGTGCCTATATGTAGTGTAACTGTTTATAATGGAAAATAAACTAGCATGAATTTGGCAACTTTTGAGTTTCAAGATGTTCAACACAGAAACTAATTACTATAAATCGTTTTTTTTTTCACGTTTACATTGTAATCATTAATGTAATGTTGTTGAACACGTGTGAGTTGGTGTTGTTGTAGTACTTCTTAAACGGGACTTCAATTATATGGCTATGATATTTAATTTCACCTATCACAACGTGCAACGATAGCAATCACAGCAATCACTGATAACACGCAACTAAACTGAGCAACAACAATGAAGCGTTGAATAACGTTTGGTACTTGCAACTCTGTTTAAAATACTGGACTCGATAAGTCGTCGCGTATACCATCTCATTTTACCATAAAACATATCCAAAAATGTAAAAATACACATTCTTCACATATGAAACACATTGTTGATTACAAAATAAATAAGCAATTAATTAAACGACCGCTTGTTGAGGATTACAGAGGATAAAAAATGAAAAGGCCGAAGAGATAATGTGACAGTGTGTTTTTAAGAAAATAGATCTAAATAAAAGCACAAGTACAGGTACTAGAAGAAATACATCCTGTAATACTATTAGGAATGGAGATGAAAAGACGATACTAAAAAATGTGAAAGAAAAAGCAACGAAAGGTTTTTAATTTATGAAGATCTGTAAAAAATCTGAAACGGGAAAATTGAAATAAGACCTAACAGGTAAACAATGCACGCGAAACAAATAAAAATGGGATTTCCATGTGCTGAAGAATTGAAAGCGATAAAGAGAAGCAAAAGTAAAGGGAATATAAAAACTAAAAGATATAGAAAAGGAAAAGATGATGAAATTAGCAATGAAGAAGAGCAAAGGATGGGGAGTTGACAAGGTTTTTGTGTATAAATAGACAAGCCAAGTGGCAGATGACAGAAAAGATACATCAGAAAACCAAAAGATAAATAATTATGAATATTAGATAATAATCACATGGAAGTACGAAGATAACCTGAAATACCTAGCGACCATTACTTGGTCGTGACTAAAATGACAGAAATGAAAGCCACAGTAAATGAAGAACTTATTAAACACATATAAATATAAATAGAAACGATAAAAACAGACGAGAACTTAATAATAACATTTCTGGAAAATCGAAACAAATAATTACGAATGTACAGTACGCATATGATGATATAAACAACATCTTGGTGGACAGAAATAAAAATCTAAAGCAAAGGTTGTGGAAGAATTTTCTACCTAATATAATAAAGGAAAACTAGGAACTATATAAAACAGAAATCAAGCCATTAATGCTAGTTGCAAAGACGGATAAAACTTGAATAAGAAAGCAGGGTCAATCATAAGCTATGTTATTGAGTGGTTGTAACATTTAGAAAACGGGAAAATGAAAATTATGAACAGGTGGGGAAAAAGAAGAATTCATGGATTTATTGAAGGATGAAGAAGGACTAGAATTTAACTTAGAACATAATTCAAGAAAAATGTGAGCCACGAAATAAGCAGGGAAGGAATGACATCGAGGGGAGTGGAAAAAGCATGCGATATGATAAAAGGGATGGGACAAGAAGTACTGAAAAGCCGAAAGAACATTTCATAAAATATGGCAAGAAATATAATTCTCAACATATTGACAGATCGTACCTGTACTGCCAACATATGAAAAAGGTGATAAAATGATTACCATTATTAAGCACAGAAATTACGATGTGAGAAAATATTATTAATGAAAAAGTACGGGCTAAAATTGACAATGTATTAAAAGGTGGTTGCGTTGGGTTGGGTTGGGAAGTTACATTGGACGTATACAAGGCCATATATTCACACACAACAAATGCAACAACTAACTCAAATATGATATTTAACATTCATAGATTCACAGAAAGCATTTGAAGAAATCGATAGGCAAAAAGTAACTCTACGAAAAATACAGGAAATCTACAAAGGATTATTATTGTGTTAATAAGGAATAACACATCAGATTTATTTAAGACATAAGGAGGATTAAGGCAAGCAAGATGTTTAATTACATTATTTATAATATTCGTGGAAGTAGTGATTTAAGAATACGCATCGAAATGTAACTTGTGAATGGTATACTGGAACGGAAAAAAAATAAATTTCAGAAGTTGCTCATAATGTTGATATTATTCTTATAGGCCAGAAATAAAGAAGAAATGTAAAAAGCAGTGGTGCGGATTAATTTTAAAACATATGGGATGAAGATCAATACAAATAAGACCCTAGCAATGTTAAAGGAGAAGACGCAGAAAATCTGAACAGACTTGTATCGAATAAAAATACTCCAATACTTAGGAGTGACTACAATAAAATGGAAAAATGAATATCGATTAATAAGAGAATATAAAAAAATTTTATGACTCTCCAACACAATAACTAAAGAAATATTAACACGAAAGAAAAACATAAGACAAAATGAAAAATGTTTGAAGCAATGTATAGACAAATTTTAAAGAGAGCAAAATGGAATTCAAACAATGAAAACGTAGTGTGTAATTATTCAATTTGCATTACTTGAAACGACATGAGCAGTGTATTTTTAATTTGCAAATGATTTTTGGCAGTTTTTAAGGGGTTACATCTAGTTGCCGAAGAAAAGGCGTGTTTTTGGGGAAAATGATTGCAGGTTTCGGACAGTTTTTTTCGCACCAAAGGGTATATCTAGAACTATGTATCATAATTTTTTTATTGTAAAAAAATTCACAAATGTAGCAGATATAATATATTTCCCGGACCGCTGTTCAAGAAAGGCCTTCCGCGGTGACCACTGTAACTTCTACACCGATCATCTCAAATCAAAAAACCAAATGAATTAAATTTTTATGTCCTATTGTCTAGTCTTTAATCGAAGGATTTGATAAAATATCAATTTTTGAAAAATGGTCGGCGATTGAAAGTGAAAGTCTAAATTTCTGTGAAAAAATCACTCCATTTTCCTTGATATAAAAAAAGTATGCATTGAAGAAAAAAATCCTTCGATTAAGGACTAGCTTCTGATATAACAAAATCTGAAGTTATAAGTCAACAGTTATAATTAACTTACTGTTCGCCGTATTTTTCTTCTGAATGTTTAAACATTTCGACGAGGGTACACACTGTGTAATGAAGAACGCGAATCTGTGTGCTCAGCAAGCCACATAGGATCTCCGGAAAAAATGGAGGTTCACGATCCTCCATTTTTTCCGGAACATCCTGTGTGGTTTGCTGAGCACACAGATTCGTGTTCTTCATTACACAGTGCGTACCCTCATTTCAAGTATTCCAAGCACATGGTTATGCATATTTTTATATATTCTCTTAAATCTCGTATAAGTCGCCTTATTCTGTTTACTGCCACTTGACCAACATTTACCCATTCTTATACAAATCTCTGGAGCACACGAAATCGTTGCTTCATATTTCACACTTGCAAAAAAAACATGTCGTAACATAATTCTTCCACTCCGCCGGTACCTATTCATAGACTCACTCTCTATTTTATCACCAAATTAAAAAGTAATACATTTTTTCATTATGTGCTCGCACAATGTCATTATGTTCAATTATACATTATCTCTTTTTACGAGTACATATATAGACACGTTCGTGCTTTCCATGGAATCAACTTCCTCTATTCACGAGTGCACGCCAATTTCCTCATTTGTTTATATTGTATATAGGAATCATCACGTGGCAATACATAACCTCCTTGCATATTTTTCACCAGCTTCTTCTCGGCGATTAATAATACGTCCCCTACCTTTCGCAACTTAATACTGACAATATGCAAATTGCACCAGTTGGCTGCGTCTGTGTTCTTATGCTCTGTCTCATATTTAAGTTCCTACAACTATATTCTGCACTGTCATGCTAAATGAATAACTGCATAAATAATGCATAACTACATTAATCTACGTTCTCTCCGGAATATTTAATCGCATGGTCAACATTAACCTCTTGAAAGAGTTTAAATTTAATATTTTTCCCTATTTCATATTTTTATCTATTTTATAATCCATTCTAGTCCCCTCACTCAGAACGTCATACATATTTCAGAAAACAGTATTAAATATTTTTGCGCGTCCCGTCAGAGTTATTATTAGTATGCATTTGAAGCAATCCTACAAGTAATTAAGCTGAATAATAATAAGTAGAATAGTGCGAATATCAACTTGAGGTTGAATAGTCCACCAATAATGGAACTTAAATAGGTTTATCGACATGAAGTAATCTATGCTTTAAATTAATAAATAATTTTAAAAGCGAAACGAATTGACTAATTGTTAAAGATTGTTTTTGCATTAGTTAATCATGTTTCATGAAATCAAACAATTTTCTATTGCTAACATGAACCATGAACTTGTCTGGCAAATTATTACACTGTTATTACTATTTATGAACACTAATTGAACGACCTTCATGGATATAGATATCTAGTAAAAGATTTCTATATCCATTCCATTTCCATGCCAGTCGTTCAATTAGTGTTCATAAATAGTAATAACAGTGAAATAATTTTCCAGACAAGAACGCCTGCCGAGTACGCAGACTTCAACCTCGAGTTATTTCTCTCTATGTTTTGGCAAATAACATCAATCCATATATTCGATGCAATCATTCTAAATTTAAATGATCTGCCTCCGTCTGACCGACCCGACGAATTTACATATTTAAATTGCACACACCGATCCGTCCGAACATCGGCCGATCGGTTCACATTGAGAAATTGAAAAATCCCTGTTTGATATTGGCCTTTCAAGATAAAATAGAGAATATTTAATAAAAAATTAATTGGCGTTTAATTGTATGATTTTCTATTACATTGAAATATCACCAGGCAATTTTCTTTATAGTTAAAATGTTAAAATTTAATTCATATGTCAAAGCAATAATGAAAATATACATATTTAAACTTTTCGCCCAATTCGATTTGGTTTTGAGCTTTAATTTTAAGCTTATTTATAAAGCCTTCAAAATAAATGCAAAAATATAACGCAGAACCAGAGCATAACTTGTTGAAAAATGTCTTCGTCAGCGAACCGTCGCCAATCGTCTTGGTATTAATACATTTGTGGAGTCGTCCAAAAGCATCGTATAACCGAAAGGGATGTAGGATGATCAGGTCAAGGGTGAAAGCAAAAAACAACGGCGTTAAGATCGATTTTTGTTAATGCAAACCTTGCAAAATCGAACACTTCACTACAAAGGCTCACTGATGAAAGGTATAACGTCACTTTAAATGGAGATACTATTAAGGCGAAGCCTGGCAGAATACCAATTAAAATCTATTATTATCGCAAGAGGTCCTCTATATAGAGACCATCGCAGATTTGATTCAAAATCATGTTACCTGGAGAAATGAAGATTGTTCGTCGAGTTTTGTTTTCGTACGAATTTATGATTTGCCTTTATCATTGTTATCAACTGGTGCAAATTTATCGAAGACCAGCCATTATCTTTCCAGACGTACGGTTTGGTGGTGCTTCTCTTATCGAATATATATGGGATGAGATGAGAAGAGGTCTTAGAAACTAACCGCACTAAGCTGCTAATTATAATGAGTTTGCTATACACTGTTGAATTGTTACGAATGGTTGTGTGTCGAAGTGGTCTGCTGAAAAACAGAAAGAAAACATCGCCTTAAAACGAGGGAGAAAATTCTACATAGTACCAAGAATACAGGACTGAGGTCAGCAACTTACTAATTGATAAATAGCGGTTCAAGACAAATTAATTTGCAGGTAAACATGCGATTAAAAACCTCGATGTAACGGATGCTTTTGCGGCGTCGCGTCGTATAAAAGAAAACGCTCGTCTTCATCGGTTAGCGTGGACATGTACAAACAGGTAATTTTAGAATGTAAATTATTGAATAAATAAGTGAACTGTAACATCTCTGAAATTATATAAAAGACAGATTCTAGACGCATGTAGGGAACTCATTCACGACGGATAGGTAAAAGATACGTGTGTATCGTTAACTGCAGGTCACCTCTGAACTAAGTAGGGGGCGAGACGTAACTGTGTTAGCGACCCTGTGATAGATTCTTCTTACGGTGGTTAAAGTGTAGACTGGGGCGCGGATGAACGAGCACTTAATAACAGAGTAAATAAATTCAATAGATGAGTACAGAAGCGATGGAAGTGGAAGTGGAAGATCCTTAAACAATCGAAAATAGCAGTCTAAAGGAAAGTGTAGTAAATTCCATAACAGAACAACGGGGATATCAATAAATGCAACCGGTTAATGACAGGTGAGAAGAATTTATGAATACAGATCACAGTGACGAACACTGCGGACTGGAAACAGATAAATAAAGTCATGAAAAACAAAAACAGGGTGAAAGGAACGAAAATATATACAGAATATGATATGACAAAACAAGAAATGGAGATGAAACAGAGTATAAGAAAAAGGCAAAGTAAAAATATTAAAATTGACCAGAAACTAACAGTGGACCAAATAATATATAAATGGGATAAAAATAAGAAAGTACTTAAGCAAAAATGACTAATACATGAGGACGAATGGATTAAAAAAGGCATATTATTAATAAAGGTGGAACCAACATTCTAAGTCGAAGAAAAAGAAGAAAGAACTATGTTGGAATTGGTACTTATTACTTCGGTCTGGAAAATGACGGAGATGGCGTACCAATACGAGAATACGATGTGGTCGAAATGGTGTTGGTTTTGAAGTGAGGGGTAGTCTGAGAAGCAAGATGAATATAATCTTATGAACGCGAGAATAGCATGTAAGCTAAAAATCCAACAATCAATATAGGAAGTAGTAAGAAGGACAATGAGCCATAAGAGATAGGAGATAAGAAAGTAGTGGTTTGATGACGTGTGGGAGGAGACACGATTAAAATGGATGAGAACAAATTGAGAAGATGACAAGATTGTATACAGAGAAAGAAAAAAGAAGATTGAGAGGATAGGTTGACAAAAGGATGGAATGGATTGATAATATGATGGAAAACATGGACAGCGATAGGAAACAGATTAATACAATAGCATTTTATGAAAAGGTAAGAAATAGAAGAAAATACGGAAACAGCAAGAGAACAGTAAGAGATAAAGAACGAAGAGAACAGTAAGAGATAAAGAACGAAGATCAGAATATGAAGGAGAAAGGATCCACGCTGTACGTGGGGAACATTTGATGATTATTAAAAGTGGATAATGAAAGCAACATGGATGGCAATATAGAAATAGCAGCTAATGACAATACCAACAATCAATATCTGAAGATTGTGAAAATTTAAGAAATAGCAAAAAACCATATGCGCAGGGATGATTAAGATGGGTGTGGCAAGAATATTAAAAACTGTACGATATTATATGCATGGCATGCATACATAGAAATACAAAATTCGAAACGAAGCAATGGTGTCAGTGTGGCAGAAATCACTCCAGAGAAGAAAATATAAAGCAACATATCATGGAGGGCTACAAAGCATTATAACTACTACCGAAAAAGCTACTGAAATTATATTAATATTGCCAAAGTGAAATTTCTTCATGTTAATTAATCAATTCATTTATCCTCATAACTTTATAAAGTTCAAAACTAATTATTGATTTATTCTTTTTGGACAATTCTAAAATGCTTTAGAATTGTGTATTGCGGTAAACTCATTTGTAGGTTAATTTTTATCAGTGATGCGACACTTTTGCAAGGCAGTCTATTTCAATATAATTAAACCGCCCATGTGATTAAAAAACAACAGTTTGTTCACGGTCTGCGTTGACTAAATATCATGTCCTTTCGCCATTCATCATTTTAATGACTCGAGAAATTCATCATAATTGGCATTAGAGAATGAAGCAATATTTAAATTTATTACTATTTTCAATATCAGAGGATATTTGAAAGAAGCAACGAATGAAGACAAGCCCTGACTTCTGTACTCTTCTGCATTTTGGCGAATTCTTTAATACTGTCAATCATCGTTTTGTGACTTCCATATTTCGTTATTAGACCCAGTTGACTGAACGTCGTAGATCTTCTTCTGAAGGAGGGCAGCCATTAAAATTTAAAACAAAGTTTCTATTGAATTCTATGGTTTCGTTATTTGAGTCCGTCATAGAACATTTTAAAAAGCCAAAGTTAGTAAATTTACTACCAAGAGATACCTTATCTTATATTATTTTTTTTTCATATAAATATCACCATTAGTGATTTTTATTTTTTATTCTAAATATTTTAGCAAATTATACAATTCCCTCATAAATTCTTTGTTATTTACTTAAACAAATATATATTTACGAAAAAAATCCATCGGTGATAGAAATAAAATTAACTGCAATAAAGTGAATCCGAGACTTTCTTGTTCGTAAAACGCGCTACGGTGCTTTATCTCAGAATATGATATTTCAGCATTGCAGCTGCGTATCGAGAACTCCAATATAAATAAATTGACATTCTGTCTAAAAATATATAATTTTTTTATACAATATTCGTTACAATGGGAGTAGTTTTAATCAAGAAAGGCAGTTTTTGACAAATTGTTTAAATGGGTAGAAATAAAAATTTTGATCAACGCTGATGTGAGAATCCAAAATTATTAGATCAAGCTTCTTCAAATAAGACATCTTGCATTATGATTTTAGTGTAATATTTTAAAATTCCACCATGCACTGTTTACCAACTAATTGTACAATAAAACAAATATATATAATATTGGATACACCGGAGAGAGATGTTTAGATGTCACGTTTCCAACATGAATATTTCTGTGAAACATATTCCCAACTGATGTGGTGGCCCAATTATGGTTTGGGGGTTAATTTCGTTGAATACACGTGGACGGGAGTCCAAACCACATGTGATGCCTTTTGTTCCATTCCTTGAGTGATGACACAGGATCTTTGTGATACCGGAATTTATTCTATGGTCTTTGCCAGATCGTAATCAATATATCAATTTAATGTATGGTGCGCGATTGGAAGACAAATCAGGCAAAGTTGCTTCACTTCAAGACCTTGGGAGGGCGTCGATTGCCGGACAATATTCCACAGGAGTCACTGAGAAACTTATTACTCAGTCTAACTAGAAGACCGCAAGCTGTTATCAATACAAAGTCCTATATTACAGTTTGAATTTTACAGGCCAAGAAAAATGAATTCAAGCAGCGGAAATGAAACACAACAGGAAAGTAGTATGAGCAAGAAAACGACAAAATAGTTGAATTAAAGATATAAAAAAAGTGAGAAATATTTTAGAGAGTGAGACGAGATGTTTTGTTTTTGTAATATTTTGGAAGAATCGATCTGTTTACGTAACCTATTACATTTTTAATCATTCTTAATACTACTGGAAAATGAACATATTAATATTTTAGACAATTAGGTGAGTAAATTTATACGACAGAAGAAAGTTGAAAGGGAAGATTTTTATTTCAATTTATGGCAAGTAATATTTACGTGTCTAATAATCGAAATATTTAAAAATCTCCATCATCCGTAGCATTGATCACCCTTAATAACAGACATCTTCGTAAACTAATTGGGGGTGCAATTGAGAAATAATAATATAAACATAACTTAATATTTATTACGTTCATTAAGAATATAAATAATACAAATTGTACACAAATTTTATCTAGATATAATAATAAAATATAAATTAAATTTTGTGTACAGCTAATTAAATGTACTGTATTGTAAATTCGTTCAAATTTGGGATTAAATCAAATTTATGTGTATACCATTTATGAAAGAACAACATATATACCCACATATTGCGGTTAACCAATATTTATGGCACGACTCGGTCATATACCGCAACATAAATTCGTAAAATGAATCGGCTGTAAGTTTGATATGTTATTAATAACACGAAGTGCAATTGAACATAAAATTGTATAAATGTTTTAAATTATTGTAGCAAAATAATTACAATATACAATTATAATATAAACTCCACATATATAATAATAATAAAATCAAATTATGTCATGAAGACATAAATCACAACACAATATGTGAGGAAGCTTCGAGGGTATTGTTAAGTAAGGAAAATACGGTCCTAAATTTCAATTGAATGGTTCCAGTAAGCTCTAGAGGAATGAAATCGAACTACGTACTTCTCATAGTGGAATAGGTCAACGTGAATAATAATGGAATAGCATTGGCCGAATGACTGATTAGTCACTATAAGTATTACGGTTCTTTTTCTTCATATTACATTTACAATAAACCATTTAGAGCAGTGTAGCATTATTGGATTTTAATGCCATTTAAAAAAAACTAAATATAAATAATAACATTAAATATAATATAGATTAGTTCGTTGCACATCAAGCATATTAAGATCTGGAGACGAAATTAACTGTCATACACGCCCAAAAATTTGCCGCAGCTAGAACAGTAGTGGACCCTATTCTGGCAACTGTCGCAACAATACGGAACCCAGGCACATGGCCAACATCTACAAAAAATATTAAAATCAAGTACACATTAAAAATATGTTGGATACGTTAGATTTCAATCATATCAATTTTTACTGATGATGACATAATATTGTTGAAACGTTTAAAATTAAAAAAAAAATGTCCAATATTGCTAAAACAAAATTGATGCAAGATAAGTAACTTCACATCGAACCAAAGTAAATTTATATTGCTCAGTCACTGGCGAACTGTAACTTCAAGTAACAAAACAATATGCAACCCACTATAAAAGATATAGTTAATTTAAACCTTGCATACAAGTGTGTTGCTTGTGGATGGATTATTATACTTACAAGAAACAGAACAGGATTAATGCTGCTATGTGGGTCTTCGTGGTGGCTTCTGATTTTACTCTGGTATTCATCTGCGTTAAACAATGTGGACATGTGACGAGCTGAGGGTCAGGTCCAAAGTGCATTGGTTGTGAAGTGATAATTACTTGACCTAAAACGATGAAATTTAACATATGTGTTAGATATTATAATATCTTATTTACTTGTAACATATTCATGAGCCTGTGGCTGCGACGGCGGCGGCGCGAAAGTGGCGTCATAACTAGGTGGAGGAGGTGGGTAATTTCCTGGCTGTTCCTTGTTCATTCTGAAAGCTATGAAATAACATTTAAAGAACGTTGCATATCATAATTGAAATTAAAGTAATTTAATATAAATGGTGCCATGCTGGCAGTGCTTTTCGATTGGAAGCTTTTGATCAGAAGATCAGTCAAAAAAATATTTTAAAGCTCAATTTTTGCATCAGTGCCGAATTCCTAGTCAAGAAATAAATATAGCGCATTTTGTTTTGAATCCTGAAATCGAAACTTCCAGGAAAGGAGCTCAATGTGTCTTATCTATGTTAAATGTCAATATTTATTCGCACTGGGACAAATTCTTGTAATGACTGTAATATGCGATTATTCGGCTTCTGATTAATTTCGATTCTATCAGAATATTTCAGATAAGTTTAAAGTATGTTGTCCAATGCGCACTTTTTTGAAATCACCGACCAATCAGACAGCAATTAAAATACTCGTGGACAGTCATGTTCAGGTTTTTATGGCACATACCAACTAATCTCGATCTTTGTAAATAATTTTAATTTTGAAATATCTGAATAACATCAACCATTGCACGTTAAATATGTTTTAATTTTTTTGTCATATGATGCTAGTCAGTAAAATGCAAGCAATATTTCTAATGAAATAGAAAATATATAAATCAGAGACAATTTACTTAAATCTTGTAACAAAACATATGAAGCTTAAATATAATAAAAAAAATCATATCAATGTTATCTTTCGATATTAAATTTTGAATTCGAAATTCCAAACCTCCATGACATCTTTAATATACTGAATTCTTTTATCAGGGCAAATTGGCACATTTTTAAACATTTTTGGTAAGGAATTATATCAACAGATGAAATACAAGAGTTGGTATAAGTACTGAAAAGTAAGTAAGGTGGGCAAAATTTTGTCGCGTTGAATGCAATAAACATAACAATTTACCTACGAAATGCATTACGACATATTAGTGGATATTAATACCGCAAATGTAGACTTGTACACACATTCGGAATATGGGAGAAATTTAGATATTTACAGTGTAGAGGATAAATAAAGATAAAGATTGGCTATATTGTTATATTAGAAAATACGCGTATTAACAAAACCTTAATACTGAAAAATCAGGAAGTAGGTAATTGTTTAGCAGCTCATTTACGTGAAAGTCTGCCACGACGGCACGAGGTTATTGAAATAGGATCTGAAAACCAAAGATACGGCTGATTGCAAGTGTCTGCAAGTTATACAGAAAACTTACTCTTCCGTCACACAACTAAATAACATACTTACGTTTAAATGCACTAAATGTACTACTGAGAGTGACAAAACTGAAGGTGATATTGTGATAATACTTATTTATAACTATTTATCTGCGTTATCTGATAATGTACGGACGTCACCAGTAAATTCTACTTATCAGTATATGTATATGTATGTATTGTTATGATGACGTCACATGAATTTAAGGAAAGCATACCTGCGCAAAAACACTTAGAACGACAATTATTTTGCGAATTCCGTTTACATAGGTACAATTAATCCATGCTAATATATATATATATATATAGTAGTAATAACAAGATTTAAATACCGGTGGATCTGAGTATTAATATTAAAAACTTAACTTTAAACCATAACTGTCAGACTCAAGCTAAAAGCTTGAAATTAGACGAATGGACGAAAGATGAAAAATATATAAAAAGTTTTAGCGTAAAGAAAATAGTTATAAAGTATGTAACAAAAGTTTTGGGAAATTTTTATTTACTTTGTTCCTATTAAAAATATAGCAATCAACTTCCAATTGGATATTGAGAATCAAAAAAGGTTCAAGAGTCTTGACATTGGACATCAAAAATGGTAATTCAGGGCAACAGCTAGCATCATTTAATGAAAGGTTAAAACGGAAGATATTATCAAAAGAAATTAATTTTGAATTTTTAAGTTAAAATAGGGCGATGCTGATGTGTTGCCCCACTGAACCCTTAATGAATTTAATCATAGAAATACAGCTCAATATAAAATAATCTTCATGAAAATAAAATAAATATTAATTAGCAAATTTAATACATTGTTTGATTTGAGTAAACAATCAATTAAAATAAAAATAAGTCATTGCTAATATCAGTGATGTTCATCTCCCCAATGATGATAAAACTATACTTGCATTGCTTTGGTTGTCCTTGCTTCTCGGTGTCCTTTAGTGCTAGCTTCCAAACCTTACTTAGTCTACATCCATCTTCTCGGTTGAAATTATTCGGGTTCTTCATTATTTCCAAAGCCCTGGAGAAGAAAAATATCAACGTCAGGTTCAGCACACTAAAAGAAAAGAACTGCTTCCATCCAACAAGGGCTCGGCACCCAGATTACGAGTTAAAGGAATATACGAACTTCAATGCCAATATGGAAAATCGTATATAGAACAAACGGGACCCAGTCATGGAGCATCGAAGAGATGTCGAGCGCTGGAAGATGCGCAGTAGCTGTAGTAACACTACCACACGGGAAGCTGTTACATAATCGACTACGACGAAGTGATGATACTCGCCAGGAACCTTCACTACTATCCACGGATAGTGAGAGAATCCTTGGAAATAATGAAGAACCCGAATAATTTCAACCGAAAATGTAGATATAGACTAAGTAAGTTAGCATTAAAGGACCATCAAGGACAAATGAATGAGGGGCATCTGACACGGATCATAACGCGTAAGCAGCGACTGGGTATATAACGTTGAGCAGAATACATCAACATCAGTTTTTCGAAACCTTCAAGAAGCATGATCAGCGAAACGTCAAATTTATTTCAAAAACCACGACAACACCCGGAAGATACATTATTATGGAAAAATGGCCGTGAAGGCGTACATTCGACAAATGTAAGGTATCAGGAGTGATATCAAGAAATGGTGATATTAGTAAGATTTCTACATTAATGATTAAAGGTAAATTATATACTAAATTAACAAAAGCATCCAAATAAGTGAAACGAAATAATTACATCGCTAAGAGAAATATTACATTGATAAAGTACCTAAATCTCTCATGACATTACTCCTAAATTTTATGGATCTCTCAAACATCACGAAGAAGGCATACCTCTCCGTGCAACAGTGTCATGTTTAATATTTGGAAAATCTTACAAAGTTTATTACTAACAGTTTAACTATAGGTAAGAGGTCAATTTATTAAGATTTTTAATTTTATTTTTGAATCTAGTTAATGAGTGTCGGTCAATACTATTCTCAGAACATGGGTTGTCCGATGGGATCTAGCATTAGTCCTACTTTAGCACAATTGACTATGGTTGTGGTATCTTTCGAACTTGTGATCATCTGTGCAGTTTCAGCAGGTGAAATGGATGAAATATTTTGTCTTTAAAATTACAATTCCAACATTAAATTTACTATTGAAAATGAAGACATTTATTCAATAGCTTTCTTAGATACTAAACTTATTAGAATTAATATCACCATAATTCTTTATTGGCATCGAAAATACACAACACAAATTAACACACAATTAATTCCATTTTCTGTTTAAAGAACAGAATTAGGAGGATTGCTCATTCTTCATTACATCTAAAACCTTTCCGTATCCTTGTTAATATTTTTACAGAACATTCTTAACATCCTTATGTTCAGAACCAGTCGACGTATCAATGTATTTCCTGTTAGTTACATAACGGTGGCGAAGTTTAATTTAAAAACGCTTAGAAATTTTTTTCTAATGTTAAACACCGTACTAATATATTATTCAAAACTATTGTTATTTATGAATTAAATTACAAGGATAGAGTAATGTTTATGTTGGTCAAACATACCAACAATTAAAATGACGCATTACGCAGCATAAAATAATAGATAGTAACTTTCCACTCATGCTAGATCCGAAAAACATAATATTGAATGGGATATTTATTCTAGATATTTTTAATATAATGACCGTTTTTTGTGTCCATGTTTTTTTTTGTCAAAATTTATGTTATTTATTAATTTGAACGATTTATTGTCATTTGGCATTTTTCATCTACAAACCAATATTTTACTCCTTAATTTTATTGGATGTTATACTTTATAGTATCAATTGAGTAAGTTATAACATAGCTTATTGATATCTTCTATTTATAAATTTGTTATAGAAATGATGATGTGGAAAATATACCACGAAAGATAGACGGTTAATAAAGATATTATAATATAAAATAATCGTCATTATTAAGACAGCAAGTCAGCGGATTTTTTCCGCATATAATTAATTATATTTGTTCGGATTATTGAGTTGAGTTATATGGACTTAATTTGCTAAATAAATGGAAACTATTATTTCCTAGCATTGTTGCCATTCGTCAGATAGAAGTGCTTATTATTAATGCGCACAACGCACTAACCAGATATTATATAATGTTTGGGGTGTTTAGATGCTATTAAAATATATAAAAACAGTTGTTAAGGCCTTATATTTATTTAACGCGGCGACAGCATTCGTTAGACTGCAATCTTTTACAAGATTACGTTTTTTATAAATAAATGGAAATTTTGGACATATGATATTTATGTTAGCTGTTGGCAGTAATATTATATCCCAATTGACACGTACACCTTGGTATACATTATTTGTCACTCATCAAATCTGATTAATGAGTCATTTTCCCTCCTTCTACTCCCACCATGGCCGTATAACTCGTACACAGCGCTATCTATATTCCCGTGTCTAAGTATATTCTACTATAACTACAAAATCCACCCTTGATATAGTTTTCATTATCTCATTTCATCATTCTATTGTCATCAGTCTCTTGTTGTGGTACTCAAGTTTATGTAATCTGGCTTCCAAGCAAATACCAATTCATTTTATTTTTCATCGCATAATTCATGCATTTTACTCAATCGTCTCTCCTCTGAATCTAAATATCTTCAATGTATTTCACTTTTAAGCCCCCATGGCAACAAAATGGACGTTCTACGTCACATAAGAATAAACGCTAGTTACATTATATTCATGGATGCCTGTGTGTGTTATATGAAATGTGCCTGTTATGTTTCATTTTCAACGTTATTACCTTGTTGTTATTTTTGAAAACGATTTTAAAATTCGATAGATTAGGTTAGTTTGAATGCTTTTCTGTATTCCTGTATGCTTTTTGCGCCCAAAAATTCGTTGAGAAATAGTCGTGCTGGGATACGAAGAAAAGTCGTCACTCCACTCATTTACCGCGATGATAGTTGACATTTAATTAATTACTCACTAAAATTGATTTCGAGCTAAAACCGGTTGTAAAAGGTGTGAAAAGGTAATTGTTCCAATAGTCTAGATATGTGCCACAGGTTACTTCTTTGCCACGTGGCATTTCGCATTATAGCTTATAGTTATAATTTTATTTTAAATCAGGCTTTTGGCACCTAGCGCATCCCAGCAAAATGCTTATGGTAATAGCGGTCTTTTGCGGAAAATACCCATTGTGTTGCGACTATTTTCTTTCTAGGGAAAGAAAGCAAATTTGACGTTTACAGTTTTCGCGTGCATTTTGTTTATGATTGCAAGGGAGAAGAATAAAGACCATAGAAATATATAGAATGAAATAATGTAGAATAAATTTATAACTATACAAACATTTTAATGTAATAACGTTTGTAATAAGCTTTTTGATAACATTATCGACGTCACTATTTAAAGAATATCTGATTGATATTAAGAACTTAGCTATGCGGGAAGGAAGAATCAGCTGAAGAAATGAAGTACATATTCCTACATGGACTTACTAAAGACGGAAATAGATATTAAAATAGTTTGTTGTTTGTTAAGTATTTAATTTTAAGAAACGCAGTTAAGGGTAAAAATATTATTTACAATACAAATACAAATTATAGTTAAATAGGTTAGGGAGAGAAATAATTGTCAGCAATGAGTAGAAATAAATATCCATTGCCAATAATTATTTGTTGTCGAGCATGCAATTTATAAACATCATACTATTATCACAACATCCTAGAATGCTAATCTTAAATTAAATACTCGTGTTAAATTTGCCTGTGTTGCTTTCTGCATGCACGAATTGCCTGATGTCTTCGTTTCCCTATTGAATCTTTGACTGTCTTTTTTTGCCTTCCTAATATTGCGCTGTAAAACGCCACACCATTCTCAGCTTTTGTATGGACTGGTTATATCTCAGACAACACAAAAGCAGAAAATTTACAAAACAAGTTCACTGCAATCCAATTTTAGTGCTACAAGTGTTTAATGATGCCTAGGGGAAGGAGACCTCAAGTTTACCAGCAGTTAAGTGACTTTGACCGAGGGGGGATTGTTGGTTTCTGAGAAGCAGGTTTTTCGTTTAGAGAAATCGGCAACCGTTTGGGACGGCACCACTCAACAATAATGCGTGTTTGTCAAGCGTGGTCTGAACATGGGGTTGAGCGTCGGAGAAGAGGCACTGGGGCTCAAAGACGAACCAATGAACGTCAAGATCGCCGCTTAAGATTAATGGCCTTGAGAGACCGATTCTCTACAACTAGATCAATAGCTGATCAATGGTTAGGTGAACAAGGTCGTCCGATAGGCTTGCGAACAGTTTATCGTCGAATAAGAACCTTTGGCTTGCTGTCTTACCGCCCACATCTTGTGCTACCCCTCACTGCTCGACATAGCCAGGAACGTTTGGCCTGGTGCACGGAAAGACTTCATTCGAACTTGGAGTGGCATCGACTTATCTTTAGTGACGAATCGCGATTTTGTTTAGGAATGCATGATGGTCGGATGACTGTTAGACGAAGACGTGGAGAAAGGCGCAATCTGCGGGGTTGATGGTGTGGGGTGCTATTGCTTACGGCAGTATGTCACCCTTGCTCTTCATTCGGGGCAGTATGAATGCCCGACGCTACATTGACGAAGTGGTAGAACCACATGTTCTTCCATATCTTCGAGGGCTGGAAGACCCACTTTTCCAGCAAGATAATGCACGACCTCACGTAGCATGGGTTTCTCTTGACTTCTTTGAAGAGGTCAATGCTAATATTTTGCCTTGGCCGCCAAGCTCTCCCGATTTGTCGCCCATTGAGCACGTGTTGGACATGATGGGTAGAAGATTGAGGAATCTACCGAACCCACCGTTGACAATAGAAGCTCTACGGCATGAAATACAGGCTGCTTGGGATGCCATACCCCAAGAAGACATTGATCACCTGCTGGAATCAATGCCAAGGCGGGTCAATGAATGTATCAGAAATAGGGGCGACACATTATTAAAGAAAAATCAAAAAGATGAAGTGTTTTCTTTATCAAATTTTAATCAATTGTTACCTTAGACTAGTCCAATGTTTCTGCCAAATTTGGTTCAAAAATTCCCACCCCTTCTAGGTGGTGCAGTTTATATGTCAATGAGTATAATTACATTGAACAAGTTCGTAGATTCCAGCTTCTGGTACACTTTATAACTGCTCGCTGTTCTCTAGCGTTGACACTGAGTTGTGCAGTTAGCTGGGGTCAAAGATTCTATGAGATATATTTGTATTCGTTATACTTTTGCCAAATCGACACAACGGTAATTAAACCCTGTCGAAAAGTACATAATTACACTATTGTTAAATCGCGAAGTGTGCCCTTTTTGGTCTTAATACTATCTGACAAGACATTAATAAGCAGGTATACAAATTGATATACTAAGCAATCCACCACATCCTACCGATGCCGGCTGCCATTTTGGAGAAAACTCCACCTACTTTCATATTTATTTATGCACGTAACCATATATTTGCTAAAAACTCTCTACAAACTTCAAATATGTCAGAACATCAACTACTTCAAAAGTCATCCAAGTATATGCCATACTATTTCGAAGTTTTAGTTTTATCGCTAATATTTCACACGTCGATGGATTTATTCTACGCTTTATTTCATACTGAAATCTGGAAAGGAAGGAATTTTCAGACCGTAGTTTCAATGATATGTAGAAATCCAATTTGGAAATGATGGGAAATAAGCAGAGACAATGCAGACCTGAAACTGGAAATCGCAGACGCGAGAAAATTGAGTGACAAGAAGAATGGGGAATGCAGAATGAAAAAGTGGGGGTAGAGACACTTGAAGCACAGGCTAGAAAATATAGAGAGAACACCAAGACTGAAGAACATAATAAGTGGTTTAGGCGGGAAAATGGAAGAATGAGAGATTTATTGGTGGAATATCTCAGGAATGAAACAGAGGTAAAGGCAGAGATTAGAAAGACGTATGAGTGGTGGGAGAAATTACTCTAGGAGAAAATACATCATAAACGAAGTCCACCAAGGGACGCTTGAAGTAATGGAGTAATGGAGACAAAGAGATTATGCAAGATAGTGACATATGCCGAGGAAATGATATGGGAAATATTAATATTGAAGGAAGAAGGGGCAGCTAACGAGATGAGTGAATATTTAAAGAATTCTAATACAAAGTATATATACAGATATATGGGAAATGAAGGAGAAGCGTCAGACATAACAAGTGGTGGTATATACGACATATAGGAGCCATTAAAAGCAAGGGAAAGAAGAGATAGTGGTGATACTAGGGAGAATATAAAGACAAGGACATGTACAGTAAAAGCTTTGGAAAGATGGGTAGGTATGACGGAGACGGAACATAAGAGATCAGTGGATGAGGTAGTTAATGAATAATGATACCTGAAATGGAGAATATGAAACGTCTTCAACACAGGAAACAGATGGTCTATATGAAGACGAAACAAAGCTATTAAAGATTGGAAAATAT
Organism: Geotrupes spiniger; assembly: GCA_959613385.1. Lineage (NCBI taxonomy): Eukaryota > Metazoa > Arthropoda > Insecta > Coleoptera > Geotrupidae > Geotrupes > Geotrupes spiniger. The sequence goes on along the minus strand of OY390736.1, from coordinate 20,677,090 downwards.
AATCATTTTAATTTTAATGCAATAATATGTAAGTAACAAATTATTCTTATACACGTCTGTCCATGGAACAACTACGTTAAACAATTTTGTAGGCATGTTAGGAAATGTAAACATTACGGTCGTTTACAGTCAAGCCAGTGCAAATAAACAAGTTGAATTATTATTAAGATAAAATTCCGGCTTGGAATAAACGCGTTGTTCTCAAAACTACGTTTTCAAACTGGTATCTCGAAAATTAACGGGTTTTATTTAACGGAAGCTTATCCAACTTATAATTAAATCGTCTACATTTCCCACCAGAATTAAAATTATCCATTCTATATTTTTAGCGGAAAAAACTCGTTAAAAATAGACTTCGTTTTCAGACACGTTTTCATTTTAACGTTGTATTAAGCCACCAGCACACACTGTAGCAAATGTCCTGTGTAATTGTAACTCAGATTAACAGGTGCAACGAAATAATGATCGCCGTAATCCACTACTCCGATTTAAAGAATGTAACTAATGTAATTATGCACACCGTCCAGGCTATTTGTTTAAATAACACACATGGACTGTGGTTTTTTATATATGAAAAAACTTATAAATAAAATGTACAAATTAAGCAAATCCTATCACACTTGTTTTTAACAAATCTATATACGTATTTCGCCAACTAAATTGCCATCTTCAGTAGAAACCTAAAAAAAAACAAAAAACCTACACCGAAGAAAGAAAATTATTAAACTAAGTATTTCTAATTAAGGTGTTACCTATGAAGATATTCTCTTCACTAGATTGCTAGATTTCAGGTTTCTAGTGAAGATTGCAAGTCGGTTATATGGATTTGTTAAAATCAAGTGTGGTAGGGTTTGTTAAATTTATAAATTTTATTTATAAGTTGTTTTCATACCACATTACAAGCTTTATTTTTTTTAACTTTTAAAAAATTACATAAATACGTAACAACAAAAATTGCTTAAACAAAATTGACATATTTCAATTTTACAAAAAAAATATGCTTAATGTATGAATTTAAATCAATTTCAATTTTATCTCAGGGTTGGGTTGGGTTGGGTTGGGTTGCTTTTAAATATTATAATTATTTCTAAATAACATGCCATAACTTCGTATGTTGAATAAAATAACTTAAGTTCTTCGGATTTCGTTATTGGAATTTATTGTAGATAACGGGAATTTAACTAGAAACCATTTATTTGAATTCTAAAGGCAACCGTCGTGAACGATCGAGTTTTCATCGTTTTCTGACGTTTCTTTTATAACCTTCCATGCCTGAATCAGTTTGCACTATATTTTTATCGACATTTTCTCTCCAAGAATTTCTCTTGACAACCAGAACTTGTGCAACCTTTTTAGTAAATGTGAATGCTCGTCAGCCTAACCTAAAACATATATATTTCAATATTTCAACATTTATAACGTTTATTATACATCAAATTGAGATCCCACGAATCTTCTTCTCAACCCACTCGAGTCTGTATGTATCACAATATTCAAATATAGAGCCTTACAAAATGTTGCCACATTCCCTACTAAAACTACATACTAATATCATATTTTTACAACCGATATAAATCCGAAACTTATGTTAATCATATAATTATTAACCGAAATTTTCTCCTTGTTTCATAATAGGTACAATTCGATGAGTATACAAGACTATTTAAGTATCAAATTTCTAAATTACAGAACCGCTACATTGCTCTCTGCCTGCGTTTTATTATTTGCATACGCATTCGTATTAAAACAGTTTTCTAATCGCCAAAACTTCTAATATTTCGTTTAATTTCATAATTCCGTATTGAATTGAACAAATCTCGTACTGCCAACCTATTTTTAGTTCAATTTGATAGACTTTTTAATTAAAATTTTATGTATCTAGTGCACCTCCACGCACTATCTGCAAATTGTCTATACATTTTAGTCGCTTATACATAAATTTCATAATAATATATGTAGATATGTTGAATTCCCCTTAAACATAACTTACTCCCATGTAATATCCGATACAAACTTACACACTGAATTATAATATGAGACGATGTTGGAATCCAATTTATCGGACGCGAGTAATCAATTCATATACATATAGGAAATGAAAATGTGATATATGTTATTAGTGAAATGAAGATTATTGAACATGTCGCTACATACTTATATATTTAAAAACATTATTTCTCAACAAACAACACAAAATACAGTGGTTCCAACAAAAATTGTTTTAAATGTACGCACACGTTATTACTCGTATTTCACAAAATAGATTATGAATTTATGAGCATCGATATCGCAAGTTTATACCAGCTGAATTACTTCATAAATTATTTACACCAGAGTAGTTTATATTGTGTAACGCGAAAATATGCTGCATCTTAAATTTACCCGATTCAGATAGACTTTTATTAAAGTACATCCATCGAGGAGGGGAGTAAGATTATTAATTTTTTAAAGCACGTAATATTCTAGTGGAAATTTAATCTAACATTCACGAGAATTAGGTCGGCAAAATGAAAATTTCAAGGAGCTAATCTAGGAACATTCTTAGAAGAGTATTATGCTATGTATAAGTTATAAACTTCTGATTTTATTCACACGGACTTCCGCGAAGATTTTCTGCCTGAAGGACATGGAAAAATCATGTTGCAAGTTCCATCACAGCTAATGTAAATGTGGTAATAAATAATTTTGTACAACCGCCCGAAGTTTCACAATAATTCGTATTATGGTATAGGGCTAGTTTATATAAAAAAAAGTTTGAGAATATTAGACTTCTGCCATATATGATGGCAATAATTATTTTCTAATTTACACTGACAACCTGTAGTATAGTTTAGGCGGTATTTATACTCATCGCCTTACGAGGGTAGTTTCTGCGCAAATGTATCGAACCAATTAAATATTTAAACTCTATGTTCTATGTTCTTACCGGAGAGGTTCACCGCAATATTAACAATACAAAATGCTTCCTTTAAAATTTAAATTATATTGTGTAATAAATAGTAAATTATTATCAAGGGATGGGGAACCATGGTAAAGGATAATATGTAGGATGTTTACGAATTATGGCGAATAGATTTACTAATTAACTATATTTAAATTGGTTTGAATCTATAAATTACCTTATTTTTTATGCAATGATAAACGCATTTTTAAAAGTTATTATTATTGTCTGAATAATTTATTGTGGCTCCATCAGATCCTTCCATCGGTGCATTACGTCATCAAGTAGTTGATGAAAACATGAGGGCCAATGTTATGATATATGTTGCCAAATATTTATCAGGGTCATTTCAGCTTCTTAAAAATGTTAACCTACATACATAGATATACATCGCAAATTTATTCATACCTTTTAATCCATCATTCGGGCATTTGAAATAGTTGCCTATGTGGAAACATTACCACAGTGTTGGTTACTTTAAGAAATTTGTATTTATTTGATTTATTTAACGTTGTCATGTAAAATCTGCTCATTAAAAAAATGTTGAGTAAGAATAGTTGAATATTTTCACCTTCCTGTTCAATATATTTAAATAATCTTCGTAGGAGACCACCTATATCATTAGGTAATATGGGACTGTTTTTTTTTTTTACTAAAATTCACCTGCTGTTCTTGTATTGTGGAAATGAATTTATTTAAACCAAATATGCCATTTTTCGGGCAGCATTATGATGCCATCGATAAAGAACTAAAGTGACACATGCTTCTTTTGAAGCCAGCTTAATTCTATTGAGAGACTTCTGCAGAGATCGGAACAAGTGACAGTCAGACGGTGCTATGTCTTGACCATAGTGTGGATACATCAAAACTTCCGAACCAAGCTTCTGCAAATTTTGATGGCCCATCAAAGAAGTGTGTGGTCGGCCGTTGTCATGATGGAAGACCACACCTTTCCTATTATTCAATTCGGCTGACAATCAATCGTTTGACCAACTGGAAGTAGCTGGTGATGGACGATTCCCTTCCAGTCCCACCACACACACACAGCATATTTTTTTCAGCGTCAATCCTGGCTTCGCGAACTCTTGTGACGGCTCACCATCTCTTGGCCACGTTCTTTGACGATTCCAATTGTCGTACGTGACCCATTTTCATCACCAGTTTTCAGAAATTTCATTTCAATTTCATTGCGTTTCAGAAGCGCATCGCAGATGTTAATTCGGTCTATCATATGTTTCGTGTTCAACTAATGAGGAATCCATACGTTAAGTTTCTTTTTGTTGTCAGCTTTGAGTAAATGGTTCAAAAATTTGCCAATATCGACACTGCTGATATGTTTATTTTCCTGAACTTTTTCAAGAATTTCATTAGTTTTTTTCAGTGATTGGATGACCAGAGAGTGGCTCATCTTACATCAAAATTACCAGAACGAAAGCGAGCGAACTAATTCTGCCCAGCAGATGTTGATAAACTCACTGCACAGAGCACACATTTTTTCACGAGCCTGCGCAGCTTTTTTCCTATTATAGTAATAATATTGCAAGATATAGCGCAAAAAACTTTAAAACCACTGCACTACAGTTACGATCGAGTATACAGCGCATCGAAAACAATTCGTTTGCTGATGTATAACAACACAGGCGTTATAGCATTTTTATACTTAAATTACTATAGACGAAGCTAGATCTAGATATGAGTCTGCGGTCATTTTTGTTTTCTAAGACAAATAACAGCGTTCGATTTCGCAATACATTGGCATATTTAAAATCTAGATATATTTATTCCGAACGAATATTTCACCAGAAATATCACAGATACATTTTATGACTACGTTATTATCTTTCGATGACATGTAATTCTTGTTGCAGGGCAGTGAAAACGTGAGATGCTCTGCAATGTGGAGTTACGTAATGGCCGCCGGAAGAGGTGACCGGCGTAGGCGTCCAGGATCTGTATTCACGGTACAGTCAAACACCACGGGTCCGGGCCCGTGCAGGGACGGCCTCAACACTGGATTCAATTCGGCGTACGGCATTAGATCAAACGGCCTAAATACCACGGATGGATTTAACTCGGTGCTTTCGAGGGTGTACTCCAAAGATGAGCTCGCATACAGCAGGCATCCGCTCGGTTCTGCGATTTCCAGGGACGGATCCAGAGACATCCTCGCGGAAGTGCGAGTCCAGACGCCGCTATCAGAGGCGGCTGAGGACTCACCAGCTCACGGCGAGGTAAGTCAATGTTAACGTATGAATTTAAAATAATAAAATAGTATCTCATTTTGGATGTTAAGCGCCCCTGAAGATTTTCGGATCGTAAACTATTCCTTCATATACGAGTTTCACTATATATATATATATATATATATAAGTTATATCGTGGACACCTATAGCTTCAACGTAATCAAACGTGCAGACTTGCTTATAGTATTTTCGCTTACTGTGTAAAATTATTTATAGATACTGGCAGTTCAAAATCTTTCGTAAATGCCAACACAGCGAAAAAATATTTTAATGGTTCAATAAAACAGGATCCATTTCAAAGTTCAATAGCACATGGTACTACATGCGAAAAGGGCAATAACAAAAAGATCTTCTTTTAAAATGTCACTTATTTAACTTTTATAATTATTTTCATTATTTTAATGATAATTTAAGAAATTTAAATGCTAATGCCAAAAATCCATTAATTACACCAAGTTGTGAAATTGAATTACAATATCACAAATTGAATCCAAGTATAAAATTTATAGCAGTGCAACCAAAAAGGGTGGATATAATAAAGATTAACGATTACCCAATTATTTACAAAAAATGTTGTTTAAACAAAATGGCTAATGTTTTATCGCGGATTGAATTAAATCTAATCAAACGACCAACAACTTCCAAAACAATTTTTAATTATATGGATGAATTTAATAAAGAATTCGAAACACAAAATACATAGAAAAATTATACAAAAACTCTGCCATTATTTGCGGGAGAAATTTAGATAATGATGATGATGATGATGAAACAGTTCGTTCAAATCATGAAGACCCTATAATTGACATTCTAATTGTAGACTGTGCTGTTAATTTTGGAAAAAACCCAAATAATTATTGCAGAAATCAATTATGCACCTACAACATCAACTGGACTGGACGCGTCGGAGCACCAATGATACATGCCCTGAGGAGCAGTTACAAGCCTCGACAGCACCGGCTTAGTAATAGACTTGTATAATTACACACAGCAGCACTAGTGTAGAGGTATTGATGACTAGATAATGTTAGTACACTCAAACAAACTTTTTTAAAGTTAACTTAATTTTTTATTATCGCACTTTGCCTTTGACTAAAAGTTGATATAAACCAACAGGAAAACAATTAATGATGGCGAAATTGCGAACAACGAAGCTGATAGTAATGTTTGGCAAGTAAAGCAATGACGAAAAGTTCGGAAAGCAGATATAATATAATGATTGCAAAATCCAAAGCAAAAGAACAAATGCACCATAAAGGCAAATATATGAGAAAATGCTCAGTAGTAAATGATTGCATGTACGCTTATTTAAACTAAAAACTTTAGGCGTTATGTTGTACCATTACTATTCCCTACTATAGGTGCAAATTATATAATTTTTTGAAGTGAATCACCAGGATGAGTATCTGTCTGATCTAATAAACGTAACTCAAGTGCACAGACGTCGCATTCGACTTCAATGCGACTAAAGGCGGTCAAAACCAAAAAGCAGCAATTTTGGTTAAAAAGTGAGATAAAAGAAAATGGAAATTCGTGTCTGCAAATCAACACATGCTACACATGGAATACGAATATCTATAGCGCGAGATTACAGGAAAATACTGCGCACTGGATAATCACCTAAAAATATTATGGATTCAAAATTCTTTAAATCCAATTGGAGCGATTAATATAAGTAAATTTTACTTCTGGTTGGTTACAGATTCAATCGAAAGAAATCCATCAGCTGAGAGGCTGCAATCAACATTTTTTCTCAATGTATCTCAAATGTTCAACAACACTACAATCAAGCAAGAAGAAAATGAGATGGAGGATACCACTAGACTTTGTTGGTATAAAACAGGAAATTTGAACTGCCACTACTAAGAATTTCTTTGTGTTGATAATACGTTGTATAGAGCTTTTTTGTGAATATTCTAATAACAAAAACAACATAACAAAATAATTACTCAACTGACTACTGAGATTTCTATATCTGAAACATTTAGTTAAGCGGAAGTTTTACGAATAATATTACATTTTACTGCTCTAAAATAAAGCTTACAGTTTAATGTACTTTTTGACGAAGACCTGAAGTCATATTTTCTAGGTTCATCATAAACTACATATAAAAATCCGCGTGTTTCCCTACAGCCAACCGGTTTCCAACAAAGCCTCCAACTGAAAAGTATGTATGAAGCATTAATGAATACATACCACGAAGGTCAGGCAAACAACTATTTAAACTAAAATTGAAAGCTGGATAAATTGATTGTTACATTTTGACTTTATGCAAAACCTAAATCTTCAACATATTAAACAAACCGAGTTGTGGTATGACGTGCTTGGAACAAATAATTTGCATACGGGTGAAGGACACACCTCGAAGGTCAGACAAAAAACTATTTAAAGTAAAATGTAAAGGTGGGGACATTGATTGGTAAATTTTTGATTTCATGCAGAACCTACATCTTCCACAATACATTTTTGACTAGATGCCTAGGTGCTAATTCGTGACGGGTGTCCAGGTCAAAAAATTACATTATGCTTCACTTCCCTTGCGTAGTTTTTCATATACTTAAAATGATTTGATACTATTACTTATCTTCCTCCAGTCCTAGGACTGATTATTCATCAGGTTGAGGATGAATAATCAGGATTTTCATTGAAAAAAACAAACAACATTTGGAACGAGAAGAAATACCTGAACATTGGGATTAGGTGATTCCCAATACAAGAGCGAACATACAACATTGAATGGATGGGGTCCATTCAATGTTGTAAAAATGGACAACTATTTTCTGAAAACTGCAAAACTCCCGATAATATGAATATGAAGTATATTCGTAGGATGGAGATTGAGAAAAGATACCCCTTTATTAAATTACGTGAAAGTTACTCTTGGCCATGATGTCAATACCTTGAAAAACTAGCAGAAATATCGTCAGCGAAACTGAGAATCTTCAGGATTTGCTTCTTAAAGAAACCCCAACATATGACTATATGAACTACATGAGCATCACAACTGGGAAGAGTTTTCTTTTAATTTCAATGCCATGGGTATTTAGAGTATATTTTGTCTCTAGAGTTTATTTTGCATTTTAATTTATTCATATAAAAAAATCTCTAGCCTTTTTCCCTTGTTTAACAGTTTTAATTAAACATACTTTTTATGTCCAAATAGGTCTAATAACAATCAGATCCATTTCATTATTTCTCAGTAACAGTTAATTATTTTAAAAATATGCTAGTTGGACATGTGCACTTCTTAAATTAAACGCCTCAAATGTTTTCAGTTTTTCGATCCTTTAACCACATAAGAGTTCACCTGTTAATAAAATACGCCCGAGGGAGTTATGAATTATTAAATTATTTTTTACCTAATTCATTCAAACGGTGAAACACCTGCTTGGAATCCTTTGATCCCAACACCGTTTATAAACATATATGTTAAGTCATTAGATTGATACAGATATGCGAGAGTACGAACTAAGCAAACCATGATAAGAATGTATTCAAACTAATAATAAATATTTAATACGACAGAAGTGGTGATAGAAATGGTGGGACTAGACTCCTAACCAACTGGAACAAGTCGAGGTATTAAAAATAATTTAAAAATGCGACTAATTAATAAGAGCATTTAGGTTATATATGTTGTTAAACGCAGCGACAAAAAGAGTGGTGAATTTACTTACGAAACTGTTAGCTGCGTTGAGTTGGTTTGTGTTGGATTAATAATAATTTTTGTACCACAGAGCTGTTGCTTTGTATATTAATTGTAAAATATTGTAATATATTTCGCGATTGATTTGCTCTAAAGTGTCAATATCACACTTTATGGGATCTACTTTAAATCTCTTTTGGGTTAAGTACGTTCCTCGTTATGTAATTAGATTAGATGTCATTATTTTGGAAATATTTAAATGTCTTAGATGTGCCAACAATTTGTTATATTTTATTAAAGATAGCATTTAAGGTTCAACAATTTCGACAAGGTTGTCGACTATAAATATCGCACAATAGTACAATAAAAGCCAAGTGAATCTTAATAACGTTGTGTCGATCGAGTTTATCGAATCCCTGACGACTATTTAATTTTTTAACAATTGCTTCACTCGATTGAATAAAATTCCATATTTAATTATTTTATGCTAGCAAGCGTGTCAAATTGAACATTTATCGTTGTGTGAACTACAAATAAAAGTAAATACTTGGTATGCCTTGTGTTCAATTATATTTATCATTATCTTCTCTCTGCCAACAAAATCAAAATCTCATTGTACGCTACACCACCAACATTTTTGCTAAATAAGGTAATTTAAAATATGTTTGGTTTTATGTATGATACAAGATACTAACACTATAAACATGAATACTTGCACTTACAGTTTCTATAAAATTTTAAATCATTAGTAATAAGATTGTATTTTATGTTATTTGTCCAATTTAACAATTTACATGTAACCTGAATTATCATTCGTGTACCCCCAATATCTAAAAAAATCAGCACAATTAATTATTTGATAAATAGATGCTGTACCCTTTCAAACAAGGTGTTTTTGACAACAATGTAAATAAAATAATAAAACACAATAAACAGAAACAACAAAAATTCAATCGATGATAATAGCTGAAGAACAAATGAAGAAAAAAATAACAAATACATCTTAATAAATCGCATCCCTAAATTATCAACAAAAAAATACAAAACACATTTCAAACATTTTAAATACAACTAGCATATAAGCACATACATACTTATAAAAAACGGAAAATATTTATTAAAATTAAAAGCAAAATCACACACACAATATAAAAAATGCAGTCTAATGATTGTAATACCACATATATAGGACAGTCATGCAGGACAATATTTGCAGAAAGGAAGGTACTCACATAAATATAACATAACCTCCCGAACATAAGAAACCACGGCACTGTCAAGACACGCTAAGAAAAGCAACATATCTTTGATATGAACAACCCAAAAATTGTAGAAATAAAAAACAGTACAGTAAAAGAATAATCAAGGAAATGGTACACATAAAAAATTACACCACCATAAACTGTAAAGCCGACAGAGATAACTTAAATGCAATATATAATAACATTATAAAATATTAAAACTAACTTCTTTGTTTTGCATTAATTTATATAAGATAATGTATGATTTTTTGTTTTCCTTATAAGACTTTTTACGAAAAATTTTAGAATTATTTTGTCTGCATCAGAATGTTTATGACTACATAATAATAAATAACCAATGCGAACCGAATCACATGTAAAACAAAGCAACTATTTGGCCAAAAATTCACAAATAAATATAAACTTATTTCATATAATATATGAATATATTATATTCGTGCATAACTTTACATGGGCGTTCTTAACTGCGCTAACACGTATGCGCTACACAGATGGAATATTGAAATTGCGTACCTAATTTGGAAGTCTTTTGCTCAGTGTAGTCTTAGTGTTCTGTTAATCACTGTTTACTTTAATTGAAAATTATTGCTAATCATATCTCTAATAATTCCCTTTCACTAGAATTATTACAAAATCAAAAATGCAATTTAATTCATTACATATAAAAATCGATGACATCGTGGAAACAATCAACTTCGTGCATAGAAATATTACATACATTAATTCTTAAATTAATATATACGTCATTTAAAATGCAACTTATTTATCAAAATAATTTGCATTATGCTCCACACAAACCTAAATAAATTGTTTGTCGCTTTTTGATAAACTAAACCAAACTAAATCGTTAACCGGTAACATGTAATGGAACTAACTTTGAATAATTTAATCAGTCAGTGCGTAAACCCCTACAGTTGTCTTACTTATAAATAATTCATGTATTTTACTAAAAACTTTATTATAATAGAACTATCGCGTCTTGGATATACACAAGGAAGTTTCTACTTGCGTGTGGCGCCATGACGTCAGTATTTATGCAGTTTCGATGCATCACATTACAGGAACATAGAAATCAACAAGTTATAAGTTGTGTTAAGTTGAACCTATGATATGTTGGTTTGCACGTACTTCAATGTTGCAATTTCTAAAATGACTTTGAGTTCCTGTGAAAACATTCACTTCCAAAAGAAGAATAGAATAGTATTACAAAAATGTATAATCGAAAAATTTTCTATTATATATTTCATATTCATGTCATACTTTATACTGGACATTTCTTATATGCTTGTATTTATGAATGTTGGGGTTAATATTTTGCCATTAACTTACTATGCAATTTTGCAGTTAATTAAGTGAAGCAAAGTGAAAGTTGTAAACATCAAAATACATACGGCGCGATACTAATGTGTAAAGCATGTAATATATGTTAGATAGTGAACATTGAGATAGTGATGCAAGTTGTAAACTTCACATAATTTTAATTGCCTAGAGAAGGAACATAAAATATTACATTATATTTTATTCACAACAATATAACGATCTACATACATATTACCTTCCACTGAAGAGTTTCTTTTATGTCAATAATATGTTAATTGGATTTTAGTAACTTCAATTTATTGTTTCAGAATTATAACGTCGTAAATAAAACACGCCGACTTAACGATAGTAATCTGGAAAGTTAGTTCGAGTGGTCTTAAACTTGTCGTGTGTTGTTAAAACTTCAGTCGCAACGTTTGCAAAGAAATGTCGCCTGGATGTAATTACAATTGGCTTGTGAAGGCAACTTCGCGGCTTTTATAGTTTGCATAAATAAAACGTGCAAGCAATTATAAAATCGGGATCCGGCTTACGACAGTTGGTATAATGACAGTCAACGAAGTTTTTGCGAGCGTGCGATCGTTGTTTTAACCGCGAGAAAGTGTGATTGTCCGGATTGTGAAAATAGACTGAAAAGTTAGCGGACAAGTTAAAATGGTTAAAGTGTGTCTCAATATAAGCGACACTTGTTCGGTATGTGTATTTGGAATTATTGTCCGGTATGTGTGTTACATAAGTGTTTTATTTTTTTTTTTAATATCTCATTTTTTGAATGGAATTGTCAATATTTAATAATTATTCATGTAAATATTATATTTTTTATATGTGAAAGTTATTTGACTATATGGGGTCTTCAGTAATGAGGTGTGGCAAATTGAAAAATTATTCATTTCATGTACCAAATTTCTAGGGGCACAGTCCAAATACAGGTAACAACAACCGAACAAATGATTGTGCTGAAACTGAAACTGAAGAAATATATTTGTTAACAATTTTAAATGTAATGTAAAATTAATGTCATATAAATGATGTAGACTGTTTGCTATAGCAGCCATTATATGGCCTTTCATTACAATATACACAATAATTAAATTTAACTACGATTAAGATTTTGACTCATTGTTGTTCATTGTTTATGTTTCAATTCAATTTCAATTCAATTCAACTCAATCTAGTATAATTTATTGTTGCCAAACATACTATTGCTTAATTCATATAATATTTTTATTTTGCGTTAAATATATCAAATTCGACAACATTAGGTTTTGACTATCTATTATTAATTTCATTATTGTTGGGTATTATTATTTTTTTTTAATTTGCTGATTCCTTTTATCTTTGTTGACTATTAACGTCAGCTTGGTCATGGATTGATTTAAATTTATAGTTTGAACCCGAAAACTATCAATGGGTAACGAATACACACTCTAAAAAATACGAACAAGTGTATACAACAATATCACATAAAAATTAAGTTTGTTTGACTATGGGATTGTTTTCCAGTTTACTTTTAAGAAATCATTATTGTTATTATTATTATATTAGAACTTTACTACATCTGGTAAACTTTACTGTAAACATTAATTATGAAATTATTCAAGCTGAGGATGGCGCAAACGGATCGATGTGAATATGACGGTAGTCCACAAGACCTGCTTTGTTAGTGTGCGATCTACAATACCACACAAAAACGTACCGTGCATAAATTGATTAGAGATACAGGCAATTAATTTGGAAAATGATAAATTATTTTGTCGAGCATGCACAAAGACGATATTTCTTCATAAGTATCAAAATAAAACAAATGTTATTCTCGTATCAATTCATATTATCATATAACATAAGACATACTACATAAAGAACGCTTTAAAAATCATACATATAAACGACATGTCATAGATACAAATTTATTTCGCGCTATATAATTATGTACTAATTATTTACGTCATGAAAAACAAAACTATTGCAGTTATATTTATTTTTACGTTTCGCAAACTGGATGCATCATCAGACAAATTGAAATTTCAACGAGAAACTCGTATACACGTAGTCACGTTTTAATAACATAAGTACCTACGACATTATTGACAGATAAATTTACAAATAACTACCACCCCAATTAAGGCCCATATCCCATTGTTTGACCTACAGATTCTTGGGGCTGCTGCTTGAGGAATTCTTTCATTTCTTTTTGCGACTGAAAACGGTTACCTTTTAATGCCTTTTTCAGTGGCCCAACGAGATGAAAATAGCAAGGCGATAAATCTGGGTTATAGGGTGGGTGCTCTAAACTCCTTCATTTATTTTGCTGCAGATTTTATTTTACTACGTTAACGACATGAGGCCGAGCATTGTCATGAATCAGAATGATACCACGTGAATCTTTCCCTGGACGTTTCGTCTTATTGCTTGATGGAGCTTGTTCAATGTATTGATATGCAGTCTGCATTGTTTAAACTTTATCAGAAAGGGTTCCTCATGGTCCAAAAAAATATCATCATGTTATCTTGCCTGCAGAAGGTAATTTTAATGTTTACATTGCATTGATGACAGCTTACTGGATGGTTCAAAATAATGAGACCAAATTTCATCTCCAGCAATTATTAACAAGAGAAAGTCATTGCCATTTACTGTACCTGTACCCCATTAGGGTTTGCAAAGACAAACCCATTCGCAAGCATGTTTCGGCCTCAAACAAAAAAGGAGGAACCTATTGCGCAGAAACTTTGGTGTAGACCAGTTTGTCGCGGCTGAACATCGTCCCCTCCTTTCCATTCTTAAATTTTCGACACCATTCCTTGACAGTTGGATACGCACTGCATGCGTTTCCATGCACTGCTTACATTCGCGTATGAATTTGCGATGGTTGCAAACCTTCAGTAAAATTGAATTACTGAATGCTGATATCAATTGGACGTATTATTGACAACAAACACCATTTCAAAGTCACAATATGTGAAATGGCTATCTAATATAAATGAAAGTACTAATCACTAATCAGTGTGCCTGAAAGCTTAGGGTGGGGGAACCAAAAATATTTCTTAATAAGTTAGTTGTCTTTTATATTTAATTTTTGATTTTTATATAATTATGCTCACGCAATTTTGTGTCAAGTTTCATCACAACATTTTTGGGAAATATTACAGTATAACAAATGGATTGTTATATTTCATGTAACATCATTGAGTTATAGTTTTTTCTATTGTAATTGTTATTATTGAATATTTGCTTTTATTGCAACAATTTTATTATTTATTTTGTTTCACGTTTCGTTTGGTCCTCAACTATAATTATTATTTCTCAGCATGTATGAAAACGTAAAAAAAATAAAAGCAGTGAAATCTTATAATTCTCACGTGGTAAAAGATCAAAATTAAGATAAAAACGTGCGGTCTTTGGCAGTACGATGTTGGAAGGAGTTTTAGTAAATTCCTTTATCACAGGACAAAGGAATCCTTAGAACAATTCTTGGACTAAACGACGAACGCAGTTTGAAAACTAGTATAAAAATAAATCTTATTTCAAACCTGCAGACCTTTAGAGGTAGAAAATAGTTGAAATAATAAGTTGATTTTTTCGTGTATTCCCTTCACATTCCTCAAATTCTCATTTGTAGTATTCATAATTTTGTGTGTTTAATGATCATGGTAGTATCTTCTTTTAATTTGTCGTAAGTAATTTATAATATTTTGTGTTGATGATTTTGCTATATCGTCCATTGCTACTTTACTACTAACAAAAACATCAACTGCAACACAACTTTTAATTCCGCTGGTAAAATGCTAATTTATTTACTTTACTTTAGTATTGCGAATTGTGCCACACAATATCATCTTTCCTTGATGTTTGAAACAAATTGTTGAAATGTTTAAAATTGTTGTAATAAATCGTATAATTATTATTTTAAATGACGCTTTATCAATGAGCGTTTTGTGATAAGTTGATCAATGCGAATATCAACATGTTTACATATCTCACTTCTCTTCAATTTTCCATCTTCCCGATATGCGTTCGAAAATCAACATCCAGCTTTTTCGCAATAAATGCACCGAAGCGACTAAAAATGTCGTAAATATTCACAAAAGTCAAGAATCCTATAAATGTAAAGTAACATTCGTCGCTTTTTCCGATGATAATCAAAATATATTGGGTGAGATACTATAACCAGAAAAATGGCGGAATTCGTTCATAATGCCCTTGTAAATTGATGTAGTCCCTACTGGGAAAATGTTTATTCCCTGTGGCATAGATACATTTCGTTCACGTGAGGGGAGAAAATGTTTTATGGAAATATAAATTCTGGGACATATTCTTACACGGGAATAGCTTTGGTGAAAGTTGACTGGCCGTTTATATTGTCGGCTTTGTGAAATTTTAAGACTATATGACAAAAATTGTATAAAAATGAATAACATAATAGCTAATATTTACTGTTTATATTGGTTATATGGAATCACTTATGCAGGTTTGATATACAATGACGATCGTTACGTTGTTTTTCTACTCGTCCGGTTAGAGATTAACGACGTGTTCCTTTAATGTCCGTACGTAATAAAATCAAGTGTAGTAAAAACTAACTGAACCATACTTTACATAATTCAAGCAAACAATGATTTCTATGCAGTAAAATGCAACTTAATTGCAAGTCGTGCAAATGGGGTTAATGTAGTCGAAAATAGTACATTGCACATGCATTAATTTACTCTGCAATTATGATTATTTCCCTTATTTTTTTTTACGCTATGCTGTTTTTCTGGAATTTGTGTTTCGCAGCGGTGAATTAACCTGTGTTACATTTTCTATAAAATGTGCTTGTAGAAAACTATTGATGTGAACAATATTCACTCTATCATTTTTCTAAAATTTGTGCATAACAATATATAAACCCTAAACTTTGTTTTAAAAACAAAGTTGCTGAAATTAAAATATACGTCATTTAGGGTTGATATCTAATATTCATTTAGCTTTATGCAGTCGGATAAATTTTTACATTCAGATAATTAGGGTCACATTTTTGAAACATTATCGAATGTAATCTAGTCATGTAAAATTCTTATTTCTTATAACCGTCAATATTTATTTATTCGTGTTATATTCTGCAGATTGAATTGCTTGAAATACTACAGACCTTATTGCGCATACCAGTTCTGTTTTATGTGAGATTAGTTTGACTTTGAAATTTTCATCTGTTCGCAATTTCGTATCCTCCATTTTATTTACATTCACGTTTAGTTGGCAATTAATTATTTATGAAGTTGTGCTTGCTTGCGTTGCCAAATCCAATATGTATGAATTTATTGTTCCATGCTTTTGTTTATTAACGTACAAATATTATTGCAAGAATATTATTTCTACATGCCGATTAAAGTTATTGATATGTTCAAATTTAATTGGATATTTTACAAAGTCAATTGTATTGCATCAAATAAAATGGAGATGCAAAACAAAATAACAACTTATTTGTCGATTATTTAGATATACCTTCAGGAATATTATATTACAATAAGTACTATTTTATGTTATGAGAAATTTATGTGTAAACTTATCGAATATGCAAATGTATATATTTATAGAAGACTACGATAAAATCCTCGAATTTGTACTTACCCTGTGGGGGCTAAACATACATGAATATAAGTAAAAATAATAATGAAGCAAGTTTTAAAATTTACGAAGCACAATCGAAATAAATTAATCAATCAAGCAAGCAGTAGAATTGTCAAAAGTAAAGCTCAAGTTGATCTCATCTGACAATCCTATCTGTATCTGTCAACGTCTACCTAAATACCCTGCGTTGATCTCCGTTCTCTTTATATTAACCTCAAAGCACGAGCATAATATAGCACGATCCGTTTCAGTAGGTTGCAATTTTTCTCAAATTCCTATTCTCACATGGAATTTATATTGTTGTTTTTTATTTAGCCCTAATCTACCCCAATTCCATCGATGATTGAAAAATAAATACAGTGAACGCTCTCATAAGCGGACCCCCATTGTCATTACTTTTATGTCCGGATAAGAGATAATGATTAATTAATTACATACTTTTCCAGCTTTGCGTACATAATAATAATGTAATACAAAAGTTTGTGTGTGCACGTATAGACACGTGCACATTCGTGCAGTTCAAAACAAATAAAGTGTATTATTTAATGAATCTAAAATAACTAGAAAATAAAATAAATGAAAAATGTATAATGTACATTAAACAAAATTAAAAATGCTCGACTGGCCTAATTTTGTTGTTTTTTGTTGTATGAAACAATTTTGGAAATTGCTCTCGAGATGTTCATGCCTCATCGTTAGAATTTATCATATTTTGGTCTTGGATATATCTATTGCATTTCATCTGCCGATTCACTCTGTTTTCTTCCTTACTGTTGTTTTCACTTACAAAGTCCAAGCGTTGATTGTCGTCTACCGTTTATATAACGTGTGAGCAACTGAATTGTGATTCAGGGAGGGCTTTGGAAGTTTTCGCGTATGTCTTACATTAACTTTGAGTAATAGAACTACTCGATGTTACTGGTTAGTAACTAAAATTTAGATTAAATCAAACTGCAGGCAAAGCTGTAAAATATTTTGGAAATAAACATTTAAATAATACAAATTTATCATGAAAACCAATAGTAATTATCAAAGATGAGATATAGGGCCACCACCGACATCTCTACACAATGTAACTCTAAACAAGTTAACAAAACGTGAAACGGAGCGGCAAAAGTGATCATACGGTGTGTTGACAATACTTCATAAAGTGACAGTTTAAATGAACTATTTTATTGGATTAAAATTACGCATTCATGATATCTCTATCTCCCTCTTCCAGGGCCAGCTCTAGAACATAATTCCGTTCCATTTTTCTATTTAATTGTAACAATCATTCGACAATAAATTCACGAATCATCCAGGCATTTTAATTTGATTTCCAAGTTGCTGGTAGTTTACAAATATTTTTGAGTAATCGAGCACAAAACAAAATGGTAAGTCTCTCTCTCTCTTTAGACAATTTTCCACCGATACACTTTTTAGATTTTAGAGTTAGAGGAAGAGGCCCTTTTCTGCATTGTTCACACCGTCCGGTAACCAATCAACATAACAGGGACTTTTCTATAAACTGGCCCACATCTTCCTTATTTACGTCAGCAGCTTCACCTGATAGTCATTTGAAACTAATATTGTCTTTTACGCCACTTTTGAAGCCATCTATCAGAAGCAGAGAAACTGTTAAACCCCATTGTTCCGCATTTATTTTGCTGTCATTTTGACTAATGGTTCTGATACAGGATTTGGCTTCTGACTCTCGATTCAAAAAATGTTGTCTATATTGAAACTTCCAGTTTTCAAGAAACATTTATGTAGATCGGATATATTCTTTATGTTTCGCTATTTCTGCAGCTTGGGTTTTTCCTATATTGAACGTATAATTTCATATATATGCGTTAATCGTTTAATGCACGGCGCCATGGCATATGCTGGCAACGTGTTTACGTGCCATTATACTAATATTTTAGATCATAGGCAAATTTATTTTCAGTTTCATAATTCAACTTTTTTAAGTCGTATAAAGTGAAGTTATATTACTCTGATTTGTATCAAATTTGATGTTTGCAAAATGTATAACTTTTCTCATTGTATATTGTATACCAATTTCAAAAATAATAACCATTTATTCTCATGACTGGGATTTTTTTATACCATCAAAAAATAAATGAAAACTTGTTTGTCTGGAATTTGTTAATATTGGATGAAATAAAATAATAATAACCTGATTAGCATATGCATCATATCGCACGGTTATAGATAAATAACTATTACACCAGTCTTAAAAATATGGTGGGTGAATAAGCTGACAAACTAAGCCTTTCCCAAAACAAGAGCTTTTTGTCAAAAATATTCACTGCTGCTATTTCTTGCGGTGCCATTTTATTCGTATTGATTCGTTTAGTAACAATGACTGCAGTAAAACATGCCCGAAATGTAATGAGCGTACTTTATTCATTGATTTATATCCGTTTGTTTGTTTATGTGTGAAAATATAATGACCGTTGTCCGCTTATTGTAGGTGTCGGGAAGGGGAATTTTCACTGTATATGTTTTTAAAATTGTTGCTTTTCTGGTCCTTGCAACTGTGTTCACCTTCTTCATCTCACCAGTTTTAGTATCTTTCTCACTAAAATAGCCGCATATGCATACAATGTTAGGCTGTTCTTATCTTACATCGACACTTCTACCACATATTATAACTATCACTAACTTTTCATCCTGTTCATACTCTTTCGTATCAGACAAGTTCCATCTTGTAATACTATTGTAGTATTGCAATTATGGTACTATAAATGTCGGCATTAACTCATTTCAATTCTAAATCTCATTTCAATTCATCTTACTGCATGTTACATGTACTATATATCCCCTTGCACTCGTCATGCAGCTCTTCTATTTTTTCATAATATCTGTGTTCATGTTTTACGTGTTTCTCATAATTATTTGCATATAAAATATACGACTCTCTTTCCTACTTCATCAGCTATTCCTGTCATCTTTCAGCCCAATATGCTCACTACTATTGGTTTTGATTTCTGAAGTTCATTTCAATCATGTAACCTAGTTAAACTCACTTCCCACCAACAACACAATTTCATACATTATTACTAAATAACCTATTCTTCCATTTATATCTCCCGTCAATATCGTCTACATATAGCGAAACTGTAGCTCCTCTTGCTACTCAGCTATTTCCCATGCATCCTAAATTTACGCTAGTTCGATCAACCGTAGTACCTGTAAATCTTGACGTTACCCCTGGGAGTAATGTATTTGAATCAAACCTATTGCGAAATCAGAGAATGTGAAATATAGAAGTGTGAAAATCTACATAAATAAATATTTTTCATCCAATTTATTTACACTATAATACGATTATTGTCAATTTCGTCTACAAATGTTAAACAATTAAACGATAGTATTATATTTCAGAACTTTTCTTTTCAAACGTATCGATTTGATTCTCAATTACTGCATATTTTTTAGTTCATATTTGGAATTTTCTAAAATAACTACAGCTGCGCAATAACAGGAAATTTTTCATACCACGACACATACTTTACACAGTATAAACGTAAATCTATCCTCGTATCCTCATTGTCATAAATCTTGTTTAACTAAATATCTTAATTTCGAAAATATTAGAATCAGCCATCTATCTTGCTTCTGATATTTGCACACCTCTCCTGCATACCATGGCTTTGAATATACTCGTATTTATAGTAAACTGGGCCACCTGTGTATTCAGAACATCGATGAAGTCTTATATTGAAATCTTATCATTAGAAGACTGTCTAACTGTTTCATAATATCCCGCTATATAATAGGCATAGAATTAAAATATGAAATATGTTTCAATAAAAGCGTGTAAGATAATTGAAACCGTTTATTTCAACGAAGTTAGACCAAATTGTAATACTTTTTGAATTGTACTAAACAATAATTTAAGACATTTCATTTTCTCAAAATACAAATGAAGTTATATTCCCCTATATAATAGGCATAGAATTAAAATATGAAATATGTTTCGATAAAAGCGTGTAAGATAATTGAAACCGTTTATTTCAACGAAATTAGACCAAATTGTAATACTTCTTGAATTGTACTAAACAATAATTTAAGACATTTCATTTTCTGAAATTACAATTTAATATGCTTCAGGTTCTTTATAAAATATATATGCATTAGAGCATACAAAAACAATTCAATTCTTCATAATTTTTGATATGACTTTAATTTCTAAAAAACTACTTTAACTAATTAACTAAAACGTTTTTCACGGTTACGCAGGAAAACGTATTGATTTTATAGTATGCATAATACCACGCAAAGAATAGTGTTGCTGAAAGAGCAACCGATTATGCAAAATAGTTAGTAGACATGAGGGACGACCACCACTGAAAGTGAATAATTATTTATTGGTAATCTAAACAGTCGCTTCCAATTCACAAACAAGGAAAGCAACTTCCTTAAATAAAATTGCATATACTAAAACGTTCGGTAATTATTTTTAATCAAAATTAACAACCCAACCCCACCAACTCAACACAATAAAAAATATAGGAATAAATTATAGTAATAATTTTCGAATTAGTTTTCTAACAGATGAGATCAACAACATGTCATGTTACGATAAACTATTTTTTCTCACGAGCTGACATTAGATTGATATAAAAAAATCATTGATATTTTAGTTTATAAGAATTATTCAATATATATCAAACCCTATTACGATATATCAAATCCTTAAGCGCAACTCCAAAATTGAAGAAAAGTGGCAGTATTTCCAAAACTTGTAGAAAAGTATGTTAGTTTTTGCCTTCAATAACAATATAATAATTATGCGAGTAGTTTGTTATACCACAATGAACTAAGGTGAAATTGTGCATACATAGAAGTTGAAGTTAGGGTGAGGAAGACCGAGAATCAGAATCCAGGTGAAACCCTTTTCTATATTCCGCATATCAACTATCTGGAAGGTGGAATAAGATAGCACAGGGGTGCATGAAATACAACCTCAACAAATTTTAGAACCTAGTAATTACCTACGTTGGGAATATATTAACTCAAACAGGCTGTTCTCGGGCAGATAATACGAGCAACAAAATATGGCAAAGTCACACCAGCATCCATTCCTCCCATTCGAGCGAGACGCCGTTGAAGATTATCACTAGAGGAATTATGGAGGCACCAATCGATCTTCAACGAACAAGGAAATGGTGGGTGAATGTACCAAACATTGGTACATTATGGGGAACCATGACGGTATGGTGCACCACCCCCAGCACATTTGCATCCGGACTGATTGGACCATACATTATTGGAAGAATAATTAATTTCTTAATTAATACCATAATCCATGGGGTATTTTTACACGAGATCCTGGGCTGGTCCATTGGATTAATAGGGAGTCTTTGGGATAGCGTGACTATGTAATGTATCCATGATTGTCATCGTCACGCAGTAAGCTAAACTGGGGTCCACGAGAGAGAGAAGAAAGACACAAAAGAACCGGAAGAACCATTCATGGAAATACCTGACACCCGAATTTAAATGGACCGACCCAAAACAAGCATGCATCCAAAACTAACACCAGAACAAGATTGGCGATCCAACTGCACATAAACACTACCAAATGTTACTAGCATATACAACACAACGATAAAAGACAATTAAGTTCGCGTTGTGTGCGCGAGTGAAGAAAATTAATTCGACAATAAAGAAGTAGATTTTTCAATAATATTCACACTTAAATTTCATTATTTTTATTTATTTCTCTGCGTAGAAACTCTATGTGTAAAAACGCTCCATTTATTGAAATATGGACACAATTGATTTATTTGACGCCCCGCTATTATTTTACATAAATTGATTAACACTTTGGCAGTTCAATATTTCATTATGGTTAATTATTCTTAAGAACACGCGCCATGGTAGACGTTTAAAAGAATTTGTAAATTAATGTTCAAATTCGACATTTTACGAGCGACGCTTCTAGCAGACGCGAATTTTCTTCGATGCAGGCACCATCGTTCTTAAAGAAAACCCCCAACTCAAAAATAAACTATGGACTTTACAAATTTTGAACATACAATTCTTGATCATTATCCAAAATGCGATTAATTATAGATTCAAAAACAATTTCTTTTTTAATTTAAATTTACTTAACTATAATTTAATGTTAACGATTTTTAATTACATTTATGGATAAAGCAATAGGAGGTTTCCACTTCATTCAGTTCTGTACCCCTCGGGAGAACGTTGATATAAAACAATTTGACACAATTTATTATAACGTCTCTCTTGTATTTTACACGAATTGATTTAATATATTGGTTCAATTTTTAATTACAATTAATTATTTGTAACTGCACGCGTCACGTTTTAATGAGCGATACACGCGAACTTTCGACTTGGGTATAAGGTTGTTCTTTTCGCACAAAGCCTTAATAACAGAAATAAACTGTCAATGAATTTTAGATTCGGTTAATCATTATTCCACATTCAATCATTCAAGGCAAACGATTATTAATTATTCGGAATCCTGGTAATGTATGACTTCCTTTAAAAGTAGTTTACATCAATTTTACTATTATAACAGTGCAGACTGTGACGTATTCGAAATGCCGAGATCATCTATGTTATGTTCTTTAATGTTTTATTTTGTTAAGTATTTGTGTTCAACAAAGTTACTGCAAAATTCTTCGGAGCAAGTATCTTATATCACCTCTTTTGATCCGATTTTCTAAATATTTTCATGATTTTATTTGTCATATCCTAATTACGTGATCGGGGTCCGATTGTCAATCAGATGCTGTAACCTTTTGACATAGTCCTGAATTTAATAAAAAAATAGAATACAGGACATTCTTTTGATCCTAATATTGGTTATGTTTTGGGTAAAATTTTCATGTCTCAATACATTTTGTAACCCACAATATACATGCTTCAGCTTTTTACTTCTTCCATATACAAATTTTGTCTTCAAATCAAAATGTCTTGTTTTTATCCTAACCTAACTCAAACCAAAGCAACCTAACTTAGATGTAAAGTATATAAAATTTTGCTAAATTCTTTCATTTTCTGAATGGTACGTTTCATGAATGAACAAATATACTGAAAGGGTACGGTAATCTTAAGGAAATCATTAAATAATTACTACCAATTATGATTTTAAAGCAGCGCCGAGAATTTTGAGGGAATTGCCTCCTCGTAATTTGTGCATGTCGTCTACACATTTTCATTTAACTGCCTAATCATAGAATGGCTTGTCCTAAAACTTGACAAGAAAATACATTCACTAGATTGAACTTCAGCATACGCCCTACGTTGAAGCTTAGGGTTAGGGGTTAATCTCTATGTTTCCGTACATTGAGGATAGAACAGTGCGATTTTGTAAATTCTGAGGAGTTCGTTGAAAATAATCAACCGAATAATCAACGATGCGCATAAAATAGTGTTCAACAGAAAATAATATTACAGTTTGAAATGAAACTTAAATAAATGCCTTTGAGTGGTATCGCTATCTTGTCTTGACCCGCTCGTGTGAGTTCGAACTTGACCCCCCGCATAAAGCTCATCTCGTCTGTAGCGAATTGGCAGCCTCGTTTCTTGTAACTGGTCTCATAACATGTCTGCTGATTTCGCAGTTCCATGTGTGTCGTAGAATTTGTCGAGGCTCCTTCTCGGTTACTGAAACCTTGAGCTATTTATTTGTCTAATCAATGAATCGTCACTGGTAACCCTTGTGAGATCGGTTAGAATTAATACTGCACCACCCACCATAGGTAGCGGGTAATGAGTTTTCGACCATCCCGAATAAATAATAATTCGATGTCCTAGGAGTCTTCTTTCCACTAATTTCGTTGTTTGTAATATCGAATACAGATATTTGAGCGAATCTGACGGTCACTTCTCAATGAGTCCAATGGAATCTGCAAAGATAAGCTGGTGTCTAGTTTATTTGCTATTTCGCATTTACCTTATACTTTACTTTATAACATATAACATTTTTCATCAAGAGTTGTATGCTTGCTTTTGCATTTCCTAACGTGTTTCATGAAAGATTTTTTCTAAATTTTGATTGTCGATATGTAATATGTCTAATTGAACATATGCGTATTTGATATATAAGTTAATCAGTTGTTCAGAATTAGCCACAGAGGAAAAATTTACCTAATAACTATTTCCAGTATGGTTCATTTTGAAATCACTTAAATAATTATTTATATTAAATTAGATGTTTATAAATTGATAGAACTGTTAGCCAGCATTGGATCAACGAACTGATGCCCAATAATTCAATTCGCTCAGATAATTGATTTAGATTTGTACAGTTAAATTTTATTTTAATTATGTCCTACCCTTCTCTACAGCATAATGGAGATCAGTGTATTCGTTAAAAATAGCGAAAGCAATCCAAACATAAAATTCTAGATTTGAAACTTCGTCGACATTTGATCAAACTTTTGAGATTTAACGGACTTTTATAAGTCACTTGAGTACTAATTACGTCTAGATAATTGCTTTAACGAGATCGTTATTACGATAACATCTGTTTATAAATCACACGCTAAAATGTAGTGTTTTTATCACGAGCAGTCATCATTCATGATAAATAATACGGCTAAATACGGTTTCTCCTTGCTGCTAAAATTATTATTTATGAATCACTAACGTACTACACATTTACACGTTTTTATCAATTATGATTCATATTTTCTCACCAGTAATAAAAGTTCAACTTTTTGAAATTAAGTAACATAGAAATCGTGTCACTTGCTAACTCACTTGAGCAACCGTGCTTTTCCTGATGACCGAAGAGAAATAAGATTGTAATTGCAAACTGGCTAACAATCAATATACTGCGGGCCATCATTATATATAATGGGATTACAAACTCATCACACTGTCATATATGCAAATAGTTTGGTTTACTTGATCTTGTTTGAATATATATTAGGAGGGAACTAAGGGCGTTAAATAGGAAATCCGAAACACGTTAACGTTAATTAACGTGTAGCAAGCACTTTGGTCAAAAATATTTGATTCGTAAATGTGTTACAGGATTTTTCTATTTTTAATTAGAAGAGTTTAAGAAAAGCATCGATTTCCATAGATGTGGGTTAAGAATCAATACATATAGCGATGTGATCAAAGGACAAAAATAATGTCCTGGTGATTTATTTAATATCATTTGCCATATTCCTGTTTATTTTTTGTTTCCAAAACACATAACTGCATAAAAAAGGATGTCATGTTACGAGATTAGTAAGTAGCGTAACGCACGGCTCTCTCCAACATTTCATTCAGCATAGCTTCAATTTCCTGACGTATCTTGAGGTCATCGATTATGAGGAACTTGTTTACATACACTCTTGATTTCAAGTAGCCCTACAAAAAGAAGTCACAGATCGATGTCATGAACATTTGTCGAACCACTTCCATGGATAGTCTCGTATGAGCTGTGGCACCATACTTTTGGATCCATATTTCTCTTATGTTCATTAAACGCCTTTCAAGTTCTGGACGATTCTTCAACTTTCTAGCTGTTTAACATGTCGACGTAGCCCGCTGATGTCACAGTGCGAATCCTCCCTCTTTAAAAAAGGAAGATCCAACAATTCCTATCTTGGACATACCCCAGCACACCATTACCGACAGTTCGGTACTGGGCGTACTGTCATCTCGGTACTATCATCAGTCATGAATACTGGGACATCTTCATCTTCTCTAGGAATCGCTACAAAATGTTGTGCGCTGCACAAAAACCGTTTCACTTATCTCTAGGACAATCATTATTTTGTAAGGCTGAAATTTAAGATGGTCATGTAATATAGGATTAAGTGAATGACGTGGCATGCTGCCTGTCGTCTACTGGATCGCTTTGGATTAGCAAGAACTGGCCTCTCCACTCTGTCTATGTCTTTCGGAGTTCGAACTGAACGGGGAAGACGAGGTGGTTTCTTTTTCACCATAGATCCAGTACCTCTGCAACCTATCGGAGTATAGTGTTTCGATCCGCGACTATACTTCGACGTTCGACAACTTTTGATGGAAAAGACATTGAACCGTGACCACAGAATCATTGTTTCTACAGAGCTGTTCGACCACGAACACACTATGATCTATGCACCAACGCTCCATAGCGACTAAAACTGCATTATCTGAGCAAGTACAAGCGGTTTAATATTTCATGTGTTTCCTCTGCTCCAGCCTGTATAATAATTCCAATTTTAGGACCGATAATTTTGTTTTGTTTTGTGTAGGTGGAAATATTAGCGCACGGAGTCGGATTTTAATATTAATACATATCTCACCTGAAGCGAATTTTATTATATTTTAATGGCCGCGGTTTAAACTGTATAAGTTTATGATGCGAGCAAAAGATATGCTGTTCTCTTCTGTTCCACATATTCAACCATCTAGCGTCTTTTATGAGATATATCGTTAAATCATAAACCGTGATAAACTGAAGAACAATACTTAAATTGTGACAAAATGAAAGTGTCATAATTTCTTTTTTAATGCGATTTTTAATCTTCTTCTAAACAGAAATATATTTTTTAAATAAATGTTAGAATTTTTAAATATTTAGAAATTTCAATAAGGAATCTAAAAGTATTATCGAAATGCAGATTTGTGACTTCTAGATCCGTCTATAACATCTTTGTTTATGCATTGTTTATGCGAATGCTAAGGACTTGTTTGAGGTTAGTCATAATCACCTTTGATTTATTAGGAATGTACCATAACTAACTTATACATTTGATTTAAATCATGATTTATAGTATGCATTGCAATACGCCACTCTGAAAGTCTAAATAAATAGTAGAGCTGCGTATCGTCCGCGACTTATGTTTATTGTAAAAATCAATATACCCCAAAAATTGTGACGTGTAAATTGAGAAAAGTAATACTCCAAGTATGGATCCTTGAGGAACTACATTGCTAACCAACAGAGACGAAAATGGTTTAGGGTCCAGATGCACACAGTGTTTACGATTAATAATAACTACCGATAAACTTACTTCCAAAGCCCATATACTAAAATTTTTATATAATATTGTCATTTAATTTATCGAAAGCTATACTGAAATCAAGTAGCACTGACAGACCAACAAATACCTTATCACTAGCTTCAATTATATTATATATAATATTTGAAAATGCAGTGGTGCAACTATAACTCTTCCTCAAGCTCAACTGTATTGATGCTAATAGGTTAGTACTAGCCACAGAACTTCGTATCTCATCGGCAATAACCCACTCCAAAATGGTTGAGGTTGTTACAAGGATGCTGATGGGGGCGTAGATCTTTAAAAACACAAGGTCTACTTATTTTAGGTAGATGCTTAATAATAGAATTCTTCCAGCTATCCAGAAAAATTGAATTTTCAATGCAACTATTAATTATATGCCTAACTACTATTGAACAATTTATTTTTAAAATAGTTATAGTTATATTTACTGCATTAGATTTTGTATTCAACAAAATCCTAGGACCGTCGCAACAACCACATTTAAAACTTCAAAAGATGTGAAATTATCATTCTCTTGTTCTATTATAAATCGTGCCCATGAATCGTAATGTATGAATTGCATTCATAAAGTATTTATTAATATTTTCCACATCTTTCAATTTTTCAGGTATGGTAGTATTCCTTGGTTCGTGTACCTTCAAATGATTAAGACCTTTCTATATTCTTATTGTCGTGTGTATTGGTGACGTAGTTAAAATATGCTTTTTTCTAGCCTGAACGTGTAATTAATGGCGCATTTGTTTGGAATAAATTTAGAGTGTAATACACCAAAAATGTTACCCTCTCATCAACGTCACGAATCCTAAAGATATAATGAAATGGTATACACTGCAAGTCATAATCAAACATTTCTCACCAACTCTGAGATAAAAGTTCACATTTATGCTCCAGCTGCGACTGAGCGCAACAGGATGGGTTGGGTTGGGTTGGATTGGTTTAGTTTAATCAATTTCACCAGTCATGTGTTTTTGTTGATTTTCCTTTTTTGTTTAAATTTTCATTACACGCATACTATTCTGATATCTCTGGGTTCCGTTACTGTTCTTAATTCACCTCCTTCTCTTTCCTTGTTATCCATTGCTTATTTTCCTTTTGTAATTGTAATTTTTACAATTCAGTTATTTCAGTTTATTTCGTTTTGTTCTTATTTTATGATCATATTGATCCTTAAAATTTGGGATTCAGACGTTGGCGCAAACTAAGTTCGCTTGGGAACTAATTAGTATTTCTAGCCAGCTCTTTGGCAATAATTGAAATATGTAGCATCTAAGTTTTCCAGAAAAAGAATGCGGCAAAATTACAATTTAAAAACGGAAAAGGCAAACAATACGTCTTTTATTTGTTTTAATTCAAGCAGTTCAGTCAATGCCCGTGGTACCACTCCGATTACTTATAGACTATGGGATTATTTAAATAAATAATAGATAAAAATCAATTTGGTTATCCGAAAATGAAGTGAACCATAACGCTTTTGGAGGAATTCTCTCAAGTAATAAACACAAAATTGAACAAAAAAATGCACGTACCTTGTGCGTTGGTAGATTTTTCTAAAGCATTCGATATGATAAGTCACGAGAAACTGCTAGAGATACTTGAGGGAATTGGAATAAGACGTGAAATACGATATATAACTGATTTAAGGAGTACCACAAGTTCCAACGTTGGGCCCATGAGAAAAACCAGTGATGATATTAAAAAAAAACTAAACTTTTACATGTGTGTCCACCGAAATTGTATTGTAGATGTTCAATCAATATAATACATCACAGTCTGGAGCATCTGCATGATACCTCAGATGGAATTAGAAATAACTGCGTTTGTGAGAGCCTAGAGAAGCTGAAATCTTTCAAATATATCGGAATAGAAACTGAAATTGAATTGATAATTTTCAATGGCGGCGGCATAAAGATTGAGTGGTGAAAAGACAGGCACTTTGCGGGAAGGTATTTTTATCTTAGAGATAAAAGTTACGAAATTTTGGGTTCTGCGTCTGAGTATCATTTAGACAGATTTTAATCACTACAGAACAGAATTGTAAATCATAGTGCACCAGAGGGAACAAGTTCGAGGGAATACAGATCAGTGGAAATTATAAATATAAGAAATTTGCATAGCTACATTGTGATTGTGAGCAACTTCTTTGAAAAATAACACAGGAGGACATACTTTATTCGTACGAAACAAAAGCTCGTGATGGATCCATATACATAGTGCCTCGTATATATAATAAGTGTGGTGCAAGATCTACGTCATTTGTGGTTCCAAAAATTTTTAATAGGATTCATGACGAAATCAAGTGCTTAAGAAATTGTAGAAGAATGAAAGAAACAACAACTTCATGGTTGATCAAGACAGTTTAAAGCGTTATTTTACGAATGAGAATAAAAATACCGACTGTGCCACTGATGAAGTGTGATTAGTGGTGTTGGATAAAATTTTGTGATAATTGATAATCGATGTTATTTTGCTCACTTTTCCGTTGAATTTATCAAAAAACGCAACCATTATTTTTAAATACATTCTTGTTGAATAAATATTAAGAAAATTCTTTCCTTCGCTCAGCTCTTTTCAGTGTTAAATCCCCTTTAATAATTAGATAAGATCCTTTTAACTTCTTCTTTCGACTAAAGATGTTGTTCCTTCTCACATGGGGAGAATAGATAATCTTCGATATTGGTCTAGTAAATGTAAATTTAGCAGTATGACCATTTATTACATGGATTAATCGGTCTTCGCCTGGAAGGAGGTTGGATCAAATTAAACAGATAGCTCCGACCTTGACTCGAGTTTATCTTCTATACCACCTAGGCCCATTTTCATCTCCATGGACCATGAATCGTTCGAGCAATTGTCTGCGAGAGTTGCCAGCGAGAAAGTCGCGAATTTCTGATGTCTGATTAATGAGGGCACAGGAACCTTCGGCAACTTTTGAGTACAATGGTTCTCTTGAGATGAGACCTCCGTCGAAACGTGGCGTCGAAGGAGGGTTGAACAGCCATTATATACAATCGTTGCTAAAATGATGAGCGATATTTAATAATTGCTCTTGTTCGTTATCTAGTTAGTTCCGCACTCGCTCGGTAGTACTGCACATATGCGTGCGAGCGACGATAAAGTTGTATTCTTCGGCATGAACTACTCGTTTAGTGAGACAGACACACCACAATGTATTCATTGTGCGAACGTGTTCTTCGTCCGTTCAACAGACGTGGAGTGATAGGTCCAGCAAAATCTACTCCTGTGCAGGAAAGGTAGATACAATTGGACTCGTCGACTTAGCACACCTGCTGTTACCAATATAATACCCTTGTGATCGCTAGTTTTACCAACTGGCGACTTTTCACCATCCAGAAACGCTGCCTCGTACAAGCGAAACTCAGTGTAGAGTTTTTGCATCTTGGCGAAAAATAAGCTGTGTGAGAATTGATTCTCATGGTAACAGCAATAGATGAATTTGTTCTATTAAGAGCGATGAGCGGTGTAATTGTCCTCAGACTCTATTAAGCTTTACATCACAACATTACATATAAAGTAATTTACTGATGAAATTTCTAATAAATATAAATATAATAATAAACATAAATGTTTTGCAATATTTATAAAAAAATATTATTGTGAAATCTGTCAGTTTGAATGTAAATAAAATGTATGCGTACTACAAATGTTGCTGTTGTAGAAGAATTAATAGACTTAATCATTTGGATAGCTTGCTTATTATACAGAGTAAATCAAATCAAACCTAAACAAATTTTGCAAGCCTCACAATGAATTCAAAAGATATTAATTTTATAAAATTATATATAAATCCAGTAAATAATTTGAACAATGTTCAACTCAAAATATGGAATTATCAACAAGCACTAACGTAATTAGCTGCATTTTAATTCTTAAGATCATTCAGCATATTTCATGTATGGATTGAAGTCATTTCAATCAAAATTTCTATTATGATGACGTTAGAGAATATGGCGGATATATTATTTAATATTAATTTATCATTTAAGTGAATATATCGCGTGGTCCTAAATTTAGAATCTAAAAATAAATGTACTTGCATTCAATGTTAATTGTCCCCTTAGTCCATAACAATAATTCAAAAGTAATTAACGCAATGGCACGTAGGAATAAACACCGAAATCGCCACTATGTAAAGCAATCACGTCCTAAGCCTTACGAAAAGCCAGTCATTACGTAACGCTTGACACCGACCAAAAATGGAACTTCACGAGGAAAAACGAATTTCAGTCGGCTAGGAAATAAGAATACATTCATTTTAATCAAGCGTGCACAAACGTCCACATCGGGAAAAACACGGCACCTTTGCAGGGCTTAATTCGGCTTATTGTTTTAGAAAACAATGTTCTCGTTGTTTATTGAAATGAAGGCGTTTTGTACGTACATTTTACACAAAGTTTATTTTCCAATTTCGAATCCAATTAAAATCTAATATAACACGTCCCGTCAAGATATTAAATTTTCAAGAGTTTACCGACCTACGACGTTAATTGTTTTCGCTAAGAGTGAAAAACAAGTTTTAATAAACATGATTTTAGGGAATTTATAAATAATAATATAGATTAAGTAATTCTACTTGTCTGGCGAATTAGGTGACGATTAAGATGAGATGATATCAAATTAAATTTAAATACGTCAGGAATATAAAAACATATTAGTTTCACCACGTGTGTAGGGCATTGGCGTTTAATGACAAGGTGGGTTGAATATGAGCGACTGCATTGCAAGCCATAACATTAGACGTTGAACCATAATGATAACTCAGTTTTATGTCATCTCTGATGCTATTTTTAGTTCTCTCGTAAAAAGTAATCTGGTATGTAATCGATATAATCCAAATGATTCCATAGCAGCGCCTGAAATGGTTAACTGACGTCATAAACGATATTTAATAATTTTTCCTTGAATTCAATAAGTAGTACTACTGTAAGTATTTATTTTGGTGGTGACAAATATTAATAACAATTTTATTACACACTTGGTTCATTGGATTCCACGAGTAGTAACTTTTTCTCTTTTAATTTCTTTTCGTGGTTACCTAGTTTCTCACATTCATTCCCTTACAATATATTAACCTCGTAGCATTTTGTAAACCTTTCCGCATAATATTTCTCTCAAAATGTTTACAATGCTATAATGCCTCTTCTAAATAACTTTATACCAACGGTATTTGTATTTCTGGTTTCACACAAAACTGTTGCTATTCCACACTGCGGATTCCACAATTTCGCAGTAATTTTCACTACACTCACATATTCTACTTGCTATTTACTATCGATTACCCATATCTATATCTTTATCAAATCAATAAGAAATTAAAACAACGAAAAGTCAAATAAACAATTAAAACTAACTGAACTGAAGAAAAGATATTGCTTCAGGACTAGTAGGAACGTTTCAAGAACAGTAATAATGTTGCATCATAAAAGTAAAGTCTGCTCCAGGAATTCATGATTTTTACACAGTCCAAACAAGACTCGACATACTCTTTGGTAAATCGAGTCAGATTGGCAAATCAAATCCACGTAAAAACAAGATGACCAAACTAGTGATGAAACTTTTAGGTTATAAATTACCTATATATCTTTAAGGTCGATAGTATCGATGTAGAATTACTTGTCGTTTGCTTTAATGTTGCAAATTACCTGCCAAAAAATTGTGCCAATGTCATAATTCATTTGAGTTAGGCTTAGAAGCAAAGGTTCTAAATATGCAAATAAAAAGCTAATAATGCCAATTGAGTGATGTACTGGCCAAATGCATGGCCAGCAGGGGTGAATTTCAAATGATTATAGAATCACTTGGAATTACGTATAGACGTCATTAAATTATTCAACTGGATAACTTTTGTCTTGGGTATCTTACCGAATCCATCCTAGTAACAGGTAAAGAATGGTACCAATGCCTTTCAGCAATTTACAGGATGGATTGACCAAATTGTTGCATGGTTGCTGTGGTCGCCAGTCAAGTGGAAGACTTGTATAAAATGCTTCTTCTTCTTCTAGCTCATTATCAAAACTCAACACACACTCTCCCTCTTTGATTATTTGCACATTTGTTTGAAAATTATGGATGACGATTGAATGTAACCCTCCCAAGAAGCTGTTTGTTTAAATTGGATTTCTATCCTTGACTATTTACAAATAGGCATCAATTTTGTGAATATGCTTGACTTAGGTTTATCCTGTCATTTGCAAGAAACCAGTCTTCGGAATTAAATATGCACAACATTTCCTCCTAACGATGCTCAAATAATTTAAATACTTCAGCATCTGTTCAGGAGATATCAATATTCCTATTTGGTCGTCCACAAGATTATAGATGGGCTAGCTCGCCCTCTTTTTCAATGCTGCGTTGATCTCGTATATTGACTAAAGGACCGTAATTCAATAGACAAACTAAACTAAAGTCAGGAACATGTCCGTCTTTTTAGAACTATCACTGTATATAACTTGCATAATGCAAAGCCAGAAATTAGTACCCATTTGGTTCTGGAAAGAAGCATTGGTAGCTGAAAAAAGATTTGAGTGGAATTATGACAAACTATCTGAAATCTGAATGGACACCACAGACGGGACAGGAATGTGATTTATTTCTGATTACCGGAAGCTGACGATCCTGGTAGCAACTACTGTTTCAAAAGCGATGTATGATGAGTTGGTGATAGTTTTAGCCCTCATCGAACACCTTAAAGCGGAACAATTATCTGCACGTTTTTATGATCACGTGAATGGAACTAGCCATCCGGATTTACAGCAATTAAAGAAAGTTACACTTTCAAGATCTCGGAACTCTTTGAAGCTCGAGCGTTTAGATAAAAGAGCAATGCAGAATACACAACTTGTTGAAATGACTAGTTTCAGACAAACTATTAACCCTTCACCACTGGTATCGGAGTGTACTCCCGTTTGTAATTTTACTATGAAAAGTACCAATAGCCATTTTTAAGTACTCATAATAATCATCTTGATTTATAAAATGAAGTATGTAATTCTTCTTCAATAGAATGTTTTGTAAACATTGGGAAAAATCGAAGTCAAAATTGTACTTGGTCACATGTCGAGTTGTCTCCAATATTAAACTCTCACATAGGACAAATAAAAAGGATATTGAATCTGTAGAGATCGACTCCAGATTACATAGTTAGGCAGGAGACAGGGAGCGAAAGGTTGGGTGTAGAGGCAGGGAGAAAGGGTAGTGCGGTATGAGGTGATAGCGAGGGGCGGGCCAGAACAGAGATTAGTTAGGTTGGTAATAGAGGAGATACTGAAAAAGGGAGAGTAAGAGAACAGGACTATCAAACTGGGAAGAGTGTAGACGTAAAATGTTTGAAAAGGCAGAACTAGCTACAGAAGAGCCAGAAAGGAGAAGAAGATATGGAAAGCAAGTAGAGGGGGAAATAATGGAGAGGTGCAAGATGGTAGGCGCGCAACAAAGGGAAAGCAAAATCAGGAGCGCAAGACACAACACCAAATACACCAGTCTAAAAGTACAGTGGAGGGTACCATCTTACTTAGGGGGGGGGGGGAGATCGTTAGAAGAAGAAAAGACAATAGCAAGGTGCAGGTGCGGAAGTGAAGAAAAAGCTAACAAGTACCGGATGGAAGAGAGGTACAGGCGGTGTAATTTTTGTTTATAAGGATGGGATGAATGGGAACATTGGGTAGGAGACTGCAAAGAGATAAATCTGAACGAAGACGAAAAGAAGAAAGGAAAAGACTGGAGAAGGAATATGAGTGAAGATGAAAGGGGACTAGAGATGTTAGTCAAAATAATAGGGAAGACGGAAGAAAGCAGGAAAAAGAGGGTATTGGAACAACAGGAGGAAGAAAGGACCAAGGAAACAGAAAGCGGCGGCAGGAGGAGGCGGATGGAGAAAGAGACGGAGACAAAGGCCGGTATAGGGGAATGAAATGTAAGAAAGTGAAAATGCCAATAAAGGATTATTTTTTTTTATTAAACTCTCACGGCTATGATGATTTAAGTCATAATTAAAAAGTAGTAATATACTATTAGTATGTAGGGTAACATGTAATCGCAATAAATCTTGAACTAATAACGGCATCGCCGACAACTTGATATCGAATAGTATAAATGAGCAAGCGAAGCGGAAGACATTAAAAATTAGCTTGTGAGGGCTGCATAGTTCAATCGAGTTGATATTAGTCTATGTACTATGTAGTAGTACTAAAATAAATAATATTGCGTTAATTTAACGCGTTTAACAAAACCAATTTATAAAATTTGTCGGGACTCTAGGCAATCTCTTGATCATTGAGGGTACAATGGAGTCATGGTCTAAGTCAATTGTTATTAAGGCCCTATATGTTGGTTTGGTCATCTCTACGCCAATGCCATGAGCATGTCTTCTTTATATTTTTTCCTTTTCAGAAAGTTGCTTGATTTCTTTTTGGTTTGATTTTCAGTTATATAAAGATGTTCCCGTGTTTGACTATATAGGTTCGTAGGTTGTTTCTAGATGCCCTTACATTGTTCGCAACCGGCTAGAAGCTCACAGTACCGGGAAAGTTGAAAGAATGCAACAACACCGAAGACTAATAAATAAGTTGCGTCGGTTGTTCTGAGAAAAGAAATGAAATTTAGGAGTAAAATCGATTCGATGAGTGCAATCTTGGAGAAAAGCTGCTTGGAAAAATGAGGTGTAAATTAATTAAAATGCAAAGAATACATAACATGAAACATTGAAACATTCACTTGATTTTATAACGTGCGTTGAAAATCTGAAATTCAAGAAAATGTCGAATATATTTAATGTGCCAATGGCACTCTAATAGCTTTTCAAGTGGCGGTTATTTTCGGTAAGTACCTACTTGACTATCGATATAACTCATTAATTTAATTTATGAAATTTATGGAAATGAATATATCAATAAATTAGTCACTGATGGCCGATTATTTATATATGTTCTAATAAAAAAAATCCAGGTATTAATCATCGTAATCACTTAGTAATAATATACTCACATAATTCAAGTAAATAATATATTGGTATGGAGATAAGATTAGTTTCTACTGATATGACCTTGTATCCTTACGAGGTCACTAAAGTCACTGTGAACCACGCATCGTTTGTAAACAAATTTAAGTACTTTTTTTATATAATTTGTTCAATGCTAAAATAACGCTTCCGCTTCTGCAAAGCAAAATTTTTTATGTATCAAGGGAAAATGAAATGAACAAATACAAGCGCAGAAACAATTTACTGAAACATGCTGCGTTAATTTTTTTTCTTTGTGCCAAATCGATGGAAGCAGACGAGTTCATTTATGTTGTTCAAGTGATTAATCAATGTTTGTGTACTGCAAATGATGTTCTGTTAATTAATAACGTTTATTTTATATTAGTATTTTCGAAATAAATTCTTGTCATAATCTTAATTGATCGTCGTAAAATTCCAAGTTTTTTTGTGATTTTTTTTTACAATTACATAATTTTTGCGCCTATAACGATTAATCCTATTTTTGCATCGTTTTTACATCAGGTTTCTGAAAGCTTCCTTTAATTTTACATTAGTAAATTAGCTGTGATATTCATTGAAATTTGGTTGCAAATATTGGATTATTAATTGATTTTTTTATTTATTTACATTTCATCTACTATTTTTAAATTTCGTTTTTCGTTTCTCTGTCCTTGCTGATTTTAAATTGATTTTCTGCCACGATTAGATAATATTTGTTTTCAGCACATTCTCATTTTTATTTCTAATAAATTGCTTTGATATCACTTCTTAATATATTCTCCCCATTTTTCTTTTGTTACATAATTGTATGCATTTCTTGAACTATTTCCACATTTCTTTGGTAAAAAACTGTAAGCATCAGTGGCATTTTAATTACCCCTAAAATTATTGTGAATACCTTCTTTATTTTCGTTACATCCACGTGGTCTTTCATCGCTCTATTCATCCCAACCACTTCATTACCAATTATGCCCCTGCTTCTAGTGCACAGTTTCTGCTGTTTTTGACTTCTTCACTTATGTGTTATTATCTACAGCCATGCATTTCCCCCTGTAAGTATTCTACTATTCTTCCCAACTTCCATCCTCGGAGATTTTTGTCCCACCAGGTAAAATTAACCTGTATTTCTAGTTCTGCACATATTGCTGTCCGCAACATCCTCGTCTAATATTCCCATGTGCAGTTCTTTTAAATTTAATCAATCAGTCTACACATCAACAATTTTCATATACAATGTTATTTGATTCCATGCATATTGTCATTTCAATAGCATACGCATTAATTGTTCCTCTCACCCTTATAATTAAAGACAAAGGATGTTTGTCTTTCCTACCTAGGGTTATTGTTGGTGAAGATGTCAACCAGAAGCCGGTTAAATTATTAGAAACATGTAAGCATTTTAGTTATTATCTTTTCGAGCTTCATCGACAACAATGATTAATGTTTTTTATTTGGTGTCGTGTATACTTTGTAAATTGGTTCTGAGAGCGTCAGTGAGGTAGTTGTGAATAGATGTAATATAGTAACGTAGACAGGATTAGAAAAGTCAGTTACGATATAATTTATCTGGAGTTTCGTTGCATTTTCATTTATTAAATAATCGTACGAAATGAAATTGTAATTGTAAGAGTAAACAGAATTAATCTTTCATGATCGCATTAAACCCGGTGGGTGCCGCTCTTATAATTTACAGTCACAAGTTATACATTCATCGGATGTGAATAAATCGTAATTTTATAAATCCGAATAATATTAATAATTTTCTAAAATATGTCGAATGCAATCACCAACCACGTAATCAATATAAGCGGTTGGATAATTAATTGCTGGAAGTATACCCATGGAATAAAAAGTTTCCAAACTTATTTATTAAATTTAAAATGCTGAATTGTAGAAATAGGAGCAAACATATTTAACGTCGATTATGAATGCAAAAGATAAACCGTGGAAAGGTGGAATTTGAAATAACTCGAATAAAATGGAAATTGAAAGGCATTTGAATGAAAATTTTATTATTTTGATTTCGCACTCGTCTGTTTGTGTAGTCAATTGAATTAATTTCATTCATTGAGTTGGTGTTATTTGAATTCCAGATCTTTCAAATATAGGGATATTTTATATAAATAATATCGGGGAATTCGTCGTTGATTGTATCTAGAAAACTCCATTCTCCCAAGAGAAACCACATGCCCAGCTATCGATTTTCCTTTAATCTCCCACATATTTTGCTATTAACAAGGTGGGCGAAAAGAAACTTTGAAATGCCGATTTACGTCAAATATTGAATTTATTTACATAAAAAGGAAACACATGGTTAGTACTTGCGTGACATTGTGTCTCAATTATTATCGAAACTTACTATTTAAAACTTTTTTTTATTCGAACCTCGTCATTTGATATAGAATAAACATGCCATCTGGTCTTTCTAAAAATATAATTGATATTAACATCTATATCGAATGCCATTATTCGCACAGTGAATCATTTGTTGGCCACCGATGTGAATGAATCGCTCCGAGATCTTAAAAAAATATCTATTGTCTATATAAATAAGTACACATACAGATAAAATTAATTTACGTAACAATAGATGTTGATATGGTATGACTTGCTTGATAAAACAGCTGCAGAGTTCAAACGAAAATACAATGTTTGAAAATAAATGTTCGGTATAATTTTTTTTAAATAGTGTTAAAAATGTATTCCATAAATAGTTGTTAAAGTTAAAACTTGTACATACGACCCGGTAATTTAAATAAAACTGTTTCTGTAAATCACGAAATACAAAGTTCACTTATAGAAAATTGAACTGAAAAATGAAAATTGCCGTCGATGTAAACTATTTAAAACGATTTATGCTTCTAAAGCATAAAGCAGTTCATGTGTAAGGTACTAGGTAAACTAAATTTTATGCATGAGTAGTCCGTTTGTGGAAGATTTTTCCAACAATTCGTTTTTGAAAATTTTTTGTTTTCCAAATTTTGACATTTTGGAATTTTCACCATTTAAAGTTTGTTTTCTTTTAATTTTTAAGTTTCCTTTTACAATTACAAGTTTTTGATATTTTATTTTTTCAATTTTTTTTATTCATTTTATATTTTTTTTTTTAAACTAAATTTTTTTATTGTTCTTACTTTTGAATTTTTTCACCTTTGCACCCAACGAGACTTTAATTGATTAACGTTTTGTTTAAATTACTTTTATGTACGTATCCAATTGACTTCGTTTTTTTATTTTATTTTTTTTATTTTTCTGTCTATATTGTTGACGTTTTTAATTTTTTTTTCTACGAAAATTTGCGTTTTTGAAAATTATGTCATTTTCTCAAATTTTCGCATATGATTTTTGGATTTTTTAGAATTGTTTCTGACATATTGATTTTTTTAGCAATAACATTTTTAATACCTATTTAGAACATTTGTCCTTCGCGTTCTTTATTAATCGTTGCAGTTTTAATTTTTTTTATCATTGTTATTTGTTAATTATTTGTTGTTTTTGGTTTTTTTACAATTTTAAAAGTTTTTTTTTGCATTTTTAATTATTTATGAATTACTTTTGATAAATACATAAATCAATATTCCCCTGTCATTTGAGTTTACGATTATCACAAAATAATTTTCAAAAAGACATTAATTACATAAATGAATTTTATATAATTTAAGAACTATCCTACCAAGATTACATCTCCTTTTAATAAAGCTCGACACCATAATCAATTAAGTAAATTAAGTTTCAATAATGACAATACTACCAGCACTATTACGATTAAAATTATGTGTGCTTTCTGCTAACACAACCCAACCCAACCCAGCTTCACGGGTTGGGCTGGGTTGGGATGGGTTGGAATGGGTTGGGTTGGGTTGGGTTAGGATAGGTTGGGTAAAAAGTAAAAATTACGTAGACTTCAAGTTTTTTCTTAATATTAAAGTGTATAATTATATAAACTTTGATAAACAGCAAACGTTATGGGTTAAAATCTGTGAATTGAAAGTTAAATACGTACAAGTTGTTAAGGTTAAGTTAAAGTCTCAGGGTATTTGGTATACACACTGTGGGTGTTTCAATTCATGATAGACAATCGTGTAAATCGTTATTTTCGTATGTATGAAATGTACATGCTCCAGGAGGTGAGTATATATTTCCTCTGGACAATTATATATCCTAGACAAAAATTAATAACGAATTTATAAACCTGAAAATAGTCGTAAAAATCAATCAACAATATCACAGCCCCAAAAATTTCAAAAATCATATAAAATAATATTACATAAATTATACACGAAAGATGGTCTAATCTTACACCTCAATGGTGTAGTGAACATTAATTTAAACAGGTCCATGAAGACTAACTGGTGGATCGCTAGACAATATTGTTTCTGGGTTATTACCCTTCGTCAGTAGCGATTACCAAGAACCTTAGTTGTTGAGATACCTTTCCATGTAGTGGCCATCAAACAATATTGTCTAGCGATCCACCAGTTAGTCTTCATGGACCTGTTTAAATTAATGTTCACTACACCATTGAGGTGTAAGATTAGACCATCTTTCGTGTAAATTTTACATTTTGCTGTCAGATTTGACAACATACATTTTTAATTTAAATTATATATAATATTACCATAAAAAATACAATATGCACGAACTCTTGTTTAACAAATATCACCAAAGGTATTTACAAAAAAAAATAATATTACTATTAATAATATAATAATCAACTGTCCCCAAATGTGTGTGTAAATAATAAAGAAAAGTAGATGCCATAATTGGATAATTAAATAATCTTAGATTAATCAAATAGCCTGCCAAAAGCGGTTGTGTAGAACAGTGTGGATCAAGCTTTAATTATTGCATATTCACGATTATTATTTTATTGCTGTGTCCACCACACTTTCCGAAAATTTTTCGCAAACTGAAAAACGTACGTTTGACGTCCACGAATTTATTTCCAACGTTGACGTTTAACTGACAGAAGCTATCTGAACACGGAATGAATTTGAACCGTACTCGTGACATCAAGCCCAATCGTATTCAAATAAACATCCATAAATAAGAATTGCCCAAACTATGAAGATGTACTTTTAACAGGGAGTTCAATGCGTCGTTGGCGCAACGCACGTTTGATGTATGGAATGTCGCGAAATCCATCGGAAACACTGACTTTTGGATGATCGACGTTTCCGATAGAGGGCACTGGACGTCGCGAAATACCCCATCATCGATTTCGAACCCCCATTTCCAGTCACCAATTGCCAGAACGATGCCCCAAAACGCTCTCGTCGGCGTGCAGCGGGATCTCGAACGAACGCGCTTTTGACGACTGATTTTTGAACATGACCTATAACTAACAGATCGCCGCGAAAAAAGCGCGGGAACCAATCGTAAGTCCGTGTTACACTTTTTTAAATATCTTATGATTTATGATATAGCGCGCTTCGAGCTTTAGTTTGAAAAAATATTGTTTATATTTTTCTTATAATATTGTTATGGGTTTATATCTTGGATATGTGTTAAATATTTATTTTTCGGAAAAGGAAATGAAATGGACGACATGAGGTAATATTAGGGATAATTTATTCTCCTCTGTCGTTTAGAACAACGAAGCAGCCAGTGTTCGCGAACGTCCGATGCAATTTTAAAACTGTTTTCTATTTCAAACGTCCTCATTGTTTGTCACTGGTCCAAAAATTTGCAGCACATGAAATAAATGAAGTAGTTATATGACACACGAAACAGAGAACAGTGAAGCGTACTGTAGTTTTTTTTATTTTCAAGTGAATATCAATAATGCTAAAGAATGAGACTTTCGGATAGAAGTAGAAGGATCTAGTAAAATATGCCTGAAACTTAATTAGTAGATATAAATAATATTAAGCAAAAATAAAATAAAACTAGAACATAAAGGATGCTGTAAACATGAAATTAAACAGAATTAATAATAAAAAGAGACGATCAAAAAAGATGCGGTCATAAAATGCGAACACTTGGACGTGGGAAATTTTTTTATTAAGGATAGCCATTGTTGTTGATTTGTAAATTTCTATTTAATGATGTCGTTCAGAATATTTGGAGCCTGAAAATGTATGTATCGTCATTTATATTCCCTTGTAGCAAGTAAATACGAAAAACAACAACGTTGAATATAAACTCTTGGACTTATTCATACATTTTTTAAATTTTATAATATCTTTTAGTTTACTAACTGCAGTATGTTGTGGGTATACTCATTTTAACCTTTTGGTTTAATAGGTTACTTGCTGTGGTAATGTTAACTTTTGCCAAAAACT
The DNA here is from genome assembly GCA_959613385.1 of Geotrupes spiniger. Taxonomy (NCBI): domain Eukaryota; kingdom Metazoa; phylum Arthropoda; class Insecta; order Coleoptera; family Geotrupidae; genus Geotrupes; species Geotrupes spiniger. The sequence continues at coordinate 20,633,810 of OY390736.1, read as the reverse complement.
GATTTCAATTCTGATCGGAGATTGCATATTAAAACCAGTTATCTTTAGTCACCAAGTTATTTAAATAAATCCATCATGTGTCGCAGTGGTAAACAATTCTCACCCTCGAAAGTCAAGGTAGTGGCAATAAATGTGTTACTAGTTATGTGCTAGAAACTGAGCAGTTTTGGTAATCTTGTGATATCGTCTTGAACAGAAGATGTTTCGGAATTTGTCAGTTTTCGTAATATGCGTCCTAATTTCCTATAAGTTATTCAGGAAAGGAAATTTGTTCCCTGTGATGGTTAGAAAAAGCATAGGTCTGTTTTTGCAACGCCAACAAATATGTTATCAAGAATTTTACGAATTACCTGCTATTGATGGATTTAAAATAAAATAAATAATATCCTTACCACAAAACATTCAATGTGAACGTACATTTCGACAACTATGTTGCCATCTTCACCAGAAATACTGAGAGAAAATACAATAGAGAGAAATACTCAGCAGTGTTTAAGCTGATGGCAACAGTTGTTGAAATATACATTCAGATTGTATGGTAAGGGTAAAATTTATTGTATTTTATTTTTCTAACCACGATTTACTATTATTGCTAGATTTATAGATATTTATAATAATAAATGGCACCATGCCCCAATCAGAGCTTTGTACATCTGTTGTGTTTGGATGAATCCTATTTCTTTAAATTATTTCACTTCACTTCCAGAGTTATTTCTTTCCACATCTTTCTATCTGAGAGTTTACCTTTTATTTGACTAATTAAATTGTTAGAAAATCCATTTTAAAAAAGATTATATGCAGATATTCTTCTCTTCCTCTAGTTTCATGTTTAAAAGTGTAATTTCTAAAATTGATTATTTTAAGTATCGTGAAGAACATGCTTGTTTTGGACTGGTAAGTTCTATAATATGATTTATGTAATTGTTTTACAGTAACTGGTTTAATTCTAATTTTATAGTAAAATTAAATTAAACTTTACTTGCTAGTTTTTATATTGATATTAAAAGTGCGTTTGAATTTAATTCTAATTTGAAGGAGTAAACGGTGGCTGGTGGCAGCAAAACAAATATAAAGTTGAAAAAAAAAATCCTGCCTATTTGACGCAAGACATCCTGGTGATCGCGTTCATGGATTTATCTTCAATTTTCGTCATATCATTCGGTTCCGCTATTCCTGTTTACCCAAATCGCTCTTCAACATCATCTTGCTCTTGGACTGTCTCTCCCTCTTCCTTGTCTTATCTGCGACTCGGTTAGTTCCATTATGCTACTTTCCAGCTTCACTTTCCTCTGTGCTTTTATATATGTTACTACTTCTCTTTTCAGTTGCTCCACAATTTTTTTATTTCTTCGCCTTCTGTGGCCATACCACTGCTGTATGAGTGATAATCTTTCTCTTTCCTTTGTCATTGTTTCAGTTAATATTATTAAAATATCTATCTACCTTTGGGTCATTCTTTACAAATATCACTTATTCTGCGCTTCCGTGATTGAATGTATTGATGAATGATATTAAAATTATATTCTAAATTGACCCTTTTTCCTGACACGTATCGCTCCGGTTTATTGCAATGTTTGGCATGCTTGTTGCCTATATCAACAATTTCGTTTTTACCATCTAACTGCCGAAAAGGAAGGTTATCGTTTATATGTATTTAATGAGTTGTGATTTTTTCCTGATTTTAACTCTTTCTCTTAAATTTTGATAACGTTCCAAAAATGTTTTACAATAACGAAGCACGAACTTTATCCCTTAAAATATAATGAAACAGAAACATCATTTAGTGTATTTCTGTCGTTTAGATACTTTATACTTTATACTTTATTTACATCACACTTATACTTGACAAATTGGTCTTAATTGGTCGTAATAATTAATGCAATGCAATTTAACATGTAGGACAGTAAATTCCCAATAAGAATGACGAGAACCATTGGTTTCCTATGGTTTTAATTTGTAATAGTCTATTCTAGTTGTTAGTCTTTCATTGTGAATAAGAAAAATGCTCGTTGCAATACTTAAAAAAAAATCATCATAGAATAATCCCATATTGCCTAAACGATTAACGTACTATTTCAGATTCTTCTACTCTTACTTGCTATATTTAGTTAATTTGCCGGTGTCAAGGAACACATAATTTATTTGTATAGTTCACTACATTAGCTGGCTTTTTGGGCTTAGTACATTCGCTAGGGTGTACATTTTGTCTTAAAACCCTCAATCCGGGTCCCAACTCGAAAGGACCGGGCACTAAAATCACTAAATGCCGTTGATTGCCGATTAACGAGCTCCCGAAGTTATACTTAAAAATCTCCTTCCATAGACGGAGCGTCGGGGCTACTTTCCTCCTCCCGTTGCTTAACAGCTTAACCCGACTGGTAATTTTTCGTTTGGAAGTACTAAAATGTAGCTTAGCGCCTGTTATCAGGTTTTTTAGTATCGAGACGAAAATATCCCTCTCCCTGATTAAATTTCTACAATTCCATTCCGCTATCAAGGGTGTAATACAGTTGTCTGCATTGTAAAACTTACAGAGATCAGTTCATTGCCCCTATTTTCAGATTCAGCGTTGGCAGAAAAAATATATTCAACGGCGGTCATAAAATTTAAATAAACTGTTGTGCCTCCTGCGTTCGTTCATTAAATTTAAATAATCGTCTTTAAAAAGTGTTTAATACGTGACGTTCTAGCTGTTTATACTAATCCGTACCAAATTGCGACATGGAGAAGATAATAGATAATATTCGGTTGATTTTTATGTATACATCTGGAACTATCTTAATTAAAACAAATATTAAACTATCGAGCGTTGTCACAATTACGCTGAAAGCGTGAGATGACTTATGAATATGCATCGGCGATGTTCAACAAAGTATACATGCATAATGAAGCGCCATTTGTATGTATAATTAAACTTTGTTGAACAATATGTAATTAAAACACATTTTTCGCTAAATTTTGCGCTTCACTTTCTTAAAGGTGGACGAAGACGACGAATTCACAAGTTAAAGTATGCACGGCTGTGCCATCAAGACTCATGACGTAAAGTTACTCATTACTTTATTTATTATTTCGTCAATAGTTAGTAGGGAATTAATAATTATTTTTTAATTCCGGATGTTTTTTTAAGAGTTCCAGTTTATTTTGGGTTCATTTCTTTTATTGTTCGTTAGTAATAGATTACTTTTTATTTCTTTTCAAATGTTCACGGTTTTTTTGTAACTGTGTAATTTAATATAATTTGTATATTAATCGGATACTCACTTATTCACATGTTTTATAACTTCACAATTAAAAGCAACCTGTTCATTAAATTCTACACCTCCTAATTACCTACCCTCATCGGCCTACTTGAAACTTAGTTCCAGTGTTTGTCGACTATGTCTCAAACAGTTTAATGTATTCCATTAGGGAAATGTTGAAAACTTTGTTGATTTAAACAAATTTGAAATTACTTTCTCCCCGTTAATTTACACAAATTAATATTATGTTACGTAGCGTTTATCGATGGCGACATTTATAAATGTTTTCGATTTGTGAAAGACGTGTTCTTTACTTTATTAAAATGATTCCATATTCTTATTCCATGGAGCAAAAAACAAATTTAAACTATGGAATAAAAGGTCCGCAGAATTTAAAAAAATTAAAAATGTGTCGTTCCGCAACAACAAAATTCATTTTAATTCGTATGTGAATTAATTTTTATTTTAACTATTCCGACGAAATATTAATGACGTACATAAAACAACTTAAAATAATATAAAATCATCTCACACACAAGCTGGAAAAGTAAATAAACAATGCAATGAGAGGTAATCTTCACACTAAACATCCATTTTCCAACGGATTTCGTACAACTAACTAAAACATTAACAATTAACTGCAATCAAGCGCGTACCTATATCATACCGCGGTGAGCATGTGAAATGACTCCCAACTGGCTACTGGGAACTATACAAGACATACCATACGACAAATGAATTACACACGCGTACGCCTGAAACCACTAGAAGCTAAAGCAGACACAAGACTTCAAAGGGTCGTGCTCGAATTCAACGAATCTGCGGTGTCTCAAGTAACATATTCCAAATTCCGCAAAAAGTAGCGAGTTCTTTTCAATTCTCGATACTTTATATTTGAATAGCTAAAAGATGGTGATTCTACAGTTTCATAGACTATTTTTTAATATCTGAACTGCCTTGTACATATAGCATTTGCAAATAATAATAATAATTATGTCAATAGTAATTATATTTAATGATGTTTTAAAATAATAAATATACTAATAACATAGATAACGTGTTTAGTTGAGAAGATGATAGCAATTTTGAAATCCAAGTGGCCTGCAAATAACGTGTTGTCTCTTCCATACTATTAACAGTAGCAAGGCCTCTTCCAAATTTTTAACCATTTCCGCCCCAATATGATCAGTTCCTGGTGCTTTTCCAACTTTCAATTTTGTAATAGCTTCTGTTAATTCTTCCATAGTAATATTTTTATCAATTCTCCTCCTAATTTTTGTTCTTGATCTACTGCTTTCTCTTCCCACTCTCCTTGTTCAACTTCCCTCCTTTAATTTCTGAAAGTAATTTTTCTTTCTCTCCATCATTTTCCTTTCTTCCGTTGATATCTCTCAGTTCTCTCTTTTTATTACTAGATTGTCTACTAGAAGAGTTTCTGGTAGCTTTTGCTATTTCTCTTCATCTTTTCAATGAAATCTTTCCATGTTTTCTGCTTTGATTCGGTTACAATGTTCTTTACTTTACTTCTTTACTCTTTATATGTCTCATAGCTTGCTATAGTCTTCTTATTTATGTATTTTTGCTAACTCTTTTTTCACTTGATATTTAATGTCTGCTGTCCACAATGATGTTTGCCTTTTATGCTCATTTTGACTATTTGTCCCACACACTTCCCGCACCGATTCGTTATTTATTTCCTTATACATTTCCCACATCATTTCAATTTCTAACTCTACAGTTTTTGGATTCAAGTTTTGTATTTGTTCTCTTACTCTTTCTTCGTATCTCTTAGCCGTGATCTTATTCTTTCATTTGCACTATCTCATAACTTAATGTTAATGAAGTTAATGAAACCGTTTCCGCCTACAACATAGCTAAAAACTACCTGTTCTGTCATGTATTCGCAAATACTAAAAGAATATATATATATATATATATATATATATATATATATAATAAATAAAATTGAATGAGGCATGGAAACGTAGAAGAAGATGGAAAGGCTTTCAGGATAAAAAGAAAAGGTATAGAGAGTTTTGAACGGTACATTATTTATTGCAGTCTGGAGAGTTTTTGATTTGACGTTTCACCAAATTTTAAGGTTAACTTAAATTCCACACTGTTCGCTATCTTTTAAAATTTTGAAAGTTTTAAGCACAATACAAAAAAATAGAACATGTCCTGAATCGATGCAACACACAAAATAATTGCATGCAATACTTACTTTTAACATACCGCGCATGCGCATTCATCAATATTGCATATTGGATGGAAAATTTTCATAATGGCAAGTGGCCTTAAGAAATCGTTGCAATGCGAGGATGAAAAACAGCCACATATGTGCACAGTTTTTTTAAATTAAGAAAATATGGAAAAAGAGCTACATTAGGTACAAGGACACGAAATTCTGCAGTAAACGTTATTAAAAGTTGTAAATGTTGTTTAGTATAATAATAGATAAACTAAGTTTGGGGCAGTTGTTCCAAATGATGCAATGTCGTTCATGTCAATTTCAAGTTAATCAGTGCACGCATTCCTGAACGTTTCTGTTTCAAGGCGGCGGACATTTTGTCATAGCCAATATGCGAAGTCCGTATTTCAGCTATGCCAAAGCAAAATCTCCGCTTAATCGAATCTGTCACTTGACAAGATTGTAATTAATAATTATGGCAAATATAATATGAAAAAGTGAATTATTCGATTATGGATATCAATTATTTTTTACACGCACGATAATAAAGCATGAAACTTATGGTTGCACGTTTGCAATTTTTTTTCGAAAAAGGCATTGGTAGTCTCAGTATTCATTAATTCGAATGTAAACTGTGGGGTGTCATTGAGGTCATTAAATTGCCAGCTTGTGGACGGACAGCAGTACAGTAAACGAACGATCGATATATCAACATCTATTTGAAACATTTTTTTAACCTTATGTGATCATATGATACAAACGGAACGGCAGGAAAAATTATTAGTACCAATTGTAGTTGTGTACTATCCATTGTGATGTGAAATAAATAATGTATTTCGTTCTAGATGTTACAGTGTACAGCAATTCGATGCACGCGTTTTCATGCAAACCAAATGCCAACGAATATTGAATAAAGATTTCAATGACAATAAAAATAAATTAAGAATTTTTGTGTGTTTTGTTCTCCAAGCTATTAGTCATTGTATACAAGAATATAATGATTCCGACAACGAATAATGATAGTCACAAAGACGCTAATTGCAAGAGCACACTACATATTTGGGAACAATTCCCAGATAACCTAACTTCGATTTGCTATATTTACAGCCTATGTGTCATAACGATTCCTTAGGTCGGTGTAGGAGTAGGTGTTGCCCAATTTAAAGAAAACGATAAAGTTTTCCTGATATTCAGAAAATGTATTATTTTCTACCTAAAAAGAAATTATGTAATATGTGAGGTAACGATATTATCTTTCAATAGTATAGATAGCAGTATTACCACTACCACCACCCTTTCTTGGCGTGGTGCTTCAAAAATTAAAAAAGTTTGAGTACAGGCAAACAGATAACAGACGGTCGGGCTGTCCCAGATAGTTTCTTGTTTGGTGAAATGTGTTCAAAGTTGCTGCGCTGATATCTGGCTGAATGTAGCTCGGCTAACTCCAGTGGAAAGTGGGGCGTTTTATATTTTTTCATTAAGGGGCCACCCGATATAAATATATACAGCCCTAACCAAATAATATCAGCATATGAATATAAGCCCATATGCTTAATGTAAGCAAAGTTGGGCAATCTATCTATCTATATATATATATATATATATATATATATATATATATATATAATAAATAAAATTGAATGAGGCATGGAAACGTAGAAGAAGATGGAAAGGCTTTCAGGATAAAAAGAAAAGGTATAGAGAGTTTTGAACGGTACATTATTTATTGCAGTCTGGAGAGTTTTTGATTTGACGTTTCACCAAATTTTACGGTTAACTTAAATTCCACACTGTTCGCTATCCTTTTAAAATTGTAAAAGTTTTAAGCACAATACAAAAAAATGTGTAGTCAATTTGACAGTGATCGATCAAATTATTTCTTGCAATGGAAACATAGATTCTCCTTGGTTAAAACGATCACTTGATAGATTGCCCAACTTTGCTTGCAAATTACATTATTTGGTTAGGGCTGTATATATTTATATCGGATGGCCCCTTAAAGAAAAAATATAACCCGCTCCACTTTCCTCTTTAGTTAGCCGAGCTACATTCAGCCAGATATCAGCGCAACAACTTTGAACACATTTCAAACAAGAAAGTATCAGGGACGGCCTGACCTTCTGTTACCTGTTTGCCTGTACTCAACCTTTTTTAATTTTTGGAGCACCACGCCAAGAAAGGATAGTGGTGGTGGTAATACTGCCATCTATACTATTGAAAGATAATATCGTTACCTCACATATTACTTAATTTCTTTTTAGGTAGAAAATAATACATTTTCTGAATATCAGAAAAACTTTATCGTTTTCTTTAAATTGGGCAACACCTACTCCTACACCGACCTAAGGAATCGTTATGACACATAGGCTGTAAATATAGCAAATCGAAGTTAGGTTATCTGGGAATGGTTCCCAAATATGTAGTGTGCTCTTGCAATTAGCGTCTTTGTGACTATCATTATTCGTTGTCGGAATCATTATATTCATATATACAATGACTAATAGCTTGGAGAAATTGAAATCTTTATTCAATATTCGTTGTCAATTGCTATACACTGTAACATCTAGAACGAAATACATTATTTATTTCACATCACAATGGATAGTACACAACTACAATTGGTACTAATAATTTTTCCTGCCGTTCCGTTTGTATCATATGATCACATAAGGTTAAAAAAATGTTTCAAATAGATGTTGATATATCGGTCGTTCGTTTGTACTGCTGTCGGTCCACAAGCTGGCAATTTAATAACCTCAATGACACACCACAGTTTACATTCGAATTAATGAATATTGAGACTACCAATGCTCAAGTGACAGATTCGATTAAGCGGAGATTTTGCTTTGGCATAGCTGAAATACGGACTTCGCACATTGGCTATGACAAAATGTCCGCCGCCTTGAAACAGAAACATTCAGGAATGCGTGCATTGATTAACTTGAAATTGACATGAACGACATTGCATCATTTGGAACAACTGCCCCAAACTTAGTTTATCTATTATTACACTAAACAACATTTACAACTTTTAATAACGTTTACTGCAGAATTTCGTGTCCTTGTACCCAATGTAGCTCTTTTTCCATATTTTCTTAATTTAAAAAAACTGTGCACATATTTGGTTGTTTTTCATCCTCGCATTGCAACGATTTCTTAAGGCCACTTGCCATTATGAAAATTTTCCATGTTCTATTTTTCTGGCAAGACGGGTGCAATTCTGGTTATTTCTTTGGTGATTTTCGGTACTGCCAACTGATTCCGCGCTTCCCTCCACCTTCACCTTCACCTAACATCAATTTCCGGTGACATTTGGTCGGTGGCACTGACGTTTCAGAGCGTTTCCTTGAATTGCATCCATCAAAATTGCATCAGTGTCAAACCATCACTTTTGTATTGCATACGCAATTAATTGTTGTTAATGATTTTACATTTTTTCACGGGTTTTAACATTTTGTCATATAATTCATAAAAATGTTGAACGATTTTACATCGTTATATTTTCTCGTCTTTCTTTTGCCTCTTCTATTGTTCCAGTAGTGTTATTCCATTTAAACCACATTTATATTTATTTTCTCATATCCTATCTTGGTACTATTCCCCCCCCCCCTCTAATTTCTGGCTAACTTATTGCTTTGGCCGTTTTCCTTTCTTGTAATTTCTTCCTTTCTTTGTTTTAATTCGGTATTATCGTCCATTAAATCGTCAATTTCCTATTTGAGCTTTCTATTTCGGTTTGTTTATTTTTGTTCTTTTTTAATTCCTATCAATTCTGCTTTCAGTCCTTTCATTTCATCGCTTAAACTAATCACCGTCTCTACTATTTTATCTAGTTTGTCTTCTTCCTTTTTGTCCATTGTTTGTGGGTGTTAAACTTAAACGAGCTTTTGTCCAATTGTCAAATAAAATGTTATGGTTTGCATGCTTTGAGATGATTTCAGTTTATATCTCAAGTTTCACCGCAACGTTACTGCTTGCACCGAGTCCAAACGCATCTGTTGAAACAGTGTTACTTTGAGAACCGGCGAATACGTAAAACATGGAACTGAAACCGGAGATTCCGCTTAGGAACCTTTGGATTATATTGCTTGATTGTTAATCTCGACCTAGTGGGAATGATTTGCTTGTCTACTGCAACATTTTATTCAACTGGGATCAATCTTCATTACAGTTAAAATGAAAAAAAAAATGAAACGTTTCATTTCTTCAAATCTATTACATGCATAACATAAGATTTGTGTCTGTTATTTCATGTAATGACACATATTATTCATAGTAATGTCTTACTTGAGGCAAATGAATAACTGACATAAAAGCATATACAAATGAACTGGTTTATTTCATTTTCAGATATAATTGCTGGTCGATCGATTCGATTCTGACTGTAGCATAAATTTGGTTGTGCACTTGTCAGATATGTAAATATGTCTTCAATACACCCACGTAATTACATCCCAAACCATCGTCTAAGTATATTGCAATATGAGCACTAATTGAAACATATTAAATACAAGCATCCGTTATTTTCTTAATGTACCATGAAAAAAGAGTTATAGTGTTTAGGTCTGGCATAACCTTGTCCCATAAATGCAGTGCCTACACCAATTATGGTCATAAGCTCTGAAGGGTTTGTGCATCAATACCACTCGCTCTTAAAGGATAGAAAACGTGAAATACACCGTTGATCGTTTTTATGGCTATATTTGAACTCATAGAACATGAAAAGGTGTGATTACTGAAACGTCACGGCTAATTTACAAAGTTAGTAAAAGTGCTTGCTAAAGAGATTCGGAAGAAAGCTTCAAAAATTTTATTTGACATATTTAAGTCAAAATTTGATAGGACATTTATGGGTGAATATGATACTTTCTAATGCAGTTGGGGCAAGAGTGAACTGTATTGAACTCCACCATTCACGAGGGGAACGAACGTTTAAGTCTAGGCAATTACATTAAATACAATTCATATGTCTATATGCGATCAAACAGAACAAATCACATCATTGTTCATGTGAGTTTAATAGTAAAAACAGTCACGAGTAATCCAGTCGCGTATTTGGAGCTACGTGACATTAAAAACTAAAAACATTAACACGACCGGTTAAATGGCATGGATTACCAGTGTTAATTTCTTCCAATTTGATCTCAACATTAAAACTATCTGAGATCTGTCCTCAGTTTTACAGTTGTTGTATTCTCGATGCATTCCCTTTATGGTTGCTAACTCACTTTGCTTAAATTCTGTTATTACATTTTTCGTACAATGTGTAATAAAACACATTTCAGATGTTCACAAACGCGAAATTTCGTTCATGCAAATAGGTAGAAACTATTCAAAGAATTAGAGTAAAGTTAGTTGCATAAACTCAATACAATAGAAGTTTTGAATGAAATTAAATGAATCTTAACTAATCGTTGCAAGTATTAAATTAGTAATTGTTTAATTGCAAATCTTAGTGCGATGTTGATATTTTCTTTAAAGAGAATTTTATTCAAATATAGGGATAGCTCCTTAACAATATGACTTTGTTGAAATTTCGATTATGTAAATCCAGTGGTAATATCCAAAGGATTGATAATAAACTTTTATTAATGCTAGAAGGGTTATGGCGCCACAACGTTTTATTGACGTTTTATTGACATACCTAATGGCGTGATATATAAAATTATGCATTACATCATACTGTTCGAATATCATCAGCTTAGAATTAGATATTAAACATTAGCAAATATTTGTTAAATCTGAAATTGCGTACTTGCTGTACTCGGCGCCCCCCAATTGAATTATATGATCATGATGGAGCACGAGGGAAGTTTGTGTATTAGCCCTTCACACTTTTTAATCTTTTTCCTTGACCTTTTCTCCATCTCCCCAGTCGTCTTTTTCCATTTCTTGCATCGTTTGGTGTATATATTATTTCCATATGATGCCGATACAGATTGAACAACTAACCGGCATTACATCACATATAGTGAAAAACGGGTATGAAAAAATTAAATCAAACCATCCAGACGAATATACTTCATTTCAGTCCCTTAGTCTTTAGTCAGTTGCTACTTGAATAAACCGTTTTTAATCAAATCTGAATCGGAAAAGGATGAAGAGTTGTATCCATCCATGACAATAAAACAAGCTGGAAGTTTAATATATTACATATTAATATTTTTTAAGGATTAAACACAAAAAAGAAAGAAATAGAAATTATATGCGAACAACAAAAAATTGATCTCTTAATATTCCCGATTATCAGAGTATCACAGTTTTATAAAAGTGCGGATCAGTAATATTTGTAAGGAGCAGCCTTAAAACGAAAAAGTTTGAAGTTGTAAACGACTTTGCTATCGAGAGGGCAGTAGAATCATACGGAGTTACGATCGAATGCGACCACGAAACAAAAAGTTCGATCGTGGTAATATCCAGACCCGACTAACGAACGCGAAGTTTCTCGAAGCGTTCTCTAATATCATTAGCACAAGTCTAAAATATTGCCCGAACTTAATAATTTGCGGAGATCCACAAGTGAATGACAAGGACACGGACACGTTTGCAAATAAGTCGGAAAAGATTTCTACCAGAATCTTTATATACACCACTGGCCATACTAACTTGGACTAGAGATAGTATACCTGGAAAATTATTAACGCAAACTTATCGGGCCATTTGGGTCAAATCATTACGTCCAATAACGCATATGAGAAAAAACAATATCGACAAATACCAAAGACAACTTTACAGAAACGGCAAGACTTTATTAATATTGTCGACTGGAAACCTATAACCATTAGTAATGTAAAATAGTAATTCTAAATGTTTCTAGACATGATGACAAACATATTTAGAGATACATGTCCACTGATATATATATTGTTTTATCTGAAAGGATCTTATGTAGGCAACAAAAATTGAGTACCGAAATACTAGGAACCAAACGAAATTGTTACAGTAATAGAATCAGCAAAGAGGATAATAAAACTGGCGAGGTATGGAGAATGGTGAACTCAAAGTTAAAGGCGAACATGAAGTAAGTGAACCGAAAGAAATATCTAACACATTTGGATAATATTTCTGAACAGTGGTCTCAACAATGTTGTGGAATGAATTTAATGGGCACGTGTCAAGTGTTGTACGGTTGGTAAAATGAATTGTTATTCCTCCAACCAGTAAGTCTGCTTGAGGCGGACAGAACTATTCGTGGATTGAGAAAAATTAATTGTATAGGGCTAGATGGTATACTGTTACAGAGAATAAATTAATTTCTGACTTTATTGTTGAACCTTTGACAGAAATAATAACCTTTACGATACAGAAGCGAGGTTCCCTTCAATATTAAAACAATCTGTAGTTATATCAATATATAAAAAAGGCATAGACTGTCAGTAGGAAACTATCGACCAATCTGTTTGCAAAACGTTTTTTCCAAAGTTGGAAAAGCTAATGTATCTAATGTGTCAAATATTACAAGAGTTGCATGGTTTTAGATCGATTCACTCGACGGAGACGACGAAAATACATTTTCTTAATTTGATGCATAAAATCGATCAACGTAGGCGAGTTGTAGCGCTATTTTTAGATATGTCTGGTGCTTTCTATAATATCTGAATGCTATAATCTTGGATTACAAGATAATGTCATTCAATGGATTAATACATTCAGAATTGATAGAAAGCTTACCGTCCAGTCGAAGAGTCTGTACCGTGAGATAGTGATTGTGGGGTGTGTCAGTGATAGGTCGTTGGACTATTAAAATTCATTTCAAATTCAGCTATGGTTGTCTTCTCCTTATAATAACATACACTTGATTTCAAGTTTGTGTTCTGGATCCCAGATACTGTTCTGCCTCTTTGAGAAAAAAATTCATATATTAGTTATTGTCATAGTTGTTCAAGGTGGTGTAGGTATCCACATATATTTAAAAAGGCGAGAAGTTCCAGTTTTAGCTCAATTGCTGTTCAGGTGCACCTCAGTGCACGTTGTTTACAAGTTTATTTATCCTAAATAATTTCATGTTCAATCCTTTGGGGCGATTTCTTTCGAATGGTTTTTAGAATGTTTATAATCTTTAGTTTTGTATTTGGTATAATCAACTCGACACAAATTTGATTATGGCAAATCGGAGAAATTGCTTTTTACCACAATTGACCCCAGTACCTCCACTTCTGCCCCATATTATCTTTTGCCTTACTCTATAACTCTACAGGTTGCTACGAGGAATCCCAGGATTTTGCTAAGGGAAATTTTATTTAGGTTCTTGTGATCCAGCCCAGCCAAGGACGGTTGTTATTACCAATTATCATGTTTCGACTTTTGCCCAAGTTAAATCCATTCCACCTTTTAAAGGAACCTCGCGTTGTTAGCAAACGTTGCTAAACTAATATTGTAGTTTATACGTGGCCTTCACTTCAATTATCGTATAGTCAAAAAAAGAGGTGAGGTGTAGTCAGTAAATGATGCAAAAAATCTCCATTAATCTGATGGGCGGATATCTCTCGTTGTAATTTATTCCTCTTAGTTACATTCAAAAATTTAATTTTAGTAGCGTTTGTACTTTATTATTAAAAGCAATTATAAGCAATTATTTGGCTCCAGTTCTTCAATATTTCAATAGCGATTTTTCAGGTTATATAGATGTTTTATATACTGTGTTATATACTGTTTTATATACATACTATACTATGATGACTACTCTTCATTTTATTATTGGACAAAACACAAAATAACTAGCCTTGTCCAAGCGTAAGCGTACACGACGATCTCTATAGCCGGTATTTATTTATATACATTTATATTTTATATTGAACTGGATTGAATTATAAAAACATTTTTATGTGCAACCTTAAGCAATAATTCTCATATTAACATTAAGTTTCATTGAGAATTTTTTATATGACATGTAATTCCTGTTCAATATAGTTAAACAATAAATCGATGTAGTCTAGACCACTTTAAATGTTTAACGGCCGGTGGGCATCATAAATTCTTTTATAGTTTTACCCGTATGGAATTATTATCACTTCATTCAAAATATGAAATGATACAATTCGTGCTCGCTACTGGTAATTAAACGCGCAAAAACAATGTATTTAACTTATTTAACAAAGAACTCACTCCATCACAGATAACTGATAAATTTAACAAGATTTGAATTTCAATTTAACAAAAAAAAATACGTACAAAATTTTACGGAACATGTGCATATCTCTTCATCGCATGTATAAATGCACTAGGATGTAAATGGCTCGTTGGACAAAGTAAATATTGACTGAAATGCTATTGATTTGTAATTAAAATATTTTCAGAACCGGAAGTATTTAATTCCCAACAACACGTTTGGAAACATTGTAACAAGAAAGCGGCCATACCAAACGAAAGAACTTTAAACGAAGTTTTATTCAGTTTCTAGCCGCCGTAATGAGAACAGTAAAACAGTAAAGTAATAAAATGAAGCCAATTGTGTACAACATAAAACACAAAGGTAGTCTACTACGCGTGGAAATGAAAATTATAGAAAATTTCGCACGGGGGATGATATGTATTTGGAAAATGGAATAATTAAAAACGTATGTACTTTTTGACAAATTAAATGCATTTGATTTCACTGCTTGCACTTGCATAACTAATGATTAGATCTAATGATAAATGACATATTCTTGGTATTTTCAGTGAGGTAGGAGCACTAATCATAAATACAGATTCTAATCTAAGATTTTAGAGACTTCATGTATGCACTTTTTCATTAATTATAAACTATCATAAATTTGATCTGTTCTTATGAATTTCTTTTGTATTATACCATTAATTGATGTATCATGCTCGTGGTGGAACATTTTTTAAAACAATAACAATTTATTGCTTCTTTTGTATTGCTTAATTACATTTAGAGATTCACTAAATGTTTTACAATCTCGATCTGCACATGGAAGAAATGAACCTTAAAAATAAATATTATATATTGGCAAGCGGCGTAGGAGGCAAATATATAGTATATAGATTTAAGAAAACATTGGACGACGAAAAGAGTGAGAAAGTTGGTAATATAGAGAAGGGGATCGGTTGGTTAAAACAATGCACGGAATGAAAGGTTGAAATATATGAAGATACATATACAAAAGGAGACTGCCCTCCCAACAGAACTTGAAAGGACTGAAAAGACTATAAAAACAAGACAGAAGATGGAATAGGTTGGGAAACTAAATTGGAACGTATGGGTAATTGACGACTCAAAATGAAAAAACAATTAATGCAACACGAAAAATACAATTTACTTCTATTCGAATTTTACGAAACATCCCCAGAGTATTGGGCTTTGTTGGGTTGATTAGCACTGGGTTATCTTTGATCTAAATTCAAAGTCTTGAAGAGCATCATATCGACGATAACTAAACCCAAATAAACCTAGTAAATCTCAATACAATAGGAATTCCGTTAAACAACTTGCCAAATAATTTGGAAGCAATTTATGTTAATGCAAATATTGATTCGTGCCATTGCTTTGGTCAAAAATTAAATTTAATAAAGAGAATTTAAATTTAAGGGTTTTACTCGCTGGAGCAAAATGGACCAACCGAAAACCCAGCCCAACTTTTGTTTTTTTTTTTTCTCACTAAATCGTAACTTCGTATCGCAATCACATCGTAACTTATTTTGGACTGTCTACGTATATTTAGAGATTATAGGCTATATGGTGTTTTTTTTATTATCTGAGATCGTAATTTTTTGGAGCATAATTATCTGCTTCAATATCCTTTAATAGTGTATTCAGTTGTTGGTTTAGTTGTACAACTTCTCTCGATGGAGTATGTTTTTAGCACGTAATACTTTTGTAACACCCTTATTCCTTTGGTTTTTTCATTATCCCAATTGATTATTTTCTGCAGAGGAAGATACGTGTTAAAATTGTAGCTCAACAAAGGCATTCCAGGGGGAGTTTGTATTTTCTGCATACACTTCCGTCCACTCCTGTTTACATAATTCCATTATAAAATTGTTATTAAATTATTTTCACAGTATTGCCTACAAAACTATACGCATATTCCATAGTAATTAAAAATAAGTTTGAATATGAAGAAAAAATTAATATACTTTTGTAAGAAACTAAAATATACGAACGAGTATCCAAGGACCCTAGGCTAACATTACAAATAGCTAATAATGCACTTGTCACAAACCGCCTGGATGAAGGTATGATCGAGGCGAAAATGGCAAAAGGACTTACTGTTAAAAATAATATACCTCGAAAAATCTACTGTCTCCCTAAGGTTCATCGATATACCGTTGAAAACCATACCGTACCATATGTATGCACCAACTTACCAACTATCAAAATACATATCAAAGATTTTGAGTAATGTAACCTTACACTACAATTTTGTCATTAATATTTCTTATGATTTTGTATTAGCAGTTACTGGTCTAAAAACGTCGGACAATTATGTATTAATATCATTAAACTTTTACTATTTACGAATATGCCCAGAAAATTGCACCAATACCTGATACAGAAGTGACCAAGATATTAACTTATTTAAACTAGTTACCTACAATTTACATTAGAAGGAGAGTTTAATGAATCAATTAACTTTCTCGACACGGCCGTGAAAAAAACTGTAGATGGTACATTGCTCGCCGATTTATATAGGAAAGTAATCAGTTCAGGTAGGCTATATAACTGTAATTCTTAACATACTTTCAAAGAAAAAGGAAATACGATCATAGGTATAAAACAACATGTATTAAAACTTAGTCACCATACTTTCCATAATGAAAACTTAAAACGTGTTACTCAACAATTAAAACAGAATGGTCCATTAAATTCACCAACACTACATAGGTCGCCTAAAGAAAGACAACACCTAATAAATTCCGATATGTTAGATTATAAAATAAATTACTACTACATTTTTCCATATTTAAAAGGTTTATATGAAAATTTTAGAAGAATTTTAAGAATCGATAAAGACAACGTTGCTTTTCAAAAGCCCATCAATATAATTCAATCTATAGATTAGATTGGAATTATAGACAGGCAAAGCAGGACTTAAACAGGCGCCAGAAACATACAGGACAAAAAAAGAAAAAACGGCCTTAGCTAACCACCATTTCAATCTAGACCATAAATGTGACTTTGAAGAACCTACTATTTTAGACTTAATAATTTGGGCAAACGGTTGATCCTGGGAAAACAATATATTAATACTTCAGAAAATATTCAGAATATTTATAAAACAATGGTAAACAGAAATGTCATGAGTATTACACGGAAGAATATTTTCTTTGAAAGAGTGTTTAGAACCATGGACTTCCAAATTGTATATGTAAAAAATCAAAAAGTGACAAAAGCAAAAATTGTATGAACAAATGATTTTTACGAAACAATGCTGGAGAGGTTGATGATTAAATGGTAGGGAGGAGGAATCTAATTCGTGGAACAGGACGTCAGTGGGACTATTGAATTGGATTGCTATAGATTTAAGATTGAAAGGTTTTAAATTTAACTGTTTGCGAAATTATGTACGCAATATTAGCTAATTCGTATAAATTGCAATGCGCAAAGTTCCAAGCAACGGTTTTTTAGCTGCTAGAGACAAAACAAATGCCATTATTAAATAATAAATCATCTTAATAATTATTTATATTTTTCATAGGGCGTTCTTATCCAAGTGAAAGTAATTAATTCCAACGAACTTCAACATTTCATGTACGTGAAACAAACAATATTTTTTACGGCTGTTTTATTATATTGACGCTCGCAGTTATTGCGTTTTTTTTGTGTCTAAAATAATAACCATGGAAGAACGTTTTCCAAACCCTTAAGAGACATTTATTTACTAAAGAGAAAAAGTGCAGGTTTACGGTCGAGTCGGCGTTCGCTGTCCGAGGTGACAGCCGAGGGCAGCAAACTGGCGCGTTCCTTAAATAGCACTTTTTCCGAGGTAAATATTAAATTTTTTCGTCAAATGTAACAAATAGTACTTTTATACTTTTCAACCAAGTTGAAATTATCGTATCGGTCGGTATGACAGCAACAAAGTAATAGATCACCTAGAAAATTTAACGGTGCCGGGAATGGAAATGTCGGTCATCGCGCACATAATCCGTACATTATAATAATTGTAGTGTAGATGGATAAATTTGACATTTCTCGTCGATTGCCAAATTAAAGTATGCAATGGTATTTTTATTCAAAACACAAACCATATTATACAAGTAGTCGATCAGGAAGAGCCACATTGCAACATGCATCAAGGTATAGAGGTACTTTTTTCGAACTTTTCCTGGGCCTCTCTAAGTGACCGATTTTGTGATGTAGGATGCTAGGTCATAACCTGAAAATAAATAGTATTTAAAAGAATTATGTTTTACTCACTTGTGCATACTAAATTGTACTTATTTTCTAATCATTGTTTCTTATTACAAACGTAATTTTATTTAATGGCTCGCTAACCATTTTTCACTAATGCCTAATCACGTGATAAGTGAAGCAGAAAAACGTATCGCTATATTGCTATACAGCAGTTGAAACGGAATGAAGGTTCCCATCTGCTAGACAAACCAAATGCAGTAGATGTCCATAATTTAGTTGAGTATGTAACTAATAGCCCATTTACTACTGCAAAGAAGGCAGTTGAAAAGTCTTATTTTCCTGCTTCTGTGCGAACAACAAGGAGAATAATAAGGAAAACAATCAAAGTTGCGGCTATAAAACCTATATTCAATTATGAAAAAGAAGCCAATAGAATTGAGTTCGCTAATGGAAAAGTTAATTTGGAGTAAAGTTGTATTCACCGTCGAGAAAATATTTCAATCCTCATATAATGGATATCTCAGAGTTCATCGGTCTCGGGTGGCAGCATATCATCGCTAGCCACATCCATGTGGATGAACAAAAAGATCCGTGAGCTGTACTGAACCGAATTATCTTGAAAAAACTACAATAAAGCAATTGCGCAAACATTATTGTTCAAAATGCTCGAACGAAATTGATCACTTAACTCATTTCTTCTACTTAAATTTAAATTTGCTCGACGGGATTGTATCTCTAAATTCCTGAAAAAAATTTGAACCAAAGTATTCAAAATGAAACAAACTAAAGTAAAAAACTATGATCATCGAACATCGAAAAACGACTGCACAAACCGCTATGTTTAAAATGCTCGACTTTTATTGGTCCCCGCTTACGTCATGTCGCTTAAGCGAAGTGAAATTCGAATTACCGCAACAGAGATCTGAATACAAAATTGATTTGCAAATCAACCAAAAATGCAACCCACATCCTAACCACAGACTGATTTGCAAGTTTTCCATAAATGGGGCAATCATAAATTATAAATTTCTGAAATGAACCGAATAAAACGAAAAATTTATGACCGGCTGAACCACCAAAGACATATAAACAAAGAAATTGAAATTTGATTTTCAATACCTTTGGAGGGAGAGCTCTGTACCCACAGTACATCAAAACGACCCAACATTGGCATGCCACCACGATACGGCATACCGGACTGAAAATTTCAATACCATTGTTATGCTATAGTTGAACTGTACGGCCGGTACGCAAGTGGAGAGACATGCATCGGTAGAAACAGCCACCCATGGCTCGTAAACCATATGTCAATTGATTTAAAGAAAGTCACGATTTTTAGAATACATAAAATTAAAATATAAAGAGATAATTATTTTGTATCTCTAAATTAGGATTCATACGTACAAAGTGTTGTAGCAAACATATTCTGCAAAGGAAAAATAGTCCATACAAGCAAATTTTAACAGGACTCACACGCGCAACCGTTTGTATATTCAAGGACGCAATGATAACTGTCAAGGCGAAGGCCGAAATTTAAAAAGTGTTCCTTTGACAGGTGGAAATTTATTTTGTACATGAATCGGTTAATTAAGAAAGAGCACAAGTCAGTTTTTTACATTTTGTAATTTTGATGGATTTCGGTTCTTAAAGGCAAGGCCAACGAAACAGTTAAGAAACGGAACATGTCAAAACATTCGTTTGAAAGTTATAGGACGCGAACAATTTACCTTCACTGAAGAAACGGACCATGTCAGTGACTTGTTACGTTTTTTAAGTAATCATTTTTTATCATTTGGGAACACTGATTTAAACGTCACTTTGAACAATAGCTGTTTTTGAGGTTACTTTTAATAGAGTTTATAGTCATTTTCTGATGCTCAGTGATTTCTTGTTTAAAAATGTCTGATAACGAACGTGAAACAGTGGAAGTAATTCAAAGAAAAAGGGAAGGTGTAAGAAATGAAACATCAGCAGAGAAAATCAAACGCAGTCGTGTTAAAGGGCTACGTTATGAAAATTATAAAGGAGTCTTGGTTCCTGGTAAAAAACCTGGTGAGGCTTGTGGCTGTGCGTTAAAATGTTTTGAAAAGATCGATGAAGAGTCTCGACTTCAAGCGTTCGCTAGTTTACATAATTTAAATAGTAAAAATGAGCAAGACATATTTTTGTATGGCCTTATCGAGGTTGTATCGATCAAGCAAAAGCGGCCACGCACCAATGATTTACAAAAAGCGAAACCTAAACAAACATCCTACAAGTTTTTTGTGAAAGTTGAGGATTCCAAAATTGGGGTATGGAAAAAGGCATTCATGAGTATCTACTCCGTAAAAACTCATGCCTTATTTCGACTGCAACAATTAGGTCTAGCAGAAACTATTCCTACCGATCTCAGAGGAAAACAAGTTAATCAGAGAACAGCACCAAGAAATCTCATTCATCAAGCCAACACCCCAAGATTTCCTGTTAAGCGATCTCACTATGCTTCTAAAGAGTACATTTATCTGTCGGCAGATTTAAATATTAAAACAATGTATAAGCTATACAAGGAGAAATTCCCAACATTACCAGTAAAACAATAATTTTATTACAAGGTTTTTAGAGATCACTTTGATTGCCAATTTGGCAGACCACAGGTTGATGTCTGTTGTGAATGTGAAAGGCTTAATATCAGGATTAATTCACTAGACCTCAATGCGACAGCTGTTATGACTGCTAAAGCTGAATTAGCTGTTTATAAAAGAAGAGCACAAAAAATTTACAGTAGCTTAAAAGAGGTAGAAAAGTTGAGCAAATCAAGAGATGATGTTCTTGGATTATGTTTCGATTATATGCAGAATATTCCTTTGCCTTGTATTCCAGTGCAGGAAATGTTTTACTACGGGCAACTTTCCTTATACCCTTTCTGTATTATTAAATCTTAAAATAGATGCAAGTCGCTTTTTCTTATACTATGAGGGAATTGTACTAAATGGCCCCACTGAAACATACTCATTTTTATATAACTATATACTGGAACAGGTGCCTCATACAGTAAGAGAACTTTATATCTGTACTGATGGATGTGGCGGGCAGAACAGGAATCACGTCATGATAAGCTTATGTCAACCTCTTGTAGATAATGACCGATTTGATAAGATCTATCATCGGTTGCCTGTCCGTGGCCATTCTTTTTTGCCCAACGATCGCAGCTTTGGAACAGTAAAGAAGATTTTAAAGGGGAAAGACAGGTATTATGAACCGATGGAAATTTGCCATTTCGTATGCAACGCACATCGAAAGTTTACCGTGTCGATGGTCAAAACTGAAGATATTTTGGACTTCAAAGGCTGGTGGAAAAATTTTACAAAAAAATGCTATTTTTATCGAAACACAATGGCATCAGGTTCCACGAAGTTAAAAGCAACATTTTTTAGTGTCACACTTCTTGGAGTTCGAATATTCGGTAGATCAGAAAGGATGCGTAGTAACTCGTCCATTCATTCAAAACTGTGGACGAGTTAACATATTCGATTTAAGAATAAACCGATCCGCTATTCCCGTTTTACCGGCCGAAAAAGCATACAATGGTCCTACTTTGCAAAACATCCCTCACGCTTACATGCTGTATTTTGTTAACATAGTAGAAAACTGGCCTAAGAAAAACGAAAATAATGATAATGGTGACGAATAAAGTTAATTCCTAGTAGATTTCTTGTGTATTTATTTTCATTTTTTCTAATCTTCATCCGTTTGAGTAAGAAAAGGAACATGTCAAAGACTTAAAAATAATAATAACAAGATAGGTATTTTTATTATTCCCAAAAAACAATGTAAAATATGTATACTAATAAAATCATTGTAATGTAGTAAAAATAAACATAACTTTTATAATAAAGATCTTGTGAAATCATTTTTTTATGTCTCCTGAAAAGTAAGGTTATTGTGACATGTTCCTTTTCTTAAATAACTGATTCACATATAGTAAAGACTGCGTTGTAGAAATGTTCCCTGAAGGGGCGCTTCGAAATTTCAGCAGAGTCCCATCTGCCATCTTCAGGTAACTTTTCTTGGTCTCAGTGACTGAAGAACTGTTCTTGTCAGTGAGGCAAAAAAGAGCTACCTGAAGATGGCATATGGGATTCTGCCGAAACGTGGAAACCACCCTTCGGGGAACATTTCTATAACGCGGTTCGCAACCCAAGAACTAAGAATCACATATTTCGGCCGCGAAAACATAAGCATAAACACACACGCATATACACACACACACATATATATATATATATATACATTTTTGATGATTCGGCTCGGTAATACATGTTCATGACATTGACATTTTTATCATCGAAACAAATGATTACCTGTCAACGCAGAGAAAAAAAGAAATGCCACAGAAGAATCTCAAATTGCATACCGTAATTTTTTTGGTCGCGATAGTACATGAAACGACGGTATTCTAAAAGCATTCAACTCACGTTTTCGTTTCGTTGGTTTTAGGAAATTAACACGTAAACTGGATTATTAATGGCCCACCCGTAAAGAAAAAGCGGACAAAACGTGGCAGCGTTCGCTTTAAATGAGGACGTAATAGATATTTTCCCCGTACTATGTTGTTATGCAAAGAAGGAATCTACAATTTTAATAGATTACTTGATTTACTTAAAAACATTGAAAATATTTATCTGAAGTACTGTTTAACTAATTTATTTTGAAAACTATGGCAACTACGCAAGATACGCGCCCAGTGCGTAGTTTTATCTATAGTAAAATATATTATCAGTAACATAATCTAATTTTAATGAATATTAATTGACGTCTTCAGACAAAATAAATATATATATCAATGATTTTTATTTGTAGATACATCGAAATATTCCCCTACACGATACCCTTATAATCTTTTATAACGAGCCGCCACTGCACAAACTACTACCATATAATACGATTAAATATTTTTATAATTTAATCGTCCTACGTTACCTCAATTTCGAGAACAGATCGTATCCGGTATTCCGGATATCGCAAGGAAATCAAAATATGAACACATCTGAAATGAGTTAACGAAGCTGCACGCTATTTAGCGAAATAATCACACGCTCCCGTGCGCTTCCAGCTCGACGATAAAAAATGAAAAACCAAGCACTCGTCTCACAAAAGCCGTCGCAAATTTACATATAGCATGTTTTCCATTCCAGGACAATGCACAGCCCACTAGATTGCTCTCGGCAATGCGGGGTCGGTTGAGGCAAGTAGCGGCGTCACTTCAGGCAGCTGTCAGATTTCGTCGCTTTTCCCGAAGGGAAACTCGTCCACCGGATTGGTTCGTCGACAAAAGTAACCAGGACGATGGAACAGAAAACAAGGAATCTCCAGCGCCCACTTGTTGGGGCCACCGAATTGTCGTCGATCCTGCGCTTCCGTCACATTATAAGGTAAACATAGTTTATCCGACGTACGATAAATTATAACTCGTGAACAACTGAAAGGTAATTAGTCTGTATGTAATAAAGCTTTTAATTTCTCAAGGGATTCGGCCCCTAAGGTCTGTTTCCGTTTCTAAGGAATTACGAAGCTTAAAGTTTGTAAGAAGAATATAGATGCAATCAAGGAATACATGTAACAGTTCAGCAGATAACATTTCAGTAAATAAATTAGGATTCTCTGTAAAATTTCTTGTCCCTACGTTAAGAAACGAGTGGGACGAGGGTTCATCTATTCTCCATCACTTTTTCCAGGTGCGCAAGGCAATGTACGTAGTTAATTAATCTGAATCTATGACAATGAATGTTGAAGCGTCGTTGACATTGTACAGTTGGTTTCTGTAGTATGTCTTGATAATGTTTCAAACAATCTAAAAATTCCCCTGCCAAAAATCTGTCGACCTAGTAAGGCTTATAACTACGTATAATAAGGAGTAGATAGTAAAGAAATATCCTGCTAGATATAAAGAAGTATAAAGTACTAGTAATAGTAGCATTCCTACTTTGCATTTTATTTATATTTTTTAGAATCATTCATTTTTCAGATTTTTCTATTGCTGTAGTCATACATAGTTCTTTTGGGTTAGGTTGGGTGGAGATATTCATTTCCACATAATTTATGTACTCACTTTTCCTTATTCGCTTATTTTGTTCTCTTTATGGTATCGTTGAATGTTTTGCGGCTATTTATTTCTTTCAACGTCTTTCTTAGCCCAGTTTAAGATATTTCTACAAAATGTTTACGGTGCAAAACAATTCGTTATTTTTGTCAAAATGGTGTGAAACTATAAAACGGAAAATAGTTTCATGTGCGAAACTTCACAGAATTTCAAGTACGTTCACAAAATTCATTAAAATATTTTTCTCAGTAATATTCAACTTTTAAGCCGATTAAATATCTGTCAGTGACACGCATTATAGTTTCATACTCCAGCTATCCCGCTTAATTTCCTTTTGATCCTACCGTAACTTTTTCCTCTTATTTTCCGGAACGTCTGTTTAGTGCAAAATCTTTTATTTATTTAACTTCGTACCTCTTAAATCATTACACATTTTATGTTCTTTCATACTTACACGGTTACAAGGAAGATTTGCTTTTACTAAATTGTGTTGTATTTCTTCAACCATAATAACTAGTAGTTACATCCCATGCTTTCTTTGGCCATATTTTTTATTTTATTTTCCTCTTCGCCATTAACACTCTACGTTATCCGTTTCTTTTTTCTTCTATTTTCCATGATTTCTTGAAGCGTATACTATGAAGAATACAAGATTTTTAATTTTTTATTGTTATCTTCTCATTTACATATTTCACATTTATAACGTTTTGCTACCCTGCATTAATTATTATTTCTTCCCCAGAAGTGACCAGACCTACTATTTTGAATGTGTCTATTCCTTAATCCATTCTTTTACTGTTGTTCTTGGTCTCTGAATTTCAGTATTTGAACATAATTTGCATACATTTTCATTCACAATCCATTTTTTATTAATTACTTTCTTCTAAAAATTCTTGCCTAGAAAACGCCTAAAACAAAACCTAAAAATGCACGAATACCATCAGTGGCATGATTGCCCATCTATTTTTTTATGTTTTCTTCCATTGTCGTTTTTTCTGTAACTTTTCATGTGTTTGCTTCGTCCTTGTGCCCCATTAAGGAGTAACATTTCTAATCAGCCTTTACTGGTACTTACTTTACACGTGACGCCATTCTTATCTTTAAAAAAGTCAAAAAGTACGATTAGGTTTTAGTTGGGCTGAATGCTTTTTTATTTATTCTATTCTTTTCTTTGTTGGTCTTATTTTATTGTCATGTGGTTTTTATTGTTTTAATTTGTTTTTCAGTATTTAATTTATTTGAATAATTTACTAGTGTTGTTTGTTTTCATTGGCGATTCTATACTTCACGATTAGTTTATCGAGTAACATAGAAAATAAAATAAATAGAAAAAATAATTTTGTAGCTAGAAACTAAACTAAACTAAATGATTGCAAAACAACGATATCAAAAAATACCACAACCCAACAAAACGGGCAAATTCAGCCGACGAAAAACTAGAAATTCTACCCACCCCAAGATGATCACAAAAAGTTTCTTCGAGGTATTCAATGCTAAAGATATTGTTCAAATAGTAGACAAAAAGCGTTCGACGATATGAACAACACGTCTAGTGTATATAAATTTTATAAAATAAAATCCAACCAAGATTTCGTGATTTCCCTACAAAATGGCATCAAAACATTTCGTAACTAAATTGGAAAATAATTATGATACATAAGCTTTTATATCAAAACTTTCATTTTGCCTTGGCTACGAACTGTTAAAGTTGATTGTGCCTGATAAACGTATCTGACAACGGCCGAACTGAATAAATAATTTGAACATAGCATACAAAAATTGAAATGTATTCAAGTATCATTGAACTTGTTTTTTTTTTTCATTAAATCG
This sequence comes from Geotrupes spiniger, assembly GCA_959613385.1. Classification (NCBI taxonomy): domain Eukaryota; kingdom Metazoa; phylum Arthropoda; class Insecta; order Coleoptera; family Geotrupidae; genus Geotrupes; species Geotrupes spiniger. The sequence goes on along the minus strand of OY390736.1, from coordinate 20,607,168 downwards.
GAATTTAGAAGAAAGCGGGAAAAATCGTGTAATAAATTATGTACGTAACTATTGTCAGTTACGTTATTACACCTGTCAACTTTAACAGTCCGTTACCAAGACAGAATTGATGTTTTGATTTAAAGTTTCAAAACGTAACCGACAGCTTTTTTAAAGTATTTGTTAACTGAACCTAGCAAAACTGCTCAATATGTGCCAATTGGGCCATCATATATTGCACATTAATAAACTTTAATGGATTTTTACTGCAAAATAGGAATCCAACCCAACATACATGGATGTCTAAAAATATACTTTACTCTGTTTTTCCTCATATTAAAGTTTCTATGTGATATTTGGCTTAAGTTGAATTTAATTAGGTTGAATAATTTTGAAGATCAGAAATGTAATTCATGGGAAAATAATTAATGTTTTCATTAAAAATTTGGTTGTCATATTTATAAATGTATTTTGAACTGGACCATTTCTGGCGACAATTCGTCGTTGGGTTGCTTAAGTAAAACCCCATGTGATTTAAAGCAAAATTATGTTACGATTCAATAAGTGTTGGTTACGTTTCGGGGGCAGATCTGACCCTTTATCAGTGCCGCAATTCGAACGAAGAGTAACAAGTACGAATTATATACATATTTGCACCCTTCTTAGCAACACCACTTTAATTTTAATTTCATTAGCAACGCTGTAAACGAAATACATATAAGTACAACTACACGTACTGGCCATGGGGTTTATTATAACATTTAATTTTTGTTATATATTAAATTACATTAACTAAATTTGATTCACAACAACTTGCATTTATTAGTTGTTGGATTGGATATTTTTCTAGTTCCCATATCCCAACTACACTCAAATAAAAATAATTCTGTTTTTTGGTCATTGATGTTCTTCTGTTTTAATTTCTTTTGTTCTCAATTATTGATACACGTTCTTTAACGATTTATTCTTAATAACGTCGGCTTTCCGTTCAGATGTAATTGTAGAAGTTTTTGTATTTTTCTTTAATTTGTCATTCAACTTAACCCATGTTCAAACTAATTTTTTTTATTTGTTAGAACTACAATATTTGTGATTTGGTTGGTGTGACAGTTATTTAAATTAATTCAAGTTAAAATTATGTTTTTAGTTATAGGTTCTGAGCTATAACATAGACAGATTTTGTAGTAAATCGTGTCCTATGGAAATTGTTATCAGATTTATGTAAAACATTACTAAATATACAAATTGCAGTTGTTTATTTTCTTTGTTCTTAAAACTGCAATATATCACATGAAATCGTAAAAAACTACCTTGGCTTCACGAAACACGTATAAAAGTAAGAATAATTGTTTCCCACATGTAACATTCGCAGTTCTCAAATTGCATGAACACCTACTAATAAATTTTCTTTGTCCAGTGGCTTATGGTAGTGTCCTTGGCTGTGCTTTATAACGTTATTTTCGTACTTGGACGAGCTGTGTTCTGGGAACTCAACAACATTTCGCCGCCAATGTGGTGGACGCTGGATTACCTCTGTGATGTCATTTACATTTTAGATACCCTGATACGAGCTCACGAAGGTAAGTTATTTTTTAATTAAATTTAAATTTCGCCGTTATCCTTGTGCATTATATTACAATAAGCCACTTCGAAATACATGCAACGGCTACAAATCTTTTACCCAGCGATCCATTACACCACCGTTATGTTCTGAAATTTGTCTCGACTTTTACATTTCAGCATATAATATACCTATTAAGAAGATAGTTTCTGAGGGGAAAGATTACCAAACAATAAGCCATTGTTGGTATTGCGTTATATAGCCTGACCTCATTAAATATAATTATTTGCGGAATTTCCAATCCGTGTCATATTTTCACATCGCGAAATTATGATCGTTTATTTATTTAAAATAACGAAAAGAACTAATAAACGGTCACATCTAGTGAACTAAAAAAGATATCTATGATTTAATTACTTTTTATTAGTTACATATTACTCGAGAAATATTACGTTATGAACAAAAAATATCACTCAATTTTATGTATAATTACAGCAACTGTACGTTCTCAATAACAACACACAATAAAAAATTTATGAATATTGTCCAGTTATTCGTCTGGCAATATAACATAAACTGGACTCTGTTTTTGCTGCTTTATTTTAGTTGTGGTAGCTTAAAAGAACTCACTCACACGCAGTTGACATAACGATAACTAAAAAAGGGAGTTAAATTTCTTTCAAGCAAGATAATGACCATCGTAATGTGGCTTGGACTTCCTTGGAATTTTTCCAAGAGGTCTGTATCAATATAAGACCATAGCAATCAAGATCTCCAGAGACCACGATTGAGACATTTTAGGTAGAAATTGTAGAAATTTGCCCGTCTGCAATGGAGACCTTTGAAGTTTCTTGGCATGAATTGTAGGTAAATTGTAACTTGGGACATAACCACCGAAAAAGGAGACTATGCTTCTGATAAAATCCGTGCCACTACTAGTCAATGCACGGACCAAAACATTATTAATAAAATTTAGAAAGCTGCAAACAAATTACAACACAACTATGCACTTTAGTGCCACGTAATATTGTTTGTGCAAAATATGTCACAACGTGTGAGACATAAGTTTTGAGAAAAACTTTTCTACTCGATTTTGTTGTTATAGATAAACATCAAGACGGTTGCCCAAAAGTGAAATTACTGGATTGTTCAGAGAACAAAATGTTTGCCAAGCAACGATGAAAATGACAATAAGAGAATGCGAAGAATTGCACAGAATTAATAGGCTGGTATGTACGAGCCGCTAAAGACAGAATTGAAATCTCTATTCGGAAGTTGGGCCACCGTTTTGGGGTTTCGTACGAAACCGACAGAAATGGTGTGCATTTTCGAAAAAGAAAAGTACCCCAAATACAGAGAGGCACTGATTTGCAGATTACTATTTTTGAAATACTTATGTCCCATGAGTTATTTAACTGCTTTTCTTGATCGTTTTGTATTTGCAAATAGAGTTCTTGATGTTGAATAGCTTGTTCAAGAAATTATAATATTCCCATTCCAGCAATAGAGAATTGTGAAACAAAAATAGTCACAATTTGGCTCTTCCACATCTACTTTTTTATTTACCCCCATATAGTGTAAAAATATTTGGGAAAAGAAGTGAGCTAGATAGAAGTTAATAATCATTTACTACCAGAGTTCATAGCAAATAGACTTATGTCAATTAAATGCTTCTCTTGATAGTATTGCATTTGCAAATAGAATTTTTGATATTAAATATACTTGCTCAGAACGTTATAATATTCCCATGAAGTGGATTTAGAAAGCGTCCAAGCCATGATGCAACACATCAGAAGAAAGCTTCGTCTCATTGAGAATAGAGGACCATTAGCAGCAATCTAGTGTTAACGTCTAAGGTCAATTAGTTATTTTTATTTTATGTTTGCTTAATAAAGGTTACTTTTGTTTAAATTATATATCGTTAAACTTTTTCCCAAAACTTATGAGACAGGTGTTATTTGCAAATACAATGTTTGATATTAAACGTACTTGCGCAGAAAGTATTCCTATTATAGGAATAAAGAATTTTGAAACAGAAATAGTCATAATTGTCTCTTTCGTCGTTTTTTATTTACCCCCAAGGAATCAAAATATTTGGAAAAATGTGAGCCAGGTAGGTGTTGTTAATAATAATCATTTACTACCAAAGTGCATAGCACGCAGAGTAGAAATAAATATGCTATATGAACCAGAAAATGCCACCTGATACTTGCGTTCTTATCTTTACTTAAGTATTTCTACGTGAGGTGTAAGACTAATGACTTAAGTGTATTGTTGCCTGTGTCCTTTATGCTTGTCTATGTTATGTAGATGCATATAACATAGACAAGAATAAAGGATTGTTATCTAAAGATTTTGTCGTCTGGTTTGTTTTTCTTTGTTTTCTTCTTCTATTTTTACCACTCTATAGTCTTTCAACTATCCGTCATATCCGTCTATTTTTACCAATGTATATGTCTTTCAACTATCCGTCATTCTACTATCTTAACCACAACAAATTTTCTTTATATCATGATGGGTTTTATGTTGATATTGTCTTTGCGTGTCTTGTTTTCGATTTTCATAAAAATCTCATTTCCGTGGCGTTATTTCTGATTAATTCTCACTCTGTTAATATCTATGTAGCTATGATTCACATGTTTAGTGATGGCACCACTACATTTTTCTATATCCATATGATTCAAGAATGCAATTCAAACATTTAAAATAGTGTCCTGTTTTGATTACTCTTTCATTGCTATTTAGTTTAACGACGTATACGAAACTTTGCTCGCTCTCTTTGTTGTCCGGCTATAATAATGTCCTTTTATCGTTGTTTTAATTTCGTACCTATATATTGGTATACTTACTATCTTTTTCTCTTCATTCTGCCAAATACTTTCTTTGTGACTGCAAAATATACATGGGCGTCTGCTTTAGTTCTATAATTATACTGCATAATTTTTATCATTATATACTAAACTATTTGCACACAATTTAAAACAAAGGATGTAACCAATGAGCTTATCAGATCAAAATAGTCCAGAAAATATTAATTAATGGAATATGAATATTCCAGATTAATTACGTTGAACTCGAAAGGCAGATGCTATGGCGAAAAAGTGAAGAGGTTTACCGGAAGCTCATTATTTTAATGATTTAATTAAATTAATTTAGACACGTAAATTTAAAAAAAAATGTAACGAAAACAGTCTCCAGCCCAATTTTATAAATACAACCATGATTTAGTGTATAAAATTCATCGTAGTTCCGCTCATAAAAATAAAAATTTAACAATATTTCACATGATATATTAGCAAACTTCTAAAACTTCTGTACATATATTATCATATAATATAAGTTAGAAGGAAACATAAAAGCACGTATATTTGTATCAAAGGAGTTTCTGAGTTACATAAAATGTATATCCTAACACAACATAATATACGTAAAGATGCTTATACTGGCTATATTGGTTCTATCCGTAGGAAAACATGTTATGGCGCTGCAATTTCGGCGCTTGTGATTTGAAATCTCGTATTAAATACGTTTCAAACGTTGCTGTGCAATTACCGGGCTTGGCACAAACTTAAATAAACCTATCTTGAAATTGTTAAAGAACGTTGTTTCAGCAAATCGCACATCGTATATGATATGAATAATAAATACCAAATAATCTTGAAATAATGTATGACCTTTTGCATGTAGAATAGGCAGGAATATGTCATTATCTTCATTAATCAAAATTAATGTATCTAAAGAAATGTGGCTCATAATATTGTGAACATATTACTATTTATATTACATTATTTTTATTTGTTTAATATTACACTATCTATTTATTCTTTTTAACGTATTTAATAATGAGTTTGGTTATAATTATTTCGTTATTAATATTTCGCTTTGAACTGTGTATTCTGTATGCAGGCTTTTTGCCAAATTTTATATCTGGACAGTGCTTCGATTTCTGACTTCGCACATGACAGACAATGCGCATATAACGTCCTATTAAGATAGCGTTATTGTATCCCCCTTCGCAATCTACAAGTCTAGGAAATCAAGATGACCGTAAAGATAAGCAGAAATTGTCAGATCCAGTACAATGCAGCCATTTGTCCTTTATACCTAACGGTTGGCACTGCAAACAGCTTAATGTAGATTTGTGAAATTTACGTCCGTCTATGACTTATGTTTTGATACGTATATTATTTGCGTTTATTTTCTACGAATCGTGCATCGACCGATGTGTAGTTTTCTTGAAAAAGCTCGTTGCATGTTGTCGCAATTGAGGGAACACTTTTGTGTTGTTTTTCAATTTAGCAAGTATACGATACTAATTTATTGGTTCTCATTGTACCAAATATACATATTTATTAAATACGGCTGGATTCCATATTGGAATATGCTTGATGTTGCTGACGAATCTTTGCGTTACTTAACATAAATATTAATATTTATAATATTCAATTCGATGTGCAATAACATTAAATTAATATGTATGACGTACTAAATTTACTAACACTATTGCAAACCGTACCGACAAAAAAATCGATGCATAAGTAATATGTATCAAAATTATAACTATTCGACAAAAAATGTAGATAACGTGGAATAGATGTAAATAAGCGTAGAGTTGCATGAAATGGTATTCGCATCGATGCTTAAAACACCTGTCAAGACAATTGTATAAAGAATTTGTGCGTTTCGTTTCAACGACAGGACCAATGATGCTCGTCCGGTGAATTGTATCCATTCATATACATAAGTATGCTTGGTTCACGCACACTTCTAGCTTCGCAGGTTGAAACAAATTAACGATCACCAAGTGTTTTCAAGTCGATCGCCTAAATAAATTAAAGAACACGACTTAAGTTTCGATTCAAACAATGCACTTTGGAGTAACTGCATATTATAATTGAAAAAAGCATTCCTAGAGACTATTAGAAGAATCAATTTCCATGAAAAGAAACACAAATGCAGCCTCATCTGCATATATATAGATTAAATAATGACACGTTCGTAGACGATATATAAAAGCAACTAATTTAAAATAACGCTCCTAACGAGCGTGTAACCCTTAATATCTAAGAAACAATTGGAAATGTTCCTTGCATCATGACACAAATATTACCGTTACGTGTGAATACGTTTGCCAGCCCAGTTCGCTTGATTATTTCTTTCAGAACATCAAAGCTGGCCTTGGTGAGGTCTTCCTGAATTACGATTTTACTTCCTACAGTTTACGTTTGGAATAATAAATATCATTTCTCACTGTCCGCCGGCAAAACTTCACCATGATCGGTCTTTCAGCTCCATCTTTTTCGGCTAACCGATGACAGCAGTCGATATCATTTTCTGTTAGATTTATATTCAATTTGTCACGGCAAAGTTTTAGAACAACCTGTTCAATATTTTCGGATTTTTTTCCGGAATTCCATAGACAAGCATGTTATTTCGTCGTGAATATTGCTCTTCAACTCTAACAAATTTTCATACTATTCGATTCGTTCTTCCAGCGAGACGATCTTCTGGTCTAGCAATTGGATTTCATTGTCCTACGTATTCAGTTTGTCGGTAACTGCACCCATTAATTTTCCAAAAATATCTTGCAAACTATAACACGTTCCACAACTCTCTGTATGATTTCTTCCTCACTACTATTAGATCGTGTACCCGCCATATTTATTAAAATAAAACTGATTTACCGACTCAAGCTATCAAGATTAACAACAGCAATACGAAAATCCGATTCTAGCGTATATGGCCAAAAGAGATCATCACTGAAACAACACAGTAAGCGTGCATAGAACGGTAATCTGTGGGTATTTTAACGTAAACTTCGTAAAATAGGACTTCCTATAGGAAGAGAATTTCAAAAACTGAAAAAATGAGAAATGCGCACAATAAACAGAAAGCCATTTGGAATGTGCTAAAGAGGGAAACCAGGAAATATATGAAAATGGAAAAGAATGACACAATTACAACCGAGAGTTTTAACGTTTTTTATTGAAGCATAGAAGAAGAAGACTCAACAGGTTAATACCCCCAGCATCGTAAATAATATTAAAAATAAATCAGCAGATATATGCAGATTAACAACAAAGCTACTGAAAATATTTCTGGAAATTATTCTCCATACTATTGTGCAACTAATTAATAAGTGCTTTCAAGATGGCGTGTGTCCAGATATATTAAAAAAAAGTAGTGATGGGCATAATCGAGATATTTCAATAATCGATTATTAGTAATCGATATAATTTAATAAACGACTAATATTAGTAGTTAAAATTAGTAGTAGTCGTACTAATACTAATTGATGCAAAGTACAACATAAACGTTCTAATACCACTAACAGTGTGTTTTCTAAAGCCGTACAACTTACAAATTTACATCGAAACAAACTATCGTCTAAAAATTTAGATCAAATTATAATCCTTAATACCACATTCTTATAAATTTGTTTTTATTAATTTTTATTATTATTGTTTAATCTAGAGTTATTAATTTATTATATATATAGTACCTTTGTTTTTATTGAGAATTATACTTTTGTTGTTATTTGCTCATATTTTTTATATATTATTGTGGCAGTTTATAAATATTATTGTAAATTTTGATGCGTTTTATTTACTAACGCAATATCATTAACACGATTGTACTTATTTAAATTATTGTATTCTTCAATCCGACAATGACGATCGGTCGGGACTACAAAAAATAATTGAAAGAGAAGCTTCGCTTAGCGATACGACTAATTAGTTGCCACAATCGAACGAGTCCAATGTTACAATAAAATATCTCGAACCTGGAACTACTATTAATATTTAGTGGTGGGGTTAAAATATATCGAGATATCGGCCTTCTCGGTCCGCTGACACACGTTCCGTATACGACAATGATGAACTAACAGAGGCGACATGTGTAACGCTTTCGATACAGTAACCCAATGTAATAATATTAACGAAACACAACAACTAATACACTAGGAAAAGCACGAGAACGATTTAGCTGAAATAAGTTTATGTTAATTATAGAAAAAACACAATGAATGATCTTTGAAACCAGGAATAGAAACAACGAGCAACTATAAAGTTATTAGGAGTACACATGACAAGCAATCTCAACTGGAAACAACATTGTGACAAAACTTGCTAGAAGTATCTACATTATCAGAAGATTGATGAATATTGCAACATACGAAGCGGCAAGAGACTGGCCTATTTCAGTGGGCTTCATCACCAGAACCAACGAAAATATTTGTGCAGCAGAAAAATGCAGTCAATTTGATCGCTATTGAAAGTGCCAATAAAGATTATGATTATACCATCGTTGTCTATAACTCTCGCTGATGTTTGTCGCTCGTAATTTTCAATACTTACTTCTCTAGTCTAGAAAAAATTGTATTGAACATAATGGAATTAGTCTCCCGGATTATTAAATTGTGTTTACATCGTGGAACTTGGAAAATGTCAACATGACGCCAACATTTTTCCCGGTGATTCTCCATAGCTTACACTACGGTTTATGATAGGAATAATTGGTAAAGAATAAAATATAATTTCAATAATAACTGGAAGAAAGAGTCTTGTTTACAATGATCAAAGACATGTGTATTCATCACGAGCATCAATTGCATGGACTAAACATGTAAAACATAGAGAGCCGTGCATAAAATATATGAACACCATCATGAACACAACAGTGAGTTAAGAAGATTCTAAATGAAGAGTTTTTAAAACCGGTTTGAATACTCAACACCACTACTAACTAAACATCGAAATTGCAACAATCGTGACTTTCAAAATGTGTCCTATACGGCTGACTGAAGATAAGTTATTTGCGATCTTCAAAACAGTCCTTGTCCAACTGTTACTAATCGAGTGGCAACTATGTTGAATAAATAAGCAAAAATGACAACATAGAACATAACCGTATTTTTAACTGTTCGACAAGTCCACTGATATGACAGGACATCCCCAGTATATGTTCTTATTTGCGTAGTACTTTCTAGTGTGACGGCTAAAGAAAACTTGGTGATGGCGATTCACCTCAAGCAAACAATTCGTGGTAACGTGACACAAATGGCTTTGTTGCAATGTTTCGAAGAGATTTTCCATCGTTTTTCTCCTTACACTGCATTATTCATCAACATGTTGAAAAAAACCAAATTGGCATGGCCATGAAAATGAATATGAAGATTAAGTGTGGAATGGCGCACAATTGATGTCCAGCGAATCTAAGCACTGGCAAGTTGGAAAGATCCTAAGAATTACTACCCGAAAAATCAATAACAAAGAAAGTGATGCATGTGGGAGATTGGAAAAAAACATGGTTCGATGAAGAATGTAGGAGAGGGAAAAGGGAAATGAGGATATTAATGAAGGAGACAAGGGAAGGACGGAGAGCGTGGGAGGATTTTTTAGAGGAGAAAAGAAAACAGAAGGAGTTGTGGGATAGAAAGAAAAAAGAACTAAGAAGAAGGGAGATAGAAGAGGTGCAGGGGCTAAAAGGAGAGAAAGAAATTTGGGAGTTTCGCAGGAAAAGGAAAAGGGGACAACAGGGAGCAGAAAGTATAAGTATAAAGGAATGGGAAAAACACTTTCAGCAATTATTAGGAGGGAGGGGAGTGAAAGAGGAAGAGACGAAAGAGCGGGGAAAGAGTCAAAGAGTGGCGGGAGTGACATTAGAGGAATTTACATGGGAAGAGATGATGAGGGTAAAGCAAAATCTAAAAAAAGGGAAGGCAGCGGGAGAAGACGGGGTAGACTCGGAGGGCTGGTTGAATGCACCGGAGGAAATATGGAGAGAAGCACTAAAAATGTTAAATGATATTTGGAAAGGAAAGAGGGAGATACCAGAAAGCTGGAGGACGGCGATAATTGTACCAATTTGGAAGAAAGGAGACAAGCAGAAGGTAGAAACAGAAGGGTGGCGCTACTCAATGTATTATATAAATTGTACACAGGAATGATAGGCGGAAGACTTGAAGTGGAGGTGGAGGAGGGCGGAATGATGCCGGACGGGCAATCAGGCTTCAGGAAAGGCAGGGGAACGAGCGACAATCTATATGTATTAAACTATCTCATAGAAAGGGAGCTAACAAAGAAAGGAGGGAAAGTACATGCTATGTTTGTCGACCTGAAAGCGGCTTTCGACACCATAAACAGAAACATACTGCTAAAAACGATGGAGAGAGCAGGTGTATCAGAGGGAATAAGGATAAGGGTTGAGGAAATATATGCAGAAACATGGTGCAGAGTCAGAGTGGGGGAAGATAGCTCGGAAAAATTCAGGACATGGAAGGGAATAAGACAGGGGTGTCCGTTAAGTTCACAATTATTTAATATTTACATAGCAGAGTTGGAGGAGATATTGAGGAAGGGCCAAGACGGAGGGTTGAAATTGGGAAACAGCAAAATATGGTCCTTCGCGTACGCAGACGATATAGTAATTATATCTGAAACGGAGAAGGGTCTGAAGGAAATGTCGAAGAGGTTAGAACGGTTTATGGACAGAAGGGAATTGGAAGTAAATACTAGGAAAACAAAGATAATGAGCTTTGCGAAAGGAGGTGGGAGAAAGAGGGAGATACAGATGATATGGAAAGGAGAGAAAATAGAGCAAGTAAAAGAGTACATGTACTTAGGATACATAATGAGGGACAATAATAGTAATGACGGACACATAGCTTATATATGCAAGAAAGCGAGAGGGGCAGAGGAGGGTCTGAGGAAGTGCTTATGTGGTAAGAGGGGTGGGAGCTTTCATGAAACAACAAAATATGGAACGCTTGTGTAAAAAGCATAATAATGTATGGAGCGGAAGTGTGGGGGTGGAGAGAGTGCAAAAAACTAGAAGGAGCCCAGCAAAGACATCTAAAAAAACACTCTCATTGGAGAAATCAACGCCTGAGTATATCGTAAGGCATGAGACTGGGAGCGACAGATTGGCAGTCGAAGCAGAGGGTAGGGCGTTGAGGTATGAGTTGACAAAGAGAGAAGGGACGGGGCAAAGTTTGGTAAGGATGGCAATAGAGGAAGTAAGAAGCAGAGAAGATAGAAGAAGGAAAATATCTAAGTGGGAAGAAGGAAGGTGAAAGCTACTGGAAAAGGCAGGAATATCAGAGGAAGAAGTAGAGAGGAGAAGAAGAGAGGGGAAGCAAGTGGAAAGAGAAATAATAGATAGATGGAGGCAAGTAGACGCGCAAGAAAGAGAGAGCAAAATAAGGAAGTCAGAGTATAATACAAAATACAGAGAAATAAAAGTGGACGGCGGAAAACCAAGATATTTGAGGGAGAGGAGGACGCCGGAAGAAGAAAGAATCATGGCAAGGTACAGATGTGGGAACGAGGAAAAATCTAACAAATATTGGATGAATGAGGAGTACAGGAAATGCGAATTCTGTGGGGAAGGTGATGATAAATGGGAGCACTGGATGAGAGGCTAAAAGAAGTGAAGATGGAGAAGCATGGGGGAGAACGGAGAGGGGGTCAGATTCTTGACAAAGTTAAGGGAATTGAAGGAGAACAGGAGAAGGATGGTGAGGGAAATGCAGGCAGGAGACGACACCTAGGAAGAGAGATGAGCAGGTGGAAGAAGAGCCGGGAGAAAATAACATGGTATATTAGGTAGAAAACTTGATGTAGGAAAACAGATATGCCAATAAAGGTTTTTTTTTACTACCCAAACTTAATATCTTAAGTTATCGGAGATGGCTACAAACATTTACCCAAACTCTGGGGTAGAACAGCATCGAGAAAAATACAACGAGTACACCAAAATGGTTTTGCGCGTTTTAGGGAAGAATATTTTTATACGAATGGTGCTATCTAAGCATTGGCAAGTTTGAAAAATCCCAAAAGATGCTACCCGAAATCAATGAGTTAAGTTATCGGAGATGGCTACAAACATTTACCCAATCTCTGGGATAGAACAGCATCGAGAAAAGTACAACGAGTACACGGAAATGGTTTTCGCGTTTTAGGGAAGAATATTTTTATGCGAGTGGTACTATCTAAGCAGTGGCAAGTTTGACAGATCCCAAGAATTACTACCCGAAATCAATGCGTTAAGTTATCGGAGATGGCTACAAACGTTTACCCAAACTCTGGGGTAGAACAGCATCGAGAAAAATACAACGAGTACACGGAAATGGTTTTCGCGTTTTAGGGAAGGATATTTTTATGCGAGTGGTACTATCTAAGCTGTGGCAAGTTGGAAAGATCTCAAGAATTACTACCCGAAATCAATGAGTTAAGTTATCGGAGATGGCTACAAACATTTACCCAAACTCTGGGGGAGAACATCATCGAGAAAAGTACAACCAGTACATGAAAATGGTTTTCGCGTTTTAGGGAACGATATTTTTATGCGAGTGGTACTTTCTCCTTCACGACGAGCACCCAACGGCGATGGGAGCGATTTATGCGTATCAAACAACAAAAAGTAACAGAATTTATTGATTATTGATTTATTGAACATTGATTTATATTTTGTTTGTTTCAAATTTGGAAAGCAAAAAATGCGTTATGGCATTATGCTCTACTTTTACTAGACGTTCACACATACAGCTTTGTATACACAGAAAGAGGTTCGTAATTTTACAAAACAAAAATTCATAATAAATAATATTAATTCATAAAATATATTATATATGAATATGTACAATTTTAAATTTAAAATATAATGAAATTCTAAGTTCAGGGCAATGCCATAAACTAAATACGTACATGAACCAGGCTATGAAAGTCCATCAAACGTATAATACAATGCTAGCGTAAATAAATGTAAATAAATATGTCTTGTTTGAAAAGTAATTTGCAGTATGTATAGGTTATCACCAATTTGATTTAAACAGTTATTTGAGCATGATCAATTACAAAGAGACAATTCAATTACTGATTTTATTTATATTCTAATTTAACATCTTTAAATCTCTTTATAAACAGTGACAGTTTTCAATTAATAATGTGTACGTACCGACTAATATTTGTATGTTGGATATTTTATCATATTGTAATACTTGTTTGCAAATTGAAAATGTTGGTTCTGTGGTCAGAAACTCGAATTTACCATTAAAACTAAATGTATAGAACGTTGTACGTAAATTGATTCAAATGCAGCCAACGGAATTTTGTAGCAGGTAAAATCGTAAAGCTTTGCGGTTATCTGTTTTAATGGTTGTTCAGGAAGGTATGTCCTAATTTATGATACCAATAACTATTATTTCTTTTAAAAATACTTTATTATGTACCGTAGCTGACAATAATTTTTCTCACATATCCATTGAAGCGCAGCGCCAAGGTATAGTGAAAAAGGCGATAATCTCTTGCTAATAATCCTCTTTCAATAAATCATGGACTGTATGATTTGTTAGTGTGTCACTTTGAAACAATCAAATGTGTTTTCAAATGAAATAGTACAATGTATAGTAACATTTTTATTATTCGAATTAAATTTTCTCTTAAAACATGTCTATACAGCCGATTTTAGAAACCAGTTGAAAATTCGATTCAGATATTTATTTAAATGTTTCGGATTGAACCATTTAATCAATTTTAATTAAATATTGTTCCTTTACTTTACGGAAATCTTCTTATTCATTTACTGTAGCAAAGGAAAAAATATATATGTCTGTTTAGCACAATTTCATTCAAATGAAGATAAAAAGAAGAAAATAAAATAAATGCCGTTCATTAATAAATAATAATAACATCACAATATTTGTCATTATATAAAAAACGTACTATGGCTTGTTTTATTATTCCAGCCATAAAACAACAACGTTTCTTAAAACCAAATATTTTCATTCCATTCCACATGTTTTCTAGTTTTTAAGTAATGAGGAAAAATCATACACTACTGCATTGAGTTTGAACTTAAAAAATAGTAAAAATAATCAAATTTATTGAAAACAAAAACATTTAATAATGGGTGTGACTTCCTCTAACCCGGATAACTTCTGCGCAACGACGAGGCATGCTTTCTATTAGCTTTCTAATCCTTTCTTAAGGCAGCTGTTCCCACTCCTGGATAAGAATTTCTTCGACCTGCAGGACATTCTCCATGGGTTGGTGTTCCCGTAGTCCTCTTCCCAATTCGTCCCATAAGTGTTCTATCGGATTTAGGTCCGGACTATTAGATGGCCATTCCATCACATGAATATTGTGGTCTTCAAAGAAATTTCTCACTATCCTTGCTATGTGAGGTCTACCGTTATCTTGTTGCAGGATGAAATCGGGTCCCATATTTTCAGCGAAGGGGGTAACATAAGGTTCCACAATGTCTGTTAAATAACACCAATAACACCACTAATTCGGTGCGACCATTTAAAGATATTCCGCCCCAAACCATAATGGACCCTCCACAAGTTTCTTGTACAGCGGAGTCTAAATAACATTCACCTTGGCGTCTCCACACACGAACTCGGCCATCGTTATGCCCTAGGCAAAACCTGGACTCGTCCGTAAACAGTACGTTACTCCACTGTTCCAGAGTCCAGTTGAGATGTACTTGCCCAAAGTTTCGTCGGTCTCTTCTATGCGCTAGTGTCAAACGAGGTACCTTCGCTGGTTTCCTTGCATGCAGCTGAGCTTCATGGAGTCTATTTCGAATGGTTTGATCACAAATTCTGGTCCGAGTTGCCGCTGCCAATTGATTTTGAAGAACTATCGCGGTAATTCTACGTCCGCGAATTGCCCAACGTGTTAATAAGCGGTCTTCTCGGGGAGTATTCGACCTTTCTCGTTGAGGGTAAAGTCGCCTTCGTGTAATGCCATACTCTAAATGCCTAATCCATGTCCTGGATATAGCGGAATGACTTACAGTCAACAATTGAGCTACCCATCTTCTTGAATGCCCTTCTTCAATTAATGACACTGCCTTAGCTATCTGAATAGCATCAAGGTACACTCTTTGTACTATTCTTCTACCCAACACATCATCATTCATGTTTCACACCAGAATTACAACCCAATATTAAAAATAAAGTTCTGGTTAGATTCAAACTTTAAGCGTTTTTTCGTTTTTATTACGCTTTTATTTTTTATTTCACGTAAATGTCAAATAAAAAAGCGGCTTCTTTGATAGAGAAGTTATATTTAAGAATACACATATTGTGACCGAATTGCATTTAATTTCATAAAGTTTTTTGTAAAATAAAGACATATATAGAAGTGTCTCTTTTTCCGTTTAGAGTAGTTTAGTTAGATACATTCTGATACAATAAAAATAAAACAATATTTTTTGTTAAATGAATCAATTCTACTATTGCAATAATTATTTTTTCCCGCCGGAACGATTGAGCAAATATTGTTACTAATTTTCGAAATGTTAGATTCATACATGAGATCGTTGCGTTTTATCCCAAACGAAAACGAAGCTAGGAAACACATTTGTTTGGCAATATCTCAGTGTATTCCCAAAGCAATTAATTTGGAGATTTTGAGAAACTACACATACATTTTTTAGTTACACATTTGAACAAGGGGCTTTTCTTGGCCCAACATTCATTTTAGATATTGATTTAAACTAATATTAAAAGTCAATTTTTCATTTTCGTAATTTATAGACTAAATGCCACAAGATGTAGAAAGTCGGCCAGGAGGTTGCTCTAGAGTATATTTAATGGTATAAGGGTGCTGCAATAACGATTAACATTTCTAACCATATTTCATTCGATAACTGTTCAGCTCAGCAAAACTAAATCAGTATTTTTTAATCAATGAAAGTTTATTCTTTATGGTGCAACTGTTCATTTTCATTATTAAATAATGTCATATTTGTGGACCTTAATTTATTGTTCTTCATTGAAGCAAACATTAACATAACAAACTGAGACAATGGCAGAATGTGTTGCTATCCAAATGCTATCGTGATTTCACGTCAGTTATGTTTGAATAAATTGCACTATGGATATTCGTATCAGCTAACATGAATAATTGCTAACAACGCTGTTTCACATTAGGATTATTAATGGGTACATAAATATCTTAGCGATAACGGATTTAGTTTCTCTGACGATTAATCGGGTTTTAATATTTTATATGTATACTGATCTCATTATATTGATCAAAAGCAAAATTTATTTAAATTTGTGAACAAAAATTATTTGTAATTATACTCCATGTCTGAGTATTTGTTATTTATGTTCATGATTTGGTTCGACGAGGTTCACATGTTAGGTGAGCTTTCGTACCACATTTAAAATTATAACGAACCTAGAATTACATTATTTAAATTTTTGCTTAAAAAAAATTGTTGTCACAGTATTTACTAGGTAGCCTTTTCACATAATATTCTACGACATTCTGACTATAACCTAATCGATATCGATATCAGTATTGCATTTAGACCCTAAACCATCTATTCTTTGTACTTGTAGCAAAACCCTAGACAAACGCATTAATCGCAATTAATTAATTAAGCGAAGGCAATCCAGATAAGTAGTCTCCTTATACGCATAAGCCTAATTATCGTAATAAACTCGAATTGGACTTTAAGTGACGTAATATTTCACGAAGGAAAATTAATGTCGGCTGTGCAAACGTGGCCGTGTTCTATGAGAAACTCTACCTTTGTTTGCGCAGCATTATTACATTTCTATAATTGGTGGCATGTTTAAGACGACGCAAATACGAATGTCTCTATTACGTTCCTATTTAATTTTCCCCAGTGTCGTCTTGACCATGATGTTTGCATGCAGACACTTTGGCATCGCGTGTACAATGCTCTAGGAAACTCTTAGAGTAGGTTAATTATTCCGTGGTTGCGAGCACGCATGTATTTAATTAGTGTCTCCGCTGATCAATTTCTATGACTCGGGTCGTTATAATTGGAAAATTATTTCTTGGAAATTCGACTGCTGTGTTGCCTCACAAAAGAATTAGCTGTATGGAATCGTCTCAGTTCGAAGTAAATAATTAAAGTTAATTATTCTAGTTCATATTGACAGAAGGACGAACATAAAAATAACAGTGTCCAAAGGATTGTAAAATGTAAATGAACATCAATTGTTGCTTTTCAGCTTTGAAATGAGTTTCATGCAATTCAAATACAATTCAAAATTCGCTATATTAATTTATAAATATAAATTAATATAGCGAATTATATTGCATATAAATTAATTTTCAACAACAGTAATGTTCTGTGGGGAGGGGCGGCGGGTAACTCACCCGTCGCATTTCCATGATCTACAGACCATACACTGGAAATATTTGCCCTTACGCGATATGAATATCGGATATTATAATGAAAAGCAGAAAGAATATCTCCAAAGAATGATGAACAATTAATAACAATAATCTAGAAGGAGAAGTTTAAATTCGAATCATGGATTTGGTGTCCTAACACAAATAGTTTTTCAAACGAAGACTGTACTAAAAAGGAGCCAAACCTCCACTAATATTAGTAAGGAATAGTAAATTTCTCATAAATTATGAAGAAATGTGGCAATGAAAATATGGTCGATATCCAAAACATAAAGGAAGAAGAAGGTGAATATTATCCCCGTATATATAAAACTAATCCTAACAACAGACCGCCTACTACCAATCAACCATTGCTAAATGTCAATAAAAATCAGCAACAGATGAGAGATTTTCTCAAATTCTCCACAGGCTGCTATGCTATGCAAATGAAGTCAATAATTAGAATGTCCAACATCAAAACAACACTATGAATATCAGAAATCACGAAATTCAATTCACGGAAAAGACTTCGATGCATTCGTCCAAATTCTTGGCACTAAATTCCTTTCTGAGGGTGAATACAACTGAAAAGGACGCTATGGTGCTCAGGACTTCCGCCTACAAAAGCTGGTAAAGATAATCCTAGAAAAAAATACTCATATTTATTCATTGGTAATCGAACCTATTGCCTACGTATCGAGGGAAAAAAACAAGATCGTCTGATTTTTTTAGCCAACGGTATTTAAAATGTATATAGAGATATGGGCTCAAACCACCATCTATCAACTGATCACACAAGTTATAGCGACCACACCAGTAAATATCAAATACCACACAGATTACATGACACCAAAATCTTGTTGTGGCGTTGAACTGTAGTAGTTTGTAGCTTCTTCTAGCTGTTGTTTTCATTTATTGTATTGTATTAATTCCCATCAGCTGATTGGGGCAATACAAAAATACAATAAAAAAACATAAATCTAAATATAGGCCCTATAAATTCAATAAACAACTAAATTTCGACACTACAACGAGCATCTCAGCATGCTTTAGACAACCACCTGACCCAAGTTCACAAAGAACTTGAAATCAAAAGGCTAATAGTAGAGAAGACAATGGTCAGGCAAAATGGAATCATAATCACGCACCATCAGACAGAACTGTATATAATCGATTAAGCAATTAGCCTAAAGACGAGCTAAAAAACCAGAAATCAGGTCTTCACAGATTAAAGTTGAAACCTCAATTGACACGATAACCTAACAGTACAACCAACACAGTCAAACCAATTAGCTAGCAAGGAAGAAAAGACAAATCTCTTTCCATAAATCTTGCACAGACCAGAAAATAAGAGCACCTAAACAACAATGCAATGTTGAAACATTAAGTACCAGAATATAAAGACAGAATATAAAATATCCAGACGTAGAGTAGATAACACCGAGAATATATAGCTTCCAAAAAAGTTATTGAAATGTCGATTCATTGCTAATTTAATACCCAAGCCAGGTAAAAACCTAAATGTCAACTCATCATATGCACCTATAAGCCTTCTACCAATCATTTCCAAGGTCCTAAAAGGAAAAAAAGGTCCTAAACTACAAGAAACAGTAGTGAAGTATTTCCAAAATTCAATTTGAAGCCTCAAAGCAAAACTAAAACCAAAACAGCCAAATCTTCCAATTCGCAAGCAATATGCTACACCGGGACTGTAAGGACGAAGGAAAAAGAAAAGACTGATCTCTTTGCGGAACATCTTGCTGGAACATTTACTCCTGATGAGACCACTCTAGTCCCACTCTAGACCACTTCTAGTCTAAACCAACTAGAGAATAATTAAGCACTAAATATCAATGCAACGCTGGTGAAAGACAGATGAATGCAGGTGATATCGAACATCTTAAAAAGGTTTAAAAAAAGGTTTTGAAATGTCGATTGCTATTTCCAATACTAAAGCAGGTAAAACGTAAATGTCAAATCATCATACGCACCTATAAGTTTGCTACCTTTGCTATCATTTCAAGGTTTTACTAAAAAAAACTACACCTCAGAATTGATCCACTAATCTATAATAACGTGTGAGCAACGGAATTGTGATTCAGGGAGGGCTTTGGAAGTTTTCGCGTATGTCTTACATTAATTTTGATTAATAGAACTACTCGGTACTCGCTGTTACTAACAGGTGTACCAACCCTTTTACCGGTAACTTAAATTTAGATTAAATCAAACTGCAGGCAAAGCTGTAAAAACTGAGGTTATTATGTTGGGAATAAAATTTTAAATAATACATTTTAATCATGACAACCAATAGTAATTATCAAATAAGATGAGTTATATGGCCACCACCGACATCACAATGTAACTCTTCCTTTGACGTCGTGCAACATGTTCATAAATGGTGTTAAAATTTCATTAAAAACTGTTTTACAATACTTCAAAAAGTGACAGTTTAAATGAACTACTTTATTGGATTAAAATTACACATTCATGGTATGTCTATCTCCCTCTTCCAGGGCCAACTCTAAAACATAATTCCGTTGCTCTCTAATAAATTCACGATATAATAAAGGTTTAAACGGAGACAGGTACGTGGAAGGAGTCCGAAGTACCTGAGAGGAGGAAACTCGGCGGAGGAGGAAAGGATGATGGCGAGGTTTAGGTGTGGCAACGAAGAAAAGGCGAATAAATATTGGATGGAGGGATATTACATGAGATGTGAGGTATGCGGAAAACAAAGAGACGAATGGAGGCATTGGTGGGAGGAGTATGAGGAAATGGGATGGACTAGGGAGGAAGAGAAAATAGGCAGGGATTGGGGAAGGGCGTTGGGGGAGAAAGGGAAGGGAATGGAGTTACTTGGGAAGCCAAAGAGGAAGAAATAAGAGGACAGGAAAAGGAGGGAAAAGGTAAAGACATAAAACAAAATGTTTGAAATAGGCCCGTCAAGGAGGAGAAGGAGAGGGTGGAGAATGGACAGGAGGGAGGAGATGAGGAGAATTGAAAAAGGCAAGAGAAGGTGGTGGAAGAAGATAAGTTAAGTAGAATAACAGGAGCATTGTAAGTATTGTAAATTAGGGGGGGGGGGATGCCAGTAAAGGTATACTATTAACATCGATATAACCAATTTGGATTCCGTCATCACCACACAACATTTTTGTACATCGGTATTTCAGCTTAAGATACACACAACGTGAGGATCACCAGTTTACATTGTTACGGTAAAAAACCTGCCACAACTACGTTTGCCTATCCACCCATTTATTTCGCCATTGGTTCAAGATGAAGGCTTTCATATTTGGTTTTCGTTAATAAAAATGTTGTTAGGTTCAATTTTAGAAATAGAAATCTCCAGCCTGATACCTATCCTAGTTTCCCTGAATTTCCCTTGTTGTCTTATCTGTCGATTCGTTGCGTTGTATTTTATGAGTACGATTGGTGGCTATTGCGAATTGTGGGAGATCGCGGGAAGGTCACCCCGTTTCGCAACGAACCTGGCTGTGTTTGGAACTGGTGCAGCTTACGCGGGTTAAAAGCAAGTCATCGCCCCACGAATCGCTTTCCCCCAATCATTCTGGTTGAGGAAATCTATTTCAAAGATCCCAATTATATAATTTATTTATTTGCATTCCTCTTTGGTTTCGCCTACTTTCCGCAGATACGTTTGAAAAATTTTACTTACTTACTTACCTTTTTCCGGTGTCAACAAATTGATCATTATCGATCATCGGGTATGCACAGCTTTATTTCGATGCGTCCGAAAAATCTTCTAGAGAAATTGGTATCGTTAAGTGAAAATATTTGTGGGATTATTCTTCGTTTTGGCTTCTCGTCATCGTCTGTCGATAAAATCGTAAAATGACTTGAGTTTATCGACTTACCAACGTCTAAGAAACAGGCATTCATGTTGTATCGTATCGTATACCGATCTGCTGAACATTATATGCTGCCCGCAAGGACAGTCAGAGTCCACTTTTCAAAACTATCACTCATTTACACGACACATTTACACGACACGAGCCTACCGAAAAATAAATCGTAGCAACGTCAATAACAGAGCTATATCGAAAACACTATCAGTACGCTACCTAGGGCAAAAGACATATAAAACATATAAAAAAAAAGGAATTTACCTACGTATTAAAAATTGGAGTTGGCTGCTTGGAAGAACGTCACACCCTTACTCGGAAATAAAATCTTTACATATTATATTATTAAATCTATATGGTGGGCGATACGGTATGGAAGTGCAACAAAGAATTCAACGACTAATGAACCTTGTTACATCACATTCCATTAATACAATTCGTCACAAATTCTATACGAGAACGATGCAGTAAACATAACGATAAGCCTGACATACACATCACCCCCCTTGTTCAACCACTTCTACAAGAACAGTAGCAAATTAAAAAGACGTAAGCCAGCATATCCAATGAGATCTAAGAGATTTGCTCCAAGAACATAAAGTACTTAAGTGCAATGTTGCCATATTATTAATTTGCCGATTAAAACAAATTGCCCTGATTCTCGGTCAAACATTTTTGAAAATAATAGATAGTTTAAAATTTAAACAGTACCAAAGTTTTGAGAATTCTACATCTATCTCAATAAAGTACAATAAAATTAGCACACATAAGAAATTCGAAGGGTGCATGTATAATTATAAAACACATATATTAAGTAATTGCCATTTACAGTCAGATAAAAAAACAAATAAGACTATTCTTCGCCACGTTTGCATTGAAATTTATATTATATTTTAAGCAAATTGAATTTATATCGACCTAGGAAATAATTTCCAGCCAGTGTTTAAAAAAGCCGAATCCAGCTTCACCGGACAAAAACAAATACACACACCTGGTTATGTGTAACAAAACTCGAATTTCCACTTGCATTTACATTCAACAGCAGGTCACTTTTCGTGGAAAATACTTAAGAATTAACTAACGTTTCGCAGCACGCAGTTTTATGGAAATTAATTAAAAGTAACACTTTGCAAGCTGATCGCGAAAATAAGCTTTTTTAAGAAGAATCCGTTTCTTCGCTAGTAATCTACATAGATTAATTAAAGTTTGGGAAGGGAGGAAAATATTCAACGATTTATTAAACTGAGATGTTCGATATAGGGATAATGAATACTATAGGATTCTTAATTTTTCTTAGTAGTGGGTGCATAATTTATGTATAGTACCAACATCATATTCTGAAAAATAAAAATAAAAAGATCATCAGTATTATAGCTGGAGTTACTACCAGGCATACATACATGAAGGACATTGTTTAAACATTTTAGACTTATAACATTGCCAGGAGTTTATGTATTCAACTTTGTGTACATGTACATAAAAATTAACATAAGTACATTTCTAATGGTGAAATATATCATTTTAACACTCGCCAGAGAAACGATTACCATATTGCATTCTCTAGAATGAATATTTGTCTAAGAGCTCCAAATGTAATTGGATTAAGACTATTTAATCATCTCCCGAATAATGTGAAAGGATGTGATAAATTGCCTATCTTCAAAAGCTTATTATATGAAATTTTAATTGACAAATGTATATATACATTAGATGAATATGTTTTATAAAATGTAGTATGTTGTATGACGAACATTTGTATGTCGAAAGGAAAATCAAATTTATTATTATTTAAAATCAATGTAATTGAAATATTCAACGACGGCAAGTGAAATGGGAATTGAATTAGCACTCCTTTGCACGTTTATATGGCAACTGTTTTACAAATTTTGTAATTTGTAATTTGTTAGCCGATTACCGATTAATCTAAAAGATACAAAATTTGTGTAACCAGTTAATTTTTCAAACAACCAAAAAAACATGGAACATGTTTATAATAAGTCACTTTTGACCCTATATACGTTATATACTTTGAATTTTTACTAGTTTTGGATTTTCAAAACAATGAAACCTTTGAATTGGTCATATAACAAAATTGTCCTCTACCACACACACACACACATTTGGTTACATCTGTGACTATCTGTGTCACATTGGATGTGAAGTTGATTGCGAATTTTGTCAATGTTGATATTTCGGCATGTTTCTAAATCTTGAAATTTTGGTAATTTTTTATATTGTTGCCAAATTTTGCATAACATTTTAGACATTTTGATCATTTTTGTAAATGATTTTCACCTTACAAAACATAATATCAATAATTATAAATTAATTTACCAAGTACAAAAACACAACTACACAAAACTAACACCTACTTCATTTACTTGAGGTAAGTTTATCGATGCTTGACCTAATACGTTAAGTTTTCCCCAACTGTCATACTGCAAATACTTGTTGCATGTTGCAATATCAGTTTCATCGCCCACTGAGTTAGTTTTTATAAAATCGGCAAGCAGAAGAAATCTTGACATATATCATATCGCATACTCCTTCCTTGCCTTCGAGGATTTTTTTTCAGCTTTGACTAAACACACCAAAGTGATGGCGACTTGTAAATCTTTGACTGAACAAAACGAAAATTGTTAATATTTAAAATGAGTTACATTGTGTATCATTTGAGATAAATATAGCCATGGCGACTGATGATATTTTTCGTTCACCACCAAAAGCAAAACTTCTCGTACTCCTTCTCGTATAACTCCTTTGACTTTGTTCATTAACTTTTGCAGGACACACGAAAACTTCGCTGTAACGTAGTCGTCGTGCAAATTCAATTCAATGCAAAAATAAAACATTATCTGCATCACATGAATAATCAAGAAATCGTGAAATTCTCTAATGGCATAATCATCTATTATGCTATTATATATTACAGATTATGCCATTAATAATAATAATAACATAAATGGCTAATATAATACGAGGACTATAACCAGGTGTATATAAAATGAAGTAATAAAATGGTACCCTAGAACATGAGGCGTTATCGTGTTCATAAATTTATTATGTTAGTTTAATGATGCTTTTAATTACAAGCGAAACATAACTAATGTAATTATTCTGTACTTATAAACAAGTTTGTTGAAGTTTATCCAAAAGATAATTAATTACAATTATTTTCAGCGGTTTCAGCATATTAATATTTGCAATCCTCAGGTTGGTCTTCTCGGTCGTGGTGATATAAATTCTGCTATTATTCGTATGACGACGTGTCTTTTTGTTTTACAACCCTTATGGATAATTTCTTGTGAACATATATTCTGTCTGTCGTACTGTCCAATATAGTTTTCACCACAGTTTCTCTCCACATGAGTTTTGTTTTAGGCTTCTACTTTTATATTTAGGCTTCCCATCCGCCATCGTAAACTTTCCGAGATAAAATAGCCCAAAAATATTTTATGGCGTGGGCATGTGAAAAGTTAGAAGGGTTGTCGTTTCCTGGAATAAACGCAGTGTTTTGGTTGTTAACCAGAACGTAATATCATATCAGCGTATTATTCTACAATAAAATTAACCAATTCCGTATGACAATTATCGATATATCGTGGGATATCCACAGCTTCACCTCTTACTCAACCCACCATAAGGCCTGCATACATCCCTCGTGGAAAAGGCGCAACATACCAACACCTTAACTGCGAATTTTACTTTTTGTTTATATCTGATATTAACAGAGACCTCTGATATATTGTCCGTATACATATAATTTCTCTTAATTTCAGAGTTGCTTAGTGTGCCGTTACTTTTGGTCATCCAATCCATAATGATTACATGGATGTTAGCAAAATATAACCCTCTTGGTGCACGGGGGTATATCGGAATTCTGGCTGTACATTTTAGGTTTCTTTTTCTTTTTCTGTTATATAGTCCATTCCGAGTTAGTTCCTGCCATATGATGTTCTTTGAAATTTGTCTATTTAGGTATAAGAAAGTGCAGTGAGGGACATATTTCTTTATTGTATTGCTTATTTTATTGGTCTTTTAAGTTTTTTTCTGAAGTTGACTGTTGACCGAAAAAATCCATTTGCGTGCAATTAATGTTACATTGTGTAATTTCCTGGTAATATAAATATTTTTTTTATTTTGAATTAAAAGCGTGTGATGAACTCAAACTTATGCGGTTTTTAAGAATTTACGAATTTACTTAACATATTTGCGAATATTTGCAGTGTTATACAATTCCGTTAATATGAAAAACCCCGTTAACATTTTAGAATATATGTGAAAAAGGGTTTAATTTGGTACATAAGTGGAGTAAGCTATTTTTTTATTAATAATTAGGCCCATCTTTAAAACTGAATGAAGAAAAGGTTATCCGATCGTTTTTCTGTTTGTCACAAATTTTCAGTTGAAGTCGGGACGATAAGAATTTTTATTTGCTTTCTTTTTCCTACATTTATATCTTTCATTTTTCTTAATATTTGTAGCCCATCTTCGTTATCGCCCACCTCTCTGCCCCTATTAGCAACTGTCTGAAATATCTTCTTTATTCTTTTATATATATCTTCCCTGCTTTCTCATTTTGTTTTCTTTTTGAGGAACTCCCATATTTAATTTTTCACATTCTCTTTCCTCGATTAGTCTTTTTTTCTTCTAGTAAATACACCTTCAGTTCTCAGTCCCTTTCTTGCCCCCTTCATTAGATTCCTCAGCCCCCTTTTCCCTCGCATACATTCTTCGTCGAACTATGATTCTTCACCTTCCCCCACAATCATTTTCATTCACATTATGGCCTTGTTCGTTTCCCTTGTTACATCCTCTATATTCTTTACACCTTCCCATTTCACCTTTCTTTTAATGCCTTCTAGCATCTTATTCTCGTCTCATCGTTCCAAATATTTACCGATCTCTTTTCCCTCCTCGTCCTGTGCCTCTCTCTTGAGAAACTTTGTTAATTCCACCTCCACTGGCAGTAGTCTGATTCCACTCTTTCCGGTACCCCGAATCTATTACCTGCTTTCTCGCCTCTTCATTTACTATTACGAAGTCGGTAACCAACCTTCCGTTTGCCCCGACAAACGAGAACTTTCTGTTGTATCCCCCCTCTGCCATCCATTCAGTGCAGCCCAATTTCTATCTTCCAATCCATTAGAATCTTCCCTTCGCCATTAATCACATCGTCCCTCGATATCCTTTCTTCCCTCTTGCATCCATTCAACGCAGTTACTTTTCCCATTCTGGCGTTCATATTCCCACCAATCTTTATCTGGTCTTCTACCCCTCAGTTATCTATTTCATTTTATTTTATTTTATTGTCTATTTCTGATACTGCATCCTGTATTTTTTGGTTATTGTATTCTGTATATGAAAAAACTTTTATTGGCATGTTTCACGTCCCATAATAATACCCTAATACCCTAATTCAATCATCATTGTTGCTTTCTTCGACTCCTCCTCTTCTTCTTCCTTCTCTCGCTTGTCTTCTTTTCCTCCGTCCCCTCTTCTTCCTGCTTATCCCTTTTGTTCTTTCTCCTACACTCCTCCTTCATCCCCATTATTTTTTCTAAGAGTTTCCTCCCCCGTCCATTCTCCCCCATACTTCTCCATTTTATTTCCTTTTTCTAAGCTCACCTCTTTGCACACTCCTATCCAATGTTTACCTTCTCCTCGTTCCAGCATTTGAATGTTGCTAAGATTTTCTCTTCTGCTATCGGCCTCCCCTCCCTCAAATACCTTAGTTTCCCCACCTCTACTTTTATTCCTTTGCATCTTGGATTATACCTTGCTTTTGCGATTTTACCTTTCTTGTCGTTCAACCTGTATCCATCACTCTATTATCTCTCTCCCTCAACTTACTTCACCTATCTTCTTCTTTTCTCTGCTTCCTCCACAGACACTCCTGCCTATTCAAATATCTTTATCCTCCCTTGTTCCCACTTAGATATTTCCCTTCTCTTGTTCCCTCTTTCCATTAGTTCCTCCATTGCTTTACTAACTAAGCGTTCCTCTGCCCCTCCTCTCTTTGTAAGTTCATACCTCACCGCTCTTCAACCAGCTTCGAATCCCATCCTTTCGCTGCAGGTCCCCTGCCTCACTATATATTCTAGTGTTGACCTCCCCAAATTTAGTGTTCTTTTTATATGTCCTTGGTATATCATTTTCTATTTTTTTCTATTCCTTCCAACCCCGGACTTCCGCTCCATACATCATTTCTTCATACCTTTAATACACGTGTCACACAAATCGTCATGGTTTCTCTTATTCTGTATATATTCTCCAGCACTTCCCGTACTTTCTAATCATTCTTCTTTGAACATTATCTGTATCGTAGCGCTATCATTCTATTTCTTACCAGCTTTCCATTACTCCCGTTGTTATTCCTCCAGCATGTTTTCCTTATAGCTCTACCACCTATTATTGTCGATGCGTGTTTCAACTGAGCCACACCTATCAATGTAAATCATGTCCATTAACTTTTTATTTTAAATTTTACTAATATTAATTAAAAATATTTAAAATATATACATTTTAATGATTTCCGAAAATATTTAAAATATATACATTTTAATGATTTCCGAAAATATATAATCTATAATTCGGCGCTTAATTTATTTTGATAACTATTTTGATGATTATAGTAATAATTCTAAATACATGAAAAAAATGGTATGTAATATACACAATAAACTATTTATTCTGATATTGGTTTTGTATAATGCTAACAAACCTGTGTCAGCTCAAACAATTTCAACGTAAATTTAACGCGAGCCCGCTTATGTAAATTTGATTTAAATTTTTATTAGCCTATAAAAGAACTTTGAAACCAATGCATTCCACAGAAAATATTCTATGTTCGTTTATTAAATGACAGTATGTGCATATATAGTAGTGATGTAAAATACCAGTGGAATACGTTCTATTTTATCTCCTGTTACGAAAAAAATTAAAGTTCTCAGTCTACAAATAGAAGAGTTTGATTTAATGCTCTTTGAATAAAGTGCTTCCGACGTAACCTTCTTTGTTTTAAATCAGTTTAGACTGCGTACAAATCCTCCGAGAGAAACGTTTTGTTTCGCATGCAATGAAATCTCCGATCCTGCATTTAAATATTCGATGCATTTGGGTCATCGAACATTGCAATTTGCAACGTAACGTTCTATTTTACATTACTTTATACTTCTATTTTGTTATTTTTATGAAATTCACCACCTCTTTTGTCGACCACTTCTTGAGTCTAAGATATAATTCAATTATATTGCACATAATTATATTCGAATATATCAACTAAAATAAGAGACATTTGATTCGAGTGGATCGATAGTGCGCAATCTGAATAGATGAAGCTGTAGCTATTTACTGCAAAATTGTTCGGCGTTTACATTTCGCACTCGAAAGCCTTGCTACTTTAGCTGTCTGGGTCGCCAAGCCGGTAATTCTAAGGTCGCGGGTTCAAAGCTCCGACGGGTCATTGAGATTTTATTTCAGAAATAAAGCTACCGACTCGGATATTTTTCCCTTCATAATTTCAGTGAGTGGTGGTGTAATTTCTAACAATTATGTAAGGAAATATACTATTGGTAAAATTGCCATAAAATTGAGTGATATAATTGCGAATTATAAAATTGTTTTATGTATGTGCTAATAATGTGAGAGATATTTGCCTCATATTATAACAGAAAAGGAAGAATAACAGAAATTTTGTGTTGTAAAATAATTTTTATTGCTTCGATTGTTAAACTCATTTCATCTCATTCAATTAAGAAATTAAATGTGATTTATCTGAATTAATTATACTAGAAACAAATTATGTTGATTGTCATTTTTTGGGGAGTATATTATATATTTTTTTATATATTTCAGGTTACTTAGAACAAGGGCTCCTAGTCACCGATCCACACAAACTGCGATCGCACTATTTCCAATCAAAGAAATGGCGGACGGACGTCTTATCTCTTCTACCTACAGACATAGTTTATTGTTGGTGGCCACCGTACAACTGCCATAGAAAAGTTCCATGTCCCGTCATCATCAGACTAAACCGACTCTTTCGCCTTCCGCGTCTTTGGGAGTGGTTCGAAAGGACAGAGACTGATACGAACTATCCGAACGTATTTCGTATTTGCAAAGTTGTGCTGGCTATCTTAGTGTTAATACATTGGAACGCGTGCCTGTATTTCGCGATAAGTTACGCCATCGGTTTCGGCACGGACAACTGGGTGTATAACCTGAACGGGACCGTGAACGCGACTCTCATGCGTCAATACATATACAGCTTCTACTGGTCAACTTTGACCTTAACGACGATAGGGGAAACTCCGGTGCCCGAAAACGATGCCGAATATCTGTTCGTAGTCGCGGACTTTCTCGCGGGTGTGCTGATATTCGCAACGATAGTCGGAAACATCGGTTCGATGATTTCAAATATGAACGTGGCGCGTGTGGATTTCCAAAATCGGATGGACGGTGTGAAGCAGTACATGGCTTTCAGGAAAGTCGGGAGGGAACTTGAGGGGCGAGTGATAAGGTGGTTTGCTTACACGTGGGCAGAGAGCGGCGCGCTAGACGAAGAGAGGGTGCTGTCAGCTCTTCCCGATAAATTAAAGGCGGAGATAGCCATTAGGGTACACTTGGAAACGCTCAGGAAAGTGAGAATATTCCAGGATTGCGAGCCCGGTCTGCTCGAGGCGCTCGTTCTGAAACTGCGGCTTCAGGTGAGAATGTTTCCCTACTATAACTTTGTAGATATAATAGAATTACACACGTTTGAATTATTGTATGAAATACGTTAATGTTTTACCCGTACTAATTATACAAGAACAGTGCCACTTAACCATTTAAAACAGTTTGTGATGAAATATCCATTTATATCCAATTTGTTAGTCATATTCGTATTATTAACATTATCCTCTCTCTCTCCTACATTTACAAACAATTTGGAGAATTGTTTACAAGAATTTGATGTCGCGATCAAGTTGGGCCATATATTTCATCAAGGATAGATCAAGGAGAATGATTCCGCAATATGCAGATTAAAGATTGCATATTATCTTTTTTTTTAATTTTCATACCAATAATTTTGCTGATTATTATCTCAGATTGTTTAAAAATATTTACAGTAACTTCCGCTAATATATTTAAAAATGTTATCAAAGACATTGTAGCATAGTACAAAAGTATATAGAGTCTTGTATTATCGCGAAGCAAAGCATTTAAACACGAAACGACATGTCATAGATAAATACGTCCCTGCTGTGAGAATCCTGGCCAGATTATTGACTTAACATCAATCTATTTGTCTACGATTCTGAGTCACAAAAATAGAAGTAAACGGCAAATATGTTTCCGAACAATTTATCGAAAACAAGGAAAGACTTCATAATGAATGCACATACATTACCGGAGTTACTAACCTCTAGGACAGAAATGCGAAAGTTACAGCTGGCATTAGAGGAAAATCGTCATAATATTTAAAGACAAATAAAAGCAAGAATCATTCGAATGCAACAACAGCAATTGTTATTTTCATAGTGCATAAATATAAGTAAAATTTAAATGATAAAAGTACAAAATATAGTGTAGTGTAATAAAAAACTTTGGTCGAAAAAGAGTAATTTACATCTGGAAATTAATGTTAAATACAAAATTATCTATTTAAATATTGTACGTTGACAGATTTATGTGTATGGAGATGAACAAGTAAATAATGTAATCTGTACGGGGAATATGCATCAATTTAGAAAAAAGGCAATAATCGGTCAAAAATTGGATGTTAACCGATCCGAATAACCCTAAAACTCATAAAATTATACGTAAACACTTAACATCGATATAGGTTAGTTGTAAGAATCAAAGCAATCGTTTCCTTTAACTCGTTTAATAATCTTCAAATCACTTCATCCAATCACATCAAAGCATTGCCATGTCATAATTGAAACAGCAAGAAATGGGACTTCCACTTTCGTAACTAAGGACATCGATATTATAAACAAGTAGCTCGCTGGCTAAAGCTAAATACGAAAAATGAAGAAGAGTCTAAGAATCCAGAATTACGATACGAGTACTTTCTAAGAATGAAGACCTACCTAGAAGAGTAAAATAAATGTAAATCAAGGCGAAAATTAGAAAACACAGAAGAAAATAATATACCCCCAAAAGATATAGCCGAAGTTGGGTACGTCCTCTACCGTGACGTCATCGTAATCACAAATAGGTGACCAGCCCAGATAAGATAGTAACAAACCAACTCACCGCGCGAAACAAAACTGAAAACGTGGATAGTATAATTAAGATACACGAACCAATACAAAATATAATTACGTGTGAATAATCTGATTGTATTATTCAAATTATCGTCGCTAGTTAGTATCTATCGCTATCACATAATTTTTAAGTAAAAATAATCAGAATTCCGAGGATTCATTCCCGACGTATACAGCTGACAAAGGACTGGATCACCATACTCGGGAAGGAGCAATTACAGACGTCTAAATTATACTGACCCTGATCCTTAAGGAACTAATATTTTTGTTAAATTGCTAAATGTTTATGTGTTTCATATATATACTCAGTGACATATAAACTGCACCACATAGAAGGGGTGGGAATTTTTGGACCAAATTTGGCAGGAATAGTGGATTAGTACAGGGAAATAGTTGATTAAAATTTGAAACCAGATCATCAAGTAGTCATGGGATTTTTGACGTTTGTGTCATTTTTTAGAGGTGGTGATAGACAAGCAATTATCGAGTCATTTTTTGAATTTGTTCCACTTTTTCGGATCTAGTTCTTTAGTTTAACGTGTTTAATGATGCCTAGAGGAAGGAGACCTCAAGTTTACCAGAAGTTGAGTGACTTTGACCGAGGGCGGATTGTTGGTTTACGTGAGGCAGGTTTTTTGTTTAGAGATCGGCAACCGTTTGGGACGGCACCACTCAACAATAATGCGTGTTTATCAAGCGTGGTCTGAACATGGGTCTGAACGTCGGAGAAGAGGCACTGGGGCTCAAAGACAAACCAATGAACGTCAAGATCGCCGCTTAAGACTAATGGCCTTGAGAGACCGATTCTCTACAACTAGATCAATAGCTGATCTCAATGGTTAGGTGAACAAGGTCGTCCGATAGGCTTGCGAACAGTTTATCGTCGAATAAGAACCTTTGGCTTGCTGTCTTACCGCTCACATCTTGTGCTACCCCTCACTGCTCAACATCGCCAGGAACGTTTGGCCTGGTGCACGCAAAGACTTCAATGGAACTTGGAGTGGCATCGAGTTGGCTTTAGTGACGAATCGCGATTTTTTATAGGAATGCATCATGGTCAGATGACTGTTAGACGAAGACGTGGAGAAAGGCGCAATCCTTATTTTTCGATTGCGAGGCATGTTCGCCGAACTGTGGGGTTGATGGTGTGGGGTGCTATTGCTCACGGCAGTAGGTCACCCTTGCTCTTCATTCGGGGCAGTATGGCCGCCCGACGCTACATTGACGAAGTGGTAGAACCACATATCTTCCATATCTTCGAGGGCTGGAAGACCCACTTTTCCAGCAAGATAATGCACGACCTCACGTAGCAAGGGTTTCTCTTGACTTCTTTGACGAGGCCAATGTTAATCTTTTGCCTTGTCCGCCAAAATCTCCCAATTTGTCGCCCATTGAGCACGTGTGGGGCATGATGGGTAGAAGATTGAGGAATCTACCGAACCCACCGTTGACAATAGGAGCTCTACGGCATGAAGTACAGGCTGCTTGGGATGCCATACCCCAAGAAGACATTGATCACCTGCTGGATTCAATGCCAAGGCGGGTCAATGAGTGTATCAGAAATAGGGGCGGACCAACACATTATTAAAGAACAATCAAAAAGATGAAGTGTTTTCTTTATCAAATTTTAATCAATTATTACCTTAGACTAGTCCAATTTTTCTGCCAAATTTGGACCAAAAATTCCCACCCCTTCTAGGTGGTGCAGTTTATATGTCACTGAGTATAAAAAGAAAATGAATAGCGTTTAATTAATTAATTAATTAAGTTAAATTTATCATAATAGTCTAATGACCATTCTAATAGAAATACATGTATATAAATACATACTAATTATTGTCAATTAACTAAATCGTACTTACTTTTTTCACATAATTCACATAATGGCTTTGTTCATTTTTATGTAATGAATGCATCGCCATATATCGAATAACGCCCTGTTCTTTTCTCCCTTACTTTTCCTAGCAATATAATGATTCTCCGTGGTCCATTATGTGCCGCTAGTGTTCTTATTACACCGGAATTTTCGCTTTTTGTTATTCACTGGGTAGGATCGCCAAGCGAAGTTTGTGTGTGGCCAAGTCTGTGGGTCTGGATCGCCAACTTAACTTGTTGAATGAAGTAATACAACGCGATTTAATGTATTAGAATTGATCTATTTCATTTCCAACTCGATGCTCATATCATGACCTACCTGTTAGTACGATCATAGTATTGACATCGTCGTTGACTCTAATTACACTTCCTTCACACTACCGTTACTCTATTAGTATGTATGTATAACTACAACGTTGCTACGATACGATAGGTGTATCAAAGGTGTGTGTATATTGCATGAATTTTTGTTGACTCTGCAACCCAATTGTAATGGTTTGGGTAATCTAGGTCGTGTGCTACATACATGTATCATAATGGAAAGTTTCTATGACATATGAGACTTTAAGTTCTACTTCTTTTGGAAAGCTGATCAATCGTTGAAGCTGCCGACTAAGTTTTCAATGTTTGGATGCGAGGATCTTTCTCTAATGCAATCCCACGACTGCGACAGTTAACACTTGGTACCCATATACAATTCGTTTTATAAAAAAAAAACATATATTTTGCTAAGAATTAATTATATTTTCATTTTAATACAATTTATATTTTATTTTGCGTTCGTTAATTCTCGGTACATATTTTTAATATCTTGCCTCCATCATGATTGCCAATGTTCTACGCGTTTTAATCTTTCTGTTTACATAGTTTTACTATGTATGGTCTATATTTGGTTTTTAATTATATTTTTTTTTGACATGTTTTTTTTTACACTTTCCTCGTTACCAACAAATATTATTTCCCAAATTCAATTACGTTTGATAAATAAAACTTTCATATCACTTCTAGTTTTATAGTGAAAATTTTTATTTTTTTTTTTTCTGAAAATTGTCTACGTCAAGCATTATTCTTTACGAAACTATTAACATTTTTTGAACGAGTACCTTTCCTCTTGTAATCAGCCGTCGAACATCCCTCAGAAGGGACCAACGGTAATCAGCAATCATGGAGGGCTAACATCTGCCCTGGTAACGCTCGTTAAACTCTGCCATTTCCTGGAGGTAGCGCTCCCCATGCTCATCGCTTACAGAAACCATGTTTTCGGTGAAGAAACTTAAATGAGACTGAAGAAAATGAATTTTTAGGGACATCCTGCATCCAATTCATGGTAGGCTGTTAGCATTAATTTAATTTGTTCATGGAAACCAGGAGCTTTATAGTTGCCAAGAAATTTTTTGTGACAATAAATGACATGCCTGTTTTTCTGTAGGACCAAGGCTGGCTAAAAAGAAGGGTCGTTAATTAACTTTCTCATATCTGGCCCTACAAAAATCCCTTCATTAATTTCACTTAACGTGGGAAACCTTAGTTTGAGAAATTGAAAACCAGGCCCATCTTTTTGTAATCCTTCAACAAAAAATTCTTGATTACACCAAGTTTAATATTTAGGGGCGGTAAGATGATTTTTTCAGGTGGTACTAATGGTTCATTTTTAATACGTATATATCTGACCAAGAACATATCCACTTCTTAACGCCAATTTTGTTTCAAGTAATGTTCTGAACGCGCTCTGCTATCCCATTCGTACAAAAAACAACAATACTTCGTATACCCCATTTGCAATCCTAACATTAAAGCCACTACCTTTAAATCTGCACATATTTCCATTTGTACTCGTTATACTTGATCTTGTTCGGAATAAGTTCCATAATATCATGTTTCTTTCAAATGAGCGACGTATTCCAAAGGCAAAGATGGAAATATGTTGCCGTTATGAAGTAAACTTTAAACTTTAATCGGCGAATGATTATGGCCTATTTCCGACATCAAACCATCGATACTGTCACAGAAAACTAAACTACCCTCTTTTGAATAAAATGCAGTTAGTGAACTATGGCTCTTTTGGTATGTTGTAATTTTAACATTACGTTGTAAAAGTTTCCACTGTTTTAATCTAGACCCTAATATTTCTTTTATTTAAATTTCGCCCAAGATCATTCAGCTCTGATTGACTAATAAAATGCAGTTTTGTAATATTCGAGTCTTGAATCTCCTCTCCACTGGGGAGATTCAAGGTGCGTATCGTCATCTGCTTCTGAAGAACATGATGAACTTATAGATCGTTTCGGTACCGGAACTTCTTGTGAATGGGATAAAAGCATTGATACAGATGACACATTGGCATATTTCACTGCATGTTTTTATTTCTTAGAAAAATAAACAGAAGTAACAATCGTTTGTATGATTCTTGGGTTGACACCACTGCATCGGTAAACAACCTCTATGGACCCATGGTTTGTCTGTATTTTTAATTACAGTGATAAAATAAATTTGATAAATTTGAACACTTATCGATTATTGGATTGGTTTTCTTTCACTTTTAGGCGTGAATTGACCACAAATATAGCAAAATAAATTTTGTAGATTTATGACTAATCTAAATGTTTTGACAATTGTTGTTCACAGCATAGTATTATTTACCCCCTCGTTTGAAACTCTACTTTTATTTCATTGTATGATGTATCCGCACAAATATTTCGCCATGGGTCCATTAATAATTTTTAATCCTTAGAACCGCTCGTTCAGACGTCAGATATTTACCCTTAAGTTGCTCAGGTTTCGAGCGCAAATGAATATAATGTTTAAATTAATTCATAACTAACATTAATTGTTAACGATTTAATTATCGTTTAAATAAAATATTTTACAATACTTCATAATCATATATACATTATGTTATGCTTTTCAGTAACTAAAATAAGCTACAATACGATACGATTTTCTGTCTGACGTATTTAAGTTAATTTTCTTTTGCTTTTGTACAAAAGATAAAGCGTTGTATATCACACGTGCGTGAAATGCCGTGATTACGAGCTCGTGAACTTTGTGCATCACTCGTGATTCAAAATTCTTTCTCGCATATAATTTTGCAGTTCTCTCACTTATAACATAATCCGCTATTATTAATTATATATTAAAGTTTAATTTGACAGGTAGATTTACATTACAACGTAGCCATTTCCATAGGCTATTTATTAAATTAAATCGTTTCGAATTTTATTACGGTATTTGCCACCAGTTATTAAGCGATTAATTGATCTTAAGATTGGTCTATCGCTTTTGTGTCCGTTTCCGTTGCACCAGTTCGATTTTCCGCAGAGTATCTGCAATGGCGAGATGGCGCCAACAAACCGCAGGCAACCTCCTCAGCTTCCGCAGTTGATTTTCTTATTTTCTTTAACAGATAACTCTTGAAACATTTATAATAATCAGGACTTTAATGACTCGAGGAACAAATGTTACGTTAACAGTTGCAAACAACAACAATAACAATAAATACTATTTTAAACTCAAGAAGCTTTTTAAACATTTCAACGGACTTTTATTGCTTTACTTTGCTAAAGAATTATTTATATATTTATCGTATGGATTTTACCGTGCACTCTGTTATATAATAAAATATATTTTTTGGTGAATCCTCATTATCAGAATGTATTATAAAATATGTCTTTACCGTATAGGGGTTTTAAGCAATTTAAATTTTAAAATGTTTTTGTGGAACACGTTTGTAACTCAACAACAGTAATGTCTCGTTAGTAGTAGAAAATATATCCATACTTGACCACTTTTCGACTTGAGCGTTTCGCAAGCCATAAAACACATAGTTAGGTCATACGGATATAGAATTATTTTAGTTTTAAGTACCGACTGAATGATAACGCACGTCATTTCATCTTGAAATACGAGTAGAATATAAATGCACAGGAAGAGGAAGCACAAGATGGGAATTGAACAAATTGTGATGCTTTCAAAATTGTGGCCCACTTTTTAATAAAATAAATGTTTCGATAGGAAACACAAATTTCAAATTTAATAACATAAGTCGGTACATGAAGGTTTACGTATGCTATCGGACAAAGTGAAAAATAACAAACATTCTGTTAAAGGCTTCTTAAATAGTCTTCTACCTAAATATAAAATACTAGTCTTTTCATAGAACAGATGATTCAAAAAGTTACCAACATAAAGCTATTAAGCAGCATATATAAATATTTTATTGGATTTACTGAATTTATGAAAAATTTTGGGTTTGAAAAAAAAGAAACGTGTTATTATGGGGGAAGAAAACAAAAACAGAACGCTTTGGATGTCTGGTGTTCTAATTGATAATAAAAATTTATCACAACAATATACTTACTGGAGCCAACGACGGTTCGCAATATAATATAACAATACATATAAAATAGGATACAGTTAAAAAACCACAAAATCAGAGACAGGACATTTATTTGGTTTTATTTGTATAGGCCAAACTATCGCAGAGCTCTGTATGAGAAAAATACATATACAATTAATGTCGAATGTAAAAGCATTTGTGGTACCAAGTGAATATAATTAGCGTAAATTTATGACTTGGACTGAAACGAACAACTGGTAGAAAACTGAAATAAGAACACATTACCGTGAAAAATTAAATCGATAAAATGTGATTACTTATCTCAATGCAACGTTAGATACATGATTTATGCGCGGATTTATGGAAATTCGTCTACTTTAATAGACAATATTTTTGTCAATGTAGGAAATTATGAGAGTAAAAATATTTCCACGGGTCTTTCCGATCACATGGGCCAATTCATATCAATTGAATGTAATTTGGAGGTGCCGAAATATAAAACAAAAATACAAAGGAGAAGAACCTACACAGCAGCTAAACTGAAGTCATTCTCCGCCAGGATATCTACTGTCGATTGGAGTATTTGTTTAAATATGGAAAATGTTGAAGAATGTTACAGATCATTTTATGAGGTCTTGTACAACATCTTGAACGACGAATGTCCTGTTAGCATTGTCAAACAGAAATCAAATAAAAACAATAATTGGTTTAATTATCAATTAAAAAGCAAATGTGTCCTACAGAGGCAGCTTTATGAAGGCATGATTAAAAGATCTATAAACCGAGAGATTTATACTTCTTACAGCAAATACTTAGCGAAAGAAATAAAGAAGGCTAAATTAGAATACAATTCTAATTATATACAAAATTCCCAAAATAAAACTCGAGCTATGTGGAACATGGTAAAAAGGATAACTGGAACCAGTAGAGAGATTTTTAACTTTAGAACAATTGAAACAGATGATACGGTTCGTGACGAAAGGGATATACTGGATTATATCAATAACCGTTTAATTGACATGTGTCCTGACATGAAGCCATCAAATGGAATTCAAGAAAATATTATTAAAAGAAACCAAAGATCGTGTTTTCTAAAACCAACTGATAGGGAGGAAGTTATAAACATAATTTGTACCTTGAAAGACACTTCTGCCGAGGGCCACGATGAGATTCCTGTTGCTATCATCAAAGAAGCAGCTCCTTTCATTGCCAACCCATTGTCGCACTTAATAAACCTTACTTTAAAAAGTGGAGTCTTTCCAGAACCGTTAAAGCGAACGATCATCCATCCGATCCACAAGAAAGGAGACACGGCTAATATAATGAACTACAGGCCAATAGCTATACTATCAAACATATCCAAGATCTACGAAAAAATAATATTAGTCAGAATAAATTCATTTCTGGAAACAAACAATATCCTAAGTGACAGGCAAAGTGCCTATCGGAAAGGGAAGTCAACCAATATAACCATCTACCAAGTGCTATTAGAGGTTTTGGAGGCTATGAATGAAGGTGAGCAGGTCAGCGCGATGTTCATGGACCTTACGAAAGCATTTGACAGCGTAAACCATAGTACGCTGTTAAAGAAAATGGAAATCATCGGTTTTCGAGGGGTATCTCTGAGCCTGATTAATTCATATATAGCTGACAGAAAACAATGCATAGTAGCATCAAATGAAAACGGAGTAAGATTTCTGTCATCGTGGAGATCGATAAATAGAGGAGTACCACAAGGTTCGATTTTGGGTCCGATCTTGTTCCTGCTGTATGTCAACGATCTGCCTGAAATACAAAAAATTCCACAGCTTTGTTTGCAGACGACACATCTGCAGTTATAAAGGCATCAAATAAGGATTTGTTGAAGCAACTCGTGGAACAGTCCCTAATAACAATGGAACGATGGTTTACACGAAATAATTTGAAATTAAATGTTGACAAAACAAAACTTGTAATATTTTCCAAAACGCATGCAGACACCATGAGCATCAAACACGGAAATCAGACAATAAGTTCATGTGAGGTTGCTCTTTTTCTGGGGATAAAAATTGACGCATCGATAAATTGGAAGTCGCAAATTGAATATCTAGCGGCTAAGCTGGGACCATTCAGCTACGCTCTTAGAATGATATCTTCATCAGTAAATCTAGATGCGAGTCTAGCTGCATACCATGCATACGTGAACTCACGACTCAAGTATGGGATTATATTTTGGGGGAATAGTGTGGATGTGCATCGAATATTCGTGCTACAGAAGAGATGCATCAGGAGTGTTTTCAAAATGAATAACAGAGACTCATGCAGACAAGTTTTTAAATCAAAGAAAATACATACTTTAACGGGACTCTACGTAGTGGAATGTGCAAAGTTCGCGAAAAAGTATTACAAGACTTTCCTAAAAAAATACGAACTCAATCATCGTCACAAGACACGGGGAACGAAAAATGCTCCGCTTACCTCGTCAACAAAAATACAAAAAAATGTGGTGCACCAGTTAATAAAAATTTATAATTACATTCCACCTGAGATAAGAAACTTACCGGATAAATGTTTCAAACTTTACCTGGAGCGCCATTTATTGAATAATGCATTTTATACACTGGACGATTTTTTTAATAGTACCTTTTAAAATAAGTTTTAACATGTTGTATTGTACCATTATTGATTTACTTGTTTTGTTAGTTTTAATACTGTAATCTTGACTTGTTCCATACTGTATTAGTACCAGGGAATAAATAAATATTATTATTATTATATTATTATTATTAATTCGAAATTGCAACATGGTTTATTATACTAAACTGGTTTCACTACACAAATATTAGTCTCATAAATTATTTTTTTATTATTACAAATATACACCAACGTTCATTATTTTGATATTTATATCTATTGTATTTTATTACAGGTATTTTCCCCCGGCGATTACATTTGCAGAAAGGGCGACGTCGGTAAAGAAATGTACATTGTAAAACGAGGGCGCCTTCAAGTCGTAGCTGACGATGGCAGAACAGTATTAGCGACGCTCGGCGCGGGCTCCGTCTTTGGCGAAGTGAGCGTGTTGGATATTGCTGGAAATCGAACCGGAAATAGACGAACGGCCAACGTCCGGTCGCTGGGGTACTCCGATCTCTTTTGTCTGGCCAAAGAAGATCTTTTAGTGGCACTGGCCGACTATCCAGAGGCAAGTAGCTTTATTATTTATTATTATTATTTTCTCGTGCAGGGTAATTAGATTTTGTTAAAGAGTTAAACATTTTAAGCAAACATGCATGGAAATGACACCAAGAACTTTTCATTCGTGGAAAGAAGTGTGTTTTCTATAAAATCTATTCGTGAGAAACTAACTAATGCGAAACTAACAACTAAGCTGGATTAAATCGTCGTTCGCATATTTCACGTTTTCACGTTATCGTAACATTACTTGGATTAATGTCGCAGCGGTTCCACTAGATACGGGAGTAAGTAGTTTACGTCCAATTTGTTTAAAAATTACATTTTATTGTAATTAATTCAAAATATGTTAGTCAATTTATTCATTTATATTAATTAATACACTGGTCCGCAAAATTATCGCATCACCTTGGAATCAAATCAAAATGAGTATATGGTTTTCAAACTGTCGACGATTTGTATTGTATACGCAAGAAATATTTAAATTCTGTTAACTGAAAACGTTTTTGCTCCCAGGGTATATTTTACTTAATAAAAAACTAACAGACATCCTTACTTTCGATAGGAAGCTTAAACATTTTTCGGGTTTAGTTAAAGATAAATCAACAACAGTACTACCATTTTAAATTTATATTGGTAAAAACATCATGAATCATCAGTTGAATGTTGGAAGGTTCACAAGTGTAGAAGAGACTGTCCAAATTGTGACACTCGCTAGGGCTAGTTTTCTCGCCGAAATATCGCCAATCGTCTTGGTATCAGCCAATTAACAGTGTCCTGGATTATGCAAAGCTATCAAGAGACTGGGAGATACACAAGACGCCCAGGACAGGGAAGAAAACGAATAACAACACGCCGGATAGATTTTTGATGATGCAGTCTCTGCGGAATCATCAGTTGAATGTTAGAAGGTTCACAAGTGTAGAAGAGACTGCCAAAATTGTGACACTCGCTAGGGAAGGGTTTTCTCAGCGAAATATCGCCAATCGTCTTGGTATCAGCCAATCAACAGTGTCCCGGATTATGCAAAGGTATCAAGAGACTGGGAGAAACACAAGACGCCCAGGACAGGGAAGAAAACGAATAACAACACGCCAGCAGGATAGATTTTTGATGATGCAGTCTCTGCGGAATCGAACACTAACTGCTCCTGCCTTAGAAAGAATATTCGAAGACAGATACAACAATCGAATAAGTGATGACACCGTTGGACGAAGATTAGCAGAACACGAATTAGTACCTAGAATTCCAGCAATGGGGCCATTACTGACTGCAGAGCACCGCAGAAATAGACTTGAGTTTGCCCGAAACCATATAAATTGGTTAGTTGACGATTGGCAACGCGTTTTATTTTGAGTCCAGATTTTGTCTGCACTCCAGTGATAGACGAGTGAGAGTATATCGACGGCCTGGAGAACGATACTACCAATGCAACATCATTCCTGACATACGTTTCGGTGGCGGATCAGTTATGGTTTGGGCAGGCATTTCATTGGAAGCTCGTACTGAACTAGTCGTACTTCCTCGTGGCAACATAAATGCAGATTCGTATATAAGGAGCTGTTTGGAACCTCATGTTGTTCCATACCAACCGTTCATTTGGGACAATTTCCTCTTTATGCAGGATAATGCGCGTCAGCACATTGGCAGAATCGTATGAGTACCTAGACACCATCGGAATTCAGACACTACAGTGGCCAGCACGAAGTCCTGACCTCAATCCCATCGAATATCTATGGGATCAGATGGGAAAACGTTTAAGAACCAGCCCTAATCGACCTGCTGATGTAAATGCGCTCTCTATCCGCATCAACCAGATATGGGAAGACTTTAATCAAGAGGTCATTCAAGGCTTAATTTCAAGTATGCCGCGCCGTTGCGAGGCTGTTATTAGGGCTCGTGGGGGAAACACACGTTACTAAATCATTTTTTTGCGTAAGAATTACAACCCTTTAATTTTTAGTTTTTAATTATTCTTGTAATTCTTCAACTAACTTACGATTTGTAAGAGAATAATTAGAATTGTGCACTAGTTTTAGTAGTCTAGAATTATTTCTAATAAAATACTTCAGTTAAATCGTTGGCAAGGCAGTTTATTGAAATATTTAATAGTGATACGATAATTTTGCGGGCCAGTGTATAATATATTCCAACATTAACTATTCAAATATTAGCCCGTATTTATAAAGAATAATTTTTTTCATTATTTAAGGGTAAATTTTTTTAAGCTGAAAACCGTATAGCAATATTGTGTAAATGGAATTTAAAATTGACTAGATATCTGAAAATATTGCACTTTTCCTTGCTTGTTTTCATTTCGTAACTTTAACGTCT
Source organism: Geotrupes spiniger (assembly GCA_959613385.1). Classification (NCBI taxonomy): domain Eukaryota; kingdom Metazoa; phylum Arthropoda; class Insecta; order Coleoptera; family Geotrupidae; genus Geotrupes; species Geotrupes spiniger. The sequence goes on along the minus strand of OY390736.1, from coordinate 20,563,621 downwards.
GTCACAATGTAGTCCAAATCTAAAAAAAAAAATAGGCGGGATTGCATGCACTTTAAAAACGAAGTCTGCCTTCATCGGTAGTCTCGATGTTCATAGAATAACAAGCCCGTATATCTACACACGTACTTACTTAGTTTCTGCACGACTGTTAATCGATAATGCAATAATAATAAATTTTATTACGAACAGAATGTTATCCAATTGTTTGAAAGAAATGTCAAATATTAAATTATCTCTGTTATTCATTTGATTCATAAATCCTTAAATTGTATAAAAAATATACAACGTACCATTTTAATAGGTTTTGTTTCAAAAATGTTACATAATAATTTTAGTCATAAGAATGAAGTGACTCAAACTTTAAATAATGCCAATTGCCTTTTTAATAAATCGTGGAGTTCAGATCTTATTTATTTAGAGCTCTATATTTTTATAATCGAAAAAGTAATAGTATATTATTCAACGCTTTTGTGTGGATAATTTTATTACACGAGGACGAAGTTTGCAGCACGAGCGAAGCGAGTGCTGTAATCGTCCAAGTGTAATAAAATATCCACACAAAGAGTTGAATATAATACTTTATCCACTAATGTCGAAATAACACATTTGACTTTTGATCAACAATATTTATTCAAAAAATTACAATTCATCAACTTATAAATAATAATAATACAACAATAAACAACAATAATTACAATTACATTACTTCGCATTAAAATTTACAGTATGTTGCTGCAGTTATTAAAATGAACTGCTGTAGGTCCAGCTGCTATATCAAAATTAATATTTTTATCTGAATTTGTAACAGAAGAAATATTTATGTCATTAGAACTGCTTGAAGTTGATGGAGTATTATATTTATTATCTCCAACATTCTCCATTCTCACAAGTGGACACACAAATTGCCGAAACTGCGACACAACACTTATGTACAGATATAAACCGTAAACACGATATTTGACATTTGAAATCGTACCCATGTAGACGATGGACGATGTCACTTATTGTCAACCTAGCAAAAATTAAATCCCTTCTTTTTACTTGATCAATTTGAATTTTATTGGTCAAATTTACCCGCTATTTTTTTCATTGGTTCCTGGAAGTATTGAATAATATTATTCAACACTTTTCTACCCAATCAAAAACTCTTTACTAACACACTATTTAATAATGAGTTTAATATCGATCTAATTTTTTCATATATTATATGACATTAGTGGATAAAAGGTTTTTCTGTGTACACTGTTCTAGTTTAGTGGAAAAGTAGATAATGTGTGGAAATTTCACACTTCGACATCATTTATTTTACGTACACAACAATTATTGCTGTATTGCTGTGGGACGCAGCTCCTATGTAAACTAGGGAGGTAGCATCTTCTTAATAGCATGGATGCAAATCTGATAGATTAAATATTATCACTATTGCAACGACTAAAATCTACGAATACGATCGTTTCCGTCACCCCGATGGGTTTGCTTCAAAGATTGCTGGGAAAATGTACTACGTCCCACCATGTCGTGAAACTAGAATTTCATAAATCCACCAAATATGGCTTCGAGATTTGGCCAGTTAATTTAGGTCAGAATCAACATCTTGTTTCACCTTGAAAAAACATTGTTTGGTAATTTTTTTAAATTGCATTATAAAAGTCATTTGACCCGTATGATTGTCTACTACCGAGGCAGATTGTTTCATCTCATTTGCATCGACTTGAAATGTTTGCATTTGTCGCATTTTTACGACTGCTAATTTTCTTATAGTTGATATTCTATTTTTCGCATTTTTGACGATTGTGCGGTTTATAGAGCCGAAAAAATAAAATATATTGCAATAATATCAATAAAGTGAAAAGGCGAAGGGGAAAATTGGCAATAGTTGATCATTAGCTAAAAATGTAAAATATAAACAAAAGCAAAAATTGACTTCATTTGTTGATTTAAGTTGGGCGAGATGTAAGATTTGACACAATAATGACGTTAATAGTACATCAGCAGGAGAAAATACAACGTATTTAAACAATTATCTCAATGTTGACATTTATTGTATTTTGGTGGTGTTTACAATTTTGTCAATTATCATACTTAAGCCAACCTACCTTTCTAAAAGTTTGTATTCTGATAAATTGTGTTTTATAAAATTTAATTTTTTTTTTTTTTCACTACTAACATTTTTTCCATATGAGACGGCATATACACTTCTGGACAAAATTAAGGAACCACTAGTAAAATTCAAAATAAATTAAAAACAAAGTAGCTAAATTTAATGAAACGAATACATATACAAATTTAAGTGTGTTTACTTACAGTACAGTTGATTTAAGAGCGACTAAAATTAACAAAATGTACTTTTATGGGCTTGAAGAAAAAAGGGTAAAAATTAAACTAAAATACCTATGATCTTCTGATGAACTAAAATCCTAATTTATAAAAAAATAACATTTTTAGTGGTGTGTATCCTCCTCTTGCAGCAATACACGCTGCCAATCTTCTTGGAATGCTTGAAATTAAGTTTTGTATTTTTCTTGAGGTATCTGCTCCCATTCTTGAACAAGCATGTTAGAGCGCTCATCAAGTGTTACTGGCGGTCTTAGTGCGTGTTTGATTTTTTTGCCCAATTGATCCCAGGATTGCTCAATAGGATTCCGATCAGGGCTTTTGGCAGGCCACTCCAAACATTGGATATTTGCTTCTCTAAACACGGCTGCGACAATGTTAGCTGTATGAGGTTTGGCATTGTCCTGCATAAAAATGAATCCATTGCCAAAATTTTCGGCAAATGGTTGAACATGGGGTACAATTATCTCGTCTCTATATCTTATTGCTGTTAGCGACCCATTTCGTACCAAAACCAATTCTGTACGACCATTAAACTATATGCCACCCCAAACCATTACAGAACCCCCACCAAATTTGTCAACTTCTCTAATGGTACATGGTGCAAATCGCTCACCTGATCTTCGCATGACAAGAACACGGCGGCCATTCTTGTTAGCAGAACAAAACGGGCTTCCACTGCTCCTCGTTCCAACCTTGGTGATGTCGACAAAAGTTTAAGCGATTTCTTTTATGCGTAGCTGTGAGAATTTGACCGATAGCTGGTTTTCTAGCAGACACATTGACTTCTTTTAGCCATCTTCTTACTGTTTTGGTAGATATTTCTCTTCCAGTTGGCAATCGTAGATCATCTTTTAATTCACGAGATGTTAGAAAACGCTTCCTTAAACTCTGAACTTCAATAAAGCGATCCTCTTTGCGAGTTGTTTTTCTTTTAGCACCTTGTCCGGGTCTTCTTTTGAAACTACCAGTGTTTCTGGCTGCGGCCCTCTGCACCACAGATTTGTTGGTATTTAGAATTTCAGCAACTTCTCTTTGTGAATATCCTTCACGCAGAAGAATAATAATTTGCGATACTTCTTCCGGTCTACAATGGCGCCTAGGCATATTTAATTCACGTAATGCAAACAAATTCACAAATTCTTGCAAGAAAAAGCAAGGTTTATTAATTAAATGACTTAAAAACAATTTTCAACAATTAAGCTTTTTGTTGACTTTTCGTGTCCTAGCAAAGAATTCTTGGTATTGTTAATTGTTGCATGGCACACTATTTGAATTTTGTTTAAGAAACGTCAATTTATGACATGCAAAAAGTACATTAAAAATAACTTGTAAATTGGAAGTTATTTCAAGTTTATTTGGTGGTGCCTTAATTTTGTCCAGAAGCGTATATCTAAACTACTTTTATAGTTTTTTATCGGTTATGGCAACGAACTTAATTTGATTTTTAATTTTAAGTTTCCACCAAGACCTAAGTTTACTAATATGACATTGTTTGCATTTTTGACAATTTTATGATTTATATCGTCGCAAATGCAAAATGCCTTAAAATTATTGACAAAATAAAACCCAACCTGACCCAATCCGACGCAACCCGCCCAAACTGAACTCCACCCAACCCAAGCTAAAACAACCCAATCCAACACAACTCAACCCAACCCAGCCTAACCCAACCCAAACCCAAGAACATGGTGGTACTGATGCTGACATTGTTGCTATTGCAAAAAAAGTCAAAGACATAAGAAACGCAACAAAAACGAAAACCGCAAAAAAAGTGCTGGTACTGCTGCTAATGTTGGTGCTGGTGTCGGTACAAAACTGAAGATGCATGGGGTCTTCAATTACTTATAAATTTCTGCACCGAAACATTTACAAATACTGTAGTCATATAGGTCACTTTTTAAGAATCTAATAATACGTACATACCCTTTCGAACGTATTATTCTAAGAACTAAGGATTTTATCTAAAAACCATTGTGGTCGGTATTTGCTAGTCGCTCGATCAATTAATATGAATGAGAAAGAAACAGGATAAACTGTAATCAAAATGCGAGGGGCTTCATTTCTGGCATGCATACGATCATCACCTAATCTCCTTAATTTTGGAACAGGCCCACATTGATTCTAACAACACAAAATATTTCTAAGACAACAATTTACCGCGTCATTAAGGAATGTGAGAAAGGTCGTGTATGAATCTTCCCAAGGCGGGTCGCCCTTGAGTTTTGAATCATGCAAGGCTTCAGAACTTCACTGAATCTGCAAAAAATAGAAAACGAGTTTCAACGAGAAGATTAGGCCGAAGATTTCACATTTCCCATATGAGATCCAAGAGGGAAATTGGCAGAAATAATTTAAAATATAGAAAGCAACAAAAATGTCCCAAATACACGTCTGCTCGATAAGGTAGGATTCCAAGATGCTGCAGACAATTATGATAAGAACATTTCAGAAACAATGATACGATAATTTTAGAATAAAAATATTTTACATTATCTAACTCGGAAACAAAATGAAACAAAGGCTTTTATACAGACAACATTGAGGATATTCCTAATGATAAAAGGCGTAAGACGAAAGGAAATTTGAGGACAAGGTACTCTTGTGATGCCCCATTTAGGACGCTGGTTTGTCAAGACCTTATGTTGGCAGAGTTAGGGGCGAATCTGTAAATACAGATATTTATATTCGAAGATGCCTCTCCAAATTAGTGAATTTTATTCAAGCGCATCATGTTAATGATAATATTATGTTCTGGATGGATCGCATCGTGCAACTATGTAAGAAGAACCCAAGATTGGTTGAGGCAACAAAATATCCCATGTGCACCTAGAAAGGATAACACGCCGAATGTTCCATAGGCACGTCCTTTTGGACTTTACTCGGTAGAAAAGTTTACTACGGTGGGTGGGTAGCTCAAAATGAAGGAGAACGACGACGAATAATCTACCAAAAGATTCGAGAGTTTAACCCACTTACGTCTAAGGGCTGATGATAGGGATTCGCACCAAATTGCAAACCATTGAAGCACATGACCCTGCTATGTGATACATTATAATTATAGTTAAAACATGACTGAATCGTTTTCTGTACTACCAAAACAATTATAGTTTGAATAATTATATTTCAAAAATATTTCCAAAACATACGTTATACTAATTTCACTATTATAAAATTTTCGACGCCTATAATTCTGTAAGTTTCGGTGATAGATGTCTGCGTATAACTAAGTATAACAACTACACTTAAATTAAAAAGGTAACAGAGTTAATTATTTTTATAATAAATATAATCGATGGAAGGAATAATAATCTACTATTGCATTTGGGATTTTTAATTATTCAACAAACGAAGTTTAACAACAAATGGCGAATATGTAAACACGCCAGTATATTATATATTCCGTAATAGAGCGTTTGTAATTACACGTTCTGATTTATAGTTATCCACGCGTGTAGCAATATGCTCAATTCAATTTATCTTTTAGAGCGCAACGCTCATGAAACGTGAATGGAAATTTGTTAGCTGTACATTTTGATCTGTTTATACGCGGCTTTCACTGAAGTGTAAATTTTGTATTGAATCTATGCCTTGAAAATAAGGAAATATTTATTATTTGATTATTTACAGTGACAATTGAAACCAAAATTTGATAAAACGTTATTTCTCCTTCACTGCAATCATCCACATTCCAAAAGGAATTCAGATCTTACCAAGTCCGTCTTTCTTATCTTTCCATGCCTTCCTTCAGCCCTCTCAGACTTTTCTGCCATTGCTGTTTTCACCAAATTGTTCGACACCAATACGTAACACCTCATAACGATATCTAATTTTGACAATTGTTTAGTTTACAGGCATGTAGCAAACTAAAAATGATATAAAATTGACATATACTCTATAATTGGTCCTGAGGTGCATCTTCCATCATTGTGTCAATCCGTTGCATATTCGTTGTCTATGTATCCTCAGAGCATCGTTTCTTATGCCTATGTGCATTATCTTGTCATATTCTCTGTTTGTTCTCGTCCAGTTTAATCTTGATTCATTCTTCTTTTTAATCGCCTCCTCGCATACGTCGTCATACCACTCCCTTCTTATCTATCATATAACCCGTCGTCCTCCCTGCAACTTTCCATATTGATCTTCTGCATTTGTTTCCTATCTCTTCATCGATGACTTCATGTTCCTTTTCGTCTTTAAGTTCCTTGTCCATTTCCTCCTCGTATCGCAGGCCTTTATATCTGTTAACCATTTTACATCCCACATCTGGGTTGTGTTTGTTTTTGTTTTTCTTTTCATCAATTTACAACTAACTTATAAAATTAGTAATTATTAGTAATTATCGTTGTCGACATTTTCTCCTCGGTTCTTATATCTTCTATTGCAGTTGCATATGTTTTGATATCAGAGTTCCTTTATTCGTTCCGTACATTCTCCACGGTTCTTTGTGCATTGGTTTGTGATTAAACATGGTACTAAATACTAGGAGATTTTCGTTGATGCTAAATTACATAGCATATTACCATTTTTATCACGGTATATTTTTCGGCCACTTCCCCGATACACTCCTCTTTCTCTTCCAAACTTGTGCATTGAAATCTCCAATTACAATTTGTGTGTCATGCTTGGGTGTATGTTCATATATCTCTTGTATTTTGTCATATACTTCCAATTCATTTTTTGTCCACCGTTTGTGCATAGGAATAATTTATTGGTTTTTTGCTATCTTAAGTTCTTTCTTATTTATGTATATGTTGCTTGGTCCACTGTTACTTTCTGGTACACTCCTTTTTTCTTATACTCTGTTGTATCTGCCGCTCTTGTTTTGTCACATCATTTTGTGTATATATATTTTGTTTCTTTCAACCTTTTTCTGCTTTTAATCACATCATTTTTTTGCCCTCGGTCCGCAATTTTTGTCACTATAATCTGTCTTTCCATATTCTTCAGATTGCCATCGCACGTTAGGCCCTTTATAACTATATTATTTCTCATCTTCTCTCTTTAATTTCTACATTTTCCTCAAGCCAGATATTTCTCCACATCTGCTGTTTTTCTTAATCTCTACTTTCAGTATGGTGTCCTATTACTCCTTGGTTTGGTCCACTTTTCTTTGTGGCAGGTGATCTCAGTATTTTTTTGCTTTCCAGGAATACATCTTTTTGTTCAATATAATAGATTTTTATAAATAATTATTTATTAATTTGTTCATATTCTATAAGTAAACTTGTAATTGTTACCTCCTCGTGTAAAGTTACATGTCTCCAAAGTAGTGTTTTTTATAGCATCTATCAAATTCGGTAGACCAGCGTTCTAGATCTGTGACATACTTTTATCCCACTGGTGGTCTAGAGAAGAAAATATCTATTAAGGTTGTAACATAGTTAGAAATACTTAGGTAAACACTTTCATTTTTAGATTCGATTAAAGTTGCGGAAATACGTTTTAAAAATCAAGTATGTCAAGTTTATTTAATATTATAGATTTAGACTTTATGTATGTCATTGCTTAAAGTACAATCGACGACCTCTGTTGCTGCTTATCCTTTTTGGGTGATAGTGCAATTTGCAAACCAAACACTGATTTCAAGTATGCATTAATATTTTATTGTCATACTGTAATTCACTACAGAATTTGAAAATACTTTCTTATCTGAGGATATCATGTTTGAGATCCTAATATTGAGCCCTGAAGTACACAATTACATATAACACATTTTGTCTACTCTAGTTACGACATAACATTTATTTGATAAGTGTGGTAGATGTGTTCTTTCATGTAACCCCAAACTTAATAGATGGTAAAATATTATGCTGTCCTAGAGATATTCTGGTCTGTTCGCTTACTGCTTTTTCCATTACCATTGAAAGAACTGACAGTACACTACTTGGTTGTAATTTCTTTCCATACTCTTGGAGATGCACCACTCATAAAGCATTTGTTAATTAAGCTCCTCAATGGATCACAAGTTCCAGACAAGGACAATTTAACCACATTTGCTGATATTCAATCACAACCAGATGCATTTGTTTTAATACTTTTCACCTACTTCAGATATTACTCAAATAAATTGAAGTCAACTGATCAGGAAGTTTCGTTTGATTTATAGATTGAAAAAAAATATATAAATTATTTTTTTTCAGATTACATAAAAAATCAGTCATGTCATTTATTCACACTATATTTAATGACTAGTTTTCCGCAGCAATCTGCTATTATTTTCATATTATGTTCATATTTTATAGCATCAGTAACACACGGTGCATTCCATTCAGTAGTATTCTGATAATCCTGAAAGTAGCGTGTGTGCCAAAAGGAGTAATTATGTTATATGTAAACATATATAAACCTGGCCAAATCGTCATTCATATAATCATTTACAATTTCACGATTAGAACTGTCCAAGTTATGTACATTAATATTAATATCTCCTACGGATAAACATAAACGTCACCAACTACCAGTAAAATATCAACTGTCACACTCTAATTTACTGAGTGAATGTGGTGGTCTGTAAAGAACGCCAGATTCAAAAGTTTTATTTTGTACCCTAAATTGGATTCAAAATTGCTCAAGATAATCGACATTTATTTCAAACAAAACTGAATATGTAATATTTTCATACAGGTATATCTAAAATTCTAAAATTAGCCGCAAACGATATTAATTACTACCACTACCTCTTGAAACATTTATCCTTTCCATTATAATTTCGTACCCTCCCTTATATATTGGCTTCCATCTTTTTCCACTTCTCCCAGCTACGTGATATAAGCATTGGAGAGCGTCGACTTTATGGGCAACCTTGCCCTAGCCCTCCATGAATTGTCTGGGTCCCCTTTCCCCGCCATTAGCCATATCATATTTCATATTTATCTATATGTATCTTCGTACCTGTCGTACCCAGCCCGTCCTTTTGACAAGATTCATTTTCTTTGGTCGCACTTCGCTCTACAGTTACTTCTTCATATAACTAATTAAAAGCTTACTAATATGATTATTAATATGATTTAATATTATTTTTCTCGTAAAAAAGAAATAGTAGTAGTAATGCCACCGTTTTATAACAACAGAACCCATTACATGCATGGTACGATATAATGCGGATATTTGTACTTATTGCTCATTTCATTCCAGGCAAGAGCGACCCTTATCGAAAGAGGATGTCAGCTGTTGCGAAAAGATGGATTGCTCGACGAGGACGCGTTCAAGAGGGCACGAGAGACGCAAGATTCGATGGCGGTTAGCATTAAAAAGTTGGAATCGTCCGTGGAAAATCTGCAAATGCGACTAGCGAGACTCCTGGCCGAGTTCACGGCTAGTCAGGCGAAATTGAAACAGCGGCTCACCCGGGTGGAGCTCAGGTAATTTGTCAACATATGTCCTGAGATAAGATCGGAATTAAGCATGCTCGATTGATTACGATCGGCGGCGCGCATCTGTTATACAAGCTTACCAACAGAAAGTCGATATCCATTTCTCGAAGCGAACCCCCGTTCGGTTAATCTTATTGACATTGAATAAAGACTTGAAATAAATGGTAGAGCGGCGTAGGGGTATGATGTAAAATTACATTTTCGTAGCACAAGTAATTTACGTCGACCTATATCATCGTCAAATTTATATTGTTATGTAGAAAAACTTATGTCGTGTTTTGCACGAAAATTATACCTCACAAAATGTGTGCAATAAATAAATTGTTTTCGCCTTTGCTGAGATAATAAGGTCATGGCATTGAAAGGACATTAAAAAAGAACGAGACACTAAACAAGAATTCATCGATACAAATGTATTTCCACGCGTATAAATTTATTTGTAGCAATTCAATGTATTTTCTTTCACAAACAGACGACACCTTGCTTTACAAATTGAAGCTTACGTTTGTTATGAAATCGCACAATCACTATAAACTTATTTCATATTGTATTTCAATTTCCTACATTATTGCAAGAATGGGAACTCAAACATAGCTCATCATACGTATCTATCGCACATATTGTTTCCTAAAATTTGTCAATTGATTCAATAAATGAATTCATTATTGAAAAGCGTCACTATATAACGCCACAATTAAACCGTTAATTTAAATATAATTAATAATTGTAAAATATTACATAGATATTTAAAATATATACTGTGTTATGTAGTTAAAATCAAAATAAGTTAAGGCAACGATGGAATTGTAATTCTCCTTTTCTAATATTCAGAGTAGAATTTATTTGATTTTACATAGTCTTAGTTTTCAAACAATGATTTCAATATAATAAACCGAAAAATGTTAAAATCGAATCATTTTAATATTTCATACGAATGAACGAGTTGGAAATTCCTTTACTGGATCTAACAATTTTATTATGAGAAAATTAAGGTATACAATTTAAAAACAATTGTATTGATAATCCATTTGTCGCAGATTTAAAGCTTGCGAGAACTCCAAGTGATTAAATCACTCATTGTCAATATATTATTTATTATTTACGCACTATAGTGTAGTTAATCCATCAAACCAACGTGTTGAACACTCTTCGTTGTAATTGGTTTTTATGACGTGGTGGAATATACGTTATTCATGTGGCGTTCCCGTGCTGGGAAAATTGTTCTATTACGATGATTTATCAAAAACCAAAACAGGCAGTGTTGAAAAGGATCCCAGTACTTACGTCAAGATTCTAAACAACCAATTTTTCATTATTATGTAATGATTTATTTGTTATTATAATGTTATAATCGTACATCCAATAACAGTCAACTCATTTCTTACAGGAAAATATTAATTTTATACCCTTAGTATGTATGTGTACTATTATATTTTAATGAGCTGGGTCTATTTAATTCTGAAATTCTTAGGTACTTTTTTATCACAAACGCGCCTAACTTATAGTGAATGGCTGAATCGTAACGACTGGAATTTTATAGAAAACGGTTCCTCAACGCACTATGGATCATATTCTTAATTTTCACTGGACAAAACGAGCATCGAAATGTCGCACATGCATGGATAGGTAGATAGATGGATAATTTATTGGATTTTAACAATGTTAGATTTGTCAAATAGTGACATGAAGTAAATACATGCAAAGAACTTAAGTAGATATAAAGCGAAAAAGTACATAGCCTGTCGAGCATTTAAGTATTTAAATATTCATTGATGTTATAATAGGCGTCATCAATGAAGAATTCAGAGTAAAACTTTTTGAATGTTCCCCTCCTTCTTAAAGCTTCCGGAAGTTCACAGTCATGTAGTCCACTGAGTGCTGTGAAACTACAAGTCTACAATAGTTATTGGTTGGAATCAGGTCGCCACTTCTTGTATTGTAGTCACGAGTCTTTATTTTTTTAGCCTTGTTATCGAGTCTGAATAACACTAGTTTGTACATGTACAATGAGTAGATCGTCATTATCTTCTGTTTCTTAAATATATTCGCACAATGTGTTCCTGGCTTAGCACCTTCAATAACTCTTAAAAGTTGTTTCTCTGTATTGAACACGAGTTCATTAGTTTTATCACTGTATTTGATACCTTCGGTTGTAAGTTTCTAATTAAAAATGTCACCGTGCTGAGTCTGCTACTTGGGGTTGCTAGATGTTTTTCCCATGTTAACTTGTTGTTTAGTGTTAATCCCAAGAATATTCCACACGTGATTTGCTCTATGTATGGTTATCAATATGGACCTCGATTTTTTCGTTAATTAGGTAAAACTGAACTAATTGGGGTTTTCGGACCATTGTTGAGACATCATGATTCTAGCTCCTCTATAGCTTTTTGCGTAGTTGGTATAATATCATTAATTGAAAATTCGTTATGTCAAAAATGACAGAAAAATTTTAAACTTACGTGATAGATGGACTAATCTTTTTCCAGCATGTTTTATTGATACTAGTTGAAGCAATGATTTGTATTTCATTGAAACTCTTTTTCGCCTTTTTCAGAAATTCTAAAACATTTGCGTAGGGAAATACGGTAGAATTCAGTGTCTATGCGTTTGATATCCCCACGATTTTCGTCCACTGTGTTGTGAAATTTTATCAGATTGTTTTTCGTATACCATCTTTGGGTAATGCTTATATTTTGTTCATCTCCCCTCGAGTATGGTATTGCTGCAATCTGGTGTGTGTGATCGGATAAATGGTTGTTCATAATTGCGACGGTTCAATCTTCAAAATTTGTTAAAAAACACATCAATACTTGATTCTGTATGAGCTCTAACTCTGGTAGGTACTGAGATATTATTGGAAATATTATATTGTTTCAAATTGTTACTGCGATCTCTCTGTGGCGGTATTTCGCCTTTCTCCATAGCTTCATTATATAGCGTTGCTTCAAGTTTATCGAGAATTGTGTGATCACTGTTGGGGGGGCCGGTATATGAAATTTATAAATATTCTTTTATCAAACAAACTCAAAATCTTGTTCAATGCAAATTATTTCTGATTTCTTGTGCAGCTAAAGTCGTTTTTACATATATGCAAGTGCCGATGCCGCCTCTTTTATAATTAGTTCTGGAATAGTAAGTAATTAACTGAAATTCATCAATTACCACGTTAGTAATTTCATTTGTTGCCATCCAATATGTTCAGTGATACATAATACGTCAATATTATTGTCCTCAGTAATAATTTCTAAATCAAGGTATTTGCCGTATAATCCTTAGATTATTATTAATGTTCGTTATTTTTAACGTCTTTTTGATTTTATGTGTACCGTTCGTTTCGTTTGGTTGCTATGCACTGATTTTTTGTCGCTACCTAATTTAGGTCTTTCCGCACATAAAGGACAAGATTTCAGATTTGCAACCCTTATCAAGGTGTCCATATTTTTTACATTTGAAGCATCTTATTATGTTCAGATCCTCATATATTTTACATCGCGACCATCATACAAATGCATAATCCCTTAGCAGTAGAGTGTCTTCCACGAGGCTGTTGCATTCAAGAATTAAGGGGGACCTGCACCTTGTCGATTTCAAAAAATTGATTTTTTTTATTTTTTTATTTTTCTAATCGATTTATTCTATATAATTTTTTAAGACACAGGAAACACTTACCAAGATCCCGATCGTTCAATTTTGGAAAATTTCGATTTGCTGATTTTTGACAGCTTCGAATGCGACAGAAAACATAGTAAAAATATGACTTTTTTGTGAAAATGTTCGCCATTTCGCGAAAAATCGTAAATTCGAAAAAGTGAACGATCGGGACCTTGCTGACATAACAACGATTAAAAGCATTGTTGCATTCTTTATGTCCAATAACTAGGGTGGGGCCAATCCTGCACACCGTTTAACCCGTCACTTTCGACAGTCAAAGCAATCTCCACGTCTTAGGAGTCAACATTTACAAAAAATCATGTATGATATTCAATTGATGTACAATAACATGAATAATGTTTCATATTGAAATCTTCTCTAGTTTTTTTTACTATAAATTCTTGAAAATTGGCTCAAAAATTGGCCTACAAGGTGTAAGTCCCCCTTAAATTGAATCTTTTTTTGCGAATTGTGGTTTTATATACAATTTGTACGTCCTCTTTATTTATAAACAGGTCATTTTGATCATAACGTTTTCAATTAAATTATCATTCACATTATCTTCGTGTATACCCTGTATTCTAATTCTTGGTTTAATATTGACTCTCATATGTCATTCTTTTTAATTACACATACACATTATTAATTACACATAGTTAATATACCCAATATTCGTTGTTCTTTTACACTAAAAGCAATCCATTCAATATATGATAAATGCCCGCTATTCTGCATAAATTGTCATGGGTAACTGCTGCATCTAATCATAATTTTTCACGTTTTTATAATTAAAATAATTAAAACATTAATTCATCCTATCAATGTTTCAATTACAAGTTATTTTATCCAGTCATGTGCATTTGGTATGAAATGTGTATGTGTATATAGTAAGAGTTTTAAACACTTATCACAGTGCCAAGGAAATTATCACCCAAAAAAAAAATTGTATCCTCCACCCGCTGAGGGATGCATCGCTGATAATCTGATGAGTTCTTATCCGCTAAAATTTATTTTCAACAAGGCGGCCTTTTTTCCGACGGCAGCCATATAAATACAACTCTCGACGGTACCGACTCAGTCGATCAAAGTGGGATTCTGTAATTACATAGCAGCACGATTATGTTGACGTATAGGTGGCATTAGTATGCTCATAGAAATTAATCGTAACTCATGACAACATACACGTTAACGGATGTACAATTGGTGATCCGATTGATCCGAGAATTTGTAAAGCACTAATAAAAGTATATTAGCTACGCTAAAAATTCATGTCCGGTGATAAGAAACTCGCCTTAGTAAATAACAAAACCGAGAAATCCGGGAAATCAAAATATATTAAAATCGCTATATGCCGCTAAGGCGAGGAACAAATATTTCGTGTCTGGTGTAAACTTGTTTAAAAAACAAAAACGTTAAAAAATTTAAATATGATAAGAAACGAATTCAATTATTCGAGTTTAGTGATAACACTAAAACCGAATAATTCCTATTTCAAGTATTATAATTAAAGGCATGCGATGCTAAATTTAAATGCATGAGTACCAAAACAATGTTGTTAAAACCCGATATAAATATTGACCACTTGTAGCACGCTAGATGAAAGTATAACACTTCAACCAGTAACAAACATAATTTATGAATAGACAAAAACATATCTGTTGGTTAACTTCGATATTAGATCGAAACGAAAAGAATAGATTAAGGATAAACTTAATAAAAAACATAACTGGCAGCGAAACATAAACTACTGATATTTAAACAAATTGTCTTGAAACATGTATGGACATGCCAATAAAAACCCAATCTAAATTGCTTTAAATCCTTTCCCATTGTATTTATTCACAATTTAGTAAAAAGTGAGTCAAGGTTTCAATATAAAACAATAAAAATTAAATTGGCATAATCTCCTTAAAAGCACATTGATAATTAAATCATATTTTACGATATAATCAATAAAAATGTAATAAACTGTTATTTGAAAAATGTTAATATAAATATACAACATAAATATTTATATACATTTAAGTAATGATATAAGATCCACTTTCCCCGGCAATATTTACCTATTGTTTATCTACTCGGTCTGATAGCATATGACAATATGGAAAAATTAAGTGAATTAATGGTTCATATTTTCATCGATATCAGTAACCTCGTTCTATAGCTTATATCAACAGCAAGCCGCCTTTCAACTGAAGTGATTTCGACAGGTTAAATAATGTGAATGTCATGTCATTGCAGTAGAGTGCACCTGAGCATATTGATAAGATTTTCCGGATCAAAAGATGTGCATAATTTCGCGATAGATTTCCGGGTTTAGTAGATGCCTGCAACTGTAATTCCTTCAATCTCATCAATAAGTATGAGAATATTTAAAAATCGTAATTTAAAATAAGAACCTAATAATAATGCTAGTGGAATTGAAAATTAACCTTAAGGACTACATTTATTCGTTTTGAATTTAGAATCTCCCATCAGATTATTTTCTTAATTGAAACAATTGTTGTGTTACATGTATGGTGATGATAAATTTGCTGACACACATATATCGTTTTTATTTTATTATCTTGTGGTGTTCGACTAAGTATAACTGAAAAATTTCATTCCGCTGAAAGATCCCTTCATCTATGTGATTACAAAATCAGAATAACGTTTAGGACAAAACTGACAGCGGACCATGGTCGTCAATGCCACGTAATTTGGGTAAAACTTGTGTTATCTTCCTTTGGATAATGTTCGGGGCCATTTCCCGAATTTTTGTAACATATTCTTCTCCCCGAACTCGATCATATAGGGTTTAGAAATTACAACCTCAGAAATGACGCGCCAGACCAAAACTTTGTCAGCAAATTGGGCTTTTACTTTGAATTTTACTTCTTTTGGACAAGTTTCATTACAATAGGTGCAACTTCCATCGTTACCTATCATTTCATAATGTAACAGCGTGAAATATTTCTGATCATACATTAAAATCACATGGTTCCTCGCATAATGAGTTCGCCCCAGAACTCTACAACATCCAGGTATTCTTTCGAGCAGAGTTTGGATATATTTTGGACACTTTCTTCTTTGTCGACCAAATTCTCTGGAAGTCTTGTGCGAGACCACAAAACGGCACCCAAGCTTTCGACTAGATTCCAATGCTGTCTTTAGAATTTATGATTGTACCACTTTATGTATTCTGTTTTGTGCAAATTAATTCCTCTTTATCATTTTGATCTCTGAACAAATCAACAATTTCATTTCGGGCAACCGTCTTGCTGAGCGATAAATACTTGCGAATTTCAATTTTGTAAATTTGATGATTGTCAATAACAACAAAACATGATGAATGGTTTCGTGGTTAGTAGATCAGGCATCAAAATCAAGTAAAAACGTTTTCACCTTCTTCGCTATTATTAGCTCACTCATATTGGATTTTCGCCCACATGTTGCTAGAATCAAGGTGGATCATCAAATCAATTCAACTATCAAGTATTTTATTTCATGGCCATACTTGCTAAATATGTGTATTTCAAATGCAATGTGTTAAAAATTGTATAAAATATGTGTACCATAACCAATTATAAACAATTATAACTTTTGCAAATTGGTAAAAAATATAGAACATGATAATTGGTTCACGTACACACAATAATATATTCATAATAATTGGTTCTAAAGTCTAAAGTTGTTAATTTAATAAAATAAATCCATATACGAAATCATAAATAGGGACAGTTTTTAACCATTGCCATAGGATTTTTTGTAATTACGAAAGCTTGTCAAGTTTCTAGCAACAAAAATGTGACAAATTACCAAGATAACGTTTGTATATATAACGACGAGAACAGGCTTAATTAAAGATGGCGATGATTGATGCCATGCATTCATTCGAAAGACAAATCACTACGACGTTTTTCGATCTATGCACATTAATAATTCGCTCCAATAAGTTTGAAAGATAATAGGAATCATTAAAAATATGGAATATAAAAACATTTATAATATATTATTACCAGAAGTACATTTTCGATTTAAAATTTAATCTAAGAAACGGGGGCAAGAATGCACATCAAATGACTATACAAATGATTAATATTATATAATTAATTAAGTACATACTCAAAAGGACATACCCAAAAATAAATTCCCATAAGTGAAATTTTTAAAACGAAAGCCTCCGCCGCCGAAATTTACGATATAAAACGCTTACGTAGCTAAACGTTGAATTCTTATTGGATTCCAGATATGATGCGATTTACTCCTGGCAGGAGACAACGATTTCGAACGCAATTTGTTCCCCTGGATGGAATTTAGAATGCAAATGTAACGTTGCTCAACTTTATATTAAATGTATCTTCACCTTTTCGCACGGGAGCCGGGTGCTGTAGCTGCAATGTATTAAATAAAAAGTTGCAATGTCGCGTGAGGCGTGGTGACAAAATCCGTTAACAAAATCTATTAAAAGAGTTACGATATTCGGCTTATATTATTAAATTAGTTTATAATTCAGTTTGTGACATTTCCAAGGATATTAGCATACAAAGTACTTATTATTTGATGCAGTTCTAAATTTGCGAGTTACAAAGTTTCTTGTAAAATGGAAATTCGTATATAATACGCATATAACTTTTCAATTTTTTTTGTGAAATTGTAAAATTTTGTGAATAAAATACAAACTTGTTTGATAATGATAAGGGAAAATTAATACTAATCTACAATAATACTTTTCCGGTGCAGAAGATTTATTTATATTACATATCTTAGTATATGCAGATTGCAGTGATTTTTTTATTCAGTTTGCGTCTAACTTTACTATTTTTGGAGAAGATTTCATCTTCATGTCACTTTTATTTCAAACACGCCGTTGACTAGCAACGTTTTCATTAAATATCCTCCCAAGCGACGTAAATGATATAGCCGGTAAAATGACACTAAAAAAATCGTCATTTTGTAACGTTCATTGAATAGTCTCACCAAGGATGATCACTCTCTGTACAGCTTTTGATTACATCGCCCATACATATAGTAAAAAGCAAATGGCTTAACCCTTAGTCGCAAACACATTCAATTTGCAATTTTTCATATTGCACAGTTCTTGTTCCTTTTCTATAAACTTTCGATGACCTCTATTGTTTCCGCATTTATTTTTCTGCGCTATAGTGTGAACACGTGGTCCTGCATACGTCTTCCTTTACGGAACCCACTATGTGTGTCGCTTAGTGTTTCTTCTATTTACTGCGCTTAGTCTTAGTTTTTCTTACTTTCATTGGTGTACTTAATAAAGTAATTCCCCGGTACTTTTTACATTTCTCCTCTCCATTTTTAAAAATCGCGTTTCTCGATCAAGTGGTGTCTCCATATTCCATGCTTTATTGAATATTGCCAGTAATAGTTCCTTTTTCTCGCATATATTTAAGATTTCCTATGTAATTCTTTCAAAATCTGAGAGTTTCAATTCTTGAGCCATTTGATAGCCGTTAGTTCTTCGTGAGCTATTTTGAGTTGGAGTTTGCTGTTGTTCTCTAGTATTCCAAAATCACTTATTTCACCTTCCATATCTGTACATTTCCTCATTTCTGTATTTTCTGAATAATTTTAGAATTTTATAAAATCCCCTTCGTAATTAGTTCTTTAACAGTCTTTTTTATAATATCATTGCCTCTAATTGTAAGGTATTTCTTCCATGCTGCTTTTTTCTGTTCGAGAGTATCCTTTATCATTTCAGTTGACCATGTTGTTTGTTTTATATTTTTAACCATATAACCTCTAGTATACCCTCTTTAAATGTCTTCCACAGCTGATCTACATTTACTTCTTTTAGTCCCTTAGTCAAAAAATTCTTATTTTTAATTCATTGCTTTCTTTTCCTCCGTTGTCTTTTCCTTCTTTCAGTTTTGTCGCTAGAAAGTAATGGTCGATCCCAATCTCTGCTCCCTTGCATACCATCATGTATATTACATCTGTTGTATTGTTATTTCGTATGTTTCCAATCCTAAAACATTCACAACCCAATACAATAATGCGTTAGTTAGTTTTACATCCACAACCGACATACAGATAGTATTAGAAGCTCAAACCGAACTCATTGTTAGAAATGCACGATGAACCCAACAGTACAACCCAACCTAATGTACAGATCTTTAATTGTTATGAAAGTTGAATAACGACGATCTTAACAACGGCACTTAAGATCCAATCTTTTAAGCCCAAACAAATTTAAACTGAATCGGAACCAACAAGCATTGCTTAAACTTGATTATACTAACCAACTCTGATTTCTTTAATTAATTCCTACGATCATATTAAGATTTGCGCTGACACAATATTGTTGGATTTGAGTCCGTTAAATCCAACAGTCAAAGCAACTTGAGCCCAAACCCAACTCGGTGAAACTTCTATTAACGACAAATTTCTCAGTTAAGATCGGGTTGAGTCGATTTAACTTGGTTTAAATTGAGTCCACTAAACCTAATACTCCAAAGACAACTTCTCGCCAAACCCAACAAGTCAGCGTTTCTATTCATTACAAATTTCTGCAAAATAAGTTCCGCAGCATTGCTGGATATGATGCTTGCGTTATGTTGGGTTGATTGACACTTAATCAATCAAACCCAATAAGTTACATGCAACCTCCGGCCAATTTCAACACATAGACTTTAATTCCTGGTATTTGGTTGGTTTATTTAAATGCGTTAAGTTTGGTTGGTTTAGATTTAATCAATTAAACCCATTAAGTCAAAGGAAATATTCTATTCTATTTGCATAATTCTTCTAAATATGCTTCTATCACGTTGGCTATCGCTTGCTAAATATCATTCTGAATTGGTTTAGATCGAGTCGGTTAAACTCAATAAGTCACATGCAACTTTCTACTCAACCCAGGCCGTTGACACATATATCATTTGCAAATAGCTTTAAAATATGGTTCGATAAGGTTTGGTTTCTTGGTTGCTTTATATAGTTTTAGCAGATACTTTATGAGAGTCTGGATCAAAATCCCATTCCCCCCTGTACTTTTTCAGACCACACCCTTCAGGCAACCTGGGCATATTATTGCACATAATTAGTATTATGATTACTGTGCCAAAGTGGCCGTGGAAACAACCAGAACGGGTAGAACGGGTGTGCTGCAAAACAACCCAGCTGCAGAAGTTAGAAAGAAACAGATTAAGAAATGGTTCTGATAATTAAATTAAATGGTTAATCAATACGACAACAACAAATATATTTCGTAGCTGCTGCTGCGGACCCTCATCACCGTGGGTCCGCAGCAGCAGCTACGTGATAATTTTTACCCATTCAAAATATTTCATGAGGCAGCCTACATGATGAAATAAAAGTATGCAACATTATCGTGTCTAATGCATCCAACTGGGTTTTTATATGTCACTAATATGAATTACAAACACTACGTGCGCCTCGTTAATGAAGAACAATTGTAATCATATTTAATGTCAATGTGTCTATTGATCTATATGCTCATAAATTGCAAAAATTGTGTTGGGTTGGGGTGAGTTGGGTTGGTTTGGGTTTCATATATATAGTCTATTATAGATTTTTCTCCCATACCTCTTGCACATGTGCGTATTCCCTCGCTCGAACCAATGGTTAGTTTTTTGTCAAGTCAAATCTTGCACTGAAGTCACCCTTGTGGTATAATCTTGCTTTTGTATTTTCTGTTATTTGTATTAATTCTTGAAAACATATTTCTTTATTCCTTCTTTATTAAACCCTCCCACTACGTCCTAAACCAGCAGTTGCCTTTACATCATTATTCACTCCACTATGTATGAATA
The DNA here is from genome assembly GCA_959613385.1 of Geotrupes spiniger. Taxonomy (NCBI): domain Eukaryota; kingdom Metazoa; phylum Arthropoda; class Insecta; order Coleoptera; family Geotrupidae; genus Geotrupes; species Geotrupes spiniger. The sequence goes on along the minus strand of OY390736.1, from coordinate 20,542,479 downwards.
CGTCTTCATTTCTCTCTTTTCTTTTCGTTTTTTCTTAGTTTCTGTAATTTATAATACATACTGTTTTTTTTTTAATTAGTTCTCTAATTCCCTTTCTTTACGATTCACACTTCTCACAATCCCCCTGTACCTCATTCAAAGATCTTTATTTCTAACTCTATTTTTCCGTACTTCTACCTTCCATTGTTTGCTACCCTTTTTTCTCCTTCCAGTCTTTTTCTCTTTTTGTGTATCGCGTACATTTTCTCATATCTTCATCCCATTTATGTCAATTTTACTCCTGCAGCAAATTTTGTTTTTATTTTTTCTATCGCCTCTATATTTTCGTTCCATCGCCATACTTCCCCATTCATAGTTATCTCTTTATTACCCCCATTAGCACAATTACCCTCTCTCTTTCTTTGTCAGATCCTCATTAATAAAAAAAATCATGTATTTAAGATTCGTCAGTTTCGCTCCGTTTTTCATAATCATCTTATTGTTTTGTCCAAGATATGTTCCAGCTCTATCGTACATATTCTCACCTATTTTCGTGACTTGGCTTGATGCATTTATTTCTTGATTAATTCATTTTGCATGTTTTCCTTCTTTACGTTTTAATTCTCGTTTTTATTTTCATTATTTCATTAAATGTCTTCTTCATATATTAGTTTAGTTTAATTATTAATTTTCTTGTGCTCCCTGTTGGTCCTTCATTAAGCCTTACATCACAAAATTATAATTAAATTAATTACGCGGTTAGGTAAGTAAACGCTCGTCTACACTGGCTTAGCGAAGGTTTTTTTTGTCAGCAGGTAAATTTTCCAAACGGCTCCGATTCCATAACGCTGTTATATCTGTTTTAATGAGGAGTTGCCAGTACGAAATAGTTATCTGCACACGTGACTAATAATAACCACGACTATTAGTACAACTGACTTTGCAAATGAGATAATAAAGCATAAACATCTATGTTAAATTTATTATATATGCATTAAAAAGTCCATGAAACGCCTTCTAAAAGGAACTGTCTAATATCGCAGAATAACTAAAGAGGCAAAGAGAGCAAACCAGACAACAAATGATTGTTTACGTTTTATCTTTAAAATTTAAAACTAAAATTATACATTTTGTTGAACGTATTTAAATCCATGTACATCATTTTCATTAATGATAGAATAATATGTAATATAATGGACACAGTACGACACATATGAAATTCCTAAGCGAAAATGCGGTATTTAACACTTAATTCAGTGGTCAATGTCAGCTCCACAATCGGAGCAGGTTCGAAGTTTTGTCGACAACATAGTTATGGTTATGGTTGTGTTAAAGTAGGGTAGTAGGGTACTACCGAATCCCAAGGGGGGCTAATTATAACAGGATAAAGCACAGATGGACAGAAATAAAAAGATTTCGAACATAAATCCTAATTTCGACCAGTAATAATTGACTGTAGGTGTCTTCGTCTGCTTTATGTTGAATTTCAGTGTAGATTATTCTTATTTGGAGAGTATCACCTGTTTGAAACTAATCTGCCAATCCTCCAATAAAATTATTTGTTAACCCACCCGATGATAGTCTAAAAGCGTATTGTATCAAACTGAACTATTACATCTATTATATACTTTCACTATTTTGTTACATAGTAACTTACAAGCTTTTTTTTGTTGTTGTTGGTGGAAAATCATTTATGGACACCATGTCCCTGCAACATGGTTGTGTGGGACTCCTACGTCCTACCCACTAAAAACCACCCTATAACCTCCAAGCGCATTTCATGGAACCATCTTTTAAAGATATCTACATCATGAAAAACGCCGATTAAATTGTTTTCGTCACTTACTGCTGCGTATTTTGTAGTTTATGCTCTTCCTCTTCCTATTCCTTGCTTCTCATCATCGTTCGAACAAGGTTTTTTGGCGTTATTTCTTCTGCTACCTTCCTGTTTGTTACCTGTCTGAGTGCCTCCCACCGTTCACAATGAAATACTGTGTGTTTTGCAGTGTCTACACTCCCTCAGTATACACACTCTTCACCCTATGCTTTGCATATCCTCTTAGCATATGAACTGAACACCCCATGTCCGGTCAGGACTTGCGTGAGGTAATAGTCTACCCTCCTATGTTCACATAAAATCCAAGTTTTTATGTGTGGTATTAGTTGCTTGGTCAATTGTCCTGTAACTGTATTACCTTGCCATCCTTCCTGCCACATGACTAGAATTCTGGTTTTCGCTGTTTCGTGTGTTTCATCACCCTTATGTACATACATATGCTTTCTTTCGTGTGCCATAAGATCAATAGGTGCGATCCCCGTAATAACCTGCAGAGCAACGGTGGGTGCGGTTTTATAGGCAGCCGCAACTCTTAATAATACCTTACGTTGTACCTTTTGCAGTGCTAACCAGTTTCGCCTGACTCTCAGCGCTCCCTCCCATATTGGCGCTCCATAAAGCAATGTGGAATGAACCACAGCAGCAAGCACTGCTCTCTTTGGACTTGTTGGTCCACCGATATTTGGCAACAGCCTGGTAATTTATGCTTACTTGTTCTCTGCCTTTTCAGTTGCTTTCCTAAAATGCTTTCTAAAACTGCCTCCCGTATCAAAGAAGACCCCCAAGTATTTAATGCTGTGTTTCGGCACTATATTTACATTGCCTATTTTGAAGCTTAAGCCGTCCCTTTTTCTTTTCCGGGTTATAATAAGCGCTTCTGTTTTCTCCGGTGCCAGCTTTAGTTCGTTTTCCTCCATCCATCTATCTATACGTTTACGATTTTCATTTGTGAGCCTGGCGAGGTATGCTTTACTATCCGCTGTCACTATCAATGCCAGATCATCGGCAAATGCAATATCTTTAGCCCGCCCCTGCAGCACAATTTCTAGCACATCGTCATATAAGACATTCCATAAGGTAGGTCCTAAAACAGAGCCCTGGGGCACCCCTGCCTGAAGTTCCAGTGTATCCCTCTTCGTAACTTCGATATATCTTTCTTTCAAGTAATCATCTACGATGTTGGTGAGATACGCTGATATTTTCCTTTTCTGCAGTTTTCTCAGAATTAAGTTCCAGGTGGCTGTATTGAAGGCATTTCGAACGTCTAGTGTTACTAAGACGTTCCATTCCTCTCCGTTGTATTTTTAATTACTTCCAATGCTTCTGGTGTCGATCGCCCTTTCCTAAATCCATATTGATTTTTCGCTAGACCTCCTTTTCTTTCTATTTCCTCATCCAACCTCTGTCGTATCATTGCTTCGTATACCTTGCTCAGCATATTTAATAGACAAATTGGTCTGTAAGAGCTTGGTTGTCTCGATTTAATTGCCTTTGGTATCAATATGACATTGGCCACTTTCCAATCGACTGGGAATTTTTGGGTTCTTAGGAGCTGATTTAACACTTCCAAGAGCCATCCACCGTTTAGCCTCTCCGTTTCTTTTATGGCTTCCATGGGGATACCATCTAAACCTGGAGCTTTCCCTGATTGCATCCTCTTTATACTACCTTTCAATTCTATGGCGGTGAATGCTGGGACCGTATTTGTTGTAGTTTTATACTCTTGTGCCCCTCTTTCTGAGCGCGGAAAGAATTTTTTTACAATTTCCTTTCTCTCTTTTTCCGGTATATCATAAGGCATAAGGATTTTTTAGTCCTTTAACTGCTATTTTATAACCGAATCTCCAGATGTCTCTTTCCAAATCCTTGCATAATTTATTCCAATGTTCTCTTTTGGATAATCTAATTAATTTCCGAAGATTCTTCTTACAGTCCTTATATACTTTGTTTGCTCGCAGCCTCTCCTCTTCTCCCGAATTCCTTTTGGACATGTTGGTGTACCATCTCCTAATCGCCGTACATTGCTTTCTTTTTTCGTGTATTTCTTCATTCCACCAATATGGTACCTTCTTCTCTCTTCTTGGACCTTGTCCACAAAATCTAATGTTCACATTGGCGTTATAGGCATTTCAATCTGTCATAAATTTTTGTTTTCCAGATGGTTTCTTTGTTTGTTGTTCTTTTGTCTTCGTTTAGTTGATTTAAAATAATTTCGACCTATATTTAGTTTTTATATTTTTTTATGAACTTAATAGTGTAATAGTGTAAATAATTCTTCATAATATTGGACTTTTTCATTGACGTTACCAACGGTATACGTTGTACATATGAAAAATAGTTTTAATTTTTAAAAAATACTGTTTTCAATACAGTCGCCATACTTAAGAGTAGAATAACCCATTAGAATGATGAAAATACCCAATGTATCTCTTAAATTGTAATTTTAAGGACTATGAATTTTTATGAATTTCCCTAAACGCAATACTTATTAACGTCACAGTAGATGAATTCCTGTGAATAGATTTACATACTACTTGCACCAATATAATTTAATTACATCTAACAGTCTAATAGTTATTGGTTTTGTTATAGGGTATAGAACGAGGGCTATAAAATAGCTCGAATCAATAATCTGCACTAAACAAACGCGTCTTTGTCATGTAACATTTATTTTATGGTCCATTCTCAATTTGAAACTTCACATGAACAAACTAATGACGTTATTTTTTACAGGCCTGAACGCGAGGCGGAAATTCCTGAAACCCTGGCAGTGCCAACTGCTCGAAAACGACTACGCTCATTCGAGGCAGGACGAACTATTCCAAATACAAGGCACAAAACTATGTAGCCTTACTCAATTTTAGTATTGCTTATAACATTCATTCGACCAAGTTTACGAACATCACAAATTATGTAAAGTAAACTGAACGATGTTACCGTCAATTATTTTCCTACACAACCATGTACTATTTATTTACTATGTATTAAAATTGAGTTCGAAGACAAAGGGATTAAAATTCTAAGCGTTAATCACATATGTGGAACATATTTTTTTATGATATGAATGTGTGAAGAAATGTGAAGTTTTTTACGAATCCCGACGTAAAGTTGGAACGCTAGATAAACAGATTTACGGTCGAGCTAAAAACAATAAATCAGAGTGATTGTGCGGCGCAAGCTCTGGTAAAAAGAGGTGAAGTAGTGAAGCAGCTTGGTGCTCGGTCATGATTAATCCGTTTTAGAAACTATATACTTATTTAAATCACGTTGAAAGATATGTGTTTTAATCTCAGTCACGGGCTTTTGATAATAGAAACGCACAGTTTTTCATCGTTTCCACTTTAAAAAATCCATATTTTGTACGTACGTATTTATTCATGTGAGCGTATTGATAAATATCTATATTTTAATATATCCATAGTACAAGTAAAGCACTTTGTATATTCTACTGTAACCGCAAATAGCATCCCGAATAATAATTACTTTTACTAGGGTGTATAGAAATAATTTAAAACAAAATTTATCAATCACATTATCAATTATTGTAATTATAATCGTTGTCAATTATATGTATTGTATGTATTACGTTTATAAAATGAATGTAAATGAAACTTTTGGCCTAATGTTTAACACATTTAATTTATCCGCAATTATTTTGATTTATTGAAAATAAAATTAAATAAGTTGCGTCAATAAAACGTGCATCAATTATCGACACTGATATTGAACATTAATTATGATAAGTTTGTAAAATTTAAACTATAAAAGTTTTAATTACAATGTCAAGCTATATATCACGGAAAAATAAAGAATTCTCTCTCCTGGCAATCCTGACGTAGGTGATTAATTATTTGCTTTAATACAAGAACGCCGATTACCAACAATGCCACAAGACGATCGTTATTTAAATTTGCTTTGATTTGCTTAAAAATGATACCAATGTCACGTTGTAAATATGAAAAATAGCACTTTAGGAATCGAAAATTTTATTAGTATTAGAATTAGTTGAAAGTATAATAAACAAATTAAGGATTTTTATAAAAATCTGCCAAATTGTACCAGTAAAGAATGTAGAAATTTGTTCGAAAATAAAGTTTTCCAACATACACATTCCACCATGATTTTTACAGATTTGGCAAATCTGAACTATTTTAAAAAATCATAATTTGAGACAACTCGCATATTTATAGAACCACCTACAATCAATTATTCGTTCTAAACAGGTGACCCAATTCAGGGATCGCCATTGAAATATTCACTTAATTTCTAAAACAGGTCCAAAAATTTTAAGTAATAGAATTTTGCTTTCATATTTATTTATAACGTTCTAATTAACATATATCAGATTGTGTTTCATGAACTGACTAAACAAAATAAATTTATAAATATCCAAAAAGATCTCAATAATCAATCGGCTGTAACTTATTTTGGGATCAGATATGGCGATCCAGTGCATTGGGCAGTACTGTCTATTGAAATCTGACTAACATTGTACAGTCGTTTTATAGTCTACTAGATACATATCTATTTTCGTAAATGTTACACACAGTAATGAATTTTGTATAAATCTTAAAGAAACCTAATCTAAGATATAAGTAATATTTATATTTATACGAAGCCTTATTATAATTGTGATAATAAAATGACGTTTTTATGTATGTAAATTGTAACTACTACCACATTTAAATAGTACGTAAATTGAAAGTTTTTATTTTGATAGCATTTAAGTTTCGTATGTGAAGAAACGAATGTAGCTATGAAATGTAGTGATAAATAATAAAAATTTTCTTTTCAACATTAGTTTTCTTTAGAAAATTGCAGGTGTTCAATCGACTGAACATCTTCGTCGCCTCGTCTTAAAATTTTTCACAAAAATCGTATTTCCACTAATAGATATAATTTTGAAAAATTTATTCAAAGAAAATAATTAAACTTCCTACTGGCAATCGATAAAGAAAGAAATATCGATGTAGCCTATATTGTTAACCGTTAAAATTGAAAATTGAATTTATTAATTCACCAATAATGAAAAGAGATGAAATTTTACATGTCCGCAATAGTAATTTATCTGTTTCAGTTACAGAATCAGCCTACGTTCTAAATAATTTCAAAATGTAACTGTCATCATATCGACATTAACAAAATGTTTTTACCTTCTAATAATATTTTAAGCAATATTCTATTTATAACATGAATAAATATCAAAATGTGTAGTTATGCACATAATAATTTATTTCTGCAACGAATATGCACTGTTAATCTCTGCAGCTCCGGTGGCTTGAAATTATACAAGAACCGAGCAGAATCTATTCAGTCAGTTAATTTTGATTGCACAATTCAGCGAATTTATGGAATACGTCTAACCTTCAATTTAACGCTAACGACTCGATTATTAACGAACTATGGCTGGTATTTTATTTCCATAGAATCAGATGGACAATATTTCCAATTAGTTATAAAAAACTACTGTGCGAAATTAATAGGTACTTGACTCAATCAGTCATGAATACGCTATAAATTGCTAGATATAGTCGAAATATTTACCGTAGATAAAATTTAAAAATTGCAAAATGCAGGGTAAAATGTAAACCGTTGGTTGATTATTGTCACAAATTGTTTTATTTTATGGTTTGTGATAAATAAATATGCGCTAATCATTGTAGAAGAATTAATTCAGTTGTTCAACAGGGTCAATCAAATTCGTTGTCAACAAGCTTGGTAACTGTATCTTATACAATTACCATTATTTTATACTGACTTGAAAAATACTTAAATTTTCTCACGATGTCACAGGTTATTCGCAGCACGTACTGAAACCATCTCTGGACTCCTAGCCACACTTTCAGTACTTCCTACATAAATTACTATTAAAATGGTACTTATCTTGTATCATGAGCAGTCAGTCGTTGAATAAAACACTTTTAGCAATATTAAAGTTTATTGCTTAAATAATACAATAATTACAAATATTACAATAATTAAATTACTATTATGAGAAGTATTACTATATGTAATTTATAAAATGTATTTTGTACCATAATGGTAGGTATTTGCCAATTCATAAACTTACCCCAGGAACAATCTAGGTCAACGTCAAGGCCTGCGTGACCTCAGCCTTGACTTTGACACCAAGTACGTAGTTATGAAATGTTATAGTAGTAGTAACGAGTATGTGAAGTGAAGTACTATTCTGATTATCTACGCAGCAACAACCATAAGCCAGCGCCTTTGTAATTATTAATGATCGAGTTGAAAAATTGCCAGCACACTTGGTGATAGGATCACAAGTTCGTAAAAGTGGTCATGAAATGGACATTGTAGAATACGCTAATGCAATAAGAGAAAAAGTTGTTTCGCTGTTACAGTTAGTGTTACATATGCATGGCAGTCTCAAAGTAAATTTTGAATGTTTCGACATATTTCTATAACACTAAGGACGACTCCGAAATAAAATCATTTAATACTAGAAATAAAATATTAACCATACCAAATTTATGATGAATTTATCGATGAAATAAAAACATCGACCTTGACGTTATCCTCGTCCTTCGAATTGACCCTGTTTTGCTAACTTGTAAACCTCTCCCTGGAACAATATAGGTCAATGCGACTTCGACTCTGTAATTACATCGCAGCACCAGTTTGATGGTATCGACGTCAAGATGACGTAAGTACACTCACACAAACCTCTCACAACTAATTTTTGCATAAATAAAAAAATGTAATTGTCTAAAATGAGAGATTTATTGTTTTTATATACAACAAAGTCAGATTACAATCTCTCGATAAAATCTGAAAAAATAAAAATAGTCTATTATCTATGCAATCAATTGTACACCATGAATCCTTGGCAATGGAGTAAATGCAAAATGCGGGTTGTGGTAATTTTTTGGCATACAACAATAGTATATTACACTGTGACTGGAGAAACTAAAAGTTTCACCCACGCGTGTGGAATGACACACAAGTTCGTGAATTAGTTTATCACGAGTACTGTATAGCGTTTTGTTCAATCCTGCCAGTGAATTTTGGAACAAAATTGAAATGTTATAATATGTGCAATTTATATCATAACATATAGCGGGTACTTTCGTTATCATGATCTCTAAAAAAAAACAATTGCAACAGTAAATAAAATTGAGAGAAATTACAATTTGACGTTCTTTCCCAAAACACGTGCAATTTATTAAGGGGCAAAACCACTTTCTTCGCTCCAACGATACTTCAGGAACATAAAAATAATATGCCATTTGATTTATAGTGGAAAAGAATGTTAAAGGGTTTAATTATCGATCGACCACAGTGTCTCAGAGCGCGTGCTGGTGTGCTTATGAAACTTTAAACGCGCTTTTCTCGAAACTACTTTTTCCAAACTGGGAGGACAGATTTCTCGGCGACTATTGCATGGATCCATTTCAAATTTTCACAGTAGCTTCACAATAGTATACTCTATGGAAGTACGTAGCCGTTCTTTCTTATTTCATTGCATGTAAACTTTCTTGTTTATGAACAATTTACCACTCATTTTTACGGCAAAATATCAATTCATTCCTTAAAAAGTGCACAACTTCCACAAAAATTGATAAAAAAGAAAAAACATACGTACTTCCAAAGTCCAATGTACATAGATTATAAATTTGTTTACTTCTTTGCTCCAGGACTCATACAAGCCGACAAATCCGTCCTCTCGTTTCGGTGTTTTTAAAATAGGTGTTCTCAACGACGGGCTCCATCGCCGCAATATGTAATGATTATGACAATAATTTTTTGTATTTCAATATGTGCTTAATGAACCCTCTGAAAAGAATTTCTATTCCGCTTGTCATGCTCCCAAAATAAATTGTTAAATTTAGCTCTTTTTCCTGCCTCTAGTGTGGTTTTACCCCTTAAGGAACATGGAGCAACAAAATGATTTCATTGTTCCTGATGATATATTAGAAGAGGCTGACGCCGCTAAATTTAATTTACTGCCTGCAAAATCTAAGGAAAAATATTTGAACGTGTTGGAAAAATTTCATAACTGGATGAGAACAAAAAACGTTGATATTATAAGGGAGGAAGTAATCCTAGTTTATTTTAATGAATTAATGGGAAAATTGGTGCCCCCTTCTTTGTGGTCTACGTATTCAATGTTAAAGTCGACCTTATTCGTTTATGAAAAAGCAGATATTCATAAGTAAGTGATGTTTTATTTGTGCAATTACGTGGTATAATTAATTATGTAACGAATTTTCAGATTTAAGACTTGAAAAGTTAGTCTAAGGGATATCAACCTAAGAAGGCGAAAATATTTGAGCAGAAAGAAGTGTCAAAGTTTATAAACGAAGCTTCCGATGATATACTCAGTGACTTAGGCTTGCGAACAGTTTATCGTCGAATAAGAACCTTTGGCTTGCTGTCTTACCGCCCACATATTGTGCTACCCCTCACTGCTCAACATCGCCAGGAACGTTTGGGCTGGTGCACGGAAAGACTTCAATGGAACTTGGAGTTGCATCGAGTTATCTTTAGTGACGAATCGAGATTTTGTTTAGGAATGTATGATGGTCGGATGACTGTTAGACGAAGACGTAGAGAAAGGCGCAATCCTGATTTTTCGATTGCGAGGCATGTTCACCGAACTGTGGGGTTGATGGTGTGGGGTGTTATTGCTTACGGCAGTAGGTCACTCTTGCTCTTCATTCGGGGCAGTATGACCGCCCGACGCTACATTGACGAAGTGGTAGAACCACATCTTCTTCCATAGCTTCGAGGGCTGGAAGACCCACTTTTCCAGCAAGATAATGCACGACCTCACGTAGCAAGGGTTTCTCTTGACTTCTTTGAAGAGGCCAATGTGAATCTTTTGCCTTGGCCGCCAAGATCTCCCGATTTGTCGCCCATTGAGCACGTGTGGGACATGATGGGTAGAAGATTAAGGAATCTACCGAACCCACCGTTGACAATAGAAGCTCTACGGCATGAAGTACAGGCTGCTTGGGATGCCATACCCCAAGAAGACATTGATCACCTGCTGGAATAAATGCCAATGCGGGTCAATGAGTTTATCAGAAATAGGGGCGGACCAACACATTATTAAAGAAAAATCAAAAAGATGAAGTGTTTTCTTTATCAAATTTTAATCAGTTGTTACCTTAGACTAGTCCAATGTTTCTGCCAAATTTGGTCCAAAAATTCCCACCCCTTCTAAGTGGTGCAGTTTATATGTCACTGAGTATATTTATGTATTTATGAGGATGGTGGTTGTAATGGGCGTTATGGGCGCTTGTAAGTGTGACGAATTAGAAAATTTGAAAACCATTGATATTGAAGACAGAGGACAACAAACCTCGTTCTTTTGTTATTACTGATGCCGAAGGAAGTGGTTTTAACGGTTTAGCAATATACCGAAAATATGCAGCGCCACGTCTTAAATGTCTCGGCGGGGGCAGATTTTTCTTGTGTTATCGTTCGGGAAAATGTACACCGCAACCCGTAGGTATAAATACTCTGTCAAAGATATCTAAATTGGTGGCAAGTTATCTGAATTTGAAGGATGCCCTTTTATATACAGGACATTGTTTTCGACGAACATCAGCAACATTATTGGCTAATGCCTCTGTAGACATTCTTAGGCTCTAAGGAGAGGGGCTGGCGTTCTTCTATTTCCGAGTCCTACATAGAAGAAATTATTACCGGTGAAGGGTCAAGCAAGAAAATTCATCTGGAAGATGAGGTACCCGAAGGATCATCGAAAAATCAACCCAGTTCTTGTATTTTTAATAATTGCACTGTGAACTTTTATACTAATAATTTTAGTAATATAGATTGTCGATTTATTAAAACTTTTGAATAAACATGTTCAGCAATTTTAAACGAAAGATTCTTCTGTGAGTGGGGTAAATGAGTGGGCAAATGGTTTTACCTTAGTCTTTTACCTCATGTTGTCATAGCAAACAATATGAGTAAGCAAAACAAGTACTTTCTCGTTTTGCATCCCAGCAAGAAGCGAGAAGTTCGATAGAAGGATTGAACAAAAGCTGATTGGGTAATTGGATATTTTTATCATTGCTTTCAAATTTAAATAAAAATGACTAACCGTTTAAACAATTCGACCTTTTTGGGTTGACGATGTTTACTAAAAACATTTACAAAAGTTAAGTGATTTGAAATGAAAAAAACTCTCATGGAATGATTACTGGTTATTATCAGGTTAATATCGCTTAATGCAACTTGATTTGGAAAGGAACGGCTTCTATTACCATTGCCCATTTTGAACTTCGACTCCTTGCAATAATATGTTTGCCATAGTTTCCTCCAAGATATACGCTTCTTGAATCCTCATTTACACCTTGTATAATGCAACAAACAATACACAATTTGCTTATAACAATATTGTGTTATTTTCATATTTTACAATTATTATAACGTCAATTAAACTATCCTCACCACACTTCTGTGTTTAGGACAAGTCGGGCTTGTACCAAGGTAATTTCCGCATATGCTACAATGATGTCTCACTCTTTTACATATTGGGAGGCAGTAAGGTAGAAAACATAGTCCCAATGGTATCAACAATATTGCGAATATGTGCACCAACTTCGTATTCACGTAAGTTAGCGTTGTATTTTGCGGGACTCTACAGCTCGGGCAAGTTATTATCACTGATTTTCTTCCGGTATAATCTGTGTACATTTCAGGGTAGTTCAGTTCACATTTGAAACACATGCAACAGTATGTCTTGTAACGTATTCCGGTAAGCGAGTCCGATTTCATGGTTATTGGTCAAATTTTGCTGCATGAATTTGACATAAGTCAAATTTTCTAATGTAAGAAGCCTTTGATTCAATATTTGCAGTGACTATGTCACTAATCCTAAGAAAATAAATTGAATGCCTGCCAACCCCAGCAAAATATGTAGAGTGTATGGAAAGACCACCAATATAATGTGTAAAATCCCAATTTCCCTGTCAAGAGTTCTAATCCCAAAGGCTCCGACGATCAATGGAGAGGTGGCAAGGACGGATCACCAGGTGAAGTCCTCGATATGATCTAGGAGTCCGATCTCATGATGTGCACCAAAGTGAATGTTGATATCAATGTCGAGACAACGAATCCTTTGGATAAAGAAACAAAACGAACAAAGTAGTTTCGGGTATCGCTTCTGCAATATTAAAATTGTTCTAGAGTGTACTTAGAAAAAAGGGTATATTATTAAAGAAAAGAATATAACATGTATTTAATTTATCAGCATACTTTTAGTTATTGTTATTTAGAGTCAATTTTATTTTATTTGAAACGCCAGAGGCCAGACGAGAACAGAAAGCGTCATACACGTCGCGGTATACCAGAGAGACAAACCTTTCAGTGTAAACCCCTTCAATATACCTGCACAGGTGCGTTGCACACACACAGGAGTGTGAACCGTACTGAGCTTTCAGTTCAGGACGCAATTGCGGTCCTTGGATTCCTGCTTGCTGCTTCAACAGTCACGCAAAATTAATTACTTGACATATTTTCCAAATTATGCCCAGAAACGTTGGGTCAATAGTTCGAATTTCGGCATCAAAAAATTAGGTCATTGGTCATTTCTTCAACAATCTTGCGCTAACATTTTTCCAAACCTCTTACCTTAACAGTCATAGTTTTCCCCAAAAGATCGAAAGATCGTAACGGTCTTCTTGTGCATAAGATCTTTTGAAACGGTCTCGTACTGACATAAACACATCTGTGGTCAAGTCATTTTGTTGCTTTATTGTAATGAAGTTGGGTTTGGAGTTAAGTGTTAGAGCTTCCACTGGCGTACCCTTTATACCCTTGAAATGTGATTCTCCTGAGCCTCGAGCAGTGACTGTTCACTCAACGTTTTACTAAAAATAATGTACATATAAGATATAGTGAAAAAAAAAATAATTATTTATTAATTTGTGTGTTACAGGTTCATGATTCTTCTGATAAACGGAAATAAATTGCAAATTTGTTTGATGAACTGTGGATGGAAAGTACCCCCACGACATTTTGGTTCTTATTATTACTATTACAAGGGGAGACATAGCATGGTCCTCTTAGCAATAGTGAATACTAAGAATCGATTCATTTTAGCCGGTTGGCACCAATGGATGCATTTCAGAAGGTGTTCTTCCGAATACTAGATTTTTTTAACACCGGAGGATAATGAATTCCACAGCCCGAGAAACGCAGAATTCAGAAATTTCCTTATATATTTGTTGCTGACGATGCACTTTCCTCTTAAAACGCACATTCTGAAACCATTTCGAAACGTCCAATTAGATTCACCAAGCAGAGTGATTTTTAATTACAGATTATCCGGAGCAAGATATATTGTGGAAATCAAATTCAGAATACTTGCTTCACGATTTCGTATTTACCATACACTAATTAATTTAGAACCACGTAATATAGTAAAAGAAGTGATGGCCACGTGCGACTTGCATAATTATTTAATTGAGTAATAGTTTAGTTCTCATGCACCTCAAAACTGTGTGTATCATGAAAATACTGAACATGGGACTATTATTTCTAAGATAAGCGTAAAATTTCAAAACTAATATAAATATATATATTAATGTAATATAAAAAGTTTTAGATTTTATTACCTCTTCATCCTCAATCCCTCCAAGGCATCTAGATTAGAAGTGTATCTTGAAGAAATTCAAACAAATCGTAGCATCACAGTGAAGATGACGCAGATGCTCCCGATTTTACAGACGCTTCAATTTTATTTCTATTTAGGTACATTACGTTGCTTCTGAGATTATTGATTTTTTTACAACCGTTTCCTTTCCAGCATCAGGCTCTACCTATTTTGATTTTGTCAGTAATTTTATATACGCCTCCCTCTCATCGTTATATATTTCAATGAAATCTTCTATAGCTATGTTTTACTTCTTCGATGTCATTGCTGTTTACAAAAATTAAGCTCAACTGAAACCTCTCGATCACCACACACGCTCCGGTTTGCACTCGCCTTCCGCCTTCCGTTAAAAAGAATCGAATTTTAATTCTTCTACATCTTCACAGGTCTCTGTATTTGCGGGCTTAAGACATTCCCTGCGCGTACATTTTATATATGCTGATGAATAACATGTTGGTTTGTTTGTAGGTACAGATATTTACCATGGGAACGGAATCATAGAGATCATTTTGGACTATTTTAGGGGCTAAATATTCGTATGGTAGACGCTCTTGCATGTCTCATGCAACACACTCATAGAACACAATGAACGCAGATATTTAAGTTATTTTCAAAAATAATTGAAACGAAACTGCGAAAAATGTTGTGAAACATAAAAAATGCATTAAGAAATGTTTTAAATAATAATACCAATTTAGAAGTTGACATTGTGCCGAACGAATGTCTACTCGATTATAAAACTGATCCTCACTACCGGTATCGCATCATATAATGTTAAGGTACATTTAGATTTGTGGATGCGTTGCAATCGTACCAACGAAAATATTAATAATTAATAAATTACTTTTAAATAAAAGCAACAAAAGAGATTTTTCCAAGGTAGACGAGATGTTAGCTTTGGTTATCCTCATTATTATAAAAACGCTAATTGGCCTAAATAAATTCAAGGTGCAATTAATACACATATATAGTAACTTACCTCATTTAAATTCCAAGAACATCAAGCATAGAAGACCTAAGCGAATTATTTAAATTCCTGAAAGTTTAGAACTTTTTTTCATCTTAGGGAATCAGGATGTAATCAATGTCAATTAAATATATTTTAAGTTTGTATTATAAATATTGTATCTACTGCTATACACTAGAATAAGGCATCATTAAAACTGTTTTTCATTATGAGATTCAACATATACATGCCAGGACACAATAGGTACCAAACCAAAAAAAAAAAAACAAAAATCAAGACTTTAATTTTGGGCAATTAAGACAAGTCGGTGTGCCGACATTTCTCAACAGTTAGTATCCATTTATAATCAGGAATTTGTTTATTGTTTATTTCCAAAATTCAGAGTTTCTTCTATGTGGGATATGGAATCGGAAAAGCAATCACAACCAAACGGTAAAGAATACATTGAACAATGGTCCATATTAATTAGAAATATTGTTGTTATTATTAAAATAAATAAAATATTGAAATTATCAATCAAGATTCATATTTTCTGTAAGAGACATATGCTTCGTGGTAATTTGAAAGTTGTCAACTGTCAAATACCTATCATTTGTCTTGTGTAAAAATTCTGTTGTGTGTGCGTGCATGTATGTGTTGTCCTCCCATTTTCATATGGTATTTAAAAAATACATTAACATTAATTCGGGCACTATGTACAGAAAACATGGTTATCGTTGCCCCGCTTGTAAAAAAATTATAGACGCTACATTAAAAAGGGACCCAAGCGAATGTACAAAATTTGTGCTGTCGCTCTTACTATGTCCATTCGGCCTGTTCTTTCTACCGTATGTACATCCAAAATTCAAATCTGACATAATTTGTCCGTATTGTTCGGATAACCATAACTATTGACATTTGCTCATCGTTCATGTTCACAGAAAAATGTCATTTGGTATTAACCAAAATTATCAGTGCTCATCAAAACTACTGAAGCAGTAACGAAGAATATAAAACGCAGCAATACCATATCTCCAGCGGATCAAAACAACTATTAAATCTATAATAATTCGGTGCAATATTAAATAACTTGAAAAACGTTATGTGACGTGTGTCACTTAACGTAACACTTTGGCGCATGAAGAAAATCTAGAAATTCTTACGTACTGGCGGAACTCCGACTACATTTAGTTAAATGAGATAAATGAAAATGATACAGATCAACAACTCGTAAGTTTGGTTTGGATTCGTGTTGGTTGTATGAAGGATTTATTCAATGTTTTAGATGGCAGCTATAGGAAAATGTAAAATATGTGGAGAGTCGTTAAACTATTCACCTGAAGATATTGCAGCCTTTGGCAAGCATCTCTTGCAAAAACACAACGCCGATCAACTTACTCACTTTGCATTCGCTGACGCAAATACTAAGTGTGACTGCGGTTGTGAGTGTGGATGCAGCTGTTCGACTGGAAAACATAAAGATCGAAGGGCTTACAAAACAACAGGTAATTCTAATATACAGTGTGACCATAAGATCAATTAAGGAACAAAGTAAACGCATTTAATTGTGTATAGACAAATAAATCATACGATAACTATGGGTATTAAAACCAAAAATAAACTTCACAACAGTAAACAACAGCTAATATATTGCACTGAAGATAATATATATTCAATGCTATTTCAAGATCTCAACTTTGTCACCGGTTAGCTTGCTTCAAAAGCCAAACGCAGAAAACAGGAAGAATTGAGTATGATTTTCAAGCAGCGCGGTATTCGATTCCTCTTTTACGCTGCCAAGCTCTACTCAATCGATGTAAAGCACCATGTCATATGTATTAAAAATTAATATGTTTTTAGTGGAGAGTTGGAAACAGGGATCAACTGCTCAACAATGCCCAAATTGTGGAAAAACTGGCTTTCCGTTAATTAGGAAACAGAGAAACAAGGTAATTATAAATAATAAATTGAGGACTTCAAATAATTGTGACTTTTTTAAAAATAATTTGAATTTCCAGGTATCCAAAAACTCTTTCGGTACCTTGTGTTTGGTGGGCTGTTGGCCGCTATGCTTTCTTCCATTCTTGCTAGGAGGTAGCGACATAATGTACTTGTTCTGTCAAGAATGCGGCTACTTCTTGGGCACGTACAACCGCAAGAGCGGCCAAATCCATCCATCTTGCCCTATCGACACGGACGGACTTGGGGCCAAAATATGCAAGTGCGAATCGCATGCCGATAAGTAGGAGTTTAGGTGCAACTTTAAGTAAATTAATATGTCGGCATCTAGCTGAATACCATTCGAATTTGTTACCGTGTATATGACGACTGAAGCGTATTTTGTAAACTGTTTCACAATACATAATATTTAAAAAATTGTCGACGAAAAACAACTACTTGTTTACTTTATGTTATCGGTATTTTATTCAGAATAAAAATAACTTTTATTTGATTCACTATTATTATTTATTATACATTTGCTGTGTTACTTTACACATATATGTCTTGTTGCATTAAATGGGGTGAACCAATTGAGGAAATTAATAAATACTAGTCCCTTTGCATTTATTTATGGCTACTCATTTTCTAGGTGAAATATATTATTGTATAAAAATTTGAATTGCACCCTACCTATCATCATGTGACCTAAATTCATTAATAATCTATAAATATTTATATATTTTTGCGATTTTCAAATGCACGAAAATTGTCGACATTGACATAACTCGTAGAGTAAAATGCATTCCGTTTCTTACTTTGACCAGGGTTTAAGAAAAACAGATTTACTTTAAGATGTCCGATGCCTACGAGCAAAACCAACAGATCAACACTTTTGACTACAACAACACAAGTACCATAATCATCATACGAGAGGAGATCAGTATTTACGGTCCCTAGAACATAGAAAGATGCCAATTTAAGAAGTATCAAACTTTTATTTTTCTACGTAATCTCCCTGAACGACGATTCAAACCTTTGATTCCTCTGGAGAAAATTCTTTCGGTAGCTCTTCCAACCAGTCGTTTACGGCCGTCATGACTTAGCGCTCATGGTAACATGGTTTTTGTGGACAGGAGCGTTGTCTTGATGAAAATGCATTTGCTCAATTTTCCCCGTCTTTTTTCCTTGACACAATCGCGCAATCTTGAAATTAAGTTGGCATAGTAGGGGCCTGTTATTGTATGTCCAAAAAATCAATCATCAAAATTCCGTCTGCGTCCCAAAAAAATGTGACCATAACTTTACCAGCGGATGGCAAAACACGAAATTTGCGAGGTGGAGGAGGCTATGCCACTCTATGCTTTATTGCTTCGACTCAAGATCGAAGTGGTGAACCCACGTTTCATCAACAGTGACGAATCGAGAAAGAAATTCATCCGCGTCTGCTTTAAATTTTGCCAAACTGGCTTCAGAATGCAGTACTCTAGAACGTTTCTGATCAAGTGTCAATATTCGTGGGACCCAACGTGCAGACAACTGTTTTAACCCCAAAATATTTATTAAAATATTTTCTATAGTATGGTACGATAGAAAATATTTTAATAAATATTTTGTAAATTCGTAATTTCAGCTATCCGGCGAATTGTCAGTCGTCTATCTGCCATTACCATATCGTGTCTACGATTAACATTTTCTTCATTAACAAATTTGTCACCACTTGGTAAGAGACAGCATCCAACCCTTTTTTTGCAAGTATTTTATAACTGCACGAACCTCTGATTTTTCCATTTTTAGAATTTCTCTAAACGAGTCTACTTAAGTTCTAAAATATTTGAACAGGTAACAAGTGTCAAAACTACAAATTGAACCAACGTAACAACAAATGATTAATACTTTTCCGACGACCATTATGAAATGTATTGAATTGTACACCGTTTTTTGTTACTGAAAGTGGGATATTGCGAATGGAGGGAGTACCCGTGTGAAATATAAAGTCGATCAATCTGATTGGCTGTCAGCCGTGTTGAAATAGTATATTGTACAACAAGTGTTGAAAAGTCAAGATTTCACACGAGTTTGCAGAATTGAGCCACGAGCCGAATAGCGAGTGGCTTAAGCAAACGAGTGTGAAATCGACTTTTCAACACGTGTTTTACACGATACTTTTCCGACGACCACCATAACAATAAAAATCAAAAGTATATTTTGATTAAAGTTTCAGAATTCACAAATGACACATGTTAATAAATGTCAAATTTCATTGGTAACCACGACAGCACTACCCGTGTAAAAATTGTATTTTCCACACGGCTGACAGCCAATCAGATTGATCGATTTTATATTTCACACGGGTACTCCCTCCATTCGCAATATCTAACTTTCAGTAACAAAAAACCGTGTACAATTCAATACATTTCACAATGGTCGTCGGAAATATACTATTAATGCGTCAAATTGATTCAACGTCATTCAACGCCTAATACTATCAGGGACACTAATGATCTCCCCTCGTACATGTACATATGATGCGCGGTCTTTAATTACTGACGTTGAACGTATTATAATTTGAAGCTACGCTACTAAATACAAAATTGCTAAGCAATTCATCCACGTAAAATGTATATTAAAAAAACGCTAGTAAAAATGTAGTATGAAAAACAATATTTTCATTTTGACACCAAGTAGTTGCAGCAGAAAATAAGGTGGCCAGCCTGAGCATGAGAGAGAGAAAGAAAAATAGAGATAGGGAATTTAAAAGTTGTCAGTTAGCAGTTACTCGGTTCATATCATAGAAAATATAACACATGGTTCATATAAATGTCTACTATTGATGGTGGTCGGTGAAAAGGGGTGATTAATTTGCTGCATATTTTGGTTTTTGATTTTTTCGTGATGGATATCGATATACTTGCAAAGTTTTTTAACGATTGTACACAAAAAACCAACGACCTATTGACCAAGTCTATAACCACAACTGTAAGTAAGATATGTTCAGTAAAAAAAAACTCAATCTTTAACAGTCATGTTCACATGTTAGATCTTGTTGGTTCCTGATTTTGCTGTTACGTGAACCGCTAAATGTAATTCATTCAAAGACGTATTGCTGAAAATTTCATGGCTGGGGTTTTTTAGTTGAACATAGTTATGTAGTGTTATTTGTGCAATATTATTAATATATTATATATATATATTAATAATATACATATATATTTATATATTAATATCTATATTTTGATATAGCCTTTTGATTATCTTAAACAAGTTGAACGTGACATCGAGCATTTTAAACAATTCGGACGTTTTGAAGAAAATGACAAGGTGCAAGTTGTGCCACGTCGTAGAGTTAAGCAGGAAAGACTTACAGAAATTGCTCCACAAAAAATTAGTACTATCGAAGAAGCCTTACCCGCTGAACATGTACACATTGAAAACGTCAAACTTGAAATGCCGCCCCCAACGAAGCCCTTTAAAACAAACCGCAAACTAAAAGAAAATGGAGAGAAACGGATTACCAGAAGTAAAATTAAAAAGGAAACTGAAAAACCTAAAAGAACCACCAGAAACCGAAAGATCACCTTGTCCGAAGAGACAAACATCAATCGAGACTCTGATGTCATTTTGCAAAACCAAGAAGTCGTCACAATTTCACTTGTGGACAATGAATGTGACGTCAATGATGAAAATGTTGATTTAAAGCAGAACGAGGCAGGGCACGAAAAACCAGCCCGGAATAATCAAACTGAATCCCACGATCCAGTAAGATCCAGTAGGCGAGATACTCGTAAGACCACAAAAGCAACGATTAGCAAAATCGAAGAATGCCAAAAACGACTACGAAGCCCGTCAAGCGAGAACGGCACCAATAATTCTAAACCTAAACAGACGAAAACAAAACGAGTAAAATCAACAGAATTGACTAACGACGTGAATGATGCATCGATATACGAAGATGCAATTTCTAATGATAGGTTTGACCAAGTCGAAACAAATGTTACAAATTTAAAAATTGGCTCTCAAGTTAATGACAAAACTGTTGTTATAAGCAAATCAGTAATGGATGCTACTGTTGTTTTACACAAATTGGTGGATATTAATGGAACAATTAAACTAGACAAACAACAGGAAACAGGAGTGCGTATTAATGAAACTGTTACAGTAGAAAAACCTAAAATAGTTACGGGGCAAACGGTAATCAAGGATTTAATCTTATGTTCTCCCACCAGTAATAGTCAAAAGAATTATGATGATGTGATGACGGATGATGAATCTCTAGATGTAACTCCTGTAATTGTAAGAACTAAGAAAACCCATACGAAACCAATTTTCAGTCCGTTCGAAAACAGCCCTGTGAAGCAACGTGTCAAAGCATTTGAGAATTTAGGAGCTGGAACTGGTAGTGAGGTCGAAGAAACAAGAACGATACCTAGAATAATCAAGAAACAAAAATGGGTAATGCTTACTTAATTTATTTCTTTGTATCATATGTTAAGATTGATGTTTCATGTTCCTACAGAATCAAATTTCCTATGTATATGTATTTAATATTTTCAATTTCTTGCATCATGTTCTATGCAATAGTAAATTTGGTTTATATGCTATAATTGATATAATCCGTTAAAACTTAAATTAATAACTTTGTATGTAGTACATATTGAAAGTATTTAATAACATAAACATAGGTGTTCCATCAACAATTTAAAAATAAAGATTCATTATGTTATAAATTCTTATTTATCGATTGCATTTTTGAATGGATTTTGATGGACAATAACATTAGTTACTTCTTCACAACGAGATATTTGTAGTACGGTAACGAATATCATGTAATTGTCAGGCGTGCAGATTTATATTTTCAAGGAATTACGTATCAAAATCACACAAATAGCCAAGATTGAAACATAAATGTAATAACCACATTAATGATGGTGTTGCAAAATTTTTAAGTTTAATGTAGTTGTAAACAATTCAGTTGCCATACCAATTCAAATTCCAATTAGAACATCTCACTTTATTTAGCATTTATTATTTATATTTTCAGACTGATAAACAAGGAAATACACCTCAACTCAAACATGTAAAAGGAACAAGTCTGAAAACAGCAACACCACTACACGATCGAAATAAAACTAAACTAGGTAGCAGTACACTCTTCGGTAATGACAGTTTTGTGCCAAAATCCGCAAGTGCATTAAAAGCTTCGCAGAGAGAATTCAAACAGAGAGATGTAAAAGGAACAAGTATGAAAACAGCAACACCACTACACGATCGAAATAAAAGTAAACTAGGTACCAGTACTCCCTTCGGTAATGACAGTTTTGTGCCAAAATCCGCAAGTGCATTGAAAGCTTCGCAGAGAGAATTCAAACAAAGAGAATTACAACGTAAAGAAAAAGAAGCGGAGACTGTCCGTAAACGAGATGCTTTATTGCAGGGGCAAATTGAAGAAAGGCGGCTGAAACGTGAAGAAAAGCAGTTGAAAGCACAACAAGCCCGAGAAGCTCGTGACCTAGAGAAGCAAAAAATACTCATGGACACTGAAAAAGTTAAAGAAGAGAAACTCAAACAAGTTCTGGCAGAGAAACAACACAAATTGGCCATGCAACGTGAAGAAGCTGAAAGAAGGCGATATTTGGCGGCGAAGAAAGCCGCCGAAGAAAAGCGTAAAGAAAAAAATAGGGTCAAAGCAATGGAAGAGGACCATCCACATGATAGAACTGCTAAATTTCTTGAACAAAAGATGAAAGAGGCAGAAATAGAAATGGCCAAGAAAAGCAATAAACCAAAGTATTTAACAATGAAAGCTCCTCTATTGCCATCTGCAGATTGCTATGATTCTGATGATGACAGGGGAAAAGACAAACAGGAATACCCAGAATGGAATAATTGTACGTATTTAAAAAAAGAAAGAATGTTTTACTACTTGTTTTTTTTTTTCTGTAGGGCCACATATTTATAGAGTTTTGGTGAACGTGAGTTATGTAGATAATAAAATGAAGAATACATTTTTTTGCCGTAAAGCGACAACACCAGATTTACAGGAAATTTTTGCAAATATAGATCCTGTAAAGTTGAACCGCACTTCTAGTGCCATATGGAAGAAACCACCTCGTTTTACTTTAATGCATCCACTGGGAAGTAGTATAGTTGAATGACTATTATAATTTATATTTTAGTAATGTATTTTTGTATGTAAATTTAATTATTTTTTCAATTGTGCTTTTTATAAAAGATATTAAAAATGTATATTTATATATTCCCGTTTTTCTTTCGTGACTGGTGGTAACTGTTCTATTAGGATCATTTCTATTGCTTTTTCGAATTTCAACTCCGTACATTTATGTTGCATTTAGCTATTACTAGGTATATACAGTAGTATATGCAGACCATATAGAGAATGTATAAGGGAAGGAAGGAGAAGAGGAAAGTAGATGAATAGAGGTGCTCCAATATGAAGAAGTGGTGAAAGCAATGAAAAAATGAAGGAAAAGAAGAGCTGCTGGATGCAATAATATAACCGCAGAATTGATAAAAGAAGGAGAAGCAGAATTAAATATGAAAATATTTAAATTCATAAAAATAATCTGGGAAGAAGAGGAAATGACGATATCATGGGAGATTAACAGAATGGATTCAGAAAGGAAAGATGGACGCTAGACATACACTAAGGCAGGTAATGGAAAAAGACAAAACAAAACATACATGATCTTCATAGATTCCAAAGTCTCTAGTGAAAATTTGGAAAAACGAAATAATCCAAAGTTAATAAGAATAACTGAAATAATCAAATGGAGTGATAAAAACGTGACAAGGAACAAGAGAAAAAATGCCAGTAGAGAAAGGTGTGCGGCAAGGATAAAGACAGTGGAAAGAACTGGGACAATTAACAATGAACATACAAAAAGTAAAAAGGAACTAGAAAATGCAACATTGAAACTAGAGGAATAAACGAAAGTAAGTGGATTAGACATGAATGAGGAAAAAACTAAATGTGCTACAACAGGTAAGACAGAGTAATGAAACTATGACATACAACATAGACCATTTCACTGCAATAAAAAAATACAGGAATAGGATATGGGAGAAAAAAAGAAACGAAAACAAACAGACACAATGAATGAATCTGGAAATAGAAGAGATACTCGGATGGGAAAACATAGTAAGAGAGATCAAATCAGCGAGAAATGGATGGAATGGGTACGAATATAGAAGAAAAAAGAAGCCAGCACCGAGAATAATAACCTAATGGAACCCTACGTTTAATATACCCAATTTGCGACCAAGGTGCAGATGGAAGGAACAATATTTTGTAAAGGAAGTTCCGACATTTCCCATTATCAATTGTAATGATCCTGAAAGATGGTGAAAAAATATAAGATTCATCAAAAGCTGCTATGCCTTTTATGTTCGTTGCAACTGCATCTGGGCTACTTCTACATCCTTATGTAGTGTAGTGAAAGTGAAAATTGGACCCAAAATGGATGAATTCCCGATACTCAAGAAGGAATTATATGATTCGATTGGTTCTAAAATGCGCCATTAGATTACTTTAGAAGACTGAAGCAACCAAAATTGATGATAGGGGATAATCTAAAGCCCCATTTGTCACATAATGTCATCTGAGAGTATAAAATAATAATATAAGATCCCTATTCCTTCCACCAGCAACCACACATCTTGGACAATCTTTAGACGTGTCTGTATTTAACCTGTAAGAAAGAGCTGGTTGAAGGTGTTAAGTAAAAATAAGAAGAAAAATAAAGATTCTGCCAGCTTCTAATACTAGTAGCCACACTACAGAGGCGATCGTAAGGCCATATGAAGTTGAGCATAGAGAGGATCTTGATGAAAATATTTCTTCATAGTCCATCCACAGAAATCATTTTGTAGAAGTTAAACTTTGATCGAAATCGTGTGTATGTTGCTTAGATTTAGTGAAAATAATCACATAACTGTAAGATGCTTGTGTTCAAAATAAAAAATTCTTTTCCCACAAAAGATTTGCATTAGATTAGACATATAATCTAGGAATCGGCTATGCTACCGCACTGGAAAAAATACTCATACGTCTCTGAAAGGAAGACCATCTAATGACAATGCTCCTGAAAATCTCTTTGGTTTTTCATCATTTCGTTTAATTTACGCGGATAGCCCGTGTACTGATTCACGACGAATTAAGACATCGTCGATGGGCTGTCGTTCACTGTTTGAATAGGTTGACCACACCGGAATTAGCACCGTATGAACATTATTTGTCCCCAAAACTCAATAAACATTTAAAGAACTTCAACAAGACGAACCACAATGTGCCGTTGAGGAGTGCTTTGCAGACTAAGACATAGATTTTTTAAATGGCGTAGTATTACTTAATAATGGAATGTGTGCGTGTGGGACCGAGAAGCTTGATATCTCGAGATATTGTAACATATTGTATCGCGAGTATACCCACCACTAAATATTAGTACTAGTTCGAGGTTCGAGATATTTTATTTTAACATTGTATTAATTTGATTATGGCAACTAACATTACTCGTATCGCTATGCGAAGCCAATCTCTTTCAAATAATTTTTCATTGTCGGATTGGAGAATACAATAATTTAAATAAGTACAATCATATTGATGATATTGCGTTAATAAATAAAACTTCAAAATTTAAAATAATATTTATAAACTGCCACAAAAATATATAAAAAATATGAGCAAATAACAACAAAAGTATAATTCTCAATAAAAACAAAGGTACCTATATTATAAATTAATACCTCTCGATTAAATAATAATAAAATTTATAAGAAGTAGTACCAACTTATTAGTCAAAATAATTAACAGAATAAAATGCAAACTATTCATAACAACTCCAATGTGCTATTAAGGAAGATAATTTGATTTAAATTTTTAGACGATAAGTCTGTTACGACGCAAATTTGTAAGTTGCCCGGCTTTAGAAAACACATTGTTAGTGATATTAGAAAGTTTACGTTGTACATACGTTGCATTAATTAGTATTAGTACTACTACTACTAATTTTAACTACTAATATTAGTCAATTATTAAATTATATCGATCACTAATAATCGATTATTGAAAAATTTTGATTATGCCCATCGCTATTTTATGTCTTTTTATGCCAAGGACCATAAAAGACGGAGCCAGAACCATCAAGGACGAATCCTGAGGAAACATCAAATACGGATCAGCGGATGAAGCGAAGCAGCGACTGGGTATATAATAAGCGGCAAAAGAAACGTCAGTCAAACTTTTGAAGAAGTTAATAGTATGAGAAACGTCAAATTTATTTCAACAACCACCGTAACACCCGGAAGATACATCTTTATGGAACCATAGCCATGGAAGCCTACATTCGATCGATTCAATTAATATAATACCTATTTGCAATCTAACATGCATATACATACAACAAATGTACTGTCACAATGACAGCGTAATGGTACGAAATCTAGATAATGAGTGACAATGACAATACATTAAATTTGACCGTAAATTTACCACTTAATTCTCAAGAAATTATTCAAGACGATGAAGACACAACGCCATCTAACAAGTCATTGAAGGAAACATCAGAACATTTAAACTTGCTCGGAAAAACTTCGCTTAGGTTCTCCACCAACGTCCAAATTAACGAACGCAATGTCGAAAACATTTTGGAAAACGTGCTGCAACGATGCACCGAGCAACTCCAAAATAGTGATGAAGAATCGCGCAAAACGAAAAAAGACGTG
Source organism: Geotrupes spiniger (assembly GCA_959613385.1). Taxonomy (NCBI): domain Eukaryota; kingdom Metazoa; phylum Arthropoda; class Insecta; order Coleoptera; family Geotrupidae; genus Geotrupes; species Geotrupes spiniger. The sequence continues at coordinate 20,515,404 of OY390736.1, read as the reverse complement.
ATGACCATCCATCCGCAACAGTTCAGTTCGATTGCATCGTCTGATGATTTATTCAACAATTCTTCGTCGAAAAGTTTGAATTGTTTACAGACGTCGAGTTTGGCTCGCCAGAAATACGGCATGTCGGAGGCCGCCTTTAAAGCGTTCCTGTTGCAAAATTTTCCTTCTGACGTTCCTTTTAGTGCGCACAATTCGACGGCCTTGCGGGAATTGTTCAATTCTCGAAACGCCTTGTTTAAACATACCAACGATAACAGTACTCAGTTTACGCTTCAGGATATACCATCGGAGGGTGACATGTCGGCAGATATATTTTCGAGACACGCGCTCAGGCAGTCATCTCAAATTCACATAAGTCCATCGACTGTTCCTCCTAGACCTATCCTAGGACATCCGCCGATTGAAGGTGCGCCACCAACTTATTCCGCTGTGATGAGAATTGGCGCCGCTATTAATAATCCACGTAGATTGTTTGGTAGAAGGATAGAACCAAGAATTGAGCCGTCCCCTCCATTTATTAGACCTTCACCGCCACCGACCTACGCTGAAGCTCAGGGACATTACTACCGACCAATCGTTGTTGATTCAGGTAATTTCATGTAATGCAATTTGTATTGAAAATTGAGACTAAAAACCCTTAATTACCTGTATTCCTGTATCTTACTTCGTGTTAATTTTCAAACAAAGTTGTATCACTAAGTTAAGGATCATCATTCCTCTAAATTTTCTTGATTTCACTACATATTTTTTGTCATTTTTTACTATCATCCTTCACGTTGCCTTTTGGATTTTTTGTTCTAATATTGTTGGGGTCCTCTTCTACTTCCTGGATCCATGTTGTCTTCCCTTTTCTCATCTCTTGTTTGCTGGGTCCCATTCCATTATCACACCTATTACAGCTTCTCTGATCACTCTACACATGTTCCAGCATTTTTGTCTTTGCTCGTTAATGTTTACTATTCCACTACTCCATTTCTAGATTTTTCCATATTCAATACTTTCCATATGTTGTTTGTACCGAGTCTAGTATTACTCAATAATTTTTCTTCGTCCTGTTTTGTCATTATCATTGTCTCTGTTGCATACACAATTATGGGTCTTATTATCGTTTTGTAACTTCCAATCTTAGTTGTTTGTGTTAAAGTTTTAGTTTTTAATTGCATGTAGCGCCATTATTTGCCATTATATTTTTTTCATTAATTTCTGTTGACCTATCTCCATTTTCAGACACAACTTCCAGATATCTTAATCCACCTTCTTACTTTAAACTCCATGTTTCTCATTCTTTTCCTACTCTTGATTTTCCTTTCAATTAGTATTTCCGTCAGCATGTTAACCATTACATCTCTCCTCTTAGTGGTCAGTACTAGCTGATCCGCGTATGGCACTAGTTGACTCCTCACTTGTTCTAATCGTAGCCTTATTTATTTTCTGTGACATATATAGATCATCTTGATGAAAAAACATTGAACTCTTCAGTTTCGCCTTTTTGAGTTTTTATGCTAACTTTAGTCACTTAGTCACAAGGAAATTAACAAATTAGGAGTATAAGCATTAGTCGCAAAGAAGACGACACGAGACGACAAAAGCGAATTGGTGAAAACAAATTTAGACCAGGAACTAGAAAGATTTTCATCGAAGATGATGTTTTATATAAACAAAAGGTAGATAAACTATGAGATATGTTGTAGAGCATAAGATGAGAGAGGAGAGAACATGAGCAATAGAGTGAAAATAGTATACCAGAAAATCATAATTAATAACAATGTACGGATCAACAATAACAATGACTTAGAGGAACAGAGACCAGAAAAATTCCAATAATTAGAATGCCCAAAACGCAGAAGAAAAATTAAATTATGCAAGGAACATTGAACATGATATAACGAATCTCGACGAAAATAATTAGATATGTGTATGCAAACACAAAATACTAAATGCACAGAAAACATGAAAACGATGAAAAAGGAACGTTATAAGGTTGGAGGTTGGTAAAACTTTGAAGAGAGGAAGACAATTGTAAAGATCTAACATTGACATCGTAGCATTACAGGTCAGGTGGAGTAACAGTGGACAGATCAATAAAAATAATTTTACCATTCTGGTGTGTATGTTCTAGAGATAGTAAACGTGGATGGTATGGAGTAGCTTACATGGAAAATTATAAATAATAATAAAAAGAATAACATAGAATTCAAGGTACTTATTGGAAGAGCAGCGTAAATAAGAATAAAGGCAAAATATTTTAAGCTAGCTATAATAAAAGTATATGCACGGACGAAGACAAGAAAAAGAAATAAGCGATAATATTTTGAAACAAATTCTGAAACATCAAATCAAACACTACTGTTAGGGGACAAATATGAAAAAATGAAGCCTGTGTATGTATGTGTATAAGAAAAAGAGGACATTAATATTACATTTCTATGCAAAAATAGACAAAAATTCAGTTAGGGACACTGAGTATTACTTGGTAGCCATAAATCAAAATATAACAAGAAGTACAAGGAAATCTGTAACAAGCGAAATTGACAACCCAAACGGTAACAGAGATAAAATAGCAAGGTATAAAGAACCTTAGAGCAAATCATAAGAAAAAGTACCAGTTTTCAGAATTGGCATGTAGTAGATTGTATGAAGCAAGCAGCTGAAACACAGTTAGGAACTAGAAATAAAAACTCAAACAATTTTTTTGTTGGAGGTGTAGAGCGTAGTATACTAAGAAGTACATACACAAGAATCAAAGAAGAAAATCAATGTAGAAGAACCAAGGAATAAACACAAACAGTATTTAGAAAATCCACAATAACCCAGGTTATCTGAGTGCAACGAGTAGCCTGCCTTGGACATATAGAAAGCTTACCAGTAAGCAGACTATTAAAGCAGGTGGTAAGAAGAAGATGGAATTAATCAAACATGAAGAAGGAAACCAAAGAGGAAGTGGCTATAAGAGGTGTCCCATTTCCCAAAAAAAGCAAAGATTTAATGGAAGTGGCATAACTCCCTTACAAATACTCCCACTTCTAGCATTTTCTTCATATTTTCAATGTACACTTATTTACAGAAAAAGGCGTACATGTAACTTGAGAATATTTAAGTAACCTAAACTGTTGCAAGTGTTACTTTGTTACTTAGCACTATTTTACTGAAAACAAATAGCAATTACGTGTTTATGTAACTGTATTTCAATTGATAATAAAACCAACCAACATATACGTATTTAGCTCTAATTGAGCAACCATCTTCTGTAGAGTGCTCCAGCGTTACTCTTTAAAATTAAATAGGACAATGTGTTGAATAAGTTATTTCGACACACATTTACAAAGTGAAATAGTAGGTGTGCCCTTTTTCTGTGTACATGAGCGTAGATAAATTAAATTAAAAAAAAATGTCTAAGAATTCATGTCGCACAAGGCACACATACAATTTAACAACTATCCTTCCCCTAATAATTATAATATATGATTACAGATTTAATTTGGGGCCCGGATCCAATGCCAGCAGCTTGTCAGCGATGTGCAACTTATGTTATAACAACAGTAACGAACCAGAGATCAAATTTAACTCATTATGCTGCCTTAGCATTATGTCTATGTGGATGTTGGCCCTGCTGTTTATTGCCATATTGTATGAATAGTTGTAAAAATACGTACCACTATTGTCCACAGTGCAATACATATCTGGGCATGTACAGGCCTTGGTGAAGATACTTATATTTAATAATACAATATTATTGATGTTATGATTGTTCGTTTACCAAAAACAATAAAACACGCCGAATTTGAATGAAGAACAAACACTATAATTACCGGATTGTGGTCTCGATTATGGGAGTTAAAGAAAACCTCATTTGTCATTACTGAATGAATCTGTGCTTCGCGCTAATCCATGCATGCAAATGCATAGATTCTTTGAGTTTTTGTATAAAAGTTATCATGCCGATAATTATATTGGCATCAAAAATTATGATTTATATTGTTGAAATTTCTTCCAAATAACACATGTAAGATTTGAAACATCGTAATTTATTCTTAACATTAATTTTGGTATAACTATAAAATATAAATTATAATAAACACTGACCAGTATTGAATATCAAATAAAAATATTTCATGTACCAACCACACGATGCAATACTAAAGTGATGGAGCTAGTATTACTCGGCATGAATCAAAAATCTAAAAAAGAATCTTATATAACATTAACTATCTACTGCTTCTTCTTCAGTTTGAATTTCTATTTTAATACCATACTTTTCATTAGCAGACAAGGCTTCAAACCCCTTGTCACTATTGTCTATGTATGTTAATCTTCCAAATTTATTTGTACACATATCCATGTGTGCGTACAACTGGGACGTATTACTAAATACTTTTATGCAGTGTACACATTTATAAACATAATTAAGCTTATGTTTACTATTTCTGCCACTCGAGTGAGTTTCAATATGCTTTTTCAAGTTACTTTGTTGAGTGAAAGTAGACGAGCATATGGAACACATAAAAGGTTTCACTCCTTCATGTAGAAGTTCATGTTTTTGCATGTTTGCCTGTTGGGCAAATTGACGATTGCAGTACTTGCACACAAAAGGCTTCTCTCCTAAAAAAAAAAATTATTTACAATAAAACAAAATGTCATATTGATATGAAATTCAACAAATTACACATACTTTTGTATACAAAAAAATATAATCAAACGTATTTAAATAATTGTAGATAAAGATTGTATCATTGTAACAACTGTGATATACTGTTATTCATACCTGTATGTATACGTATATGTTTATTTAAATTTGCTCGCTGAGTAAAAGTCTTTGAGCAAATATAGCATTCAAACGGTTTTTCCCCTGTGTGGACCATCATGTGTTTCTGCAAATTCGCTCGCTGTGAAAATTTCTTATTACATTCAGTGCATTCAAATCTTCGTTCGCCTACAAATATAAAATTTAAATTTAAACTTAAAATCCATCAATTGCTACTTTTACCTGTATGGATAAGAACATGTTTCCATAAATTGCTTTGCTGCGAAAATCGTTTACTACAAATTTCACACTGGTATGGCTTTTCTCCTGTGTGAGTTCGCAAATGGCGAATGAACGCGACAGGAGACTTCATAAGTTTTTGACAAAGCGAACATTTTAACGAACTGAAAAAATGGGTTAGATGAACATTATACAAAAAAATCGAATTTCATTACTTAGTTTTGGTCTGCAGCTCATTCGTCCAGTGAAGAGTAATGTTAGAAAGATCAACATCATCGTTCGAAACTGTATATTGATGTTCGTTTAGAAATCCTTCGGTTACAACCTGCTCTTCGACGGTATCAGTGTCCGTAATGGTACAATCAAATAGCGAATCTGTTACTGGTACACAAAAAACTCTGTCATCTGACTCGTGTTCTTCATAAATTTGTCCATCCAGTATCATCAGGTTTTCATTTTCGCTTAGTTTGACGTAAGGTAACAACGTGTAATTTTCTTCCAACAACTCTTCTGGCTATAACAAAATTGCAATTACTTTACTGGTATCGTTTCCCAATGCAATTTACCTCCCCAATCTGTACCATAACTTCCTGGGATGTCATTTTGGTAACCAATAAGGAATATGTCAAACCTAAAATACATTTTTACGTCAATCAAACTAAACCGTGATATTTAATATAGGGGTGCCATTAAAACGTATCGTTTACGCATTAAATTCCACTAAAAATAACGGGGTTAGATTGAATTTTAAACTTCTTCTTACCATTATAAAACTTCTTGTTCTTCCCTAAAATATCAAAGACATTTTAGGTCGATTTTCGTGTAGCTCATCTCTTTCTGGAACCAATAAATGGATATACTTCTCTCTTATAGGTGTGTCTATAGTATTTTCTATGGTTTGGTACTATGTAACGTTGGCTAGAGTGATTATTGAATAATGTCTGGCTGGCATTTAATTGTTTTCACGTTTAAGTACGGGCACGACAAGTATTTTTCTTAACCTTTGATGTGCATTAGCTGTGACCTTTATAGAATCTCACATTAAATGTCGAATTAAATACGTGTCACGTCACTTATTGCAGCCTTTTCTTTCATAATTTGATCATTGTACTCGTAGGATAAATAAATCATGATTCCATACTGCATTACTATAACCCTAGTTTACATAGATATTAAGTTAGTTTCTATAAAGTAGCCTTGAACAAAATCATTACAGAATTGGAATATTATCGTTTAAGAACGATGCACAAGTTCAAATCATAAATAAATGATTTCTTGTAATGTTACATTAATTTTATATGCGCAGTTTCAATTTAATAAATAATTATATGTATCAGTTATTTTTGTGGCATTACTTCAAAATATTGAATTGTTTTTAAATAGTTTGCATACTAATTTTAATAAATCAGATATTCCTTGAAGTATTGCCAACATGGTATATTATCTATTAAATCAGATAGGTCGAAACTTAATTTTCAATCTAGTAGATAGCAGAAAATCTGGTAAAATTAATTAAATTTTTAGTTGATTCCTAGTAGTGTTTTATACACAATGCAGACGTAGTTTAATTTATTGTACTGATTATAGTACTGTAAATATCATGACCAAGCTGGAGCTGGCTATGGCAACACCATGGCTTACTACTATTACTATAGTAATAGTAATATATTAATAGTAGTAAGCCATGGGCAACATTATTTCTTGGTGCCATCTAGCGGTCATATGCACAATTGAGAACTGGAAGGTCAAAGCCCTGAAGATGGTTTCAAATTTGTAATAAATTATTGGAACAATAACCTGGACCAAACTGGTCATAAAAGACGTGAGACAATGTACATACAAGTCAGTAAATCCATTATGAATTAAAACTATGTGAATGATATTCGTTGATTCAGTAGCAACTCAAGTTTCCTAACAGCTCTTTTACCCTAATTTTAAAAGTACGAAACACATCAATATCTCTAATATCTTTTGGGAGTTTGTTATTAAGTTTACACCCAAAAAAATCAATATTTGTTTGAAATTTACTCGTGTTATATTTAGGTCGAAATAAATAATGGTGTTGCCTAGTATTGTAACCATGCTCCACATTATTAGTGGAGAACTCTGACATAACGTGCGTTCAAGAAAAATCCTAATTTAGGAGGGCTCTGAAATTCAATTGGTGTTTAAAGTACTTTGCATAACAGCATTCCGAATGTCCGAGGATGTAACTGGAGTTATGAAAAATGAGTTTTCAGAAGTGTGTAAATACTCATCAATTTTTGAGTAATTATATTCCTTGGAGTCAAATGTTTTTTCTGCCTGTTCTCAATTCAACAGGCAGAAGTTTATGCCATTGAAATGTGCGCGAGAGAGCTATTAAAAAGCCCTCGGCAGCACAGGACAATAAATTTTTTTTCTGACAGCAGAACAGCACTGCAAGTCTTTGCTAACAATCAATGTACGTTGATGTCGACCAGGGACTGCCGCGCAGTGCTCTCTCAATTAGGGAGAGTCAACAAGGTTAGCATGGTCTGGATACCCGGACACGCTGGAATAGAGGGAAACGAAGCAGCCGATTCCCTGGCAAAGAGCGGTGCTAACCGGGAATTTATTGGTCTAGAACCGGCTCTTGACCAGAAGCTCGAATAAGAGCTGGATGGCGCACAAGGTACTGGAATACTGGCAGGAGTGCCAAGGAATGAGACATTCCAAGATAATACTGAAGGGCCCATCTGCTGCACGTACTAGGACACTGTTAGGTTAGGGTGGGAAAGACCTGAGCACTCTCACAGCCCTGGCTACTGGGACTAAGGCATTATATGCATAGGCTGGGAGTGCAGACGATCTTAGTGGTCGCAGTGGAGGGGCGATAAATGCCCCACTCATTATAACTAATGTAATCTAACTCTCTAGCTTCCGCGGCACAGCATTCAATAATATTCTCCACCACGAACTGATTAACATCAAGTCGTATCGTTAACTTAATGTGTATCCTAGCATAGATGGCTGTTCCATCATGTTTGTTCAGGCCTCTACAGAAGGATGAAACCAGTTCAAAGTCCTCAATGTCAATTGTTTGCAATTGTTGAAGGAATTGCCCTTGTTCAGTTAACATTACAATGTCGACTTTCTCTGATTTAATAAAGACTTCCAGATGATTAACTTTGTTGCTTAAGCACCGAATATTCTGGTGCAAAACAATGATATCCTTTACGATACAGGCTTCATCTTCGTGAGATGAGCTAAAAAACGATTAACACAAACATCCTGGGACCATATAGTTGGATTATTAATCTTCATGATAATGTACATATCTGATGGCGCCCTTGATTGAGGAGTCAGCGGAAGTACCATACACAACTTTCGATTTGTTCTGTTTATTGGTTTTAGATTTCCAATCCAACTTTGCGTTATTTATAGGACCCGAAGCTCTTTCATTAATAGCCGCTACATTGGTAGAAAAAGACATCGATTTTAATCCGTTATTGTCATACGACGTTTTTTCTCAAACTGTTTTTACCCGATCGGTAACAAAGTGCAAATTTTGAGGTAAAATCGCTGATTTAAAAAGACATTGGGAATCGAAAAAACAAAATTAATGCATCGAACATCTTGAGAAAATCACAGAAATCCATACTTCACGAGTCCAAAGCAGACGAGATTAGGTTGCTCAAAATACATTGATTATTATTGATCACCTTACTGATTTATGCGAAAATTCTTTTGGAGGAAAGTAAATTTCTACTTCCACTTCTTCTCCATCAAACTTGGAACTACTGTTTTATTTTAATGAACAATAAATCATACTGTTAATTTTATTACAATTAATTTTTTAAACTATACGGATTGATTATTACAAAACGCTATGTCCTAAAGCAGTGCAATTATAAATTAAGTTTGCTGTACTAATGGTACTTGTGTAATCTTGTTTTGAATCATATCTTTATTAATTTCATCAGACTACAAATATAACAATAACAAATTGAATACAAAATCAATAATTAAAATACAATCGTATCTTATATTACTATTTATAAAAATTGAGGATATGTATATATTCTTGACCAGAGTATCAACCCATCTGGCAACATAAAATAAACTAAACATGCTAACTAAAACATGAAATATAATAATAAATACAAATCTAACTATGTAACTTATCATTAAATCACCGTTAATGTATTGAAACCTAATTAAAACAAACAGTTTTTTTTTTATATAAATCGACTTAAAATATTTTGGCACGTTTTAGCAATGGTCACATTATTAAGGTCACACAAGTCCAGCCAAATTATTAGTAGGATCAAATTTTAGCCTTTCTGGATTGACATCGACACCCAATTCGTGTTTGGCAGCTTTAGCTCCTTTCATAACATTGTCAAAATGCACTTTATTGTCGTCGGTGAAAAGAGGGCACCTAAAACATATAGAATAAAATTTAGGAAGTACCATGTAATGTATGAATGCTTACGTTGAATTACTGAAATGACTATAATCGTTAACTCGAACACCGCAAAGGTAGCACATATGAGCACCACACGAACATGTGATTTTGTTGCATCCAGAATTCTTGATGAATGTTTTATCGCATGAGCAACATTTCCTACAAAAATTGTAAAGGTAATAATTTTTACGCATACAAATTATTTATATTTCTATACCTTACTAAAGCTTCAGTCATTTTATTCTCTATGAACGTTCTAATTTTAACATCTTCGTCGTACTCGATTTCGTTGCATCTTAGAGGTATATGCGATTCATGTTTGCATTCTCTGCAGGAATCTTGAAGACAATTTTCGCAATGGAAAATTTTATCCTCTGGAATTGGAATGGTTGCAAATTTATAGCAAAGAGGACAATATTCCAACCCATCTATGTTTGCTTTAGTAATCTCGGCAATTTGTATCTTTTGATATAATCGTTTAAAAATTTTAGGATCAAGTGCCATCTAAAAATTAGATAAAAAGTGCTATTTTAAGTTGTATGGTTGTATTCATTCATTTTTTGCTAAGTATTCAAATTATAAATTAAAATGCGATCGTTTTATAGGCAAAAACATTAATTTACTATTGGAAGATTTAATTTGTTCGTACTTGCAGTGTTGACCAGCTGAAATTATTGCCACAGTCAGCTAGACAGGGAAACTCAACCTTTTCTTCACCAATAACAACTTCTGCTCCCCGTCTAACACACTCCTTACAGAATATACAATCATTAGTGCAGAAATAACATTCTTCCGGAAGCAAATCATCAGCAAAACAACAAGCACAAGTTTCTAATAAACCAAGATCCTTGGCCCTCTGATAATTATCCTCTTTATTTTTAAAATACGATGTTATTTGTTTATGATTGCTAATATATGCGAGCTGAAATAACCACAAGTATCATACCATGATGATAAAACAACTTGTCTAGTTTACCTCTTGAAGCAACAAAATGTTGTCGGGTGGATCTCCCAACTTTTTCGTTTGACGACTGTTTTTAAATGCTTTGGGGAGCTTTTTTAATAAAGTAAAGGAACGGACGACGTTATGGCCACATTTCTTAAAAATTTTGTGAATGTCGTTAGGTCTTAAATTTACAAAGTGATTTTCCAGACATGCCAGCGCATACGCTTCATGCGACTTTAAATCGACACCATCGGTGGCAGTCAAGGAATGTTTACGTGATTCGTCATTAAAGTATGCATGTGGGTCCGGAAATAATTTAAAAAATTCAAAAAGTTTAAAGTTTTTCGTGAATTGCTCTTTTTCTTTGAGTCCTTCCATTTTTCTGAAATAATGTATAGCTTTTACAAATACCACAACGTAGTTAATACATACTTTTGATGCTCCTCCATAGTCGGATAGTCATGCTTCTCTATCGCATTAGTTACAAACTCTTCCAAGTTTTCCGGTTCATCAGAATATTGTTTCGCGACGTTTTCTAAATAAGAAATGTCAGCATTCGGAAACATATCTATTAACTTATTTAATGTGTCGGTCCAAGTGTCATCGGGATATGCAGCAGCTTCATTGAGTAAGTTATGCGCAGTTGGATTGTTAACAATTTCAGTCACATTTCCACTGATATCGGATAAAAGATTTACCATACATTCCACTTTATTTTCGTCTGGGTCGTCAGGGATGTTTTCTTCGACGATTCGAATTATGTTCTCAATTACTTCATGTGTTTTGTGGGGAAATATTTCGGAAAGCAATGCCGTGTAATCCATTTTGATGTAACTAAATAGGAACATTTATAACCATGCAATTAACAAAATTAAAAATAATCGAAAACAAACTAACCAAAATAAAAATAAGAAACAAACAAAATTATATAATTGCACAAGAAAAAACTGTAGCGGTTCACACTGGACTTTCTTATACTTAGATAAATTTCCAGCAAGATGGCGCAGTCGCGATGACGAGTACATATTTCGAAAAAACTTTCAAATAAATTTTTTTTCGATAATACGTACCGTTTTTATATAACTATGTGGACGAAATGGTATTAACATGTGTATAACAACACGTATGATTGTTGTAAAAAATGTTGAACTGTTGAACACAAACTGCAACAATTAATTAACTATTTCTATTAAAAATATTAAATATAATCATTCAGGATCATTGTGTTTCAAGTCCTGTACTACTCGGATGTTTACAGGTATTTGTTACAGCAACAGACAAAGCTGCAGTACATACTATGTATTTATAGATGGCGCATTTTCACAACGCTATTACTGGGAACATATATTCATATGACGTCAGGCTATATTTTCAAAACCATTACTCTGGTTTCTCTTCAATGCGAGTAAATCTTTCGCCTTTTACTAAAGATTCCCGTGGAGAGGAACAACTCAAATGAGTCTATAACTAATTTTTTGAGTTCCCAGTATACATGCTGGGACATATATTAATCTAAACATAATCCATTTACTTGTTATATAATAACGATGAACCGCTGAATTTTATGATTGCAAATTGTTTCGCAATTAGAACGTTACTTTTCAAAGAACTTTATATAGGCAGACAACGCCAGGTGATGATCAGGCTATACCGTGATACCAAAAATTACCTTGGTCAATGGTGATCATGGATTTTAAAATGATTGTCGCAGCTCCCCATCGTACATTTATGTCAATCATTTCTTGAGTGTAAAACCTGTCAAGTCGGGGGACATTTCGAACAATTACTGTAATTTTCAATTACTGTAAATTAGTCTTTCTTGTTAATAAAAACGTTATTAGTATTTCATAACTTGTATTTCATTACTATTTTACAGTTGAAATAAGTAGGTAAAACATTTGTAAGTTATTGATGATGTCAGTGTAGCTTGACAATGACAGAATTATTGATTTAAGCAAAAACAATTTCAACTAAAAGAAAGTAAGTACAAAAAAAGAAAGAACTACAGTTGAAGGGGAGCAATATATAAAAAGATAATATACAGGGTGTCACAAACTTGAGGGCCCAAAATATGCCGAAAAGTCATAATGAACATGGGTCCGCAAATGGACGGTTTCGCAGATACGATTTTTTTATTTCCACAATACGCATGTATGGGCCGACGAAAATCCTCCATGCTATTATGGAATCCAGACACCAGGTACGTTTTTCATTGAACAGTTGGATGTGTATTTTTGGCGACAGGTTACTAGGCCCGGATTGTTTTACCAAACCGACTGACAGGCGCTGCTTATCTGAACTTTCTGCAGACCGCACTGGGTAATCTTTTAGACGAGATTCCTTTGAACCAAAGGCAACAAGCGTGGTGCTCCGGCGCATTTTTCGATTGCCGTTAGAGAGTATTTACACGAAACTTTGAACGAGGATGCGCAGGAAGGGGCGGACGTGTATCATGACCTGCAAGATCGCCCAACCCGCCCCCCCTTGATTTATTCGAGTTCGAAAGTCCATGCAACCTAGATTTTGTGTAAGCGGTGTAAACGCAACATGTTTCGTATCTCCGAAACCGTCCATTTGCGGACCCATGATCATTAAGAATGTTTTTGTTAACACCCTGTATAAGTGGCGATGTAAAATATAAAATTACACACATTTGAATTCAAATGTTCTTTAAAGTTAGAATTATTACTTTCCGGGATAGCGCGTACGCAGTCCATAAAATTACACATAAACCTTAGAGAGTAATAAAATAAACAATGACGGAGAAAAAAGGACCAATTACCCGAATTTTTTAGCGACGACCATACGTGAAATTAGATATTTTAGAAAATTTGTATATCGTGTAAGGGAAAAATGGCAACGACCAAGAGCCCTAAGCTTCGTTTCCATATTCACGATGTTTTAGTTCTTCTGAGAGAGGTTCTGGGCTGTAATCCATTTGAAAATGTTAAGGAATGGAATAACATTCAACAAAATGTCCTTAAAGCTACCAAAAAGAATTTTTCGGTAAGGACAATACGGGAACATACGGAACACCTTATCAAACTTTACAAAATAAATGACCGTGTCAATTTTAGAAAGTAAGTTTATAATAAATTTATAATTAGAAAAACTATTTCGACTTGACTTTATAGATCAGGTAATGAAGAGCAATACGATGAAAAAGAACAGTTGCTGCAACAAGTTGTGGAATTGGAAAGGGAGTTTACTGCAAACAACAGCAATAATAATAATAAAAGGAAGAAAGTACCCTCACAATGCAACTCCTCTTGTCGCGAAGCGGCACAAGATAGAGACCGAATTGCAGCATCGTACTTCGTTAACAGATATGTTATCTCTGAGATTGACGAAAATGTAACCTTTGTTGAGTTACCAAATACCCAGACCCAATTAAGTACACTAATTTTCCGAATAAAGTTTATTATTTAAGAAATAATGATAAGTCTATTTCAAATCAATATAAAATGAAAAAGGTTGTAAGTATCTAAATTTATTGTCGTTATATTTTCAGAAATAGAGAACGAGCACCAAAATGGAGCAAAACAGCCATTTTGAAACCAACAATCGAATCAACAGCTCCTCAAAACGATTTGAATAGAAATCCGAGACCAAGGGGTAAACAACTCAAAAACAATACCCTTCAATATTTGCAAGCTCGACATGAAAGGGAACTTCTATTAAAGCAAAAAGAACTTCAGTTAGAAGAAAGAAAAGTATCAATTGAGGAACGGAAAATAATATTAGAACGAAAAATAACGTTGGAGCAATTAAAATATGAGATCGAAAAAGAAGAAATATTGAAACAATTCGCCGATATTAATTCTGGTTTGATTAAACATGTAATAAATAAATAAAAATTATATAAACTACACTTTATTATTTTAACGATATAATATTTGCAACTATTTTCATTAAAACAGCAAGAATCATCTAGCGTTTATGTAGTCTTCTAGCTGTCGAGGCGCAGTGTTAAAATCTTGTGTATAGCTCGCCTTAGCAAACATAAGAGCTGAGGGGGCGTGACGAGAGCGGCACTGCTTTTCAACGTACATTCAGGTTAAAAAAGTATGTCGGCGCAAATTTAAAAAGTAGTGTAGCACTAAACTTTTGTCACAATTTAAAGTTTAATACCGAACTGAACAAACCGGTATACTTGAGCGAGATTGGTTGATTATTTTCCCAATTAAAATATTTTAAATAAAATGTTTATACTTCGCATATTTTCCGACTCTCGTGTTTGCTAAGGGGAGCTGTATAGGTTTCACTATTATACAAGCCGGTATGACAGTTTGAACGAATTATATCCGATTTATACAAACTTTCCACATCTTGTAACATCAGTTTTTGATTTCTTAAAATCCAAAAATGCAAATAGATTTACTACTTTACCAAATCCCCATTCTGCTGCCTGTCTTACAGATTTCATGGAATTATTAAACACCTTCTCTTTGGGGGTTAACATTCGACTGGTGTATGGGCGCAACAACAGTGGTTTTAAAGGATTGGCCATCATAAATTAAGTAACGTCTATCATATAACGAAACCACTTACTTTGGGTTGTATTTGCTCGTATAAACGTGAATCCCTAAATATTCCGGCATCATGTTTCCTACCAGCCACTGCTCCATATAAATTGACAATACCATCTGAACAAAGTAATGATTGGTATTTTACACAATGCTGCCCTTTGTGACCCGAATAATAGTCTCGTTGATTGGCACTTGTCTACAAATTGGTCTTGCTGTCCCATTATTTTAAACTGCAGTAGAGTAGAGTAGAGTAATAACGATTTGTTCTGGACATGATGGATAGATAAGGCCCAGGCAATCCAAATATATCTTCTTCTACTCTACCATGTAATCTGAGTCTCTATAGTTGGTGGCATGCCTAAAGCTATGCATAATCTGTCTTGCCGTTTAAATCGCTACTGACGAAGGGTAATAACCCAGAAACAATATTGTCTAGCGATCCACCAATTAGTGTTCATGGACCTGTTTTAATTAATGTTCATAACACCATTGAAATGTAAGATTAGTCCATCTTTCATGTATATATATATACGGAACCGAGGGTTCGGGGTGCTCAAAACCACACTTCATAGCAAGTGTTGGGGTAAATATGGACTGAACTTGGGAAAACCGCCTGTTCTCGACAAAAACAAAGAGGAACAAATTGTCCGTGCAAAGCTCACTCCCGCAAACTATGGTTATCCATTCGAGGAGGATGATATAAAGAATTTGTTAAATTGTACCTTGACAGGAATGGTGTTGACGTGCAATGTTTCAAGAAAAATCGACCTGGACGTGAATGGCTTGAAAGATTCGAGAAGAGAAATCCACAACTCAAAATTATGGACAGTTCTAAATCGTCCACATCAATAATGTTTGCGGTTTATGTTGCTGGGAAACTTCTTCCCATGTACACAGTCTACAAGGCAAATAATTTGTACCCAGAGTGGTGCCAAAGTAGTCCCATAGGTTACAACAGATCTCCCAGTGGTTGGTTCGACGCTGAGATATTTGAAAATTGGTGTGAACAAATCGCAGTTTCATACTGTCGAAAAAGAGCCGGTAAAACAATACTAATTGGCGACAATCTAGCAAGCCATCTTTCTCCCTCGATTATCAGAAAATGCGAGGAAAACAACATCGCGTTCTTGGAGTAAAATTATAACTCATTATAAGATGAGCCACAGAGGCGTTATTTCCAAAATGGCTTTTATAGGACTTCTCATAAACAAGACGTCAAACATGGATTTTCTGCTTACGGGATCTGTCCATTAAATCGAAATAAAGCCCTAAATCAACTTACTCCTAAAGGAAGAGTAGATAATGAAGCACTCGTCAAATGTTTCGAAGACGTCATAAAGCTCGAGAGATTTTTGTGGGAGTTTGCTGTACAAAATCAATATCGATTCGTATAACCCAAAAGTTCGGGTAATACAGAACAGCGTTTTTTGCCTAATAGCTTTTTTTTAGAATAACTGCATGTATAGCTGCCCAAACTGTAGCTGTAAGTCGCTTCGATTTTATAGACAAAAAACTAAAATTCATTCCGTATATCCCCCATCTACGGTACGAGATGATAAATCCTGTACTATTTTTCACTTTATTTCTCTCTCTGTGTGTGTGTCTCTCATTTATTTATATACACATACACACACATACACACACACACACACACACAAATATATATACATATATATACAACTAGATTTGCTACCCACGGAAGTGCGGCGATATGTGTAATCTTATCGTATTCAATTGACTCTCGTGGGTTTTCCAGTCTTGTCTTATAATCATATTTATTAATAAAAACAGAACGTCCATGATAATAATGAGCAACTTTGTATATGTTGTTAAACCTAAAATTATAGACAAGATAGACAAATGAAATTGTTTATTACCAGCTGTAATGCCCTAATTATATTGATAATTGCGAAATACTTTTACGATATTTCCAAAGCACATTGCTTGTCAACCAGCTCGATGCCACTGTCGCCAACAAATGCACTTGGGTACTAAAAATTAGTACACTACTTACTTGTATCAAATACACATAGTTCTTATGAATACAAAACAATAATTCTCAAAGCAAAGCAGATACTACAAACAGAAACTGAGGTTCTTTCACAACACATTGATGTAGAATTAGAGTCATCTGTCAGAGGTTATTTTTTCAGAAGCTCTAAATGACAAAAACCTAAAGTTATTGCACTTGGTTTCTATAAATCAAGGGGATTTCCCTAAAGATTTAGCTGGCTGCGATAATAACAGACGCAGCAACTTCACGAGAAATAATTAAATTATTCCCCCCCATGATGCCGTTTTGGCTGATCTTTTAAGAAACCCTGGCACTGCTTTCATATCAATAATAAAGATACACTGCTAGATCTACCAAAATTAGTTAATTTTCGGTTGTTTGAAGAAAAATAAATAAAAAAAATGAACAACCAATCCAGCTGCAAATGAAGGAAACTTTTTGTGGGTTTACTCCACTGATCAAACACCACAAGGAATCAACAGCTTAAAAAATATTGAAAATTTCACCGATCTATCAAAATTGGAATATGAGTTATGCTTGTTCAGGTTTATAAGGAAGAATTAGACAACGAAATGTGGATGTCAGACTTGTGGATTGGTGTTCTCATAACTACTACAGAATTTAGTGATCAACATACCTGGCATTTTTTCAAGACATAGGTCTTCCAGTATTCATTGTCGATGCATCACGTTCTCGATATTTGTATATAAGTAAAATATTGTCATATATGTAGCCTTACAAACTTGATTAGTTAACTTGAACAATTTTTAACAATTATTTTGATAATAGTACAATGTAAAATACCGTAACCTAGTAATGCAGTCTTGAAAATGATGCGAGGTGCTCAGAAAGATGTAGCCATCCGTCCTAACACAATTCCAGAATTTAAGGAATCATTGGGAGTCCAATGACTTTGACTTATCAAGTATATGGATATCAAGTATATTGAACTTTATTTTCCCATAAAGACATTTCGCCATGTGAAAAAATTCTTTGATGATCAAGTGGATGCACGTATTGTACAATATGAAGAAATGTACATGTACAAATGTGAAAAACTGTACGAATAAACCTAAGATACAACAAAAGGATTAGCTAGTTACGAATGAACCAACTGCAAAAGAGGAATGCAGCGATTAAAATCGAAATTGGGTAGTTAAAGGATATCATCATGGTATAAAGCAGCAATGGAAGGAAAATACAAAGTCAAACATTCGTCCGTCAGCAGTATAATGACATGAAGAAAAGGCAGGATGTTACCTGTACATAAATTAAAAATCTTGAATTAAAGAAGATTTTGTGTAAAGAAAAGGACGAAAAACAAAATATCTAAAGTAAATGTATATAAGAAAAGCTTTGAATTTCATGACGTGTAGGAAATGGAGGCGGAAAATATGGAGGAATCGGTTTGCAAAGTGTTAAAGATAGCTAGGATAAAGGTACAAGTTCGAGATATTTTTGGGGCTTGTCAACTACACGTAAAAAGGTCAGATAAAGCGATATTAATGGCACGTTGGATTCCTGGTTTCGGTGAGAATGATAGTAGGACTAAGGAATTAGTTAATTTAATTTGCTTCATTTAGTGCATGTTGTTGTTTAGTACTTTCTATTAAACCATCGTTACGAATTTGAAATTCCCAACCTCAGGCCATTTGTACAAAAAAAACGCGATTACAAATTTGAATATTTCTAACCTAAATTTATCGAACAATGCTTATCTAAAACACTTATAACAAGAATCTGATCAAATAGGTATATTATTATAAATGTTATATCTATTGCGATTTTATTTTCACTCGCCATTACTTGTATTAAACACAAAGCAGAACCCGGTAATCCCCCCAAAGGTTGTTAATGTAATAATAACGTCCACGTATTTCCAATACATTTTTCAAAGCTAACATAACCTCAAATAATTGATATATTCGTAGAACTATAATCTGAATACACAACAACATGAAATACAAATTAATACAATTGGTGCAGATTGTTTCAAAACAAATTACGATTACCTTTGTGTTATAAATAAATAAGTGCATCGTGCATTTAAGTCCGCCCAGTCATACAGTCGACAAGTAAACACGTGTGAAGCGAAAATAAATATTTCAATTATACTTACATATTACGGAAGTCACTGTCGATTAATAATTATAAACAACACAATATTTTATTCAATTGATCTTATGCGATCAGTCACTACCTGGCCTTCCTTCGACCGTCTAGGTCGCATTGTTATCTGAGTACACTCACTTGAACGGTTATGTTACCCAAAATACACCAAAATGTGTGTGGAGCATATCTTGAAATTTATATCATAAATATTTCTACATATTTCCAGATGGTGGGGTTGGGCTCGCAGCATCGAGCGAGAAATTACATGTTTTATATTCATGATTCCTTATCGAGTTGTCATAAACTTGCGTACATACATATTAGTATATACTACATATAACATGTTCTTAGTTTTATAATTCATACCAAAATACTAGCAAGACATTATTCAGGGAACCCAACCCAATTGGTCATAATTAAAATTTGCCATTTCTGCATCTGTGCAATTTTATACAAAACAGTGGGTTCAGCGGGTACATCGAAATATTACACAATTTTATTCCATTTTCAATTCAATGTCATAGGACGCTATGTCTAGCGAAGCTGGAAAACCACTTAGTTACTATTACTAGATGATTCGACACTAGTTGCTCGGTTGGTTAGAAGTTTCTTGATTTTTCTGATTCCTATTTTTTTTATATAAACAAATTCGACGGTTTTGGTGCTTTTCATATTTTCTAGATTTAACTTCCGTATATTACCTTCTGTGACATTTGCGTAACTTTGAGTTGCATTGGTTCCAATATACATCTCGCGATTTTCTGTAGCAATAACATATTTAGAATGTCTTCATTGTGTCGTAGCTATTCACCCTCTTCTTATTCTGTCAACCCCTTCCCACCCCTAACCTTTATGGAACACGTGTACCTATTGTTTTCTTTCTCACGTACAGATATTTTCTGGCTCCTTAGACCATTTACTTCGTCTGCACGACTTAATTGCCAACCCCTCCCCTTGCGTAACTTTTTGCATCACATCGTTACAGACACCTTTTCACCTACTTGTTGTGTTTCATCTTAAGAGGGGAACTTGTCAGGCATTTGGCCAAGTCAATCAAGTTTCATCCAAATTTTCTCCAAACCTCCTCAGGCAGTTCGAAGGAATGTCGCCATTGTGTCATTGCTGTTCACCCTATTCTTCGTCTGCCATTCCCTCGTCACCTACAAGCTTCACAGAACACGCGTATTTTTGTTGATGGGCTGTATCATCTCCATTTTTCCGTTTTCTCTCTCAGATGCGAACATACATATATTTTGTGGCTCGATTTACCTCGTCTGTATCAGTTAATTGCTGGTCTCTCCCCTTTGCATAACTCTTTACATCATGTCTTTTGAAGCAGCTTTTCCAATTCATTATCTCATTCCTAGCATAATTTTGCGGATTTATCATTATCAAAAAAACATGCCTTCCCTCCCTCATTTAATTTTGTTACTGTTATTTGTTTTGTTAAACTCTAAGTTTTCTGATGCTGCCACATTGAATCCATTTCTAACGCATTCCTGTATCTTGCCTTAACATTTTCCTCCATTCAAGCTTTATCCTGTTCCTTTCTAATTTTTTCAGCAAGAAATTTAAATTGAGGCTATAATAACTATTTAATAACACATTGATAATTAGACGATGAACTCGTTGATGTTAGTTAAAGTTTTGTATTTTTATAATTTGTATATCGATTTTCTTATATAATTTAGTCAAAATACATTTCAAATAAAACAACGAAATTATTTTGCAATCAATCGTTACAATTTATTGTTTGAAAGTTGAGAAATATTTTGTTTTAGAAAAAAATAATTGATGGTTTAAACGCAAGGAACAATAAAGGTTGAAAGATAAATTAGTGAAGATTTAAGAGATTCGCCAATTTATATATAGTTTATGAAGAAGAAAATCAACAAGAATAAGGGGTGCATTTTGACTAGGTAAGATGGAAAAGATACGCCTTCAGTAGAAACTATAGAAAAAAAATGAAACTTATTCTCTTCACTAAATTACCCACTGGTAACGGACGAATAATTACTACGACTGAGGTGCGGACGTGTGAGAAGCTTTTTGAAATGAAACCATTCAACCATTTTTTGACATGTTTTGGTATGCTGTCCTCATGGAGGGTTCATGTTCCTCGAATTATATTCGAATTAAGAAAATTAAATGAGATAGTAGATTTGTCTATCTAACGAACAGTATTGTTCGTTCTATTGAATAAACAATTCTGTAATAAGTGGACGATAACAATGTAAAATTGCAACGATTCTTCCAAAGAAATTTATAAATAGCGAAGTAACGAAAGCAAGTGATGAGCTCATAATAATGCAAATGTGAACTTTTGCAGATAACAAATTTTACAAAATGTAAGTTAAACAGTAAATTTATTGGAATACATGACGATATGACTAAGGCAGAAAGACATTACAGAAAACTACCAGACTTTTGCAATAAATGAAAGAATTAAGGGGGAAAATTTAAATTGCATTTGGAAAGATGTTTATGTTAAGAGATATAACAATGAGATAAACAAAAACAGCAGTTCACAAAAAATACTGCGCAGGAAACTAAGCAGAAGGAAAATGCCATATCCACGATAAAATAGTTCATATTTTCTTGAGCGAGGTCGAACTGAAAAGGGATTTGGCGTAGGGTTAATGATAGCAGCAAAAATTAAGAACAGAATAGTAGTAGTAGTCGTAGTAGAGATCTTTGTCTCTAAGATTGTGTAGCATATGATCAGAAAATAACAGTAAACATCAATCATAAAAATAACAAACATCGAATTCGGATCTGTGACAAAATGTCACAAAGATATACAAGGGGCCGTGTAGATCTCCAGATTGCAACAATATATACCAAATAGACCCCGTAGTGATAGACCGGACGCACAGAAAAATTATCAAAGATGTAAGGAACACATATCACTACCTAGAGCAATAATCTATCAAAATCTGGAACGAGCACAAAGGTGCTAGAATGGGAAATGCTAGAAGGAGAATACTGAAAAAGATAAACCAACAGTTAGAAGAAGTAGAAATAATTGGGAAGATTTATGATAAATGGCAAACCATAGTAGCCATCGTTGAAATTGCATTTGAAATGTTATAGGCAATTAAAGACTGAAATGAGCAAGCCGGGAAAGAGTTGGAGCTCTTTTTTAAGCAGAAAAACGATGCTTCTTAGAACCCAAATCACGAATCGAGAAAGATTTATTAATAAGGAAAGAGATCACGAACATAAAACACTTTATTGCTGAAGATGCAAATTTTATACGGAATAAAGAAAAGCATCTAGAAATGTGGACAGTTATTTCGAGGAATTGCTAAGTTGGAGACCAAATGGGACCATAGGAACAAGAAGAAGTGAATAGGGGCAACACAAGAACAATAGAATTCCAACTCTGGAACGCTAGATCAGATATTCGCCAAGAAATTAATTGGGAAGTACTTTACACACGATTGGTTTTTATAATGAATATAATTGTATTAAATTCACAAATATAATTTATTTTCAGGTTCCATCTTCAACATTTTGTAAAAAATTTGTTGACACAACAAATCCAAACGAATTGAGAATATATCATTAAGGTCTTAACTTTATAGACTTGGCTAGCTAAAAGACAGTCTTATGTGGTGTTGCTTAATTTAAGTTATAGAAATCATTGAATAAATAAATACATAAAGAAATTTCATAAATGATTAGTTCAAGTAATGTCTATTGGCATATAGGAGCTTTAGTCACGCATACGAATTGACAATGAAACAATCAGCATATGCAAATCAGTATTAAATGCAATGTCGTCAATATGTAGACTAGAAGATAGAATTCCGTTTGATAGAATTCCCGAATAACATTACTGCCGATCAAATAATCAAGTTTAAGCCTTTGCTGAAGTCAAGAATTTTGTCATTATCTATCAGGAAAGAATAATTGGTACAACATATAATGTAAATAAAAGTGGTCCCAGTATTGACCCTTGAGGTATACCGGAATGAATAATTCGATAATCTGAGACTCCATCAAAAAGCATGATACGTTGTAATCTTTCTTAAACATTTAATTCAAACCAGTACAAATACGACGAATTACCATAAAAATTCCAGTCAAAAATATTTTACAATATTGACAATTATTGTTGGCGTTTTACGATTATTTTTTTGTGTTCTAAAAAGTTGCGACATAAGCTCACTGTATGACTGATCATTAAGGTTTCAACTGAAACTATTTTGGTGTATGCTGGCGTTTATTTTTTCTTGGTTATTAATAAATGTGCAAGTATAAACTGATTTGAGATTAACGTGTCAAAGTTTTGAAATTTCATTGTGTTTGAGTTGAATATTGAGTGTTAAAGTTTTGAAATTTCATTGTGTTGAACATTGATCACATTAAATTTCAAAAGTCAAATATTCGATTCATTACAATTTTTCTAACTAAATTAATTAATTTTCTTATTTGTGTTGTTTCGAATCAGATGTTTATCGTATATTCTGACTAGGCTTTTTAAAAGATTTTTCCTAGTTTATATAGACAGGTTGCTGTATGTAGAAAATTGTTAAATTATTAAAAATAGAAATATTGAATAGAAAAGAACAGTGATAATGCAGGAACACCAATAGCAGTTTCAGCAACAGCATCCCTACTCCAGAAGTCGATTGCATTTATGTCTGCACATGTTTCAATCTCTCAGCGTCTCTTTAGTGTTTAGTATTCGTTAATAGGTTCAAGGTTTTTAAGCCTGTGCGTCGAATCTGTGGCGATCGTCTAAAAGGAATTAGGAATGTAAGTTTGAAATTGTTATTGTTTCCATATTAGAATTATGGTTCTATTATAATAGTTAATCTTAGGTGGCTGAATATATCTATAGAAATCGATATATTTACTTCGTCATCAAACTTGCAGTAAAAAATTGTTGTTGAATCTCCCTTTTTGATTTAGAATATGAACATATTAAATTGTGGGATACGCATATAATTGGAGTGTATTTATCTTGCAAAACAAATGAATGTTTGATATTTGGGGGATTTACCAGTTTTTTTGCATATACGATAATATGAACACTGTCGTACGTAGTTTATTTACATTAATTTTTATTTGAGTTACATTTAAAAAATGATATAATAAAGCCCCGGAAATTATTACCATAGAATAACGAGCGTGAGAAAACGATAAATAAATGTGTAGCGGTGAATTACGTTATTTTGACGCTCCAGACGTAAATTATTTATCCCTGGATAACAAGATAAGCTGAAATTGCTTTTTATTTATATAAGATAAAAAGAATTAAGGTAAACAATTACATATGAATGCTCTGGTGTGGTTCATATATTCATTAAACTTTTACATTTCACATTATTGTATAAAATTAAAAGCACATTATTATAGTTTTTAATTGAAATTATTTGGTTCAACTGCAAATTTGTTTAGACCAGTCGTCAAAATTCGTCGTGCGCTAAACATTGGTATATGTAGTCATGTAGAAATTTTTGTTCATTATTTTTAATTCACATTATTGATTTTACTTCTGGGTTTATTTTCTTAATAGATTTAATTTTTTAATGATATTGATTTTAATTTTGTATTAATTTGTAATATATTTTCCCTTCTTCTTTAGTTTTTTTCTTTTTGTTCTTTTATATTTGTTTCGATACCGTGGATACATATTTATAATTTTTTTCACACGTGTGTGTGTGTGTGTATTATAAATTTGTAAATAACTTATAAAAAACCAAATATATGGTTTGTGTAGATTTTATAACAGTGCTAACTAATTGCCATAAAGTAGATTTTAGTAGATCGCCAGTTCCTTGCATTTTTTTGTGTCGCTCTGATAACTTGTCAAGTTTTTAAGTAAACTATATTACCATTAATTATGTAATCGATTTAAACACCACTCCCTAACAAAACATAAAAAGAACATGGTGGTGTCTGAAGTTAAACATTTCTCTTTGTCAGTCATGGCGAGAGGGCAGGGTGCGTTCATGGCATACTCTTTGCAAGACTGGCAAAATAATAGCGATGAACTACCAGATGATAATTTCAGAAAATTGTATCGGTTCTAATGTTAATTACAAAAAAAATGCAGTTCATATTCGATAAATTCCAACAAACTAGCGCAGTCGCGATAACAAATTGTTTCAAAGGATTTATTTAAAATTTCAATATCTTTGTCTTTTATTTTGTCGATAAAACGTACCGTTTTCAAGATATAAAAGAAGGTGATAACAGTAAATCATCTCTTCCGGTTCATATATTGCTTTATTTCCTTGCTGTGTACAAATCTTAAGTTTAAAGTTTCATAATTTCAGCTGCGATAGTTTCTTATACATAAAGTATAAGAAAATGAAAAGTACACCTATCCCCCGATTTACACGGTACTTGTTTTACACGTTTTTGCTTTTACACGGTTTTCCAAATAAGTTTTTTTTTTGTTTTTATCGCACTCTACTAAATGCTACTGTGATTGAAGACTTGCGCTGTGTACACATCTCACGGGGAATCCCGAGCTTATGTGCTGACTTGCTGCACACGCACACTGTGTCTGTATTTCTTCGCATAAAATTAAAGTTTTATTTACGGAAAATTGTTTAATTAAAATAAAAAAATTAAAAATTTTAATTTGAATACAAATTAATTATTAAACTTTTGTTAAACAGTCTAGTTATGGTGAATTAAAACAACTGGTTCTTTTATTAAAGGTATAATTTTGTTCTTATTTGGCGCTTAGTATGTACATACTTGTAAATTAATGAAAAAAACAATTATTATAATATATAATTTGTTGATTTTCTTTAGTTAACCAATAAACATTAGGTAGAACAACTGTTAAATAGCAAAATTATGCATTTTCTGCAAGCTTTTCGATTTACACGGTTTTGACTTGAAAATTTTTAATTTTCGATTTACACGTTTTTCTCAGGAACGTATCTACCGTGTAAATCGGGGGATAGGTGTATTTCGAAATCATAATTCTGACGTCACGAGACACAAGTACAATAGTTCCATATCTCAAAAACGGTACGTGTTATCTAATTTAAAGACGTTGTTAAAGTTGTTAAAATTTTAACAACTTTTATTTGGAAAGTTCTTTCCGAAAATGTAATTAAAATCTACTAGAAGTTTTGTGAACCTGGCAGTGGCGGTTGGTGTAGGGAGGGCACACGGTCATATTTAATGGTGCGATCCAGCGCAGCTCTCGTTATGAACCACATCCGTGCACTTGGTCACAGACTGCATATTTCCCAATTGGAGCATCATATAGTGTCTTTTAAAAAACTATAACACGTGATGTGTGATTTTTTGACATTAATTGACTTTACAGTTTTTGAAATAAATGGTAAGTAGATGTTTACACAACCAGTTCGTTTTACGTAACGAGTGCGATGTTTTCTGTATGAGCGAAGAGAAGCGCAAAATGTTAGCACATTGAAACATTGAAAGAAAGCAAAAACATTTAATTCAATTAACACCAATTAAATAAGTAAATAAATTAATAATTGAGATTTTTTGAAGGCACGATATGTTACAAAAAGTTTCAGTGTGAGTATTGACGCCACCTAGACGTCAATACCTTCACACTCGTGGAGCTATTTAATTACATAGTACGTGCGGGGATCTGATGAGTTCATAGAAAGCTAAACGAGCGTTATCAGCTTACATATTTTCATCAAAGTAGTGTCTTGTGCCGAAGGCTGCGAAGTAGTTAACAAGTCTGGTCAACACCGACTTCGTGAATCGAAGCAGACCTCTGCAATTGCGTAACATCAACTGTAAACATTACGCCGACCCTTCAAAAATATCTTCAAGCATGGATCGTTATAAATAACTTTCTTTTCTATTCATTACATTATGCATTATGCAACAGTGCTAACGTTGGCAACTCACGAAACTGAATAATTTGCATATACATTTTAGGTACAAAAAACCCAGCGCGTTAAGTTAAAAATAATCACACCGTTCCAAACTTTTGTAATTTCCGATAAGATCATGAAGATCACTATCGTTATTACGATAGATATGCGCATGATAAATATGTCAAAACAAGTTTCGTGGAAATCGTTTGCTGAAAGTAATTTGGAAAAACTTTGGAATAATTTAATTTATTGCTTATTACACTAATTATTCTCTGTAGAGTTGTAAATGTATAATATCGATAATAAATAATTTATATATATTTATTAGCAAATGCTCATTTAAAAAGAAATCTACTAACCACATTATATGTCTATACTACAGGTATATATTTGCATCGACTGATCTGGAATAAAAATTACAATTATTATGTTTGCTTTTCAATAATTATTGTAAAGTACAAATGAGGTCCTAATATGTTGGTGGAAAAAACCAAATGTGCGCACGATCAAAACATGCAATGAGTGCTGCAATGAGGGCCTCTACGTTTGGCGACTCTTCGATTACATGTTTGGCCCTTAAGTAATTAGGCTAAGTGTAGCTTGTTGTGATTTGCAAAAGTTAGACTACATAGATACATTTTAGGAAAGCTAATAGATTGTATTAGGTTATGTGTGTGTTTTGAATTAGCATTGCGTGGACATGATGAAACCGCAGGTAGTAATATATTTCAGAAATTTGAAATATTAAAATATCATATCGACAAAAATGTAAAGATTGTGTTTTCTAGAGCTTGTTAAAAACAATCCAAAAAGAACTTTTTACACGACCTCTAGCGAAACGAATGAATATCATCGTAGTAACCTACTTCAGAAAACTCTCAATATCACATGGCGTGTGATATTATATCACACTAGTGTGATATTTTTGACAAGTACCACCAAATAAAGCTCAACGCACACCATCTTGCACATTTTGTACAAATGACACAGAAAAAAGATTGGCTCTACTAAATATTCAGTGTGGTACACCGGGCCTTTACACAGTTTCGTAACTATCTGCCATTAGGGCTTGTTGGTTGAAGTTCCGTCGAATATTAGTCAGCTGCTGTGTGAAATGACCTTAATGTATTAAAATGAAGTTTCTGTTTTACCGAGTAACGGACTTGAGCATTCTAACGTCACTTTCTCAGGTTTTTTAAAAAATACATTTGAGGTCGTGTAAAAAATAGTGTTCATAACTCGCTCGAAAGTGTTATATCGTCTGCTCGTGAGGTTTCTTATCAACATTCTCACTCGCACGATATTACTTTCGACACTTGTTATGAAAATAACTATTATGATTCAAACTTTATATTAGTTGTAGCGCAAAGTTTAATAAAAATGCAAATCGATGAGAGTGATTAGATTACAATTCAGGTTGATTGTAGATTAGGAAAAGTGATAAACCTTCTGGTTTATCACGAGCCGCCACTGGTATTCGGTATTGTACACCAGTTGAAACAATAACAACTAAGACACTGAAATGTTCACATTGTCATAGTAATGTGAACATTTGGATGTCTGAGAATCGTGCATGTTTACTTACCATTACAGGCTAGCGCTGATGTTTGCGGGGCCCAGTTCAAAAGTACGGAGCTGGGCCCCTTTGTAAGCGTGCAAAATCTATCACAGTGTTTGCCATTACATTATAAGCTTTTTCTAATTGTGATACGTAAAGTTAAGGAACGTTACGAAACGTAATACTTTTCGTGCCTGATCGTGAAATAGTTGTGATAAAATGTGATGCTTTTCATGACGACGTTGGAAAATTATTACCAATCTTCTTTCCAATTCCATATAAAGTATAAAGAATAACATTTTGTAAATAAATAAAATGAATGTCAAAAGTGTACACTTTGTTACTGAGTTGTAAAATATACAGTTTCACAGATTTTACTAATGAATTCAAAAGTTTTACATTTTTAACTTCCTTAAAATGAAATTTATTTTCTACTTTGTGGTCCCACCTCGTATGTTTGTTCAAGTCCGATATTTTGGTTTTCTTAAGGATATCAGGTAATCGTTTAGGTTCATTTTCGCTCCTTCTAGCATTCGTTTCAAGCGCAGAAAATTGAACGGTGATTTTTGCATTTCCTCACGTTTTGCTGACGTATTTTAATTCAATGCGTAATACAATATGTCAATAATAAAAATCAAATGTAGTGCCTGCGAATACGTGCCTCGTATGTTTTTTCATTAAAGTTTCTTAATGTTACGTGAAATGAGTAATATAGTAGTAGCATATACAGGGTGTTAAAAAAAGTGCCACAAACTTTCAGGGCTGATAGTATGGCCCAAAATATGCCGAAAAGTCATAATGAACACGGATCCGCAAATGGACGGTTTCGGAGATACGAAACATTTTGTGTTTACACCACTTACACCACATGTCCGTGACATGGACTTTCGAACTCCTTTGAAAATACCTACAGTGACTCGGATTCGGTAGCATCCTTGATATACTCATATCACTATGTAGCATTTATTTTTAACTCTGTTTCTAGCTTTACCCCTATGATTAAGATTCATAATTTATGGATGACTTTCATAATAATACAATTCATATACCTTTTAGTTCCTCAAGGAACACGCCCCATCTTAATACCATTTATAGTAAGTAAGTACATGTATTTATTCATGGCTTGTCGTACAATAAACAACTCCAATAATAAATTGAACCTGATCTCAACAATAACAATAACAATGTTGGCGCAATTTGGCCTATATAATTATTGAAGTTATCCAATTTTGGGCCGTTTTCAGCGCGGGGTGAAATGCGGCCGCACATATTTAACACCGACCCTACTTCCATTTAGTATTAAAATTTAACGATGACATGTGTGCGATCTTACAAATTTTGCGATACATCGTAATAATGTAATGTTTCGAAGAGTTCATAAACTTAGATGTTCTTAAGAATTCCATAATGTTTCACCGTCGCAAAATTTCAAATGATTACAATACGCTTAATTGGAATAATTTTACAATTCGTCCCGGTTGGTACTAACGAAAATCGAGCTTCCACACACGTTCTAGAGCGAGTTGAAGCTGCTGACGGAACGACGCAGCAGCGACGCACTGAAAAATGTAAATACAATAATTCAAAACCACAATAAATATACACACATGTATATATAAATGTCACACCCATGTTGAAGCAAAATGCAATAAATCCATGTTTTACAATAGCAATGATGTAATTCTTATGCCACAAAAATATGAAACATAATTCTTATACGTGTTTTTGTTTTAAACAGTATCGTTTCAAAAAATATCTTTTTCTGATTATATAAAATTCTTGAAATCGCCACATCGACAATCGACGTAAAAATAAAATGTAAGTTCAATATAATTTTGAATATCTCCACCTTCAGCGTTAAGCTGCGTTAAGGGGGGATCCTGCTTTAGAAGACTCAAAAAATTGATTTGTTTTTTATTGCTAAAATCTATGCCTAATGTATCTAAGAATATGCATAAAAAGTTATAGCGGCTAATTCGCAATATTTTGAAAGATACTGCACTAAACACAGTGAGGTGTCGAGCCAAAAATATACGAACGCATGAACGCTCGGACAAACGAAACGTGCGCCCCACCCCGCAGTAACATAACACCGAACTATGTACTGAAAAAAGTTCAATCGGTCGTTCGAAACAATAATATTTTGAGTTCGTAAGAGCTATAGTAGGATTATAACGAGATATTACGTAAGTAATCGAAAATTAACATTTTTCCTGATCGTAAACTTTAGAGCGCGTTTTCTCGAGTTTTCGTTTTTACGATTTTTCTAAACTGGTGGGCGTGCTTGCGAGAAAACTAGACAAGCAATCAAAACGAAACAAAACTTTTGTTGGCTTCAGTAGCATTCTAGTCTATTTGAACAGAAAAGATTAATGAAAAAAAATTCTAAACAAGTTTTTTAGCAAGTTGAAATGATTTTCTCTTCCTGCAAAGAGCACATTTATTTTCAAACCTGAGAAAAATCTTGAATTTCAAAATATTGTTTTTTTTTTTAGTTCACATAGAAGAAAATATATGAGAATTACCATTTTCTTTGGTTTTTCTTGTTTCAGAGAAAAATTACGGGCTACATCTTTCCCACCGATTGTAAAGGTGTTGCACAAATGTGCATAAAAATAGGTTCCGTTTAAATATTTTTCTCTCGACATATTTTTTTTAATGCTCAAATATGCAATAAAATGCTCTAAAATTTCACTAGACTTGCTCATTTTTTTCTGCCCTAAAAAAATTCCCCCAAAAACGCTATTTTAAGGCCTCCTAAAGCAGGATCCCCCCTTAACTTTAGCGATGTCCTAAACGGATTTGGACTTACTAACTATTAGCGCTGGATGTAGCGGTTGCACTTTTTTTCAGCGAAAATACATATCCCTAGGTTAGTTAGCACATGTTTTAGCACAGTCGAACGTGTAATTTGCTTCGTCTGTTATGTAGATGTACACAGGACGAAAAAATTTAAATACGTATCATAAAATACCCTACACAGGATATTGCGATTATGTATTTATCCTGAATTTTTCATTCGTACATTGATGTTGAATAGAAAGTCATTTCGTAAAATTTCATAAAAATAATTGTTAAATGGCAATCGATACAAATGCAATTTACAGCGAGACCTAGAAGGGTTTCCTGAAGATGGGTGGTGAATTTATTACTGGAAAAATTAGAATCAGAAAATTTTAGAAATCCTAAAATAAAACAAAATTTCTGGATGTGTGTACTGTGTTCCTGTGTGTTTGTGTGTGTGCGTGCTCTAGCGTCCAAACGGTTATAGCTAGAGCTCTGAAACTTTAAACTTAACATTTGTATGTAGCAAGGAGGAAAACGTCCTATTTTGAACCCAACCCAACCCAACCCAACTCAACCGGAAGTGATGGTTTACTCTTATCACCTTTTTCCATATCTCGAAAACGGTACACGTTACGGAAAAAAATATTCTTACATAAATTATAGATATTGATATTTATAACTTTCATTTGGAAAGTTTTTTCGAAAAACGTAGTATAACTGAGTATAAGAAAGTTTCGTGCGGACCACCGCGGATTTTTTAAATCGGGCGAACCGATAGCGCCCACAAATGTTGATCAATTGCCTTTTAATTTGAGAGTAGCTTGAAACATATATAATCTAGTAGACCACGTAGGGATTTCTCGATAAGTTGTGTACTTTCATTTTTATAAACAATCGAATATGTAATTTTTACGTAAAAAAATCAACTTTATATTCACATGCCCACCATTTTTAGGCAAATCGATATTTTCAAAATTCCCTTCGTGGTCCAGTAGTTTATGATGTATACTGAAAGAAACTCTTTGGATTTTTATTCTAGGTTCACATTTGGGGTACAGTCGGTTCGCCCATTTTGGATCTAAAAAAAAACTCATCTTAGGAACCGCACCCTGGAGCAGCCATTTTGCAGTCAAAAACTAAAAAAAATTGTTTGTGCTCATAGACAATTCATGAAGTACTGCATAACATCGACAGGTTTTCACCGTACTTCTGTAAAAAAAAATCCTAAAAGTGTCCTTTCATTTTGACCCGCATGGTGGCTTTACCCCTTAAGGCACAATGTGACTCCAGATATGTGTGATAAAAAAATTAGGAACTTAAAAATGACATAAATGGCAGTCAAAGATAAAATGAAAAAATCTGTAGTGGTCAGCACTGAACTTTCTTATACTTACTTATGGTTCATTTTTGGAAAGAACTTTTCAAATAAAAGTCGTTCTTATATCAATATCACTTCCGATTGAGATATTTTTTTCAAAATAGGATGTTTTCCTTTTGCTATATACAAATCTTAAGTTTAAACTTTCACAGCTCTAGCTTTAACCGTTTCAGAGCGCTCACAGACACACAGTCAGACATACAGACACATACGTCATTCCAAAAATCACAACCGATTCAGGGGACCTCGAAACGTGTATATCCGTTAAAATCTCGATTGCTTATACATAGTATAAGGAAGTAAAAAACTGGTCGGGCGAGGCAACATTGGGAATACTTTAAATTAATCGATGAAATTCTCAGCATCCTTGATTTTATCCTTAAAATGGCTGCAATGGTTCCTAGTTCAGCTACTATTACATCGTTGCAAAACTAGCGGGTATAACCCAATAAATGTTGTAACTACACTCGTTGCAGAGACAGCACCTTCTCATACGAAACAACCGAAATTTGTGATTGTAAATATTATTTAGTTTTTTCCCTCTTTAAAAATACATTTATTTTGTTTCACTTTCTGTCATATTTTGTTTGTAAATAAATTCGTTATGTATATGTTTTATTTGGTGGTTTTTGTTTGATTTTAATCATGTTCGTCCTTGTTTATGCTACATTAAATTTTTTTTCGAAAGTACAGTTGTCTTCAGCAAACATTCTGGTGCTGGGTCAGCATTTGTAGCATGACATGTTCTAGTCCACGATTAGTATTCTTCCACCCCCACTCCGTAGCATCGGCTTGATAGTTTGATACTGCAGCCATATTAGCACTTGCTGATACGTCCTGTACGTATGTTATCGCGGTCGTGGTGTGGGAAGAGCTCGAGCGGCGGGAATGAGGAGGAGAGCGGCAAGGTAAAAACAAAAAAGCGTAAATAGAAGCGATCAGGAAACTCCATCGAATCGTACGATGGCATAAAAAGTACGTATTCGATCCCGAATACCGAACTCCCAGTAACCCCTCTCCCATCGTCGATTCGCGAAGGAAAACCGCACTTACAACTTTTTCAGGGCGGTACCTTTGTTGGTCTAATTCAACTGGACTACATGCGCTATTTTTTGCTACAGTTTCAAACGATATCCCCGGAAGGTGGGAGTAAATTTTCGATCAGTAGTGGAGCCATATTCTCATACTTGACCCTTCCAACAGGTGGGCTACCAATTGCATGTAATTTTTTTTCTTTTTGAGCCGCCAATGACAAGCGCTTCACGATATAGATAGATCCCTTTTTACTTTCTTATACATCATGTATAAGTAAGTATAGGAATCATGAAAATTTTCGAACTCGAGATATACACGTTTTGAGGTCCCCTCAATCGTTTCTGACTATTTTCGGAATGACGTATGTGTGTCTGTGTGTGTGTCTGTGCGCGCTCTAGCGTCCAAACGATTATAGCTAGAGCTCTGAAACTTTAAACTTAACATTTGTATGTAGCAAGAAGGAAAACGTCCTATTTTGAACGCAACCTCTCAACCGGAAGTGATGGTTTACTGTTATCACCTTTTTCCATATCTCGAAAACAGTACACGTTACGGAAAAAATATTCTTACATAAATTATAGATATTGATATTTTAAACAACTTTCATTTGAAAAGTTTTTTCTAAAAACGTAGTATAACTGAGTATAAAAAAGTTTCGTGCTGACCACCGCGGATTTTATACTATTGCGATCGGGCGGCTAAATGTATGTGTCTCTGCGCGGTCTAGCGCTCAAACTATTGACGCTTAATTTATGTGACTTTAGATGCGAATATAGAAAGCAAGAAAACGTCATATTTTGAAAGCAATATCAAAACCAGAAATAATGGTTTACTCTTATAACATTTTCCATATTTTGAAAACGGTAAGAGTTATCGAAAAAATTGTTCCTATAAAAGTTAAAGATATTGCAATTTTAAGTAACTTCTATTTGAAGACCTTTTTTTAAAAATGCAGCACAAGCAAGTATAAGAAAGTTCGGTGCGGCCCACCGCAGATTTTTACTTACTTATACTTTATGTATAAGTAAGTATAGGAATCATGAAAAATTTCGACCTCGAGATTTTAACGGATATACGCGTTTTGAGGTCCCCTGAATCGTTTCTGACTATTTTCGGAATGACGTCTGTGGGTGTGTCTGTGCGCGCTCTAGCGTCCAAACGATTATAGCTAGAGCTCTGAAACTTTAAACTTAACATTTGTATGTAGCAAGGAGGAAAACGTCCTATTTTGAACGCAATCACTCAACCGGAAGTGATGGTTTACTCTTATCACCTTTTTCCATATCTCGAAAACGGTACACGTTACGGAAAAAATATTCTTACATAAATTATAGATATTGATATTTTAAACAACTTTCACTTGAAAAGTTTTTTTCGAAAAACATAGTATAACTAAGTATAAGTAAGTTTCGTGCGGACCACCGCGGATTTTTTCTTCTAGATATCAAAATTCTCCTACGTGATGCTATAGACACATATGTCTAATTTCTAAATATATTTTTATTTTATTTTTTAGATGAGCCGTATGGCTTAATCGCTGTCAAACGCTGCGCGGCAATTTCGTCGCAGTCTCCTCTTAGGAGCGGCGTACACCGCAAACTATACTTTAGATTCAAGTATAAAAAATTGTATACAGTCTTCTATATGCATATATTGACAATAAAAATGATGAAATGAATTGCATTCATCATTCGCTTGAAAATAATTATGATAGATACACCTTCGTACCGCGCACGCACCGTGGTCTAATGCAATACATATTACATGCGTAGTGTATTTAGTAACGTATTCAAATATAATGCACAAATTCGCTTCTAAAGTTAAGTGTATCTAAATACACTGCTGGAAGGGGCTGAACGCATCAAATATTGTTTTGTTAACACGGAGCAAAATTTGATCAGGCGCATGGAACCATCATATTAGTCAATTTTAAAACGAGGCACGTGTTTTTGTTTTTCATTCTGTGTGTTATGAATGTTTTAATGTTTTAATAATATTTGTAGTGGTTTTCGTTTCTAGTGTTCCATGAGAAGATAACTTCGTAACTCACATACAAGTTTAGGAAATAAATGCTCACCCACATAAATAATAACGTTTAATTCACAAACTGATTTCTGAACATGATTTAGTAAATAATGCTTTTTAATACATTATATAATAGAGTAGAGTTAATACCTAAAATATTACAAAAGTAATTTGAATTACTGGTAAGCCTCACACATCATGGTCAATTGTTTAAGTATGTAACCGTATCGTTCTTTAATGTTAATTTTGCTTATTTTTTAAACAGCTGCGTCAACAATATTTTATTTTTCATTCGCTTGGCATTACATAGAATATGTAACTGTATATCGTAATCAAATGATGTGTACAGGAAGGAAATCGCATTTGCCATGGTGTATCGTATTTTCACAGCGACTCTTATCTATGTTTATTTTAAGATACGCTCTCACACAAACCTGAGTCATTCGTTTAAAACTCTGCACAAGAAAAACGATCGTTGAACACACGAGAAACCGACTTAAAGTTTAGCACATAGCGCTACAATAATTAGCAAATATTGTTTGTGGTCACTAATTTTGTACGTATTTTCAATACATTTTCTAAATTCGTTAATATGATTACAAATTCTGAAATGCATTTCAGTTTATTTTATTTATTATTAATTATTAATTATATTGAGGTTGTAATTCCAAAAGCAATATCAATAATAATATACTAAGTGACATAGAAATCCGAACACCAAGAAGGAGTTGGATTTTTTAAATAATTTTAAAACAACATAGACGGCTACCATAGGGGAACAATCGATGAAAAATTCAAGTTAAAAAAATGATCATGGATGTAGCGCTGAGCATTCATATTGCTTCCAACAAAGATTAAAGGTGACCTGCTTCCATAGGCAATGGCACCCCATACCATTACCCCAACAGTGCGATGCACATGCCGTTCTATCGCAAACTTCAGGTTGCGGCGTTCTCCTCTTCGTCTTCTGCCCCGCCCCTTGCCTTGAACGACTGTGGAATGTCGAGTCGAATGGAATAGTGTCGTCTGTTGTGACGAGACCCGGATTTGCTTGGCCATGTATGATGGCCAAGGGTCAGAAGACGAAGAGGAGAACGCCGCAACCTGGAGTTTGCGCAATGAGTGCACGCGGTTTCGAGGTGGTCAAACACACTATTAATAAAAACTCGTTTGTCTTTTGTTTTTTTAACTTGAATTTTTCATCGATTGTTCCTCTATGGTAGCTGACTATGTGGTGTTAAAATTATTAAAAAATTCCAACTCTTTCTTGGTGTTCGGATTTCTATGTCACTTAGTATAAATAAAATCACAACTTTTATAAGACTATTATAGAATATTATAGAAATACATTTATGTTGATTTTACTGAGTACGTATATACGAGGGTGGATCAATATTTTCGTAGCCAGCCAGGTCGGGCGAGTACGGCGGATGCGGCAATGTCGCTCAATTCATGCAATTTTGCAACGATTTTGGAAGCTGGTGCGTTGTCGTGATGAAATAGCACCAAGCGTATAACTTTCTCGTTGAAACGGATCCAATATTTCAATGTAGTACTGCCCCTAGATTGTGCGCCCTTTTTTCAAAAAGTCTGTGAGGATTATTCCCTTCGCATGCCAAGAAATCGTACTCATGACCTTTCCATCCGCCGGGACCGTTTTGGCCTTCTTTTGAGCAGATTCGCTTGAAAAAACATTGTTTTGATTGTCGTTTGGTCTTTACGCATAGTAATAGATCCAGGTTTCATCAACGATGACGTCTCGGCGTAAAACTCCTGCGAATTTTAATGAAGTCGAAACGCTGCTTCGCAGATGACAGCCACATCTGCTTTCAGCTTTCTTGTTCTTAACTTGTAATGTAAAATGTTCATGCCGGATCCGTACGACAATCTGGCATCTGCTTTGTACTTTGGTTCACGACCAGCAATAATCATGTTCCTCATCAAAGACAGATGTACGGCCACGTTTAAATTCTTTAAACCAACTTCTCACAGTTGATATAGATTGTGTAGATGGTGCAGAATAACCCTTATAGACAGAATCCAACTGTCAAGACTTAGTTCCTTCTTTATATTCTCGTTTTCTTTTCATATTTAAATTTTCTTTTTCAAATTGTTGGTTTCTAGTTTTAATTTTTTGATTTCGTCCCTAAATTATCTTAACAATAATAGTCCACATGTAATTTGCCGTCATCTATTTTTTATTTTTGCTATGGTTCTTACGGATTTTATAAATTCATTTTCCATTTAATTTTAATTTATTTTTTTGAATTTGTTAGTATTTTGTTGTGCTTATTCAAGTGTATATGCTGATCTTATTGAAATTATTTTTATATTTTCATGTCGATTGTGCTTTGTTTAAAAGCACAATCAAACAAGCTTATCGTTTCGCGATAAGCGCCCCTATTCTCGAGGCTAGGTGCTTTTCGAAGCGAACTAAAACCCGCATATATATTTCTCTGTATTTATCTCTACGTTTAGTACTTACAAACATTGTTTATGGCTTGAAAAGTCTCAACACTACCCACTTTGGGATAGATTACGGAGCAACTTCAAATAATAGTATTAAAATTAACAGCAATATAACATTCATTTCGGACGATCCTTGGGGCGTTTTTTCCAATAAAACCCTTATTTACGACAATAAAATGTATCGTACAAATGTTGGTCGAACCCAGTAATTATTTTTTACCATGATTTATTCCACATACCCCATTCATATATTCTTTAGTGGATATCGGCAGCAATATCTATTTATGATTCTTTGAAACATCTTACTACAAAAGCCTCTAAAGTGAATTATATCTGAAAGGCAAAAGACGACATGAAAACATCCAATAATGTAAAAATATACTTAGTGTTTGATTTAATGGATATATATATATATATATATATATATATATATATATATATATATACATGAAAGATAGTCGAATCTTACACCTCAATGGTGTAGTGAACATTAATTAAAACAGGTCCATGAAGACTATCTGGTGGATCGCTAGACAATATTGTTTCTGGGTTATTACCCTTCGTCAGTAGCGATTACCAAGAACCTTAGTTGTTGAAATACCTTTATATGTAGTGGCCATCAAAACTTCTTGGCGCGAGCCAATCACTCCTAACAAACCACCGACAACAGAACACTGACGAGACGATACCTTGTCTAACACCTTGCGGAGACTAAACAAGAGACGACTGTCAAATATCCAGTGTCAACATATAAAAGGATTGCTGTAATTAAGTTCAAAAACAATTCAAATTGAAAATGCGTCTTGTCAAATATGACAGAAAAATGTAAAATTTACATGAAAGATGGTCGAATCTTACACCTCAATGGTGGCGCCAAGAAGTTTTGATGGCCACTACATATAAAGGTATTTCAACAACTAAGGTTCTTGGTAATCGCTACTGACGAAGTGTAATAACCCAGAAACAATATTGTCTAGCGATCCACCAGATAGTCTTCATGGACCTGTTTTAATTAATGTTCACTACACCATTGAGGTGTAAGATTCGACCATCTTTCATGTAAATTTTACATTTTTCTGTCATATTTGACAAGACGCATTTTCAATATATATATATATATATATATATATATATATATATATATATATATATATATATATATATATATATATGCTTCTTGGTTCTCGGGTTGTGAACCGCGTTGTAGAAATCTTCCCCGAAGGGTCGCTTCGACGTTTCGGCAGAGTCCCATCTGCCATCTTCAGGAAGCTCTTCTAGGTCTCGCTGACTTAGAAGAACTGTTCGGTTCACAACCCGAGAACCAAGAAGCACAGATTTCAGCCGCGAGAACTTACGCACCAACATATATATATATATATATATATATATATATATATATATAAAATATTATGTATAAACGAAATTGAACAGTTAACAATGTTGTTAATGCAGCATTATGTTACAAAAATTATGTACATTGTGAACGGTAATATACATTTGCACTGGGCAAACTTTATGTATTTCTTATGTCTTATGTAATTTTTATGCATTGGTTCATAGTGAACAAGGACAATAACGAATAATTTTATTAGCTGTTACGAAATAAATCCTGTTGATTATGATTTAAGATGTACTGACATTGTGTCATTTACTTCCAGAATGGACTATACGAAATTTCCCAGTGCCCCGGAGTCATCAGACTTCCATGCACTGCCACAAACCCAACCAATGCATACAGGTAAGTTTGTGAATAATATATAGTTCGTAAGTAAATAAATAACCTTTCATCATTATTGTGAAGAACAAGAAAGTTTAAAAATTCATACACGTATCTTTTAAAATAAAGCCATAGATTATTTTTGATGCATGTCAATTTTAATATTGTTTCAGTTACAAATATTGCGATGGGCTCGCATATGATACATTATGGACCTGACAGCCAGATTGCAAAATGTCCACACTGCGATGCCCAAATGAAGACCACAGTCAAATCCAAGGCTACTACAAAAACGCATATGATAGCACTGCTTCTTTGCTTGTGCTTGTAAGTACATTTAATAAATTAATTTGTAAAATAGTGACAAACATTTTTTTCTCAGATGCTGGCCGTGCGTATGCATCCCCTTCTGTTGCGCTTCGTGCCAAAACAGAGTGCACTACTGTAGCAACTGTCAAGCATTTTTGGGAACCTACACCAATTAGAGCTTCCTTGCTTTTTTTACTTATTACTATGTATATCCAATAACGATAAGGAAATTATGCTTTTTTTATACTTACTTTTTTATGCTTACTTTAATAAATAAACACATTTATTTAATTTTTAATTTTCCCAACCTTAACTTAAATTGTAAAAATGTTCTAACTGATATTTTTGGCATATATTTGGGCTTAATAAATATATGTATATACAAAATGAATATTCATGTTTTTGGCCGTCTGCAATCTGCTTGGACTCAAAAGTCTAATCAACCCACATTTTATAAATTCCTTGAAATCAAAATAGAAAATGTTTTCTATTACTTTGAAACTTCGGTGTTTAATTTCGCAAACCATCCTACAGAATTAGAAGTCCGAGCAAAAGGAAATTATCTACTAAGTTCATATAAATGCATCAATGAAAAAACCTAACATACAATAACAATATTTTTGAATTGCAATTATTGCTTAGGCTACTACTCTAGTAAGCAACTTTGGAGACATAGTAAAAAATATTATGAGAATCCCAAAGACAAAATATCAAGATCCCCAGCAGATGGAGAAAATTATTGATAAAATCCCCTTAGTTGCAAAACAAGATGCCCTTATTTCTGCACGTTATTTTAAAATACATGGCGATTTCATAAATGTTACTTCATGAAAAATATTAATATAGGTGCAGAGATTACAATCATCATCATCAATAAAAAAAATTATTTAATTAGTCTCAACTACAGTATTATGATTTATTCTTTGAGGCAACCAACATATTTGCCCTATATGATGATTTTTCAGATCTCCTACAATGCAATGAGTATCTATTAGTTCATTAATGTAGTGTTGTGATATTGCTGTTGTTCATGCACTTAAGAAAAAATACGTATATGCGAATGTCGAATCTGCAGAAGCCAACGCCAATTTAACAAACTTGTAGTTGTACTGTTCTTTTTTGCATAAATGTTCAAGACCTAAGTTAGGCTCCCAAATAAATAAAGACTTGCATTTTCTACAAAGTTTGGTCTGACATTAAGTAAGATCTTTATGTGTTTATTTATTTGGGAGCTCAACTTAGGAACATCAATTAGTTACTCAATAAATTCGTTCATGCCTTTGGAGTAAAAGTTCTTCAGCTATCAACCAGATTGAGCAAACATTTAGCTAAACTGACACAACTTTTTAATACATTTGAAAATGACATTGCACAAATGGCTACCTTCATATAGATTACAGAACGATGTATATCAGATGGAACCCCTTCTGCTGCAAAATGTAAGGGAAATGCACGATCTTGATCTTGATCATTGATTTGGATGAAAATTTATTAGCGAATAGTAAACAACAAAACGAAGACCACAATTGTCCACGTACGCGCGAGGAGTCTAACATTATTGATTAGTGTTGATAATCAAAACTACAATAGTTACATTGATATTCTTCCGAATAATTAAATGAATAGTGAGGAAACGAAACAAACGACGAAAACCCCTATACTACGACAAGGAAATTAAAAAGAAAAGAAAACTAGTACCTTGGGTAGAAGAAAAAAATGCCATTCAACGCTTTTCCAAAAAACATATTTATAGAAACCAACCAAGTAAAAGAATGGAATGTCAAACTCAGTTTAAACAGCAGTTTGATGTATTACATAACAGGTCTTGGTTAAAAATTAAAGTTCACGTTCAAAATAAGTACAGACAAAATGAAATAAAATCTTGTTATTGTAATCAAAAATTATATATATATATATATATATATATATATATATATATATATATATATATATATATATATATTATATGTTCGTTTTTACTATTATTAATATTAATATCAAAATTTTAATTTTATTATTATTTCAAAACTATTATAAAGCACAACAAAAAATTCTTAAACAAAATTATATACTATTTCAAAAGTTAAAAGTTGGTTCAATATTTGATTTATATTTAATTTAAATTTTATCTCAAGTTTTTTTAAATATTATAATTATTTATAAAATAAATCGCGTAGGTTCCTGTTGGAATTTACAGATGGACGTACTATCTGCAAATTTGATTTAATGCTTATGGTAGTTTTCCTGGGGTTATTTCAGTTTTGCGAATCACTTTCTTATTCTTCTTTATCTTATTCTATTTTAGCTCTTTAGTTTTATTAACGACACTTCTTCGCCTTCTCTTATATTTAACACAGTGACTTTGTTTTCGTATTAACACAGTGTTGCTTAGCAAAGTTTTATTTGAATTCTGGAGACAACAGTAGTGGATACTAACAGTCAAACTGGCTCTCATCGTCTTCTGACGTTTCTTTTATAGGCTGCCGTGTCGGGATTTGGCTGCAATATATTTTTATTGACGTTTACAGATCACTAATTTTTCTTCCAGAATTTCAAAATACATTAAATATTTTAGAATCTCATTCAAGTCCTGCTTCCAATCTACTTTCAATTCAATTTAATTGACTTTTCAGTTAAAATCTAACAGCAATCGATATTTAAAGTTAAATTTTCATTATCAATTGTTGATTGATTCTGGAGTTACTTGTTGAAACTTCATTTTATAATCCGGCTTATGGGTTACGAGACAACCTGATCGGTAAGAATTTACCGATTTTTTAATTGATTATTCTTGTTCGCATATTTTTTGAATTACACATTATTAATGAATAGCCAACACGTTAGTAACCCTCGTATGTACCACTAATTTCGGACCGGACAGTCACATCGCCAATTGTCAATATTGCCATGAACAAGTTATGACAAATATCGCTCGGAAAATATCCATGCAGGGCCATTTTATGACCTGTCTTCTTTGCGCCCTGTTGTATGTTGTGCGGCGACCAACTTGTTTTATTAGTGTTGATTAATAATGTTGTACGCTTTTAGTGTTGGCCGTGCGCGGGGATTCCGTATTGCGCAACTTCTTGTAAGAACAGGGTCCATTACTGCAGTAAATTAAATTAAAATAATGTCATAAATTATAAGAATTGAAACTCAAGTGATGATAATTAATTGTATGCAGAAGCAAAAAGATAAATTCAAATAATAATAATAATTTTTAAAAAGCGGTTTGTATGAAATTTATTTGAGATTTGATTTTTATCTCGGTCCCGATTTCCCTTATTAAGTTATGAGTCTATGATTTTTCATCTTTTGAGTATTATATAATGGGGTACATACAATACATATGTATATATATTTACATGAAAGATGATCGAATCTTACACCTCAATGGTGTAGTGAACATTAATTAAAACATTTCCATGAAAACTAACTGGTGGATCGCTAGACAATATTGTTTCTGAGTTATTACCCTTCGTCAGTAGCGATTACCAAAAACATTAGTTGTTGAAATATCTTTACATGTCAGTGGTTTGTTAGGAGTGATTGGCTCGCGTCAAGAAGTTTTGTAGGCCACTACATATAAAGGTATTTCAACAACTAAGGTTCTTGGTAATCGCTACTGACGAAGGGTAATAACTCAGAAACAATATTGTCTAGCGATCCACCAGTTAGTCTTCATGGACCTGTTTTAATTAATGTACGCTACACCATTGAGGTGTAAAATTCGCCCATCTTTCATGTAAATTTTACATTTTTCTGTCATATTTGACAAGACGCATTTTCTATATGTATATATATGAATTATTTTGCGTCGACATCGAATACTTTTGGTAGTGGAAA
Organism: Geotrupes spiniger; assembly: GCA_959613385.1. NCBI lineage: Eukaryota > Metazoa > Arthropoda > Insecta > Coleoptera > Geotrupidae > Geotrupes > Geotrupes spiniger. Next base: position 20,471,434 of record OY390736.1, on the reverse strand, counting down.
AAAATAAGTTATTTGAAATGCAAGAACTAAAAAATCTCGGGCGAAATTAAAAAATATCTATTGTAGGGTCCTTACATTCCTTGTAGCTTAAAGAACTACCTTTGCACTTGTTAGCCTGATAGCAATAGTATGTATGTAAGTATGGCATGACATACACACATATCGAAAACTCTACAGAAATGTAGCAAATAACGAGATTGAATTTTAATATTTCGTAATTCCATTTCCATGTAAGTTTTTGTAAATTAAACATCATTGACTCATTTTTAAATCAAACTCGCTTTTAGACTTTTTCGAGCTTTTGCAATAATTGCGGAAGAAATTGAAGTTGAAAATCCTGTTCAAAATATTAAAAGAATCATGTGCAGTAAGCATGGATTTGCTATCAGGAATACAGTGGCATCGAAAGGAATATGAAGATTTCCAAAAACGGGCACAAAATCAAGTATGTAAACTTGATTGAGGATGTATTGCCAACCCATGCGAAGGGGATATCAGAGGTCTCCCTCGTCGTTCATGATGTGGCATGACGTATTTTCAATGGTAATCACTATTGATGATGTATAATATCGCAGCAACAGTATTGTCTAGCGATCCATCAATTAATCTTCATGGATCCGCTTAATTATGTCCATAACACCTTTAAGGTGTAAGATTAGTCTATCTTTAATGTAAATTTTATATTTTTCTGTCAGTTTGACATTACATATATTCAATTATATTTATATGCTTGCTAATTAATGCCAAGTAGATAGTCATCGGTAGTATGAAAGAAGTGTCATTAGACTAAACAACGACGTTAGTACGCTATCCATACTCAACATGTAGATCTGTTTTGCACAATCTACGGTCGCACAGTGTATTTGCACTGACTGCGAGATGAAGTAAATGGTGATGGATAAACTGCACCACGTCGTGTTGCTCTGCATTATTACAAGTGTTAACAAGGATCCAGACCCATAGACTTGGAATCATAGAACCTACATGGTGGTCATATCGCAAGATGCCAGTCTTCACATGATGATCTCAGCCTTAGAACCATAAGTCCTATCGGCACTCACAAATCTTTACACATGTAGTCGGAACGACGTTTATTGTGTATAATTTCGTAAGCACCAGCAGGAATGTTCTGGTTACGTTGATCTATAATAAAAATAAAAAGGAGGGTTTATACCTAAAATAAAGTCTCCATTTTATGCTCATTATTTAATAAAACTAAATAAATAGATATTTATTATACAAGAATAAAATTATACTTTATCTTTGAGAGCGTTTTAAGCGTCGAGATGTTAGTCGAGACGCTAATTACGCTCGAGAAGATAATGTGATTTTATCGTCGTGTACAATATAACATTTTATTCAATCCTCCATTATTTCGATTGAATTAGTTAATTATTTTGATTGACAATTATTATAAACGTCAAAAAAATTCAACAATCAAAAAAACGTCAAAAACAGAAAAACAACAATGTATGTTAAAAACATTAGAAACTCAACGCGGGGAAAGTTAAGAAACCTCAAGCATTGCGTGTTCCAATTTTGAGGAAATAATGGATCAATCAGAAGACGTCCTGCTGTTATATTTCGCAGGAAAGTTAAAAAAGCTTAAGGTTTCAACATTGTGGCCTTGTTGTTCAAATTTGAAGACTACATTACTGATTAAGGAGCAAGTCGACATATCAAAGTAAGAAGAATTATTATTTCGTAATATTAGAATTAATATGTGTATTTTTCTAGGTTCTCGAGTCTATAGGCTTTCCTTAAGAGAGAATGCTCAATCCAGACACCGGTCAAATCAAATGTGTTAGAGAGGGAACATGTTAACAAATTTTTGGAAGATGCACTTGACAAGATTTACTTGTTAGTAAAGGTAATAATTATTATTATGGTATTATCACTCAGTATTAAGTTAATTATGTTGAAGGTTGTCTTGTTTATCGGAATTGCCGGAGGGTGTAGAATGGACGAATTACATCAAACAAGATCGAGATTCAATTAACACCTGCAAATACAACAACCAAGAGTTTCTATTTGGGTTATCGCAATGAAAAATGTACAAAGCAAGTGGTGGGAATAAACACATTTTATAAGATGCCCCAGAATTTTTAAAGTTGTCATCATTTGAATCTTAAACTGGTCATTGCTTTAGGACACAAGTGCTACTCTATTGGTGAACACTAACACACTTATGATGAAGAGACATGGGGCCTGGGAGAAATCCAATACTATTGTAGAAGGTTACATCGAAGATTCAGTTGAAAATAAGAAGGAAATTTGTAACAGAATTTTGATGGGGGAAAGCAGCGCAAAGAATTGTCAAGAATTTAATTTTTATTTACAATGTTATAATCGAGGTTATAATTTAGTTGTTTATAATTTTGATTAAAAAAAATAAAGAAAATCGTAAAAATGTACTTTTGTTAACATCGAGGATGGAATAAAAATATATACTGATCTATACCCTTCCAACCTGGAGAGCCTATGATTTTTCTTCGATTACATTAATCACGAATATCTCAAATAAATAAGTTAAGTCATCCATTCTATTGGTGATGTTTCAAAGAAAATTGCTATGTACTGAGTTTTAAATTACTTTTGGATTTTTTTTGTACTTGTAGTTCTATTACTAATTAAATTTAATGCACCTATTCTATTTACATCCAGTATATTTATGTCGAAATTATACTTTATCTACTACACTCGACTATCCGAGAAATGTATAGATTACTAGGTAAGAATATAATTGATTACAGTAAATAATATTATCTATTTACTTCAATCTCATCCTGGAAATCGACACGAGATACCAAATACGAATATGAGTTCATAAAATTGGAAATGCGAATGACATAATTAAATTTGAAAACGGCTTAATGTAAGAAACGTACAAACTTAAATTATAATTAACAAATTATTGTTGTTCGGTTTGATATCACGTCTGACCCCGGCGAACAATCGGAACGAAAAAAAGTTTACATTGATAAAACACGAAAACAAAACTATTGTTCGCCATATGCATTATTTATTACAATACATTCTTATAAATCGTATAAATTAACTTCAATACAAACATACGGGACAAATGATTATCGATGTTTCAAAGAAGTTTATTATAGAAAACACTTTGTCTGGTTAAATAACCACTACTTTTAAGTGGATTTTCAGCGTATGACGAAAACATTGCAGCTGCAATATAATAATATTATTTTCATTAGTTGAAGTGAATCGACTTATTAAATAAATATGGCAACTTTATTATTTTGCAGTTGAAACAGGCGAACCATTTTTTTGATAACTTACTACTTTACTTTAAGAGGCAAAATATAATTTTTTCAAGTGACACCTGCTCTCGAATTTACCAACACTCAATTCAAAATGAAATTCTGCGTCGACTGATATATTCCTTACTTTTGACTTAAGCGGGGCCGAATTGTGCCTATGAAAGAGGTTGAATTCCCAGGTATACAAAGTGCTCTACTCGAAACTGTATTCGTGCCCTTGTTCCGTTATGTTCTGGAGACGCAAGCGAAGAGCTCTCGCTTGCGCCTGCACTCCTCTTCATGTACTTGGTTTTTATTTGTTTATGTTCAGTCCTCGTATAGGAATAGCTTGCTTTGTTATTGTTCTTACAACCTCAAACGCGAGGCACTGATGTCTTCTGTCGTAAATAAACTCTTTGTATTATAGTTTCGGGTGATAACTTCCTTTGCTCCCAGTATTTTGAAGGGTACATTTTATTACTCAGATAAGCTTTCGATAGATTCCTAGTTCATTTGTTGCCTACAATAATTACAGCTTGCAGTTCTTTCAAAATGATCAACCAGGTCTTCCTAAAACAAATATGGTATTCCCCTATTATTTCGTCAATTTTCTTTTTCAATATGTTGTTCATCTAAGTTGCCATTACCATTTAACATTTGCAATTATTATTATAATTTACAAGTTATGCTTTTTTTGTTGCTATAACTAATCAATTTTTGATTCAAACATTGATCTCCAAACAAAATTAAACTTAACGAAAAGATAAGTATGCCAAACAGACATTTAAGATAACACAAAATAATCAAATACTTGAACTGGAAATTGAGCAATGGTTCCTGTTTATCTATAAAAATAACACGTCTGTGTAATAAATTTTAGGCCAAACCATCTTATATCTAATCACTTAAATTGGATAAGACCAAATGTATTTTTAGGACAGTAATCACTCAGAAGACAACGCCCTCAGGTAAGTTTCAAGTCCGTTCGTAAAAACTTAAGTTAATTATTTTTTTGTTCCACATCAGATTATTCTAAACTAAACTAAAATATTAAATACGTAAACAATAAAAATATAAATATTTTATTATGGAAGAAAAACGTAATCTACCTCCACCGGTGTATCAACCTATACCGACTACTGGATATCCTTATCCTGATGAAACCCAAGCACCGCAATTGAATCTAATAGGTAATGTGAAAATCTAATGTGTTATGATATTGTGGCAATGAGAGACTTAATAAATGTAGGCCACCTTAAACATGCCCCGAAATAATCGAATCCATGAAGTAGGACTTATGTTGGCGGTGTGTTTCTAATTAAAAATTTTCTTTGCTTCAGGTTTTTCAAAATCTACGAATGCTTTTTTTTGTGTTTGTGCTCATCCAATTTTGTTTGTTATAATTGCTTATATTTTTGTGAATTCTTCTCTGATCTTTATTTGATTTGTTTGTTGTGTATATTTTGTCTACAGTTTTTGATTACTGTAATAAGACTTAATAAATGAAATGACAAACACAATAAAAATAGGCATTCAACAAATGGAAAAAGAAATTCAAAAGCAAAACAAGTGCAAATGTCACAAACGGAAATCAAACGAATAAACTAAAATGAAAATCAAACATGGTGCTGCTCTTTTCAAATAATCCTATGTTATTTTATTTTTTTTTAAACGATCGGTTTACTAATAATAATTTTAATTACGACGTATATCAAAAAAAAACCAAAAGGTTGTATTACTGGAATCAATCCTTTTTTTAAATCTAATAAATGACTGGCATAACATTATTACGAAACGTCGACCCCGACCTACTATCTATTTCACTTTTACTGTGGTACACCATTATTCTAATGAGTCCTGCACATCAATCTTTCTAAATCCATTGGTTTATGCATATTCTATATTATGTTTTATCTATTTAGTAGCAACACAATTTGGGCCTGAGTGTCAACAAGCTAATTGTGATTTCTGTGGAACCACAGTGCAAACGAGAATTGTGCCGCGACCAACTACTAAAACACACATCATAGCACTTCTTCTCTGTGCATTTTTGTAAGTATAACCACATATATAATTAACAATATATACGGGCTGGCCCAACAATGACATTCTTTGAAATTTATCGACAAATGTCTGTTAATAAAACTATTGATTTGACGGTTAGACAACTATTGAATTTTTGTCGTCAGGTAAACTAACACGAAAGTTCCTACCCCATCATTATATGCACAACATTAATACGTGAGTAAAACTATTGTTTAGCGATCGGTTGGTTGATGATTCTTGACTGTATTCATTCTTAAGGGTTTGATGTCGACCCTGTCGTACTAAATATTTGGTGTTGAAGTTGATGACTAAACGTGTTATTTCAGTCTCCATCTTATGATCTATCCCCTTATTTTGTGTTTCTTACGTTCTCTTGGATTCTCAGATTTATTTCCATTTGTGCCGTCCTCATATCTGTAAATATTGTTCCCATGAGTTGTTGTTCTCTTCATATTAGAGGCACTGGGGCTCAAAGACGAACCAATGAACGTCAAGATCGCCGCTTAAGACTAATGGCCTTGAGAGACCGATTCTTTACATCTAGATCAATAGCTGATCAATGGTTGGGTGAACGAGGTCGTCCGATAGGCTTGCGAACAGTTTATCGTCGAATAAGGACCTTTGGCTTGCTGTCTTATCGCCCACATCTTGTGCTACCCCTTACTGCTCAACATCGCCAGGAACGTTTGGCCTGGTGCACGGAAAGGCTTCAATGGAATTTGGAGTGGCATCGAGTTGTCTTTAGTGACGAATCGCGATTTTGTTTAGGAATGCATGATGGTCGGATGACTGTTAGACGAAGACGTGGAGAAAGGCGCAATCCTGATTTTTCGATTGCTAGGCATGTTCACCGAACTGTGGGGTTGATGGTGTGGGGTGCTATTGCTTACGGCAGTAGGTCACCCTTGCTCTTCATTCGGGGCAGTATGACCGTCCGACGATACATTGACGAAGTGGTAGAACCACATGTTCTTCCATATCTTCGAGGGCTGGAAGACCCACTTTTCCAGCAAGATAATGCACGACCTCACGTAGCAAGGGTTTCTTTTGACTTCTTTGAAGAGGCCAATGTTAATCTTTTGCCTTGACCTGCAAGATCTCTCGATTTGTCGCCCATTGAGCACATGTGGGACATGATGGGTAGAAGATTGAGGAATCTACCGAACCCACCGTTGACAATAGAAGCTCTACGACATGAAGTACAGGCTGCTTGGGATGCCATACCCCAAGAAGACATTGATCACCTGCTGGAATCAATGCCAAGGCGGGTCAATGAGTGTATCAGAAATAGGGGCGGACCAACACATTATTAAAGAAAAATCAAATTTATCAAATTTTAATCAATTGTTACCTTAGACTAGTCCAATGTTTCTGCTTAATTTGGTCCAAAAATTCCCACCCCTTCTAGGTGGTGCAGTTTATATGGAATACGGAAAAGAAAATGTATCGGCAAATTACGCAAGGTGAAGAAGGCAAGATACATATGGGAAGCAAGATGCAAAAATTTAAAAGAAATGTTCACGGAACCAGACATTGTATTTAATCTTTTTTCGTCGCTCGACAATTTTACAATAATTTTGTTCCTAGTGCTTTCCTCATTCTTCTTATTATCCTTTACTGTTATTATTATTATTATTATTAACGCAATTAAAGTTATTAACGTTCAAAACAATACCTTTATTAAAGACGTCATGTGTACTTTTAAATTACCCGATTATTACATTTTATCGCTGATTAAGCTTCTTCTGAGTATTTGATTATAAAAGTTTTATTACAGTCACAATAAATTCATCGTATATTTATAACTTCGTGGAAATTATTATTACTTTATCAGTCGTATTTGAAATTGCAACATTGCATTTATATCTAGCCATATTACAGCGAACCTGGCCAGCCCCTATACATATATGTAAAATACATAGATTAAAGTAATATCTTTTTTTTTTAGATGTTGGCCGTGCGTATGCGTTCCATATTTGTGCAAATCGTGCCAGAATATTGTTCACTATTGCTCAGTATGTAACAAAATGTTAGGTGTTTATGCGTCTTGATCTATTGTTATATCCTGGACGTTCATTTTTAAGTGCGGCAGGATTTTAAATGCGATTTTTTGTATTTCCGCTTGCTTTTGAAGAATAGCACACTTAGATTTAGTTTTGAATTTATATTTTCATAACTTTTTGAATAGTTGATTGTGTATTTCGTGACCATATGCGATTCAATAAATGTGTAATTTGCTTAAATTGTTTATCTACCTTTATGATTTTTTTTTATAATATGTGCGACTTTAACCCACACATTAAACAATTAAGAGCAATAAAAGATAAACGTTGACTATGTTGATGTACATATACGTAGGGAAATTGCAGGCTAAAATAAAGAGCATACGAATAAGAATACATGAAAATCGATATATAAATTAGTTCGGAGTGAAATATGCACGATTTTGATTTGGCCATAACAAAATTTGAAGTCAGAAAATTCATCTTTGGAGGGTTCCGTAAAAAAAGCAAAATGAAGTTTTTATATTTTAAAATTATTTTATTTAGTGTCGTAAAAAATATATTTCAGGCTTTTATGTAAGTTATTTAATTTTAAATCATTGACTACTAGTATCTAATAGTATCAGAGAATTTTTCTTTTCAAATTTCGGTAAATTTTGTAATGATGTTATTCTTGCATGCATGAATCCATGCCTCGATTCTTGTCCACAGACTAAAGCTGCAAGTTCTGTCACCAATTTTACATCTTTCTACCACTGTTTTGGTATTTCAATTTTCTTATCCAAAATCATAATTGTGACATTTCTTGATTATTGTTGCCATTGGACCGCCTACATTTAAATAGTTTCCTTTAACCCAATTCTCGAATACATTTTCGTCATCAGTCATCAGTTAGCATGGCTAATAAAATGTTCTCTGGGCTCTGGGTAACAAAAATACCCATTGCATTGATTCTCTGATCATAGCGGGTTTAGTTTTAATTTCGAACCAGCTACATGCAAACTTTAACAATGTACTTTGTTAGAATCAATAGGTTTTCGGAAGTTGCTACGTATAATCTTAAAATCGTATTTGCGGTTGTCAACCACCTTGCATGAGCCATTTTCCTGGTTGTCTTTTACTCTTATCAAAAGATGCTTCACCTTCTGAAATTGACGAATACATCTCATAAGGATACTTTCGGTCTGTACTTAAATCTTAAATCACTAACATAATCTGAAGCAGTTTTGGGTATATCTTTTCGAAGGTAACTCAGACATGCTTTCACATTTATCAAGCGCTTTTCTAAGGACACCAGAGAAGCCTTTGGGATCATTAGTTATACCATCTAGGTTTTCCGTTAACTGACTATTACCTCATTACAATGTAATAAACATATGAAACCAAGTTGCCCTAGCACACCATTTTTTACTCCTGTGTTGACTACGGATCCATCGCATCCGATTACCACTATTTTTTGTAAATTAATTTTGAATACATGTTGCAGAAAGTTTGATATACTTGTCTTAATACTGTTAGCTTTTCCAGATGCTCGAGTAACTTGTCTCAAATATTTATTCGCTTGACTAGCCTTCTCTCTCAATTATATGTTTTTTTTATATTTAATTGCTCTTCTTCATACTTCTTCAGTTTTTTATCTTCTAACAATTGTCTATACATTCTTCCTTTTTAGTTGCTCAATACTAATTTTACCAATTATCATTTCCCGTCCTGTTCTTTGGCCAACTAAAAATTGTCGTTGCGATAAAGGTATTTTATTTTTCCAATGACAAACAAGGAAATATCTGCATTTACATGCTGAAATATAATAGTTTAAATAAGTCAAGTTTCTCAGTGCATCGTTTATTCTAAACCGATTTTAAGTTCTTTTTAATTGATTTATTTTTTTTCATTGCACGATTTGATTTTTCGTACAATCTGCTGATCAGAAATAACAGGCAGGGTGTGCTTTTTGCCACGCATTTTTTATGCGAAACATCAACTTTTTCGACACTTCTCCAACAATTGGATCTTTATTATTCTCTTCCTCTTTCAGTGCATTTTGATGAATAAGAAACTTTCATTACATCCAAGTATGTTGAGGAACACAATAATAATTGATTATTACTCTCTCATGAGGTACTGTTGATTTTAATATAGATTTTAAACAGTTGCACAATTACAAAAATGCACAATAAACAACCACCAATTTGTTTGATATTAAGGTATTAATGCATAGACAAGACATGTCGCAGGTTATGACATACGAAATTTTATTATTTCTTTTTAGTTTCTGATATAGTCTAGGACATTGAATATTGCGTCATATATAACTCAAATTTTGCACACATATTTAATGTACCCAAAATAAAAGTTTTCTACATACAGGGTGCTGCATTGGCGGACGCAACATAGGAAATCCCATGTTAATTTCGAGGCATTCAAATATTGGCTTCCCTAATTATTTTACAGCAAAATTCCATTTAAGTTTTTTAAAGAGCATGGTCCAATTGGCGCAAATTGGGTATTTTTGCTATGCTCAGTTCGCAAATATACTTAGTGACATATAAACTGCACCACCTAGAAGGGGTGGGAATTTTTGGACCCAATTTTGCAGAAACATTGGACTAGTCTAAGGTAACAATTGATTAAAATTTAATAAAGAAAACACTTTTGATTTTTTTTTTGATTTGATTTTTGATTTTTCTTTAATAATGTGTTGGTCCGCCCCTATTTCTGATACACTCATTGACCCGCCTTGGCATTGATTCCAGCAGGTGATCAATGTCTTCTTGGGGTATGGCATCCCAAGCAGCCTGTACTTCATGCCGTAGAGCTTCTATTGTCAACGGTGGGTTCGGTGGGTGGGTAGAAGATTCCTCAAGCAATAGCACCCCACACCATCAACCCCACAGTTCGGTGAACATGCCTCGCAATCGAAAAATCAGGATTGCGCCTTTCTCCACGTCTTCGTCTAACATCCGACCATCATGCATTCCGAAACAAAATCGCGATTCGTCACTAAAGACAACTCGATGCCACTCCAAGTTCCATTGAAGTCTTTCCGTGCACCAGGCCAAACGTTCCCGGCGATGTTGAGTAGTGAGGGGTAGCACAAGATGTGGGCGGTAAGACAGCAAGCCAAAGGTTCTTATTCAACGATAATCTGTTCGCAAGCCTATCGGACGACCTTGTTTACCTAACCATTGATCAGCTATTGATCTAGTTGTAGAAAATCGGTCTCTCAAGGCCATTAGTCTTAAGCGGCGATCTTGACGTTCATTGGTTCGTCTTTGAGCCCCAGTGCCTCTTCTCCGACGTTCAACCCCATGTTCAGACCACGCTTGATAAACACGCATTATTGTTGACTGGTGCCGTCCCAAACGGTTACCGATTTCTCTAAACGAAAAACCTGCTTCTCGTAAAGCAACAATCCGCCCTCGGTCAAAGTCACTCAACTGCTGGTACACTTGAGGTCTCCTTCCTCTAGGCATCGTTAAACACTTGAAACACTTTAAATTAAAGAACGGGATCCGAAAATGTGGAACAAATTCAAAAAATGACTCGATAATTGCTTGTTTATCACCACCTCTAAAAAATGACACAAACGTCAAAAATCCCATGACAACTTGATGATTGGGTTTTAAATTTTAATCAACTATTTCCCTGGACTAGTTCACTATTCCTGCCAAATTTGGTCCAAAAATTCCCACCCCTTCTAGGTGGTGCAGTTTATATTTCACTGAGTATACATTAAAAAATGTATCGGCGAAATCTTGAAATTTTAAATCAAAACACCAATTCAGCCTTGGTCAGGACTGTCAATGTTGACAGATGTCTCATTATCGTAACTAACAACGGCCAAATTTAATAAATTTGTACATCGGATACAAACATAATAGAAATTTATTCAGGTATCTAATATTAGCAACAGCAATTAGAAATAGGACTATGTCTTGGGCTGGGTTGGGTTGGGTTTCCCTATTGCATTTGCAATTATTCAAAACTGTTCATTGTTTCCCAAACTTACTAGACGTTGAATAGTGGATCTGTGCGGTATTGGTCGATCTGGATATTCAACCGAAAAGCTATCGCAGACATTCTGGAAACTCTTTGCTATTTTTTCTGGTGTTGTATAACTCATTTTTAATTCGGCCGTTGTCAGTTAAGTTTATCAGAGAACTGTCTGTCAACTTTGACAGTTCGTGACCAAGGAAGAATTGATGTTTTGATTTGTAATTTCAAAATTTAGCCGATACATTTTTTAATGTATTTGCGAACTGAGAATAGCAAAAATGCCCAATTTACGCCAATTGGACCATGATGTGGTGCTCTTTAAAAAACTTAAATGGAATTTTGTTGTAAAATAATTAGGGAAGCCAATATTTAAATGCCTCGAAATTAACAGGGGATCTCCTATGTTGCGTCCGCCAATGCAGCACCCTGTATAGGTCTCAATTATTAATAAAATAAAGAATTCACTCGGGCCTAATATGCATACAAACTCTATCAGTTTTCATGGACATGCAGTGAATTATAAAAAATCGTGTTGAATTTGCAAAAGAACACATTTTTGGCAAAATTGATAGGAAGTCACCTAGTACTCATGAAACAGGTAAGTATGTGTACATATCGACGGTTCATAGGTCCATATTCCAAAAATATTTTCGCCATGGGCGGTTCGTCGTAGGGGGAGACATAAATATTAATTTGTTTAAATTGAACAGCCTGTATATTTTTACATTTATTAAATCTTTGAAGAATTGTGAATAATGTACAACTTGTCAAAACTTAACAAAATCAGTGATTTTCAATTTTTTAAGGGAAATTTTTGATATGCATTAAAAATCATGTAACTGACAGGGTAGTTTGTGGGAGTGTAATTTTTTATCCGTGGACTAAGTAAGTATTAATACCCCCAAGAATGTCCTACTATATACCCTGTGTGTGACAGTAAATTTTCGCAAACAATTTAACGATGCAAAATATCATTTTTTTTTCAAATGACACTATAAAACACTCGATTTAAAATGAAATTCTGCGTCGTCTGACGCTACATGCTCCTATACCTATCACTTCAGGTTTTCGTATAATTTCAGAAAAAACGTTATATTTTCAAATCAATCGTATTACAATTTTCGTAATATTAAACATAAGCCTAGTGTCACTTTAACGTTTTCATGACATGCGACAGTGAGACTGAGAAGAGCTACCTCAGCAGATGGCAGATGGGATTCTGCCGAAACGTCGAACCGACCTTTCCTGGAACATTTCTAGGTTGTCGCAACAAATACAACGGTTGTTTTTAAAATTTGGCGTCAAAGCTGGCCGTGGATGTTTAACTGTGCACGAACCATCTTTATTAATTTGACATTTTTACCTATGTAACCGGTATAACCTCACTTTTAATTGTCAAAAGTTGTTACTTAAGTAACGTTTGAGTATATGTACAAAATTGTGGTTCGATCACAGATAAACATTCACGGCCAGCTTCGACCCCAAATTAAAAAAAAAAACACCCGTTATATATATGAAAAATTATATATAACAGCAAAGGGTGAGTTCATCTCGTTTATGTTGTCGATGATTACGCGATCCATGATGTGATGTGAGTCAAGAACATAAATATTCTTCATAATCCAGAGGGTGTAATGCCTGAATATCGAAGAAGACGAAGGGGGCTATGCCGACAACCAATCTGTTTGGAAACCCTGGACGGATCCTGAAAACGGTAATAAGAATAAATACTTTCATTTTTCACAATTATGAAATTAGTCAGGTTTAACTCGAAATCAGTGCAAACTGATTAGAAACTTTAATTGTGCTTAATTTTATCCGGCACGAATTTGTTTTCTTAATTCAAATTTAATTAAAGTCAATTTGATATCTAGATGGTGAAGAACTAGGTGACAATTTGTATACATGAATCAGGTTGGGAGAAACTTTGTGAAGTTCTAATATACGAGAATTTCACATGAATTTCGAATGGAACAAAAAATTTGTAATAGTTTTTTCATAATTCTTTTATTTTTTGCTTTAATTTTAATTTGTTGTTGCATTTTATCTTCTGCTAAAATGATGGTTTGTTTTTCGCCAGTTAATATGCTTCGAGAAGTTTTTGGCACAATCATATTTTATTATTTATTGTTTGCTGATTTATTTTGATTAAAGAATTCTCTCTTTGTGACACTGCGTTTGGCGATTTCGCTGTATTTCCGTTTTAGAATATCCTTGTTTGATCACTTTTAAGTTGCTAATAGTGTCCATGTTTAATTTTTGTGCCCTAAAGTTGATTGCCCACTTCATTTTCCTTCATAGATTTAGTAAAGAAAGAGTTCATGATTTATCTCGTTCATATATGTTCTATTACTACAGTACGAAGTATCCATTATATTTTTTCACAATTATTACTCGTATCAACTTTGACGTCGTCTATGATTGTTATTTCGTTGTTAATGGCTATTAGTTCCCCGGCAATATCGTCCAAGTGTCTGCAGCCCTCTTCTATACCTTCTTGGTGGACTTAACTAGTTGTGTTGTGCACGTACGATACTTTTTGATTTTGAGTTTACCTTCAATGTTCTGATTCGGGGTTTTGATTGTTTGCTTCTTCGGTGATCATCCTAAACTTAAATTGGTTTTACCACATTTTATACTAAACTCAATAATATAGATTTAAATTATATCATCACATACAAATTTAAGAAAATGATTTCCTATTTTGTTAATTGGATTATATTCAGAATGCACCAACAGTCCATAAAGTGAATTGATCGGCTGTAAAGTGAATACACGTGTAGTGCACTGTGCGCTATTTTTGTAATTTTTGCATGGTTTTTCATCGATAATAATAGTAAGTCCTATGATAGTATATAGTGCGTAATTCGCTGAATATTTTAATGTACTTTACGAATTTGCATTTTGGTGTTTTGTCCCGCAAATTGTAATTTAATTGATATTACTCGTAGTTAACGCCCTGTGTTTATATGCGTTGCATTGTCATTTCTTTGTGCCAGACTTTTTGTTACCTTTGTTTTTCCTTAATATAAATACCTTTTAAAGTTAAATTTCCTCATTATAAATATCCGTGGCCCTCGTTGTTGTGTTGTGTCTATAAATAAGTCAATACGGTAGGCCCCGTATTGTGAAACTTTACGATATTGTCGATCTTAAATCAATAAGTTGCGCTGAAAAACGAATTATGTGAACTAAAAAAAAAAACAGATATCTTCTTTATCGAAAAACACTGTGGAGACACAATAATACGTTCGAAGAGATTATTCACAAAATCCAGAATGTATGTTATTCATTTGTGGAACCCCTGAAAATAATGCGGAATCATTCAATAATTGTCGCATTAAAGACGACAAATTATCAAAGGAAATCTTGCAGGAACTATGCATCGAATATACTCCTGCGGTGAGACGGTTGGGATCGGATATCAACCAGTGACAATTTAGTTTTCGACTGCATACGCAAGGCGAAACAATTGATGAATTTAGAAAAAGACATTCGCATTTCGTGCAAATTCAGCAGTTTAAAACATTGAAAGTTGAGTTGCGGGAATGTCTAGCGAGGGGTGAGCAATATTGGTTAAAGTATATAAATGGAATACAGAAGACTGTACCTTTAAACTAATTCTGTACAACAATAATAATTTGAATTGCTATTTTCAAAATGTACGTGGGTTGAAGTCGCAAGTTAATGATTTCATTCCATCAATTCGTTTTTCTTCTTATGACATCGTAGTTCTGGCTGAAACATGACTCTCAATGGCAATATTTGTACGATAAAGCTTGATTTAGAAAATGTAGTCTTGGTTTTAATAACATTTTAATATTGGGTGATTTTAATTGTGCTCATTCTGGGAAGAGTAGTGTTCGCAATCCAAAATTGCAAATTCTTCTAATCTTTTTGGATGTCGGCAATTTGCTTGAGTATAATCAAATTAAAAATTCGAGCAATCGCCTTCTTGATCTTGTGACTTAATTCATGATAGTGTCCCATTAAGTAAAGAAAGTCATGTACTTCGATTTCTCTATTAAAGTAGAGTACTATTGTAATTTTT
Organism: Geotrupes spiniger; assembly: GCA_959613385.1. Lineage (NCBI taxonomy): Eukaryota > Metazoa > Arthropoda > Insecta > Coleoptera > Geotrupidae > Geotrupes > Geotrupes spiniger. Next base: position 20,456,078 of record OY390736.1, on the reverse strand, counting down.
CTAGTAAATACTTTACCCATTCAATTTATTCATGAAATGTTGTAAAACTCTTCAAAAACTTAAGTTAACACTTATGAGAATTCAGTTCAATTCAGGTATTGTTTACATAAGCGTACATAACTGAAATTGAACATCTACTTAAGTAGGAAATAACATAATCTGAAAAAATTTTTTTTTTTTGATTACTCCTGCATAATGCGGCGATTATGTAACACGAGTGATCGTGAAAGGTTGTGCCATGGAGGTGTTATTATTATCATTATTAATTAAACCACAAACTAAAAACTAGTACAGTGTAGTAAATTTTTATTGCCAAATGTGGATCAATCAAAATTGGCATCGATTCAATCGACATTAAAATATGTAATTTTTACACTATTCAATTTTTTTGCTCCCGAAACCAATTCAATTTAAAATGGAGAAGTTACAAAGGCTCCATTTAAAATTTTAGTGGGAGCAGTATAATGGACATTATTTCAAAAAAATGTGAATCAATCAAATCCATCGATAATTATCATAATGTTGGCCAATCCAACCCGACCAAAGTTTTTATAAAAATGTTCGATGGCAAGGCTGGTATCGCACTGACTTTTTAATAAAAAAAAATGTTATCGAACCCAATGCAATGAAAATTTTGTACAATTTGGAACGACTCAATTTGGAGAAATTGAAACTAATCTTATGGATTTAATCGAAAACCAAAGTCAGCGACGATCAATGTTTTTGATCTAATCGAACCTGAATCAAATCAACAACAAAAAATTGTTAAAAATTGCATCACACAAACATAAGGCAACCCAACTAAATTCAATATGCAAAAAAAACATCTCATCGATCGAATCTATACTACAAGTAAAATAAGGACAGAGTCACTTCAAGTCACTTCAAAATCGCTTAAACTCAAAGAACCTCAAAATTGTTCGTTAACATGATTAATATCAAATTTAGTCGACTTAAAGTTGCTTCAGAAGACTGAACAGAATTACCCAACCTATTCTGGAAACAATTTTAACGAACATTATGAGCGAGTAAATTGGATTTTACATAATTTGATAGGCGTTTTTCCTAATTTGGAACAGATCATACATGACTAGTAAATTGTTAAATTGTCAACTCGTAATTTTCTTCGCTCAGCTCAAAATTATTTGATGTCGACTGTGTCAAGTCTTAAAATTATTTGAAATCCAATTTACTTTCGCAAATGCAATTTCTATGAGCTGTATGAAACTGTTCTTCGAATCGATTGCAGTTTTCTTGATGAGTTCATCGATACAAGGTGTTAATAAAATGGTGGCGGAAAACAAAACCAGTTGCTATAGCACACGAATTTGGGGAGCAATACAAAACCATAGCAAATAACATATTCACATTTATTCACCATACGATATCTATAATAAATATAACTTACTTAAGGGGAGCTTTACATTGTTCGTTCCATTTGCAATTCTTTGTGCAGTTTTATTCAGTCAAAATGCCAAAATGCATTCTTTCTTTATATATATTTTTATTTAAGTCGCCATTGACAATTAACTTTTAACATAGAAATCATTATGTTTAAAAATACTAGTAGCAAGTTGCGATAAAGTTTCACAAAGTTTCATAAGTTTATTGTTGAACGGGTCACATGTGAGTTCTACGTTCTGTTTAAATATAACGTGCTATAAAAGTCCGTTATCAAGTATTATCATGTCAGATGGTAATTTATGAGAGTCGTACTTTTCTTACGCAGTAGTAGCAAGATATAGTCAAAGCCTCCATAACGTTTTAATGTTAGTATTACTATATACTATTTACTATTTCAATATGTTACTTCGCGTTCTATAGAAATCATCTTCATATGTAACGCTACATTTATATTGATTTCATACTTTTATATATTTATATTGGTTTCTAAATACATCGACATCCAACAATTGTACATCATTTATTCTAGCTTAAGTTACTTATTTTGCGGCAAAGTAATGAAGTAATGAATTTATTGTTGTTTCTTGATATCATGATTTTGTTTTCCTTGGCACATGCCTATAGCAAGATAGTGTATAAGACAGAATAAGAAAGACTTTACATCATGAATGGATGCCCTCAAGTCTATTGGAATGCCTCATGCCTCATGAATTTCGACGCAAGTTAATCAACGCTTTTCCTAATTTTATTACTATCGATTCTCATGGAAATCATTTGTATTTTTAAGGTTTTCCATCGGGAGTGGTGGTTTGAGTACTTTTGGCTTAACAATGAGCACTGCTGTCTGAATATTACACAATATATTTAGGTACAATTTTCCACTAATTTCATTTAGTGCCTCTGCACGTATAATATGTAATTGTCATTAATTTCAGTTTATATGTTTTTTTTCTCTTCAAAATGATTTGATTTCATGAATGTGGGTTGCTGATGTTATTATTTCTGATAGTACTGTCTCCACACTCTTTATTGATTCACGGATTCTTCTATTCCAGCTTTAACAGTCACATTTATTTGTATCTTTGTAATTGACCAGGTACATTCATGCAATATCGTCGTCTGTTTACTCATTCTACATCATTGATAGTTGATACTACTGAATAATTTAATAGTTTAATAGTTCTTCGTTGTTGCCCAACATTTCTCTGGAGTTGTGAGTAGTGAACCTTAGTTCCTTTCGGTATTCCGACTACTTCTCACGGAACAGGTTGCAATATTTTCTTTTTTGGTCAAATGTGGGTTCTGAAAATTTCTACTAATTACGTCTTACGTTTAATTGGTTTGAATGCAGTCCGTCGAATGCCTCTACTCATTTCCATTGATTTACAAAGAGTAATTAGTAGATGAGATCTCTGACAAATATCCCAATCACAAATGAACTCACCAAAGTGAGTAATCGCGAGTACTAGCGTCATGTTACGGAATGAATGATTGTTTTGTCCAATATTAGATATGTTTCTTATCAAATTTATGACGAGATGTTTACTCTTGAATGTCAAATTGATTAATCACATAGTGTTTATTATGTATTGAAGTATTTGTCTCGGCGAATTTAACTCAACTTAATATAAGGGCGGCTAATTTTAAATTTTGAGTGAAATTGTATTGTATACGCAATTGCTCGACAGCCGCATACAAAATCATTCACGTTAAAGCGCTCGTGCAGCATGTAGTCAAAATTTATCTGGCAAATATTGTTACGTCACGCAATAAAAAGTATCTAATCTACTGATAAGTTAAAGCTATGTAATTATATCCAGACTAAGCTGTCGCCTAAAAGTCGCAAATTCAACATAATATATTGAAAATAAAATAAATCAATGAAACATATCTGGAGATAATTTGGAATGAAATATTGATATTGGTACAGATTCTATTACTCGTGCAACTGTATCGAAAAGGATGCTAATAACCAGGTGTCAATTTTTGAAAATTCTTAAACCTGTTTCATAAGAGGTTGTTGAACAACAAAAAAGAACTGTAATAAATTGGTATAAGGTTGAAATGGATAATTAATCAAAATATCCAGTGCATATTTTCCAAACCTAAATGATTCCAAGTGCCAATGATGACAAATGAGCTATGTTTGCGTATTTGACACATTGGCAACAATGAGGTTTCATGGTCAATTACATACAAAGAAATGTGATTGTCACAGCTGGAAAAATCGATATACAAATGCTCTAAAATTGTAGTAAACTTAGCAAGGGATGTATGAGCAATACATTATTATCAACAAATCTGTCAATCAATAACAAAATTTGAGATAATAGTTATATAAGAAATAATACCAACACCAACCTACGTTGATAAAATCAAATAGTTTCAATTAATTAATTAATTAAATTAATTGAAACTATTAATTAATTAAATTTAGAATTAAAACAAAACCATCAAGAACTATTTGGAAGATAAAAACATCTAAAATGAAATTAATGACAATTTCATATTAAATTGTGGAGGTACCAAATGCCGTTAGTGAAAAATGATACCCAATTATGCCACGTAGTGACAATAGTGCTTATTGCTAGCCCAACAGTATTCAAACTGCCAAATGGAAAACTATAATGCAAATGATTTCCATAAGAATTGACAACAATGAAAATAGAAAAAGAAATATATGTTCAAATATATAAAAAAATTATTTAGTGGCAATTTTATGGTACGTAACACGTAACAAACATTATTTAATTGCTGGTCGATATATGTTGACGCCTAAAATTAGTTGCAACTGAACACGCAAATATCAATGTTAATAGAAATGTAAAAATAATGATAATTGATAATTAGCTCCAAAGTGGAGACAATGTGTTAGCATGTACGTTCATTAAAATAGTATGCTGCTATATGTAAGTATATCTGAAAGTAAAAAAAAATAAATTGCTGATTGTAGCGTTTCCTCAATTTGCATATACATACATGCATTCATATATTTACAACCTTATACTAATAGAAAAGGAAGAAAGTATTGACATTTTAAAAATATTGTAAACTGCTACATTATGCAAATTAAAAGAAATTGTTTCTCTGTTCCATAATATCACATTATTATGTTGCCAACCACACAATTAAGTTTGCTTGCCATCGTTTATAGTTAATTTCTCGAAAACTATTTGTTTGCGACGTCTTTTTTCTAGTTATCCGGCTCGAAGGTCCAGTGTTTACGATGTCCTTTTTCTAGTGATCCGGCTCGAAGGAAGATACGTGGACAAGGTATTGCGTGTAATCGACTCGTGGCGAGTTGTAAATTCGACGAGTATTTTGATTACGTATCTCGCTCACGTATGTTACGCCAAATAATCTTCGTCGCTACCGTCTGGGAGTTATTTAATGGTTCGAAGGCTTGTTCAGATAAACTCTTTTAACTATGTACATTATTTATTGTTGCTGTTAACTGTTAAGACTGTTGTCTTGATACGAACTGTTCGACTGGTGGCGTGATAATGTTGTTACGTTGACTGCATCGTGGTAATGTGATACTGTGATAATGTGACACTGATAATTTGACACTGTCTGTTTAAGGGTGAACACGTTCCTTAAATACTACGGTCTTTTCTGTAATTGGTTGGAATGAAATGTCCCCACTTTGATGTAAGATGAAGAACTTGTCGTGATTGGTACATAATCAATTTAAAGCGATGAAAGAAAGGGGAGTTTGGAACATTTGGTTCAGAGGATTTATCTAAAATCCCGAGACTCATATAAAAATTTAAATATTCGTAAATTGCTATTTAACAACTAGCAATCGTAAAATTACGGCTTATCAGTAGAATTGGGGCCGCAAATGTTTTGAAATACATAACATTTTAAATTTGGCAAAACAAGTAATAAAATGCAAATGACCGAACCGACCGCCAGCTGGCCGCATCGGCGGCACCACCTGTACCTGGACAGGGTCGTGCGGATTAACATAAAACTATTCTACATACTTAAAAATAATTTGGAGAAATATTTACATTATTTGCGCGGATCTAAATAGTCTTAATTAAATCCACATATAGGTGTGGGACCGAACACTATTGCTATTGGAAACATTTATATGTCTACCATGTCTATAAATGTAATTTTGGTTAAAATTTTCAAAAAATCTCTTAGGCTACTTAACAAAAACTTCTGGAAAATGGTTTTGAATAGGAAATCGCTTGCAAATGATTGCAAACATGGCAACTATAATTGTAATATCATTGTTGTTGTTAAACTTGTTGCCCCTAGAAGTTGCGGGAATTTTTTTTTTGTTTCCGACTGCAGAAATAAATTCAGGTTAGCAAGCTTTACAGCTGTGCAAAATTTCTAACTGATACCTTTATTTATTCTGGGCGTCTAGAAGAATTCCTATTGTGACTGATATACGGACGGAGAAATGAGTGGTGGTTTTTTACCTTTTGATGTACAATTAAAATAATTAAAATACCAATAAATATGGGCATGAGTAAAGAATATATGTTTCTCCATCGTTAGAAATAATTACAATTTTTGTGAGCATGTGAAAGAAGGAAATCAATAAATACATTACAATGACAACAAATAATTAATTGGTGTAATATTATTAAACGTGACAAACAAACGAAAATGCAAAAAAAAGTATTTAATTAGTTTTACACCATTATTATTATCTAAAGTTTATCGAAATTATCGATTTGTGCCAAGATAAAATGTATGTAAAAATACTATAAACTAAGATATAAATTGAAACAAAATTATAGAGAATTAAATTTATGTCGTTAGTTTTGTTTCATGATATCGATCAGTTTGGTTTTCGATGAGTTCCGACCATTTAGTTCTACAATTTTCGTTTGCCTCAAAGCACTTGCTTAATTAATGTTTTCGTTGTTTTCATCTTCTATATAATTTAACTAAGATCGATAATAACTAATTAATATTAATTCTATGGTGCCGTATTTTTGTTATTAGACAACGTCGCATCTGGTATACGAGAAAAGTCGTCCGAAATGTAGTATATAAAAATGCAATTAATATTTAAAATAGTATATACGTATGAGAATAATTAATTAATTACTATAATACATATAATAAGCATTTAATGTGTTGATATTTCCAATAGTTTATTTGTGCGTAAATGCGCAGTGCGCAGTGTAAGTAATTTGCCGTATTTCATTGTTCCTCTTATCGTACAGTTTAAATATTGATAACGCTGGTGTTGGCTGGCTAGTGATATCATTATATACACTTTTGCACCATCTACACATACAGTTGAAAACTTTGTTAGGTGAGATTTTTTTTTTGTTTAAAATTAATTAACGCAGAACCGATAGTTGTAAAGTTGCGCTATTGATATTTTAAGTAATAAAGCTCATTTTGCCGTATTAGTGGTGTCATCGACGTCAACGTTTTGTTCGCTCGAGACGTATGGAAGGTTACTAATTGTACCATTTTACTAATATTGCATTAATAGTTATTATGGGAATTTTTATTTTATCATGCCAATGTTAATAAATAATTATTAACTATGCAACGACATTATTGCATATATATATATATATATATATATATATATATATATATATATTAAACTGCGCATGTCACTGTGAATGTGAAGAATTTATTGTTTATTAAAAGTGTTCATTTTTATGTCTTCTACATTTATTATTTCTTGTTACACAAGAAACCCCACGCACATTGTTCACAATGGAATAAGTTAATTATGCATTGCTTAAAATGTCGATTATATTTTAGAAATGCTTTCTACAGTGTGTGTCATTCCTAAATATAAGCTTGTTTTTGGGCTTAATTTATTTTATCATTAAAAATATGCCTATAAGGATTTTTAAATCAAATTGAAAAATTGATATTACTTGCCTGTACTGTACTGTATTTCCCATTTAGTTTCCATTTCCAACCTTATACGCACCCATTTATGACTGTACTCTAGATAAAATTCCTTTTAAATAACACGCTTCTGTTATCACGTTCTATGTACTTTTTTAACATTTTTACATTTTATTTTGACGAAACAATTTCGAATTAATTATTATTTTCATAAAGTTTAATTAACTACCCAGAATGTATGTACATTTCTGTTAATCGGGCTTTATCAGATTACCGAAAATCCATATAATCCTGCCAAAATTCCACGCAATTTTAATAGCATTTTTTTTTGGAACTGACATCTATACTGATCCCTCGTGGAAGTTTGTTTGCTGATTCTAAATTGATTTATATTGTTCGTATGCTATTGATTGAAAAGATAATATATTGTCAAATCTTTTGATTTGGTTCTGGTTGAATTAGTTTGTTTATAACTAGGTCTATATTAAAGCTACCTCATCACATATATGTCACAGAGTACAATATTTTGCCTGAGACTGGTAACCCAGAGTAGGTTTTATGTACCTCCAAAATTCTGCAAAATGATGTTAGCAGCTACTGAGGATATGGGGACAAGGTATGGAACACTTCTATCATGACCGTTGTTATTTGAATGGTTCAAGTCATATTTCAGAAAATCATATTTTTTGATTTGTCACATTGCTATTTCATACATATGGTAGCTATTGCGATTTTTCGCTTTGTGCCTATCTTCTGAACACCCCGTTGGGCGTCTAATCTTTGGTTCATTCATATTTATTTTTAGCAACGGTATTAAATTTATGTTTCGTAATTGTGTGTGAGAGCAGCTGAATGTATTGACATTCTTCATGTGATGGAACGGCTTATTGTACCCTGATATGATTGAGTTATTTCTGAATGGACTCCAACTCATGGTATTTCTATGATTTAATTTTAAGAAGACTAGATAAAAAGAAAGTATCACTACCTATTGAGAAGAGATATATTAATTAAGGTTCTTGGCTACTGACGAGATGAAAGAACTAAGAATAAATCCAAGATGTTCAATTGGTTCATAAAATCTACAGGCGAGGCCAAGTAATGTATCTTAACATATGGTAAGAAGGTTATGGCTACAGGCTCCCTATCTCCATCTTTCGTTTTCTCCTGTCTTGGTTTTCTAGCTCTTTGTATTTCACGTTTTTTAGCCATTATCTTGTAGTGCCTCCATTTCGTCAGCCCCGTTGGTATCGATGGTTTTCTGTCATCGTTAATACAATGGCTAGGAAAGGCAGGTGATTATTTTCTTTCACTTCCAATGTGTATTTGATTTGTTGCTCATTCAGGCATGTAGGCGAATATTCTGTATCTAGTGCTATAATAGAGAATCTAGAGAATAATAATGGTTTCCAGATGATGCGTAAATAAATTTGATCAGATACTCAACATTTGCAAATATCAAGTCATAATTTTGTGCTTCGCAATGGTGGGCCTAGATGCTTGCCGACTACTTAAGAGGTAGAGTGAGATTATACGTTTCTGTAAACTGAAAGCTGATTTGTGCGCATGCTCCCCATATTACAACTCCATACCACAGGTGCGATCAAGTAATCGCATAGTTTACATCGCTAAACTCGGTTAACGGAAATTTATTTTTGTACCACCATTCTTTTTGTTGTTATTCACCAACTGAAACAATTGGCCAGGGTGCCAGCGATCGCAATAGATTTATCATCAGCATAGTTTATAGATCTTCACTTATATGACTTGTCAGGTCATTGATAAATAAAACGGATATAGGAAAATGGGACAATATCCAACCCCTGATCGAGGAGTCAGTATCGAATTCTCCAATGGAGACCGTGCCATCGAAAAAAAAATCATGCTCAGCTGTCTCTGTCGAGTAGCCCGATCTAAATTCGTGCTGAAAGTCTCCCGATGTTTTATGTTTATTTAGTAAAGTATTTGAGAATAGATTAATTTCCAATAATTTTGGAAACTACACTCAGGTCGTTAATTTCCACAAACATCGTTTCTATAGATTGGTATAACTACAGATTTGTTAATTTGTCGATTCTGTCAAAGGTTCAATAATAATGCCACTGATTGATTTAATCACCTTCACATGTATGCCACCTGGTCACGTGGCCCTGTTCCTCAATACAATAGTCATGAAGAGTCACTGGTTGGAGGAACATAAGCGAGGAATTCATTCCACTAACCGTACAGCACTTATACATCAAAGATCAACATTTTTAAAGCCGTAGTCGAAAAATACGATCCAATATTTTTTGGTTCACTTATTTCATGCACGCCTAATTGACCTAATTTGTAAATGTTGTAACACAGACTTTAAATATATATAAGCTAAAAATTAAATAAAATTGATTATGTGCAGGATGTCAAAGATGAGCGAACAACCACCCCCTTATGGTCTACATGACAAAGGGCCACAACAATTCCAGAACATGCCGATGCCATATTCTCAGCCCCCACCACCTCAGCATGGTTTTCCTGCTGCCGAGGGAACCCGACCTGTCCCTGTTACCGTACAAACGCATGTTATATCACAAGGTAAGCTATCTGATGTGCTCGACAAAGTAAAACTCGCCCTTTTTTCACTTTTAGCTGTTCCGCTGAATTTCGGACCCGACAGTCAACTGATCACGTGCAGATCTTGTGGAGTTCAAGGGCACACAAAGGTTGAATCGAAAGCAACCACAAAAACTCACATAGTGGCTCTACTTCTTTGTTGTTTCCTGTAAGTATATAAGAGTACGCGAGTGATACGTAAAACAACAAATTAATTAATTAAAGGAGTGAAAATAAAAAAAAAATAATCAAAAGAGAAACAAAATAAAAACTAAAATGAAGAGAAAGCTGGATAAATAATCGAAATAAAATACTTGAAATAACAATAAAACAAAAAACCAATATAAGTCAAATCGAAAGTCTCGTTTTTGGGGAAGGTGAAGGAAATATGAACGAATACAGGGAGGAAGAACCTGGCATTAGAAAGGTGCCTGAGGCGGCTAAGAAAAAAACAATAATCGTCATCCTAATAAAATCAAAACAAATTAACATTGTATGACGTCAATTCGTTTTTTTATATTTAAAATCGTCTACAACTTATAAAGATTGGTAAAATATACAAAGTGTGTGGCGGTTAAGTTTCATGAGTTAGTGGATATTAGTCAGCGTTATAAAGTACGCTAATGCAACGTTACTATCATCATTAGCAATTAACCAATTAACCAATTCCATGAATTAGCAATAATAAGCAATCTTTTGCTGGTGTATCAACACCGAACGATGCCAGATACTATTTCACTCATCTAACACTAGCTGAAATTATATGGCCGCCTTGGCTTGAGTGTTATCAATTATGTTGGTTGAAGAATTCAGTTAATACTAGCGTAAACTCAACGCATATTTTATCCACTTAGCAACTCAACTAATAACCTAGAATATGGCCATTGTTATCAATTAGTCAGAGTAATTGTAGAATGGTTACGACCACCTTTAGCAGAAATTTATTATTTATAAAGGATATTAGTCAGTATGACAAATTAGTGTCAATAACGTCTTCATGGATTTATACATATTAAACAAAAACATGTCATACCACCACTGTCATACTACATTATGTTATAATGTAACAACTTACTTACTTTTTCAGATGCTGGCCGTGTGTCTGCTTACCATATTGCTGCGCAAGTTGTCAAAATAGAAATCACTACTGTCCAAACTGTAACGCATTTTTGGGAAGTTATGAGTCTTAATATTTTACAACGCCTTACTGTTTCCTATGTACAAGATTTATTTTCAGTCAATACAGGGCCAAGATACGCGAAATGAGTCAGCAACACCACACTCACAAATCGTCAATTACAAATATCATTAATAGGTGTAAAATTACCATTAATTGCTTGATAGTTTTTTCATGTCTACCATTAGTTACATGTATTAGATTTCGTAACGTGAACGGTATGGCACTACAGAAAACTATTGTATGCAACAAATTGAAATATCTAGTTTCATGCATTACATCCAGAACGTTACAATCATTATGCAGTTAACAACGTATGTAAAACATTCTAGTCATTACCTATACTATTTTTATATATTAGTTGAAACTTTGGAACTGTGTGAAACTGAAAGTTAGATGCATGTTAAGATTACTTACTTATTTTATGCTATAGGATTCTATATATTACTTATTTTATATTAATTGATTGATTGATTAATTAATTGATTTTTCATGAATGTCTGAGTGTAAAATGTAACAATGTCTACTGCTATTAACACAACGTTTGCATTCATAGTTTATTACTAGTATGAACTTCATAATGCAAACATTGTCTTCTAATTGTCATAAATATTTTAATTCAATAAAGGTATTAATATAAAGCAATTGATTTCGAGAGCTGATGGAAGTAAAAATATATATTATTAACATATCATCATGCACGTCACGCTACATAAATAAAGAAGAAATAGGGACTAAGAGAGCAAGAGAGATTAGAAAAGAAAATTTCATATTCATTTGGGGTCTTAGGTTATTTTGGGTTTACACACCAAAAGATTCAACCGTACTCGTGATGAAATAACAGGTAACAAAGCACAATTTTAGGGAGCTCTTTGTATATCGCGTTTACCTGCAGTATTGAGTAGAATTAGATTAGGTTGGGTTGCGTTGCGTTGGGTCGAGATAAATTGAGTTGGGTTAACAGGCTAACAGAAAAAAAAACATATCTATAAGAAATATAATGTCGTTTAATGTCACCTTCGTTTTTAGATTGGAAACTATTTAACAAGATTTTTTCCCATGGGGCTATATTTATGAGAAGCTCTCTTTGAATAATTTCATCTTGGGTTGGTTTGGGTTTTGATAGTAAAAGATGATTGTAATCCAGATAAATAAATAAAATTTAACCAATTACTATTTTGATGTGAAGTTCTTTTTCTTCCAAATTCACCTTCGGTCTTGGGTTAAAGTTGACACATTATTCATTTTCAAACGTATTCATATGAAACAATTGACTTTGGGAGCTGGTGGAAGCAAAAATTGGGTTTGCTTATAAACATATCGTCATGAACGTTTCGCTACATGAATAAATGAGAAGTAGATAGTAAGAGAGAATAGGAAAGTTTTAATTTAATTTCATTTCGTATTGATTTGGAAGCTAGTATTGGGTTAGGTTGGGTTGACTCGGGTTTGGTTGGGTTGAGCTGGGTTATGATGTGTTGGGTTTGGCCGGGATGTGATGATCCCGATCCCGATAAATAAATTAAATGTAAACCTATTTTAATGTGAAGTTAATTTTCTTCAAAATCTTCACCTTGGTCTTAGTCTAAAGATGACATAACACTTCACAAAATATTACATTTAAAGGGAATATACTGAAATATAATTTAGAACTACTAAATAGAAGCAGTGATTTACAAATTGTTTATGCTACGCCGCTATTCTTCACATCAAAATTTTTTGAATGGTAGCGTCGAACTTTGTTGTGGCACAATTTATGGGAATTATTTTACTGTAAAAACTTTACACTGATGAGCCCATAGTAGGCGAAGCAACCGTCACGCCCTGCTATACTCGCTACGATGTACATTACGACATTACCGACTAGGTCTGTCGAAGCAGAGTGCTGTAATTTGTAATTTGTAATTTTATTACTTTAGACTAGATTAAAAAATTTCAAAATTATTGCTTAATTAGTATAATGAAATGATGACGCGACGATGATGATGACCAAACCTACACTGTGCTTTAACTCATATTACTTTAATTTCACAATTCACAATGGATCATTGTCAAAATTTAGATTCCAGCCAAGTTTATTCTTTCCAAGTGAATATATATTTTTAACACTTGTACTTCGGAAGTAGCAAGTATGAGCTGAGCTCCCAGTAGTCCCATTAAATGTCAATTTCTTTTCCTTCTTCATTTTTAAAACGATATAAGAAGCAAAAGAAAAAAATATATTGATTTCGTAAGAATCATTTTATTGTATTATTCCACAACTATAAATTAGAATCAATTATTCACTAAATTTAGATATTTATTGCAGCCATATATATTTTAGCACAAGTGTTTCATTGTGACACCGTTTACATTGCTAGCTGGAGACATGTATCTCCCGTTAACGATTGATGCGTAGTTTTTCTTCTAAATGAAATCCATTTTTTCTAATGCTTGATGTATAAGGAAGTATAGTAATCATCATAAACATTAAAATCCCTTTATTTGTAAAGTCGTTTCAAAATTCCCAATCTTAAAATGCTGTTGAGAGCCACCCTGGCAGTGAGCTGTATTTCACAAAGCTAAAGAGAGGTTGAAGTTTTGTACTTTCAAAGGTAGGAAGGGTTAATAGGATTCCTACCTCCGGGCTAAATCATGCAGACCCTTACATCATTTATAATCAAGATACTTGAGAAAGTTATAGATAGACATATCAGAAAACGATTTCTCGTTAAGTGTTATGTTATGTGTCAATTTGCTTACCAGGTAGGCAAATATTGCGAACTATTCCGTGTGGAAATTTCTGTTTTTCAATCATCTAAGGAGCCTGACGACACCTCATTTAAAAGAATGATAGATATGTCGGCGGAGCGGCATGGAATCGAACAAATTTCAGGTTAATTAATCAATTCCATGCTGGAAACAAAATTTCTTCCCTGAAGGTGACCGTTGCTAGTGTTGTCTTCCCTCCTGTGATGCCTCGCGTGGATGAACTTCACGACACCTGCAGAAAAAGGATTTCTGCACAAAGGTATATGCGGACGACATCAGCATTTCATCATGGGGATATTTGGAAATTGTGCAGAAAGATTGGTATGTACGTCTCTTCGTCGTAAACCATCATGTTCCCATTTACAGCCAAAAGGAATTTCTAGTTTAAGATCTCCCACGCTATGTGGTTTGTTGGACCATGTCAAATATCTGGGAGTCACTTTGGACACCAAAATGATGTTTAAGCTACATATAGAATGTTTAACAATGCATGTGGTCTACGACTTAGGAATTTTTTTTGCACGTTATCCTAGTGATAAGTTATGCCTTGGTGTGGTGGCATAAAGCCACAACCAAGACAGCAATAAACACACTAAAACAAGATACAGAGACATGTTTGGGGGTTAAGGGCCCCAATGTTCATTACTGCTGCACCGATGCTTTTAAATTTTCCAGCCCTGCACTTTTAGTGGAAACAGGTCACGAAGATCAATGTATGCCTGTTATTGGATAAGGGCGACATTTGATTGAAGGGGGTTCAATTTTTATGGGGCTTTAGGAGGTGAAACCTGGCGGCACAAGACGTACCATCGACTTCGAGACCACCTACAAGGTTAGAATACCGAACAAGTAAAACATCGAGGAGACATCCAAGACAGGAAGATCTACAATGGTGTATGAGTCGAAAACTGACTAAGACAAAGGGCCGGATGTAGATAGATAGATAGATTTATTGACAACAGTTATATAATCATATAAAAAGTAAACATATAAGATATATCAATAATACACATAAACAGTGATAAGTTAAATAGAGGGTGAACTGGATACCCAGTTGCCAATTGAAGTCCTTAGTGGAGGCGTATACATACTGGTAAAGGTCACAGAAGTAAACAGAGCTCATATAATCGTTTTCAAATGCCCCAAACGCGACGCCAAGTATACAATGCACAGCGTTAAAAGTTGAGATGCCTTCTTGATTAGATTGGTCACCTTTCTGATGTAGTGGTATGACCTTAGCCATCTTTATTTCTTCGGGGAAAATGCCACATGCCAAGCATTTGTTCAATATATGTGCTAATGGCCTTCATATCTTCGAAGAAACGTGCTTTACGATACCCTTTAATTTATCCGTTATATTTGTACCAAATATGTCTGACTGTGTTTACTTCAAGCACAGCGTCCCCGTTTATATGTAATAAGGAGGTCATTGCGTTCTTGTGTGAGAGATCCGTAGAAGCACCTTTGACCGCTATAGCCTTTTCCTCCATACTAATCATTTAATTCTGTAATGTATGCTATGGTATAGAGTTACGAGTTTCATTCCCATTATCTGTGAATATCCTATTATGTGGCTCGGATTTATTGTTCAGCTGAATTTTATTAAGTGGGTAAGTTATACCTCTTGAATCTACCTGAGCTTGTGGTATTTTCCCTGATAGAAATAATAAAATTATCAGGTAATGTGTGAGAAGGGTTCTGTGATTTCAAGAAAGAAATCCAATCCTGCGTTCCTTATATGCTCCTCTAGGCAGTTGTACTTCGTAGTTTGGTTCTGCAGCAGGTTCATAATTTGCTGCACCTCTTTCTTTAATTGTTGAGATTGATAAATGTACATTGCTTCGATATCAGTTTTCAAGATATTCATGCGATTTTTCAGTAAGGTGCCTCGAATGATTCGTTAAACTGACCACCAGTTGTCTTATTTTGTTCATTTATATTATGCGTGTTGAGGAACATAGCCTCACTATCTGGATCATTACAATAAATTACGATTTCGTCGGGATTTATAAGAACACTACTTCTGTGGTTGTGTTTAGCACATTCTGTGCAATAGTGTTAACTGCGTTTTTACAGTGTTTACACAATTTTTCGAGAGTTTTGATGGAGTATTGATGGATGGATATTTTGTTGTGATATTTATTTTTTTTGGATTTGGTTTAATTTGTATTGACATGTTCGAGTTCTCGATTGTTTGTGTAATGTCATTTTTGTGTTATCGGTTGTGAAGTTAAATTTTGAACCAAACAGTTCACGTCGAAAGTTTTAAAATGTTAGTATTGTCTTATTTATTAGCTTTGTTGATTCTTAGAAAAGGAACATTATATAGTATGCTTGTAATTTTATTAGAATTATTTTAGAGTCTGATATATACCGGAAGGTTGCGCAACGTTACAATGTGTAACAATACTACACTAGTTTTATTTAATCATGACTTAAAGAATCATGAAAACAAAAAACAGAAAGTATATATAATCAACTTCATCCTAGAAAAGAATGTAAAGATATATATCTAAGATAGTATTGAATAAGTTTTACACTATTACTATCTAACATTTATTGTAAATCCTACTAAACTACGTGAGACTAAAATATCAATGTAAAAAAAACCGTTACTCATAGTCCACGATGAAGTCGAAATTGAAAATAATTGCACATAATTAAATTTGTATCGATAATTTAGTTTTCATTGAATTGATTTTATTCATTTCGATGTCGTTCATTTTCGTTTTATCATTTTTGTAACTTAATTAACGTGATCATTTATTTAAAAAAGTTTTAATACTTTTAGTATTACACGTGAATAATACAATTTATATTTAAAATAGTATACGAGTATATGCGCATGAACAATTATTTATCCATATAATAAATATTTGTGCATAAGCGCAGGGGAAGATAATGTAATTTTTCTGTTGACTCTTATCGTGCAGTTTAAATGCTTTATAACGTTGCTGTTGAGCACCTTGTGATAGTATTCTATCACTGTTTTACTATCGACACACACTGTCAAAAACTTCGTTAGGTAAGACCATTTTTTTATTAAAATTAATAAACGCAGAACTTCACCGGACAAAGTAAAGCGGTACAAATGAAATTTTTATTAATAAATTTAATTTTGTTCTCATGTTATTAATTTCAACTACGCCAAGTTTAATTTTTTCACCAAGACATAGCGCGAATTCTAATTCAAATCGCTTATTTTTTTTGTTGCTTCATAATTTTTGATTTTCAAAAACACTTCGACCTTTATGTTATTACAAAATTTATTTTCTGGGACTGGCGCTAGAAAGACTGAAAATTTTCGGATATTATTCGCCATTGAACAAAAGTCAAAACAATAAGTGATCACCATATGCAATTCAAAGTGCTATTTATGTAATTATATACCATTCTGTATGCCATTTCATATGTAGTTTATTATTTATTGCTGGACAAAAACGCAAATAAACATAGTTCAACATAGGACTAAGTTCGGTTGGGTTGGGTTGGGTTGGATTGGGTTGAGTTGGCTATCGATTATATTTTGGAAATATTTTATATAGTATATATTATTACTATATATAAGCCGATTGGTATGTACGTTCGTTGTAGATAGTAGATACCGACTCAGTAATTAAAATTTCAATGATGATGATTTTACTAGCTATACTGGTTACAGAAAACGATCAATAAACTGTGTGCCTTCCATATTGTTTCTCTTTTTAACCGTAACTCCACCTTAATTCCACTATCATGTTCTATATAAGATTTTTTATTACTCTCATTATCAAGTTTATGTTCATATCAGGTTTTATCTGATCACCGGCAATGCCACTTAGCCTGTCAAAATTGCACCTAATTTTAATACCATGTTTGATATGGTTAATTCCCCTTACTGACAATCGCACGCGTAACTTTTTTTTCTGATTCGATGTTCGTATATGGATTTCATTAGATTAGTCTCCGATTATATATTATATATAACGAGCGTCGCCATTGGAACAAAATATGAAAAATTGTAAAATTTTTGAATGGGTTCAATTTGAACTAGTTGATTAATTTTAAATTAACAATATTAGTAATACAGCCACCTATTCATCACATCTCCATGTCACAGAGATTTGACTTGAGGCACATATCCTTACCTACATATTCAAGAGCAGATTTTATATAGTGTAAAAACTATGTATTTGATGTTCGCAACTTCCAAGGGAGATCGACAACATGGACACATCTGTTGTGTTCATTATCTGTATATATTTCAAGCCATATTTTAGAAAATAACCTCCATAATTTTTACTGATTCCTTACATTGCTGCCCATCGTAATTCTGTAACTAATGTAAATATATTACAGCATTTAATAATGCATTAATATATTGCAACATTAGCTTTGATAAAAATACGACTACATCTAATGTGTCACTAATTGTACTTCTAGATGTATTGAAAAATATGAATAATGCGTTAACTCTTTAAATATTACCTACTACGTTCTTCATAAAACATAATTTTTGAAATAGTAATTTGTAATTATGTGTACATTTTTTATATTACTTTATTTTTATTATTTTTGTTTTGCATATACTTTTTTACTTTTCATGTAAATTAGGAATTACATAAAATTTCTCTAGGATGTCAATGATGCACGAGGAACCACCCTCTTATGGAGTACATGACAAAGGGCCACAGCAACTCCAGAACTTTGCGATACCACGTGTTCATCACCCACCACCTCAGCATGCTGCAGAAGGAACCCAACATGCCCCTATCACGGTACAAACACATGTTGTTTCGCCAGGTAACCAACTATTCAGTATGTTTGACAAAATAAAAACAGTTTTTTTTTACATTCAGCTGCCGCAATGAATTACGGACCTCACAGTCAAATGATCAGGTGCCCCTCTTGTGGATTTCAGGGGCGCACAAAAGTTGAATCGAAAGCAACCACAAAAACTCACATGATGGCTCTACTTCTGTGTTGTTGCCTGTAAGTATACAATATGACATGAGTGATACGCAAAACAGTATTAAAAAAATTAAACAAAGAGAACACAAATTAATTATGCGTTGTCTATTTTGTTAGTGATGCAGTTCGCATTATTTCTATGTGTGTACATAAGCCCATTGCAAACCTTTCTAGTCACAAGAGCGTTTCCAATAAAGAGATAAAACGTTAAACAAAGAAAATGATTTAATTTTTGCATTAGCACAACAAGGACACCACTATTAGAAATATCTACTTGCGTCCAGATAGGTCTTACGTGTGACATCTCTGAAAATTAGTCTGCACCAATGTCACACTCTTACGATCGAATTTATAACTTACTTACTTTTTCAGATGTTGGCCATGTGTCTGTGTGCCATATTGCTGTGCAAGTTGTCAAAACCGAAATCACTACTGCGAAAACTGCAACGCCTTTGTGGGAACTTACACATCTTAATATTTTTTTGAAGCACAACTTATACAATTAAGATAGATTTAATTCACTCGACACAAGACTGCGACTACGAAACGCCACACATAAAATCGTAAAATATAAAATGTTATTTATGCTATACTATTAACACCATGTTTTTCAATGTTTACTACTAATTAAATCTTAACGTGAAATATTGTCTTCCTATTGTCATAAATATTAATTCAATAAAGGCATTAATATTATATTATTAATATTGTTATAAGCATTTATTGATTTTGGGCAGATGGCGGTTGGAAAATATTGAACGAGCACTGTCTTAACAGTGGAACCAACCACTTACTTTGGAAGTGAATATTCACAGGCGAATCCATTAATTCCATGATTCCAGCATTCACCTACAACCCAAAACAACCCAAACTAACGCCGCAATAACGACCAAATACCGAAGTAAGGGTCCTTGCCTTAATTAATTCATTATGTCGCGTGCACATGAAAATATCCACTAGCTGATTCATTATCTGGATAAAACTTGTAAAATGAATGCAATCGCGGCGAAAATGTTTGAACCTTCCTTTCTTGATACGAAATTTAGAGGCGATAAGATGGAGAGGTTTATATACATTACTACTATCGGTGCCAAAGTAATAGACCGCTGTCATCTTTTCTTAGTGACATATTTAAGTTCATTTTTTTCTGTCCCTACGTTTAAAGCCAATCGTTAAGTGCAAAAAAGTACCCGGCGATTTCTAGCTGATATACTCTGTTATCTCAGTAATTAGATATCACACAGAATCGAGATACTGTTCAATGGAATTCTCAAATTATGTTTATTTCGACCAATATATTAAAAATAAATTTAGTTATTTCGCCAGGACCGTACTAAAACTTTTCTTGATTATTTTCCCTCTGCATTTATTCGATTTTTGTAACAGGCGTCAATAATAATTTAATTGTGTTATAATGTTAATGTAATATTCATAGCTGTAAATAATTATCAGATACAAAACACTATTCATTTGATACAAATCACATATTTGTTGATTTACTGTTCCCATTTTTAGCAACAGTATAAGAACTAACGAATACTACCCAAATCGGCATATTCATAATGTAATTGTAAATGGAATATTTGTATTATTTCGGTATGAAGTCTCTGACCGTAGTAGTTGTTTGGATTGGTTCTGGACCTAAAGTAAGACTAGTATTGTCTGTGAACCTTTGAATGGCGTTGAATATATAACCCAGATATTGAACAGGGTTGGCTATGCCAGAGGCTTCGGCCGTAACGAAATTGTTAGCAGTACAATTTCCTTGTGAATCATCCCCTATAATACAATGAGGAAAGTGAGTATCCTCAATATCAATTTCATTCGATAATTCATCATCATCGTCATCGTCTTTTAAGTTAGCAATAATTAACATACTTTCGTCCATAAGGTGTTCTCTTTCTATGTAGATTTTTCCAAATTAATTCAATAGCATTAAACTCCAAATGAGCTACAGGTAACAATAGTAATTTCAGCAGGATCTAGCATTGTATGATAAGGGGCTTGATCTACCACAATAATAGACTTTGCTGGTATTACTTACAGTACGTGCCGATACCATGTTTCGCCTATAAAGCATTTGAGGCTTCTAAAAATCCATCATCGCTACCAATATGTAAAATAATTACCCTTTGTCCTGAACCTGCCTCTATAACAATTTACTTGTTGAACTCCACCACGATAATGGTAAAATGTATTCCTATTTTCTGGATTTTTACCTCTTCAACCAATCCAAAGTGCCGAGTATGATTTGCACTACATCAGGTTGCGTCTGTATCCGTGATGTCAGTATCCTTGAAGAGAAACAAGAACGTGAGGGTGAGGACTGGTTTCTTATTTGTATCCGCCGTTATCAAGATAGGCGCAGTCGTCGAAAATTATACAAAAATTTAACTTGCCTTAATTAATTAAATAATTGATCAAATATAATTCTAATATATTTGTCGAGGTAAATATTATTTGCGGATTTCATTGAACTGTATCTCGTGCGATATCTAATTACTGAGATAACAGCGTACACAAACATTCAAGTTTTCAAAAAGTACATGAAATATTTAAAAAGTAAAAATATCACTCGGTGCTTGATACGATGGACTACGGCCAGTCGTAGGTTTAAATTTTTTTTGTGAACGTTGTGGGATTTTTTTTAACAAAATCACTAAAACCTTCTACTTTTTTGCATTTATTTAATGATTGCTTTTAAACGTAGAGACAGAAAAAAGTTGAAACTACAATATGTCACGAAGAAATAATTACTGGTTATAACAATGTTTATTTCAATTTTTTTCGTCAAGCCGTTTCTTTGATATAGGCCCTTAAACACATCCGCCTATTACGTTGCACCGATATAGTAGTTACGTCTATCAAATATTGCGTCCCGTTATCGATAATTGTCTCGGGTTTTCTAAATGTTGACTCCATGTTGTTTTTAAACAGACTAATTTCCACTTATTACAGTTTGTCAATCATGTTATTTCCACAAAAAACTTCATATCTTGTAATTTACGATATTTATTTTGTATTTCAATTTTATATTATATACTTATTTCAGTGGATTATATCAATAAATAGACTTACCCAAAGTTTGAGTTGCACCACTTATGTGATATGATCTGATTGGTGGTGATAATAATATGGATATTCGAATGTGAATATGCTCGATTTTAGAAAATAATTTTGAACTCTTCACTCAAATGAAAATAGCAGTTGCTTTATTCATGGACGACTGAAAAATGATTTTTGAGAAGAATAAGAATTCAACGTTCAATTTTGTCAAATAAGTTATTTTTGAGGCCAAGAGAAATACCGTTATCGTGGCATTTAAAAATTAAAACAACTTTCTCTTGACATGAGAAATATCTACTTGCGTCCGGAAGGGTCTTGCGTGCATCTCTGTGTGGTTGAGTCACCTGGTCACCGGTGACTGGGGCGAGTCGAGTACTGAGGGCCCTGTGTGGTATGGGCGTCGGCTGATCATTTAGTCTGAATCGAGTAGCGAGCTATGAGTCTTGTGCCTCGGATAACAGGCGTGGTTATTGGGGAGCCCCGACCTGTCCCCGGTGTAATGGGTGTACAGTGATTCTGGAACAGTATATCCAGAAGGCAAGGTATGCTAATATCCAAAATTTCCTTCCGATCAAGGCCCACGTACTATTCCTGGGCACGGCATGGGGTCTGACGACCACTGGTGCACTTGCAACTCCGCTTGTTGAACGCCTAGTACGGCAAGTACTTAATATTCCAGGTAGGTATACATTAGCATGCGAAGATATCCAACAAATGGTAAATGTGTCCAAAGCTGATAACATGACCGATTCGAGGATAGCTACTAGAGGCAACGTGCCCCCCCCCCCGGAAGGGGCCCTGTAAGTAACTCTATGTATCTTAACCGCTGTATTGTAAAGGGCGCTTATTTATTATTTATTTATATTTTCATGTGGTGCCATTGTTACTAACGCTACAATGTATGTACGTGTGCATGTGGAGCTTTCTGTCAATGAATGGTGATAGGACTGCCGTGCGCCACTGATGCTTTCTAGCGGGAATTATATCGAATCGACGATAAGCGGTGAGTTGACAATACTTCCGCTGCAACCCTTTAATTATCAATATTAATCAAGTAATCGAGAAAGCGAATATCTAACAGAAGTATTGGATCTTGCATGGAAATGTTACTTTAAAAGTAGTTTTTTCTCATTTAGCTAATTTTTTCAATTTTTGTATGCTTAAAAATTTTTTATTTTAAAATGGTTTTATTAACGAAACATCAAATTAACATTTAATTTCTGTCAAAAAATAAAAAGTTCAAAAGTGGATGGCAGTTCAACATATCCATCCAGTCCATCATATTACAATCCCATCTGCCCTGATAGCCTTTTTCCATCGTCGCTATGTCCTGATGGAATAAATCTCTCACTATATTTTCACTGAAGAAACTTAAGTGAGAATGTAGAAAGTGTAACTTTAGGGACATTCGGCAACCAGGCTTTTTATAACATTCCAAAAGTTTTCCAACAATATCTTTGTACTGTGGAGACTTTTTATTTACAAGGAAGTTATCTACTGCCTCCCTAAAAGATTTCCAATCATTTCTCTCAATTGACGTCATTTTTTGTTCAAAAACTTCAGAATTATCTTGCGAACATCTGGTTTAGTTTTTGAGAATTTTGGAAACAAGAGGAACAAGTCTTTCAATGATTGTCCATCTTTATTGAGTGCCTTTACGAACTTAAATTTAATATGAAGCGGCGGCATTAAAAATTTTTCTCTTACTAATGGCGGATGTTTAATGTTCTCTACACCACATGTAAACTGTGTTCTAATAGGCGAATCTATTCTGGTGTAGTGTTCGGCTATAGCACGACTGTCCCTTAAACACAGAAAACAGGAATTGTTGTGTAACTACCCTGGAGACCTTTTAAAGAAAGCAATAATTTTACCATTTCGGCAGACTTGCCATTCACGTTTTTTGTACTTGCCAATCTCTTCAAATAGCTTGTTCACATCACTACCGAAACACAAACCCCTTTCCACAGAAAAATAAGTGAAACATCTTTGGTGTCTTTTTCGGGCAGTTATAACTCGGCAACTGGGGTCTAAAATATTCTATTCCTTCAATCTGGATGTCAGAATTTCTCCATTTGATTTAATTAGACCAAGGTCTCTGATTAGATCATCCATTTCTTGTTGACTGGGAAAATGAGGTTCTTTGCTTTCATCATTTAAAAATAACACATACGATTCCTCCGAGTGAACATTATCGTTGAGACTTTTGTAGTCAGATTCTTCAGTTACTGAAGAAGGTAGCGTGGAAACAGGAAGAGTTTCAGAGTGCACTACTTGACTCAAGATCGGGATATATAATGACGTGTCGGTTTTTTGATCTTTTAAAGCTAGTGAGATTTACCAAAGAAAAGCAGCAGTCTGTTGCATGGTTTTTTGAACTTCGCCACATTGCAAAGGGCATGGCTCTGCGTAATGATTCACACAACACGTGCGGGGCCCAAGGTTTGTCTTGATTTCCAATTTTAATTAGCTAAGCCTCCTTAATACTAATACCTCAAAACGTCCCCATAAACAAAAAAATGTTACATGGTGTTATCTGCTGGACTTTGTTTGCATTTGACCCAGAAATTGTCGTTCAGCAGCATATTTTTGTAAATAAGAATGTGGGCTTCCCTCAGGATAGTTTTGAAATTTTCAAATGTTTCCAAAGGCCTCGCCATTTATTGTAGATCCCCTCAGGATATATTCAATAGGCAAGACTCCTTCATCATCTAGAGAAATGTTTTGGCTTTTTGGTTGTGGCGAGCCCTTATGAACAAACCACATGGATTCCTATTTAGTGTGAAGGCATACAAATCTGACCGTTGACGAAGTAACGGTTGCATCAATTATTTAAATTACTGAAGTTTACTTGGTGTAGGGCATGCCAAGATCGAATCAAGCACACAAATTGTGGTAATTCTACTGTATCTGTTTCTGAGCATTTTTGTTCTCCCATAATGCAATATATTCTATCAGAGACACACATTTTAGAGTAATGTATGATAAGGTATGGGGGAGTGTAATTAACTTAAACATAAACATTATGGGAACATACAAATGATTTAATTTAAAATTGTGAACCCCTAAACATAGTTGACAGTCCATTCTTCGATTTATACGAAATATGGTCTGAAAATAATGCATAACATTTGTTGAGCCGCCTGTGGCTTGCTTTCCCCGTTGAACGAGATCACATACATACGTGTAGATATATACGCTTATGCCTTATTATTGTAGCGTGCCGGTTGGTATTTCCAAGCGATAATTCACTACAAACATATTAAATAGCTAATTATAGCAATAACAAACAACAGCGAACGACGCACGTAATAAATATCCCCCTGGGTACGCAATTAAGGTATCTAAGATTACAAAACATATTTTACATTATATTTAGAATTTAACCAAATATCGACAAGGTTCCTGAAAATAAAAAATGTAAGTGATTGTAATTTCTATTTTAAAACCAATATACTGTGATAAACGACAGACGATGAAATAATAAACACTAGTTATACAAATAATTGAATGAAGTAAAGTGAGGTAGCGAGCCGACTTGTGTGGCTTTTACAGCCAGAACTATTGAACCTAAAATTATGAAATTTTAAACTTAAGATTTGTATATATTCGAAGAAAAAAAAACACAACACATGGAGATGAAATTACAAAAAATAAAATAATATTACCTTAATAAACATGCAAAGAAATGTAAGCAATCATACACGGAAACAACGCAATATCAGCAACAAATGACTTCTAGTAGGGGGAAAAAAAGTTGAACACGTGAGCACAGTCTTATGAAGAATTGCTGAACGAGGAAATCAAGGCAATGAGAAAGAATATTCCATGGCGGTAGATAGTTTAAGAGGGAAGTTTAAAAGGATTCACAATTGAAACACCGTTGGAAGAAGAAATATTGGATATAATGAGGGAACCACGGAACAAAAATGCTCAGGAAAAAAATAGCATGCCGGCCGATTGTGTAAAGGAAAGGGGGCATACCAAAAAGATTGATAACATCTGCCGATGATGTAATACAGGAAGTCCAGAAGTGGTGCAAATGCAACGGGATACTATTAAATATTTCAAAAACGCAAGTAGTGGAATTTCATCCTATAAATGAAAAAGTTGATAAAATGACCGTAATTTTTGTCTGAAACAAAAAAAAACCACAGAAAATTGTAATTCTCACATATTTTCTTCTAGATGAACTAAAAAAACCAAAAATCTTGAAATTCAAGATTTTTCTCAGGTTTGAAAATAAATATGCTCTTTGCAGGAAGAGAAAATCATTTCAACTTGCTAAAAAAGTTGTTTAGATTTTTTTTTTCATTAATCTTTTTAGTTCAAATCGAATAGAATGCTACTGAAGCCAACAAAAGTTTTGTTTCGTTTTGATTGCTTGTCTAGTTTTCTAGCAATCACGCCCACCAGTTTAGAAAAATCGTAAAAACGAAAACTCGCTCTAAAGTTTACGATCAGGAAAAATGTTAATTTTCGATTACTTACAGAATATCTCGTTATAATCCTACTATAGCTCTTACGAATTCAAAATATTATTGTGTCGAACGACCGATTGAACATTTTTCAGTACATAGTTCGGTGTTATGTGACTGCGGGGAGGGGGCGCGCTTCGTTTGTCCGAGCGTTCGTGCGTTCGTATATTTTTTGCTCGACACCTCACTGTGTTTAGTGCTGTATCTTTCAAAATATTGCGAATTAGCCGCTATAACTTTTTATACATATTCTTAGATATATTAGGCATAGAAAAAAATCTATTTTTTGAGCCTTCTAAAGCAGGATCCCCCCTTAAAGGACGTGGTTTTTACATCAATAGGGAATTTTATAATATGATTGAACATTTTATTGTAAATAATCAAATACCAGCAGATAATTAATTTAATTCATTTTGCACATCGATGGTTTAACGACCACTTGACTTATCACACAATGTAACAATATGTATTGTACATTTATTGACGAAATAAATATTATTATATTATTATTATTATTGCTCAATTAACGACACGAAACATCTGATGCCTGGAATACTGCGGTACTTCTACAGATTATGTAGACGACAATGGGCAGAGGAAGGAGGAATTAGAAAAAGTATCACAAACCTAGTTGGTAACGCAAAATATATGAAAATGAAAACACTCAAAACAGGTATCTACAGATATTAGACCTTCCAAAAAATGGCCCAATTCGAATATTTAGCGTTGACATTGACAAGTGTTGGCCAGGAGGATGTAGAAATCAATAAAGACCGCGAGAGGCAATGGTTCACTGAGAGTACTTACGAATGTTATCAAATCAAAGCGGCAATCGAGAACAGCAACAAAAGTACTATATTGATGCAACATTTGACCGCTTAATAAGAAAGAACAGAAAAAAATATTTAAGACAATCTTCGGGAGAGTTTAAACAGCAAGCTTGGAAGGGAAAAGAAGAAAGAACCGCAAAACATGTTGATTTACAAGAAACCAAGCTAGGTCATGTTTCAAGAATGCCTGATCACTTGCACCAGGAGATGTGGAAGAAGCGAAAAGAAGATGATTTACTGCTTTGAAAGCAAACCTGCTACGACGGGTTGTTGACCAATGGCAAGAAAAAGTTAAACACAAAAGAAAATGTATGAGGATTATAAACAAACACATTTGCAGTGGGTTATGAACATTAATTAAGCAGGTTCATAAAGAGAATATGATGGATCGGTGTACAATATTATTTATATATTATTTCATGTCATAGAACCTTAGTGGAGAAATCTTTCTTTTATTTTTTCATATATACGTTTCAATGGGCACTTCGTTCAATTCGGTGCTAGAATGTGACTGCACTATAACTAACTATAACTCTAGTGCGGGGCTTTAATAACTTTTTTCTAATGACTTTTGTTGAAACGTTAAAGTTGGCAGCTAATGACCCTCTTTTTCTAATGAAACTTCACTGTGTATAGTTATACATTATTATTCTACTTAATCCGAATATTATGGCTACATAAGAATCTTTTTTAGGCGACCGACACGAAAAATTTTCATTTCAGTCGTCAAACGCGGACGAAAAGTAATCGTTTTTCGTCCGCTTTCATTTTTCGTCCGCAATAGGGTGGCGCCATCTACCGACAGTTACCGAAATTGTATAAAAATAACCACATTGCCGTGAGTGTCAAACTGTGCATCTTGTTTACATTAGTAAATACGTGTTGGTGATAGACTTTTTAACTGATTATTGGGTAATTATTGTTTATAAAGCCGAAATAACTTCGAATGTAGACAAAGAAAACATAAACATGTCTGAAGGTGTCACAAATATGTACAATTGTTCAGTTGTCATAAATGACTATGTCAATAAATTGTAAGTAAATGTTGCAATAAATTTGAAAATTTTATGAGGGTCGCCTAAAAAATGTTGTGTGCACCACGGCCAAAAAGTGTTTTTTCGTCCTCGTTTGCTTTCCGACCTCGGCTACGCCTCGGTCGTAAAGAAAACTCGGACGAAAAAACAGTACTTTTTGGCCTTGGTACACAAAATACTATTATTGTACGCTTGCTAAATAAATATATATGAAATTTGTTTCTTAATTTACAATGACTATCTACATACGTTTGCTGCTTTTATAATAACTAAAACCGCAATACGCATCGAATATTCGGAGGGAATTTCCAGGAATGATTCGTAATCTGTGTCTCTTCTCTTAATGGAGATTTGTGAACTCTCAAAATCATACGCTAGCTGATTTAGAGTTCGCGAAGGAACATATTTCTGATTATGCTTTTCATAGTTTAAGAACCGTCCACGCCGGAATAATACACAAAGCTATCGAGTTTTTATAAATATGTGTTGAATATGCACACATGAGTCACGATAAGCTAACGTTTATTTTTACTTTTACAAGCGATCAATAACCCCTGCTTATTCTCCAACTTGCATTAATTTTTCTTATTATTCATAGCTTCTTAGAAGCTATGAAAGCTATTCATAGCTTCTTAGAAGCGAAAACAAATCAAAAGTAAGGTGACAGTGGTTTTCGTAATACGTGAATTAATTAATTTAAATTAAAAAAATATTTACTTTCATGAAAACATGATAATAGATATTTTGGCAACTTTATTTTTTACTGCCCGCAGTTGGGTACGATTTTAGGGATTTGTAGCAAAGCACAATCGTCATTTAAAAATAATCGATTATTCTCAATTTACAATTTACATTTTTGTGAACACAGGCCCCTTTCCAAATTCATCGCAAATCAGAACACGGGTTATTCGCGCAAACCGAACGACCTGACGAAAATTGAAGATAGATCCAGGGACACGGTCACCAGAAGGTTTTCCTGCAGAGACGCAGGAATTCTTTTACAGTGTGATAACATTGGCCGATAGATGCTTTTCCGCTGTCTTCTCCATATTTGTAATATTCATTTGGATAGTCACTAAAAACCTATGGAAGTTCCCTTGCAAGCAAATTTATATTTATTTCGCTGCCACCAGCCCACAAGCGAAAATTTACTTAGCCAAATTAGAGTTAAATTGAAACGCACTTTAAGATCAATAGAAAAACAAGCAGGTAAGCTTTAATTTAAGTTTATTACAAAATCAGAATCAAACCAATTACGGTGAGACAATTAAATAAAACATATTATAAATATCTGTTTTACGAACCTCAAAATCATCAATATTAATAATTACACTTTTGACCATAAAACTGAAGGAAACGAAAACCTATCCTTAATTCCTTTTTTCTCTCTCTGGTCCAAATAAGTTGGGAAGAGGAAATTCGATTTTGCTTGCACAAATTATGCATTGGGAAAATAACAGCAAGTTTTTGGATGTACATCTGGCTAGACATCATAATTGAAAATCTCAAAGAACTACGAGGTGTGCAAATTAAGTAATGAGACTGGCAACGTAGCGTTCCATCTGGCAACACTGGAGGCGCTGGCCTTGAAGGGGCGGCAGGGGAACATATGATCCGCCTTCAGTACGGGTTTGAACTCGCTCATTTGTTTGTCCGTAGCGATTTTTTTTTATGAAATGGTGTTTTCTATTGTGTTCCAAAAATGAGTGACACCAATTTCGAGCAAGGTGTGCTATCAGGTTTTGCCTAAGACTTGGACACAACGGAAACTCTTGCTAAACTTCAGCAGGCCTACGGAGATAGTAATTTGTCAAGAGCACAGGTTTCTCTTTAAGTCATTTTCAGAAGGAGGAGAGTCGAATCGAAGATGAACCACGATGCGGATGGCCTTCATCTTCAAGAACCGATGAAAATGACTCACACCACCGTTCATCAGATTTTGACCAATGAACTGGGGATGAGAAAAATCGGCGCAAAAGTGGTTCAAGAAAACCTTTCGCAAGGCCAAAAGGACATCAGGAGCGAAAGGTGCCTTGATTTTTTGGATTCGATTGAAAATGACCCCCATTTTCTGGAACGTGTCGTTAATGGTGACGAGTCTTGGGTGTTTGAGTACGACCCAGAAACCAAGCGCCAGAGCATGAAGTTGCACACTTTAACCTCTCCAAGGCCCAAAAAAGTAATGAAGACGAAGTCGAAGATCAAATATATGCCGATTTGTTTTTTCCATATCCATGGAATCGTCCACAAAGAGTTTCTACCTGAAGGCCCAACCGTCAATCAACACTTTTACCGGGAGGTTCTTCAAAAACTTCTTCATTCGTCATTCGTGTGAGCCCAAGCATCAAGAACAACCGGGTGTACGATAATGCTACTTGTCACACAGCAATTTACAATAAACGTGTTTTTGGAGAAAATGTTGCCACATTCACATAGCTCCTCAGCCTCCTTATTTTCCTGACTTGAGTCGTTGTGACTTTTTTGTCTTCCTGAAGTCGAAAAATCATCTTAAGGGAACTCATGGGGGCAGTCGAAAACATTCAAACGGCTGTAACAGACCAGCTGAAGGTTATTCCAGTATCAGAGTTCCAGCACTGCCATGAGGAGTCGAAGAACCGTGCGCTGTGTGCTTCAGAAGGAAGTTATTTTGAGGGTGACAATATACAATTGTAATTCTACTTATATTTTTTTGATCAGTTTCATTACTTTATTTACAGACCTCGTAAGTCAATTTGGAAGCAACTTGCTCAGCATCCTATGGGTGTCTATAGTTAATCTTAAGGCATTGTTTTCTGTCCAAATTTTGACCATGCTTTCTAGAATATAGAAACATTTTGGAAAGTTTGTTACCTAGTTCTGTCATAATGGAAAGTTAATTGTTTAAAAGTATTATCAGTGCTTTAGGTGTGACGAAAAACTATAATTTACGTACAGAACCTGTTAGTTTACACTTAGCTTATTAGTGCGAACAATAGCAATGGCGGGGATATCGAAGGGGATCCGGAGATGAGTGGAGCAGATATACGTGGTGTAGGGTGAGGGTTTAAAATAAGATTTCAGAGAGTTTTAGGACTAGGTGGAGGCTTTTCAACATATGCGGAATTAGAGGAAACGCAAACGAAGGGGCAGGAAAACCTAAAATATGGCCGCTGGCATTCGCAGACGATGCATTCATTGCATCTATGCTAGAAGGATTCGTGGACAGAAAGGATTGGGATCTCACAACAACACAAACAAAACAGAAGTGATAGCGTTTAGAAAATGAGGATGGAAGTACAGGTGATATGGAAAGGGGAAATAATAGAACAGGTAAAGGAATGTATGTATTTAGGGTATGCAGTGAGAGATAATAGCAGCAAGGGACACATGAAACATATGGGCAGAGAGGAGAAGAGAGTAGATGAAGGACTGAGGAGGAGCCTGTGGATGAAATTCAATGAAACAATGGTGGTATGGAACATATGTATCAAGAATATCCTGATGTGCGGAGCGGAAATATGGGCATGCAAAGAACATAAAATTTTAAGAAGGATACACCAATGACAGCTAAAAAGGCATGAGACAGGAAGTGAAAGATGGACGGGGAAAATAGAGGTCAGATACGAAATAACAGCGAGCGGTGATAGAACAGAGCTTAGTGAAAATGGAGGAGTTAAAGAAAAGGGATAACAAAAGAAATGTCATATCCAAACGGGCAGAAAGTAGGATAATAATGTATGAAAAGGCAAGGTTATCCGTGGGAAAGGCGGAATGGAAGAGACGTTAGGTGGAATAGATGGATAGAGAGATGGTAACAGGTGCAACGTAAAATACAAAAGGAGGAAGCTAATATATTTAAGGGGAGAGAGATTGGCAGAGGTAGAAAAAATGTTAGCAAGGGGTGCAAGTTCTGTGGAAAGGTTGGGATGGGTGGGAACATCGGTTAGGAGATTGAAAGTAGACGAAAAGAAGAAAATACTGGAGAAGAGTTTGGGAGAGAACCGAGAGGGGCAGGAAATTGTCAGGAAAAATAAAAGGGACGAAGGAGGAATGTAGGAAAAATAGGGAAACGGGATAGCACGGTGAAGAAAAACACTGAAAAGAGAAGGGTAATGTGGGAGGAGATGGAAGAAGAAAAGGGCGAAGAAGTTAAAGGAAAATGAAATAAAGATTTATTATGTTTTTTTTTTACATTTACGTAAATGCAAAATCTGGACTAAACGACATAGAGAAATGCTGTGCACGAGAACTTGATGTTTGTTCAGTAGCTATCCTATCTCCAACGATGATAATTAATTATTTCCGCCTCGATGAATCTTTTATAATTTTCATTATCACTTGCGGTTGCGGTTTTTGCGGACCAAACAAATAGTACAAATAAGGACTTATTAGTCGACACGAGGAACTTAGATAAGTCAAACACTGGCTGGCTCTGCAGGCATTACATGCAGAATTTTTGTATTTTAGTAATATTTCGTAATATTTGGTAATAATTCTTCATTCACATTTCACAACGTTGTAACGATTTAACGTCTTACTAAAAAGTTTTACGTATAAAGTAGAAAAATAATCATTAAATAATGAAGCGAGTCTCCTTCACTAGTCAGGTCGAAAATATAATACAAAAAATTCAGTGTTTATCGATTTAATTTTCTGTTTGTAGTGTACTGAGTTACTACTTGGACCATACCGCATAATCCAACCATAACTGTTAACTCATGAAACAATATTTTGGAAAAGATAACGCAGGTATAAAAACTTCAGGGGTGTATCTTCCTCTATATAGACAGAGCACTCCGTACGGCACATATAAGCTGTAGATTTGTATAGTATCATAAGGATTCAATCTGATATAAAACAAATATGAGCGCAAGTGTTTTAATGGGGTTAATAAAGTTAGGATGTCTATTAAGAGAATGTAGCCATCTTAGAATTTTGTTTAAAACATCGACTTGCTGGTAGTGGGGTCTCTAAAAGTTGGCATGTGATACGTACAACATTTAGTTCTTTAGTTCGTTGAGCGTAGAGCTGCAGTGTGTTTAAAGCGACCAACCATTTGTAAACGTATGTAACTTGTTATGGTTATTTAAATCGGAAATTTATATTATAAATTTTAACCGCATACAATATCGACATAAAATAATAAATAAAGTGAGAGTTATACAATTCAAAGTAAGTTTCAAGATACTGAAATGTGTGGACAATAGTATAATTGTTTCATTCTTGTTTATTGCAAATTTCCAAACGATCTGTACAGTGAAACGTAACAAGTGCTAACTATGGGGCCAACCATGAGAATTAATTATTATCACACGCCACGCCGCAGTAACGCTCAAAAAGAATTTAGTCTAAAAGATTGCTTAACTATATTAAAAATCCCAAGTAAATAAAGTAATGCTGACCTAAAACCGAGCAGATTAAGTGCATTAAATCGTAAATACTTATTTTTTTAGTTATTTCAAAAATTCGCACCTGCGAACGCTTAAATTAATAAAGTTGTTGGAGTAAAATCGAGTTAGTTTATTCAAGCAATATCCGCTTTTTTCGCTAATTAGGTAAAAACGTTACAACCCTGTTAAAAAGTGAGTTTGCATTTCTACTTAATCGTATGATTCATCACGTGTTTGTGAGTAAACCTGTTGATGGAATTTCAATGAATCGTGACGTAAATTGTGGCGTCAGACGTGTCTACCAGTTAAAAATCGCAGAAATGAAATATGAATAAACATGAATATCGGACGACACAGAAGAGAAAATATAGCTAGATTGAAGTGTTTGAATGACGCATGTAAGTGAAAGTATTAAATAGGTTGAAAATAAAAACAATAAAATTAAATAATGAACGATTCAAAAACTAGAAACGAATGTAGTAAAGAGAGAAATAAAAAAATAAATAATCTGCTTACATAGCGCACATTATTAAAACACTTTCAAAAGAACTACAGTTGCAAAACCCGTGCAGATACATATCCGCTTTGGAGAGCTATAGTACTATAGTAGTGAGAAAGAGTGAAAGAGAAGACTGTGAAATCAAATGAATAATATGCGGAATTGTTTAAATGGTAATGAAGATGAACGAAAAATAATTATGAAAATAATTCTGTAACAGTGAAATTACCATACGCCTTACGAAACGAACGAGTGAAGAAAAATTAAATTAAATGACACAAATGACGAATCAAATGTGGTGCTATCGTCGACTTCCTCCGACCCCCCAGCATTGTGTATAATCTAATCTAGGGAAACAGCTTATGTTATATATTATTTTGAAAGCCCTCATACATTCCTAGGAAAAATTGATTCTGTCTGGAGTATCATACTTATATTGATTTAATTTTGTGATTGCAGAATGGAGAAAAACACAGCACCTCCACCATACTCGGCGTATCCAAGTAGCCCGCTGTATCCAAATCAACCACCACCACCAGGATTTATACCACCTACACAGACCCACCATACTGGTAAGGACCATTACTAAATTGTGGCTAAATGTTTGGACAAAATAATTACGAATCGGTTTAACTACAGTTATTTGTTTTAATTTTATAGAACTAACTATAGTTATTGGAGTAGTCAAATAGGAAAAGGATTGTAAATATTTATTCGGTGCTTTTACGCAATTTATCACCATGCAATAATATTCACAATAATAACGTTGTGCAATATTGCAACCAGTTTAATTCTCAACTAGTTTAAGCTGCCGAACTAGACAGTAACGTAGCATAAATTGTTTAGAGACGATTGGTGGATAGTTAAATCATTCACATTCATCTAAAGTAAAATTTAAACCAAAGATCAAATCATTGTGACGCATCAAAGAGTTTAAATTTAAATTTAAATATTTGGGATACTATACTACAAAATATTAAATTTTAAAGATTCCATAGATCTTTTTAATCCGATTTATGTAAAACAAAAATAATTTGATAACCTAGTGAATATTTGCATTACAATGACGCCCAGAAACCATTGAAACGGAAATTTATTTTATAATGTTTGGGAATAATTTAATTTAAATTTTAACCATGCAACTATATTTATGCACATGATATCATTTGGCGCTTAGATGACCTTATTCAAAGTTATATCAGCAGATGTAATGTATACATTACTAAAATGGTCTTTAAATTATAATTTGATCAATGTTTTCAACCGCCTTCAATTAATTATAAGTAGCAGACCGCAACAAATAATTAATGTTCTCAACAGAGACGATATGAATAAATTCCATTCCATCTTTGTTCATGCTTTTGTACCTCGGACCGATAAACAGTTCTACATTTTCTTGATTATTGAAATCATAATAAATTGATTGGAAAGTTCGCGCTTTATTTTTTTTAAACTTGCAAATCTAATTAATTTATTAAAATAGTACGTTTGATGTGTACCCGTTTGGATTGGATTGTGTTGCGTATATTTGCTTATTAATTATATCTTTATTTTTCATTTTCTATGGCATAATATTTATTAATTCTTCTTTTTGTACTCCCATTTACTCTCATTTACATTGAACGTATTCTTTTATTTTATAGTAATTAACTGGAATTCCAATTATGTACATTCAATTTATCATTTCGAAATATCACAGTAATCAACACACAAAACGCAGGAAGGAAAACAAATAATCATAATTATATAGTTTCCACTTTATTTTTTGCGATTCATCTCAACTTCTCCATTTAAATATTTATATCTCAAAAAAATCTTAAAGCATATTTTTCATTTATATTCGTTTTTTTTTTGTTTAGTTAACTATCATGATACAAATTTACTGGGAAATTTTAGCCTTCTAAATAATTTAGGTATCTAAATGATAATCATTAAACGTAGATACATCTTTAGCAGTTCTATAAATTTAATGCTTGCATATTTAATTATATATTATTTTTAAAACAATTATGTACATATGTGTATTTGTTTACACATATGATTGATTATTCCACGTACTCTATACATAATTTTTGCAACTGCATCCACACAACAATTTCGCAATGTTACCAAGGATTCCTTTCAATTGACGCATGACGATGACCCTTGGATGTATCTAAAATTAAAAGTAATTAAGTGGGATTATTTTTGTTTGTCAACGTATGAGTCATAATTAATAGTTTTGGTTTGACGTGTATTTTTTTTAATTGCGAATTGCGACGTCCTTTACGATGTAGTCGCAAGTGGTGCTAATCATAGTTGCAAGAAATGATTCGCGGACGAGTTGCATTTGAAAAGATATACAAATAAAGAACGAAGTTACCACGTTCCAAAAATTTCCTATGAGTTTCCATAGTGTCCAAAGATAATAATTTTAAGATTCATAGTTAATCCCGTCTGCGTTCCTTTGGTAAATAGGGAACGAACTTTTGCTTGCACCTTTACATAAATAATTTAATACCATGTTGCTTGATGAAACATAAAATAGTTAAACAAATCAAAAATCAACACCACCTTGCTAGTTGGCACAAATATTTCATGAACCGTTTTACATTTTAGCATTTTTATATTTTTCAAATGTACATTATTGATTGAAGAAAAACAGTGCGTGTTAGACGGTTTAAAATTACATTATTTTGTACAATTACATTTACATAATTGCGCGTGCAGTAAACAGTCAATTTTAATCCTAATTACACCATATAATACTTAGTGAAACTAGTTTTAATTTAAATATTACTTTTAATTATTGCACAACAAATTTTTCCGTCCTCGACCATATGTTTGCAGACTTCTACTTGTTAAAAGTAAATACAACTAACTGTTTTTCTGTTAGTTCTTACATACTTAATCAAAATACTAGTTTTAATTTAAATATTACTCTTAATTATTTCACAACTAATTTTTTCGTCCTCGACCATAAGTTTGTAGATTCCTACTTATTAAAAGTAAAACATAACTGACTGTTTTTCTGTTAGTTCTTACATACTTAATCAGAATGCTAGTTTTAATTTAAATATTACTATTAATTATTTCACAACTAATTTTTTCGTCCTCGACCAAAAGCTTGTAGACTCCTACTTATTAAAAGTAAAACATAACTGACTGTTTTTCTGTTAGTGCTTTCATACTTAATCAGAATACTACTTTTAATTTAAGTATTACTCTTAATTATTTCACAACTAATTTTTTCGTCCTCGACCATAAGTTTGTAGACTCCTACTTATTAAAAGTAAAACATAACTTACTGTTTTTCTATTATTGCTTACATACCTAATCAGAATACTTTTCAGTTTAACATTGACACTATTTGACTCAAGATTTTAATTTTCTTACCTTGCTTTGTTTCATATGAGGAAAACATGTTTCATGTTTTTATTACATCTAATTTAACATTGAGAATTTCTTGCGTGCATGTGCACATGTGTTTGCAACGGATTATATAACTTTCAGCTTTTACTATCAATTTTTGATATTATCAGAGCTTTGTAATTTTTTTTCCAATATCTTTATTGCACTGAATGTTTTTAACTTTGCTCCAATGATCAAAAGTGGATTAATTATATAGTTTCATTAAAAAAGTTGTGAACCAAATTGTGAATTAAGGCGTTAGTGAAATGGCTGTATTCTAAATAGACATCTTAGGGAAAGGACTTGTGCCGGTTGCATCAAGAGGGAAACTACTCTTCCAGATCTTGGCATGATTAAAAAAATCATCCATATTTCGAATGAATCTCTTAATCTGGTTCTAGTTCTCTTAATCTGGTTCTAGGTTTACATGAAGTACATATAACATATCGTATAACTTTTCATGTTTTTTGTTAGCTCGTTATCCGTTCTTCTTTGTTCACGAGTAATCCATGTATAAGAAGCGTATGCGTACTTCTCTCTTTAGTTATTATTGTTTGTGATTTATTTAGCTATCTTCATTCGCGCATAAGGTATCACGTCGCCAAATGTCTTTAATGTGTGGTTTGATTTACATCTTAGTTCATCT
The DNA here is from genome assembly GCA_959613385.1 of Geotrupes spiniger. Taxonomy (NCBI): domain Eukaryota; kingdom Metazoa; phylum Arthropoda; class Insecta; order Coleoptera; family Geotrupidae; genus Geotrupes; species Geotrupes spiniger. Next base: position 20,418,045 of record OY390736.1, on the reverse strand, counting down.
TGCCAAAGTGGACATGCCAAGGAAACGATTTCGTCCTACAATCCATGGTGTCATCCTTTTATTCATAGTTTGCTGCCTTTTATAACGCATGTGTTATACCATTCCTATGGTTTCGTATTTTTACAGTTGTGTAATATTTTCAATTATCACTAAATACACCATACGTTTATGCTTCAATATTAAGGCAAAGTCTGAAGGATCGTTTTGCAGAAAAACTCCATTAATTTAACAATTAGTTTACACCAATATTTTCATACCTCCCTAGGAAAGTAATTGTCATGAGCCTTTATTTTTGAATTAATGGTTCTTTTTTCTGTGAGATGATTTAACTGTTCATGGTCAAACGTTGTAAAACATGTCAGAATATTGTACAGTAATTACCTTTAACTGATGGGACGTGCAATACTAAACATAGGTACTGGTAGACTTACTTACTTACTTACTTACAATTTATGCCTCAAATACAGAAATACTTAACTAATATATCGTCACACGAGGTACTTCCAATAACTCTGGCGAGCCAAATAAATCCTTGCAAATTTGGGCTGAAAGATGATCTTGGATTGGCGGTGTGACTTTGTGAGTGTTACTGTTAGTTACGTCTTCGAGACCTTTAGACACGTTGCATTACTAGTTTTATTCTTTCTCTCCCATCCTATAATTTATTTCTTCAATTCATTATTCCTTGCTAGAAATTGGTCTTCAAATACGTAATATTATCTTCTACATTCGTAGTTTATTATGTTCTTGTTTCCTTAAGCATATGTATGTTTTCTATTGTCGCTTACTGTATTGTCTTCCTCGGTCTTGTGCGTTTTATTTTTCATCAAAACTTCTCCGAAGCAATCTTTTTTACTGTTCCTGAGTCTGATTCTTTTCATGTGCCATATTTTCACTGGGTTTCTTATTGTCATATTTCTGTACGTTTATTTGTACTGTCATCATAGCATAAGCTCTGTTCCCCCTATTTTTTTACAGTTTTTAATTGATTTCAATAATTTTTAGTTATTTATTCCCATACGTCTGCTACATTTTGTGTAAGGTCGTCTTTAGTCTAACACATCTCTATTTTGTAATTAACTTTTACATGTTTAGCTTATTATGTTCTTCTTTTTAAGCATATTTTGTATTATTCCTTCTTTTATTGTCTTCTTCAGATTTTCCCATATTGTTGCTACAGAATCTATTTCGTCCTTATATTAATTTTAAATCGATCTTGCATAAATTATAACATCTGTTTACTGTTCATGTATATATTAACATCTAGTTTATTTCGTTGGTATCATTCTTACATGATCTCGGTCATTTGCCTCGGTCTATGTACACAGATTTTGTTTTCTACACTGCTCCTCAAAAAATTGCAGATACCTTCAAAATTGTTGTTGTGTGGTGCATGAAAAAAAAAGAAATCTTTTAATTGTGTTTAAAATAAAGAGCACCCATCTTTGCAACGACAAAACAAAAAAATCAATAATAAATTTAAAAAAAATTAAGGAATAATTAATAAATGAACATACAGGAACAAACCAAAAGAACACCACAATTCATCACTAATAACCCGTGTTACCACCACTAGCTCTTATAGCGTCCCTTAAACGATTAGGTATGCTTTGAATGAAGGTGGCAATGTATTCTTGAGGGATTTGAGCCCATTTTTCTGTCAGTGCCACTCTTAAGTCATTCAACGTCTCCGGTCGGCGTTGGCGACGTCTCACTCTTTTACCAAGAAAATCCCAGACGTATTCTATTGGATTCAAGTCGTGACTATTGGCTGACCACGGAAGACATCCTATACCGACTTGTTCCAAGTATCGGATGACAACTTGTGTGACCCAACCCAACCGCGAGAGCGTGTCTTGCACAGTCTTCGCGGTATGTTAAAATGTTGTGCAATATAGCGGCTATCGTTGCTTAAAGCAACCATTTAAGCATTCATTTGTGGTCACATGGTACACAAATTTTTCATCTAAAAAGTGGATTGGAAAAAACACAAGTTAAGTTAAGCGAATATTTTTAGACACACTCACAATTATTGTGAAATGAGTTACCGCTGGTGTTGCGCTAAAGAGTACAATGTAATAACTAGGATTTTCTTTTAAAACCCTATCAAGGCATTAGTTAATTAATTACTTGAGTTAAATTCTCAGAAAAAATAAATTAAGCACTTAAAATTTAAAAAAAAAAATGTGGTGTCCGGAATTGTTTGAGCGCCAGTGTAGTTCCAATGAATTTGATTTTGTTATCGTTATCCTTATTACGAGTACATGGCCTCAATTTCGGATTACCATTACTTATTGGATTTTCTATTTTAAGTGTGGAGCCTTAGTTATGTATTCTTAAAATGTGTAAGTAGTACAAAAAGCACTGATTTATTACTGACATCCAGGTGGCACGTAACCTTGAAATTTTGTATAGTATAAATTTGCATCAAATTAAGGCATCGTAATTTAAATCTTACACTCTCACGTTTGAAGCCAAATTTATGCTTCTATCATCGCTGAATAAAAATTAGTTTGTTTTGCAAGAGAAGAACGTGATGGAATTTTTGTACTGCTTATTAGGTGGGTTTTATATCAGTGGTCGTACTCCTATTCCCGAAACATGTAACGTACTGTCTTTTACCTGCTGCAAAGCAGCAGCTGAAATAAAACGGTTTTTATAATTTTCATTTGATAAGAATGATAAGTAAATCACGCATAGTTATATGTCAACAAGATAAATGGCGTCACAGCAAATAATATTAAATTGTTAATTAAATATTTGATAAAAAGCATAAGGTATCGTATGTTTAATTGAAGCGAACAGATATCTACTGGGGTTCACATATGTAATTAATACATTGTGAAGTTATTAAGTTTCATACTGTAAACCTATCCTATCGCAAATTAAGGATAGAAGTGCAATTTGTGTTGGAGACTATTAAATGTTCTTTTTAGCCGTCAGCACAACATTCGAATGCAATGTAATATCAGGAGATTTTGTTTTATAAGATATTTGAAAGACTTTAGTTATTTATTTTCAGGTACATTACTAGTTACAAATACTCACGAAATTATCACATTTCGATTTTCCCACTAAGCAAGTCATATTATAGGGTCACTTAATACTTACTAAAAGAAATAAATAGAAACGGAAGTTTGTTGGGAGTTGCCATCATTTCTTGCTTGAAGAAATATTTAGAAAGGCGGGAAAGCTTTTCGATTTCCTCTTTAAGTTTCGTCTTTTCGAGTATTTTTTTAATTGTTGTTCATCGATGAATTGGGGCTGTTTCGTCTTTTCGAGTATTTTTTTAATTGTTGTTCATCGATCAATTGTTGCTGTTGATTTTAAAAGCGACTTGGCAAGGTTAATTTCAATTGCTTGTTTTTGTTCTTCAAATGAAGAAGTTATTCGGATGGAAATAATTTGTCGAAGAAAATATCTCTTCGATGTGTACCTTAATTCCCCGCTTGGAATATATTAAATTTCTCGCTCTGGTGTATGTACATAGAACTTACATCCGCTTAAGTAGCCTTTCAGACCTATTGCATGTTTCGACACATTTCATTAATGATGTCGTTTGCATTCTCTTTTATATTGTATTCATTCACATAACAGCAAAGCTGCTGCCATGGATGCACTCTAACGAAATAATTTGCCAAATGTAACCCTGTGTCTTGCCACATTCTTTGTTCTGTGTTATATTAACAAAAAAAAATGGATAAATCACTTTGATTTGATGATCATTTTATCTTTAAAACAACCGCATACCATTTTTGCTATACTTACTTACAATATTTGACAGAACGTTTTATTTCAAATTCTTATTTTGTATCAGATTGTGAGATTATTTTAATTTGTGTAACGAACTAGCCTACGTATATTTTATGCATTGATCAGAACATAGCAACAGTAGATTAAAAACACGCAGAAACCGTTATTTTAAACTTAAATAGCAAACGAAACACTTGCAAAATATCCGTTTGGAGCCGCATCTGCATCTGGCATCTGCTGATCGGCGGTTCTCTGGAAGATATGTTTAATAAATAATCGCTATTTCGCAGTTAGATGCCATCACACATAATATTTTTAATTAATTTAAGTATCTTTAACGTAATAAAATTGTGCAATCGATGAATTGAGCCTCTATGGAATTCCATTGTCGACTACTCTATACATTAGCTGCACATACGGTATCAACAAATTTCTTTCAAACGTTATGTGTCTTAATGTTAGATATAAATAAGTTTCTATTTTAATCTAGTATTATAGCAGCGGATGCTTAACGTTGAATACAGTCTCCTATTGATAAGTTGGAGGATGGCGATTTTTTGAATTTCTGCATGCACGTTGCAGCGTCATGTTAATTTCTATGTTATCAACATTTCGAATGTATTATACTTCCGTCTTTGCTTGAAATGATGTCAATTTAAATGCCATCTAGCAAATATTCTGAAACAAACAAATCATTTGTTATTTGTTCACTTTAATATTTTCATACACGTTAATGTTATATTGCAATACAAATATAAAAAATATTTAGTTGCACATAACTGAGAAATCAAAATGATATTTGTAGTCTTATAAAAAAAATCACGAATGCAAGGATATACATAATCCCTGACTGGAGATCGCTCTTTCTGTCTGAACTGATTACTGATGGAAGAATAAAATATATTTAAAACTAATAAATGTTGTACTTTTGGTTTTTCAATAACTAAAACAAAAAAAAATGATTTGGTGCAATTTGCAATTCCTGAAATATCCAAATTTGCACCAGGTGCAGGCGAAGTCATAGGATTAGAGTGAAGACTGAAGAGCTACATAGATATGACAATAGACGAACTCCAAGATAGTAAAGCTAAGACAACTCACCACCAATAAAAGGAAAAAGAAATTCGTACGGTAGAATTTATTTATTTTATTGCTTATCTAGGAGTTATAAAACATAATGGTTGGTTATAATAATTTTGTATTAATTTTTATTCTATTTATTATGTAGGGCGTAATTGAAAATATGTTCTCGTCAATTCATCAATACAATAAAACGAAATTCGAGTGATCCAATAGATTTATGGTATCACGAATTTCATTTTCCTTCTATTGGTGGTGAGTTGTCTTAGCTTTACGATCTTAGAGTTCGTCTACTGTCATATCTATGTAGCTCTTCAGTCTTCACTCTAATCCTATGACTTCGCCTGCACCGGGTGCAAATTTGGATTATGTTCCACAGTGTCTAAAATATTTCTTATTATACGCTATCGGATACATTCTACGTCAAACACAATCTTCATTTCTTGTGCACCACACTTAAGCAACGATCACTGAGTAGAGATCGCCACTCTTCCATTTTGCAATTCTTTCCATTTCCTCATATTGACGTTACTACTTACTGCTCACTCATTAAAATGAGCAGAAAAAAATTTGCCCGAACCTTTGCGAAGGTTGGGACAAGATAGGGACAGTCAAGATATGTTGCATTATTTTCCAATGTTCGAGATAAATATCAATTGGAGTCTCATTTTCGCAGAGATTACAAACTAAATGCTCGGACATCTAAATTTACACATGCACAGTTTATTGGTTTTGTGAATGCAGCTAAATATTGATACTCTGCGGAAACCACGCGTGCTCATTGTAATTACTGTTCTAAATTAAACTTGTTAAATTCTATATATATATTTTTTTATAAAATATTTTTAACAATCAAAGGCGTGATTGATTAGAACATAAAGAAATATTCTATAAATTAAACGTGAAATATTTTAGAAATGGTAGATCTGAATCTAGTGCCATTAAGTGTTTTTTATTTTTGATAACATGAACGTATGTGTAAAAGTACAATTAACAATTTTTGGACATTGTTTTCTTGAACCTTTCATTCGTTAATATTTTTATTTAATTATTTGATAGTTTTTGCATTATTTTTTACATAAGATTGATTATAGATCATTCATTTACATTAGTACACAATGCGCAGAAACGAATTTTGGTCAAGACAAGTTCATATCTAGATTGTAGGGGATTTTCTTTTCAGAACAAATTAATATTACTACATCCACTTGTAAATACAATAATTTTCATATTGCATACGCCACTGCTCATCAGCTGACATCAATTTACCGGTCAGATTTCGATGAGTCATCATGTACTAATGTAAATGAATGATCTATACACGAAATAGGTGTCGCCTTCTGATTTCCTAGTATGTATTATATACTCAGTGACATATAAACTGCACCACCTAGAAGGGGTGGGAAGTTTTGGACCAAATTTGGCAGGAATAGTGAACTAGTCCAGGGAAATAGTTGATTAAAATTTGAAACCCAATCATCAAGTAGTCATGGGATTTTTGACGTTTGTTTTAGAGGTGATGATAGACAAGCAATTATCGAGTCATTTTTTGAATTTGTTCCACTTTTTCGGATCCCGTTCTTTAATTTAAAGTGTTTCAAGTGTTTAATGATGCCTAGAGGAAGGAGACCTCAAGTTTACCAGCAGTTGAGTGACTTTGACCGAGGGCGGATTGTTGGTTTACGAGAAGCAGGTTTTTCGTTTAGAGAAATCGGCAACCGTTTGGAACGGCACCACTCAACAACAATGCGTGTTTATCAAGCGTGGTCGGAACATGGGGTTGAACGTCGAAGATGAGGCACTGAGGCTCAAAGACGAACCAATGAACGTCAAGATCGCCGCTTAAGACTAATGGCCTTGAGGGACCGATTCTCTACAACTAGATCAATAGCTGATCAATGGTTAGGTGAACAAGGTCGTCCGATAGGCTTGCGAATAGTTTATCGGCGAATAAGAACCTTTGGCTTGCTGTCTACCGCCCACATCTTGTGCTACCCCTCACTGCTCAACATCGCCAGGAACGTTTGGCCTGGTGCACGGAAAGACTTCAATGGAACTTGGAGTGGCATCGAGTTGTCTTTAATGACGAATCGCGATTTTGTTTAGCAATGCTGCTAGACGAAGACGTGGCGAAAGGCGCAATCCTGATTTTTCGATTGCGAGGCATGTTCACCGAACTGTTCACTTTTCCAGCAAGATAATGCACGACCTCACGTAGCAAGGGTTTCTCTTGACTTCTTTGAAGAGGCCAATGTTAATCTTTTGCCTTGGCCGCCAAGATCTCCCGATTTGTCGCCCATTGAGCACGAAGCAAGAAGTACAGGCTGCTTGGGATACCATACCCCAAGAAGACATTGATCACTTGCTGGAATCAATGCCAAGGCGGGTCAATCAGTGTATCAGAAATAGGGGCGGACCAACACATTATTAAAGAAAAATCAAAAAGATGAAGTGTTTTCTTTATCAAATTTTAATCAATTGTTACCTTAGACTAGTCCAATGTTTCTGCCAAATTTGGTCCAAAAATTCCCACCCCTTCTAGGTGGTTCAGTTTATATGTCACTTAGTATGCTTACTTTCTTTCACTGTAGAAGTATTTATTGTATTACTGGACACAACTTATAATGTAGTGGCAAAACTTATTAAGGAAATATTAAGCAATGTTACAGAATGTTTATTGATTTCAAATAAGCATGTGATAGAGTAAATAGAGAAAAAATGTACAATGCAGTGAGAAGAATAGGAATACCCGAAAAAAATAAGCCTAACAACTATGACGCTGACTAAAACACAAAATAAAGTGTCCTGGAACAAAATGGCCTAACGTAAAGAGGCCCTCTCTCTACTATACTCTTCAGCCTGGATTTGGAAAGCATAGTTAGAAGCAGCAAATTAAAAATGGAAGGGGCAATATAGAACAAGGAGCATAAATGTCTAGCAGCGTGGACGGCATTATACTCCTAGCAAAGACGAAAGTGGAATTAAATAGGATCACCAAAAAAATTGGAACAGGGAGCTAATGTTTTCGGACTAGAAATAAACCAACAAAAAAAATTGGAATTGGCTAAAAGAATTCTTATACTGGGAGTCATGATAAACGAATAGGGGGCACGAGAAGCAGGAAATAAATCTCAGATTTGCGAAAGGTAACAAGAAGTACGAAATGCTAATGAAATCAACGAATACGCCAAGAAGAATGAAGATAAGAATTTATAAAACCGTTATTAGGCCAACCGTTAAAAGGATGCCATTGATATATAGGAACGAAAAATAAGAGTTATTTACGGTGGAATAAACACAGAAGACGGTTAGAGAAGAAGAAGAAATAAACTAGACATGTTTTCGAAATTGGTTATTTTTGTCCACAGATATTCAAACGTCGTCTATTCGATCTTGTCCCATAGTTTCGTTGCTTCTTTTCGCCTCTACATTCATCATTTTGCTGTTCCCACATTTGTTTCAATTTCCTTGTTCTCCATTTCTTTTATCAATGCGTCAAATATTTCCGTTTCTGTGTCTGCTCTCAGGACTACATCGTCTACGAATGTGATTCTCTGTATGTGCACTGGCTTCTAATTTTGTACTCTACACAGATACTCGGCGCATCCTTGCAATTCCTTATTATTACATCCATTTCAAACTTTTGATTTCTCTTCCTCCTCTGTATACGCTTCCTATCACCATTATTATTTCGTCCAACACGCCTCTTTTCTTTTGGGTGTTCCACATTTCCTCTCTGTTTACTGTGTCGAAAGCTGACTTTAGACCATATATTATTTTAATCACTACTGACACATACCGCACTGTAATTTTCCCTTTCTGTCATTGCATAATTTTTATGTAGTGGTATTACTATATTTCTTTCACAATCTCTTGTTATCGTTGTGCCTTCATTGCTTCTTTGCACATGATTCATATCAATTCCTTTACTGTTTCTCATATAATGTTTTTTGTGTTTCTTCTTTATTCTCTTTCTTTCTATCTATAAACATTGATATCCATATGGGCATACGTGGGACAAACAAAACAACATCTAAAACGTTGATTCCATTCTCATCGACAAGATTAGGTTTCTATGATTAGAAATAAAAAAGTGTGAAATATACAAAACAAATCATCGAGGCGGCCCACTTTGGAATCTATTGACATTCCTCCGAATACTAATATTAAAAATGAAAATTCAATGTTATCAGCAATTTATAATAACAAGATTGTCTATCTAACTTTGAAATATGAAAAGAATTAATATAAATATATAACCCACAAACAATATTGTCTAGCGATCCACCATCTTTCATGTAATTTTTACATTTTTCTGTCATATTTGACAAGACACATTTTCAATTATATATATATATATATATATATATATATATATATATATATTTATAATTTATTTCTTTTCTTTTTTCTTTTGTCGTATTTCTTCTTAGAAATTTTATTTCTTTTGATGGGATTTTCGACAATTAAATGACAAAATGTTTGTTAGAACATATTTTACTATTAAAATATAATATGTTTATCAACAACGTTTCGGCCAAAAGTGGCCTTTTTCATAGTCTGTAATTAAATAAAAGTATCATACATATATAAATGGTCAGCATAATACAATTGGTGGTAATAATTTTATTTACATTATTAACTCAATTATATTAAGTGTCAAAATATTAGTAAAATTGAAATGAAAATATTATTATTGAGTTAATAATGGTTATTATATAATATTCCTAAACTTATTATTTATTACAGTATACATATGCAAAATTTGAACATAATATTGAAAAGAAAATTGTTATATTACTTACTTTTATATTAGTTATGATGTATAATAATTTGGCATATTGTCATAAATTATGCATGTCAATATTTTTTTTTTGGTGACTAGATAAAATTATTTATATATTTACATTAATAAAATTATTTTCCTTTTATGAGTTACAAATTCCGATAATATATATGTGAAAGATTATCAACATCAGTTTTATTATTTATTGTTTGTGATTCAATTTTGATAAAAATCATTTCAAGAATAAGTCTGGATTTATTGTTTTTTTCTATTGCGAGTATTGAAGTATTACTAAAATCAAATTTGTGTCCTGTTTCATTTTGATGAGTTTTTAAAGCTGTGTTGTTATTAGAATATTTATGTCCATTAATTCTTTCTTTTAAATATTGTATAGTTTGTCCTATATAACATTTATTACAATTTGAACATGGTATTTTATAGATACAATGTGTTGTTTTTTGTAAAGGTGGCTTTTGTTTTAAATTTGTGTATATATTATTCTGTAATGTGTATGTATTTTTGTGTGCAATTGCTAAGTTATAAGGTCTAAATATTTTACTTAAATTTTCGGATAGACTTGTGATATATGGAATTTTAATATATTTATTTATTGAATTATGATTCAGGTTATTGTTATATTTGTTTTTGTTATAAAATTTATTAATTCTTTGTTTGAAGATTTTATTTATTAAAAGTATAGGATAGTTGTTTTTTATTAATGTTTCTTTAGCTTTTTTAATTGTTATGTGACGATATTGAGGACTAGTTAAAATTATTGCTCTATCTGCAAGGCTAATGGCTACAGCTTTTTTATGTGTGAGTGGTTGTATTGAATTATAATTAAGGTAACGGCTGGACCACGTTGGTTTAGTGTACCACATTGTTTGAATTTTATTATTTTGTTTTATAAGTGTCATATCTAAAAAATTAATTTGGTTGTTATTTTCGGTTTCATATGTATATATATATATATATATATATTAGGGCGGGTCAAATTGTATGGAACGATTTTTTTTGATGAAGCGTATAGCAAAAACGTAATCTATAGGTGATTCTGAGAAGTTTTGCTCAAGAGACCATAGCTCTAAGTCGGATTTGGAGCCCCCCAAAATTTCAAAATAGAAATTTTTCCATATATACATAGAACAATTTAATTAAATTCGTCATAAAATCGGATAGAATTATAGTAGATTTCTCAATCTGGGCTTGTTTGAAAGGTATTTATTGATACCTGTAGAATAAGTCGTCAATGGCAGCATTGTTCAATTGAACAACTTTGTAACACTGAATAATGACGTTACAAAATAATGACGTTTACCAACACTAAACGTTGCCAAGCTTGCTTTAAGTCTTAATACTTAAATAAAAACTCGGTTATCACAATACCAATATTTTTTTTTTATTTTTAGCTAACATTAAACCAGGACCAATTGCACATTCTGGTTGGTTAACCAAAGCAAGTAGATTACTACGATTATATGTAACAACTAATACACCATCGACCAATTTAAAAACTTTGGCAGTTTATATTATTACAGTTTATGTGCCAATGTACTTCAATGTGAAGTTTTATAACTCTGTTGTGTACGGCAGTGCACTTTTATTAAAATTTATACGTTGGACACGATACTTACAACCAAACTTTCGTAATATTGTAGATGGTGTAATTCAAAACAACTCATATCCAGAAAATATCTTATTAACAATGTTATTTGATGATCGAAAAGCAGTACGGGATAGAGCTATCAAAAAGATTTTACACTATCGAGAAAAATTGTACGATCCAACTAAACTCAGAGTTTACAAAAAATATATCTTAAATTTCAATGCTACTGATTATGTCAATATGGTTGATATGAATAACGACGATATATTATTAGAACCAGCATTTACTCGACAGATTCCATATGATCACTTGGTAGAATACTTAGATTTCGTTGAACCACCACTGGCTGATCCACAAATTCCAATGCACATACAAGGAACAGAAAGACATGTACAATTATTAACGAATGTTTCAAAACGAGTTATAGAAAAGAATCGTGAAGGAGTTATGGCAGTGACATTAGAAAGTCGTAAGAAAACTCATCGAATGGAAAGTAAAAAGGACCTTAAAAAATAATATTACCACGTTAAAACATTAAATTATAGGTCGAGAATAATATTTAAAAATAAATTGAATAAAAAATGTAAAAATAGTGTTTTTTTGTTGAAACCTTGAAAATGTTGATTTTTTCAAATCGATTTTCCTACAAAAAGGAGTTCGAAAACAAAAAAAATTGATCGTAATAAAAGTTGTTGGAAATTATCTGAACTTTCATAATCTCGAAAAAAATCTAAGAAAATTCAGAATTTATTAGTTAAAAGATCATTTTAGGCTATTTTTCGACAAAAAATTCTTAATATCTCTACTAAAAATAAAAAAAAATATTGGTATCAATACAGATTCTGAAAGGTGATAAAAATACCTTTCAAACAAGCCCAGATTGAGAAATCTACTATAATGCTATCCGATTTTATGACGAATTTAATTAAATTATTCTATGTATATATATTTTGAAATTTTGGGGGGCTCCAAATCCGACTTAGAGCTATGGTCTCTTGAGCAAAATTTCTCAGAATCACCTATAGATTACGTTTTTGCTATACGCTCCATCAAAAAAAAAATTAACCCGCCCTAATATATATATATAGCTTGGATTCTTCTTCCTGGTAGTTTCGTCTTCTCTTCTTGACGACGTTTCGACAAGGTCTCACTTTTCATCTTCAGGTCTTTGAATGGTTTCGTGTTCTCGATCTGGTTTCCGGTCTCGGTTCGAGACCGAATACCTGATCGATAACACGAAAGATGAGAAGACGAAACCAAAACGAGAAGATACCCGGAAGAAGAATCCAAGCTGCACCAATAACACTCGTGGAAACATCAAAATCAACATATATACATATTTGGATGGTGTATATTACATCCATTTAAAAAAAAAATCATGAGAATAATGTTAGAAAGTTACTAATATATAATATTACGGTATTGATGTTATTCTTGTATTTCAGTGAACTCTCGAATGGATTATATCTTTCTTATTATTTCCTTTAGTCCACGTTGAGTTGCATTGCTACGTAAAGTCGTTGTGGAGGAGGGGAGGGGGGAGAATAGTTTAACTGATATGTGGAATTACGAAAATATGTAATAAATAACATAAACGATAAACAATATTGTTTATGTTATTTATTTCATGTCATTTATTGTTTCGTTTAATGTGTCGAATATTACGGTGTCAAACTGTAAAGATACGATGTATTTCATTCAACGAGTTTCATTGAGGATAATTGATAACTATTGCAATTAAAAAAAAATAAAAATGACATTTGTATTATTGATTATTTATGTTGAAAACAATTATTAATTGATAACGCATTTACGTTATCGCGTTTCCACAAACTGGCATGTGCAAGGTAATGACGTCAGCTATATCCCTTTGAAAACATTTCATACTAATGCTCATTGTTCGAAATTCATGATTCTTATTAGTCGACATTTTGAAGTTTATGTAAACTCTTACGTTATGTCAATTTTGGAAAATTGATACATTAACGGCCAAGCCACTTAAATTTTCATTTTCTTTCAGTTCTTTCAGTTTCTTATCAATTATTTCCTATACAGAAATGAAGATTGCAATTAGAACATAAAATCAATTTCATGCTGAATTGCCAACGAAATGAATGTTGCGTTTACGCAATAACGGTTACTTGATAAATAATTATTTAGAATGAAAAATTAGCATTCCCGTTAAACAGTTAAACACTAAAAGACGTTTGTTTGACGAAAATATTCATCAAAAAAAAACCCTTCTCATCGTCGAACGATGAGAATGCAACCTCGTGCTGTAAATACGACAAATTGTGTATTCTAATGACGTGGTCAAATTATTTTAGCTTATTTATGTTACGTTGAGTTATTTTGTGCTATTTTTCTAAACTCGATTGTTTGAATAAATTTTGCGAACATTGTATACAAGTTCAACATTTCAAATTGTATCACTGAGATTTTTCTTCTGTTATAGTTACGACAGTACTAGTTACTCCACAGAGTTTTGGGCCCGATAGTCAAACAGTTACTTGTGCACATTGTAGACATGACGTCAGAACTCGCCTTGAAACCGAAACCACTTCCAGGACGCATTTGTACGCGCTTCTTTTGTGTTTATTTGGGTAAGTTAAATATCATCTTCGTTTCACTGTGCATCAGTATATATTTTTTATTTTCCAGATGTTGGCCGTGTGCAATTATTCCCTACTGTTTGGACTCGTGTAAGAATATAAGCCACTACTGTCCCAACTGCAAAGCATTTTTAGGCACTTACCAAAATTAATAATATCTGCCAAAAAATATACCTATGCATTTTAATTATAATTATGTTATCATTATTATCTTTGTTAGAGGTTTTACAAGGAATAATGTGTCCAACAATTGACAATTCAATTCATTGTTCATAATTTTCACTATCACAAAAGCTTATTTTCGTAAGTAGACAATTATGTGTTATAGCATAGGACATGGGTGCATCTAAATTACCACAATTAATTTGTTGATGGTCGTTAATTATGTATATATAAATTAGGGTATATTTTAAGTTACAATTTTATATTAATGTAGCATTACTCAATTAATTGTTATACACTGTAATATTTCGATTAGTTATTGTAAATAAATCGTGAGTTGCAAACTTATTTTTGTTGCATAGGTGTGTATAAATTGCAAGAACAATGCAAGGCGAAAAGATGCACATGTCGAGTGTCGTTCCCTCACGTGGAGGGATACCGATAAACGAGGAGTCGTGTGTGCACTGAGGTTTTCTGTGTGTGAATATAGTTGACTAAAACCTTTAAATACAAAATAAAATTTAATATATCTCGTTCGTGAGAAAATTGATTGAATGAAAATGCATGCAATACGACAGAAACAAAAAAGTCAAACAGAAGGAGGAAAAATAAATTACCAATTATAGTCGCGATTTTCCTCTCATACGCGCAGCGGTTTTAATCTATGTATCGATTTTGATAGTTCTGCAACAAAATATACACTACTGTAATAACTGCCAGTAAGTATCTAATTGAATGGGACGCCGTAAAACTAGAAAAATTACGGTGAATATTAATTAACAAAACATATCGATGAGCGGAAAATAAATATTACATTTTACCGTAATTCGACATCTAATACGTAAGAACATTAGTGCAAAGATATTCAAAAGGGACAATTACAGTTAGAAGTTGAATATATTGGTGAAGAAATCTTATTTAAAATCACCATTTTGTAAAACCAGTTCATTTAATCGTATTCAATGCAGGATATACCAATGTTCAAGTGGTGGTTACTCAATCTATCAAAGATAATTAGGCACTCCTAAAAAAAGGAGAGTGTCTGTGAGTAGTTTCAGTGCCAATTCTGAATTGTAAGGTAATTGGGTTGACATCTTGTATTATTAAGAAAAGACGAAAAGTCAAGAAAATAGCTTTATGGAATGTTATTTGAGTATTAAGAGCTGTTCAGAAAGCTATAATGAGTCAAAAGTTTTAAATAGTCAAACGTGGAAAATCAGAGCACGAAATTCCATCAAATTTTTTTGATGGAATGATGAAAATCTGGCCTGAAATTGATTGTGAAATTGTGTTTCTTTTTTTTGTAAATTCTCCATTTATATAGAGGGAACTGTTTAATGTAGATCATTTACACAACTGGTTGACGCTAGTCACCGAAAGTGAGACGATAGCATGTCTCCACGAAAAGATTTCTCGTTTGCTGGCTGTTTCATCTACTGAAAAATAATTCTAAAGATGTCTCTGAAGTCGAAACTAAATTATCTGGTTGTGTCAATGTCCATAATTTCACCATTAATATTTTTCATTTGAGCAAATTGTTGCTATATTGTTAATCATTCATGTTATTATTTTTTCGGGCGTAATTCTTACAATTAAAAAAAAATCTTAACATTGTTATCCATTATTGCTCACTCCATAACAATATGAACAATTGCACAATTGGTAATCTTCCGACATATAACTTCGAAATTGCCACACGAAGGGCACGAGCCTATTATGTGATTCCTGGATTCACAATATTAAATGACTCCCCGTCAAACGATAAAAATTTCCGAAGTAGAAGAGTTAATCAGAACTTGATCTTATAACTTGGTTGCATGTTACGAAACGACTACTTAAGCGGTCTTAATTGTTCTAACTCAAAGTCATAATAGTCGCTTTCCGAGCGAGAAGACCCCGATCGGGCATCGATCGAGACACTACCGAGAGTTCCTAACTAACGGTACACATTACTAACTACCCTGATACTAACTATAACAAGAACTAAACTACTAACACAAACAACAAATATCGCTAATACGGAAGTGAGAAGAAAATAACCAACGGATCATAGGCTTCTTTCTTCATCTTGTTCTTGGATGGCTTCGTGATTTAGTCCGAAACGAAGCTGGCGTATACTGGTGAGTGCGTTAGGCGTTGCAGCGGTTGTATGGCCACCTCAATCACTGCGACGGCCAGGTAGAATATTGGGTCGACATGTGGACGGCTGCGTAGTCTTCCACACGTGCACGGCTGGCGTCAGGGAGCGTTATATGGTGGGCCGGCTTCGTTGGTGTTTAGGGGATTCGTTGTGTCAGCTCAGTTCAATGTGTCCATGGAGTCCGCGCCGGCTTTGTCACGACTGCGGATGATCCATGGGATTTGTGAGCGCCATTGGAGTTGTCTACAAAATGTTGTGGGTTGTTTGATGTTGATTCGAGTGGCATTGCACTCAGTGTGTACTGGCGAACGTGTGCCCGATGCTGGAGCACCAGTTAGCACCGTTGGTCTCTTAATGAAGGCGAGTGTCAGGTGAAACAACTTATACAGGTGGACTGGCATGCAAACTGCAATCGCTCTGGAACGGCCTGCGAATATGCGGGTTGGCTTGCCGCTGCTATTCGTCCTGACGGTAAGTCCTTGTTGGTCCACCCCCGGTATATTGTCGCGCAGGCACATCCTGGTTGAGACACCTGTATATACATTAAATCGGTCGGTTGGTCGCTGGTTCGTTGGCGATGTCCATCGCCAATCATCCTCGCCTGAATATCCCCACGGCCTAGCGAGCCATTTGTTACTCGGGGGGGAAAAAGTGAAAAATTTAAATTTATTTTGGGGTTTGTTATTATTTATAAATAAAAACACAAACACGATTCACTATTTATTATCGGCATCGTGAATAGGAGAGTGCGAAGAAGTTTATTTCCCGTAAACTTTATATTAATCTCTATACTATATCTAATTAACTAATTACCATACAAGATAAAATATCTTAACTATAATATGAAAAAAAAAAGAACACGCACTGCGGTAACAGTACGTGTGGTATTCGTGGTTTTCTTCGTTGAGGAGTTCATTTTCAGCCGCTGGATATAGTCGCATGCCATCAGTAGGCTTTTGCGCGTCGGAAAACGCCAGTCCTCTGTTTGAGATTTCTTGGCGTAGCATTGACCACTTTGTTTTATTTCTGATTACGACTGTTTTCCGATGATTTATTCAATTTTATTGTTTCGTCTTCCTTCAAGGTGTCATCGTTAGGTTTTGTTCTTTTTGAAGACTGGTATCGTTTGCCACTTCGATCTTTTCTAATTTTATCCGATATTTGTTTTGATATTTTCTTTTTCGGTGTGTACTGTAGTTTCGCTGATTCTCAGATTTCTATCCAACTTTTGATGACCCGGAGATTTTTGTCCCCATAATTGTTCCTCCGTTGGTATTTGTTTTTGTGGCATTCGATGAAAGCAAACTCACACTCACACCACACATCTGTCCAAAAACAAGAAGTCAATTGAAAATGGAATCTTGGTTTATAAGCCAATTAGAACATGCTATCCTATAGGCCTATCGGTTTATAGCGAAAAGCTCTTTGAACGGTTGTTCAGGCTGAAAAATTTTCTTGATAAGACGAAGTCGTCCCATGAAAAAGTATACAATTAACGAAGCGGTAGAATCACTGTGTCCTTGTTTACCTCAGTATGATTTCTTTCTACAAGCGCAAAACGTAACATTATGACATTTTGCTACCAACTTTGAAAACGTAAATTATACTGGGCATTACAATTTACTGTGAATAACTTCTTGAAGTGTGTTAATACTTTTATTGGGGAAAACCTAAAGATTATTCTTCGACATAGTAATTTATTGGTAAAGGGTTTCAACATGGTAATATAAACAGTTTATTTACCGAAATAGAAATTGCAAAGATGTTCAATTAAGAGTACGTTACAATAAACAAACTTAAAGATAATTTCTCATAACACATATCTGTCTCTAATGAATCAATTTAGCAACACGGATTCCATTCTTAGACGTAATAGTACAGTCGAATGCAAAAAAAGTAGACACGAAATTTTCGGCTGCTTGAACAAACTTGATATTAGCAATGTCATGTAAACGTCAGTATTGTCATTTCAGTGAACTGGTGAGCTGTAAGCGTAGGTACCCCGAACCACCGTTACTGAATAAATAAGTCAAATATCACGTGGATTAAAAAAACTTACTGAGAAAAGCCACATTTATACAATAACAATTTGAGGAAAATCAATTACAGGAAACTGTTTCTGTCTACTTTTTTTTGCATTCGACTGTATATTTTCAATTTGAGAATTATGTCACCGAAATGTCAAAGTAATTCAACGTTGAATTAGATTATAATATGAATCCGGCGGGTGTAAATTTTGGTCGTGAACCTTTAGTAGTACATTGTCCTTATTGCAATCAAATTGGGCGTACAATTATGATATCAAGAATTGGATTCAAGACACACGTGTTAGCCTTGATGTTATGCATGTGTGGGTAAGTAATGTAACTTAACATTTCCACTTGCCCGTCCTCACGAACTACATTATTCAGTCATAGCCTGGTGGTACATAAATGTAGTGTGGGTTGAACAATTTAATTCCACTCACACTATGCCAATATATGATTCTGTCAACACCAAATATTGTTATGGTAGATCCCATTCAAATGATGGTTTGGTACCATTTAAAAAATTAATTGCCATTTGGATGCACGTTCTTATATAGTTTCAAATGTATTCCTTTCAATAACATGAAAGATAACCTCATTAATTTATTAATGTTTTAATAATTTTGCCTTGTTTCGAAGTATATCGTGATTCTTTATTTTAACAGCTCGTTAAAGATGTGTCGATGATTATAATTACTGATTCATATGTATTTTTAAGCTGTGGTTTATTCTTTTGGATACCATATGTCGTAAGAAGATGTAAGGATGAAGAACACTATTGCTATAATTGCCAGACCTACCTGGGTAAATGTTAAAGTCAAATAAGGATAATTTGTTAAGTTTTAAGTGCATGTTTGTTATATATACATAAAATTTTCAAATAAATGGAAAATTCGTTTCTTTTATTCTTTGAAAATAATACATTTTGTAAACAGGTGTGGAACAGGTTGCAGCATGTCTATAAGAATTTGCATTCATATGATGACGATAGAATAAATGGCCGTTTAAATTAACACGTAATTTGTGAAAATTTCAGAAACAATGTTGGGCAAAAAACGTTGAATTGAGCTTTCGAGATTTCCTGTAGCAAGGTAGGAAGTAAATCATTAGTGGTTTATGAATTCATTAAATTTATTAACGATGAAGCTTGTTAAGCTTGAAATAACAATACAAAACGAGAACCGTTGAACATTATCCTGGTGGAAAACTGAATTATTCCTGATGATGAGCTAACATCGCCTATTTCAATATGGTATGTGCAGATATTTAAGTGATACATGCTTTCTCCAAGAAGCTAATCCCATCTTGCAACTGGTTATTGGAAACCTTATATTCTTCATCAGTCCCCAAAAAGTTTGATAGAAAATTATCTATTTTACATAACTGTATTTCATTTTAGGATTTTTTTGCCCAACATTATGAAATTGCTAGCTACATATATGAAAAAGGAATCGTTGTTGCGAAACATTGTGAATCATTAAACCACAAAAATACACCGTTCCTGAAGTTTTCATATTAATCTTATTTTTTAAGTCCATGTTTAATTAATTCCACGTACTTTTAAGCTGTTTGATTATGTCCTGGTTGCCGTATTGCCTACAAGAGTGCAAAACCGTGGAACACCGCTGTCGCTATTGCTTTTCATATTTGGGAAGACACACGTAACGACATTTATACTGAACTTCTATCTATAGGAGAATTTAATAGTGGGTTTTAACAATAAAATCTAGAGTTCTACACTTATCAATACGTCAATGGTACAAACGTAATTTGTAATGTCAACCGATGCCAATTGAAGAGGACCAAAAAAGGGACGAATACAGACGCGACACCAGCGGCAAGTATGACAATCCAGAATTGGACAAAATTTTAAAGATCCGAAAAGTTAATAATGAGACGCCTTACACCGTTGTACCGCTGGCGTCCAAACCGCAAATATTGACTTGTCCTCATTGTCATCACTACGTTACAACTGAAATAGCCGTTAGGCCAAGTGTTAAAACTCACATAAAAGCTCTGGTTTTGGCGCTGTGTTGGTAAGTGTTAATAAACTCTTAACGCTTTATCTGTACATGTTTATGTTTTTCAGTCTATTTTTCATTCCCTACGTATGTCCTTCTTGCATGAACGTGGATCATTTTTGCCCTGAATGTGAAACATACATCGGAACTTATATCAGTTAGAAAGAAACTATGTTTATTATTTATATATCGTGTATATGCCCTATATTATTTTTTTATTTAATATATAAGTATTATAAAATATTGTTTTTGCTTTTGACCAATTTATAATCTATACAAAAAAAAAGTTTTGCGTAGCGGAGGTTTTGAATTTGTTCAAGAATGAACATTTGAGCTATGATCCATCTATCCCTTCGAAAGCATCACTTTTATTGGAGGTATACTAAGTTTAATAAAAAATTTCAGGTACGCCACGAGTGATTTGTAAGGGATAAGAGTTGGTCGTAGATGTTTACAGCCACTATAGCAACATTAACTGCGATTCCAGTGCGCTGCTCTATATAAAGAATTTAGTGTATTCATAACCAATTACTAAAGAAGATTTATAGCAACACATTAGGGAAAAATTCATTATCTTACAAAATGTGAAATGCAATGAGCATGACGGACGACTTATTCAGCATTTATTTTAAACTAAATTAAAATTAACTTAACTTAAATTACAATAAAATTCAAGTAATTCATACATAAGATTTTACAGATTGAAAGTTTGAGGTTATGGCGATAAGGAACGCTTTGGAATGTTCGATATCAAAATTGACCGCTAACGAAACGTACATGACAATTTCTCATGAACTGATACACCTTATAAGTACTTACTATAGAACACACCACAAACAAACATTTTATTCATATTTTATTCGTCATGCGCACATAAGATTGGCGGCACTCGCGGATCACGGTCAAAAAAAGGAAATACCAACCGCGTTCAACATTTAGCTCCATCTACAAGGACATACACAACAATTTCTGAATATCGAAAACAAACTATCGTGTCAACAAATGCAAATTATCGTCAGACAACTGTTATTGCAGCTAAATCAAATCAAATTAAGGACTGGAATAAATTAACTTGCGAATGGTCCAACCCAACCCAAATTATATATTGAATTAGTTGAACTCCAACTAACAAAGGCTGAAATAATAAACAACCCACATAATACCAAATGCATGCACCATAATTATTTATGTTATTTTAATATTAATCATTGATTATTTGTGCTACAGGAAGTTCATAAAGCAAAAGTGCTCTACGCCCAAAAATTAAGCACCAATCCTCAGTGTCAAGATGTCACACGTCCAACTGCAATATCCTTAGTAGTTGAATCTTGCAATTACTACAAATTTCGTTACTTTATTCCCCCCATAATATCCAGTCCTTTCTTGTTTTCGAATAAATAACTTATACCTAAAATCTGCAAATTGTTAAGTAAATAGTTTTGAAAGAGACTTAGTCGATCCACATTAATTATTCTTGTCAAACATGATGTCAGACATGATCGAAAATGAATTAGTCAAATTAAAAAATATATTTAAAACACACTTCCATAAGCCAGGAAGAGATAACCAACCTTGAAAAATGTAAAACAGGCAAAAGTAAGTCAAATCATACGGCCAGAAGAAAGTAAAATATTGCCAAAGGGTAAAAACGCGATATTTTTGTAATTTCTTATATCTTAGAATTTACCGCCAAAAATTATAAAATCTGATCGTCAAAACGGAAACAGCGTTATATAGACACCTACATGCAAGCTATTCATTTATATTTCCGGGGGGATTTTAATGCCGGGTTACATTAATGCTTTCAGTTTCTAGATGGCGTTCGTATCAAGGCTGAAACTGCTGAAATTTATCTGAAAATGTATATTGGCCAATGCAAATAATAGTATGTTTATGTGTGCTATTACCCAAAATTGTATAATTTAAAGTAACAGTTTAATACACTCTTTGAAAATGGCCTAACCGCCGAAACATCTGTAAGAGAAATTGTAAATAAAATACATGTGAAACTTTAACCAAGTGTTTAATTTTTAACATTGAGTATCATTGGCTTAATGTTTTAACGTGTGCCTTATGTAAATGGTAATGGTAATTCAGTATTGCATTTAGATATTTCAATTTTTGTTGCTTAGTTTTTTTACCAGTTATAGGAAAGATATAAAGCAGTGTTTTTAGTTCGTTACTTTTTTAATATGATAACAAAAAACGTAGAAAAAATAAAACAATATAACAAAAATAGAGTACTTTGAAATATTCACAAAATACTTAAATATGACAACATGTTATTGAGTAGAAAAACTTTTGAATTTGTGCTTTAAGAATTGCCTGTATATTTTATTTGATTGTATTTAAATATCACAGAAATAAGTTAAATGAAAAATTTATGAGAAGAACGACTATCCTGGCATAATAACTGTTACTTCTTATTTGTTGACACAGGATTCAATGGAAATACCATTAAATAATTGCAAAATGTATTGCTCATTAGGCATCGTCATTCCCAATTCTAATTTCTTGAACACCTGTTGGAAAAATGTTAAAATAAACAGTATGTGCTGCCCTCGCTTATCATCTGTTCGTCAACAAAGCTTCATCGAAAACATAGACATTTACAGCAAACTAATATATTTCAGGGGAATTAATACTGAGTTACATTTATGCCTTTAGTACATAGATGGCGATCGCACACACCTAACTACTGAAATATACGTGAAAATATATATTAGCCATTGTAAATAATATGCGTGCTATTACCGTTCTATTCAAAATTGTATAATTTGGTAACAATGAAATTTATAATTACACTGGCCCACACATTTTCACAAAATTTACAATTTTTACAATTAAAACGACTATAACTTAAATTTTTTTCGAATTGTTTATTGTTTATAATTAAGGATTCTACTACAATTTGTTGAGCTAATATATGGATTCGATACATGTAATAGGTATCAAATTAATCATCATGATGTTTTCTGGCCGATTTTTATATACATAATTTAATTTCTGACGTATTTTTTGAAACTGGTTGTATTTGAAAATTTGTAGCCTAAATTCGTTCTAACACCATGAAATAATACGTTGCTTTTGCTTCATTTTGTCAAATTGTAACTACCCCAATGCAAATTTCAGTATGCAATAAATTTTAAAATGTTATTATGAAAACGACATGACCATTTTGAGGTGTATGTACAAATACACATATGATGCATTATGCACAGATAAGTTTACTTCGTTATTTGTTGAATTAGTTCGCCATTGATTTCTTTCTTAAATGGAATAACAACAGAGTCTGCTCTTCGAAAAGACTTCGAAAAAATGGTTCCATTATATCTAAACGAACTCTTCCAGGTGGACACCCTCGTAGAGATCGCACACCCCTAATTGAGAAAGAAATTCTTAACATGGCAAAGCGCTCGTGGTATTGGACATTGTCTACAGAATGTTATACCGTGTGTGCCATGAGTTTGACACAAATTTCAGGAGCCATAAAGGGGGTAATAAAAAGAAAATAGCAAGTTGCTCTGGAAACAAAAATTTTGGTTGACACCTTGATTTAACCTTGATAGCTTAGTTTTTAAGTCGTTTATGTCGACAGGGTATTCCTTATATGAACCTTTAAAAACAATGTATTTTTACCAGCGCAAGACCCAAGACATTGCCAAGAAGAGCAAAAAACGCACTTGATACTTCAGTGAGAAAACTCGCACCCCATTATAGTACTTGAAACAACCCAATAATAGCCTATAATACAGAAAAGGAAGAAAGCACAAAAATATATAGCTAACCAACAGCCAGAATCCGATAAAGAAGGCTTTGCACACAACCGTGTGATCATTATGGATGACGAACAATATTTCAGACTAAGCAACTTCTAAACGAAGGGAAATGATGTTTTCATACGGATAGTATTTCAGGGGTCCCCTGTCAGAAATAAACAAAACAGCAAATTTTTACATAAGGTGTTGGTATGAAATGCCATTTCCACAAGTGGTATCTAGGCCTTATATGTGTCAAATGTATAAAAGGTGAACGGCTGGATAGCCCGAGTTTTACCGATCATTATCTTATGAAATTGGTAAATTTTATTGTAGAACAACATGCTAGGTATGGCATTATGTTCTGCTTAGAAGACTATGGACTATGGACTATGGACTATGGAAGACAAACTCAAACTGGCTAGAAAATCTTAACCTGGCCCGCCCAATTGAAGCTTTTTGGGATATTTTACCTCGAAAAGTTTACAATGGCGGATAGGAAACCCAAAATGAGGTCGAAAGCTAATGCTAGGTGTCCGCAGAAAGTTGTGGCTTCAGGAGGATCATAACAGTTTTTATTTAATTTGAACTGTTACAGATTGTTTAATTACATAAATGTTGCTAGGTTTTCAAGCTGTATTTAATTAATAAAGAATCACACAATTGTTAAAGATTGCTCTTAGATATTGTATAATATGTGAAACGTCGCTACTGTGTAAGTGAAAGGGCATGGTACACCACATTTCAAAAGAATACAACAAATAAATGCAGAGGAATATCGAGCAATTTAAAAGAAACTATTAGAACAGATATTTTGTTACTTTGTTGATTCTACTAATAAATCTATAACATCCTGGTAAATAGTAAATGTCCAGACTAATTCCAAAAGTAACTTTAAAAAATTAACTGCTGCCCGATACTCTTGCTAGAAAGGTTGCTGCTCAATTTTCGGACGACCATTTCTTCGATTTGATAAATTCGTTAACCCAAAATATGAACACGTTCAACTCCTTTGCATTTAGCAACATTTCTGTTACAAATCTTACCTACTGGTTTTGATTAAGTGTTTTGTTACATTCTCATTCAAGTAAGTGCTATTTTACAAAAAAAAACATTGTCTAAATTTTTATTAAGATGTAGCCGAAAATATGCCATTTTGGTTCGTGTACATAAAAATGATCATGGTTAGTTAAAAAATCCAGGACGGAATTGTCCTGGGCTGCGTTGTCAACGTTTCAACGTTTCAAAACGTTTCAAAAATATATAAGTTTGTATTTTCTGAGCAGCTAAAAAATAGAATGTTATTTCTGATAATCAATTATATATATATTTATACTATAATAATAGAATATTATTTTTAAGTTTGTCAAGGGCTATGTTGTATTTCTATTTACAATTTTTGCATGTTTGATATATGTAAACCATAAAAAAATCTGTTTCCATTTCTCTTGAAAGGTGGGGAAACAATTCGGTTTTTGATCAAAACACAATTTAGATTTTGAACAGTGTATGTAGGATTTTGCTGGTACAATAGCGGCTGGATCTCTTCGTTTTCTCACTTCTAACGCATCTTGTATTCTAGTGCTTCATGGTCGGTCTCTTTTAGATGGCTGTTCCCAATGTTACAGAGGGTTTGGGCAAATTGAATTCTATTTTTTTTTTTGGTTTAACGACTATATTTGCCCTTCTTTCTATTCCTTATGTTTTCTATCGAGTCTACTAGCGGTGGTTTCTGGTTGCTATCCCGAAAATGTGGACATTAAATTCACACTTTTAATAGTCTTTCCAAGTTAAACAAGCAACCTTAACACCAGGGTTTCTTTTTAGTTACTGTTCTGTGGGAAGCTTGCAGTTAGGAAGTCTGTTTCTTCTCACTGTTCCTAGTTATGTAATAGGTTATGGAGGTAAACCATAATGGGGCCGGAAGTAAAATTGTTATCAAAATAGAGTTTATGCCGATTGAATTAGGAAATATTCCTTGCGAGACGACTATTTATACTATTTATACTATTTTGAACTTACCCCAAAGTCTAGTTCATTTCAAAGTATCTCATATGGATTGTTTTCTTGCCCTGTATACACCTACCCACCCATATGCATAGTCATACCAAGAAACTCCGCATAAAAAATTACTTGACCATCATTTGTGGGGTCTGTTTGTCATATACGATATTATTTCAAATGGTGCCTAACCTTGCTTGCGAAAATTTGATCGTCAACAAATAAAGTTTCTTCCATAGATACACATAAGAATTTTTCTTCTAAACTAGTTATGATTGATCAAATTTTATGGAGATTGTCAATATTGTTATTGAAATGTAGAAGTACACATAATTTTTGAATTTTTCAGCGACATTACTTCCTTTAAAAATCGCTTTCAGTAACTTCACCCCAGTAGTCCATAATGTTCGTGCAGTATGAAATATGATATGATGTAAAAATGCAAATTCCTACGTACCTTTGAACGTCTTCTTTTGTTAAGGGGTGTGCCTTATTGGGGTTACACTGAGTACTGCATAAGGACGATTTCTCCGCAATTTTTTCAAATAAAGCATCACTAAAAAATATCTAAAGAACTGCTACAAGAAATCTACTTCTAACATTTCTGAGATTAGTGTTACTCGGAACTTTTTGTCTGCATTAAGGAAAAGTCAAGTTATTATTTTGCACTTCTTTTGCTCAACGTTTTGTACATAAGAAGAGGATATTGATGGTAAATCTAATGCGTTTGAGCCAACTGATTGTGATTAATCTCTTGTGGGTATTTCCGGCGTGTCCTCAGTTAAATCTTCATCGGATGAAGCTTTTGTTCGATCCAAATTCAAATTATCCTCATTTTCGGAATCTAATTCCAACTCATCTTCACATGCTACTGGATATTTACTAATTTTATCTGCTCGTCATCATTCAGTGGACTTTTGACAAATGCATAAAACAATGCAACTTACTTTTACATGAACTCAGACCAATTTAATTTTCAAATAAGTTGATAAAAATCACTGGTATATTACTAAAATTAAATGCTGTCCACAGCGACATTCACATACTCTCGGATAACTTATGCAATTAATATAAAAGATTTTCGAGTTGTTTCCTGTAAGTTTGAATTAAAAATCCATTGCTACAGATATGTAACTTGCTTCATTTCATAAAATTTCTACTAGATGGCTCCAGTCATCTCAAATAAAACGGGTATCAAATATGATACAGTATGCATTTATGGGTTAATCAAAATCTTTTAACTAGAGACGCTATATTTCAATGGGCCTCATATTATCTATCGAGCAAGACTCAACATGTATTGATTTAATTTAGTGGTGATCCTTATAAATCTGCCAAAATTCTCATTGAAAGTGGGGTTCGGCAGGGTAGAGTTTCGAGCTCTATTCTCTTCGTCATTTATACCAATATGTTTTAAGCGCAGTCCTGTAAAATATCCCCTCTACGTATGTTTTTGCTCGTGTTATCAATGTGTAATGTAACACATTTTAACATTTAATAAATAAGGATCCTAATAAAAGTTAGGTCGGTCCGACGATGCACCCGTCTCTTTCGAATGGTGGGACCAGTAAATAGCCTCTGCAACTTGTTATTAAGTAATTCAATTCATGCTATGATGTTCCTTGAATTGACTGACTTAATTAAATTTAATTAATTAAATCATTTTGCGAATTACATAGTTGGTGGTATGTACGTGGACTTTTACGTTATTTAAACCCAACGTAGTAATTTTTATGGTGTATCCAATTGTGGATAAATCTAGTGTTACGCATATCTCTTCGGGGAGATAATGACTCTATTTGATGGGTCAGCAGCAAAATATAGTCCATCAATTTGGAACGATAATAGACGAAATATAAAAATGACGATGGATAGTTGGTGATTGGCATATTGAACCACACTACGAAATTATGATAAATTATTATTATGATTTGATCACAAAACCCATACTTTTCGTTGTAGAACCAGAGATACTGTCAACGTGGATAACTAAATAGCAACTCGAATGTCACTCCAAGATCTTTTGGGGTGTTTCTATTACTAAAATAATGTCAATCGTTTGTACATGTAGAGGAAAATAAAATCGATTTACCAATTTACCAACATTAAAGTTTAATATATGTTTCTTGTACCATATCCTACCTAATAGCCATTTTTAACAAGAGCATACATATAGGTTTCTTTGAAGTAATAATTAATTCCTAATTACGTTAGACGATGCGATATTACATTTCCGCCACTGTTAGGAAATATACGCACATATATATATGTAATTAAATTCGTATCACGTCCCATCCACGTACTCGTTCCCAGAACTTACTTTGTTATTGATCACATTTTCTATCCACACAAACAACATCCGTATTCTATAGGCTATTCGAACATCGTTATAGATATTACCGTCGAAAAAACTTCAACAAATCCGAGAAATTACGTGGCCGGTAGCATTTTCCGTGAATAAAATCGTATCGGCGGAGGATTTATAAGAATTTCTATGGCAATTGTGAAGACATCGAGGTCGACGGCTCTCAAGTGAACTCTTTGTTAGATTATGGGATGGGAGAACTGCTGAAGTGTAGCTACACGTGTCGGGGAAGTAGGTCACGGCGTTGCATCACTGGCGGAGCGGCGCCGAGGACGGGGCCTTTTGGAAGTTGGGACTTTTTACTAGACCTGCAGTCTGTGGTGCCAAATAAAAATAACTAGAAATTGTAGTCGATATGAAGGAACAATTGGACACGTGCCAATGCGCGTGAATAATGATCTTATGTGAATGATTACAATCTATGAAATATTATATAACGAATTTAATTGAAATCTATTGAATGACGAATATATTTATAACTGGCTAGATAGGTTGATGATAAATTACAATTTCAATTCACATTTGTAGATGTACTTAGATATTAAGTATGTATAGGAATCCAATAACTATGTACTTGTTGAAAGATTAAATGCCAGACTAAAAAGGTCATATCTTTTTAAATTATCCTCTTTGAACAATAATAAGTAATCATAATTGCTACAGTGAGAGTTCAAAAATAGTACATTTTCCTATAACATCTCCATAACTGACAACGACGAACTAAACTTCTTGCACTCGAAGTTAATTTATATTATTTCTAATATCAGTTGTAGCGTCTTGAATAATCTGTAATATTGATTATGATAATTTATTCCACGGCAGTTGCTTCAAGTAAATCTATAAATATAATTCACAAGGATTTAAGTTGGGTGTTCTAAATGGCCATGGTGGACCTCCTTTACCAATCCATTTAGTTGGGAAATAAATATATAGCTATGAGGCCACTTGTTATCTTCAGTGACGAGGTGTTCAATGATGCTATCTCATATCTTGGATAATTTTCCAGCAGATCAAAAAATGTGATGTTCAAAAATTTCCTATAAATAGATTTGGGAAATAAGATGCCCCAAACATTTACACTAAATTTGTCCAGAAAATTATTCTTGTATATTTTGTCGATGATATGGGGGCGTCAATTCACGATGTACTTCTCGCCATACAAAACATGTGATAGCCCATTTGGTAGTTAGCATGCAATACTTTTTATGTTATGGAAAAAGTCGTCTTCTCCAGATTATTATCTATTCCAGGCATACAGCATGTTCAAGTAATAATGCCATTCGTACAATTTTGTATGTATAATTAAATGAAATTAGGTATACGATTCATAATAAGTGCTCAAAGTGAGTGCCACTAATTGATACACAGACTCGTCGCGATATATTTTAAACAAAACATTGAAGTTAATTGCGATAGTGTATTGCTGTCAGGAGTAACGCAGCGTAAAAACTGCTTTTGCTTCTCCTTGGACGATATTTTGCACGAGCTTCCCGCTTTGTCTGGTTTTTCAAGACCTTATGTTAGGCGACTTAGGGGCGAAGCTGTAAATACAGACATTTATATTAGAATATTAATGGTATTATTGTGGCTGGATCTGGCGCCGTGCCATTATGCGAACAAGATTGGTTAAGGCAACAAAATACCCCATGTATACCTAAAGAGAATAACCCACCGAATGTTCCACATGCACGTGCTATAGAAGAGTTTTGGACTTTACTCGGTAGAAATTTTACGACGGTGGGGGGAAGCCCAAAGTGAAGAAGAACTACTACGAAGAAGCTACCAAAAGATTCGAGAGTTTCACCTACTTACCGTCCAAACCCTTATGAGAGCCATGCATACCAAATTGCGAACCATTGAAACCCATGGCCCTTTAGCTGCTATGTAATACATTATAATTATAGTTAAAGCTTCACTGTATCGTTTTCTGTACTACCAAATTAAATTAATCAAATATAATTTGATTAATTATATTTAAAAAATTCTCTCAAAACTTTTGTTAAATACGTTATTCAATACATAGTCGTGCAGTTAATACATAAATGGAATAATACATTCAAAGAACAGTTAACTTTATACTTGATTTCATCATCCAGCGAATCATCAAATATGCATAATATTGCTATTTCCTCTGACAAATGCCACAACAATATTGATGTATAACTCGATCGCATGGCAATTATGTCTCACAATAGGCTTAATTCATGCTTATAAAACACTACTAATTGATTGATTTCGTCGTCACTAATATGTTGTTTCACAAATTCGGGGTAAGTTTGGATGTTAGCAGAATCAATATTATTCATTTTTTTAAACAGCGGAATATCAGCAGTTTTAGTAACTTGGGATATTATTCAAGACAAGTTCATAAACATGATAGCAACAAGGAAACAATAACAGCGCATGCTCGTTTAAAACGGCCTGTATTACATGCTGTATTATCACAGCACATTATTTGCACCTGATCATTGAGGTTCAAATCATGAAGAGCATTTAAAACTGCATATTGACTTGTTCTTGTCCCGAAAAACTATCCAGTTTTGGGAGAGCAAGAACTTGTTCTTTATCATCGACAGAAATCGGCACCGATAACCGCTCCTGCTTAGTCACTTCCCGTCACTGTGACTACATTAGGGACTTCATTTTGAAAATCCGCCTTTATAGCTTTTCCATCCTCATTTAAATTCGAACCCTTAGAATGGACGATTTATTAATTGGATATTCGTTTTTGTTGAGACCTAGCGCTTCTACGGTGGCCTGAAGAATATAGACGGAGTCTCTAATCCTCAGCTGGCATATGTCTAAAGCTGCAACCAGTTTTAGTGAAATAAAATATTTCCCCCTTTTTCTTGGCGTTACGGCAGAGATTGATATCTACGCAAAACGTTCTTTGTCAAAGCTGGATTTATTCTTGTTACGGTAGTATATCATGTGATAAAGTAGATGCAGTCAGTTTTCTATTTTCTTCCTCCATTTTGCGTTCAGTGATCTTTCTTCTTTGTCAGACAATTTCTTGCCTACGTCAACCAAGCGGCCCCAACGTTCTGGTTCCCTCTGTTTCTGCAAGAACACTTTACAATCCTCTATCTTCATTCTTTCAAGGGTATCAACGTGTACACTATCAAATAAGTGATCCAAACACATTTGGAATTTCTCCGCGCGTCCTTTGTTTTTTTTTGTATTTCTCATTATTTTTTTTTTGCCCGGATAGGTTGATATTTAAGTTTTAATTGCTCCTATTAAACGACGCTGGTATAATCAACTAAACCATCACGTTCACATCAAATAAACTTTTGTCAATTTCCCCATGCATTTCTGCGAGTTAACAATAATATGTTCATATGACAAGAAACAAGAAGAAAAACACAATATTAGGTACACCTGCTCACAATACAACGTACAATTTTGTGAATTATACAAACATTGAGACGTTCGGATACTATGAGAGTTGGACACGAACTTGTAGGGGCGGTGGTAGATGTAGGTATTGCATATTTTACAATTTTATACATTGTAAAGATTATAGAGCGATGCATTTGTGTGAATTGTGTTATATATATATTGGATGTGTTGGCCACAAACTCCAGTCTCCTTCAAGCTGTAAATGATTACCAAAGAAGAGGGACTCATCAATCACTCCCCTATTTTCTCCAAAAAGGGACAGCAAAAATTGGAACTTCTTTAGAATGTATGTATCACTGCCCCCTCGTTTACCGTACTGGTTGTGCGGACGCACCGGCCTCCGTTAATTTATGGCTTAAGAAGCCTAATGTTCGGTGTGTGAGTTGTCTCCCTGCGTTCGAATGGATTTAACTCAAACGGTGAATAGGCGACTTTTCGCTAACTGCAGTTATTGATCATAGTGATTTGTTTCTCTATTTCAACGTATTCTAAAAGTGTGTACGTGTGCCTTTGCATGGATTTGTTTTTTTTAATAACCGTAGTTAAGGGGGGATCCTGCTTTAGGAGGCCTTAAAATAGCGTTTTTGGGGGAATTTTTTTAGGACAGAAAAAAAATTGCAAGTCTAGTGAACTTTTTAGAGCATTAAAAAAAAATATTTCGAGAGAAAAATATTTAAACGGAACCGATTTTTATGCACATTTGTGCAACACCTTTCAATTGCAATTTACAATCGGTGGGAAAGATGTAGCCCGTAACTTTTGTCTGAAACAAAAAAAAAAACAAAGAAAATGGTAATTCTCATATATTTTCTTCTATGTGAACTAAAAAAAAAACCAAAATTTTGAAATTCAAGATTTTTCTCAGGTTTGAAAATAAATGTGCTCGTTGCAGGAAGAGAAAATCATTTCAACTTGCTAAAAAAGTTGTTTAGAATTTTTTTTCATTAATCTTTTTAATTCAAATAGAAGAGAATGCTACTGAAGCCAACAAAAGTTTTGTTTCGTTTTGATTGCTTGTCTAGTTTTCTCGCAATCACGCCCACCAGTTTAGAAAAATCGTAAAAACGAAAACTCGAGAAAACGCGCTCTAAAGTTTACGATCAGCAAAAATGTTAATTTTCGATCACTTACGGAATATCTCGTTATAATCCTACTATAGCTCTTACGAATTCAAAATATTATTGTTTCGAACGACCGATTGAACTTTTTTAAGTACATAGTTCGGTGTTGTTCTGCGGGGAGGGGCGCGCGCTTGGTTTGCCCGAGCGTTCGTGCGTTCGTATATTTTTTGCTCGACACCTCACTGTGTTTAGTGCTGTATCTTTCAAAATATTGCGAATTAGACGCTATAATTTTTTATACATATTCTTAGATATATTAGGCATAGATTTGAGCAATAAATTTTTTTTGATTTTTTGAGCCTTCTAAAGCAGGATCCCCCCTTAATGACAAAATGGTCGTTTAGCTGTCTTTACTGTATATACAATTAAATGGATTAAATATTGTACAAAAATCTACTGTCATTATTTTTAACAATGCCACACAAAATATAAATAATACCATTTGTATGTTTTTTTTTCCTGTTTAACTCAAGTGGATCTATATATACATAATCTCATCACAACAACTTCGATTATGACGAAGACCATAGTATTTTTTAATTTTCATTGCTCCACTGCAAACATTTGTCTGGTTAGCTGTCATGCGCTAATAAAATTGACAAGATTAAATAAAAAGTTGCAACAATACTTTTTGTAATAACGTTAATATCCTATAGTGATATCAAGTCCGCCTTTCCATATACCTAGCAGTTATTATATAAACTAAGGCGAATCACTGTAAAGAACTTAATTATACTACTCGATCAAAATTTAATTCAATCAGATCTCAAAACAGAATTCAAAATAATCGAAAAAAAGCAAAAATGATAATAACGAGTGGCTCTCGTTGTAGCGGAATATGTTCATTCAATCGTCGTGGCATTCTGGAAATCTGGTAATTAACTCTTGATTGGTCTCCTCCCATGCTATATGTATGTGCCATGACAATACACCAACATTCCGCTCTTCAAGACACTTTCAAATTATAATGGCGATCTTGTGCAATATACTGCCGGGATTTTTCGATGAGCGTTGAGACTTTCATGAAAAAAATCTAAGGGTTATTAACTACCACATAGTATGGTACCCAAACCATAACTCTAGGGGTTAAACCAACCTGACTGGCGTCTTACAGCAAAGTTTAAAGTCAACCTCTGCCATCGAAGGTGTATCCGACCATCAGATTCCTATAAACAAAAACTATAATCTTGAAGACAATTTACTGATATTCTGCCAGCTATTGTTGTTATCAGATCCGGTACTATGCCAATCTAACAGGTCGATCAGTTTGTGTTAATGGAAGTCGCAGAATTGGGTTGGGTTAAGTTGGGTTGCGAATCATTAGCAATCCTGCCCAATTAGCTCCCACTAACCGACAGGTCTCAAAAGGATTTCCTAGAGCCAACAGTCGAAGATGCAGTTCTTCACGATTATTGATAATACCAGATGGACCACTACTTCTTTGACGATTTTCTAGTTTTCATTTGTATCTCTACGAGTCAGCATTCAGCAAAATTGTCTAAACCTACCTTCTCGCATGCCCCTAATTGAAATTACATCTTTCAAAATGAGTTACATTGATTATGATAAATAACTTGACACATGTAAGTACACCATCTTATAAACGACTATAAGAAAAATTTCAGAAGACTCGGAGGTAGAGTAATATTTGGGAACCAAATTTGAATAATTTTTCCCTTGAGATGAGTGTCATTATATTATTGCATTATGCTATGCCTTGCTTTTTGTCAGAGTATAAAAAAGAAAAGCGTTGATTTTTTATTCCTATGTGTATAAAACCAAACGATTATTATAAGTATGTTGTAGTAAAAACGTATGTAGTGTGTTTAAATAAAGGTGTGCCAGTTGTGTTGTTAAATATTATATTAATGTGTATGTGTGTATAAACGTTTTGATTGTCTAACCAAAATAAGTGCCTGGACAATTAGTTAATTTCGTATGATTGGAAGAACAAGTTGGCTGTTTGTGTTGTTTCTTTGTCAATGTAAGAGGCACACATCTGCTATATCACATCTCCCCTTCATCTTATGCTTTGGCACTAACTAAAAGTCTGAATGAACAACATCCCTGGACGCTGATCTATGCAGATGTCATGTTTTAAACAAAGACAGTTTACATGGAATGCGGGTAATAAACGCCAGGCTGTTGTCATCGATAACGAAGACCTTACATTTAAGTAGTTTGGCTCTACCACATGCCACTCCGATGACACTAAACCTGCGAGCAAGGCCCATATATATATGCGGACTTGCTAAAGTGGCGAGATGCTACTGGCATATTTTTATGATGTCAAACCATTCGAATCAGTATGACCTGTGATGACAGCTTTATGCAAATATGCAAAAATAATAAATAGATCTTCTTATTACATTAAACTTGATTGAGGAAATTTATAACACAAACATGAGATCCAAACACTAGTGTTTTTATTTAGTTATGACATCAGTGACATCATTGCACAAAAACTAGCTAGCAGAAATTGCTGACGTAAATAGTATTGTAAC
Organism: Geotrupes spiniger; assembly: GCA_959613385.1. NCBI lineage: Eukaryota > Metazoa > Arthropoda > Insecta > Coleoptera > Geotrupidae > Geotrupes > Geotrupes spiniger. The sequence goes on along the minus strand of OY390736.1, from coordinate 20,382,707 downwards.
CCACTAGCGTTTGGACCATTTGTTAAAAAATTCAAATATTCAAATGTAAATCAAAAACGTATAATTAATATGACAATAAGTACAATAAAGTTAATTCCTTGATAAAATCATCCAAAATTGCAAAAATGGGTGACATAATAAACTTATGTACTTGTATACAATTAGGTGTCATATAAATAGTTATTTACTAAGTACACACTTGAAAATATTGATATAATAATGATTTTAAAAGAAAACGTTTTATGAACAGGTCTACATCTATTAATTATTACGAGGACGACAAGAGGCCTAGAACATACTCGACACAATCTCATCATCATAATTATGATATTTACAATGCCCACTTGAAGCGAGACCTTTGCAACAGCAGTTGAAATTGAGTGACGTTGCGAATTATTATCACCCATTATCAACCACTGAAGTAGCAACACAGAAAAATATTTTGGTTGTTCTTGTAAGAGGCCTTTTGTATTTTTGAAGAATCCAATAAAATTAATGCTCTGGGACCAGGACGGCAGTAATATGGTCCTTCCTAAATTCATAAATAAATTTGTTTGTATCTTGGGAAGAATATTAAATTTATGATTACACAAACGCCTGACGTCATGCTAATTTATCTCCGATTTATAGAGGCCTATAGATGTCTTATGTGAATTGATTTTAATTCTTGGTAATATTTTAGTTATTTTCCAACTCATAGGATTTGTTTATATAGTTTAAACAAGAAAATATTGACTACCATTTGGAATAGATTAATGATTTGGTCAGAAAATTTTATATTATATCACAAGTAAAAAACGATTTTTAAAACATTCCTCGGCCAATTAAACAAAATAAATCGAACTCGAACCACTACGCCGAGTTAGAAATGAGAAATATAAGTCTGTAGATTGCGGCAGATTTCGCCAAAATTGGACGAGTTTATTTTTGTCTCGCTCCTCCGTCATATTTCACAGACGTGAAAGATGTTGCTGTTTCACGCTCGTGGTCCACATTCGTCAATTATCGTCGCGTGGTAGTGCGTTTGAAACACTGCTGCAGTGTGCATTAGCGGCAAATCTCACATAAATCTCGCAGTATTGTTTCAGTGCGGTGGCCTAGTAACAAACGGCACGTGCGAGGATCAATAGGACGGCCCAATTGGCGTCGGACGCGCCCATTGCAGGCGCCGGGACGCCTGGAGCATTGATTGACCTACTGACCTCAATTCTGTCGCTATTTATAGTAGTTCTACTCTCTCGGAGTGGGCTGTATAAACAATCACATATGTTCACATCTTAGCACGGTAGAACTCAAATACATGCTAGACGTCGATATTAATATCGTTGTATGTTATGCATTACACTAGTGCTATCGTCATATAGTAAAATTAAACATGTATGCATTGCCAGTGTAAACTTGCTCAAGTATCATAAAATCGATTTAAAAAAAAAAACTTACTTCATTAGAACAGAATGCATTAGAATGAAGCTATGAATAGTGAATGTATGTTAAAAATTAGGATTAATAGTGTTATAAAACAAGTAATTCGCAAAAAATAATCAAAACTGATTTGAGTACTAACTACTAGTAAATGGTCTCTGTCAACATTTTATTTTAAGGTTACCTTACCCGCAAATTTAATTGTATATATAAAGCTTTAGCTACGTCTTTTGGGCAACAATTCGTTCATTCTGGAATATTGGTAAATAATTTTTAATTTCTTTATTCTTTCCACAACTGATCATTGTCTCAAAGCTTATACCTGAATAAAATCTCGCATATGCCATATTTTCAAAGTATATTTTTAATGGTTTCCAAGAATTTATGTTTTCTAAAATCAATTCCTTGGTGATTTTTTCCATGGCTGATCTTTCCCTCCTTGGTTCGCCGGCTGTTCAATCAGTTCGCATCTCTATCAGATAAGTAGGAGTTTTATTATTTCTGATTTATTATTTTGATCTGTTCTCCTCGTGTTAACCCAACCCAACCCAACTCAGCCATGGAGTTCCCACTCCTTCTAGTTTTCGGTTCCGGTAAATACATAATATAAAAATATTCTTGTTCCACAGTACCTGTGGTAGAGAACCAATTATTGTTTAACCAATGTAATCCTTGTTGTGGACTACATCTCAGGGTACAATTCAATTATTTGTTAATTAATGGAAAGAAGTATTTGTTGCAGACTATTTCTCTGCGTACAAAATATTTTTTATAGTTTAAAAATGCAATTAATTCTTTTTGGTAAGCAATTATAAAATTTCGCTTCTCTCGATTCTCTAGCGTTATTTTTTCGGATACAGCTGGGTATCGGGTGGCGGCGTTGAGAATCCAAGGGGATTTGATATGAAGAAATGGATATTTTAAGAGAACAAATGCAAGCACGCGTTTTTTTAATGCCACTGTTTTTGACTACCTTTAACCCTTTCCTCATTTGATTTTCGGACCGCGCAGTCTTTTCTTATTTTCTATGATTCGTAACATTTGTATAATCAGCTGTTTGTAAACACATGTATTTCTCCTATTGTGATTGCGCTGTTCGTGAGATGTAATGAGGGGCGGGGGCCGTCCACGTTGGAATGGCCATAGCGTAGTCCTTCTTCCAGTTGTTGACATTTAATTTTTACACCGAAGTAGAGCAACTAGTTGTGCTTTTATTAAGGTAGCTGTAACACTTTTTAAATATGATCGTTTAGACATTCTTCTATCTACAGAGGAAATTGGGTCTGGAGCATCAATTTTAAAACAACACTAAAAAAAATGTTGTCTTTATCCTAAAATTTATTTTATGATTTTTTCTATTCATTATGCTTAGAAGTTAAAAAAAAATAAAAATTATTGGAGAAATGATTAAGAGGAGGGGCAAAAAGCAAAGAAGGTACTGGCAATTACATAGGCATAACGCTGTTGAATACTATGTCAAAAATCTACGAACAAATTATTAATGACAAACTTAAGCCAGTAATAGAACCCACACTAGAGGAATCACAAAGTGGATTCAGAGTCTAATATATAAGATCATATATTTACTTTAAAACAAATATATATGAAGATGAGAGAACAAAAAAAGGATTATTCGGCATTCTTAGAAAAGGCATTTGATATGGTACCGCGAACAAAAGTATGGGAAGAGTTACACAAAAGAGGACTAAATAACAAGATAATCAGATATAATATAAGGTATATAAAGATAATATGAATTATGTAATAAGAAAGAACATGATATCGGAAGGATTTACAACGAATGACGGACTGGGACAAGGAGGAGGACTGAGCCCTACTGTATTTAATATATATGGATGATATCATAAAACAATGTTCAATAAGGAGTAAGAAACTACACGTTGGCTATAAAAACTTAAAAATAATAGATATATCAGAAGCAGCATTCACAGACGACATAGTTTTAATGGCAGCAAGTCAAAAGGCATTACAAGAAAATATAGATATATGGAATGAAACACTACAAGAAAATGGAATGAAGATAAATAAGCACAAAACAAAAGTAATGACCACAGAAGAGGAAGCAATAAACATAAAGATTGAAGAAATAACGATAGAACAAGTGAAAAAAATTAAATATCTCGTATCAATAGAAAATACAGGAAAACAAGAACTAGCAATCAACGACAGAGTAGAGAAAGCAATAAGACTGTACTACTCCATTAACAACCAATTTTTATATAAGAAAGGTATCAAAATAAACAAAAATGAATATATTTAAAACAAGGTATAGACAAGTATTGGCCAATGGCTGCGAATCATGAATACTATCGACTAAACAAAAAAGCAAAATACAAGCCACAGAAATGAAATATCTTAGAAGAATAAAAGGTATTACTAGAAAAGATAAAATTAGGAACACGCAAACAAGAGAAGAACTGAGAATAATATCAATCCTGGATTTCATTGTGCAAAGGCAATTAGGCTGGTGGGGACATCTACAAAGGATGAATAATAATAGACCCGTAAAGTAAGTGTGGGAAGCAAAAATACAACCAAGAAAATGGGAAGGCCACAACAAGCACGGGGCAACATGATTGGAAACATCATAAAAGAAAGAGGCAAGACCTGGACTGAAGCGAAATTACTTGCAAGAGACAGAAAAACGTGGAAGAAATTTATATATGGACAGTAAAGTGTAATAATTAGTTAAACTAATAAAAACGAGTTGTATATAGCAATCAATCGCGGACAGAATATGCGAAGAAAAGATTAATATATTACGATTTAATGAACATTTAGGAAGATAATAACGTTAGTAACATTTATTGAAAAAGAATGTTATAGGACCCCAGATTCACCAAGAAGGGTAAAATAAAGCGAAAGGAAGCAGTGGACATAGTACGAACACAGCTGATCGACAGGTTGGAAACACACGACTAGTTACTAGTCTAGTACTATAAATGACCCGTCTTCTTACCATTTTACTTGATTTTCAAACAACGACACTACATTTCCTAATTTACTTGAGTAACGGAGTCAAACAAATAAGAAAATAACTAGCGCTGCAAAAGTTCAACGTTATAGTTCAAAAATGATCTATTTTTGAAGAAAAAAAATTAAATTCACCTATATTAGATTAGATTCTAAAATATCCAAACGCACTTAAACATCGTGCAATATAACTTAACTAATAATATAAAACAATATATCACTTTCGAAAATGCAAATTGTATGTTAGCAGGTGCAGAATTTTTTAAGCTGTATATTAAATATTCATTTTGCCCGAGCATTTAATGCCAAATTCCTAGACAAGTTAATCACGTACTCAGGCGTTTCTACCCAGTGTATGTTTTACTTGTGTAACTAAAACTGGGCCAAATTTTTACGTCAATATCAAAATGCGGAACGTTGGGGGTGTTTCCCTAAAACGAGGACAATTCTGGGTCGACCTAGTATTTTCCTCGAATGTATGTGAACATAGTAAAATGGAAGACACGCCCAGGTATACGTTGTGCAATTTAACCTAAATAGATAAACAACCACAAACGTTAAGTATATTTGGCTGCGATCGAAATTACATATAATTTATGTACAGTAACCGCCGATTATTGTGATTATACTTGTCGACTAAATATTGATTCTGTTAAAAGGAAACTGAAAACCGGAAACGTATATTAGTAAGTGATAATATGTATCGACCATTTTCATTTTGATTCTATAAAACGACTGATTACAGTAACAATTACGCTTAGTGTATTTTACAATATTTACTGACGGATAAATACTTTATTGACAACGAAAGAACATCATTTTAACATTTTAATTATTTCTTGACATGATCTGAAAACAGCTAATATAACTAGTAATAAAACACTTTCAGTTCCTATACGCTTACAATTTAGTGATGATATTAATGTCTTCGTCGTTGATAACATAATTAGCTTCTACGATAACAATAAATTGAAATGAGCTTTCATTTGATACAGTGGACTAGTCTACTATTTTAACGATAATTAATGATATTAAATCTCGGTCAACTAGGTGTAAATTAAGTGTATTGGTTCTGCTAGGCTCTAATAAAGCATTTGACACCATATCGGTTTCAGCATACGAGCAATTATTTGAATACAGATTGTGAAACTAGTGTGGTATCTCTGGTATTAAAAAAATATGTCATGGGGTCCCTCAAGAACCCATCCTAGGCCCAATACATTTTACCATCAATACTAGTCATTTTCGAAAGCATATCCAGTTCTGTAAAACAAAATTTTATTGTTTGGAGCCAAAAGTTTACGTAATAATCTCAAAGAAATTTTAGACCGTGTAAAATTAAAAATCGAATAGAACTGTGCCTCCAATAGCCACATTAATAGTTATGTATGTCATATATGGTATTTATGCAGAGATTGTCAATTTGTGGATAAAATATCGTTGGCGTGGATTTGAACATAAGAATTTTTACTTCAGACTATGCTATAATTAATGGATTTATTGGGATAAACCAAACCCCTAATTTACATAAAAATACAACTTTCCATAACAATAGTTATAAATAGTAAATATGCATAAGAGGAAGTTAAAAGCGTTGTCGAGATAATCAACATGTATGTCATCTATCATTTCATTTTATCTCAAACTGACACGAATGAATGAAGTAGTACCACCTGTAAATTCGGTAATTACAGATGAGCTTCCTTGACAGCGAAATTAAAAGCATTTCTGCATACACTGTTAAGGCCAATCGTACTTTTACTTCCGCTGGTGAAAATATCAAACTTTATTACCATGAATTGTACAATTCCACCATTTCTTGATGTGTGATGAAAACAAAACATTTGTGAGTAATCTTGAAACAAAGACAGAAGAACTATGTCTCGAAAACTGGTAATCCAATTGAGCTGAAATTTATAATTTGTAAAAAAAGTTTAAAATTTAGTTTGGAGGAGAATAATGTTGAGCTGGGTTGGATTGGGTTGCGTTAGCTTTAGGGTATCGGCAAACTAAAGGTAGGTAAATATTGTGCTTTCTGTCGGTCGAGAGGTCAGTTAATGTTGGTCTCGAAAGACAATATGGTTGATGGAGACGCACATTTTCCATACATCGCAGGGGCTAAGCGTGCTGCACCATAATCCACCCATCGAAATGAATAACGAGAGATTTTGAGGTGATGTCGAAGCAGAAAATGATAGAAATGAATCAGAAATGGTCAGCAACAAATACAAACAAAGAGCAATAATTTTCTTCTAGTCCAATCACGAATCACGTGACAAGCATATTTTAGATGGAACGCTAGTTTAGCTTATTTAAGCCATGATTTTTTTTTCTAATTTGATATATACTTAATATATTTACTTCACATCAATGACACCTTGTTCTTAATTGAAATGTTCGGTGTTTGGCAAACATTTTTTTACATTTACTAGTAAGTTGTTTGATTGCTAGAAGACCCCACCCAACCCAATTGCCCACAAACCAGACTTGTGAACGGAGCTTAAATTCATCAAAAACGTTGTTGGATTGTTTCATTTTCATATTTGCTCCTTTACAAAGTTAAGAAAGTATCAACAAACGTAACCCAACCCAATCGAATCAATTCACAAGAAAAGTGTAGGTGAAACTAAGTGGAAATTTCATATTATGAATCGCTCAGTATGTGTTTTGATTCTTATAATTTTTAAATCTTTCTCTTCTGTAAATCTAAATTTTTGATGCTATTATTTGCAATTATTCTCCTCTAAATCTAATTATCTTTACTTATCAAGTATATTTTCGTCTGCCTGCCTGACATATTTACAATCTTAACCCATCAAGGGGATGAGATATTTAGTCCGCACTGTGTAACGTACATATTGACGAGGTCTTAAATCGAATTAAACATATTGAGTTTTGTTTTATAAAACATGAGAATAACATTGACGTTAATATATCAAAATATATCTTGTAATTATACTGTTTACATTTTACATTAGGGGGTTCATGTATATACATTATTGCATCGAATAAAATATACATTGCGGAAATAACCTGCCTTTAAACCTATTTAGTGTAATGAGCATAAAATTGCTCCCTAAGCTCCAGGCCGCAATAACAATTGTAATGTAATTATTCACGTTTATGATCGTCAATGGTACAATAAATTTTTAACTTCTAACCACATATCCCATTAATATTACAAATTGAGTTATAGTTAAAAATATTATCAGTAAGACCTCTAGTAAATTTAATACCATAAATATATTCTTAATAATATCAAAATATGCACTAAAATAGATATGTTGATAACTGACGTTTAATTTTACCCAATTAATTGCAACCTGGCAGTCCTTGCTAACAGAATATCTAGTATCATGTTATGTGATTGATGAATCCTTTTCCACGAATCCGTGAAAAATAAATCAAATCAGTTTCAATCCATGCGTTCATTTATATCTATCCGTGTGCATTTTTGTTGCAGGAACAGTAAATTATCTTGCCACCACAACTTCCGTTTGTTAGCGTCGACTACTCGGCTATTGTACATTAATTATTCATTCATCATTTCTAATTGCACACGAACTTGTTTAAATGCATTCTTGGGTTATTCATCATTGCAAATGCACTTAACGTCCATATATTACGTTTTCATTGCATTTAGTTTCCCTTGAAAATAATTACCCGATATTTTAGTATTTATCATAATTGTTAATAATCTAGCAACGCTGAGGCCGTCATTAAATGATGCACATGAGTGACATTGTATTTGGAATTCACGACATCTGTGTACTATATTTATTTGCGAATGATCCTTGAGATCACGATTTTCATTGAATCTGGGGACATCGTTTCAATCAAACGGTGCTGAACTGACAAATCGTTTGTTCACGATTCTACATAAACTACAAAGAAAGAAATAAATTCAAAATAAATAAATAAATAAATAAATAGTTATATAAAGTTAAAGAACCTTTTAAACGAATCAATCGCAAATCTCTTCTCCAATACAATACAGGTGTGGTATAAAAAATGTTTTGAAGAATTAGTTCTGTTGCAAATACATATTTTTCTATTGTAGATAATGAGTCAGTACTTTATGTTATAAACCCGTACTTCAATATTAATATAATCCAAGTCGTTGATATAGCGAAAACATTAGTAGTAAGGTAAGGTAAGCAGCTAGTTTCTTGGTGGAAGACCCTGTAAATGTTCTAGTTAAGCCTACTCTGACTATGCTTAACTTTATAAATAAAATATCGTTCCCGAACTTTTTGATAATAGGACGTTTAGTTCCGGTAGTTTAAACTGGAAATCTTTCCGAATTGGCCAATTACCATCCAAGTTCAACTTTTATTATTTGAAATTGTCAATTATGAATCAGTATATATCAAATTAAACATGTCCTCTCATCTTGGCAACATCCAGTTCTAAAATTCTAAAGTATATAAGCTATAAAATTAAGGGCAATTATTAAATTTTGATTCCAAAATTGGAAAAAAACAAGAGATTAGGAGACCGAGAAAGAAGGTATGTTCCTGGGATTTTGTGATATAACATATGTGACATATGTTGTCCTTATTATAAGTATTAGCATAACATGTCAAACAAACAATGGATAACTCCTGAAATAATTTAGTTAAAGATAGGCTGGCTTTTCTGAATGAAATGCCTAGGAAGTACGGAAAACGATCGGGATAACATTGCGATATTTTATTCTAAAATTTAATGACTTATTGATTGCAAATTCAACTAATAGATATAAAACGTCTTTAATTAATAAAGTTAATCCCAACAGACAAAAGAACAAAATCTTTCCTAAAACCTTCACAAATGACACTGAACTTTGCAATAACTTTAATGAGTACTTCTCATTTGCGGTCTCGGATTTATTATCAGAAACATTTGATTCCAAGGAATATAATTACTAGAAAATTGATGAGTATTTACAAACTTCTGAAAACTCATTTTGCATAATTAGGGCTACATCCTCGGATATTCGGAATGCTGTTATGTCTTTGTCCTCCAATGGAGTCTCCTCTTATTTAATAAAAAAATGCATTTTTGCTCTTTACTCAATCTTAGCACACGTAATTAATTTGTCCTTCAAATATGGTATCTTCCCGTCTAAACTAAAAGCGATCCTGAAAATTATAGACCGATTTGCTTCTTACCGTTTTTTCTGAGGTTTATGAATACATATATCATTAATAAAAAAAAAAACTAATTTCAATCTTTTGATTTATTTGGCGTGAATCAGTATGGCTTTATGAGGGGCGGAAGCACTGATTCTGCACCGTATAATTTTTTAAGGAACATTTATCAATCACTTGATAAGTGTAACCCGTCCCTCGGACTATTTATTGATCTACGAGAAGCTTTTGACTGTGGATCCTGTTATATTACTTCATAAATTGTCTTCATATGGTGTTCGTAGAGTGGCCAATGATTTGTTTCGTTCCTATTTAACTGGCAGGTCCCAACAAGTCTTTTGTAATAACTCTTTCTCCGATATGTTAGATGGGTGTGCCACAGGGCTCCATTTTGGGCCCAACATTATTTAATATTTATATTAATGATTTACCCAATTGTTTGTCTGAAATGGACTGCATCTTAATTAATTATGCCGACGATAGTAATATTTCTGCTGCCCGTGGTTCTATAAATAAACTAGCCAACAACTCTCGTATTAGACTTAATTTGATATCCGACTGGATGACTGCAAAACTAAAATAAAATGTTGCCTGCATTTTTTTACTTTCTTTTATCAATATCTGGACAACTTCCGTCATTATTGGTATAAAAGCATCATTGCCTTTCATTTGTGGGTGACAGGAGTTGCAATATTTTCATCCTCCGTTATGATCACTTCATTGTTTGCAAAATTATTTCGGCGTAACCTACGACAACAAATTGGAATTCTTCGTGATTGATCCTCTGTACAACTTTGACATTTACGTCGTTTGCGGCAATTTAGGTCTTCTTCTGCAACATAGTTTCACGAGAAACATTAAATCTTTTGGATAATTTTCGCAATGAGTGTGAAACTCGGCCTTTCGCACTTTGACAGATTCGTTTTGGGTTAGGTTGGGTAACTCGACCTAACCATTGTTTCTCATAACTTATCCTTCGCATAACGTGGACATTTGCATCTTTTACGGCCCGGTCCTTTGGGTCTTTTTTATGCAACGCAGTTTCACGAGAAACATTTAATCTTCTGGATAACTTTCAAAATCATGTTCCAACTCGGTCTTTCGCAGTTTCACAGATTCGATTGGATTACTGAACCCAACCCAACCATCTCTTCATTGTCTCTTTTCAACTAGAATTTTTTTTTATTTATTTGCGCTTTCTATTATACTTGATTCCGTGTTTATTCTCTTTAGCATTGGAATTTTGAGCTTTTATACACAAGCATCGGAGAAATACACATTGGTGGGTCCATCTTACTCCAACGACAGGAGATTCGCAATAAATTATAACAACAAAATGTTCTAAAATAACTTTCAATTTACATCGTCATGTGGAAGAAATTTCAATAAGTGGTTATTTGATTTTTTGATTTTTTATTTTTCATTGTTTCTATTTTACAAATTGTGTGTGTCTATTTAGTACATTTTAATTGAAGGCTAATAATAATAACTCAAGACGATGAAAACCGATATTTCCTGCCTAATAAATTTACTTTCCTAATATTTCAACAAATAAAAATCGAAGTTTATTGATACATCCTGCCTAAAAATGATGTTAAGATGTCATAAGAGTTCATGCACACTATTAGAGTTTCAAACCCTGATATCACATTTCCGGTGCTTTTCTTCAATATTACTTCTTAACTTGTAATTATTAAATTATATAAGGATTAAAGTGAAAACGAACTTCAATTACATATTTTAATGAAACAACATTGTAAGAAAGACGTAATTTGTAATATGAATCAAAACAACACACGTAAGCTGTAAATCTATTGTACTCTCACACTAATGATTTGCTTACATCAGATAATGTACCTTTTCAAACTTCGAAATAAAACTGAATTTAAAACGTCCAGGCGTTTACATTGTGTGCTGGGTAATGAATAATAACAGTAATTTCATTTTGGGTGATGGTATCTAAGCAACATTAAAAATAGAGGAGATTACACCGAACAGGAGAGGGCAGTGAACTTTAAAAATTCTCATGATTTCGGCCTACGTGGGCCGTCACACTTTCACTATTTTCCACGGCGTGGCTTTTACTCTTTTTCCTGCACGAAAGATAATTAATTCTGTTGGTTTGATGACTTTAACGAGCATTGACCGTTTCAAGCGCATAAAGGTAATGCGTTTGAATTAAAAATAACTTAGTTGTTGTTGTCGATAAATCAAATGATTTGTTATCTTAGATTACGGGATTATTTCCCACCTTATATAATAATTATAGTATGTGTGCTGCGTACATTTGCCAGATACGGCACATTAGAAAGTAGAAGGTTAGATTGGCGTCCTTGATATTAATGTAATGTATTTTCTGCCCGTGTATGTGTAAACTGACGTTGAAGTAATAAAAATGGTTTTAATCTTGTGTATTGTGCCATTGTTACCTATGTTAACAACAATCATTGTTTAAAAGCATGCAGTTGTACACGTTCCTTTTAATAGCACTTTAACTGCAAAAATAAAATAAGTTTGTTATAGTTTGGTTCTTTTCGAATTTTTCTTATAATTTCATAACATTTCTCTGTATCCGACGTTTTGGCAAACTCACATTACCTTCAGGTTGGTCTTTTCGGTCGAAATAATCTAAAAAATGTGACATCAATTTGATTAAGGGAGGAAAGCACACTGTGTGTGATGGAGGGTTATAATAAAAAATATTTGTGATATTTAAAATTAAAACTCTTGCGGATTTGAGCATCAAATTAGATTTTACTTACGAGGCATCACCTTTCACATACGTTTTACGCCATGTATTTTACTCTTCACGGTTTGGGAAAGATCGTCCTTGTTAACTCCAAATTGTTCGAAGTCATCACACCTACAAAATTTAACGGTACTTCGCTGGGTTTCATTTGGAATTTATGTCAAAAATGCCCAACGAATACAAATCAATAATTATTTTTAAAAATGCATTTTCTTCTACTATACTTCCACTAGCACTTATTTTCAGAGAAAATTATGTCTTCGATTTCGACTATTCGAATTTTACAACATATTTCATTACCTTATTTTTATGTCTGAACTCATCACTGTGAGGATATGTCAAACCGTTTCTTCTTCTTTTCAGCAACCTTGTCACTCCGGTGTATCTGACGAGGTCTAGTTTCTATAACTATTTATAATTTACTAGTCAGTCATGTAACAACGAAAAAGTTGATTTAATACATTGGGTTCCATTCTAACATTCCCAGAGGGCCGAACTATTTAATTAATATTTGAAACTATTTAAATAAAAGGATAAGACTCAAATAGTACTGTAGAACTTGGTAGTGGAGTGTATCAGTTGTCTGTAAGCAAATTACACTCCAATAGTTTTCTTTTATCGATACCAATCGTTATTGAGAAGATTCGATCTGTCGCTGAAAGTTTGCTAGTAAAGAAATTGGTCTATCACAAGGCTCCTATTGTTCCAGTTATGAGACCACAAGAAGGTGTTGTATTTGAGGAGTGCAATAAAACATCAGATCTCAGGATTACTACAAAATAAGTTTCATTTTACAAGCGATTTATTCTTAAACATATTTTACATTGTTTTAATATAAAAAATTAAACTTTGAAATAAATAAATGAAATTACGGAATTCTCCAACAACCCGTCTTTTCTTATAGTAACGAACAACGAACTCATATTTAACTAAAAAATATTTACAAAATTATATGTTTCGAAAATGTGGTAGATTGTCGTAAAAAATATGGTTCCAAACTACTCTTAAGTTCCTGTAAATGCTGATATTTTTCTTTTTTATCTTTAATCCTTCGTTGTGCAAGGAAACCATGGACGTAAAACGTACACTTTCTGTTTTCGGGTTGTGCAAACACAGATAGATCAATCCATTCCAAATTTGAATTTCAATTTATACCCCGTCTTTTGTATATTTAAGAGCATTAATATCTATCATCACATGATGATTTTTTCGTTCCTGGTCTATTTGAGAGAAAAAAATGGCGGTTCAATAGTTTTGAAAAAAATATAGAGCAAGGAGACTTCTTACGTGCAGTTTTGCAAATATTAACGTAGTCGGCACGGATATTTATGTTTTTCTTTCTGATTTTTCATGTTGTTGTTGAATGAAGGTATTCTTGAATTATTATGACTTGTTTGTAATTTTCGATTCGCAAAATTAAACAATACAATATTGCTTTGCGATTCTGATAGTTGCAAACGTCGCTATATCAGATGTATTTAATATTAGTATCAGATGGGTGAGCAGCAATAAAAGTTGGAAGAAAATAAGCTATAATTGAGGAAAACTCATTACATGTTAATGTGCCGTCAGATTAATTCCACAGATAACAATATTCCTCGCGAAAGTGACTTTTCATTTTTTCTTACAAATGTAATTATGATATTTTTTAAGTAGCTGTGGTTCGGTCTCCCAAATAGGTTCTAAGAATAATTTATATTTATATTTATTTACTCAAACTAGTACGAATCAAGTTTTCAAGATTTCCAAAGGTGCATTTAAATTTCAATTTCAACATTCTTGGTCAACTGTTCCTCTACGTTTCTCGTAGCATTAGAAGAGCGTATCCATTTCTACTGCAGCTCTACATTTCTATACACAATTTTTATTCGGACTTGCAACTGCATGGGGGTTTAATTTCTTTTCTCCCTTTCTTATGTCGTATTTCCATGTTTCTTCGTCCCACAATATTCTTATCTTAACTCTCTGATTCGACAATTTTTATTTCTTTTCCATTTCATAAATTATTTTTTGCGTTTGCTACCTGTAGCTTCCTCAGAATCAGATCCTGATGGTTCCGCTTCAATGTTATTATTTTAATTTTGTTCATGGCTCCCTTAAGTTTCAGAATGATCATCAAACTGACCATTAATTGCATTCCCTATCTAAATAATAATTAATATAATCTTGTGGAGTATAGTCCAAGTTTGTGTTTTCTTTTTCGTTAGTACAAATGTATTGTCGTGATAAATCATGTTAATACCTTCAGAAGGTTTTAAGGACTTCTTCTCCTTTATCCTCGTAATCTGCAAAATCTTCGTTTGTAGCAAATTTTTCATGCCAAACCAACATATTTCTAATACAACAATTTACCGCGTCATTAAGATATGTGTGAATTATGCAAGACTTCAGAACTTATTCGAATCTGCAAGAAATAGAAAAGAGTTTCAACGAAAAGATTGGGCCGAAGATTTCACATTTCTCATATGACAGTAAGAGGGAAATTAGAAGAATTAATTTAAAATATAAAAAGCGATAAAACGGCCAAAATACACGGCTACTCAACTAGAGAAGATTCCAAGATACTGCAGAAAATTAAAATTAGAACATTTCAGAAACAATGCCACGATAATTTTAGACCACGAAAAATATTTTACATTATCTAACTCTCAAATAAAAGGAAACGGAGGTTTTTATACAGACAACATTGAAGACATTCCTAATGACGTGAGGTGAGGAAAAAGCGAAATTTGAGGACAAGGTACTAGTGTGGTGGGCCATTTCGGAAGCTGGTTTTTCAAGGCCTTATGTTGGGCGAGTTTGGGGCGAAGCTGTAAATGCATTCGAAGATTTTTATTGATAATTTATGTTGTGGCTAGATCTGACATCGTGCCATTATACGAGAAGAACTCAAAATTGATTAAGGCAACAAAATATACCATGTGCACCTAAAGATGAGAGAATCCCCCGAAGTTTCAACAGGCACGCCCTATAGAAGAGTTTTACTCGCTAGACAGTATGTGGGAAGCCCAAAATGAAAAAGAACTACGGCGAAGAATCTACGAAAAGATTCAAGAGTTTAACCCACTTACCGTGCAAATCCTATTGAAACCCATGGTAGCTGCTATGTGACATTATAATTATAGTTAAAGCTTTACTGAATCGTTTTCTGTACTTTCAAATTAAATAAAAGAATTAATGTTTGAATATTTCAAAAATGTTCCCAAAACTTTTGTTACATACGTTATATCCAGCTAAGGGTCTTTCACTATTAAAGCACACTTCTGGAACTAAAATTTGATAGTACATACAACATATATAATCAACTGTAAAGTTTAGTCCAAAGTAAATAACAAATTAACATTTCATGGTTGACGTCATATTAATTAACACAAGTTAGATTATTAAGAAACTAATAAGAAATACATGTATTATTGGAAATAAGCTGCATAATTTAAGAGCAAGACAAAAGAACAAGCATCCCAGCCTTACTTAAAATTCTATTCTAAACTAAAACAAAACATTCGTTAGACGTAGCAGGTCTACCAATAACGAAGAAAATCTCATCATCTTATCTAAACAGGCAAAATATTTCACATTCTAAAATTCTCAGCAAATAGAACAAATGGTTATACTTAGAACTGATACAAATACCATGCCATGTACACTATAAACTCTGAAAGTGTTACACCTGATTTGAGAATTGCGTCTGCTAAAGAGTAGTGTGATCAAAATCCGCTAGTTAGGTGACACAACTGCGTGACTTCGCCATACGTACTTCAATATAGTTATATTTAAGTACAAGTAAAAACACACTTGTGTTTTACTTTCACTATTTACAATGCTGTACAATACATTGACATTTTTTACACCAGTTCAGTATAAATATTGAATAGAGTACTTTGCTTACACCAATTTTCTTTTAATTATAAATTTACGTTTAATCAAGAAATATTACTTTTGCAATCAGTTAATTTCATATATTTGTGATTAAATTATAAAAAGCAGCCTAATTCATGAACATGTCTTAACTTAAATATATAAAAAAATATTCGTAAGCAAGTAGAATTGCCAGAACGCCCAAACTGTATGGGGTGAACGACATCCACCCTTCACTACTAGAGTAATCCTACGCCCTACGTAAAATAAAAGCAATTCAACCCCTTTAGCCGTACACACGTACGAGGGTTAATTTGCGGAAGCTGCGCACCCACGTCGTACGCAATTACATCCTAAGAGTACATACAGCATTCTCAAGCTTGTATGATGCAATGCGGACTACTGAATACCACAACGGATTGTATTGGGTGTGTAGAACCCTGCAAAAGTTGCTACAAATACTGCTTCTATTTAAAACAAGTTTGATGATGTGATTTGAAATTTTAAATGCACAGTGCCTAAAATACATTTTTTTAAAATTTAAACTCAACATCCTTTTACCGTTGGGTGTCGGATTATAAATTACATATTTATTTTAATTTTTTCCTGTCTTGTGATAAGTTCCACCACTCTCACACAACTATATATCTAGTTTTTCTGCTGCTCTGGCTTTGTATACTTCTTTGGGTATTCTATTTTCCTTCATTCGGTGGAGGTGCCCTAACCACCGAAGCTGTCTTTCTTCAATTACTATTTTAACCGGTTGCAATATCCTCTTTTGTATTACCGTCTCATTCTTAATTTTATCTTTTCTTGTGATTCCTTCAGTCTTTCTCAAGGATCTCATTTCCATTGCTGTTATTCTACTTTTATGTCTGTCTGTAACCGATTCACTACCATATAGTAACGATTGTATATATTTGTTTTCATTTCTTTTGATATTTCCTTTTTCCCGAAGAAAGTCTTTCAGGATATTGTAAATTCTTCCTGCATTTCCTATTATCTCTGATACTTCTTTATCTACTTTTCTATTTGCTTCTATGATTTTGCCTAGGTAGTTCAAGCTTGTTCTAGTTGTCTTCCATCCATCCATATTTCCAGTTATCGCTAATAATTTTAAGTTCTTGTTGGTATGTATTGTAGTTAAGTTCTGTTGTAATTTTTCTTCTGAATCTGTTACCAAGATCATGTCATACTTGTTGCATTTTCCAGTTACCCAGTATCATTTTCTTGCATTTTTTGCAGTTTTTTTTATCGCATCATCAATTCTATTGAGAACAATAAAGGGCTGAGTGCACAGCTCTGTTTTAAAAATAATTCTTATTTAGAATTCTCTTTATTCTTCATTGTGTGTTTTTACTTTATTTGTGTTATCTTTGCACAGCGCTTTTATTATTTCAATTATATACCTTTTTCGAGATATTTCCAGATGCGTTCTCGCCTAACTTCAAATCATTTTGTAGATCAACAAAGCAGATGCCTATTTCTCGTCCTTTTTTAAGGAATTTTTGTGATTGTGATTTTTATTTGCAATTGTTATGTTATGATTTAAAAAACTTTAGACCGTTTCATCTAATTGTTTTACGTTCATTTTAAGTGCCCGTTGAAAAAATGAAATTTAACAATGTTACGCACGCTCTATTTAACTATTCCCAATATATCAATTGAATAGTTTTGATTACTTGTGTAGTATGTTGACAATATTTTCTCGTATTGTTTTAAGTGAAATTAAACTGTAACGTGATTTTTTGCCAGAAATGGGACTTTAGTACGCAAATCTGTTTCCTTGTTGATTTTATATGGTCAACAATCGCGAATATTAAAAGATAAAAGATAAATGCACTCGGGAGATCGACGTGGCTAGTTTTGTATCGCATCGTATCGTAGAGTGATATGATGAAATAAACAACGCAGGACCGAATCTGTACACCACAATTCCTAAAACACAAAAATTAAGAGAACTAAACAAATAGGTAAATCAATAGTAAACAGGAACGATCCGACATCGACAACGTAGATCAAGTAAAAGATGTAATGGAAAATGCTAGGAATCAAGCCGAGAGCAAGGTGTGTCAGCTGAAATAGATGAAAGACAAGGTAAACCTGAAAGAGACATATTTGTCGAAACAGAACTAACGAAGAGACAAACACGAAAGCAAATTGGGGACCTGGCTGGATATGAGAGAAAGAAAACGACAAAAGAAGGTATTAGTCCGTGGAATCAAACTGGGATTCTGGAAGGGAACCATAAGTGAACAAGAAGTGCCACAGGAATGTAAAAAATCACCACGAATACTCGTATAAGAATTAACAAATGATGGGGGTAACACTGAGAAAAGGTAATTGGAGACCAAAAGTAGCTTCTTACACGGAATACAAGGATGAAGAATATCATAATAACGAAAATAGGTATAATTGCCATAAATTGAACAAAATGGAAAATAACAAGTAACATCGAAAAAGTTACGAGTTCAAGAAAGCAATTGAAAAAAAACTTTATTACTCTTCGCAAGCAAATGCCCCTGAAATATTGTCGACGCTCGCCCGTGGAGTCACAGGAGAATGGGCGCCAGCCCTCAATGCCGCTAGTAGACCCACTACTATCTTATCAAGTCTGCATTTGCAATAATATTGCATCCAGATATATCTCGCCACCTTTTAGCACAACTGAAAACATCACAGATACTAACTACACAACTGTACACTACTATATCCTTTACATGCATCGACTATTTTAATTGACGTGCTAGAAGGAACCCCCCAGTCCCTCTCTGCATTTCATGCCACATGTTTACGTTTAAGTTTAAACTAGCAATTAAAATAGGTATATTAGTAAACAAATGATAACATGAATAAAAAAGAAAGAAATGCCAAATAAACAGTGAATGTATTGTAGACGAAGTAGGTAGCATGTACTGTGGAAGAGTGATATAAATATTTAGAAGAAGACACACTAGAGATTAAAAATTAAAAATTCGCCGGAAGAAATGCTAACGTGAACTAATGAAACCATCGGCAGGAAAGGATTGCAGCTAAGGAAGCAGTCGAAAGAGTTGGAAGGAGTTTAGAAGAAGAATAAATGCAATATAGAAAGCAGACATTTCTATAATACGATCAGAAAGTTAAAATGAAATAAGAAGAACACGCTAAAGACAATAAGAAATCAAGATAACGAGTTCACCACGAAGGGACGAAGACATGAATTGGGCAGCAAGGGCTGAAATCAAGACAACGCAAGTGGGTCAGAGATGATTAAATTTGTATGGAAGATTGGCAGGGAATGTTTATCACGAATCATACTATAGACTTAGATATAAGGAAACCCGCACCCACTATAAGAACCACAGTGGAATTTGTTTGTCCCCTACAAATTAAGAATGAACACCAATAACAAACTAGAGGAAGAAGAAACATGTCATAGAGATGGAAGACAAACATAAAGTAACAGTGTACTTTACTTTCAATCCAGCAAACATAACGTATATAGGGAAAAATGGAAGTGGTAAGAAAGATTTTAACAATGATAAAGACTTAACGCAAGGACCAGTATAGTTGACGAGAATTATTAAATAATTTTAAAATTAAGCGTGAGCAAGTATATGGATAAAACCCACAGCTGTACTTGCTTGTGATAAGACAAATGATAGCTGATATACTCTTAAGGGCAAGAACTCAATCCTCAAGAAATTGATCGAAGCACAAAGAAGGTGCAAGACTACAGTAAGAAAAAATGGTTAAGGATGGAATGAGCTCGGCAGACTAGAAGAAATAAAACATCTAGGAATTGTATTAAAATGTCAAGCATCCTATATACTAAATTCGCTGTCGAAGAAAAAGCAACAAATATGTAAAATCAGAATTAGCATTTTTATCTATCATAAGTCCTTCAATAAATAGTATTTTTTAAAATTATTATATACATTACACAAAATTGATCATTTTTAATTATTGTGTACTAACAGTTGATGAAATGTTTGTCGAACCGAAACCGATCCTTATCTAAAATCTATCTTAGTTGGGTGGGTTTTCTCTGTATGTGCATATATACATTAAATGTAACCAGTAATTACACGTGACCTAATTTTGAATCCCAGGTGTGTTCTAATTAATTATTTAAATACCAGTCCCCAGTATGAATTAAATTACACAGTTTTTCAAAATATGTAAATTCGACCTTCGATACACATGGTAGAAAATAAAAAAAATGTTCTACTTGAATAAAAAATCGTCCAGTATCTAAATATATTTCATATTATGAGCTCGCAATACTAAAGCGAGAAACGTTGTTTTTTAAATATTCAGAATCGCAAATATTTCAGCCGCGTAATTACAATACGTCGTAAAATATGACGCAAGAAGATATTTTTTTGAATGAGAAACTGTCACTTGTGTAGTACAAACATCCAACAGCAGATGATAAGTTAGTACGTTTACCACGCAGTTTGTTTAGTTATTTTATAATCGCATGGCAAGACTTTGACCTTTAACGTGATACCATATTGACTTGGGAAAAAAGGTTTACCAAGAATTGAATTTCGCCCACATATCTATATCCAATGAGACGTTCGCCGAGTACACACAATACGTGCATAATTATATTTAAATGTCAGTGCCGAATTAACTTTATAACCGGAGGCACGACATTTTAGTAAATCTAATGCTAAAAACAATAAAATATAACCAGGATGAAGTAAAATGTAGCAAAATAGATAGCCAAATAAAATTCTTATAAATAATTATTGAATCAACATCAATATTAAATTAATCACAAATGAACGAAATTAAATGAAATAAAATAGAACGAAGATCGATCTTATAACGTGAAGAAAAAAGAAATAAGAAAAAAGTTTTACTTTAATAGGTTTCTTAACAGAGTTATAATAGTATTTTGTGTACCAAGGCCAAAAAGTACTGTTTTTTCGTCCGAGTTTTCTTTACGACCGAGGCGTAGCCGAGGTCGGAAAGCAAACGAGGACGAAAAAACAGTACTTTTTGGCCGTAGTGCACACAAAATTTTTTAGGCGACCATCATAAAATTTTCAAATTTATTGCAACTTTTACTTATAATTTATTGACATAGTCATTTATGACAACTAAACAATTGTACATATTTGTGACACCTTCAGACATGTTTATGTTTTCTTTGTCTACATTCGAAGTTATTTCGGCTTTATAAACAATAATTACCCAATAATCAGTTGAAAAGTCTATCACCAACACGTATTTACTAATGTAAACAAGATGTACAGTTTGACACTGACGGCAATGTGGTATTTTTATACAATTTCGGTAACTGTCGGTAGATGGCGCCACCCTATTGCGGACGAAAAATGAAAGCGGACGAAAAACGATTACTTTTCGTCCGCGTTTGACGACTGAAATTTCAATTTTTCGTGTCGGTCGCCTAAAAAAATTTGTATTTAAAATAGATACCAATACTTTTAAGTTTGGAACATTTTGCAACTTTTTATAAGAGCTTAGATGTTTAGATTTTTATATCAATAACGTTTGTTATTTGTATGTAATTGTTTTTAGTTTATAGTATCAATCTGCTTTTAAATACTAATAATTATCTGTTTGTTATTTCCTTTGGTTCATTTTCAGGTTTCACTTCTGCGCAATATTTTTTATATATTTCGGTTGTTTGCTATTAATTTGTTTCGTATTTTCGTTATATTATTCACTTTCATATGTCTTACTTTCATTTGTTTGGTTCTTTTAATTTCGTTTTCGTTTCATTTTTCTTCTCATCTTTATTTACTTCAAATTTCTTTAGCTGAATTTTATTTTATTTCTTTTTTATTTAATTCGTTTCTTCTATTTTCTTTTCGTTGTTCAGTTCTTTTAAGCAATTGTCTACGAATCACACCAGAATAGAATCATGTGGACCTCTGCGAATTAAATGAAATTAAATTTTCACGCTAATATAATTAGTTGTATAATTTTGAATCATAAATTCGCACATGAGAAAATTGAAAATATTTTTTTTATTTTTAAATACTTTCGTACGTATATATTGATATTTTCTTGAGCGTTGAACATCGACGAAATGACATTGTCGAAGGTGAAACTTTTTACACGAAATTAGAAAATGAAATGGAAAATAGGAGGAATAAAAACGCACGGTCGTCAAAACGATTGCTGGCATTAATCATAACGCCAGCCGCTTTTCACATTCTGCGGTAGCAGCGAAATTACGCCGACAAACTCCGGTGCCTCGTGAACTAGTTTACCATTAGAATGTGAGAGTTCCTTTCTATCGATTTCACAGGCAAAGAACACTCTAAGCGGGTAATTTCGGCGCCGTAAAATAAGGTCGCGATCAGACTGTGAACGTCCACGTGCATTATAGGCAGTGTATGGGTAAATTACGGAGAGGAGCTGCGCTGCGAGTTGCGTGCTAGTAGGCGCTGAAACAAGCACCGATCGATGCCAGGCCTCCGTCAATTTTACGAACTTGCGTTTACTATTCCGCTTTCGGGACAGTTGTAAAAGTGTTCCACGGCGAGAACTGCTGGAAACAAGTAGGTGTATTTACTCTTTAATTTTGCTGTTATTACTGACGATCGCGTCACCGGATTATTGCAATGTTGTTGGATCAATTAGCCGATTAAAAATGTAACGGCCGCGAAGCCTACATTCATCTAAAAAAACTCGTTTAGAAAAACTAATAGTAAAACCAATTACGTAACATATTTTCTCATTTGTGTTCATCGACGAAATCGGATAAGTTGGATTGATAAATTGGTTTCACCGATTTCTATCAATTTATTGAGGAGGCATAAAATTAATAAAAATAAATAGGCAACTCTTCCTGAAATGATATCTTGTTATGGGTGAATTACTAAAAAAGTATAAATAGAGGGAAATTTAAAATAGAACCAGTAATATCAAAATTGAAGAATATCAAACAAAGGACCAGTTGGGCAAATTCAATCGCAACGTGACTTTTTATTTTCAATCGTTCATTCATTTTTACTTACACAATATTATATTTTATGTATAAGAAAGTATTGTAACAATGAAAATTTTCAAAATCGAAATTAGCCTTTCTTGGAAGTTTTAATTTTACAGATCGCAAACCACCTTAAATATAAGGCCTTATCAAATAAAACTAAATACATCTCTAAAAGGTTAGGTTGGTATAAATTACAAATAAAAATGTACACCCTTGACTAATAAAACTGTAATAATCAAAAATCGACTAGGACAATTAAATGTTCAATTATATATTTTTTTCTATCTGATTTATTCACTTAAAATAAATCCTTTGTATATTAAACTTCGCTACAAGTTACATAATTGAAATTAATAATAATAAAAACAAACGAAGTAAACAGTAAAATTTAGCATGGAATACAGTTACAGGGGTGTGAAAAATACACGTAAAAAACGTAATAAATATAATTATTGCTATTTGAAACTTCTTTAGGTGCAAAAGTTCTTTTTCTACTATTACATTTTCTGCAGGTTGATGCATCCTCGCCATAAATAAATAACCAGTCACCTGTACATTGAATTTAATATATGTTTTCAACAATAAATGTCATATATTTTTATGACCTTTCCAGTTATGTAAATGGTAAGCAAGTTTACAATATTATAGAATATCACGACTTGGTGCATCGTGGACCACACGAAGGTTTTGAAACTGTTACGGACGGGTATGTTATTATGAAAAACAGTTACGTTAGTGTGGTACCATCCAAATTTTACTCGTAATTATGGCATAGCAAGATAGTGTAATGCATAAGTATCCAAGACTGCCCCCCCCCACATAATTAAATAAAACGATAATCAAAATAGTTGCAAAGTAGTTTTTCTTTTTAGATGTAGTTTATAATATCTAATTGTTAATATTTATTGGTTCGTCAAATAGTTACTTATTTATATTTTAGTTGTTTTTGTGCAATTAAATTTCCTAACATAAATTACGACTTATATTGTTCGAATAAAAGGCTTTCGGGTTACGATTATCGCCCATGTCTGGTTTGATGGATACTGTTGTTTCGGAAATAATATTGAAAAATATTTGTGTTCACCCCCTCTAATCGGCAATTCGACAATTCTACGTTAGCGATATTATATTTGGGTTTTACTAGCCAAGCCTTTGGGGTGTGATGTGATCGGCTAATAAACGCAACTAACCTTTATTGGGTGTAATGTAATGCAATTTCGCAAATAAATGTGATTTATATAAAATCAATGAAAACCGTACAGACAGAAAGATTTTGGGATGTGACAACGAGTTTATTTTTCCTAAAATTTTTTAATATTTTAATCTTCTATGGTAAATTGTTATGTTTCGACTTGTTGATGTTTATTTGTATTTTACTTTTAAGCTTACATAATATTTTAGATTTGAACTTTTACTTTTTCTTGTCTTTATAAACATAAAGACAAGACATCCCCTTTTTCGTCCGGTAGGGCCGCAGGTGATTTCTGTACATCATTTCCCTCCACCACCCTTGAATTTTCGTGGCCGCCTTAGTTAACCTCGCGTGCTTCAATTCTTCTAACCCGCGCTTTTCCCGCAGCACCAAACACTCCTCAATTTCCTTCTTGGGTTTTTCATACATCTCCGACAAGTCCTGCAACCTTTCGAGCTGAAAATCCCGCTTTTCCTTCGGGAACTGCACCTCTATTTAATTCTCTCTCTCCTTAATTTCCATTTCTTTGTCGTACCGATCCATCCACGCTTGGATCTCACCGGCGTGTCTAGTTTCACTTTCTATTTCGTTGTTGACTTTGTTCTCCAGCATTACCTTGTTTCCTAATGCGCGTTGTTTTGGAAGGTCCTTGCGTTCTCCCAGTTGTCTATGTACCTGGCCTTGATTTCATTTTCGTATATTAGGCCCTCGTATACGTCTTTGATTTTTCCGAGTTCCTGAAATTTCACATCCAATTCTTTCGACAAGCAGGCTTTTTCCTTTTGCAGGAGCGCCGACAATTTTTTGTATTTTACTTTTAAGCTTACATAATACTTAGATTTGAACTTTTACTTTTTCTTGTCTTGCTCCAATTCTTCTAACCTGCGTTTTTCCCGCAGCATCAAACACTCCTCCATTTCCTTCTTGTGTTTTCATACATCTCCGACAAGTCCTGCAAACTTTCGAGCTGCAAATCCCGCTTTTCCTTCAGGAACCTCTACCTCCTTAATTTCCATTTCTTTGTCGTGCCGATCCATCCACACTTGCATCTCGCTCGATGTGGAACATTTCTATTTCGCTGTTGACTTTGTTCTCCAGCATCACCTTGTTTTCTAATTCGCTGATGATGCTCGTAATGGTAATGGTCTTCTTTCATTTGCAGCTGCACGTTGTTTTTCGTGTTCTTTGCGTTCGCCCAGTTGTCTATGTACCTGGCCTTGATTTGATTTTGGTATATTAGGTCCTCGCATTCGTCTTTGATTTTTCCGAGTTCCTGAAGTTTCACATCCAATTCTTTCGACAAGCAGGCCGCCGACAATTTTTTCATAATCAGTTTATTATCTTTCTTCAGTTCCAAGAGTGAATTGCGTTCCTGTTCGCTCTTTTTGAACTCGTCCAGTCGCGTGAGGAACTTCTGGATGCTTCTACACTCGTTGATATCATTGTTGGCCTCCTGTAGCATTTGGGTCTTCAAGGCCAACTCGTAAGGAGTAAATGGTCTAAAGCAGCTACCAATTTAATTACCAGATGAATTTGATAAGTGATGCCACTTATCAAATTCATCATTTTGCGTATTAATGTCGTCATATAGTCGAATGAAAATCTGGTCCAATAAATTCGACAATTATTATTTTGTTAGAAGTGTATAGTATAGAAGTGACAAGCAACGCCGATGAAATAAAAGAAAATACAATCACACCAGCAACAATTAGCAAAAGGAGTATAGACCATAGTTAATTAAAATAAAAAAAACTAACCGAAATAAAGAGAAACCATAGCATTCAAAGTGGAAACAACATCAGGAAAAGAGAATCGAAAAGGAATCGAACTAAAGGAAACGATAACAAGTTAAAATAACTGATATCAAAGAAAGAACAAAAAACGGAAAAAGCTTAAAAATAGATCAACAAAAAATTTAAATTAATCTAAAAGTAAAGCAGAAGAAAACAATAAATCTAATTACAGCAATATAAATATGAGTTTAGAAAAAGCTAAAAATGTCACTTCCGGTTCGTGACGTGAAAGTATATTATAGCAGTAAATCTTTAAGAAATAAATTTTATTTCTAGAACCGCCTTTTTTAAACACCTCAAGAATTGAAAAAAACTTTGCCCATTTCACTATGATGAAGCAAAAGATCATAATAAGCACCAAAGGGGAAGAAACAGCATTAACATATGACATATGTTGATAAATCTTAAACGATGTAATAAAAGGAAATAAAATAATAAGTTTATTTAAACAAATAAAATATCATAAGGAATCTAAATGCAGATTAACTGCATGAAAACAATGTTTTTAATTTATTTAGTTTAAAACTAGAAGTAGTGGAGTTTGACAATAATAAAACTTTATATTATTAGTCTAAAATATAAAAAATAATATTAAAAACAGTGAAAACTTTGATCGTGGTGCAACTGAAGGAAAAGCGACGAAAACTAAAATGAACAACAGAAAACAAAAGAAAACATAACAAACAACTATTGAAAAGTAAAAAATAAAATAAAAATTAAGAAAACTGGTCGAAATGGAAAAAAGAAAACAAGAAAGAACTTTCCAAAATACTAGAAAAAAATGAACGCGACATTAGTGCGAGTAAAATAATGCCAGTAAGGAATTAATACGAAATAAAAGGAAAATATGTGAAAGTAAAAAATAAATACTTACTGGTGGGAAGTAAAATACAGACAAGAAATATCTTATAACAAATAAAAAGTACGTGTACCGGAAACAGGAAACAAAATATTAAATAAATATCATAAACGAGAATGGAAAACAAAGTATTTAAGCGCTGTTTTTTATATTTTTTCGAATATTTATCATTTTTTGCCGATTTGGCTTCTGCATTTTAAAAAGTGTGCGTCTATATTGTTTCTTCAACATCCAGCAGTGCAATTTTCCAAACTATTTATTACATTGCTGTATTAACGTTATTGCCACTTTAACGTATATGTAAATAACTGCGTAAGCCAGCGATGATTTTTTTTTAAATTGAGTTATGGATTCGAGTATTTGTAATACAATTAACAATGATGGTGTTAGAATCGTGGGTTAAAAAACTGGATTGATTTTACTTTCATTTGCGAAGACTAAAGATAAAAAGAGGGTTCGTTTCCAGGATTAAAACGTCACATGTAAGCCAAGGCCAAAATAGGCACGTGTATGAGCTTGGTGACCTACATCCGATGCGCGGAAACGACCGAATCTGACCGAACCGGCTCGATCAATACTTGAAAGCGAGCGTACTTCCATATCTTTGTTCCATTTTACAGTTTAGTGCGGTTCGCTGTGGAAAGTTTCCGTTGTGCTGCCGAAGAAACATATTTATCAATGTGCACGTTTACTCGGAGAGAACTACCGACGTACTGTAGCATTTAAATTGTAATTGGTGAATGGTAAGTGTAAAAAAAGCGGAGTGGACTAAGTACCAACGTTGAATGTAATGGGACTAATCCGCAAATTCATATGGGAGATTTTTTTTTCAAATTCTACATGTAAAAGTTATGTAAGAAGCGTTCCGTAAGAAATGCATTGCGCAACACAATGCAGCATAGTATACACGTGTGTCGAGGTCATCGAACTGCCACGTGTCGTTGTGCAAGTGAGACCAGGATACATAATGTAACCGCTCGCGCACTGCAATAATATGAAAAAGCGTGGGGGACTTTCTAGCAACGAAGTGCGCAGTGCGTCACAGTCTAAATTGGACGCTAAACGAGTGGGGGTAAAAACTCGGCCAATGCGCGACTTGACCTCAACTCCCACCACCATCGGCAAGACTTGCTTACTAGCTGTAAACCCCGCGTTCCTTATTCTTGCAGAAACTGTGCAGATGTGTGCGTCGCATTCCTCCACCGTCGGGCCCTGCTGTGTAAAACCAACATAAAACAAAGTTCATGTGTTCATAAATCGGTTAATACTTAAATAATTCAACACTTACAGTGCGCGGTTGGGATAAGTTCATTACATTTTGATATGTTCAACACGACCTACTTTCAAGAACTTCCGCATTGTAGTAAGCCAGCGGCCATCTTGTTTTAACTAGTTTCGCCAAGCAAACCAACGCTTTGGTTTTTTCCCATCTTTGTGACGTAATTCGTTGAATTTTTTCATATGATTTCGTCGATGTTTTATCGCACGAACGGCAAGTCGCGAGTGTTGTGTTTATTGGCGAAGTTACATCATATATTTTTTTAGAAACTGTTGTGCGAAATGGATAAACCCCAGCTATGGTTCGTCGTGATACTGTACTTTGCTGACGTCACATGCGCAATTTCCTGCCTCGTGTGCCGGTGGCGTCATTTCTAAATTTGACCGTTTTATTATAACTCGATTAGTGCTTTTTCCATTTCCTGGTGCAGCAATCTGAAGGAGTTCCGATGGGTGAACAGGGGAGAGAATATAGGCTTACTTTATTTTTATGTAGTCAGTCTTTTTCTCTCTCCTATTAATTCATTAGTAAACGACGCTTACGTTTGACAAAAAGGTATACTAAACATTAAATTGTGTCATTTGGTTTTAATGTAGTGTTTTGAATAATCAGTTTTATTCTGTATTTACGATTACAATTTAAATTATGGTTTAAACGCAAAATAATCAAAGATGCACTTAATTGAAACGTTTCCCATGGCGCCTAGTATCGGAGTATCATTTTTAAAATTTCAGCAAAATGGCCAGTTAGTTGAAATGGTTTCCTGATCCGTATGCGTGCGTACGTGACTAATATTTATTTTTAGCGCAACTGCTTTCATAAATTATGTAGTGTAAACAAAAAATGGCATTCAAGCCGTAGCAATTAAATTATATGGAACTTTCGTGTTTAGCAAATTTATTTTGTCACGTATTAAAAAAATAAGATAATTGTATAAATGATGTTCATCGCCCTAATTTAAAAATTGCGTTCCATGTATTCTATCTAATGGCCAAGTAGGTGAACTTAGACTTTTTTGTAATGGCGTCTACATAGGGGTTGGTTGGCTGAACAGCCCTTGTTCCTATTATTGGATGGTCCCTGTTGACCTTGTTTATTCGGGGAGGGACGGACCCCATTGTATTGTTGCGAGATTGATGGTGCATTCACAATTGATCGCTACTTTTCAAAACCGCTTTTTGTGTTCTTAATTGTCGAATTTGTACGTAATTTTCATTACTATTTAAAATATCGGTGCGATATTTCACAGCAGCAAAGATAAGTATGTAATAGATTTATTTGCAATCCTTTATATTTCTAATAAATGTTTTAATTATTATCTCTTATTATCTCTACTGTTAGTTACGAACAATGGAAGTAATTAATTTGAAGCTCAATATGACCGACCCTCTTAAAAGAAAAGTTACTACCATTATGTCTTTGACCAAATTTGTATAAATCATTTCTGTCCAAATTTTCACATACTTGCTCACTTGTTAGTTAATTAAGTTGTAATGTAAAACGCCATTATTTGTTTAATTCTGTAAATGCATAGCATAGTCGTTTGTTATAAGTAGAAGTATGTTAATCAAAATATATTTTGTTTAATTTTTTTGATCATGAAATAAATGAACATCACAAAAGAAGTCCGTTATTTTTTTTTTTTTTTTTGTATATATGTGAACCAACCACATTCATTTATTCAATGCAAATTTTAGAGTTCCTTACAAATGTTTCAGGATCAAGCGGCCGTTTTTTTTTCTCACATTCCAGCAACTCTGACGTTGAAAAACGAGCAAAAAAACCTCGCCTGCATTCTCTGTGTATTACGTGAATAGAAGCGAAACGAACGTTATGCCACGTTTCAAGTTCACACATCTCCCTCTGCCCGATGATGATTTCAACGTTTGGCCCGGACCAATAGGAAGACCGCGTTTGGAACCTGGCACTCCCAAACTTGCCATGGCAACAGTCGTCACGCGTTGAGGCCCACTGCAAAATTCGACTTCCTGCTAGGGTTAGATAAGAATGCGAAAACCGTTACACATCGACGAATTTTGGCGCTCTTTTGCGCCGCTCGTCTGTCGTAGTACCGAATCCGACTGGTCTCGTATCTCATGGTTGCGTAAATATTTAATGCGGGATTTTATCAACCGTTTCGTAATGGTTATTGTTGTTAAAAGACGCTTGCGTTCTCCGTTACGACGCGATGAAGTCAAGTAAAATGGCAGCTATTGCGATAGAAAAATGTAATTATCGACTACTAGCGGTTCTAAAAATGTTACACAAAGGCTGCGCATGAATTTTAAATTTCTTACACCTCTATAATAATAAAATGAACATTCGTTCCAAATCTTTTGCGTTTTGTATTTGAATAATGAATTGGAGATTGTCGATCAATATAACTACTACGGTTAAAGTTCGGTAATTTTTACATTCCGAAACTAGATGATTTGCATCGACGTTGGCATCTTTCACAATTCTTCTTGTTAATTGTACTCGGAAAAATTGCTGCATAAGCAACATTTAACATTTCGATGAGTGAGTACTTCTATTTGGTACTGAAATTTCACTTTCGTGTATACTTTTAACTATTATTCGGCAATTTTGCTTTGATAATTTTCTTCGCCACTTTTTTCACCGCCTTCCTAATCAGTCATGTTTGCACATCCCCACTTTTTCCATTCCACATGTATTATCAACTAAAATGTTGTCTTCAATATCACATTTAGCATTCGTTAGATCTACCACTTCATTTATTTTGTGTCGTATGTACTTCGTCCCCACTTTGTTTCAACCAGCCCACTGCTTCCATCTCGCAACAGTTCTCATCATTTATCCCCTTCCATAATTCACTTTCAATCCCCCACCTCATCAGTTTCTCTGCAGCACTTAATATCACTTTCATACAGTTTCTAGCTGCACATACCCTAACTTCTCACTGCATCCATCATCTCTGGGTACAGTGTCACCGTAGTAAGGAGGTATACTTATGGTGGCCTCTTTTATCACCTTGCTTGATCCCCTCTATGGTATACAGTCCTGCTCTGTCCGGAACAACCAACTGCTCAACCGAAATTGTGTCTTTAATTTTATTGAATTAATTATCCAATTTGTATATTCAAGTTTGCTCCTTTGTGTGCCACTAACCTTTGTATTTGCTTCCTGTTATTTTATTTATATTGATCTTTACGGTTGTTTTTTAATTATTTTGTTTCCTGTATTTTTTCTGTTTCTGTTTTTTACATTTCCTTTTTCATAATTCATATTGGGTGTTTTTTTGGCTAATTTTTATCGCCACTTATTTTTATTTCCTGCACCGTTTCCCCTTTTTAATTTTTTGTTTTTGTTTCATATTTGTACTCCTGTCCTGTTGACTCTTGACTTCATATTCATTTTTTTTCGATTTCGTTGCTTATTTTGGTTTTACTTGATTTGTTTCATTTTGGTTGTTCATGCCCTTCTATTGTTCTCATGTTTCTAATTTATTTTAATTTTATTTACTCAATATCAGTTATTATTTCTTGTTATTTTCTACAATTGTATAAAAATACATTTTCATATAAAATTTTATTCACGAATGAGAATATTATTGCATACGTGAAATAAAAAATATCGGTCACTAGACGTTCAGCGAATCGATGTTGAAATTTAATACCGGGAAATGAAGGCGGATACTCGGCGCACCAATTTCGTTCTGAGAACAGAAAGATCAGTGAATTACAGAAAAGCACATCGAGTAACATGACGTGTTTGTTGACAGAACCGGATTTAAAAACATTGCGATAAATTACAAGATTGTTTATAATTAATTAAATTTTGCAAGGTTTGACTAGGTTATACAATAATTAATTATGTAATGTATTGTACCTAAATAATATAATTAACGATTATACTAATGACATTTTGCATGTAATTGTTATAGACGTGACCCACTAATGACGTGAAATGAGATAGAAACATGCGTCTGAGTCACCTTGTATGCATTAGCAATCTTCTAGTTTTTTTTTAATTTTAAATTAACACTTTATAAATATAAACATGAATGTTGTTTGAAAGCGCTCATAAAAGCAGGTAAAAGTGAAACCTATTCTAAGCAGTAATTTATTTATTTATTTATTTATCCATATATGTACAGTTACAGAAAATATTCCAAATAGCACTAAAAGCTATGCATACATGAGTACAGTAATACATTAAAATGTAACAGAAGAAAAATAAAACGAAATTAAGAAACTAAAAAAAAGAAAGAAAAAAAAACAAAAAAATGTTCTTCTATTTTCTCACTCTTCTCGCTTCCCCTCATCATCCTCCTTTCCTGTTTCGATTTACATCACAAAGACATATTAATGTCTGTCCAATTCACCGTGGACTAGTTGAAAGCCGATTTTTAGGATCGTTTTCCATCTTCTGCTTTCCAGCGACTTAATATCCAGCAATCTTAACCTCTCAGGATAATCATAGCACTTCTTGTCAAATTCAGTTTGAATATAAGAAAGTTCACCATTTTTCTTTGTACTCTTTCGATCCTATTTATGTGGCTATTCTAATGGGGTGACCATACTGTACAGCAATATTCTAATATTGACCTCACTAAAGAATTAAATAGAAATATAGTGGGCATAGTGTTAGTGAAATCGCTGCAGGAACGTTTAATGGAACCACATAATTTAAGAGATTTATTAAAAATAAGATTAATGTGGAGAATGAATGTGAGTTTAGAATCAAACGTAATGGCCAAATCAACCATACGGTCAACTCTCTCCACCAGATTATCACCCAGATCATAATTAGAAGTTATTGGGTTCAACTTCCTAGAAAAAGTGATACAGCGACACTTGCTATAGTTCAAAGTCATATTATTATTTACACGTCAATTTATAATAGGATCCAGTTCAGTCTGTACAAGCTAACAGTCCGGACAAGGACAGTACGGAGGGGAAAATCTTACGATCTGCATATGTTAGGTATTTGCAATGAAGAAATGATTGGTATAAGTCATTAATAAAGTAAAAATAATAGAGGGCTAAATGACTTCTTTGAGGCACACTTGATATGCATGTATAGGTGTCGATTCAGATGTAGACATTTTTATAATTTGCGGTTTGTTAGGTACTATTTAAACCATGAAATAGGTGTGCTTCCTATGCTATACCAGGAGAGTTTTTTGATTAGCCTTAGTCCCAATGAGGTGCACTCCCAGTGGACGTGAATACTTCATTGTTGTGTTTCACTGATAGATTATTTGTTGAACTAAATTGTAGTATTTGTGTTTTATTGACATTTATCTTCAGATTATTACACCAATGGTCGATATCTCGTAATGTTCGTGATATCACAGCATTCAGAGCTTTGGATTTAACAACCACTGTTTCGTCATCAGCAAGCAATTGTGTTTGATAATTTATATCACTGGAAGTTCATTGATGTTTATTAAAAACAACACGGGCCAAGAACAATACACCCTTCAAACTTATCTCTATTCCAGATTCATCGTTCATTGTAATAATTGACACGCTGCCTCCTATTTTCTAGATAAGACCTGAAATATTGTCAGTAGATCTGCCCTTTGTATAAATGTTTTGTTGGTAACTTAATATTTAAAAAAAGTCATGGATTCGATTGGCAAATTTTTTTTTAATACCTTTGCTATTGTTGTAAGTGTGGTACAAGCATATTGTTGAGATCCGTCAATATCGCAACGTTGTCAGCAAGACCTTTTTTAAAATTCTCCAGGTTGACTTTCTTGTCGCAGCCTGTTTTGGGTTCCAAGTTGCTTTTACATTATTTTTCAAGTTCAGAACAGAGGATATGTTATATACTTGTTTGGCTTTCTTAATATCTGACTCAAGATTGCGATAGGTTTATCTAAAATCATAGTTATTTGTCACGTCATCAACCATTTGCATTTTTATGCTACGTCGATAGTTCAGTTCATCAGTTGTCTACTTTTTACTGTGTGTGTGTGTGTGTGTGGGGGGGGGGAGGGGTCTAGCGTCCAAACAATTGAAGCCACCATGATGAAATTTCATACTTAAGATTTGTTTACAGCAGGGAAGAAAAGGTCCTAGTTTGAAAGCAACAGCTCAACCGGAAGTAATGGTTATCACCTTTTTCGGTATCTCTCATATGAAAGTTAAAGATATTGTAAGGAAGTTCAGAACTGAACTGGAATTTTTTTCTTTATTATTCTAGTTCGGTATATTTCTGATAGTCACAAAATTTGTTATACCTTTCATTTGCACCACATAGTTCGCCTCAGTGTATTCTCAAATTTGAGTTCAAGAAATTTCTTTTCGCAATTTCCTGCTCGCTAATATCAATGTGCATTACACAAATTATATTGTTCTTTAACTTGCACATCAAAATACTAAAATAATTAGAAAATACCAGCATTAGCAAATATAATATTTATACTTAACGTTCAAATTTAAATAATTATTTATCGTAAATATATATTTTTCAAAAAAATACACGCAGACTACAATAAAACTGGGAATAACTAGCCACATAAATTCCATTATTCCGCAATGGTGCGTCGATATTATTTTTAATTTCCCAAAGAAATACTCCTACGTATTAATTACCTAAAATTACCTTGGAGCGAAATAGAAACTTTCGCAGTGCAAATACGTTATGTCATAATGGAGGAATGTGAAAAACTGCTGCGGTTTTGTGTTGCGTGTTTCGA
Source organism: Geotrupes spiniger (assembly GCA_959613385.1). Taxonomy (NCBI): domain Eukaryota; kingdom Metazoa; phylum Arthropoda; class Insecta; order Coleoptera; family Geotrupidae; genus Geotrupes; species Geotrupes spiniger. The sequence continues at coordinate 20,347,801 of OY390736.1, read as the reverse complement.
TTGCATTCCTGTAAATTGGAGCATCCCGCCAAGATTACCTTACGTCGCAACAATTACCGTAAAAAAATATTTCCATTAATGTGTTTCGGTGATCGTATTTCATTCCATAAATAAAACATTTTTACGGTCGTATGGACGACCAACATAATTGTCAGTAAATGGTAAATTATAATTGCTTCCCGTTGCCATGTGAAATATATCTAGAGAATTATGCAAAAAATGCCAACGCAACACGCAGCCAGATACAATGTATATCTCGCTGAAGTCTACACATACATGTAACATTTCAGCTTGTATTAGGTGTAGTTGAGAAATCGTGCTGTTATAGATCTAAATTATATAAATGACAAACACACAATTATAATTACAATGAAACAAACACTAAGCAAATATATCAAAAGTAAACAACACATCGTCAAGGTAAAATAATAAATTATTATTGAGAAACAAATAAATCTAAATATATTACCTAAAAGTAAATAAAGTAAGGAACTATTTCCATTGCTCCACGAGGAGGGAAGTGCAATTGAAATGGAAAGGCGAAAAATAGAACAGCTGAAGGAATTTCTGTATGTACGGTATGTAATGAGGGAGAACAATAGCAGCGAGGAGCATATGATATACATGAGCAGAAAAGCGAAGAGAGAGGGGGGGCTGAAGAGAAGTCTGCCGGGAAACAGGAAATTGCAATTCGAAGAAACAATGGTGATAGTAAGACAGGAGAGGGCGTAGAGGTAAGGAAAAGAGCAGTGATGTACGAGATGACAGCAAACGGGGGATATAACGAAGACTAGTGAAAATGGTATGGGAAGAGTGAGAGAAAATGGGAATGGCATATCGAAATGGGAAGAAAGTAGAATACGAATGTTTGAAACGGGGGAATATAGTAGAGAAATGAAAACAAGTAGAATCGCATGATGGAAAGCTAAAACCAAAAATGCAAGGTACAACTCAAAGTACAAGAGAATAAAAGCAAACGATGAATGCTAAGGTAATTAAGGGGAGAGAGATCAGCAGCAGATGAAGAAATCTGATACCAAGGTTCAGATGTGGAAGTGAGGAGAAGGCCAACAAATACTTGGATTAGAATGAAAATATAAGAAGTGCGAGTTCTACGGAAAAGGTTGGGATGAATAGGAAGTGTGCGTGAGAATGTGAAGAGAAACGCTTTGAAGGTCAACGAAAAGGAGAAAGGAAAATATTGGAGAAGATTTTTTGGAGAGAACTGAGAGGAGGTAGAAATCTCAAGTGAAATGGAACAGCAGGATGAGAAAAGGGGTAAAGAACGATCAGGAGGAAGAGGGATACCTGGCTAAAGGGGATAAAGGGTAAGTATAAAAAGAAAACTTTTCTTTCTCTATTTACCCTACTCTATAAGTTAGTGGTGGGGGGAGACAGTAAGGAAGCGGAAGGGTACAATGGAAAGAAGAAAGTGCATGGGGAAGGAAATGAGGTAAAAAGAAAACACCAAAAGGATAAATGGGGGCAGGAGGGGATGGAAGAAGAATATGCCAAACAAATTCTAAGCATTATAACTAATCATTGCGTTTGATTCAAATCATTGTTGCTATGAAATAATGGTAACAGAAAGCCTAGAAGGAAAACTGGAAATGGTTAGGTAATGATTATGTAAATATGTGGTCTTAGACACCTCTTCCTTTATTCCTTTCCACAATGCAAGTGCATCTTCGAGTGTAGGTTCAACGTAACTATTTAATCAAGATGCGTTCATAAGTCTTCACTGCATTGGATTGGATTGAAGTTAGGTCGAGATCAACCAACATTAAGCCACGATTATGGGCTTCAATTCAATGTTGGGTTGAAGTGGATTAGATTTCGTCGAACCAAATGTGTAAGCTTAAATAGCTTAGATAAGCTTGATAGTAAAAACTAGATTTATAGGCCCTGTAAATTATGCCTAAAGTCTATTTTTTTTGTGTAAAATCTACTAGTTCAGACGGCAAAAGGCAGCAAGGCCGATTGAAATGATGTCGATATGGTTCTTGAATTGGATTATTATCATAAAATATCCACCACAATGTATTATTTTACAATTTCTACTTACGACGATTTTTTTTATTAATTTTTACATTAAAATGGTTTTTAGTCATAATAGTCCCAATGGGCATTTCTATGACAAATACAGAAGATATAAAAATTAACGTAATAACAAGTAAATGAAGTTGCTTGAAAAACGTAGTTATAACGATTTAAACAATGAGGGAAGTAAATGATTTTTCCAGTCTGATGGTAAAACTATCCCAACTTAATCCAACCAAACCTAACCCAATCCAGCGCGACCCAACCCAACCTAACCCAATGTCGATTGATTAACTTGCACACAAATGTCAAATATCTAATTCTGCTTTTACTGTGTGGTTACGCAACCCAGAAGCGGTCTCGATGAAACCTGAAACCCTACAATTATGACTTCAATACTTCAGAAGGCGCTATTTACATGTTGGCTACTTGAAACTAGTTTAGGTTGGGGGTTGAGTTGGGAATCCAACCTTCCTCCAACATAACCCAAATTCAGTCAAATTTTAAAACAATTATAATTTGTATAAAATCAAAAATATTATTTATTACTGATCCACAGTAAATGTTTTCTTACTTGAAAACATGTATGTTATCCAAACCTCAATGATTGAACAAGATTTACAATTTTAGATTCTGCAACCCCAACTTAAACGCCTCAAGCCAATCAATTTTGTATTAGTGCCTAAAAATATATTTAACAACTTTGATATCATTGTAATATTTTTAAAACAACCTACAAATTGGCTTAAGGTAACCACCTTAAAACCCAATTTTTTGGAGCATTTAATATTGTGTTGTAAATCTGTCTACATGTCCTGTGAACTTAACCTAAACCGGTTAAATCCAATATTATGTTGTATGGTTTTATCGCGGCTATGGACATCCATGGAAATATATTTTCGACTTTTAGACGACAGCCTAGTAACCTCATTCCAGCCTAAAGTCCAATATTAACATTAAATTATAGGTTTTCGTTATAACAGTACTAACGAATATTTTTAGGCAGTCGTATAGTAATTTCGCAAAACTACATATCAATAATAAGTTTTAAAGGAAATTTAGTACTTAAATTTCAAAAATTGGTTAAAGTTAACGAAAAAATATTTAAAAGAAGTTAGAAATCAGAGTGGAGTTGGTAGGGTTGGGATGGATTGTGTTGGGTTGGGTTGGGTTGGGTTGGGTCGAGTACGGTGGGGTCGGATCGGGTTGGGTTAAGCTGCTATAATTATTACTGCCACTTGGCTTTTTATGTGTTGTTACAATTGAGCATTGATATTTTCGTTTACTTCCTCTCTTGTGATAGGCTCACGTTGCCATCGTTTCGTCTAAGATCGTCTCCTAACCTCGTTATCTTCTATATTTAATTCTTCAAAATGTTCATTTGTAATTTTGTAACTGGTATAAAATTAAGTAAATTTTGTCCAAAAATTAAGGCTTATGCCAGTTAGATTTTCGTGTGCGTTGGCATCGGAAATATCTAGTTAGGTCGTGATATATTTTACTTGGTATATTTTAATATCCCTGCTATCGTCTTCAATTTATAATATTCTTCATGTCTTATGATCTTAAAAACTATAAATTTCTTCATCTTTCATGTATTCTTTTTCATTAATTATCTACAACTAATTCCTGCAAATAGTTTGAATCGGATTTGAGTTGTGTCTCATATACCCATCGTTCCCTTCTTTCTCTGTAACAAGCAAATGCACCTTTTCCTCATCTTTCTATTTGTTTCGTCCTTCCTCTTCCCCCATTCCCTGATCTTTGGTCCTCGATTTGGATATTTTTTTCTGTTGGAATTAAGATTCTTTCCAGGCCACAATTTTTCATGTTTCTCCTAGGATCAATTATTGCCTTTATCTCCTAGATGTTTAATGACTTGCGGCTCTATTTCATCTTTACCGCCTTGTGTGCCTTCACCGTTTTAAATAATTCTTCCACTTTTTTAAATTTCTTGTATCGGTTTAGCCACCCCTTCCTGTATTCGTTTTCGACATACTTGTGTTTCCTTGGATTTACCCACAGCTGAATGTGTCTTTTACTCCTAGAACTTCTTTCATTTTGCAATGTTTCTAAATCCTAATATTAAACTGTTAACATATTTATAACTTGTTCTTCATTCGCCTAACGTAACTTCAATCAAAGCCTCAATATTGAATTTCAATTATAATCCCCTCGATTCGTTCCAACTTAGGTTCTGTAGGGTTGGATTGCAACCAGACTCGTAAAATTGTCATGGCATCACTCTGATAGTAGCAAAATTAAGCCACAAGATTTAATTCAACACCTGTAAATATTTCCACCATTCTTTCAACTCCATTCAAACCAGCGCAAGGAGTTGTAAACCTATTATTCTCCAAACAAATAACTTCTTATAACTATTTTCAAACTTTTGTACGACATTTCTTCTAACCTCGTGTGTTTTTTTAACTGTTGGAGTAGAAATTTGAAAATAAATTTACATTCTTTAAATCTCTATTTTGCTCCAAATGGTCAACTTACATAAAGGTGTTTTTTGATTTACCTTACTATTATTTTTCAAACTTGAATTGTATCTTTTTCGCTTCTTTTACCACCTTTAATTTCCTTTTTGTTCTCTGTACAGTTTTTGGTTTATTCCTGTTTTCTTTCCTATGTATTTCTCAAGCAAGATATCTGCGTTGCTCCTGTGTTGCTTCATTTCACACATTGCCCACTAGCAATATATCCTTAAAGTACTTCTAACTCGATTCCTACAATGTTATTCAAATTTTATTTCGTTCTCTTGCTGTAGTTACACGCTCTAATGCTTGTGAACTTGTTACGTTACGTCATTTTATTTTCTGCTTGTCTTTCTTATGATTTTATATATAGGTAGTGATCAGTGTGTAATTCAGTTTTCTTCTAGCCTTTACCTTCGTACATAACAGCAATCAAATTTATAACGGGTTTACAGAGTTCTGTAAAAGAATCGAAGAAAACTATGAGGAGAGCTTCAGTTTATTTATCAGGAAAGAAGTGTTCATAAAAAGTTTAAAAACACATCAAAAAAAAATTATTTGTTTAAATACAGTTCTTGTTATATTCTATTCTTTGTATGTTTTTTATTCTTTTATACTTTTAAAATATTTTCTTGAATGTTAGTGTTTATAAAACTATGAAAAAAATATATTAGTTATATGGCATATGTATGTATGTATAATGTTGTGATATAAAAGTTAGCCTTTCTCTTAAAATCATAGCAATCATTTTGTTTCTTAAGTTTTATAAAATTCATGTCAATCATAACAGATAATATGCAAAAAAAACTGCAGTGGTCCGCACTGAACTTTTTTATACTCATATGAAGTTCGCTGGTAACTGGTGCAATCGCGATGACAAGTAGATTTTTCGCAAGAACTAATTTTTATAACCACTTATTTGATAACTTGTACATTTTCGAGATATTGACCATAGATCCAAATATTAACTACGCTAGAGCGCAAAGTATAATCGCAAAATATAAAGAAAGTAAAAATTCAACGCCTAATTGTAGTCCGGATTGATATCGTAGAGTGCACTTTGGCTTCGTCGTTTTTTGCATCTTAGGACCTGATACCGCGTTGTTTTGCCGATGACGTGACGTACCGACAAAAAAACCAAGTAGGTATCCGTTTTCGGTTAGTTTGTAGCGTTTCTCGGGAAGAATTGCACGATTTTCGATTTGATTGTGATAATTATTAGCGCGGGCGTGTAATAGTGCATGGAGGATCGTTTTGGATTGGAGTCTTCGGCGGCGAATAGTGGTGCGGAATGAGCTGGGTGAACTTCGAAGGTGAGTGATTTCTATCGTACTTTGTTTGATTTCAAGGAAAATTTTAATGTGTATACAACAATTAGTCCGTTAAGTTATGAGAAGAATCGGCTCATTCACTGCGTTCTTTGTTGCTAATATTGTTACATATTCCGATCATTCATAGACTTCTCGGCGCTCCTTAAACGTAGTGTATTTGGTTACAAATAATTCTATAGACTTATATTCAATGGAATAAATACTGTACATATGCCCACTATATTGGTGGACATTGTACTATTTTTTGTGAGTAGCTGATTAATTAAGATTCTATACTCCTATCTACCATGAACCAAATTTAATGTCATATATTTGAAATTCTCACTTGTGTGTGAAATCATATGTTAGTATAAATTTTTTTTGATAGTTCCACATAAAATGTCAGTTTCGTCGCATATTGTAGTTCGGTCTCTTCAATGTGAAAGTTTTTTGAATATAAAAGACACATTTATTTTATTGGTAAATATTTATGAGGATCAGTAACTGGGATATTTTGAATAGTCGCAGAATTAAATATATCTGGTTGCAGATTTTTTTTTATAAAATAGATATAAAATACTTTATATAAATTAATGATCTTTTCTAATAATATATCTTAGTTCGCTTTGAACTCGAAATTAAGTCGCATTAATAATTCTTATGCATGTGATAAGAATATGTCACAGTGCACTCACTCTAGCTCGTAACCGCGTAAAACAGCGTAAGACCCCAAACGGGATCACGCAAAATTACCTTGGGGCAATAAGGTGGATGAAAAAATTGGAAATAAATTTAATTGAATCATCGACAAACTTTTTCAAGAAAAAAATATTAGTTTCTATAATTTCATGAAATTGTAGTCAGAGACGTACACAATTGCTGAAAGGTTAATTGATCGAGTAGCACAGGAAAAAGAGGCATTACATTTGGTGAAAAGGAAAAGCAAATACAACTTTCTGATAGAGCAATTGGCCGCAGAAAATAGCAGAACGTGAAAAGCGAACTTATAAATCAGAATTAAAAAAAGAATCTTTTTTAGTCTGCAGTTGGATGAATTCACCAAATCCCAGAACACTACAGAACTAATTTGTTTGGCAAAATATGAATACAAAAATGGCTTTCTTTGCAAGGAACTACGGGCGAAGAACTCTTTAAATTGATAAATTCGTACATCGCGGGAAATAATATTTTTTTGGGAAAATTCTGTGCGGGTGTGCAGTGGTGGAGCTCATGCCATGGTTGGAAAACACACCATGCCACCGAACTTATAGTCTCTCTGCGATACTGGAGATAAAATAATATTTTTTTTTAAGGATAAACATTTTTTCTTTGAATTTTGTAGACGAAGTACTGGTAATGAAAATACTGTTTTGGACTAACACTGTTAGTTTACCTGAAGACGACAGCAGATCATTGGTTGCCGAAACGTCGAATATTTAGTTATTTCATTTGTTTATTTAGTATTTGTGCATTTTGTAAACATTTTTTTCAATATACAGGCGAAGTCCAAAACAGTATTTTCGTTAAGGATAATCATAAAATGTGTATACACTTTTTAACTGAAAAAGAATGGCAATGTAGATTAGATTACTTAAGTGATATTTTTCTCAAATTGGACGAGTTGAATTTGACTCTTCAAGGTGAACAATACAATAAATGTATGGCCAATGACAAAATCAAAACAAAATGGATTTGTGTTTCTCATTTTGCAAGGAAATTAATTTTGCAACGTTTTCCACTTAAGATCTTAAATATCAATTTAATACTTATTTTCCGGGAGATTTTTCTGACTCTGAATGGATCCGGATTCCCTTTCAGAGTCTATTACCCAAAAATTGATGATTTGATTTAAAAACTAACCGAGTTCATCATGTGATAGAGAAGAACTAAAATTTGTCAATGAGCTTGAATTGAGTAATTTTTGGCTTAAAGTTCGAAATGAATGCCCAGAATTGTCTGATGCAGCTATACAGATATTATTACCATTTGCCTCATCTTATATGTGCGAGATGGGATTATTCCAATTTCCCTACCTAAAATCTATACACCGAAACAAATTAGCAAAGGAGCCACCTCGAATTGAGCAAAATAGAGACCGAAAGATCACTATTTGTAAACAAGAAACAGCTTCATAGATAGCATTAAATATTTTTCCTGGACAAAATTAACGCATCACTTAATTAAATACGCACGAGGTTTCCTGCATTCACTGATATGACAGATAGGTTCATAGAAATTTTGTAAATGAAGTAGAGAAATTGTTTTGAACAGAAATCGGCAATTTTCGGCGTTTTTATTACATAATTAATAATGTAAAAAATTCGTAGAACATGAACTACACACAAAAAACGTAAAAATTTCATTAACGTGTTTCAACTGATCCTAGTAACGTATATGGCCTCCTCTACTTCTTAATACTGCATTCATTCACCTTGGGATACTGGAAATTAAATTTTCTATAACATCTTGGGTGATATTCTCCCATTCTGCTAATATTGCATCTACCAGTTGATTATGGTGTGGGCCTATGACTGCGAATTCTCTTTTTAAGAGCATCTCATAGATGCTCTATGGGATTTCAATCGGGACTGTTAGCTGGCCATTCCTTTAATTGAAGATCAACTTCATTTAAGTATTCAGTCACTTGCCTAGCCACGTAGGGACGAGCATTGCCTTGCATGAATACGAAATTAGGCAGTATGAAGGGAGCAAATGGCATTACATGTACATCTATGCATTTTCGTGATAATAATCCGCATTCATAGATGTCATACTAATAGGAACCAACTCTGTACGATGCCTCCCCAAAACATTACAGTGCCTCCACCAAATGGATTTTTTTGGGCAATATTGCAGGTCGCAAATCTCTCTATTGGCCTTCGCCAGACAAGCTCACGACCATCCAAAGATTTTAAGTTCACCCTAGTCTCATCTGAGAACAAAGCCCTCTTCCAATCATCAACCGTCCAGTTTGAGGATTTCTAGCGAAACGTAGTCTTGCAACTCATGTTCCCTGGTGAGCAGGGGTTTTGTCGCAGGTTTTCTGCTGTTCAAGCCAGATTCATTTGAACGTCTTCTCACAGTTCGAGACGATGTTAGGATATTGCCAACTCATTTTTTAACATTGTGCTGATGACTGTCCTGTTTCTAAGACTAGACTGTCTCAGAAAGCGCTCATCCCTTGCATTCGTAGACCGTTCGCGCTGTTGTCCTCGCCTGAGATTCGACCATGCGGTGTGATTTCGTCCTAACAAGTTGATGCCTTTCCTGCGTCCTCGACCGATACATTACTTCGGTAATTCATTTTTTAACAATAACACTTTTAAAACTAACACTATTAACAGCACAACACCTTTTAGTACATGAAATCTTTTGTTAATCAACAATTTTCGTAACGACAAGGTGCTAAACTTTTGATAAAATTAAAAATTATGATTTTAAATCAGCAAAAATGAGTAACCTTAATCATGTTCGTTATCTTAAAAGTAAAACACATTAGTTAAGTGGTGCGTTAATTTTGTCCAGGAGTTTATTACAAAATCTATGTGATGAACTAAGACTATGACATTTATTGTGAAATCTATAACATTATAAAATCCTTCAAACTATAAATGGTAATATTTCCATGAAATATGACCATCGGATGTCAAAACATGATAAGTAGAACGAGTTTTCCAAATAATTCGAAATTATTTTGGATTCTATTACGAATACATGTAGGGCATCAGATATCACAAATACTCTTTCTGATTCATATAAAGCATGCTAGAAACTGGTTACAACTTACTCACATTTCCACATATACTAACTTAGCAATACTTTACCAAGTGCTTAATAGTTCAATTAGTAGCTGCAAAGTAAGTTCAGATGTCAGCGTTCTTTTCGTTGCGCTTTCTACGTCATATACTGCTTCAGGTTGGGGATGTGAATATACACGTTAGCTCTCGTGTTCTTTATTTTAAGAAATACATGGGCTCACATCAAAGTTGGTAAAATCGATGTTCACCTTTTTGTGCTTATACTATTCTAGTTCACCTTATTTTGCTTCATCCCCCTCCTCCACCTCCAAATCATTCTCAGCGGGGGTTTATTGTTTGATTAAATTGATTAAATGCCAAAATTGCACAATTGCTCTTACATTTTTTCGACATTACATATAATAAATAAATCAATTGCATTTTGTTTTAGCGAAAATCAACACCAATGCAATGCTCCACACCGATATACGAATTCTCTTATACTTATAAAATTTGCAATGGTCCGCTCTGAATTTTCTTATACTTACTTATACTTCATTTTTCAAAAGAACTTTTCAAATAAAAGTTGTTTAAAATTTCAATATCTTTAAGTAGTACAATAGGAGATTCCCTTCATTGCTATATACAAATCTCAATCGGAAGTGATTGTTTACTCTTATCAGCTTTTTACATATCTCGAAAACGATACGTGTTATAGAAAAAAATTTCACTATAAAAGATAAAGATATTGAAATTTGAAACAACTTTGATTTGAAAAGTTCTTTCAGAAAATGTCATATAGACTTGGAATTATCTAAGTATAAGAACATTCCGTGCGGATTTTTTAAATTTATATATCAATATTGTTTTCCTGACTATAAAAATTAATTAATTTTCTAGAGCTCGGGATTTTATAAAATATTTAAAAATCCAATCGACATCACGAAATCTGATAAATGATATAAATTTGATATTTATAGAGGACCGAGGTCGCCGACAGATGGGCAAGCCGCTTACATTGCTTTGGTCTTGAAATTATAATATTTTCGAATCAAAACAAAGGATGTTTATTTTTCTCCAACTTCGCACGCCCTGCAACTTTCAACTTTCGCGGCTTCAAAGTATTTGCTACTTTACGTGTGTAAAATGACGAAGAAGTATTGGATTCTCTGATTTAAGTAAAGTAAAACAATGTATCAGAATTTCGATAAAAATTACTCATATAATTTAAGTAACGTCGCCATAAAAATTGCAATTCCATTTTGCTGGTTACTTTTCAAACCTCTAAACGAAAATCAATCACCTTCTTGAATTGATCAATGAAGACAATTATTTATAATATAAAAATCAACGTGAAGTTTATATGTTGGATCGAACGAGGAAACTGCGGAAGTAATTGTTCGGGAAAAATTTAAAAACAAAACTTTGTAACATGTTATTTGCACATTAGAACAGATCAGATCCTGTTACTTTTATGTGACAAGTTTATAATACATTTAACATTCTCGTGAACAATGGACGTTTCTATTACGTCATGTCGCTACAATGTCAATAATATTAAACACAATACCGTATTATGTATTCGATCGTCATAATAGTTGTCTAAAGCAGGGGAAATGAAATTGCATAATGCATACGTATGCAGATTTAACCTTTTGCGGCCGTTTCATGATGTAATTATCTCATGACCGCCCAGAACAATTTGATTAATAATCGGAACTTTGTTACAGTTTACACAATCAGCACAGTACATTTCACATATTCAATTACCACAACTCCGAACGCTAGTAAATTATTGTATGTACGTATGTACGTATGTACGTTTCTCTTGTTCGTACTAAATACTTGTTTTCCAATATCCACAGTGCCAGTGAACAACGTAGGCAACGGCACTTAAAGTAAAAGTGTAACAGGTGCAAATGCTAGAAATTAGTTGCGTAAACATTCTACTTTTTCTATTACAAATTCGAACAAAACCATTTTAACGTGACCGGTGGTTAGCAGTTATGCAACTTATAAAAATGCTAATAATTAACGATAATATAACACGCTATGAAATTTCAACTCCTTTGCTCGAAATATCTGCACAGGTGTTCGAAAGTAATTCTTAGGAGCAAATAATTTCGCCTCAGTAACTAATGCGTTTATGTGATTAAACCGTACGGCTCACGTGATTAAATATACGATCTACATGCAAATTGAAACGCGGTTATTTCCGAACAAACATCAATTAATAATAATTCGCTTTCATCATCACCGTTTGCAAGACTGATATCTCGGAAACTGTGATTTAGATTTGCGTAAGTCGGGAAAGTAATTACTTTTTATGACGCGCTGTTAAATTGAATTTCTGCATGAGCGCATTTCTTTAGTTTTATTATATTATACTTTTTATTTTTTTTTAAGTTTGCCGTTATCAACATTATGTATGTATTTGTTTGGTGGTACTCATGCATATCCGATAATTTTTATTTTACAGTCATGTTAGTTTGGTATATTTTAATGATTTTTTTCAAAATGTAACTTTTACCTTTCTAGACTTTTTGCCCACGAAATAAATTGTGTTGATTTCCTTATCCGAATAAAGTTTGCTTGGAGGATCATTAATCTCAAAGCTCTAAGTTATACCTCACCTGATTTCGTCCCCGATGGGGCACGCACTGGACTGCTGTGTCATCATATTGAAAGCTTAGTTAGCAATCGGTGGCATCAGCCAATCATATCATGCCTTAGTCGGCTATGTCCAGTAACCAGGGCTCTTTGAGTACACTGATCTTTTCTGTCCAACTCCAATCGTGTTCGGGTACGTGTAACAGATGGGTCCTTCAGCACTGACATGGAGTGTCCCATTCCATGACATTCTTGCCCGTATTCAAGTACCTTATGCCCCATCTAGCTCTTATTGGAGCTTCTGTCCAGGATTGCAATACCAAGAACAGGTTCTATGCCAATATAGTCCAGAGTGTCCGAGAATTTAGACAAAGCTAACCTTGTTGGATCTCCATAGTTGAGAGAGCACTGCACGACCGTCCCAGTACCACATCGACGTGCATTGATAGTAAGTAAGGTCTTACAGTGCAGTTCTGCTATAAGAATCGTTCTATTGATCTACCATGTAGAGGGCTCTTTAACAGTACACATATCTCAATGGCAAGCACAGCTACCTGTAAAATTGTTACATGCTTACTAAGGATGTATACTCCCTCAGTCCTTGGTTTACGTCAGAAAACTCCTGAAATGAAACAGCACGAATCTGCCTAAAATAGGGCGAATTGGTTCGCTTCCATTAGTCTCTAGTAGGAAATAAGCGACTTTATATGGCGTCAAGGCCGTAGATATTTTGATTCCTCCGCAAATGTCATCGTTCCACAACTAAGTTGGGGTGGGTTGACTTTCTCAACCCTCCCTGTTTCTATTAATTTTGACATGACATATTTTGTATGTGTAGACACAATGTTCAATAACATTTACTTACATTTAATTTAACTACCTGATTTCGTTGTGCATATATCTGAATTAAATATAGCCCTGATACGTCAAGTGGGGGTGTGTGCGGGTTCTTTTGGGCGTCGGTTTCCGCAAGGTGACTTGTAACATAAAATATCTGAGACTGTAATTATTATTGGATTGTTATATCTATAGCATCACGGGATCATCATCATTTAATTACAGGATTAAAAACGCTATTTAGAGCAGAAAATAAGATAAGATATCATACGTAAAAATGTGTGATTTTTTTAACGTTGGACACGTGAAATTTACGTACTTGAATCGACTTAAGCTGCAAACATGTAGTTCTTTATTTCAAATAACATTTAAAAAGTTGGCTGTTAGCTTTTACTATTTTTAATTTAATTTTCAATCAAAACCAGAGAAATGTGGGTATGGGTTTGAGGTATCGTTGTATTGGCTTTAGGAAAATTGTTTTAGCGGAAAAAGAATATATGAACGAAGTTCACGAAAGTGTACATTGGAGCTCCATTTATCTACTGGACTAAGTGAGAAAATAGTGCACCTGAAGACAGAAAATGTATAACAATCCGTAATGAAAATAGCTATAATAATAACAATAATAATATACTCGGAATTATGAGAAGCGTGCACGTCATCAATTTTTAATGACGTCAAATTTTATATGTTTACATGTTTCTCACACAAAAGATACTCTTCAAGATCGTATACAACCAAACAGACAGCGTGTGTATGTATATGTATGTGGTGGTATGCAACCAGATATACCAGATACTACGCCCGTCGATTGATCTACGTATGTAAACGTACTAGAACGTACAGAAACGGTTCGTCGATCTTTACGACATCAAATACTCTAGATTCAAATTCATTTCGTCTTTTTCATGACAAATATAGAAAACTAAGTGATAATAATAATATCTATAACATTGCTTCGCATCGCCTTGTAAATAGGCCTGGTTTCACTCCATATTCCAATACAAGAAAATGGCATTTTATAATTTCTACATGTTGGCATTATAAAACAAGCATCGATGACGTGCACGCACCTTCTCATAATTCCGAGTATAACAATGTTTGTTGCCATTAGGTCTTTTACAAAAGATATGGACATTGTCACCTTAAGTATAGCATAATGTAAAGGGTCTTCCAATAAGAGGTTTCATTTTCAATAGCCTGCCATTTTAACAGTTGTCATGAGTCAACCTGTAACTACTTGACAGATCACAAGTAAAATGTACGCCATTAATAAAAGTGGAACGATATACGCTTCAACAACGCATTGAAGTCATTAAAATTCACTTAAAAAATGTTGAAAATTTCGCGGTCACAGTTCGCAAAAGTAAAGCATTTTTGGGTCGTCGTGAAGCACTTTCTTGGCCAGCAATTGTGAACTGGTGGAAAAATTTGAGCGGTTGGGACAAGTTAGTGAATTGAAGAACCGAACTCGTGCACGTTGCTCAAGAACAACTGCGAATCTTGCTGTTGTAGCCAGTGTTGAGGAAAACCCAGGTTTGCCCATTTCTCGTCGATCTCTGGAATTGGGCATTCCACCAACGACATTACACCGTATTTTGCAAAAAGATTTAGGTCTTAAGGCTTTTAAAATTCAGTTCAGGGTCCTTGAGGCCCATTTTCACCTCGGTGGCTACGTTAACAAGCAGAATTGTCGCTTTTGGGGCTCGGAAAACCTAACAATTATTGCTGAAAAGCCTGCCCATCCTCAACGTGTGACTGTTTGGTGCGGTTTTTGGTCTGGCGGGGTCATTGGATTTATTGAACGATGAATAATGATTTTGTATGGCCGGAATTGGAAGATATTGATGTGGACGACGTTTATTTTTAACAAGACGGCGCTACGTGACACACAAGTAACGATACCGTCGCTCTTTTGCGTGAGAAGTTTCCTGACCGTATGATTTCTCGATGAGGCGATCACAATTGGCCACCGAGATCTTGTGATTTAACACTTTTTTCTTTAGCGGTACGTGAAAGGTAAGGTCTATGCCAATGGCCCACAATCGATTCAAGACAAAGATGGAATTCGTGAAGTTATCGAAGACATACAGCCGCAAATAAGCGAATTGGTGATGGAAAATTTCATGAAAACAACATGGTTCGGCAAGCGTAGCCTGGGAGCCCATATTGTTTTCCATTATTAATGGCGTACCCTCCTGTTTACAATTAAATAAACATCCGATGATTTCGCTTACAAATACTCTCTTTTACATAACAAAATGAAACCTTTTATTGGAAGATCCTTTATATACATGTAACTTACAATTCCAATTTATTAACCACATAGTCATAATAATTTCTACAAGGTAAACGCCAGTATTGCTACAAAAACAAATAATTATAGAAAATTAATTAAAGAAAGATATTCGGAGTGACATTAGCATTTCAAATTCATCAAAGGTAAAGCAGCACTTTCCAACAAAAAACGTAATGTTTAGCAAACTTTACAAAAGGTGAAACTAATTTTAAACCTTTAGGTAAAATGTTATATATACGATATATACAACCAAAGATGTATGAGGGAGAAGTTTCATGCCGTTGAATGTCCAACCGTTAAAATTCGCTGCCCTCCATCCGTAGTTATTTCTAGTAAAATGCTGATCATATTTACGAACTTATATATGAGAATATTAGCAAATCTTGAATCAATTTAGTGAAAAATGATTTACAACTTTCTAGGTTTCTCAAATGGAAAAATAACCTAATATATTTTTGCAATATAAATATTCTGCTAGACTGCGCTGCCTTGCCCCAACATAAACAGTATAAAAATGATTGTAGTGGACTAAATGCTTATTAAGAGAACTCTCCAACTTTAATATCGCAAAGTTAGCACTGTTTAGCCTTCTACAAACATAATTCACATGTTCCTACCACGACAAGTAGCTGCCCAAATAGGTACTCAAAAATGTCATAGTATTAGGCATATGCAGCACATTCTTTCTACTAAAATTCACTTCTTATTAGTATAACATCAGTTTGTAATTTTTTAATTAATTTGATTTATAGACATTTGACGCTGGCCAGAATCCTCATCAGCAGCAACAATTGGAGTATTGCCAGTAAAAAAATTAAGTAAAATGTCATTAATAAACAATAAAAATATCAATGGACCATCGACCGAGCCCTGAGGCACTTCCATATATCTATTAAACACTTTTGACTGGCATCGATTAATTTTAACAGAATATTTTCTGACCATTCGAAATATATTAATCCAATAATCCTAGCGTATGTAACAAAAGTTTTGGGAAAATTTTTGAAATATAATTATTCACACTACAATTGTTTTATTTAATTTGGTAGTACAGAAAATCATTCAGTGAAGCTTTAGCTGTAATTATAATGTATCACGTAGCAGCTAAATGGCCATGTGTTTCAGTGGTTCGTAATTTTGTGCGGATGCTTCTCATTAGACGGTAAGTGGGTTAAAGTCTCGAATTTATTGGTAGACTCGTCATCGTAATTTTTTTTCATTTTGTGCTTCCCACCCACCGTCGTAAACTTTTCCACCGAGTAAAGCACAAAACTCTTCTATAGGACGTGCGTATGGAACATTTGGGGGTTTATACTCTTTGGGATATACATGGGTTATTTTGTTGCCTTAACCAATCTTGGGTTCTTCTCGCATAATGGCACGGTGCCAGATCCGGCTAGAACATAATATTATCTTAACATGATACGTTTGAATAAAATTCAGTAATTTGAGCAGGCATCTTCGAATATAAATGTCAGCATTTACAGCTACGCACCTAACTCGCCCAACATGTCTTGAAAGCCTAGCTTTTGAAATGGCGCACCACACTGTCCTCAAGATGTTTCTTATACCTTACGTCGGAACGTTTTCAATGTTGTCTGTATAAAAGCCTTCGAGTCCTTTTATTTCGGAGTAACATAATGTAAAATATTTTTCGTCGTATAAAATTATCGTTGCATTGTTTCTGAAATGTTCTAATATTAATTATCTGCAGCATCTTGGAATCCTCTCTAATTGAGCAGCCGTATATTTTGGACATTTTTGTCGCTTTCTATATTTTAAATTATTTCCCTCTTGGCGGTCATATGGGAAATGTGAAATCTTCGGCTTAACTTCTCGTTGCAACTCCTTTTCTATTTCTTGCAGATTCAATGAAGCTCTGAAGCATTACATGATTAAAACCTCGAGAGCGACCCGTCTTGGGAGGGTTCATACACCGCAAACCTTCTTCGCATTCCTCAATGACGCGGTAAATTGTTGTCTGAGAAATATTTTGGTTTCTATAAATGACGACAATGTCACGTTTGGGCATTTGGTCAACCAAACTGTAAATACCTTTCCGCAATTCTAACTTGTGGGATATTTTGTAAAACTTTCTTGAACAAATGTATTGTTAAACTGCAGGAGAAACTTCAATTCTCATATTCAATGGTAAATTGATGCTTTATTTTTAATAAGAAAAAAATAATGCGAAAAATTTTCCAAAAACTTTTGTCATATAGGAACGTTAGGAACGACAACTAATTATTTTTTTCCACTTGCGTTGTGAATTTGATTTGCTCATTTAGATGCTTGAAGAATGTAACAAGTTCTTGTCTTGTCCATGTGACCATATCACGAATGTGTCATCAATAATAACAATAATAATAATAATAATATTCCTTATTATCCAACAGTCACCGATTAACAGGATAATAATAGTAATTACAAATAATATTACTAAACTAAAAATTAAAGCAACATTGAAGAAAAATTAAAAAATAAGAAGAAAAAAGAAAAAAAAAAGAAAATTAATGGAAGATGTCTTCGAAGATACGTTCGGCATTACGGCACATAGTTATGATAGGAGATTGTTTCATCACGTTGGTTTTAGCAGCTGGAAGATACAAGACGGAGGCATATCTGGCAGATACCCTGGGAACATTGAAGGGAATTCTTGAAAGCAAATATTCAGCATCCAATTTATAATGAATTAAGTTCCTAAGAAACTCCGCTGACTGACGATCCCTCCTCGATGACAGCGATGCCATGTCATGTTGCAGGAGCAACTCAGTCTGGCTGTAACCCCTCTCGGGGTATGTTCCGTTTGTCTTGAAAGATATAAACTTCAAGAATCGTCGATGTATTCTATCCAGTGCCAGAGAATGAGTTGCATAGATAGGATACCAAACCAAAGAAGCATATTCCAGTTTACTTATAACGTATGCAAAGTATAGGGACTTCAGCAGTGTAACGTCCCTAAAGTATTTAGAGATCCTCATAACAAATCCCATGGCTTTGCTAGCAGAGGTGCAAACAGCATTGATATGAGAAGCCAACGTTAATTTTCGGTCGAAGGTAACCCCGAGATCTTTAAATGAGGAGCATGTCCTAAGTGGCTGTCCAGCAATACTGTAATATTCAGATTGAGGACCACACCGACTATATGTAACTGTGCAACATTTGTCCACGTTCAATACAAGTTGAAAGGTTTCACACCATTGAACTTTACTTTAGCCATACATCTGGTTTAAGATGTGCAGTATTACTCCTCATGTTAACTTTGATGTGTCACACGATAGCACAGTAAATTTCTTTGATTGTATTGTGTATTATTTGACAATATTGAAATAGTATTGAATAAAATTATTGTAATAATTGTGTAATTCGTTAAATTTTTAGTTGACATTTCAATTTTTAGCCCGTGGGATAAAAGATAATATACGCAACTCAATTATAATTGCACTACTTCGCAATGAAATTCTAATGCATAATACCTATCACCAACGGAAGGATAATTGGAATCTTGGCAATTATATCATCTAGAGTTTATTTCATGAACTATACAAATGTTTGCTAACCAGTTACATTTACCTCATTTATATCCGTAAACGTTTCCTGCGACTGGCACAGCATATAAGCAAGGACCCGTCCATTACTAAAAATAAAGTTTGAACGATTGTAAATAACTTTATTAGAGCGGTACATTATGTCATAACATCGTAAATATATTAGGTATACCATTCCTCATCTTAAGAACACAAACAATGATACTGACAAATGAATCATCATTATTAAAATTGATCTTTATTTTCCATGCAAGTAAAGAAATGTACTTGTAAAATTTCAAGATGCATTATTATGCACATTTGCAAGGACAAAACTTATGGCGTGGGTGTTCTAAACGTACAAACGTATTTCAATTTGCATAACTGGGCATTTCAGATACCTTGTTTCATTTCATTCGAATAATACCTCTAAAGAACAACCGAGGTTTCTTCCAACGTTTGCAAAATTGCACGTTGAAAATATATCAACGGTGTCACATATTGTCATATCAGCAATTAATGCGGATTGCTTTGGCACGCGAAGTGCGTATTTTATGCGATGCAAATAGTGACTAACACTTTTTTGTCGCGATATATACACTCCTATATGTGAAGTTAGCGATAAGATATATTACTGCATACTTTAGGAATGAATACTTTTTGTTAGTCATTTGTGCGAAAAAATATTTACTGCTTTACTATTTTATAATATATGGTGTTTGGTATCTGCCTTTCTCAGAAGGAAAACAAGTAAAACAATATAATCATGAAAATCTTATATTGCTTTCGCAAAGTAGCAGGAAAATTAAGTTTCCAATATGATCTTTTAAGATTAAAGCATCTAAGGATTTTCTTCGTTACAATGGCCATAAAACTACTACACGTTTGTCTTGCGATCCTTGCAAAAAGCGCAAAAATGCTGATAATCCGCCTGACAGAGATTCAATAAATACAGATCGTATAAAATATCCTCAAATCACTTTCAGTTTTAGGTAAAACTTCTTTGATACATTTGGACGTGTTTCGTTGGATTCCATGTTACTTTGCTCAAACCTTTGATTCGTTTTGTGCTATTAATACGTTCTACTACATCAATATAATAAGAAATAATTGTTTATTTCACAAATTTACTTTAGCACGTATACACACGTAGATATATTTATTGCTGAAATTTTCACTCCGCATCTGGTATAAAGGATAGTGTTGCTAGTCGTGTACTATTCGTTCCATGTCGTCTTGAATCATGTTGTTATTCAAGTGTTGTAAGCAATGCACTTAGTTCTCAAAATTTACGAATGTGTTGTTTGTGCGGTGTACTTGAAAGTAAATAAATGTATCAGTGTAACTAATCGATAACACGCATAGACATTCTCTACGAATAGGTTACGTTGCCTGGGATATTTTACGAACACCTGTGTTAGCGAAAGAGTCAATAATTAAAAGCACGTTTATGCTCCACGCATAGCATAAGGTTGTCCCATCAATATAAATTGGTCATAAAATCTGACCGACTCCAAAATAAGCTTAAATGCTTGGGATATTCAACAACGAACTCAATAAATTTACTTGTATAAGTAGAATTTTTAGCATGCAGGACTTGCTTAACACCCTATATGAAACATTACGAAATTAAAAAGTCCAAGATAACGCATATGACGCAAATAAAGTAAAAATATTGCCATTTTGCGTAATCGATTTTTATGTTGACATTAATAAGATATTGTGCAAAAACCAGTCGGTGTTCCCTCTTTGCCCAGTTCGCATAAACTAAAAATTAAGATACTTTCCAATATAAAATTTTTTTCCGTAGAAAACTGATAAAACTGATCGTATATATCTATTACTACCAACTAAACTTAACCTGGATCGATCCAAAACGCACTGTTGTTTGAGAAAATCAAGCGATAACTTGGTGAAAATAATTCTGTTAATTATTATCCTTAAAATCCAACAGGGCCAACAGTTTCTTCATGTTCTCAAAAAGCTGTTGGGTTTTCAATTTCCACCTCTTATGTATTTTTTCCTTGATGGGGAATAATATACGAGATTGTATTTTGATACGACTGGTCTGGATTTGATCTTCGTTGCTTGAATTTATTTGCCAATATTCTACGTACTGATTGTTAGGGTACATCTGAACCCCAGGATAGCTAGCTTAAGGTATGTTAAGATTATTGTAAAGAAGTAGAAAATGCAGAACTAGTAGTACAAGCAGTTAAGTGAATGTAGATATTATAAACATTATAAATGAATTGATGACATGACAAATTGCCTATCTACGACACTCGCAAATAATAGAGCAATAATCGCTTATATGTTGCATACGAATGGTATAAATTGTCAATGGAAAATCTATTATAAGACTGACATAAACATCCCAATGAGGAATTCATTGCACAGTTGGAATATGCATCAAAGGGTTGTTACGCAATGTTCGATTGGTTACTCAAAAACCTCCTTGTGCAAGTAAGTTTTGGGAATCTGTTATATTGTTTATAATTTTAATAATAAATAAAATATCATTGACGATGCGCTTTCCTGATAATAATTTCCCAAAATGTACACGGCGTGTCTTGTAATCAACAGCATCAGAATCCAGAATATAGAAAGTTGTTTTTTTCAGTAGGTATTTTAAGAACTTATGTTTGATTTTTGCAATTCTCGGCATGTTAACGTGGTACTGTGGATTCCAAATTTAGGAAGCATAGTTTAAGTGACTATGTACATAAGCAAAAATTAGCATCTTTAGGGCATGAACTGAGTTGAAGTGACGACACGTACGAATTATGAAACTTATGTATGCTATATTAATTGAATTGTTAAAATGTATATCAAAAATCAGTTTAGGTAATCAATTAATAAGCTCAAGGGTAACTCCCAGGTCCATAATTTGTTCAACTGATGTAATGATTTTTACTAAAGTTGATGTACACGGCATCCACCTGGATACGCTTATCCATGGTTTACAAAATAAAATCTGCGTATTATTGAGCTTTTTATTGATAAAAATAAGTAGTGGTGAAGAATTGATTTAAATATTTTAGGAAAAATTGACAAAATAGCTATAATTACTTACGTCTCCTGTTTTTAATATGGGGATTACATGGCTTTTCTTCCATTTGAGTGGAAATATTATTTCTTGAAGAGGGGTGTTGAACAGAATTGACAAAGGACACAATTGGGCACCGGGACTGCATTCTTTACTGACGTCCAGCTTACGAAGGATTCCGGACTCTATACATGTGGATGATATTCGAATGAATACAGACGAGAAGTATCAATCAAATGGCTGACATAGGTCATTTCCGTTTTCTACTTTTTTATCATTATAAGTAATGACGTGTGGTTTACTAGAAGTTCCCTTTTTGTTAGAGAAAAGAACGGAAATACTTGGGGTTGGTAATAGTATTGCTCTCGACATTATTCATATATTTCCTGTAGTCGGATTTAATTAAATGTTTACATCTTGCACTCGATAATTTAAATGTGAGATAATCATTATTGTTTTTGTATATCTTTCACTTTTTGTGATATTTAAGCTTCACTTATTAACCCTAATAGTGCTCTTTCTGTACCAGTAAGGAAACCTGCAATGAGGAAGTTGTTTAAATGAGGCAAATTTCTCTAAATCTTTGCTAATAATTTCATAAAATTTTTGCGATGCATCGCTATTATTCATGTTCTCACAGTCACATAAAAATATGTTGAGAAGGCTGTAGTTAATAGTTTTAAAGTTGCACTTTTTAAATTGGTGTATCGAGGAAGCTGCTTTTTTTATGAACAGAAGAAATTTAGTTTTAAGACTCTATGGTAAACATCTTCAGGAACAAGAGGATAATCTGTTGCTACGTCAATCCTATAAGATGTATGACTGAAAATTAAATCAAGCACATTGCCAGTATGGTTTGTATTGGAGAAGCCATGAGTAGGATACCGTATCAAGTATTATGGTATATCGAATATCCGTAATGTCAGCCGCTATCATATGAAATGGGTCAGATTTATCCCAAGTAATATTTGGAAGATTAAAATCTACACACAAGTATATAATCATTAATTACTGAGATATCCTCCTCTCAAAGCTACCCAAGAAAATGTGCAATGCTATATTATCGTGCGGTGGGAAGTAAACACTATATAAGTGAAGTTTGTTTCCATGGGAATAGAAATGCAAATGTCCTCTGCCTGTGATGACTAGGTTGTTGACTTGGTTGCCACCAAAACGCTCCCGCCGTCGAGTGGTCGCGGCGATGCACATTGTATTTATTGTTTATAAATTCACTACTAAACGTTGATTTGTTTAACCATGTTTAACAGATAATATCGAACTCATTTAATGACGTTCATATTAATTGTAGTTTAAAATTATTAACTTATCGTGACACATTTGAAATTGCAGTGAAATCAATTGTTTTTCACAATTTCTTTCTTTCTTGCTGTAGGTGCTACAATCAAAATAGGTATCAATTTTCTACAATTTTTCTCTCAAAATTTTTTTGTCTGCCGACAATATTTCAATTTCAATGACGTAACGTGGAGTACATTTCTTGAATGCTAGAAAACAAATGTTGACTATCTTATTTCAGCACCACCACGAGGTAGGGTTACCTGAGTGTTTTTTAGTTAATATGATATCCGCAAGTACGCGGATTCTCTTGTTTAATTAATGTTCAGGTTGATCTATTTGGTCTTTTGATACGTCGCTAACGCTGGTCGTGTTCGGTGGTTCATCTTCCTCTTCTTCGGCATCGCTCAAATCTGTTGCACAATTTCACATGTTTGCTCGTTGCAACAGAGTTTGAAACGAAACTTTACTTGTTTTATAAAACTTTTTATTACTAGTTTGGAATTAGGACGCAATATTTTCAAGGAAAACATAACTTGAAAAGTCAACCCCGAACTGAGTGACCATACCAACAATCAACTATATTACTCTCCGTAGTATAATCTCAGCTGGAGTACATTTTCTCGTCTCTATTGATACTCCCTAATAATAATAATAATAATAGTAATATTCACAAAGTATTTACAAGTAGCAGAGTATGACAAAGAAAAATAAACACATAAACATAAATCAGACATTTAATTAGCACTAAATGGATATGCCATTAAAAGATTGTTTATAATTGAAAAATGAGTGTCTTTAATTTCTTGAGACAAAGAATTGTATATTTTTATAACTTTGCTGCATAGTAGTTGGGCCCATTTGTGTTTTTGTTAGACGGCAATATCCTGGACATATATTCAAGGATGGTTGTGTATTATATTCGTGTACATTTCACATGTAATGTTCTTTTACATACAGTAATCAATTTAATATGCGCGACGCAGGCAAAGTCAATATTCACAATTCAATAAATAATAGCATTGAATCGCAGAAGAGTTTTGCCGCAATTATCCTCGCCGCTTTTCTCTGGATGGAAAATATTATTTTTACTGAGGCAGAATGACCCCACACTAATATCTCATAAGATATTAGCTACTCAAACAAGCCATGATTCGTAATGATAAGTACATTCCCAGAAACAGTTCTCTGTAAATTTCAAGTTCAAGTGAATAATCGGAATATAATACGAATTTTTAGGAATATAATACGAATGATGGAACCATGTGAGTATTGGATAAAAGATGATACCCAGTTTCTTAATGCTTACATAGCGAATGTTGGTATATTCATACTTTTTAACTATTACTCATTTTATTAATTACATCTCTAACGTGACTGAAGGTGATTTTAGTCATGCTGAAACTACTAACATCTTCAACGTGCACAATATTTAATAGGTTTTTGTTTGTTTTCGGTATAGTTTTATTAATATCTTTACTGCCAACAAAAAAATCATTAAAATTATTTGAAGAAAAAGTAGATTGCAGGAAGAGAAAATCATTTCAACTTGCTAAAAAAGTTGTTTAGAATTTTTTTTCATTAATCGTTTTAGTTCAAATCGAATAGAATGCTACTGAAGCTAACAAAAGTTTTGTTTCGTTTTGATTGCTTGTCTAGTTTTCTCGCAATGACGCCCACCAGTTTAGAAAAATCGTAAAAACGAAAACTCGAGAAAACGCGCTCTAAAGTTTATGATCAGCAAAAATGTTAATTTTCGATTACTTACGGAATATCTCGTTATAATCCTACTATAGCTCTTACGAATTCAAAATATTATTGTTTCGAACGACCGATTGAACTTTTTTCAGTACATAGTTCGGTGTTATGTGACTGCGGGAAGGGGCGCGCGCTTCGTTTGTCCGCGCGTTCGTGCGTTCGTATATTTTTTGCTCGACACCTCACTGTGTTTAGTACTGACGATTTTTTGAGCCTTCTAAAGCAGGATCCCCCCTTAAGCAAGCTAAGGAACTTATTATTCAAGTAATTTTTCTCATTTTTTTTCCGTTAAATCAATTGATATTTTTTGTTTACTTTCAATTGTTGAATTTAGTGCGGATATAATGATGTCTAAAAACAAATCACACGACTGATCGACTGCACTTTGTCCAATAAAACTAAAATCAATCGAATCAAATATCTGATATAGTTTATACAAACAATACTCTATAAGAGGTCGACGCAAACAGTTCACAGACGAGTTTTCAGAAACTATATTTAGAGTAAGCTAAAATTTCACACTCATCAATTTCAGAAATATTTATAATAGCACCCACCAGCTTCATGTTTCTCTTTGGCGAGTGTTACTGTTCCTCCATAGGTAGTTGGCCTAGAAGAGGAGGAAACTTTATTGTAATTTTCGATCATTTTCTTCAGTATTTAACCTAAGTTCACAACTAAGTAACACGTCAATATCAAATTCGCACGAATGCAGAAATAAGTCGAGTTCATTCACCTTGTTTCTTATTGATTGAATATTTTGGTGGCAAACGGTTAGCTTTCTGTTTACATTTATGTTTTGTCGAGTTTCTTTATGAGTGAGTATAAAAAATAATTAATACGAGTATATTGCGGCCAGGTCTTAGGATTTTTTACTTTTTCAACGTCAACGACGAGAACAGATAATTTATCTGGGTGTTTAGAAACCGTGTTCAAGCACTTGATGGTTTTTTATATCCGAATCAGTTAAACTAGAATCTATAGTATTTACAATAGTATTTACGTCATCATTTTTGTATCTGTATCGCGTGTATTCCCAGAATTCGAACAATTTGTTACAGATCTTTCGACTGATCGGTTGTTTAATTACATTAATGGATTTAATACACTAAGCCATGTCTACATATACGCTTTTCTAGAATTTGTCATCAAATTTCGATTTTACAGATATCTGTATTAAATTATTTCGTTTGATAATCCATCACCACTCATCGCCATTGTGCAAGATTTTTTTAGATAGTTGCATCCCACCAGAAGTTTTAAAAGACATCACGTTGTATTATATGAAGTTGCTCCAACATATCTGAAATATCTGTTCACCTGTTATATTTAATCCCTTCTCGACCTTATTGACTATTATAAGTCATTTTTAGAAAGGTGTTACTGTAGACACATTCTAAGACTGTTGTAGTATGAATAACGCCTTCGAATAAATATTCTTCCCTCTCACTATCTTAAGGGGGGATCCTGCTTTAGAAGGCTCAAAAAATCAATTTTTTTTTATTGCTCAAATCTATACCTAATATATCTAAGATTATGTATAAAAAGTTATAGCGGCTAATTCGCAATATTTTGAAAGATACAGCACTAAACACAGTGAGGTGTCGAGTATAAAATATACGAACGCACGAACTTTAGAGCGCGTTTTGTCGAGTTTTCGTTTTTACGATTTTTCTAAACTGGTGGGCGTGATTGCGAGAAAGCTAGACAAGCAATCAAAACGAAACAAAACTTTTATTGGCCTCAGTAGCATTCTGTTCTATTTGAACTATAAAGATTAATGAAAAAAAAATTCTAAACAACTTTTTTAGCAAGTTGAAATGATTGTCTCTTCCTGCAAAGAGCACATTTATTTTCAAACCTGAGAAAAATCTTGAATTTAAAAATTTTGGGTTTTTTTTTAGTTCACATAGAAGAAAATATATGAGAATTACAATTTTCTTTGTTTTTTTTTTTTGCTTCAGACAAAAATTACGAGCTACATCTTTCCCACCGATTGTGGACTGCAATTGAAAGGTGTTGCACAAATGTGCATAAAAATCGGTTCCGTTTAAATATTTTTCTCTCGAAATATTTTTTCTTTAATGCTCAAAGATGTAGTAAAATGATCTGAAAAGTTCACTATACTTGCTCATTCTTTTCTGTCCTAAAAAAATCCACAAAAAACGCTATTTTAAGGCCTCCTAAAGCAGGATCCCCCCTTAAGTGTAGTTGCCCAATACATTTGGAGAATGCAGGGGAACATTGACATATTCTTGATAATGTCCAAGGGTTAGTTAATTGCTTAATTTTTAATAGGAAAAAAATTATCCGAAAACATTTCTTAAAATTTTTGTTACATACGTTATTTCCATATATTAAGTGTAAGGAAGCAAACATAGATACGTACCAAATACGCATTGCCACAACCAGTTTTATTGTCTAATTACTAATTAATGTATCCAATTGCATTGACCCATTTCGTAGTTGTTGTTGCTCCGTTAAATGTTACAGCGAACGTCAAAGTACATATTGCTAACCTCAAAGTTGTCGAAAACACATATTGCATTACCGCTAACATCTACAAAATGAGAACTTTCCGAAACGAAGTTTCAAACACAGCGAAAGCATCCGGATCCGTGCTCATTTTACCAATTCCTCTGAGCGAACGGGCAATTGATTGCTTTTCATCACATTGCATTCGGCGCATGTATGTGCACAGAACCCAGGTAATTTGAATTTGCTTTTCGTTCTTCGAGCGAAAGTAAAACATTTAAATATTGTTTCCGTCGGCCGCACGACTAATCCACCTAAACAAATATGTGCATAATAAATTAAATATTTGCGGCGTGCATTCGAAATTATCCAAAGAATTTAGTTCGTTGAGAAAAATGGTCTGTATTCTGGTGAATTAAAAGAACCGCGATGCAATTTCGCTCAATGCCATTTGCAGAATTAATAAATTACATCATTATAGCTTCAAGTACGCATTCACTATTTATGTGGAGTTCTAGTTTTGCGCATTTTGAGACTTGAAGTATTATTGGAGTTGGAAAGATTATGAGAAATAATTTGTTCACGTTCTTGGCCACGGATAATCACTAAAAGTGAATCCAGCATACGTATAGTTTTTACGACCCATTTGACAGGCGTAGATCATTTGGTGTGGCAGCCTTTCGCCGTTCAACATCGCGGGCGCTTATAAATGTTTGATTGTTAACATGAAGAAATTTGCCTTGGTAACTAAAAATAGAAATATAAAATACGTAAACAGTTCAATATGTGTTCTTTAAACTAAGCATTGCAATAATTTCAGTCATATTAGTATAAAACCTCAGCTGAGTTATGCGCTGTTGAACAAATTTCCAAATAATAATTATTATTATTATTATTTGGAATATATTATTATTATTATTAGTGCATGAAAATAGATATAGAAAAGAAATGTAATTATTTCAGCATAAAATCTGTACAATCAATGTCAATTGCTTACATCTAACTTATGCACTAATAAATTCCTGAACAGAGTAGAAGCAATTCGAGATTAGATCTGACTTGATCTGCCACCTACCTGAAATTCTTGGGTAATTTTATATAGGGAATAGTTTGGTTATTTTTCATAGTTAGCCAATGAATACAATTTAAGAGGTGGTGAATCTGGTTGACGAGTAACGTATTTATGTTTGAATAAGCTGAGCAGTTGTGGATTGTCTTTTACAAATAATACAGCTCTATATATGTACAAGCATAGAAAAGTTAAAATTCTACTCTCTAAGAAAATTTTCTTACATGTCATTCTTGGATCTAAGTTGAAAAGTAACTTTCCCCAAAATAGTATACTGTATTGCATATTGAGTAGACTTGTGCATAATAAATATTCATCAATGCTGCTAGGGTCAATCAGTTGATTTGTATTTTGGGCAGAGACGGCAAAATTTGCAGAAAATATTGCATGTTTACGTTTTATCTGAGACCAATTTATTATTATAATTAATAGCACTTTGGGTAGTTTTTTTATGGACTGGAGATTGAGTGTTTTATTTGTTGTAGGCTGCTTGTTGAATATGTTTAATAGGAATATTTCCCTTGACTCCATTTTCTGAAGGTGAAATGATCAGTTAGATTAACGTCCACAACATTCAAAATTTAATTCACTCGGAAAATATACAATATTTAAACTTTTGATTGTAATATTTTCGCGAGCATATATTAGAACACCTCCGTGCTTATGATTTATACAATAGCTTGTGGCTAGAATATAATTTAGATATACAATATTTGACAATGTTCACGTGGATAATCCTTAAACCGTCGGTTTTAAATTTTTTGACAATCTTCCTAATATGAGTTAGGAGTTCAGTTGCTCTACTTAAATATTCCGCGTTGATATTTTTGGTTGCTTTGAAAATTGAACTTAACGTTTTCTTCCAGGGATTTAATTAAATTTAATAATTTAAAATACGTTTTTTCTTATTCTTTATTCTAGTAGGCACTTCTACCACGGTTTCCTTACTGCTAAATGAGCCGTCCAGTTCATCACGCCATGTTTCATTTGTATTTTCCATTGAATTTAAGTTATTTATGTCATTCTGTAGTCTTTATATTAATTGATTTTTATTATTCGCAGTCGATATCCCGCGTTTTTATAGTCGTGTCATAGGTCACGTACTTTTATATTCTCTACAGGTATATTAGACATGATTTTAACAAACAATAAGTATTTTAAAGTTTAAAAAAACACTTCAAATCTACTTTAAAAAATATGTTTTGCACGCAACCTCACTCGATAAGGCAACTTATATTTATTATAACAATAATAATAGTACCCCAGACGTTCGGTAATGATAGTCCTGAAGGATTATAATTATACAATTATTAATATAATTTCATCTGTAATTATTTATTTCAATTTTAATAGCGAAGTTTGTTGATTGAAGCTGCTTGAATTCCAATTTGTTTCAATTTATAGTTTTTGAATTTTGAATTGCATCTACTATACATCGATTTGTCATTAACTGTGTGATACAAATTAATCTAATTATGTACCTTAGTGAAATTAAATTATATTTACAATAATTTAACATATGTTTTTTATACATCGTTAAATAGATTAAAATTAACAAAAGTTAAAAGTCAATACGTTGTGAAGTAAATAAAATAGTTAAATAACATTCTCGAGCCTGTACAATATAACATTTGATGATTTGATTGGTCATCACAGTTGTTGATTGCTCAGAACCATGTCTCGTTCGTCGTAGGATTTGAAAATGTATTTAATTGTAGAATTTCTATCGGTCGCTTTTCGGACTAAGAAGAATAATTGTCTATTAGGTTTGAGTGGTGAGTGCTTTTAGTCTTACGACCTTTGTGAAGCTAACACAATAGGACATATTCTTTTACAACAAACTTGACAATTATTTGTGGTATTTGTTCGTTGCATTTTTAAACCACATTTCGTTTTTAAGACTCGTTTCACATGTAGTTTTGTTTTGTTTGTGAATTTATTTTGTTATGCTACAACAGTAATAAATTTATATAATTATTTACATTTTCTGGGTACGCGTTATTAATATATCCTACAGAGATGCGCTGATGAATTCTGTATGATACATGATTTATAGACCTTTTTATGAATTGCCATAAAGAATGCCTATATAAAAGTATTATTTTGAATTATTTTTATACTTCCCCTTAATTAATCCATTTATTCGCTTATTCGAATTTCAGAAGCATTGCAATATGATTTTGTTGAATGCAATCGTGCTACACGCTGTATGTATAAACGTATATATTAAATCGTATTATCACCTGCAAAGTTTATATAGAAATAGTTATCTTTAATAATAAGGACTTATTGTTTTGGTACACTTTTGCAGACGATCTCATTCATTATGCATTTTACTGTAGGATATATACGTTGCTCAAGTGCACTTATTAATGTACATAATTTCAATGAAAATGAAAATCTACCACGCCTAATGCTTGTAGAATAAACTACATTATTAATTATTCAATCAACACAATCGATAAATAGGCCGGTATAATCATTTGCTTTTCGTTAGTTCAAGGTAATTATCGATT
Source organism: Geotrupes spiniger (assembly GCA_959613385.1). Classification (NCBI taxonomy): domain Eukaryota; kingdom Metazoa; phylum Arthropoda; class Insecta; order Coleoptera; family Geotrupidae; genus Geotrupes; species Geotrupes spiniger. The sequence goes on along the minus strand of OY390736.1, from coordinate 20,316,798 downwards.
TCCGTGAGCTTTTACGTTACAGTTTGCCCAGGAAATACCAATTACAATACCACATGAGAAGTAAAATTCCAAACTAATTATAACGCATATCAAACAATTATTTATGGATCAACGTAATGATATTACAACTATACAAAGATCTATAATTTCTTTCTATTCGTTGCATACAGACATTCGTTATCTTATTTGCCATCAGCACAAATTTTTATTATTAACTAGAATTATATATGCACGTTATTTTCTTTAATGTAATAAATATAAATACATGACGTTCTTTACCATTTTGGTAGTTGTAGTTGGTCATGATTGCGAGAAGTCTGAAGTTTCGTTTGATTACGAAAAGGTAAATCAATCTTAAAAAAAAAACAATTAAATATGTTAATTGAGAAGAAAAATGTATCAGAATCATTGAATTTTACAGATATTAAAGCAAATGGTCCAAGCAACAGGACAATTATATAACAGGATACTCAAGCTCTAGATTCTGATCAAGATTTGAAGGTGAAAAATAATAGAAATTAAAAGAAAATAATAATAATGAAAGTGTAAGTAATTTTGGTCCTAATAATAACGAGACACACTTGAAAAATATTTAAAATATAAAGAACACTTATATACAGGTATATGTTAGACTTGGGATTGAGTAAGAATAAGTAAAGAATTTACAAAATAAGATCGTATTTCATTCGTTGTGGATTGTACGAGAAATAAATACAATATGAAATGGAGATCTTAACAAAATTTATAAAAAAATATACTTAAAAGAAAATACAGGTAATTAAGCATATTACAATTTAGATTAGATTAATTGAGAATGCAACGTAATAGTGTAAGCAATTACGCGAGTGAAATGAATATACATTAGACTAATCTGATTCAGAAAACATGAAAGGTTACAAACATGTAATTAAAAATACGTAACTTGTATAATAAATATGCAAACTGCATTCGAAAACTCGTAAGTGTAAACTCTTTTACAGTTAGATTTGGTCGTATACGGGTATTGGAAACATCTCTACTAATTCTGAAATTAAAAGGTAAATTTAAAATCTCTACCATTTGGTGAATTAACCTAAAAGAATTTTAAAACGATAAAGGGACATAAGTATTAATTAATTAATTAATTATATTAAGGGCAAAAATAAACATGTACATGATACTAATGATAATAATTATGATAACAAAACAAGAAAGAGAGAAAATAATAAGACAGAACACACAGAGTGAAAGGAAAGAGGGGAAGTGGGTCAAAAGTGGATACCAGGAATTTAAAGAATAAATGGAATACTATGGTATTCCATTTATATATTTGTAATGTAATCCAAGCGGCTTACAAAATACAACAGACAAAGAGCGGCACAAAAAGCTAATAAATAACGTAAATGGAAATGGTAGTAAGAAATTGAAGACGAGAAAAAAACAAAGAAGAAGAGGACACAAAAGAAAAAAATGGAGATGAGAACATGGAATGTATAATAAGTAAAAAAAAGTAAAATATGTTAATAATTGGAAAGGAATATCGGAACGGGCATTAAAATAGACATAAATACAGAAACGAATATGAAAATATCAATCATAGTAGTATAGGGAGCCAATGAGGACGATACAATGGATAATAAAGATGCTTTTTGGGAAATACTCACTGAAACAATAGAAACTGAAGATAGTGATAATAGGCGACTTAAATGCAAGATTAGGTAAAAGAAGTGATGAGTCAGGAGATGTGGTGCGAAGATTTGGAGGAAACTAGGGTAAGAAGGGAACTTGAAATCTATTCAGGCATAAAGACAAAGGCAGTAAACAGGAAGATAGAAAAGAGCACATAAGCATAGAAAAAAACATTCAAACTCAAACAAATGGATACTTCAAAGAAGTATAAATAATAATAAATAATTGTTGAAAATGTGATCATATGGAAGATGTAATGGGTGGACTAAATGTAGAAGCGACATGGTTAATTTCAAAAGATATAGTAATTAGAACATCTAAGCAGGGGTGTGGGGTAGTAAAATATGACGAAAATAACAAAGTGACTAGATGGTGGAATGAAGATGTTAATATAGGAACAAGAATTAAGAAAAAGAGATGGACGGTGTATCTGAGTATATGGTTAAAAAAAAGGAAATCTGGCACCACCAAATGCATAGCATACAAAACTATATTCAAACCGATTCTACTCTATGGCAGTGAAAGCTTGACAATAATTAAGAGAAAAATGCAAAATGCAGGCAATGGAAATGAAGGTTATAAGTGGGGTATAAAAGAGAAATAGATTAAACAATAATAAAATAAGAGAAGAATTGAAATTAGAACCAATAAAAACAGATATAATCCGCAGGAAATTAAGATTGTTCGGTCACATGGTAAGAATGAGAAGAGAGAGAAAAGTGTGGATGTTCAGATCACAACAGAAAAGATTAAGAGGAAATGACATGAAATGAGAGTATCCGTCTATCACATACTAAGGAAGAATGGAAAAGGAGAATATACGACAATAAGTAGTAACAGTATACACTGACTGACCCTTATACGACCCATTTTTTTCGAATTTGCTAACGCATACATCCTATCTTTTTTGTAACTACCATGGCCTGCTTAGGTACGAACTTGCATTCCCAGACGATGATTCTAACGCATGCCGACGACGCCGGAAAGTTTTTCAAAATAAGAGAAATTTACCTTTTCTGAATATGATGGTATTTCAAAATATTTTATGATTGTTAGGTAAAAAATACGTCGATGAATAATAGTGAAATATATATAAACAAAAAATAGAAGCAGGATAGTTTCCCATGCAAGTCTGCTCACGGCTTATTGTTCTCCAAATGAACTGAAAGTTGTTTTCGAATAAAATATGTTGGTGTGCTTTCTGTGTGCCTCAAGTTTAAATTGTGTATATATTTTCGACAAGGATGTTGCGAAGAAATATTGCAAATTGTATGTTGATTAGACTTGATCTCAGTTATAACTATGTTGATCATAAGGGCAAAACAATTGTAACTTTGAAAATAATGTTGAATGTGTTGTGATTTCAAATGCAAATCTAGTTGAACAACTACATTTAATTTAATTTACCCTTATCAATGGTCTGATAACTATACTGCTCTTTAAATTCCGATTAAGTTGCACATAAAATCTAACAATTACATATTAAACTGTAAAATCTAGGGCGGCAAGTTCTTATTGTGAATAAATCAAAAACGAGACTTTCTGTTGTTTGCCTTTATGTTGCGATGGTATAAAGACACAAACAACACAAAGTCTCGTTTTTAATTAATTGACAATTCAACTGGTCCTTTAAAAAGGAAGAAACTTTTAAATTCCTCTTTATTTATTTAGTATCTCTACAGGCCGTATAGGCTTGCAATTTAATATATATCTATAGTGTATTCACGCTAGCAAGACGTGCACGTCATTAATAGAATTATCGGACTTACCAACATAAACAAAATAAAATTCCTATGGAAGTGTAATATCAACATCACTCCGGATGTAGTTTTATGTTGGTGCGAAAAGACAGTGTTGACACATACCGCTACAACCTACATATTGTACGTTAGACATGAGCATGTAAACAAGTCGATTTGGCAACATTGTTTGAAAGTCGTTGATGACGTGCACGTCTTGCTAGCGTGAATACACTTTACACATGTAACGTTACAAAACAAAATTTGTACCTTTTACATTTCACTTTCAGGATCTGATATTGCTTTCATCACCCTCGTTCTAAAACTGCCTTTCCATTCTTTTCTGTTTACTGTTTCTTCCTTATAATCCCTTATAATTATGACCCTTAAGTCTTCCTATGCTTTCCTGGTTTATATAGACCAGGAAAAATATAGCTCAAAAAACATAGAAGACGTAAGGGTAATAATTATAAGGGATTGGAAGGAATGGGTTTGTCTAGAGCCATCATGGTCATCCTGCCCCAACTTTGCCTTTCTTATTCTTTACGACTTAATATAAGCTGTTATATTTGGGCTCTTGTTCAATTCCGCCAGTTCTTTGTATTTTTTCCTCCATATATATCTAAACATTTTCCTTTATCATCTCTTCAACCTTTCCTCTTCGTACCCAAGTCTCACAAACGTAAATTACTGTTGACCTTATCACCGGCCGTAGATGCCCTGTTTGGCCTTTCTTGAGACGTATTTTGATCTCATCATTGTTTTCAGAGTCCCTTTCAGTATTTCAACTTGAATTTCCTGTCCCTTCTCACCAATTGTCAATGTTTTGTTAACTCTTTCGAAACTGTATTGTTTTCCGTTTGTAGCAACAAGCACCCTACTACCTTTTTCATCCCCTATGTTTATATGTGTTCGGTCCATCACCATGTATTTTGTCTTGGGTTCATTGTTCTAGTTTTCTTATGATTCTCTTCACCTTTTTTTTTCCTTGCTAAAATTGTTAGGTCATCCACGATAGCCATGGTGTTGATTGTTAAAAATTGTTGCGTCACTTTCCGCCTTACTATTTCTTATTATTATTTCCAATACCAAATTAAACAGTACCGTCGATATTGGGTCCCCATAGCTAAGGCCTTTCCTCCCCTCGAATTCTTATGATCTGTGTTCGCTCTATATTATTTTATTTTTTGTTTTATCTAAGGTGTTTTTGTTATTCTTATCAATTTTGCAGGTATCTTGAGTTGTGTCATTCCCTGGTACATTTTCCATGTTTATTGAATCATGCGCCTGTTTAAAATCTACAAATAGTGTGTGCATCTCCATTTCATATTCGTAAGAAGTTCCTGTATTCCCATTAGAGCGAATAGTTGGTCTGCAATTGACCTATTATTTCTGAACCCCGATCGGTATTCTCATAAGCTTCTTGTTATTGGGCCCAGTACCTTGTAACATGTGTCCAATGACGCTATCCCTCTGTAGTTGTCCCATGAGATCTTATCACATTTTGTGTATATTGGGCATATAAGGGCTCTTGACCAATTTTCCGGCATTTGTTCAGCAGTTATATTGGTTTCACCTGGACATTTGTTGCTTTTCTGGTGTTGATTATGCTTTTTACCTCTTCTTCTGTTAGTTCCTTATTCATATCATTATTTCACCCCCCTTGCTGATTTTGAGCTTCTGGCTGCCCTTTCGCATCTCTTCCATTTAATTTCCCCTTGATCTGATATTAATGCCCCTTCTTAATTTTTAAATAGCTGTAGCTACTATGCAATCCTTTTTCCATTTTTTAACTTCTTGGTGGAATGGCCTTATTTCTATATTTCTCTCAATTTATTGTCGCTATATCGACTTTTATTCACACTCTCTTAACAAATTCGTTTCGTTGTCGTTCGTTAACATACATTATCTTAATCCTCTTTTTTTCTGCTATTTTTCAAATTCCTCGACTACCAACCCTTTACCTTTGTTTCTTTTATATGGTTCCATTCTTTTGACATTAACTTTCTTTTCTTATTACGTCTATCAATTCTTTGCATGTAATTCTAAGTATTAGGTCTATGTTGTTTCTTCCTGTTAATACATGATCAATTTGATTTGTTGTCCTGCCATCCAACGATGGCCACGTTTATTTGTATATGTCCGCGTTGCATTTGTGCTCTTCTTATTACCATGTTTCGTTTCATTGCGAAATTGATTGGTCTTTGGCCATTATCATTTGATATGGTGTGTTTGCTGTGTTATCCAATTACTGTATATTTCTTTCTTCCATATCATATCATATCGTCTCCAAAAACCATTTTAGACCAATTTTCCAACTTGTCACAGGATATTTCTTTTCTTCCTCCCCTTTCTCTTCTATGGACGCGTGTTAATTATGCTAACATTTTGTTTGTATCCTTTCATTCTTAGCGACCATATCCTCCCGGATATTGAATTGAATGCCCCCACCGTTTCTTTAGATTTCGTTTGTAATATAAAACCTGTTCCTGGCATTCTAGCCTTTCGACCACTTTCCATAATTGCATTGTTTCTTGTAGGCCAATAATATTTATTTTATATTTTTTTCTTTTATTAGTTCCTTGAGCCCAACGTATAATTCCTTCCCCTTTTCTTTGTCTGGGACTTCAACTTTTCCTTTCTTTTTATGAAATCATTAAGTTTTTTGCTTTTTCCAACGTTATTTGACTTTATTCCATTTCCACTCCTCCTATATCCAATTCTGACCATATTCCCATTTTATTTTCCAGGTTCGCACTGTTCGCACAATTTTGCGTTGCTGCTTGTATCTGCAACTGTGTTCCCAGTTGTTTATTTATGAAAATGGTCGTTAAAATATTTTCCCCTCTTCTATCTTTTTCCACTCATTCTAAATCATTCTTCATTTCATTCAGGTCCTTTCTTAATTTCTAATTTCCCAACAATATTTCATAATTATGTCTTAATATTTCGTTTTCGTAAAACGCAAAAAGGGCTAAGGTCTCATCAGCAAGAGACATTAAGGTATTGTTATGTGCCTTCGCCTTAATCGACAAGATAATTTTTCACAAGTCACACCATGTCTACATGTGTAACACAGAAATCGTTAAAAATACGAGTGAGTCGTGAGCAACTTTGTAAACAAATCTAAGATACTCCAAAAAAGTTATTGAAATTTCAATAAATTATTAGAAATTAAAAAAATTAAAGTAATAGTAGAACATGTCACATTTATTTCACGTTAATAATTTAAGATTTTAAAGTACGGAGATGTGTGCTTCCACATAATTTCCGGTTTCTAATACGTTTTTTCGATTCCGTGGAGATTTTCAAGATTTTTCAAGAGATTTAGCGAGACGAAAATAATTAATGGCTAATGGAATTTGCCGGTCATCAAAAGATATTAGCTGATGTTAAGGCACTGCAAATAGAATTTACGCGGTAGCCGCTTTTATGCGTACGAAAGTACGGCGCGCTCTGTTACTGAAAACACAGTTTATTGAAGCAGGCGTTGTTTTATGCCCTCTGTTAAAACGCCTTGGTAATCATGAATCAAAAGGTGCTTACAGTTTAATTTAATTTTAATAGACTTGCGATGAAATGGAGATTAATGCGAATTTTCAGTTTATGATTTTGTAAAGCGTTACTATCCGTGTTTCAGTATCGGGCTGGTGCCTTGATTAATAGAACGAATAAAAAAAAATTAAATAAAGAAATATTTCGTTTAAGGTATTTGAAAAAGATATTGCTTTTATAGTTTATGGTGTTGTTATCTAGGTATGTCGTTATAATCTCAATGAATGGCCCTAATCGAAATCACCTCCACATTGCTTTACATTCCACATCGGTGATATTAATAATTTCGACGATACGCTACATCAATTTAGATTGCAGCTTTATAATTACGATTCGAATCAAATGACTAAGTATACATAAATTCGTGATCTAGCACTAGTATAAATCTATACTTTATCAACGTACGTCTATAAATAACTGCCTCCTTAATTAATGCACATGACGTTGACGAAGGCGGCACGAGTATAAACATATGATGTTTTTCCATTTACACGCAGCCGCAGGAAGGCACAGACTCATCGTTCTCCTCGAATCTTATGACTAACATTTTTCTCGAACATGTTGTTAATTAACGCTTTAATTACACCGCGGTTCTTCAAATCCTTTCAGGACATTGCGTAAGCACTTAACGGAGATTTGCGCCGTTAATTAGCACAACACTAATTCTGCGTCGTTAATTTGACATAAATTTACGTCGTTCTTAAAGAATAAAAGATGAAAGGCATTTTCGTGGCCAGGCCATCACAATACACAAAATTGCTTCAATATAATATATACCGGTTCATTGGTATGTGAATCTAAAGTGATAACCTAACGACAGGATTAAATTTACAATTTAATGTAACTAGGATTATATTATACTATAATTATATTCATTTGGAATTTTGTGGTTAACAACTCAATGTAATTTTATTGCACCTGTTGGTTTGTTAAACTCGTGCGAAAATCAATGCGCAATTAGTTAAGACAGAAGACCGTATTTTCGGCCAATAATCAAAATCACCATTCTTTTGGCTTATGGTATTATGAATTAAAGAATAAAGAATTCATTTCGATTTTGTTAGCAATAGCCACAATTTTAGAAATTTATGGGGGCACATATAACTCGTCCCATAGTGGAAATTGTTCTAATTCCTGTCCTATTACGTCATTCGCCAGGAACGTGGCAATACGGTGCGAACAAGCAATTAAGAACTTGAGACGTATTTATGTTTAGCAAAAACTCGCATTTGTGTACATATTTCTGTTTTAAATCAACTCTAATCTCTCGACGAATGGCCGATGAGGTCCAAAAATACACATTTTCGTGCAGGTAGTATTTGATGTAAATTCGAAGGTCAACATGTAGGACAACACAAGGGCAACAACTAAATGAAGTGCATATACCTTACGTAATTTATTATTCAATAGGTGAGTATAAAGTTCTGTTGGCATCGTCGATATGTGTAATACGTACGTATCGGGACATTTAAATGGCTGCATGAGATCATCGTTTGCTTGAAATTGCTTTCAAGTAGTCGTAGGTGTAAAGAATGTAAGTGACATAACACACAATGAACAATCGTTTTCTTTCGAACTTATGAAAACGTAGTTTATTAATCGATTAAAGTTACCTTGTATTTCAACTTAAATTAATTAAATAACGATTATTGTTTATAATCCATGGACTACAGATTATAATAAGAACTACTACCTAAATATATTTTATATATCGTAGATATATAACTAGGTGTTATTTTATGTTTTTGCTATAATAATATTTATTTTTAAAACACGATAAAAGCACGGAATCTACCGAAATGTAAAAATAATTGTACTAAACCATTTTAGCTTTGTATTGTAATAATAATAAAAATCATTAAAACGCGGTTGTCAATAACATGAAATCAAAACAAGTACAGCATTTAAATGACCAAAAATGAATCATTGCATTTTATTGCTATATACATACAATCAATAACTTTTAATTTGCGTTTAATCTTATCGCTTGTAAACGAACACTATATTTATTTTATCATGAAGACACCCACTGTATAAAATTACAGCAGATGTGGAGAGAGCTGGCGGCAAGAACGAGATAAGAAATTTAATTTAAAATCTTTTTTATTGCCTTCGAAATATGTACACATATTTAACAGTACACCTTGAGAATGAAATTTATTTAACGCGTCTCTCTGTTTCGGATAAATTATAATCGAAGAATGTCGTCTACTTTTATATGGGTGTGTTTGTTTCTCGAAATATGATATCTGTGTACTGCAGATAAATATGAAATGTGTGTAGGCATTTCAGATAATACGGGGAATTTTTTAAAATAAATATTAATCGTTAGCTCGATCGATTGGTAACTCCCACTCCCTTAAGTCGCTATACCTGGCTAGGGGTTGGGAAAAGACTTATTTTAAACCAATAGGGAAAAACGTTCACTGCTATTTTATGTTTTGTTTCTTTCTTATTTATTTTTTATTATTACTAAAGTTTATCGATTCCGCGAGTATTTGCATAAATATGCTTTGCAAGCTTTAGATTGTTTACTTAGTTTGTAATTGAAGCGAAGCATTTCGTGTCTGAAATTAATTTTAACAACAGATCTACATTTTAACATATCGATAGTGCTTAGTATGACGTGTGTTAAAAATGTCCGTTTTAATTATTATAAAACGACGAGTTGTAACTTTTAAAATATCGCATGGACGGCTTTTTACTTTTCTTTCGTGTATTAAAGCTTCCTCCAAGCTATTTCCTTAAATGGAACACGTAGGTATCCTATGTTTATATATCGTTAAACAGACAATTAACTGATGTTTAATAGGCCGCGTTATTAGTGATATGCTTAAAGATATTTACTTTAGAATGCAGTAAATTAACAACGACAAACTAAAGTATAATATTTTTGTATGTAACTCAAATTGAACGTTTTACAAATGGCCTGAAACATTAAAAAATCTGCAGTGGCCCGCACTGAGCTTTCTTATAGATATATCATTTGTGGCATCATTCACCATTATCGGTTCTTTTTGATTGCTCAGTACATTAGTATGTCGATTCTATGAATTATAGTAGGCTACTAGCCGGAAGAATAACTATAAAAATTTTCTACGGTGACAAAATATTCAATACTACGTTTATAGCATGTTTCCTACTGGTTAGGAATCTGACGGGTCATATTTACGTCAAACATGTGGAGTCAAGACTACGCTGAAAAAATTACAAAATACTTTAATAAGAAAGCATTTTATTTACTCGTGCTAAAGGAATTAGAAGAAGATTGAGATAAAAAAAACCATTAAAATGAAATAAAGAGTGGCGTTGATACCTTATTGGACAAAGCTAAAGAGGGATGTCATCCCTAAGATCAGGTAGTAACACGTAAGGGAGTGGGAATTTTACAAATAGATACAACCAATGAATAACTTTGGTATATATCTGAGTAAATAGACAATTTTAGGCTTTTCGTGCCGAAATGGCTACTGTTAAATCGTTTATGCAAAGATTTTACTGCAGTAGCAGCCGTCTTAATTGTTAATGTGTGTGTATTTGTCAAATCGACCCCTCTAAGATATTATTCTTTTGTTTACTTCATTATATATTTTTTTAGATTTGAAACAACTCAAGCCTATTAATGCCCGGTTTCTGAAAGCGAATTCAATGAGCCAGTTAGTTTAACTGTTCGATAAAACAGGAAACGGGTTTCCGAAACGCTGAATATGTGTTTAACTAGGCGACGTCGTTCAGTTAAGTTAACGCAGCATTATGGACAGTTAAATTAAATGACGCATGCGCAGTTGTGTTTACAAATGCAAATGTATGACATGTATCGTTTCTGTCACGTTTCGATAAATTGTTAGGTTAGTGTCACCGTATTTGTATGTTGATTATCTAACAGTAATTTTTTTTTCAAATTCGGTAAAATTCTTACCTCTAATCCTCTTCGGATTCATTTTGTACAGCCTATGTTATGAGTAATCAAACAAATTTACCGCTATTTTGACAACGACGATTGCAGCGCCATCTATTACATTCAATATTATTTAATAGTTTAGACTGCAACCTGGCGTTAGTTAGCGGATTCCTTAGTTAGAGATCGCTTTCAGAAACCGAATGTAATTTAATGGACTCGTTAAACTAATGAACCAGTTAGTTAACGCTCACTTAAAAATTTGTTTCAGAAACCGGGCATAAGTCATTTAATTTGGTGATCACATCAAAAAATATGTAATAAATTAAAACTGAGATTGAAATTGAATGAATTGAAAGCTAAAAGGGTTGTGAAGTGATTAGGGTACTGAGGATAATTTATGTCTCATCCCATAAGATGCGTTCTTGCTTTTGCTTTTGAGTTCTGCTGGGACTAATAACTATCAAAGCACTGTTGATTTATAGATTTGCAAGGTTTCAGTATCGTCTGACAATTTAGCAATTGACAACGTATACCGATAGAACAACAAAAATATATTGAATTGGCTGGAATACAACTGTGCTGGGAACATAAATGCACAGTTATTGCCGTAAAAATCCAGCGAAAGATACGAGGGGACATAGCTAACCTACAAAAAGTGGCAAATATCGAAACTAACTTCTGAGAACGTTTTAATAGTTTATTTTAAAGAATGATCACAAACGTATAAGCCAAGCACTCTTTGGTCAATATGGTCAATGATTAAAACTACCGTAAGCCATAAAGAAGGAATTGATATTAATCAATTCAGCTAACAGCTAAAAGCCTTCCTAAAAAGACAGTCAGATGGCTATAAATCCAAAACATCCAAAGTGTTATCGTCCGAAGAAGTCGAAAAATTTCTCAAAGAACCTCCCGACTCTAAGTATTTAGCAGTTAAAGTGGCTTTGATCTTTGGCATATCCGGTGAAAAAAAGCTGAAAGATGTTCAACATCAAGGAGAAATAATTGTCATAAAGATAAGGACTGAATTGCTGGAATCATTAAGGGTAAAGCCACCATGCGCGTCAAAATGAAAGGATAATTTTAGGAATTTTTTTACAACTCTACTGTGACAAAACTGTCGAATTACTGAACTTCATGAAGTGTTTATGAGTACAAACGATTTTTTGTTAGATGAGTTTTCTTGGAGATCCAAAATGGGCGAAACGACTGTACCCCCAAATGTTTACCTAGAATAAAACTCCAAAAAAATCCTTCAATATATATCATAAACTAATGGACCACGTAGGAAATTTTGCAAATATCGATATATAGTTTATAACAAAAAAAGTACACAACTTATCAAGAAATCCCCACGTGGTGTACTAGATTATATATGTTTGAAGCTACTCTAAAAATTAGAAGGCAATCGATCAAGATTTGTAGGCGCTATCGGTTCGCCCGATTTAAAAAATGGTGATTCCAGAAAAACGCGTTTAAATTTGCGGTAACGGTTGCGATATGCATTTGGTGCGTCGCGGGGCGTCTCCGAAACTATCCCAAACGAGCGGTTCGAGATTGTTTCTAATTACGAAACTTTTTTCACTTATTCTTACGGGTTCGAGGAAGGCGCTGAACTAATAAAAAAATCGATTTTTTAAGATGCATGGTGGCCTTATCCCTTAAGTCAAGAAATAAACTCTTTAAAGGAAAAACAACAAAATGTTAAAAATAACTTTAATTATCATGGTAGTAACTTTTTTATTTTATCATAAGCTATTTTTAATTTTATTATAACATACAAAACAGGAATAGTACAAAGGGGAATTTGAGAAATGCAAAGGGAATGCAAGCAAATAATTGAATATAATAAAGGAGCAGTTTTAGCCATAAACATCAATACAAGAATGAATTGAAAAATAGAAAGAGAAAATAAAACCAAAGCGAGAAAAGCTAGAGAAATAGTAACAGCTAATATAGGAAAATATAGGAAAAAAGGTGACAGAGAAACAAATTACGGAAATATAAAACACCAAACAACGAAAACAAAGAGACAAAATGAAACAGCCAAATTTGAGCTAACCAATGATGATGAAATAAGCAAAATAATACAAGAAATGAGAAGTAATAAAGCACCAGGATTTGACAAAAGCATATGGGGATACATAAGCCAAGCAAATCTATCTAAAGTACAACGACAACAAACAAGATACTTAAAATATTATATACCTTAAACCGAAGGACACCCTCTAGAGAAACATAGGAACTTGATATAAAAAAGAATAATAATTCTAAATAACCTCTTAAAGGTATAAAACAAAAGCGCAGTAAGGAAATTCATAACCAGAAAACAAGAAGAATGTCATAAAACAAAAAACAAAATAGATCAAAATCAGAAAACAATTCCAATCCATGAATCCCGGAGTGACGAAATAGGGAGGAAGACATACTTATATGTATATGTAATTTATTTATTGTTTATCATATGTACGAGATGAAATAATCGTGAAAGTCTACATTTCTTTTCGATTTCTTAACAGACTGATGTAATTCCAGTCTATATTGTGTGTACAATGAAAATATGGATATTATTTATTATATAAAAACTATTGCACTATATGATCACTCCATGTTAAATTTATAGCGGATGGAAGACATTAATTCTGATTTCAAATCCTTCCTTATCACTGAAACGATTCTGAAGCCAAATGATTCCACATTCAAAGGTGAACCGAATCTAAAAAACGACAACGAAATTCGGCAGAAAAATAAGTAATAAATTTAATTAGTTACCATTATTACTCGTTGGATAGATTTTTAAAAAGTCATTGATTATCGCTTTGAATATTACAAATCTAGAATGTAATTTATCAGCCAAACACAATTTTTAATAATTTACTGGAGCGAGCTGTAGTTACTAATTTAATTAATTAATAATCAATATAATAATGTTCTCATATTCCAACATTCCATGCGACTAAATATGCGTATTGAGGTTTTTCACATGCCGAATATTTCTATGTCCATATTTACCTGGGCTGCCCAATGCTTTTAATGCAAGGTTTTACTACAATCTTGAGTTGATCGCGTAATTTCTTCTATTTCGGAGTTGGTGGGATTAATCGAACGATATGTACATAATAAATCTCAATTTAGTTTTATTATTTTTATTTGAACACGATACTCACATTATTTACGATCATTAGGCGTTTATAATTTAATTATCTAAAAATATTTTTAAGGCATAATGGAGCATAATGGAGTATTTTCTATCATTTGTAGTAAAAGTTAGACCACATACCGGGTGGAAAGTATCAAATCCGAACATAGCAGAATTGCATTGGAATATACGTTTATGCATATTCCTGCTCCCCATTTCCACCGATAAAAATTATAATGACATCAAATGAAAGAGAATAATAAACGGCGTCAATTGATACTTCTTCTCTTCTCTTAATACCTTATCATTAGTTTTTTACAAAGCAGTTTAAATCAATTATGCAGTTGTCAAATCTGACAAACAGTGAGTTGTGCCGACAGAAGCATGGTCGCCCATAATTTATAGCACCTGGGTTTTTAATATTAATTGCTTTGTAAAAAACTAATGATAAGGTATTAAGAGAAGATTTTAGTATCAATTGATGCCGTTTATTATTCTCTTTCATTTGATGTCATTATAAGTTTTATCGGTGGAAATGGGGAGCAGGTATATGCATAAAAGTATATTCCAATGCAATTCTGCTATGTTCGGGTTTGATACTTTCCACCCGGTATATATAACAAAGCGTTTCAAAATAAATACATTGGCTTTTCCGATGAAGTTTTGAAACGTGATTTTAAGGCATTTATTGGGAGGCATCACTGCAAGTATTCGTATTTGTTTTCAATTTGTTGAAAACATTTTATAATTTGATTTATTACACGAGTTGCGTGCATTATTCCCTTTTAGTGTAAACATACCGTTACTCATATATGCAAACACAGTTGGAACGGTCTACGAACACTATACGGTCTGCTAAAACATATGCACCGAAGTTTTCGAACGAGTTCCGAATCGGACATTGTTAAGAAACCCTCAAAGTCGTACACTGAATGGACATGCCATCGACTGGTACATAATAATTAAAAATAGAATAGTTTATGGTGAACGTAATTAATACATTTACGTATACCCTTGGTGGGAATCTTTACTAATGTTAATTTATTATAAACGACCATTGTTGCAACGAAAATCTTAAACCGAAATATATAATTAAATTCCAAATGTTTGTTGCCGACTGCGACGTTAGTGATGAATTAATCCAAATCTGACCTCAACCGGTAAAACCTTTTTCGTTTCTTTTCGCCGAAATTTTGCCGGAGGATTAGTACGCGCAATCAAATATTAATATAACAAACTTTATAGCTTTAGACTCCACATAAGTTTATATTGCATTCATTATACGTATATAGGACATCGCAACTATGTCAGGTCGTAAAGACACAGTAAAATTATATTGCCGTGCGCAGGCCATAAAATAGCAAATTGCAATTCACCGTGAAATGCGTGATAAAGCGACGACGGTCGCATCGAAAGTCTCTGGTTCCCGCCAGCCAAATGCTAATTCGTCCCTACGAAGTTCAAACGGCAAATCGCAATGAAAATTGGTGAACCGCGTTCGCAATCGCTAGTGAAACAGCGAAAGTAGAACGTCAGGAATTTCCAGGTCTTTCAATGTTTGCATTAGGCGGTCGTTTTTGTGCCAAGAAGGAGGAAGGGATATTTGCTTGTGACGCAATAAGCGGCCATGTTATGATGCAACGAGTAGTTTTTGAGATGACATCAGTAGCGGAGATAAGAATTGCTCGCAGTACTTGAAAGGCGTTTTATCGTTGTATACATTTTGGTAATATTTTTGGTTAATAGAAATTAACAATTTTGTTGATCGACGAAAGCAATTCAGCACGATTCAATCATAAATTAAACAATATAAATCCAATTCATTAAAATTGATCCATCATTTTATGATTCAACGAAAGTGAACGACTGTTCCACTATAATTCAAGTGAATAATAATAATATAATTTACATAATATACATAGTGTTGCAATACAGTAAAATTATGAAAACTGCAATATATATTTATTACCTAATATTAGTTGATGTGCAAAACACAACCACAAAAACAAAATAAGAACATTTGCACACGAATAGAATTAAAAGACAAAAGCATCCATATAGGAAATAAGAAGTAAGAATCGGTAATATGAAAATGAATAAACACAATTCTAGACAACAATGTGCATGTAGAGTGCGTATTTGTTGATTTCTCGACATTATAAATCATAAACTATTGATGGAAATATTGGAAAGGATTGGTGTAAGTGGTGTGCTATTTAGATGGTTTGAAGATTACCTTCAAAAAAGAAAGTACGAAATAGGAACCATATTTATGGCTCGAGGTAGAGAGAAGGGGCAATTAAGGGCAGCAGCCTACAATAACAAACGTGGGAAGAGAACCTAAGTGTGACAATACCGACTTTGTTTAATAAATTGCCGTAAAATTTAAGACTACTAAAAACATGAAATGAAGTGAAAAGAAATTTAAAGATGTGGTTAGTTGAAGACAGTGACTGAAATCAAAAATCAAAAATCATAATCTGCCGCTGATAAGCTTCTAAGCTTAGCGGCATTAGAACCTAAGAATATTTTATTGATAAGCCTTTTTTATTGATAATTTGATTTTTGTTAAGAATTTAATTTCATTGTATTTTATTATTATTTTTTGAAATAAATAAAAATAACTTCAACGTGAAAAATAAAAAAAAACGCACAAGCAAAAATTTTAGAGTAAAAACATGAAGAAAAAGTATTGCAAACTTTATAAAATATTCGCAGTTTCGTTGCCACATTGTTTAATTTCCTATTGTTTTGTGCCTGAGCTTCTTTCATTTTCATTTTGTCCATTTTAATTCCAATTCGCATTACCATTTATCTCAACTTCAACCTAACTCAACCCCCTTGACAAACTAAATATTTAATCCAACTCAACTCAACACAATCCATCAATGTACTGAATTTTCGTGGAATTGTCGGTTCGGTTGGTTTGGGTTACGTTGGATTTGATTGGGTTGGTTTGAGTTGGATTGCCCAATTACCCGAAAAACTTATAAAAATACAAAACACTGACATTTTTGCCTAATGTTTTTCATCATAATATTTAATATTTTTTTATTAATTTTGTCGCTCGATTTAATAAAGAAATTTTGGTTAGAATTTTCTTATACTTTTCCCGCAAACTGACTCGACACAATTTTGCAAATTCAAACCTCAAATTTACAACAAAATTACAAAATACTACAATTGTTGCCTAATTTAGCTTATTTCATATACGCGGGTGAATTTTCACTTCATTTAACTAAATCTGACTAAACGATAGTAAATGTTGATGCATTTTTGGTCAACGATTAGAGTTAAAAAATAGCAAAATTAGGAAAGAACTACGATGGAAGCTAGTAAAGTGTGGACGAGCATTAGTAAAACAACAATCGAATGAAAATTGACAAAGCAATGGATATGATAAAATATTGTAATTTCAAGTAATTTTATAAAATAAAACACTAAATCACAATAAAATATATAATAAACGCAATAAACATTTTAGAAAGTGCTGGAAGGATAAACAAAAACTTGTCAATGTATTGCGAATTTAGAAAAATTGTAAAGCCATTTAAAAAACAATCCTACAGAAAGTTTCTTAAAAAAGAAAACAAAACATCTTGTCTATTATGACATATATTTAAAATAAAAATTACGTTTTCCATTATCATACGTGAGTGGTAAGTGTCAAAATATTTTGACTATCTTTGGTTTAATTTGTAGCAGCTTATCGCATGGTGCTGATGATGAAACGGTACCATGCACGATTTTATGATGTGTTTGTCCACAAATTCAACCCGCTTTTCTATAGTTCGCTGTATTAAATCAATGATAACCGATAACGTGAATTTGATAAATAATAATTATGTAATTTTAATCAAAGCAGATGAAGGCAAGGCAATGATTGAAACAATCTAAGTTAACAAAATAACTTCTGGATCATAACATAAGAAAACATACACCACATGTAATAATTATTTAATCAACAAGTTGCCTAACTGGCATTTTCGAGTCAAGAACGAATTTGCAAAACGAGATTTGTCACATACTTATTTCTCGAGTTGCTTAGAATATTTCTCTTTAATATTGTATGGACAAAATCATTGACCATTTTTTGGTTGTCTTGACACAAGTCAGTTAAGTGGGAAGTAAGTGGTACTAACTCCCCAAACACTTTTGAATTTAATTTATTTTTGGAAATTAGGTAATGCACACGTGTTAACTTCAAATTATTTTTGTAGAACAATGGAACAGAAATGAAATCAAATGATAGTTCTACTACGTGTTTATTAAACGATAAATTATTTGAATTTAAAATAAATTACATCGGCACCGACAAAAATATATGTTTGGCATACTTTAAAACGAAAATAACTAATAACAAACTTTATTCGATTATTTATTTTAATAAGTCTATTTATGTTCACAGATATGTGTTTGCCATATGTATAGGACATATTCTTGCTATAGTTCTAACACGAAAGAGCACACAATTAACAACATATAAAATAAAATGAAGCTAGCAAACTACTCGTTTATAATATCGGCGTCCTCCAAAATTTTGTGTCTTTCGGTTATGACATGACAATTTGATGTGATTGGACGAATTGAATTACATAATCACGCTGATTATTGACTTTTGTTCTAAATCTATGCGTGTTTCCTTTACTAATATCTTTATTTACACGTTTATCACCACACACAACATCATGACATATTCGATATAAAATGCTTATGTTAAGTAAAATGCTAAGTTTTCCACAAAATATTCGACGATTTTGTCAGAAAATGTGAAATATCAATTCAATACCATGTGGTGTCCAATTCACGTTGTAATAATTGGGTTTCAGCTTTTGGATTTGCAGTTTCTTCCCTCTCGAAAACCGCATATAAAGGAGGATATTGTGTATTGGGGAACACGTACATTTTTATTTTCCATCTGCACTATCTGCTAATTGTCTTGGGGAATAATTCAAATGAAACCGATGAAAACCGATGAACTAATACTGAACAGAATTTAATTTATTTTTTTACAGTAGTATTTGTGTTCAGTGCATATCGTTTAATTTTTTTTGAACGTCGTATCTACAGGTATCGTCATTTGAAGCAACTAATTTTTTGCAATTCTTATTTTATGTTGTTTAAATTTTCGGCAAAATATCTTATTCATTAGAAAATTATCAGAAAATATACTTAATATTTACTTAAAATTTAATTTTAAATTATTTGTTACAAAATACAATCAAAGTCCCATATTGTACTACAACGATATGGAGTATTTTGATATACAAAATTTCACAAAACGTCCTTAGTTTTAATTTGATGAAAATGACATGTAAGCCTCGATTTTAGCCCTTTATCCTTATGAACGACATGCAGATGCATCACCAGCATCAGAGTTTAATATTCTGGCATGTTTTATGGAATATTACTATAAACAGGTCGATTTACAAAAATTAACACTTAATTTAATAATTATAAAGCGACAAACATATCTTGCCATTGCAGAAACATCACGACACGATTGTTTTTAATGCGTACATATACATATGTATTTTTGTACACACGACTATACACAATTAACTTGCGGATAAGATGTATCCTTCAAAGCAATAACTCACGCTATAGTTACATAAGATTTATTTTAAATAATACGTAGTAAACAGTAGTATCGTAATTGTCTGCTGTAATTGCCAAGCAATAAAATTGCATAGATATGTCATTGTCGGCAATTTTCTTTTCAAATTTAAATATCAATGCAACTGCATATTTTAAAAACATCGATTTGAAAAAAACGCCACGCAGGCTTCACGGTCATCCAGTGGCGTGCACAATAAAAATGTTGGATCCTAGTTCTAAGTTTCTATTTGATACATATATGCACTTAAAACAAAATGGTTTTTTTTTATATACTCTCGCTTTAAAATTGGCACTCAGTGAATGAGTAAATAACTTTTTACTGTCTATTAACGGTAGGAGATTTTTTTGCACTGCGAACATCCCTAGCGACTCACATATATTGAAAGAGATATCGATAACATAAATCAGGTTTAGAATCTCGTTATCTATGGTGTACATTTGATCGATGTCGTATAAATTTAAAAATCACGATTACATAATTCATGTATAGAGACGTATTTTTCTGTAAGTTGAGATTTCCGATGTATTCCATCTTACTAGAAACTGACATTCCGTTCCTTATTCATCTGTCGAACAAAATTAATCATCGTGGCCGTTCGCTTGCGTAATATTTGTTTCGAGAAATCAACATTAATAACTATTTTTTTCTAATGACTTGTCAATAGTTAACAATAATTTAGCGTCGTGTTTTTTCTAGGAATGCTGCATCTATTAACTTGAGCGCGTGTATTTTTAACGTGAATGAAATGACATCACGTATTTCTCTCAAATGCAAATGGGTTTCTAAATACTTTTAACAAAAGGCAAGGCACAAAAGGATCACGCAGCTACAGAAATTTAAATATCTCGCTCTCCATCTACATTGAAATTTGCCAACTTGGCATGCGATCAAAGAGAATCGACACGCACATAACGCATTTGATGAAAAATCGCAGCGAAAATAATGCCGGTGATTGAATGTATGTACGTAAATATTTTGTATGCATGTGTGCCGCAAGGTGAATTAAATCATTTTCAACTGTAATATGGAAACGTCTAATTCTGGTTACCCACCTGCTTTGATGTCGGTGAGAAAGTTCGAGTTTTAATATGTCTTATTTTAATATTTATGACTCGAGATGTTGGTGTTATAATGAACATTTTATGGAAATGCAAACGTACCATTGATTTTAAGAATTTTGAATTCGTTTTACAATTTTTATCGTATTAGAAACGATTATTTTTTTTGAATAGCCAATTTGTTTATCCATTTAAGTTATTTTATGTTTCATGTTTATTCTAACCATACTTTTTTTGTTTGTCAGTTCTTCATTAATTATCGTCTTATGTGGTGTTTATCTATATCGTGTCATTATTTAATAATCCTAAACACAAAATAGATTTATTTACATATAATTTAAAATACACCAATAACGACATAAAATGTTAATGTTCATAGCACGATTCTTCCATCAGTTTATAAATAACATATGTGACATGGGTTTTGAGACGAAAAAAAAAAACAACTGGCTTAATCAGCAAAATAACGAAATTTTATTCACACATCTAGTAATAACATGAAAATTAATTTACTAAACGATAGCGGACCATGGGCCTTCAATGTTCCGGTCCACTTCCAGACTTTTCATACTTTGCGATACAATAATGACAAAAGGTCTTCTATTGGACGAGCTTGAGGACATTTGGGAACTATTTTCTTTTGACTATTCACGTTATTCTGCTCTAACAATTCTCGAGTCCCTCTGCCATAATGGCACGAAGCGGGATCAGAAAAAATATTATAACGTCCTTTTTCCTCGCAAAATGCCTTCGCATCAGAGCTCTGCACCATCTATGTATTATTTCGAGCTGTGCGTTGGAGTATTTGAAATACACCGTTTCTGGATTTCTGGGCGGTCTTGTACGAAACCACAAAACGGCGCCTCATCTTTTGACCGCAGATTCCAATTTTGTCTTTAACGGATTGTACCAGTTTATTTATTCTTCTAGTTCTAGTGGTATCTGCAAATTAGTGCAACCCTTTATTCATTCTGTTATTGCCCTGTCGTTGTCATGCTAACATTTTGATTTCTGAACAAATAACAATTAGTTTTTGGCAAGCGTCCAACTAATCGTATTGAATTAATTTGACATTTATCAATCACAACAAAACAAGATTTGTTTGTAGGGAAAAGATCCGCCAAATAATCGTTTGACACTAGGACTTTTGCGAATTGATTGACGTTAGTGCGGTGCGTTCACACTAGGCGTTATTTTCGTTGTTTTGACCTTTTTGCGAGTGCCGTATGACGTCGCAAAACGTGATAATTATAGACGAATTAAATTATTTTTTTGACAGCACTTTGTTCAAAAATAAAAAAAAATAAATATTAGAACAATTCACTTAATTCAATTAGTTAACTCTTATACAGAACGCTAGCTTGTTGTCCGTAAGTTTCGTTGGTCGAGACGGGGACTAAACGCTAAACTAAAGTGCGCGATGCCGAGTTTTTTAGAAACGCTGATCGAAGGTGCGAGATACGACAACATTGCACAGGAATGAAACCGTAGTGAATGAAATTCTCCACAATAATGCGCGAGGGCATATGTTCAACGTTTTTGGTTTAAATACTGCACGAGTTCAAAGTCGCAACTTAGCGTTTCGCAAAAACAAGTTTCGTTCTTGGACGCTTCCAACTTCGAAACTGTTGAATATATATACTTGTTTGTGGAGTTGATTTAAAAATTACTGCCAATTTAATTGTATAATCAGTGTTTTGGGTTTTGATCAAGACACAATCGATGTCGAAACGTCAATAAATCGTTTAACAACTCCCGGACTTTTTCCTCAATATGCCAACCCAACAAAACCCAAAACACTGATTATATATATATCTCTCGTCGCTTCGATTCCATTAGCAAATTTTATACTCCACTACTTTGTTTGTATAACTTCTTTCATGTGAACAACGGTTTTCGTTGCGTGTCGAATTTTGTGCCTTGGGCGCCCGTTAATGTGGCATTGAATGGTAAGAAGTTGCGACACTGATCGAGCGATGCCCAATTTGCATTTTATATTTGTACGCTATAGGCAGATATGAATATTAGCCATAAAATTCAAAATTGTAGTTTCTCAACAAGTATCTATAACTGAAGGAAATGAAGATTTAATTTTGGTAAAAGCAAAAAGTCAAAACTCTTATTCTGGTATTGAATGAAAATTTGGAGAAAATATTGTTCAGTCCTAACTACTAATGTACTAGTACGGCATGTTGTAAGAAAGATTGTTCAATATGATTTCTTACGAAAAGTTAATAGGTTGTATATAATTACTGACGTCAATGTAGTTCCAATGGAATCAACGATTTTGAGTTTGATTGTTTTTAAGATATCAGCAATTAACCACCAGTGGTGAAACTAAATACGTACAAATCATGGGTGAGAGAAATCAGCAAATTTCAAGATCAATAAGTTATTATTATGAAGTGAAGGGTTTTTCAACAAGAACCCAACAGGGGCATATTGGAATAACATGAGAGTTTTAAGGTTTTACTTTATAACATATCAGTAGTAGAAGCTTCGGCAATTGTAACAATGAATTCAATTTCGCTCGAAAATGGCATTAAAATATTAAAAATCCACTATGAATCTGTAAAAGCTACATTTCGTAAAATTTGTGATATTTTCTGTCAACATAATCGTCCTTCTGAGACCGCTATTAAGAATTTGGTCGATGAATTTGAGTCGATTGGCTCGCTACATAATATGCCAAGAATAACGCGTGTTCGACTGGGTCGTTCAAGTGAAAACATCACAGCCGTGAGCCGCAGTGTTGTAGAACATCCGAATGTGTCAATTTCTCAACAATTGGGGCTATCCACAACGACCACATGGAGAATTTTGCGTAAGGATTTAGCTTCGAAGCCTTATAAGTTGCAACTGGTGCATGAATTGAAGCCGGCCCACCATTCACTGAATTCATCCAAGAACAACCCGCTGGTTTTTCTGCAAAAATATTTTTTCAGACGAAGTCCATTTTCATGTGTATGGATACGTCATCAAGCAAAATTGCTGCATTTGGGTTTCTGAAAATCGAAGAGCAATTGTTAAGAAGCCTATGCATGCTGAACTGGTACGCTATGTGGTCTGGAGGAGCGATTGGGCCATTTTTTTCGAAAATTCGCCTGGGAATGAGGTTATGGTGAATGGATCACGCTATCGAGAGATGTTAACTAAATTTTGGCCTATTATTGATCACATGGATATTACTGACATGTCATCAATAATTGATAAAAGAATTGACATCTGTATGCGTGGTCGTGGTTGATATCTGTCCGATATCATTTTTCATTTATAATTGCCAAATCTTACTCTTTCCAATACAATGAAAATTTTAATCATATTCATCTAAATCCTTTGTTTTATTTCGTTTTGAAAAACAAAGTTCTTGTTGAAAACCCTGTAGTTATTATGAATCATATGCATGAGTTTAGCGAAGTAACAAGAGGGTAATTTAAAAACTCTATGATGATTGTCGTTCATCTATTAGAACAGCGACTGCAGAAAAATTACTGATATTTTTGAAAAAACGCACAGGAATTAACAACCAGTCGAAAGAATTTGTTTATTGTTTAATTCTCATGAAGGAATGTTAGAAAAATCTGCTAGCAAGATCATACAATTACATACATCTTACAACAGCTTACAATATCCATTAGTAATTTTCAAATCCGTAATAAATTATTTTACTAGGCATATAACTAAATTAACTAGGCATATAACTAAATTAACAAAAATACCTAATTTGTGGTTTTCCCCAAGGGGCGAATAAAACAAAATTTATAAAATTATTTACAGAGTGTGTGTAGGGGAGAAAAGAAGTGGATCTAGCACCTTAAATTTATATTTTGTAATTCAAGTAGCCTTTGAACACCAAGTTACCCTATGAATGAGATAAATAAGTTGCTAGAAATAAGATTTATTAGTTACATTCTATGAACCGTTTCCAACAAAGACTTTTAAGAATCCAATTCTAGTCAATTGCGTAAATTAATTCCGGTCGTCAATATTAGTTCAAAGAAACATAACCTCAATGGGCACGTCATTTTCGAGATGTTTGATACTGTTGAATATTTTTTATTAGTTTCGATTGTTCGCTGCTTGACCCCCCCCCCCTCGCATGTAACTTCAAACTTTCGAATGAGAAACTAACGATAATCTAATATTGCCCCAGAGTGTGAAAAAATCTTTATCGTATATTTAATAACACTAACCTTTGCCATTTATGGCCAGCACAGTGGAATTGAACTTCCATGATTAACTTTCTAGACACAGTTGCTGTTTTCTTAATTCTTTCATTCCTATTTGTCATTGTTTGACGTCTATTTCATTACTTTGAAATATGCCACGTATCAACCAATAACTCATAATCGACTGCCAATTGCATATTAGCTACGTTTTATTTGTTTAATAAGCAGAGAATATTTATTATAAAATTATAACATTGCAAATATATTCAAATCGTTCTAGAAATATATTAGCATCCTCTAAATTACCGCTCGCTTTCATTGCCTAATGTTTATCATGCTCAGATTTGTATGTACCTTGTTTTATATTTTATGAAAAGTATCTTCAATAAAAGTTGTTCGAGAAATCATTCTTTTCTTATAACGAAAACGACGTGCCTTCAGGGTCTGTTCCAATCGCAACAATTTGTCGAAAAACTCAAAATTAGAATTAGACTATAACATATTTAAAGGATTTTGCAACAATTATTGATTGAGTTCAAAAACTTCAAATATTAGTGGTTGTCGGTGGAATGTTAGTATACACTGCTCAACAAAATTAGTGGAACCCTTTTTTGAGCGCATACAAGTTTTCCTGCAAATGATGGAAGCAGGATTTTTTCTTGTTATATTATTCTTTAGACCTTTATCGACAAAGTGCAAAAAGAATTACGGTGATTCGTTTGCTCGTTTTCATCGTAGAAGCCAAAATGTAAAGAAAGTCTAAAAACAAAGTGGTTTTTCACCACAAAGCAAACATCTGCAACTCATCAAATTAGTCACTGGACACAGTAAAACTGTCAGTTTTGACATTTTCAATGCTTCTGAGTCCAAAATAGAAGCCAAAATGTAAAGAAGGTCTCAAAACAAAGTGGTTTTTCACCACAAAGCAAACATCTGCAACTCATCAAATTAGTCACTGGACACAGTAAAACTGTCAGTTTTGACATTTTCAATGCTTCTGAGTCCAAAATAGAAGCCAAAATGTAAAGAAGGTCTCAAAACAAAGTGTTTTTTCACCACAAAGCGAACATCTGCAACTCATCAAATTAGTCACTGGACACAGTAAAACTGTAAGTTTTGACATTTTCAATGCTTCTAGTCCAAAATGCATTGGTTAAGTGAAATTGATGTCGCGATGCCTTTTACTTTGCTTGAAGATGGTCGATCTATACGATATGTAGCAAACCAGCTCAATTCGACCCCATCTGTTATCTGCAGAGTTATCTAGAGTTATCTAGGTACCAAGAAACGGGTACATATTTCAGGAGAATTGGACAAGGCCGTAAAAGAAAAACTACTCCTCGTGACGAACGGTATATTGTTATTCGCCGAGCTACAAAATCTACTCCGAAATGCTACCGATGTGACAATTTCTGATCAGACGGTTAGAAGACGACTCAAAGAAGTCAATATAACTTCTTGCAGGCCTGTGCGAGCTCCTCGCTTGAGCAGGAATCCCAAAGTTAGCCGTCTAAACTTCGGCCGTGAACATTTGCAATGGCAACTTCGACACTGGAGATCTGTGCTTTTTACAGAGGAGTCGTGGTTTTGTCTAACTCGTCGCGATGGTCGTGTACGAGTGTACAGACGTCCTGGAGAGCGATACACTGCCGCGTGTATACAAGAAGTGGACAGATTCGGAGCCAGATCGGTCATAGTATGGGGTGGCATTAGTACAGACGGTCACACAGACTTGGTTGTCGTTCCCCAACGTCTCAACGTACTAATGTATGTTGAAACGATTCTTCAAGAGCATGTTATTCCATTTGCAGACAATTTCAGCCAGCTTCTTCCTACAACAGGATAATTGTAGAGTTCATACCGCTAATTTAACAACAAATTTCCTCCGGCAACATGAAATCCAAGTGATGGGGTGGCCAGACTTAAATGCCATCGAACAGGTTTAGGATTTACTCGACAGGCGCATTAGGAAGCGTCCTGCTGCACCTCATACTCTTCGGGGGTTGGCTGAGGCCCTTGTGGAAGAATGGCGAAATTTGCCACAAGAAATGTTAAGACGTCTTATTCGCAGCATGCCTTGACGACGCCTTGATTGTTTAGTACAGCTAATGGAGGGCACACGCGCTACTAAAGCTCGGTGTTCGGGCGTTTGTAGAATTTCCATTACATTTTAAGTGATAAGACACATTTCGATTTTCAATAGTCAATAGTTTGGTGTTACTCAAGAAAACCGTTTAATTACAGCATAGTTGTTTCTATATTGTTAAGTAATGTTGAAAGAACAATATACTAAGGTTTGTATTATACATACAGATAGTTCAATCTTTCAAGTAAAATCCGTAGCTATAAACATTTCAACAGAATCATTTGCCATGACTTTTTCCACATTTAACTTTGTTGGTGAAACTTTTAACATAAATATGTTATAAGTTTTCCTTGAAGCGACATTTTCAAATCGTTGCTTCCAGGAAACTTTTACTGTTGCCAAATTGTCAGTTACACGATCGGGGGATCTCCACCCATAGTGCAAGATTCATTGTTGTAAACGAGTTCCAGTATTACTGTGCACGATGCATAATAACTGAAACGTACTACAAATAATTCAATTTTATTATTAATTATGGTGCTTTAAAACGTCTTAAGTCTGGGAGATGGTTAACAGTAAAACAATCAACATTATACATTCTGCATTAAAATATTTATGCGACATTAATAATTTGCAATTTTTAATTTAATGCACTATTGGTTTCGATTAAAATGCATGGCTTTCATGTCGCAAATCATAATAATAATCATGAATAGATTAATGTAACATATAGCAGTTTAATTCTGCTTTCCCATTGACAAGTTATCTGATTTATACCAGTTACCAACACGTATTATATACCATTTAACTTGTCAGCGGGCTCTTGCTTATAAACGTTGTTTAATTTGAAAATACACATGAAATCTCTACCACGCATACACATGCAAATACACATACATACATCGTATATATTTACATTCGCTCATACACGAAGCGATTATTTAATCCAGAATAATTAAG
Source organism: Geotrupes spiniger (assembly GCA_959613385.1). Classification (NCBI taxonomy): domain Eukaryota; kingdom Metazoa; phylum Arthropoda; class Insecta; order Coleoptera; family Geotrupidae; genus Geotrupes; species Geotrupes spiniger. The sequence continues at coordinate 20,288,903 of OY390736.1, read as the reverse complement.
TACGGCGCATGCTTGTGTTAAAAGTGCGTAGGACTACGTTGTGAAACGGTAAAAGCTATTAATGCCAAATAGTGTGTGTCAGATATTAATTTTACAACTCTAATTTGTCGGAAAGAAAAAGCCTTAATGGACTTCATGTATCATTTTAACGTCACTACGAAAATAAAAAGCGTAATATATTACTGTACATTTGACTAATAATAATCTAGCATTTACTATCTCACGTACAGATACAGCGTGTAGAATCAGTTTACGGAGCGTAGGGAATTTCCATGTAAAACGAAAGATGTTGCAAATTCTTTCTTTTATGATCAGCTCAGAGCGATAACGTAAATACGAAAGTTGTCCTGTTTTAAAATATGCAATCGAGGTTATTGATCTATTTTTTCAAATGGCTTAATAATACAATGATAAAAATAATTACAAAGGTGTTAAAATTTTTGATAATTGGTACTATGAATATTATCAATGAATTGAAATATTAATTATTGGATCATTATGGAATCTCTGTGGAAAAACTAAACGTAAGAAAATTAAATGAAGTTGCAATATATTCTAATTTTAGTTGATGCAAAACTGATATTCTTCAAAGTCTCGAGAAAAATTCTGAAGATCACGATTTGCAAAAAGGCAAACAACAATGTCTGAAACTAAGAAGCACCAACTGACAAATCACATCGAGCATTCCAGCTACATTATTAATCTAAATTAATTTAAGTAGCATATTTAGTTTTGATTCTTTGTTTGGGTTTTACTTTGAGCATGACTGATGCAAGAATGGTTGTCATCCGACGACTATTCTAAAAGGTCCAGGGACTGTTACGCAGGAAGATTTAATGAAATCAATCCTGCTCAACTGATTAAGGACAGAAACCTGTCCAGGTCGGACTGTGTACTGGTGTGGACTTTTCGGTACATGGCGAGTGATCAATACGAAAGCTGCTCCTAAAGGACATATGTTGCTCACTTTTATACGTACGAAACAGCCCGGAAACTTGTTCAAGGCAAACATCATCTCAATTTGTCCAAGGTAAACTGTAACGTGGAGAAAACAGATAGAGTTGAAGTACTTTAGAGCGTTCGACTTCTTCCCCTCAAACAAAACTTGTGAAAATGTGTCAATCTAGTTAAGGATAACATAAAAATCCTTATCGGATTATTGATCGATTATCATCACCGCATAGGAAGAACAAATAGATATGCGGTGGCTGTCGTACCGAAGAAGAAACTCCCCTGCACGTCCAACGTGACTACAAAGTGACTAAAAAATCTAACCTCACGGTTAGTCTATTCCTGTGCCACATAGACATAAAGAAATTTGCCTTTAGCAATCTTCTGTGATTCTTCGGAGAACCCCCAAAGGGGTATAGCTAAACCTACTAAGAGGTTACAAATGGCCGCAATACGTTGTCCAACTTACCCCCGGTTAAAAAACGAAATTTGTTAATAACCTACTCCATGTTTTGATTTACATATTAGATTCAACCACACACTATAATAATTCGTAATGTAGAACTGTTTAATGTTTAATGAATATAAATTGATAACATTAACTGTAGTTTATTCCAATTCAATAGAATATAATTTATTATATCGCAATAGCAATAACCCTTATTTGCTGTCAATTTTGCGTTTCACGCCAGAGCTAAAGTAGTTCGGACTTAAAAGTGACTCCAATTTAATATTTAATTATAGGTAAAAATCCAATGAAGTAATATTACATACGTCTGGCTGGTAAATCTTGCTCTCTTGGACTGGCTTTATAAAACTTATTGAAAACTTTGCACTCCAAACATATTACGAAGGTTTTGCAATTAGAATAAAATTCTAAATTTAATTTGTTGATAATGCGAGGCCTCCGGGAAGCTACCATAGCAACATATGCACACGCCACTGACGATATCTGGTGTAATATTATCGCGTTTTGCTGCTAAGAACACTAAGATGAATAAGTACGTTTATTATAAAAGCATTTCGCAATGAAAGCTAAGAATGCATTCCCGTCAAATGCATGAAGTATGATGTAGGTAGGTGTCTTGAATAAATCAACAACTACAAAAGGTCATAGTTTAAATACCTTAGTGAAATGGTGTAATAAAATATACAATTTCAGTTCTTCGTTCACAGTTTACTAATTTAGTTTCAACAACGTGCATAATTTAAAGTATCTAGTCCAAGTATGATAAAAAAAGTTTATATTGCAATAACTAATAACTTTCATATTTTCCAAGCAACGAATTTGATCGAAGCAATTTAACACATCAATTAAATTTTGGTGATGGCACGGAACGATAAACCATATGTGATAAATTATTCTGGAGATAAAAACGTTGGCACACTTCACAGGTTATTAGTACGTAATCTAATGATAAAATAAAATTGAATATGTTTGTCCTTTTAATTAAATTTGTTCGCTTTATGACGATATAATAATATAGAATGCAACGTTATTTCTTATGTAGATCTCCATTTATAAAATTATAAAAAATTATAAATTTGTCCTTATACCATTTGAACTGTAAAATTTTTAATATTAAAATAAAGAAGGCTTAATTAGTAACAAAACGTGAAATGATTTACTTTTTCTAAAGAGGATAACAAAATATTAATGAGGAAAATTTCACTCAATTGTTGCTAGTGATATAATTGAAATAGTTTAATCGTACATTTATTTTATTCATTAGTGATAATAACGTAACGATAATAAAAAAATCATTAGACATAGCCGTCGGGTTTTGATAAGTAATACTCATACTATTTATATTGTCCAGTAAACTTCCAACATCGTTGCTGACAGCATGAAAAATTTCTGGTTAATAATCAACTATTAATAATAACCGATTAGGTACATATGTGTATCTAAATAGGATATAAATGATAAATTGTGCACTTGCGGAGAAAATTGATTACTCAGCATTTATCAATAGCGTTGCTCGTATCTTCGATGAATTACGAATTACGCTGCAATGGCCAAAACGTTTTAACTTATTATTAGAGCTACGCCTCTTAAGTCATCCAATTCTAAAATTGTAAAGTTCAATGCCCCAACAGTCTCTAATTAGTATTGATTGTAGTGACTTAAAGAAAAATTGCCAGATATTCTACCTTAAGACGTGTTAAATATATTTGACTCATAAGCATGCAAACCAGTGGAACATTTAGATTACCAAAATGGGATGCAGATATAATAAAATGTGTTACAAAGGAAGCCCCGTAGCTATTTTGTTTTTGCAGATAAGAAAGCAATATTGTAATGTTGTAATTGTAAACTCCCTGCGTTTAGATTCAATTCTTATTGCCCCTTTCCTCTTTTATTAACACTGTATAAACAAGTGTTTTTGTCATTTTAATAATTATTATTAAATTAAGTTTATCGACAGTTTATCTAAACATTTATTCGACAATAAATAGGAACACATAGTTTTCATCTTTGCCAAACTCTTTACATTCAGTTGGGTAACTTTATGATTCCACCATTAGGGCGATATTTTTTTAATTTTAGAGGACCATATTCATACCATTAAGGACTTTCTGCTTGCATCTGATGGGCGTTGCTGCACTACTTTTTTGTTATCCAAAATACGTGTAGTATGGCGTTGTCTTGATGCAAAATTCCCTTCCGATTGACTTGTGATTAATTGTCAATCGATATAAGCAGCATATCATAATTAAAGGGTTGGTTATTGTGGAGTAGCTCGTAGTACATAATTTCCAGTCAGTACAGAACAGGATCTTCTTTAGATAACTTCGCCCTTGGGAATATTTATCGACAACTCTATAATAATTATTCGATGAGTACCAAATAATTATTATAGATTATATATTTAAGATTTTTCAAAAACAAACATTTCATACAGAATTAAATTTATTGAGCCAAGTATGAATTCCCTTCTTCTACTACCCTTATCTTCTTTTAGGTAACTTTATTCCAACAAGATTTCCGGGCGATTTCCGCAAGCTTCAAGGGTTACAAGTTCTTGCAATTAAGCACTTCCTGCTGGGATCTGATGAGGTGTTAATGTACTCGTAAGTGTACTAGGTCAAGCCAGCCTTAGCATCTAGTATTTTTTGATGGGCCATCAAAAGTACATGTGGTCTTCCGTTGTCTTGATGGCAGACAACGCTCGTCCAATTGGCTTCAAACGATCAAGATGAAGCAGAACGTATCAGAATTAATAGTTTGAACAGTCCTACTAGATACACAGACATACGCTTCTTCGAATGAGACCAGCGTTGCGAATGACTAGTGGTGGTTTGGTCCATGATTTTCGCTCTAAGTTCTTCTAATCGAACCATTTTCCATCATATGTGGCTATTCGTTTCAGAAAGGGGTCGTTTTCGTTTGATTGTTTTAATCTTCATTGTGTCAACCTGTGTAGGCAATCTTTTCAGTTTGAAATTATCAAATTAGACGTTGGTAACAGTGAATAAAAAAAATAATGAATTATTATTACCACTGTAGGTGGTAAAATATATTAAACAAATATGGATATATAACAACAACAAAATTCGCGATGTAAGACCAGCAAAATAAAAACTAATTATTAACTTATAATACCAACAGTTCGCTGAAGAAAGATTCAGATTCTGACGAAGAGGAGTAATATGAAATTTAGTCTAGAGGAGGAAAAACTAGAAATTTGAAATCTGACATCCCAAACTATGTTATCGAAAAACAATCAAATTAGCGTCTTGTATCTCCTATACATTCATGGAGATGTACAAATCATTCATATTTAATGGTACGTAGGGTACGCTATTTCCCTGGTGGAATCTTCTTTGAAATAAACACTTTAAACAAATTAAGCAAAACTTAAGAGATTTGAATACGTATAATTTATATTCTCATATTGATTTATTGATTTAGCCGGTGTTTTCAAATCTAACAACAAATCGACAGCTCGTAGGGTGCTGAAAGCAGGTCATCGGAAAAATAGAGAATAGTGGCAATAGAAAGCTTTTGGACAAGTAAATACATTTTTGGGAATTATGCGATAATATCACAGCTTACGCATGAAATATCCAACCTTGGGGAACCTCCTGGAGAAGGCAGAGAACAAAATCTGAGTGTGCAGGTTATTTAAGGACTATCTTATGGATGACCGTAGGTCACAATATTACATGTGATGTGTATATTTATATATATTTTTTACTCCGTATTGGCTAGGCCAGCTTCTACATAAGTGAAATACCGCAAGAAATATGGCTTATATGCCACCCGAACTAGTGCGAAAAATTGAAGATATTTTCGTGACAATGTTGTACTCTTCGCTGTCAAATAGTTTCTCCAAGAAACCTGCACCTCATATGCATTTCACACAACCAATATCTGTTCTCTTTCTTCTCATTGCCTCACGTCAACCTCTGTATCACTACCTCTCACGCTCTCCCTCCTTTCAGATGTTCCTGTTTTCTTCCATACACACTACTACAATCCTTGAATCTCACATTACATCGCCCCGCTCTCATTTTTCTTCTCCTTCTTACGCATCCACCTGTTTCCACCAACTCACGCTCTACATATTTTCCCTCGCTTTCTGCCTCCCTACCTTGCATTTTCATACATTTTCTATTTTCTTCGATACATTATCATTCCTACTTCACTTCAATTCACTTTTCTTCATCTACCCCGACATCCTATTCGTCAAATGTTATCCCCTTCGTAATTCAAGTATGTATAAAATATTCAATTCGGTATAGTTTTAACTGTAAGATGAACGCTTTGGTTTTTGGTGTTTTACTTTTCGTGTATGAAAGAAAATTAAAATTCATTGTTATAATGATAGATATGCAACCAGTGGAAAATATTTCATTTTGTTAACTCATATAGTTGCCGGAGGAGCGAAGCGTGTTCCCAGAAAGCGTCACAAGCGTAACACAAAATCACATTTCCTTACGTGCTTCATGCAAGGTTTTTTATGAAAAAAGTTCTTTATACCGATAAAATTAATAATATAATTCATTGTATTAAACTTCACGTAGATACACGTCATTTGTATTAATTAGCACTATATAAACAATAAAATCAGGGACATTTTATTTGGAACTGGAAACTCAAAATTACTATCCAAATCGGAAAAATGAAATGCGTGGTAAAGTATCCATCGATCACGTCACGATTCACGTCTAGTGATAAAAAGCACTACATTTTACCACTTGATACATAAATAAGAATTGCATGCACCCAGTCAGGTTATACTTTACGTGAACAGGCGAACACAATTAATCGTGAATAATTTAGCCACAACAATCTCAAATAATTTGCAGAAACTTGCAGACCCAGTTTGTGCAAAGCATATCGTAAACAAAAACGTGGATAGTTCTTACATTGGAATATAACTCGCAAACTGCAAACAATAGAAACGTTGATGGGTAATCACCCAACTACTACATGCTTTTACATTTTCCGGAATCTTAAATGCGCCTTTATGCAATGTTTACGTATTGCAGTCTTAACGACAGCGTCCAATTACAGAAATGCAAGAAATATCAGCCATCATACATTTTATTGCGAGAACTTAACGTTTGCGCTGTAGTGTCATTATGTGCTGTAAAAATATATTCGCTAATAAAGATAATTCTTGTCGTAATAAGTCCATTTCATTTTACATTCAAGAGGTGAATGGTAAAATAAAAATTGTATAATTTAACAGTAACAATAATATCCTGATTACCGTTATATTACAGGTCCAGGATTTAAATTAAATTGCGTGAATAAGTAAGTAACAAAGAAATGTATATGGTGTTTTATAAGTAAATTACTTTAAGAAGTTTACTTCTTATTGTAAATTAATTCATTTCACCACCTTCGGTAAGTTTAAAATTATTGTAACGCTCTTCCGCCTATCAAAAGTGTTTGTTCGTGAATTTCATAATGCATGACCCATTTGATTCAGATGCTTCTTATCAAATAATTATACACTGATAAAAACTTCAACGGCCTCACCACAATCCATATACATTCCAATGTGTGTCAAATGTGTGAGCGCCTAGAAACCTATCGGCTGTAACTTATAATCTGCGTTTTTGTTTTCAAATTTCGGACGTTGCGTAATGGTCATATCCAACCAATATTATTATTACAGTTCTAGCCACTGCAAGAATGAATTGTAGGCTATGCGGACAGTCACCTCTAGCGGACCTGTCACTGACGGTCTACGCACTTACCATACTAATAAAAACGAAACAACTGCTAGGCATTTCAATACATTGACTAAATGGAACCATGATGCGATTAAATTAGTTTAATTTTCGATATATTCTCGGGTTGATGTTTGAAAAAATATGGTAGCAAGCAACGACGTCGATTTAGTAAACTCTATATAATTTGTATCGCACGAACGTGCACGTAAGTGGGAAATCCCACGACTAGCATTATTGAGAATTTAAACAGCCTTGACTGTAATTGTTTCCAATATAGAACTATAGTTTTAAAACATTGTGTAATATGTTGAAAAACAATTTTTTTTTAAAACAAATTTGTGATTGAAAATGAATATAATTGACTAGTTCAGTAAATGACTGTTTAAGTTCTTGCAAAAATTATTTAGTGCAACGGTCTTGGTGTGTTGGGGATGAGCAAATGAAAACAGCTGCACAATGTCACTATGTCATTTGTTTACATCCCATTGATGTAAATGTCCCGACCAAGTAGAATATAACCTTTCAACGATTAAAAAAGGTATAAAGGATGCCATGATTGATGAGTAGCCAAGTAAGAAATCTCAAAAGATCAGCTGAGGAAGGTGGGCATACATCAACTTCGTCACTAACACGTCACCCAGGTTCGATCTTGTTTTTGTATGTGTGGTGTTTCACAGCAATTTGAATGCTGAATTACTGAGTTTTGAGTATTTTGAACTACGCTTAGAGTGAATACTTACTACTCACATACATTCGGCAAATGTTCTCAGACCTCCAATGTTGTTTCTCTATTTTCTCACTGAATGAGAACGATATGATAATTTTAGGTTGAGTTGCTGTTCACGAAGTGAGACAGTGAAATGGTCGATATGATCTCAATTGCGGAATTTGCAATAGTCTCCTAATTGGTCTTGATATTGACTCAAGTACCTAGTATTTCCCACACTATCATAGACTCATTTCATATGAGTTTATATTGTTCTTGTATGGCGCATCTGAACCGTGAAAACTAAAGGAACTTTAGCAAAATTAGATCTGTATCCTTCGAAATAATATCACAGCTATAGAGTATAGCTTAGTTTTCGTGCCCTTGAGATATAAAATAGTTTGTTTTCAAAATTTGACGTTATTTACAAGGCACCGCACTAAAGTTAACTTTATTGTCATTAACATTTGATCCGGCCTCTATTACCATTCATGTTTTCACATTTCGTTTAATTATCCAACTCCACAACGTAGCTGTCAATGAAACTATTAAAACTATAAGCGGATGAACATATTCAAAAATTTTAAATTGATAAGATACGTCACTGTATCTAGTCCATATAAAATGATATCGTTTCTTGCATTGAATGCAGCGAACCTCAAGAAGCTATGCCACACCCTGGCCTGTAATCAATTTTGATGAATTGATTACAGGCATTTTGATAAATTGAATTTTGATAAGTGAAAAAACAATCTATTGCACACAAACCAGCCTGCATTGGATGTTTCCATATATCGAACCCAATGACATACGTGTTGAATAAGAGTCATGCTGTGGCCTGCCGATGACATATAATAGATAGAGAAACACATATCACTAGGTTTGCTCTTATGTATTATTAATTTTCAAAATTTTACTATTTTTTGGCTATTTTTGTAGTTGGGTTGGGCACGATTGTTGCTGCTTAAAATTCGCTGTACTTATGTTACATGTTTACATGAAACTTTTTTTGTATTGTAAAAACGAAAGTAGTAGCAATTCCAAAATAATATATAAAATAAGGATTCAGTAAAATATTTTATCACAATTTGCTATGAAATGAATTACACGGATACGCATATACTTTTGTTGTTAAATATTTTTATGTGACATTATGGAACGTGCTGTGTTCATTTGTCAACTATAAAACAATTCTTATTCCTCTAATATCACTCATTTTATGCATGGAAAAGCAAATGTTGATTAATCTGCTAAAATGATCTAAGTGAAAAACGTACACTTGCACGTTCGCAAAACAATAATACATCGTTAAAGTATACAGCGTTATTTATATCTCGTTTTATTGCATACACGTGTACTCATATTTAGATATGCAATAACTTTATAGTTTTAGTATCGGTTTTGTTTAGTATGTGGCCAAGCCTATATCAAATTAACATAACAGTAAACGAGCAGGGCAATATACTGCAATATTTACATGACATAGATACGAAATTGTGAAAATATTACTCAAGACAAAGACTGTGACAATTAAAAAACGCCGATGCAAAAAATATAATTTGTATTATATTATCATATATTAGTATAAAACAATTTTCTTACTTATAGTGACCAAAATAGGCAAAGTTGGACAAGCTCGCCATATAAGCTTAGCAGAATTTAATAGTTGAGATGTTGGTAGCACAATCAATATTAATACGTATCACTAAATTAAACCATGGTATTTAACCTACCAACGAAAACCAGGTTGAATTCTTTGACGATATGGTTTTGTTGTTTTTGTTCTTTTCATTCTTTCCATTCCTTTCTGCTTAGTTTTGTGTCCGGTCTCCACATAATTATTATTTCGAAGGAGTCGGCTGGTTTATTGGGTACGTCTAATCTTGAAAATTAATTGCGAAAAGGGCGCAACATTAGCTTTTTATTTATTTACACGAAGGCATACAGGGAGAGTGATGAGTATTCCAGGTGCGAACGTGAGAGAAAGAAAAAAGCGACAAAGGAGATGACAAGTATTTTGACAAGAATAGGAAAACTGCAAGAATGCACGTCCTAATTGCGGATCAAAAAAAAACATGAAGAACGAACAGAAGGAAATTAAGAAAGAAATAAAATTACACAGGGAAGATCAAAGAACTTTTATGACGAAATAAAGAAAATTAGGTGGAAAATGGAATCATGAAGAAGGAAACATCGAGATTGAAAAAGATAATGAAATAATTAAGTAAGAAATGCAAAATATCAATAAGGCCCTGGAAACGATGGAAAAAGAAAGTAGAAAAAAGTGAAATGTATGGAGGATATACACAAACGGAAGAATTGATCTGAAGGAGGACATGAAAGTATTCTTTAAACAAAGCATGGACATAAATGTTGTCCCGAAGATCAAAACAATAGGAGAAGAAATATGCGTGAGTAAGAAGTTAGAAAATGAGAAGAAGTAATAATGAAGAACAAATTGAGCAAGCTACAAGAACTGAGGGCGTATATTGTTGATGATGTTATTGATGAACGAGGAAAGAGAGTGAAAAACGAAAACGAATAAAAGCAATGGCAAACAACGAGACGAGGGCAAAATAAGATATAATAAGATAAATATAAATGGAGAAGTATGGCGGTAGAATAAAAGTACAGAGAGCTTGTACGACACATAATGTTGGCAGCGGCAAAACAAACATGTGACCTATTCACGAAAATCTGCAAAAAAGCTTGTAAAGATGCCGTAATGCATAAAGATTGGCAGATACAGGCAATAATATCGATTTACAAAAAGGGTGACAAGACTGATTGTGACAATTACAGAAGAATAACGCACGGCATTAAAAGTATACGAAGCGATTAAAAGGATTAAAAAATACATAAAGACGCTAGATGGAATGCAATTTGGGTTCAGAAAAGGTAGAAGCGCTTCTGACCTATCTATTTACATTAAAGAAATAACCAGGAAAACCCTGCTAAGGAAGACAAAAGCATTTTTCGCGTTTATTGACTTGGAAAAAGCGTTTGACAGTATTAAGAAAGAAATATTATGGCTACATATGCGGGAAAGAGGAACACATATGGCACTGATAAGAGCAACAACGAGTATCTTTGGAAATAACAAGAATTTTATGTCAACAAATGAAATAGGAGAACAAAGGAGCACCAAACAAAGGGAGGACGAAAGCAAGTCCTTACTTTTCAATTTATTAATGGATGGAATTATTAAGGAGTGTCAGCCAAAGATACAAAGATAAAATGTAGGATATACAAGATTACAGCCAGTGAAATTATCGGAATGTGCGTATGCAGATGGCGTTGTGATTATGGCGGGACGTGAGAATGGCCTACATTTATAGAGAACAAGGACTGAAAATAAATATAAATAAAACGAATGTGGTGTTGACAGCTAAACAGGAGCAAATATTAAATATACAAGTATAAGGAGAGAAAATAGAACATGTAACATCTTTCGATTACTTGGGCGCTATAATTAAGGGAAATATGAGACAAGAAAAGAACATCAGGAACGGAATTTGAAAAACGATAAATACATACCATACTATTTATAAGAAGGATTGCAGTAATAACTTAAACCAAAATGCCAATATTTAAGACAATATTCAGATCAATTCTAACCAGCGGAAGTGAAACATGACATCTAGCAGAACAAATGAAAAGCAAAATACAAAGAGCAGAAATGAATTTCTTAAGGGAGGTTAAGCGAAGTACAGAAAGGGATAGAATAAAATATGTTGATACAAGAGAGGAACTACAAATTGAGCCAACCTTGCAATACATGGAAGAAAGGCAATTTTATTGGTGGGGTCATATACGATGGGTGGAATAGACGAGACCTGTCAGACGGATGTGGGAAGCCAGGATAGGAAAGAAAAGAGAACGAGAGAGATCAAGAAAAACATAGGATAATACAATTGTGAAGCACCTGCAAAAGAAAGGTGTGACAATGAAAGACTCATGCCCGGTTTCACAAACGATTGTGAAATGGTGAATTAGTTAACAAGCCTTTAAGACTAGTTATTGTTTGAGAAATCCAAAACAACGGTAATTTTGCTTTTAACAGTTCGTCAAGGTAATCAATCGTCAAATATTTGACGATTGATTAAAGACTCATTAACGAATTGTCAAATTTTTGACGATTCATTAACAAGCTGTTAACGACCAATTAGCGTTTGTGAAACCGGGCATAAAAGGCCATGGCATAAGATAGAAAGCTGTGGAAGCTGTGGAAGCACAGGACAAGAAGGTATTAGGGAGTTTCACCTATGTATTTACACAATTGGCCCAACAGTACCATCACAGGGGATAACTTGTAGCGATGAGAAAAAATCTAAAGCACATAGATGATATAAAATGACGGCTATTGATAAAAAACTGTTTCATGTACCATTTTCTAAGAATTCAAAGAAATTTCTGAATTTCAGAAAATTCATTTATTTTGAAGCATAGAGCTGCTAGTAATGCAAGGGGAGTTAAAGACATGATTATAGACAAAAAATCCTCCATGAATCACATTCTATTCTATACCTTTGAAGATTCTTTTCGGATTAGGAAAAACCGTGTTAGTGGTGTAGCTACTCATAACTTTGAATCAGGAGAACTGCCTAAGGAAAAAAAGGTGCCACAAACGTAGGTGGCAACCACAAACGCAGGCAAAGGTGGGAGATGGTATGCTTTTATAAAAAATTAAAGCCATAGGGAGCCACTATTGCATAAGCAAACGTGTAACTCAGTTCAAACCTGAGCATAAAAAAAGTTGGAGAACGTATGAAAAAACGACAGATGCAAGAATAAGAGTAAGAATAAAAGGAAGTTACTTTAGGAAACATTTTTGCACCATTGGTTTTGGAACATCAAAATCAGACGCATATTCCACTTGCATCAATCTTGATGAGAGAATGAATTATGCCGTAGAGACAGGTAAAAAGCGACAATACTGGCCGAAAATCGTGCAGAAATGTTATTAGCCAATCCCAACTTTTATTCACTTTAGCAAAATACAATTGTGATCGCATATTCTAAGACTAAACATACTGAACAGAATGTTTTCATTTACCATTAGCTAGAGACTGAATTCAATAAAAGCTTTAATGAAATCTCTTTTTGATTTATTATCGGAACGTAAGTATCCCTGGACAAGTAAAATTGTGTCCCCTGCAAAAAGCTATAAGGAAAGTTGAGTTTATTTTCTCTATGGTTGGACACTTCTTCGTTCCTCTGAGAGAGTGTTCGGCCGAATCTAGAACCAGGTCAAGAATATAGAGGTAATAGTCAGAATATACAGAACTATTTTTGAAATTTGTAGCAAAATTGGTAAAATGCAACACAACATGATATAAAAGGATAAATTCATTGCAGGTCAGCATTTAGAAAACCTGAAAGGCTTTACAAAGGTATTGCATTTAGGGACTTGAATATGCCAGACTTAATACAGCTGGAATTCCAGTTTCTGCTTTGAAAATTAAAGATGTAGCCGACTTGCTCAAAAAGCATTTTGGCGATAACTGATAGTAACTAATTTTTTTTACTATAAAAGGTTGTTGAAGAGACAAATGTAGTTCTGGGGGAGCGTACAACTAATGAAACATGCGAACCGTATAGTGAGAACACAAGTAAAATCCTATAGGCCTCGTGTAAATAAATAAACTTTATTTTAATATTGTGCCCATTTTGTAAAAAATCAGTGATAAAAACAGCATAGACTCAAACCAGCCTTTATGGTTTATGTGAACAATTCCATTAATTGTGAAATATTTGAATACATTTTTATTCATTTATTTACGCATAATGTAAATAAATAACGCTTTATTACTATTGTAGTGCCAATTATGCAAAAAAAACTCTAGGCTTCATCGCAACTCAAAACGTATAAACGAATACATTGGAAACAGGTTTTATGGCTTATGTAAACAATTTAATTGATTTTTATATTTAAATAAATTTAAATATTAAATTTATACCTATTCTTATTTAAAAAAAAAACTTAATTAAAATGTTACCTTTAACGTCAGATACATCACACAAATGCAGTTTCAACACCAGGTACATTGACCAAAGTAATATCAAAATTTGTAACGTCCAATTTTTTATTTTTTTTTAAAAATTGTTTTGTTGTAGATGCTTTGAAGTTACTGCAAACATATGTCCATCAAATGCATACCTTCAAATAAAACTGTTTGAACGTTATCATTTATAGACATTGATGTTTTTCGTGTTTCCTGAAACATTTTAAAAAAGTTTGATACCCGACGACTCAATTGTTGTGTATGTTCGTGCACTTCCACCAGCAAGTCAGTAAACAACAATTGTCAAATGCCAAAAAATTAAACATATAGTTTAAAACTATGCAAAATGTAAAAATCACACAATGTGTGTGGTAAAAAAAATAGTTTGAAATGATGTGGACCGTTCAGATTAGCAGGAGTTTTTTTGACTAATTTTGCATAAATTGCTCACATAACCAACTTGATGTTTTAGTTGTGTTCGTCTCTTGCGGATGATTTCATTAGTGTAACGATACGGTATTGAATTCCAACCTGTTTAAGAAATGTTCATATTATATTTTAACATCTGCATGGTAATTCTATTGTATGAATTGACAGCATTCATTTACGCATTTGATGAAATTAAATACAAACAAACAAAATATACATTATGTATATTCATCTGCCCGCGCTCAATAAGAATTGTTGAGTGATCTAATTTCAAACAAGAACGAAATAGTACACCATAATTACGCGTTATAAAACAATGTAAACAGAAATGTGTATATATCTGCCGAGCAATTATTTCATGTTTGGCTGCATCAGGCCTAGCTATTTCCGCTTGCAAACGAGGTCACTTGCGTAAGTTTGGGAACGAAAATACATTTCCAAGTGGACTGGAAACTGTAATTCGGATAGCGCGGCTAGAATATAGAAACGAGGAGAGATCAACGACCGATTTTTAGATTACTTTAATTTAGAAGTTAACTGTTAAAAAGCAACGTTTACAGTTGCCAAAGTACCATTTGGTAGATGTACGTATCGATTAATCTTCGTCTCCGATCTTAACGCAACATAAGTAGGTAATTATCGTCTGAATACCACCTTCTCTAGATTTTCTTTGTGTTTATGCGAGCGACGCAGACGATTTAATGCGAATGCCTATTAGTAATTTTTGTGTTTTAATGGTTCACGCAGATTATATTTCACATAAAATCAATATTAAATTAAGTTGCTCTCGGAAATAACTTACAAAAACCCTAAACTTATTTAAAATGTACACTATTTTGAATTTCAAGCTGTTGGCTTTTGTTTTGAATTGGCTTCCTCGAAACGCCATTCGAGGAATGACAGCTACATTGCGACATCACATATCCATTTAGGATATTGGACATGTGTGTATTGTCCAAATCTAAATCTAAAGTAGGTAATGCGTTTTTAATGCTACTCACTGCTGAGACATTATACTTTAGAGATTCCCGACACGACAATACATATAGTACATATAGTATTATTTTATTAATTGTTTGAGTCGATATCGTAATTTTTAATAACTTTAATTAATATTAATAATCTGTTTTTTTATTGCAAATTCAATACTAGTCATTGCATATGTTTTTATATTTATAGTTAATAATATATAAATTTCAATTTGTCTAATCTAGTAGATTAGGTAGATAACAAATAAATACTAATAACAATTATTCTTGCTAAATTTCTTAATCACAAGTTAGAGTAATTGGAGTAAGAACACGCCAGAAAAATCAGTGGGATGGTATGCAAGTATGTATCAAAAGTTTTGGGAAAATTTTTGAAATATAATTATTCAAATGATAATTGTTTTATTTCATTTGGTAGTACAAAAAATGATTCAGTGAAGCTTTAACTATAAATATAATGTATCACACAGCAGCTTTTCAATGGTTCGCAATTTGGTTCGAACGCCTCTCATCAGCCTTTGGACGGAAAGTGGGTTAAACTCTCGAATCTTTTGGTAGATTCTTTGTCGTCTTAGGCTTAGAAGTATTACGAAAAAAACAAATTGAAGCAGCTCATAAATCGTATATCAATCTGGCTGAAGAAGAACTTAGGTGTAATCCCCAAAAGCTTTGGCAATACATTCATTCGAGAAAGGGATCTTCTACGATTCCAAGTGTGCTTCAAGACCAGAAGACTGTTCAGCCCGAAGATATTGTAGAAGGGTTTGCAAGAACTTTCTCTCGTGCGTTTTGGACTATGATTATTATTTAGATGATCTCACAGCTCTGGATTGTTTAACTATCACTAATATTACTGTCGGGCCATTAATTATTAAGGACTGTGGTGTTTATTGAGCCATTGAGGATGATTTTTAATTTGTCATAAGAGCAAAGATGTTACCCTTATAGATGGAAGACAGCCCAGCCCGTGTATTACACATGTATTTAAGAAAGGTGATTAATTTAAATAACACCGATCATTCTCTAAAATTTTTCAAAGGTCGTTGAGCAAATTCTATGCAAGTGTGTCTTCGCTCATACTAAATCTAGAATTTCTTCTATTCAACATGGGTTTGTGGCTGGACGTTCTACGATCACCAATCTAGTATGTACTCGTATATCTCAGAATATTCGTGACGTGATGTTGTGTACACTGACTTTACTCGTGCATTCAACTCCATTGATCACAGCATTTTCATGAAGAGGATTCATTACTTTGGATTAACTGAAGATCTACTTTTATTACTAGACTCATATTTACGAGGAAGAACAAACTATGTTCTATAACGGCTTCAGATCCTCCCAATTTGTTTCCCGTTCGGGAGTACCTCAAGGGTTTAATTTGGGACCAATGCTGTTTGTGTTATTTATTGACGATCTGCTTCAATCATTGACATATCTGGCCTTACATATGCTGTTGACTTAAAGATCTATATGCGAATTGACAATCCTGATGATGCTATTCTTCTTTAGAATAATATTGATTTGATTTGGACCTGGTGTGAACAGAACAAATTCAAACTTAATATCGAAAAGTGTTGTGTGGTCCGGTATACAAGAAAAAAAGATGTTTTCCTTCACAACTACTGTATCGATAAACATATACTAAAATCTAATGACACAATCAATGATTTAGGTGTACTATTTGACCGTGGCCTAACTTTTATTAACCATATCGCAGACACCGGTAAATCGGCACCGGCTTTGCTGGGTTTTGTGTTCTAGATACTTTATGAATTCTGACACAATTGAGTATCTGGTTCGGAGTAGGTTGGAAAATGCATCTCTAATATGGCATCATCTCTACGTTTGTCATAAGCCAAGGATTGAACATGTGCAGCGAAGAGTTCTTAAATACTTCAGTTTCATAACAAATGGTGAATATCCGCCTAAGAATGTTGATCACAATCCCCTTCTGACAGATCATAGTTTAGTGTTACTGGACACAAGGCATGGAATCGCTTGTGCTATTTTTTGCATGGAACTGAATAACAGGTTTTTCTGTTCTGCATTTCTGGAGAAAATCTCCTTTGGTGTGCATCGGTTTCCTCCGCGAACGCGAGTATCATTTGCCTGTGCCGGAGTAATGTTATGATTTCATTAATTGTAATTTTTTGTTATTCATTCAAAATTATGTAACTAAGTACTATTTGTGCCCGTAATTGTTGCGCGCTCAATAAAATATTATTATACGAAAAGATAGTACGAAAACTTTTGGTACATACGTTATTTATCAAATGATACATTATTTAGAAGAGTCGTAGTTAAGTAAATTGGTGACTATTTACTTCAGAACTTTTTGTTCAGGAAATTAGAAGTCATGCCACGTAGCTTAGTTTAATTCAATTCAGTTTTTAGTACTTTTTATTGCTTATTATATTTTTCGATATTTTATATCTATTATTTTTGTTTTATTTTTTATCTTTATCTTTATTTTAATATTCTTCAATTTACGAGTACTATGTGTGCTCTTACTTACACTTGTTTTTATTATTGCAGGCAATTGATCTCATACCATTTACAAAACAATTTGATTGTATCAAAAAATAGCGCCAGCTATTCATGATGATGCCATCGACTGTTTTTATTGCATGCTATATATGTTTTTCCATATCTTATAGATATCTCAATATTAATAATAAGTGAATGTAAGTATATGGCTGTAAATATAAAATGTGTATTTGACAAAGTCCGTCAATAAAGTATTCGTGCATGAAATAGTTCTGCGAAAATAAAATGAGGAACAAAAAATTAGGCATTACATTTTGTGTTTATTTAGAGTTACAAATATATGTGACAATCATAAGTTAAACATTTCGAAATGTTCTAGAAAAACAAAAGTAAAACCAATATTTAATGATCCTGGAAAGTTTTAGTACGTTTCAATAACCAAAAATAAATATATTAGTAGGTTGTATGCATTGCATTGGCGCTCATAATAGACTGCAGCCTTCGGCGCAACTTTTGCGTAATTTCCGGCAATTCCTTCTTGTTCATTTTTGTTCTGTATGTGACATTGTCGAACTTTTAAGGCCAGATAATGTATCGATCCGTAGACATCCTTCGACCAAGAGTTTGGTAACGTAAAACTTGGCTTGCATGAGGCTGTGTGAAAGGGAACGTAATGATGATTAGGCGCCACGCATTAAGGGTGCAACAGTTTTCATCGATAGACCTTTTCAATTATCTTACCTGCAATTTTATACATCGCTTTCAATCATTAATTTTATAATGTCGGTTAGCATTTAATCATTTGATTTATTTGCGTACCGTTTTAACATAATTTTTTTTTATTTGTAATTATTTAATAAATAATAACAAATAATTCCTATTAACGAGATGAAATACACCAATTCAATAACTTAATAGGTAATTATTGTAAATTTTGCACACTGACTGTACCAGACTGATAATAAATCATTTTGATACGATCCTCGAGGCGGCCTTATTCTTTATCGCAGATAAAATTAATAATAATTATGTAACGCCATCTTAATGTTTTGAGTCATGTATCGCGTTATCACAATCAATTTAGATACTTAAAAAGGGCATTTGTTTGTGTTGGGAACTATAAAATTCACAAAATGTTCCACGATACACTGACTTTAACGTACATAAATATTTTATAGATGTTCTGCTTCGGTAAAGCAACTGACACGTGACGAAATTAACTGACACGTGTAGCTGGTTAAAATTGTAATCAGAGACGTTATGTTACTGCGCCATGCTCCAAGGCTCTGGAGATCTCTGTACAACTCAAGCAAAAAACATTACAGTGTCAGATAACGACAATATATTGGAAACATGTAATAAAATATACGAGTTCAAATTATTTGTTGGCCTGCAATATTTGCGATTGTAGTTCCATAGGAATGAGTTTGTTTAACATTCGTTTATATATAAAGCGAATAAAGTAATTTTTATATTATTTACGAAAATCGTATTATATATTTTCTTTTATAATGTATATTTCAATATTTTCTATATCAAATATTCAACTGACTACACCATGTAAGAATTTTTTATTTAGGGTATGTTTTGAGGTATTAGTATCAAGGAGGCTTTGCTAATGTCAGATTTACGCCAGTTCGTCCAAATGTTCAGATTTTTCTTGATTTTTCATTGCGTTTTTGAGTATACTTATATATATTTGCTACGTGTGCAGCTTGTATATTGGTTCGTAGCATGTTAAACATAAAATTCAAGCCGGTACAAATGTCACTCGGGCGTACGAAGCCTACTTTTGTTTTAAAATTGGAAACCAAGACGAACCTTGGGCCCCGCACGTGTTGTGTGGATCATGCCGATCAACGTTGGAAACGTGGTATAGAGGCGAACGCAGAGCCATGCCCGTTGCAATTCCACGAATATAGAGAAGTTCAACTACTTTTGTTTGGTAAATCTCATTAGCTTTAAAAGATCAAAAAACCGACATATTATATATCCCGATCTTGAGTCAAGTAGTGTGGAACTGTCCTCACTCTTAAACTCTGCCTATTCCCACGCTACCTCGGGTGTGTTATTTTTAAAAGATGAAAGCAAAGAACCTTCCCAGTCAACAAGAAATGGATGATCTAATCAAAGAACTTGGTCTAACTAAATCAAATGCAGTCATTTTGACATAAAATTGAAGGAATGGAATCTTTTAGACCCAAGTGCCCGAAAATGACGCCAAAGATTTTCCACATATTTTTCTGTGGAAAAGGGTTTGTGTTTCTGTAATGTTGTGAAAAGGCTATTTGAAGAGATTGACATTGAATATCATCCCCCAGGATTGGCGTCATTTTATAGACCGCTCTTCGCGAAGTTTAAAATCCGTTCTCCTTCATAATGGAAACATCTATCCGTCAATACCGGTTGGTCATTCGGCCCATTTGAAAGAAGATTGTAAAATTCCTTTTGGAAAAACTTCAGTACAAAAAACATGAATGGCAAGTCTGTGGATATTTTGAAATGTTGATTTTTTAAAAGGTCTTCAGCGTGGTTACATCAAAATTTCCTGTTTCCTGTGTTTATGGGACAGTCGTGCTACAGCCGAACACTATGCCAGAAAAGAATGGCCTATTAGAACACAGTTTACACCTGGTGTAGAGAAAATTAAACATCCGTCATTAGTAAGTACAGAAAAAATTTTAATGCCACAGCTTCACATTAATCTCGGATTGGTGAAACAGTTCGTGAAAGCACCCAATAAAGATGGAGAGTCATTCAAACACTTGTTCGTCTTGTCTCTAAAATTGTCAAAAGCTGAGTTAGAAGATGAAATTTTGCTCTAGATGTTCGCAACATGTTTAATTCTGGAGAATTTAACAAAAAATTACGTCAATTGAAAGAAATGATTGGAAATCTTTTAGGGAAGTAGTAGATAACTTCCTTGGAAAAAAAGTCTCAACAGTACAAAGTTATTATTGGAAAACTTTTGTAATGTTATAAAAAGCTTGGTTGCCGAATGTCCCTAAAGTTATACTTTCTACATTCTCAATTAAGTTGAAAATATGGGTGACATCAGTGAAGAGCACGGTGAGAGATTCCATCGGGACATAGCAATGATGGAAAAACGCTATCAGGGCAGGTGGGATTGTAATATGATGGGTGACTACATACGGTGCATCATTCGTTAGGACTCATCGTCATATAAGCGAAAAATCTGCAGTGGTCCGCACTGAACTTTCTTATACTTAGTTATACTACATTTTTCCAAAAAACTTTTCAAATAAAAGTTATTTCAAATATAAATATCTATAATTTATGTAAGAATAGTTTTTTTTTCGTAACGTGTACCGTTTTCGAGATATGGAAAAAGGTGATAAGAGTAAACCATCACTTCCGGTTGAGAGATTGCGTTCAAAATAGGTCGTTTTCCTCTTTGCTACATAGAAATGTTAAGTTTAAAGTTTCAGAGCTCTAGCTATAATCGTTTGGACGCTAGAGCGCGCACAGGCACACACACAGTCACACAGACTCACAGACACATTTGCACCAAAAATCTAATACTTTAGAAAAAATAGTGATATTGCTTTAAAATATAAGTAAAAATCTAACATAAACGCTACTCACATCCACATAAACAGAAACTATGCAAAAATTTGTTACATGGTATTACTAATCAACATTTACACTAAGGCCATGTTACTGTGAATGAACAGTGAACAAGTGATTTTTATCACGTGGTTTGTCTTATTCTGCTGTGCGATGTAAAATTGAACTGGATTACAATAGTGTCGGATGGTTGCTCTTTTTGTTTAAATTTATTTATTCAAAAATGATTATGGATTAATTATTGAGTTGTCTCATCGACGATGGTAGCTGTTAAGGTTTGTGGCGCGTTTACACAAATGATTATTGTAAGATTGTTTACAAATTGCAGCAATGAACATATCATCGTTTTCATTGCACATTTATACATAAATCCAAACTAATTCACAACCACGTGTTACATCATGCGAAATGGCAATTTTATTTAACTGGATAATCGTCGCTTAAAATTTAAGAAGTATATATCATTCGTGTTTTTATTTACACGTACTTTGTTTTCCTGCTTGTGTTTGCGCTCATTTAGTTTACATCATTCCCTCGTTTTTTCTTTGTTCTGTGATTTGTATCTTTGTATACCATTCGCTTCTGTTATTGGCACTTTGCATCTAATAGTTGACCTCTCCTAAAAATAAGGAAGTGCGTTTTCATGTTTAATGTTAAAATGTCTTGCGTTGATTGATTGGTTAATGGCAAAGTATGCGCAAAGTGACTATTTCTGTATGGTGACCCCATAACGAAAACGGAATATTCGGATCCAATTATAAATAATAAAGTTATAAATGGTATTATTTTACAATTTATATCAACTTTGAACTTGATTCCTTGATTTTTTATGTTGGCAGTTGGTATTATGCTCTGGTAATTGCGTTACGTCTTGCATTTTATATTGTAATCTTCATCACATTCTAAACAATATTAATTGGTTGCTGATTAAAATTCATTTTCGTAGCCTATGGAATTTTTATAAACATATTGGGATTAATTAATGAATCTTAAAAAATGTTTTCTATATATTTTTAAATATTCTCTTCCATTTATAACCACAAAGCTGCTCCTTACATATTTTTGAAGGGCTGATAATAATGACACAATGCAATACCCCACCTAATAATTTTAAACCTGTGGTGGAAAAAGAGACTCCGTTTTACATAATATACAAAGCTGCACATTTAACAGTTACTTAAGCTTGGACGATCGCTTTGTTGTTAGGTGAGTTCCACCGCAAAAAAGACGCATAGTTGTAAATCTTACATAAGTTCTTAAATATAATGTTAAATGCTAAATTAATCATAACCCATAATTCGCTTGTCACCAACCCGACAAAATCCAACCCAACCCAAACCAACGCAACCCAATCCAACCCAACCCAAACCAACGCAACCCAATCCAACCCAATCCAACCCAATCCAACCCTACCCAACCCGACACAACCCAACACAACCTAACCCTACTCAACCCAACCCAACCCAACCCAACACAACTTAATTCTTGGTATCAGCAGAAGCCAATCAAAATGCCAAGTGTGTGTCAACACAAAATAAGTAGAACTAAGGTTGGATTTACAAACGTTGGTATGTTTTGCCGAAAAGCTCATAATAATGGCGAAACGAGCATTCATTGTCGAGACATTCTAATTAAACTAACGACGACTAACGACTAACACTGAACTAAACGACGGTTTATTTTACTGCAACTATTGAGTCCTTCATAAGGAACGATATTCGAAATCCTTTACCAACCACTTTACCACATACGAAAAAATTTAATTGCACAAAACTTTATATAAAGATATAATCGCAAAATTGTGGGGTGGTATGAGACGAAGACGTACAGTGGATCATATAGAATATGAAGAAAATTAAAGCAAGAAGATTATTCAAACGATTATTTTCATTTAATGTGAATCCTTCCGACGATGTACATGAACTCATTTAAGATAACACTTTCCATACTCATACTTTTTTAGAAACGGATACTAACGAATAATTTTCATTTATGATTCTATTGAAATATCACTGCCGTTTACCGAAAAGAACAAAAATTAAATGAAACTGCAATTAAGAAACAGAACGTATTATTGCAACCATTATTGTGTATTTGTAGCAATGCAGAACTATTATGCAACTCGTTATAAAGGTTGTGGTTAATAGTTGAGTAAAAATGAAAGTAACCGTACATTTTAATCAAAAACCAGAAAGTATGACATTCCAACACGATTATATAAATTAACTCACCTACAATGCAAAGAAACAATTAACCAGATAAAAATAATCGTCAATAAAACGTACGTAAACGACGTAAGATTTAATAAATCGCTCTCTACAATTGTCTACATGATCAGTGTATGTTGTGGGTGCAGGCAGACCTACAACACAATGCCCATACTACGATGAATGGCTGCACCTGTCTTTTTCCCGCCTATGAAGTAATTGAGCAACACAGAAACATATTAACACATTTAGAGAGCCCATTTATATTACAACCGCTATTTCTTCACGGCTATAGGTCAGAAGCAAGCTTAACCCGATGGATTTTTCTTCGACATCAATTTCGCAAAGAACAAACAGTTTCAATGAGCGATCTGGCACGTTGTTTGATCAACCCACTTACCGAGTAAGCAAGTTGCGCAAGCGTCTGTTTGAATATTTCATTATCGTCATGTAGGCTCCGTTTCACATTGTGTGAAATAATGGTGCGCGTAAAGTTGAAAATAGTATTTGCGCTACGAGTCGTTAAGTGATGAGACATTTGGGTCAAATTAATGAATTACTCTGTGAACGGCATTGTTTAGACGCGCGAGTAACTACAAGTTAATTTAAAAGGAGATCTGAAAATGCCGAACATTTCTTGTGCCGTTTACAAGGATCTATAGTCATTTTAAATCTCAACATTTAAAATATCATCAATTATTTGTTTATTTTCTGGGAATTATCTTTTTAACACATTGTACTTGTATTTATTTTTAATTACAAAAAATATGTTTAAAAAAATATTGTTAAATTAATTTGTAGCGTCTTCCTCCGTTTTTAGTATGGCGTAATTCATTATGAAAATTTTATTGGGAAAATAGACAAAACTTACTAGAAATTATGTCCTTAGTGTTTCCTTATATTTTATATTTTGTATTTATAATTGACCAAAATTGCAAAACTGTTAAATCGGGCGATCTTGCAGGTCATGATACAGGTCCGCTCCTTCCTGCGCATCTTTGTCCATAAGTTCCGTGTAAATACTCTCTAACGACAATCGAAAAATGCACCGGAGCACCACATTTGTTGCCTTTGGTTCAAAGGAATCTCGTCTAAAAGATTACCCAGTGTGTTCTGCAGAAAGTTTCAGATAAGCAGCGCCTGTCAAACGGTTTGGTAAAACAACCGGGCCTAATAACTTGTCGTCCAAAATACCCATCCAACTGTTTAATGAAAACCTGGTGGTTCCGAAACCGTCTCGGCATATTTTGGGCCATACTATCAGCCCTCAAAGTTTGTGACCCTTCTTTTAACACCCTGTATAATTCAAGTGATCGCATTTTCTTCTTTCGTTTTTCTATTATATGTTATTTTAAAGTATATTGAAAAAATAGTAAAGAAGCCCTATGGTAGTTTTGTAGTGTTGAAAGATTAATCCTTCTAACTATTGTTTAATTATTTTCCTCGATTTCGAACGATTTATTAGAAAATGTATGATTGTCAGAAACTGGTTATGGAGTTCAATATTTTTGTATTTAGTAGGGCGTTATAAAAGTTCCTCTTGCAGTCCAAGTTTAAAATCATACACCATGTAAAGTGAACCTCATTAGTTTTTAGTTTTGCATAAATGATAATTGTATAATTGTATACCAGTAGGTCATAGATTTGGAAATGAGCAAAAATAAACATTTTCAAAATTTCGTCCCCATTTCGCCCCCTACTCACACAAGATTGCTTATCGCCCACTTCGACCTCTAAAATGGTTATGGTTTCGGATTGAAATTCTAGCATCTTCGACCATTGTCGGAAAAGTAATGCACGCACAATGTGAGCAAGTATTGGATATTACATTACTTTTATCCGTTGAGATTAATATTCAAAGTGCAAATTTAACAAGACATTTTCTGTAGGTTAATCAGTTTACTTCTGACTGTACTCAATAGAGGGGCTGTCCATGAGACAATACAGCCATACGTAATGACAGGTTTGATAACCACCACGTACAGCCAGTATATCTGCTTGGGGACTAGTCCACACGTCTTTCCACAAAGCCACATATCCTACCTATCTATGTTTGTGGGTATTTGTATCGAAATTTAAGTGCCAGTTAATGACCTGTAGATCATTCAGAAGTGACCATAGCAGGTGGGAAAAAATCCCACAACCTCTGGCTGTCGTAAATTTGATTGCATCAACGCACAACGAATAGGTCATTATGTTTGCTTCGTGTATCGCTCATATCCAGTATGCAAAACTCGTCTCGCTGCAACAGTTTTGCAGGTGAATAGTGCAGCATTGAACGCCCTTATGTTAAGGAAAGTTGCAAACGCAATTGGATTATTTTCCAGACAAGAATGTTCAGCGCCAGCTTCGTTGATTTGCCTTTTTGATAGGCATAATGATGGCTTCACTACATCAAAATGAGTAAGCCATAACATAAAGATTAATCATATTAACACCTGTATTCAGTATATCGGAAAATATTCAAATACGTAGTAGAGGAGGGACATTATTAGAAAAAAATCAAAAGAAGACACGGATTCCGAGGAGGTCCATCATGCAATGACAATATTTTATGCTTAAAGTAAATAATGGCGAATGATCAGAAGTGGGTATCTAGAGAAGGGACATGATAATGACAAAAAACTATAGAAAGCGCTTGAGGAAATAAATTTGAACATCAACTTAATAAAAACTATTCAAGAATTATTCATATACATATGGAAATAAAAATAAAAATAAATAAATAAATAAGTGACGACTGGATTCAGTTCCAGGAAAAGTCTGGAACATAACAATAGTCCATATCCCCGCCACTGCTCGAGATGTACATAGAATATGTACTGAACTTCTGAAGAAATGAAACGAATATGTACTGAACTTCTGAAGAAATGAAACGTTATGGTGCCGCAGCAATTCGAGAGATGACAAGTCTTAATAATGCTGGACAAAGATAATTTCAAATATATTCTTCTTCTTTATAGAGTGGAGATGTGGAGGTGGACGTTAAAAGATCAAAGGTCTTGAATGGGAAATGGATATTCTGAGAAAATTGTAGGAAATGAGGGATACAATTGCCAACGAAATAATCATGGAGTGGCGAAATAGATGAAGCCCATACTGTTCTCATACATAAGAAAAATATGAAAAGATCAATTTCTAAGACATGTGGGTAGACTGGGAAGGCCAAGAAAAATCTGAGAAGGAAATATAAGAAAGGCCATAAATGAGACATCTCGACGAAAACCTGTGCCATCATTGCGAAATCTGAACAAGGAGTCTACAGATTGAATTAGATATGGTTATGGGTGCTGATGTACTGTATTAGGCGTCAACAGGTCCTTTTGCATCCTCCCACTCCTCCAACACTGCTGGTCATCGGCTCATCGGTCAGCCTACGGTATAAGAGAAATGTTAGATAGGTCGGTGAACCCAAATCTGACCATCACTCTCTACCGTAGACCCCCCCCCCCGTTGACGCTGAGTGTCAACATGGGTGAGAGCACCAATCGCTAGTTTTTAGGTCGCAGAGTCGAAACCAGCCTCTAGCTTAACCTAACGACTATTTTAACAGACAGTGACAGAGACCAATGGCTGCTTAATATCCTCTCCGAAGCGCAGATGTATACACTAAACGATAAAAAATAGTTCCTATGTAAATTTTCCACAGTTTATACGGTTTCTTGGTTATTTTGCATGGGTTGCACAGCGAAATTTATAAATAATTATTGGTTATTGCTTTCAATGGTTTGCATCTTATATTTAAAATGTATTAATAGTTTTAAAGATACTGTCTTAACTTTTCAGTTAAGAAATGCAGCAATAATTTAGTTTAAAATTAAGAATTTCTGCTTGTACATAGTTTTTTTTTGTATGATGCTGATCTTTCTCGTACTGGATTGTTAGTGCAGTAGTTGTAGTGTTACTACAGTGATGACACATTATGCAAATATGCTTCACACGGATCTGT
This sequence comes from Geotrupes spiniger, assembly GCA_959613385.1. Lineage (NCBI taxonomy): Eukaryota > Metazoa > Arthropoda > Insecta > Coleoptera > Geotrupidae > Geotrupes > Geotrupes spiniger. The sequence continues at coordinate 20,261,397 of OY390736.1, read as the reverse complement.
TCCAACTGTGAGCTATACGAACATGAATAGGTGCGTTCAATATTGGTGCACACATCTGTCTATGTGAAAAGTGGTGGTGTTAGAACTTATTCCTATCTAAATTACCTAAAAATAATAAATCTCATAGTGTGAACATTAATTAAAACAGGTCCATGAAGACTAACTGGTGGATCGCTAGACAATATTGTTTGTGGGTTATTACCCTTCGTCACTAGTGATTACCAAGAACGCTACATGTAAAGGTATTTCAACAACTAAGGTTAGTCTTCATGGACATGTTGCAATTAATGTTTACAATACAATTTAGGTGTCAGACAAGTCCATCTTTCACGTAATTTTTTCTGTCAAATTTGACATAACACATTTTCAATCTATATAAAAATAATGTTTATATACATGGTTCCATTCTCGAAGGAATATTCCAATCGCCTGGCTGTATTATAATTGCTGATTATCAAGCAGGATTAGTTAGTGCCAAATACATTATTCTCTTCCATTCTTTTCTTCGAGCAGTTCCTTGCCGAGTCTATAATTTCCATTTCTGTGATGTTTCCTATTACCTCATCCTTCCATCTAATTCTTAGTCACCCATCGGTTTGTTCTCCATCACCGTCCATTTCATTAATCGCGTAGCCTTCCTTTCGAAAATTCTTACCTCATCTCCCCTGGATATCCTCACAATTTTAGCAGCTTATGCCATAACCGGCCTTTTATTTATTTTTTAAGTCATCAGTACCTCTCTTCATTTATGCCCATTAACTAGCGTCTCTAGGTTATTCACTATGAAAGACATCAGGGTAATATGTCTGATGTATTTAAGGTGTAAGTCTGTTCGTCCCACCTTTCATACCACCCTCCCCTTAGAATAGCCCTTAATTGTCTGATAAGGTGAGGAATTAGAGCCCCAGACCATGTTGCAACTGCAAACTGGAAGGACTTAACCACCCAACTAATAGTTTCATATGAGACGACTGTTTTCACCACCACCAATACATTTAATGTTTTAATGTTAACCTTTATGACCAGAGTTATATATAACAAAATTATAAGTATATACATTCATATATAAATAGCATAATTCCTATTTACTTATTTGAACTGAAAATTTAGAAGTATCTGCTTCAGAAATTTTAATCGAATCCTTTTCTCAAGAATCACAAACAATTAAAGTAGTTACTTTAATTTGTTTTATGGTTCTCTGTTTATACCGAAACATTTTGATTAAAATTTCTCGTTAAACTGAGTGCCTTATTATTCCGCTTTCAACATGAAATAATTTAACTTACCATTTAATACTTTAACCCAACCTAACAAAGACTTATTTCTAGTTATAACTTAAGGATTTTAAGCAAACAGTTGTCCATTTTACAATTATAATTAAATTTAATAATGTTTAAATGTTTAAAGGTTGGGGATATTGTCAGAGGGACAGGCAGGATTTAGAAGTGGAAGGGGTACGAGGGATAACCTGTACATATTAAATTATCTGGCGGAGAGAGAGAAGACAAGAAAAAGGGGGAAATTATACGCCATGTACGTGGATCTAAAAGCAGCGTTTGATGGAATAAATAGGAGAAAACTAATGAAGATGATGGGCACGTTGGGAATATCGCAGAGAATTAGAAAGAAAATAGAGGAAATATACAAAGAAACTTGGAGTCGAGTAAGGACAGCATCAGGGATAACAGAGATGTTCAAAACAACAAGAGGGCTAAGGCAGGGCTGTCCGTTAAGTACAGCGCTATTTAACTTATATGTGTCGGACATGGAGGAGGTGTTAAAGAAAGGACAGGAGGGGGGAGTGAGGGTGGGAAATAAAAGAATCTGGTCGCTTGCATATGCAGATGATATCGTAATATTGGCAGAGACAGAGGTGGGGCTAAAGGGAGCGGCAGAAAGGATGGGAAGGTATCTGGAGAAAAGAGAATTGCAAGTGAACACAGAAAAGACAAAAATCATGGTATTCAGGAAGGGAGGGGGGAGGAGGAGGGAAGTAAGACTAAATTGGAAGGGCGGAGAAATAAGAGAGGTGAATGTGTGGATGTATCTGGGATGCGTGATGGAGAATGGGAATAGCTACAGGGAGCACATTAAGTATGTATGCGACAAGGCGAGGAAGGCGGAAGAAGGGTTAGTAAAGATGTTGTGGAGTAAGGGAGAATGGAAGTTTGGAGAAAGGATGCCAGTGTGGGAGGTGTGTGTGAGGAGTATATTGATGTATGGGGTGGAAGTATGGGGAGTGAAAGAGGAGAGCAAGATGGAGAGAATGATGCAGGGGGCGTTAAAGAGGGCACTACAGCTGGAACGATCCACGCCAGAATATATAGTGCTGCAGGAAACGGGATTGGAAAAGATGGCGGTGGAGGCGGGAAGGAGAGTAGTGCGATATGAAGAAAGGATGTGGGGATGGGGAGAGCAGAGGATAGGGAAAATGATATTAAGGGAGTTACAGAAGAGAGGAGAAAAGAGAACAGGACTATCAAGATGGGAAGAAAACAGAATGAGGTTATATGAGAAGGCAGGGCTATCGACGTGGGAAGTACAAAGGAGGATAGAGGGGGGAGAAGGAGTGGAGGGAGAAATGGTGGAAAGATGGAAGCAGGTGGACGCGCAGGAAAGAGAATGGAAAATGAGGAGAGCGCAATATAATGAAAAATACAAGGAGATATGCATATATAGAGGCAGGCCGAAATATTTGAGAGGGGAGAGAACAGGCAAAGAAGAAAAAATTATTGCACGGTTTAGGTGCGGGAGTGAGGAAAAAGGAAACAAATACTGGATGGATGAGACATATAGAAGGTGTGTATTCTGCGAGAAGGGGTTGGATGTATGGAGGCATTGGATGGAGGACTGTGCGGGGGTAGAATGGAGTGAGGAAGAGAAAAATAAAGGAAGGGAATGGAAAAAGTGTGTAGACGAGAATGGAGAAGGAGTGGAACTTCTGAAAAAAATAAAGGAGCGTCGAGAAGACAGGAGAGAAAAGGAAGGAACACGGAAGAACGTGGAGGGATTGGAGCAAGGGGAAACATAGGATTCATTTATTATTTGAATATATCATGGGGATACTCATTATTTAATTTAAATGTTTAATTCCTCAATTATATTTTTACGTTTGGCAACCTTGAATCAGCAACGAAGCATTTCCGGACCGATGCGTATGGAAATATGTTTATATTAAAAGCCACTGCATATTAGCTAATAATATTATGAACTTTCTAGTCGTCCATATTTACTACTAGCACGTTCGAATTACACACACAAAAATAGTTGCAAGTTATTAAATTTATTCGTGACGTCATGTAATATTTGTTAACCAAATGAACTTCAAGTACACACATGAATTTTATTTCTATTTTTACCAGCATAATAGATTGTTGGAAACAAACATATGATTACATATACGTAGAACACCTAATAAATTGTGGATTTAAAAATGCGAACCTACAAATAAAATTATATGATAAGCAAATAAGTTTAAGTGTGCATATCAAATTATTTAAAATGTTTCAAAATTTAATTTCGACAATTTCTCACTATAATGTTAATGTAAATTCGTTAAAGTTAGCACTGTCATGTAGATAAAATAATTGATTTTTTAAAAATATATTGAGATTCACTTAAATTACTTAGTATATCGTTCGAGTGATTAATATATATTTAGCGCCGATTGTTTAAAAATATTATGAACGTTTTCAGGTCGACTCAAAACAATTGTATTTTAAGTGCAGGTTCCACGAAAATCAATTCTATTCTGCGAAATGTCGTTATCTCACAAGTGTAATCATTGTAGATATTTAAAATCAAGTCTACTTTAATTTACTTTTATTTTATTACTTCCGAATTGACTATTACAAAAAATATTTATTCTAACTTATGTAACAATATTATTGTATATTTTCTATTTATACTATTACTTACACATATTATCTTTATTTACAGATAGATAATGTAAAAATTGTACGAAAATCTATTGTTAAAAAGATTAAAACTTATCATTAAAGATAAGAACATGATACCACGTCCACAATATCTCTTTCAACTATACACGGAGTTCATCAAATTACCGGTGTTATAGAAATAACTCTGAGAACGAAGCAAATATGTTACACAATTTTCATTCAAGTATTGAATAATGGTTCTACTAAAATTATACCGAAATGAAGGCAGGAGTTTGCTAACCAGTCGTCCTGTATATACTAGGGAAGATCATTATTTAGCGTATCTGACCATAGTAGGCGTTTAGTGACGTTGAATCAATTTGCCACATTAAAGTATTAATCAATTGTCGTTACGTTGATTCGATTGTAGTTTTGTCACTTGTTTCTGTTCAAATAATTTAGAATTTAAGTAGAATTTAAGTTTAGAGAAATTCTAAAAATTGGAGGTTCGTGCAGTTATAAAATACTTGTAAAAGAAAGGGTTGTCGCCAAAAGAAATTCATGAAGACATGGTAGGTGTATTAGGTGAGGGTGCTGTTTCTTACCAAGTGGTGAAAATATGTCTCGAGAATTTAAACTGAAGAGACAAACATGTGAACATACGAAGGGTACTGGACGACCAGTGACTGTCACTACTCAAGAAAATGATAATTGTATACACGATATGGTAATAACAGATAGACGACCATTCGCCGGATAGCTGAAATTACGAATGGTTCTTATGGTACTATAGAAAATATTTTAACAAATATTTTGGGGCTAAAAAAGTTATCTGCACGTTGGGTCCCACGAATGTTGACACCTGATCAGAAACGTTCCAGAGTATTGCATTCTGAAGCCAGTTTGGCAAAGTTTAAAACAGATCTGGATGAATTTCTTTCTCGATTCGTCATTGTTGATGAAACGTGGTTTGACCACTTCGATCCCGAATCGAAGCAACGAAGTATGGAGTGGCGTCGCCGAGATTTTTTGGGACGCGAACGGAATTTTGATGACTAATATTTTGGAACGTGGACATAAAATAACAGGCTCCGACTATGCCAACTTAATTTCAAGCGCAAGACGGGGAAAATTAAGCAAAGGAATTCTGTTTCATCAAGACAACAAAGAATTTGATTTTTTTGAAAATCCCCCACATTCACCAGACCTGACCCCTAGTGATTTCTTTTTATTTCCAAAATTAAAAGAATATCTTCGGGGGACCAAATATCACGACGATAATGAAGCGATGACGGCCCTAAACGACTGGTTGGAAGAGCAACCGAAAGAATTTTTTTCTAGTGGAATCAAAGGTTTGGAGGATCGTTGGACCAAATCCATCGAAGTTCATGGAAATTATGTAGAAAAATAAATATTTGATATTTCTATTATTATTTCAATTTGTTTCCTTCTATGTTAGGGACCGAAAATCTCCTGTTATAGAATTAGAAAATAATACTATAGATTAACCCAACCGAACCCAATCCAACCCAACCCAACTTCATCTGGATTGGGGCAGAAGTAAAAATTACCTAAATTATTATTATTTTTAATATTAAAGTGGACAAACGTAAAATATGCGACAAATATAAAAATTGACGAAACTGTCAAAAAATGTAAAAATTACCTAAACTTCAAATGTAAAGTGGTCAAAATTAACGAAATGTTATAAAGCTGTAAAGCTGCGAATAAAGAAAAAATACTCAAAATCTAAAACTTTTCATAAATATAAAAATCATCGAAACTTTTTGCCATAAAACATAAAAATTACCAAAAAGTGGATAAAAATTATGCCAAATGTCAATGCCATTGAAAAGTATACCATAAAAGTGCCCAAGAAATATATCTAAACTTCATCAAATATCAAATATCTGGAAAAAACTTACAAAAGATGCAAGAAAACTCAAAACTTTACGAAATTATCTAAACTTTAATAAATGGCAAACGTAGTTTTCAAATCTGCCAATAAAAAGGTAAAAACGTACAAATTGTTAAAGTTGAGTTAAATTCGAACTATTTGGTATATTTACCGTACTGTGGGATTCAATTCATCATACACAATCGTGTGTAAAAAATATTAAATTCTAATACCAATAATAATAATACTAATACTACAATAATAATACAATATAAACGAATTCTTGCTAAACAAATACCACCGACGTTATTTAGAAAAAATAATAATATTTCTATTGATAATATGATAACCAATGTCCCCAAATGTGTGTGCAAATAATTATAAAATATCTAGTGTATAATTAAGTAAATTTAGTCAAAGAGTGTGTATCAAGCTTTAATTATATTACACACTTATTTTTTGCTGCTTCTACGACAGTTTCCGTAAATTATTGGCAAACTCAAAAACATATGTTCGATTGCTCGAATTTCTAATGTTGACGTTTAGACGACGGATTGCCGCGTTCGGAAATGTGAAACACACTCGCGAACCAATCGCAAGACCGGGTTACACTTTTTTGCGCGCTTTTGCTTGATATGAACCATTATTTCCAGGTGATGGTTACTAATTCATGTTTGAATACTTTGTAACCAATCGTAAATGTGTACTTATATAATTAGAGAATACTTGAAATCATCATGAACTTGTCAAAATTGTACGTCATAATGATCGTCTTTTAAATTCCAATTGAGTAGTTTCAGAATTGTCTCGGAACGAGTTTCAGACAATTACTCACTCGAATTATTTACGACATTTGTTTCACTTGTATGGCTTGAATACATACATTACATAGATTTAAGTCATCATTGGTGCTCTTTGAAAATATTATTTTTTTAGTTAATTGCGTAAGTTTTTCTGTTGTTTTCTTGCGAATTTATTGTTAAAAAACAACGAAGATGTATAAAATCAATAAATCTGTTTGTTCTAAATTGCCAAAGCATGTTGCTGTTTTGAACATCAGCACTTACAAATGCATGGGGTACAATCAAGCGTGAAGAAATATTTAGGCCCCCATCTAGTTAAATCCTCGACGAATAGAATTTCTATACTGATGGAAAATATTTAAAATTTTGAAGAGGTCAAATTTGTGTAGCAAATATTTCCTAGGGTGAAAAAGGAACCGCCTTGAATTAAATGGCGAGTCAGTTTTCGGTCTTCTGAAAAGAACGATATAGCTGTATTTCTGAAATATTTCCACTTCTTACTGGAGACCAACCCAAAAGAGTTCCAATGGTTTTCTCCATAAACGAATAGAAATGATGACACTTGCTAGGTTCATGGTTAATAAATACCCTTGCTATGGCAGTTCTGATCTTCAAGACCGACGCTTGCAAGTCTCTTGATATGTATGATGGAGTACTAAATTGTATTTGGATGAATAGCACCAGTCTTATAGGACTATGAGATAAATTTTGTCTTAATAGTGTTAGGAAACAGAAATGAAGAATCGACAGAAAACTGCAAATAATCATCAAACATATACACAATTTGATAGGAAAATGATGAATAAATATATTCATTTTAGTATACTAAATAATATAGGATACCAGCAGTAAAAGCTTCACCATCACGATTTAGAGGCTACCAAGATCTTGGACAAAACTGATGCTGTGCCGATCGAACAGGGAAGACTAGATTATAATGGCAATAGCAAATACAATTAATAATTTAATAAAAAATATACATGCAATCGACTTAAAACTCATTTTAAGTAAACGCCATTTAAAAGCAGAAAAAACTAAAGTAATACTTGAAATCACTCCGGTTTCAACTGTAGCCAATTTTGTGTTCGCCTAAGACGTAGAATAAAAAATACTCGGTCTGCAGTTACGTGATCAAAGTTCCTATATTTAAAGCAATACTTCGCCCAAGGTCGTCTTACGTTCGTTGAAAACTGTTCATCCAAAAATATTCTCACCGGTTCAAGTGATAAGTGCAATACGAATTGCAGGATGAAAGTTACCGTTAAAATAATAATAATAATATATAACAAATATTATGATGATGACAAATCATAAATAATCAAATAAGAAGTATTTATTTGTATCTCAACTTAGCCTGGAACGTGTGACAATGTGAATAGGGCGGACATAAAATAGAAATAAATATTCTTCTGGTCCAACTTATATCATTCATGTTCCATTATTACATTTTCAAATGGTCGTCTTGCGAAAGCTTTAGCACGTTTTCTGTACCTACAACTTGGAAACCTGGCGTTACTAAAACAAATAAATTATAGTTTCTTGTCTAAAACAAGTACGAATAAATACAATGCATTTGTTATAGTAATTACTGCTGCTTATCTACTTAATAGTAACCTTGAGCGTATCGTCGATTTCGTATAATAATGTACCCAAGAAATACGAAGTCAAGTGTAACTTGATACACGTGTGTACTGAGTTATGCAGTCTTATTCGAGAGGATGATGGCGATATTATGCAATAACTGGTTTTAATTTTTATCGTTTCGTAACACGACGACGTATCGACTTCGGGGAATCCGCGTCGAGATTAACGAGATAACAAGTTTTTCGTAACGCGCACTATGCGGGACTTGCGCCGACGATTGTGAAATACCACTACAATTACGTATTGTTCATAACATTCGACTGCGTTTATTGCGGGTTTGTATAATTGTAGCTGGAAAGAAAACCTGCATTGTAGTAAAATTCGAGGGCTTCTATTGGGTCAAATTTAATTAAATGGGAGGATGACAATAGTTGGGTACCTAATATTCTGGATAACAAGATAAGAAGTATTTGGTTTTTGTTTTAGTAACAATGGTATGTAAAAGATAATCACATTAACCAAAGAGAATTTAAAAAAGCTTAATAGTGAAGGGCGATGAAACTAAAATTAAAACACCATAATGAAGAATGAGATACAAGGATTCACGAATTGGTGCAAGAAGGAAAAATGACAAACAAACAGTAATCAAATTTTATTAGAAAAAATAATAACAAAAATGAATGAAGCCAATAAAAAAAATAGAGGGAATTAATGCTGACATTGCAGAAATTAAAGGGAATAAAACACTGAAGAATTTTAATTATATTTCTAGTTCCAGAAAATTGGTGTTGAAATAGATGAAGATAATAAAAAATAACAAAGAAGAACATGGCACAACTGAAACTATGTTACATATTAAAAAAAAACAATATTCGACTACATTCTACATTAATATAACATTATCGAGAATATGAAGAATGAACATCGTTCGGGCCCTCTTACGCCATTTTGAAACCGTTTATTACCTGCAGTGTGACAGAGCTATTCGAAAATGATCATGACTAACGTAACAGCTACCGGTGTTAAATGGTACCTGTTGTTACTTATTTACACTGTGCCTAAAACAACCAATCACCGCACGTGGTTTTGGCGCGAAAACGGCTGCTGTAACCGGAACAGTTACTCAAGGTCTCAACCCATGAGGACCACGAGCGCCCGCCCGACCCCTCGCAAAATAACCATGGCGAAACTCATATAGGATATCGGTAGCGAAAGCTCACTATCTTTAGTCGCGGGAGAACGTCGAGAACGTTTCGTTGAAAAACCATATTCAAAGTTAAATGAATCATTTTATACGTTACTTCCACGTATGAATACAAACGATCAGATTATATTGATACGTTTATAATTTTACAGTGGCGACTCGTTATTTTTATGATGCCTGTAAACGCAGGAACACGTAGGCATGTTCTAAATTAAAACCTACTGAGGCATAAAGACAACTACTCATTGTTTCTAAGTTTATATGAAACAAGAAATGCACTGTATGTACGTAAGGCTGTTGAAGTGCAATTTCTTTCTTACTGCTCATTAAGTATTAAGAAATTAATATCTAATGAATTGTAATAAAATTTATTAGATTAAAGAGAGATATGTAGAGAAATTGAGGACACGAAAATATGAAAATAAAAAAAGTGTTTGTGAGAAATAAATCAAATAGTTAAAACATTATTACAATAATAACTGCAAAACTTGTGTCTGATAAAATTATTTATTACCAGATTTACATTAGTTGTGCTGAAAAAAGTAAGTTGTTTTTTTTCAAAACTCTACTACAAAAACTACCACACAATTGTCATATGAGTATACGAGTTAATTTATTAATAGTTTCTCTGGATTATTATTTATTATTATTATTATTTATTGTCATAATTACATTCAGAACGTCATAACGAAGAAGTATGATTTTTTATAGATCTTTTTTAATAAACTACCCTTCAAAGAGCTCTGTGACAGCATATTTACCAGTACGTACCTACTAAATTAGTAGATTCTGGAGGTTGTAAAAAACTATTTGCTTTACATTAAATGTAATAAAATAGAGCAACTTGATTTTTTGCACTATCTTTGCGGAGAAACTACCCCCGCAAGTAACATATAAGCGTACAGGCTGGACTAATTTACTAATAACTTCTCGGGGTTGTACATTATTCAATTATTTGTGATATACGTTGTTTCAAGCCATTAGCACTATGACATCATGAGAAGTGAATTTAAAATTACATTAAGAAATCAAATTTCATCAAATAAACGCAATTTATTTAAAGGGGGCACATTCGGACGTTTGAAACATTTTTCAATTAAGTAGGGGAGACTGGGTACGGTTGTAACAGTTTTGCATTAATCGCTCATAGAATCGTAACGCAATTTCTTCACTAAGCACGCGAAGCAAAAGAGTGTTCTATTGCAATAATTAGCCTACAGGAGCATTTTGGAAAAACTCCTACCTTTGTTACAACTGACCCCCATACCTGGGTCAGTTGTAACAGTGGTTGGGGTCGGTTGTAACAAATGAATGAAGCACGATTTATGTGTTTTAATTAGATTTATTACAATGAATTAACAGAAAAGTAGTAAATTGAGTCTCTAACGGTAATAAATAGATAGAGTCAACAAAATCTTAAAACATTTATACGAAAAAAAATGAGAGATAAAATTAAACGAAAATAATGTTTCAACATAAAATAAAATAATTTTGCTGAAAAAATAATCAGTCTGATTCACGGTCATCATAAATGTAATTTCGGCTACCGCCTGTGCACTTTTCGTGAGACCACATTCAACAGTCTGTACATTCTACCCATTTTTCTCCTGGCCGACTCTCTGAGAAGGGTGCTCCACACACAAGGCAGTAATATCTTCATTCAATGATGTGGGTGGTGTTCCGGTCTTCCCTTTGTTTATTTTGATGATTTTTCAGCAGGAAATTTTTGCTTTTGGATAAGGTCGTACTTCTTCTGGCGAAAACTCAGACTGGGTGCTTGCGGACGGTAGGGGAGACAATTGCCGAATATCTACAGTTGCTTGTTCGGAAGGTAGGAGTTATATTATCTGCTGGACTTTCAGCTGGATGTGTGCTAATGAAGGTTCATTGAGCACAGGAATCGATATCGAGAGCATATCGTAGCCTCGAGTTGTTCTGTCGCGTTTGGATTTGGTCTACCTGTTACGTATGAAGGCGCAAAAACGATTTCTTTGAATAAGTTACGATTGAATGGGTAAACTCCAGTGTTGCGAAAGCCGGCTTGAATGTTAGGCTGTGTTAAGGCGAGTGGAATTGGAGTTTTTACAATCCCTGGTATATCATAGATCGACATAGTGTTTCCGGGATGATTTCGCATCCATGCATTACAGGTACAATTTATCGCTTTCTTTAATGGTTCGTATACAGATCGATCCAGAGGCTGGAGTTTATGAGAGCAGTGTAGAGGGAACGAGACCCAAAACTATTCCGTTTTCTTTGCGAAACTCCAATGCATGTATGTGGACGTGTGATGAGTGATTATCAAGCAGAAGTAACACTTTATGCAAACGAGAAGCGTTAGTGAATTTTTGAAAATGTTTAAAAATACAATGAATATTTCGTCTTGCATCCAGCCTGATAGATTGGCTACCCCAACTGAGCCCACAGGACCATCCATGATGAAATGTTCATGAAACCGAACTCGAGGAAACACGAAATGTGGAGGAATGACGTTGGCCAAGGCATTTACTGCAAAGGCTAAGGTAAGGTAAGGTAACTAAGCTACCACGCTCTGCAGACGTCATTTCCCCGACTTGTCGTGTGCCACGTTGTGCTATTACTCGGTCTGGCTTCTGAACTGTAGTAATGCCAGTCTCGTCAACGTTGTATATATCTTGTGGCTCGAAGCGATGACGATCCAAAACAACTCGCACATTGTCGTGAATAATTCCGATGTTGGTCTTGTTGAAGCTTGTTGCTCTGGAAAGGCTTGTAGCCTGTGCTGCGAGTACAGACAGTTTTGGATTTCTTTTCATGAAAGAACGAAACCATTCTTCCCCGGCCATCTCAATCTCAACCCAAGATCTCGGTTTCTTCAAATCATAATCGACAGCTAATTCGAACGCCAACTTCCTCACCTCTTTTGTAGATGGTCCGAAGTATATGTCCGTACAGCGGATGAGATATTTGCAAAATGCATGTTCTTGTTCTTGAGTGAAAACTATGTTATGTGCCACATACCCCATACCAATATTTTGCACCTCACCACTCTCGGTTGATCTCTTTCTTTTTGCATATCGTAGTAGAGAAACATAATTAACGCGGTGTGCTTCTGCGGCACTTCTTAATGATTCGCCATCTTTCACTTTTTTTTGTATGCATCCTGGTATTGTGAGTTGACATTTGGCCCTCTTTTTGTTTTCATTATGTGTAACCTAGGCATCTCTCTAGAGGAACGGAAGAATTAATAATGTTACAACCATACCCACAAAAATTGTCACAACCGTACCCACCTCCCTCATTTATAATTGAACAATCGCAGTAACGAGGCAATCACTATCGTACACAAAAAATAATTACGATTACATATTCTCTAAGGTCTAATCTCCAAACAAAAAATACTTATCATCCTATTCTCAATATAAGCAGCGTAATTAGAAAAAATCTTCGATCGAAAATACTTACTTTGTCGCGACCACGCACGTGGCTAGCGGTGTACACGTTCGGACACGTAAACTGCTCCTGTCCTGTTTCAATCGTTCCCTGTTACATCCGTACCCAGTCTCCCCTATTTATATTTTATCGAAATCATTTTATTTTTGGTCACCACATGAATTGGGAAATTGTCTTTCGAATGATACTTTTGGAAAACTCAATTCACTTATATTTAATTGTTATTTTTTCAAAAACTTCGTGTGTCTCAATGTGCCCCCTTATGGGGCAGAATGGGACAGGCCTGGGGCACATGTGGACATACGTTAATTATATATAAAACTCCGAAACAAATGAAAATATAATCTATATTTTTCTTCAAAACAAAATAATGTTCTTAAAAGATGTTAAAACAACTAAGATCTATTGGACACTTCTTTATTGAGCTTGCACCACTTGTAGTGTTGATTTCTTTGGGTTTTGGAAGTTTCATCTCAATTTAATCAACCTCTAGCAAGTCCTTGTCAACCACCGCAGGAAATACAAAGCCTTTTTTCTCCAGAAATTTAACTGATACCGGCTATCAATATTTTTTTTTACCTCGCCCACATAAAATCTGTTTGGCAACTCGGTTACTTGCTCTAATAGAGGTAAAAATCTGCTGCATACATTCACATTCAACTGATTGTTCCTTGCTAAATTCACTAATAAAATCTGACTCATCGTTGTCATAAATAACAAGATCATCCGCCGCATTGTGACTGTCTTCTAGTTTCTTGCTTGTACTTGACTTCTTGGTATTTTTTACGTCCTCCAATATTTTTTCTTTCCTTTGGTTCTGTTTATTATTTTTTGATCAAAACACTCTTTCTTAGGTGTTTCTGTAAGAATTCTAGATTTTCCTCTCTGTCTTCGTAGAAATTTTGCTTTGTGCCTTGGGAAAGTGTCGTATACTTTCAGGAGTGATCACCCCCTATGTCAAACTAAGGCGACTGCTTGTGTTCATTAAAACCGAGCTGGAAACTTCAGCTGATGTACTGGCTGATGTCGTGACGTATCTTTCCATTTCTTAACTGGCTGTATTTGTATTTGTATTTGTCAGTAAAATATGCAGCCACAAAATCATCTCTCGTAAAAATATTTGTGTTATATAGCACAATGACACAATGACACAATGACCCCGAGCAAATATTATCCAAAAGCTTTATAATAGACTTGACCGGCTAATTCTGCGATTTCATAAATGGACACCCAGGATTGGAAATAGTCACTGCAGGTAGATTTCAAATAAGTTTTAAAAGTTCCATACAGACACCGATCGAGAGGTTGAAGACGATGTGTACAATGGGGCGGAAATGTTACAAATATTATACCATTTAGCCTTTGGAAAAATATACACGGGCGACACTGTAATTCCGACGGCATTAATGAGACTGTGCTCGAATCGGGAAATTATTTTTTTCAACATCGATGGGTCCAGGGTAGAAAACATAATTGGAGTACGCTGAATCCAACGCCGTCAGCCGTTTTGCGAAGTTGACAAAAAAAGACCCAAATCTCATCAAATATCGTTTCAGTTCGACAAAATTTCTTCGTTTCATGAAATGTTTTTCGCTTTTTCTAACTTATCGTTTATCCCATTAGATATCGTTTGAGTTCGACAACATTTTTTCGCTTTGCTGTAATCACTTTCAATAAGAACTGTTTCACGTATTCGACGACAGATGATATTATTGCGACATTGGCTTATTGTATTTGGATTGTTGACATATTACGGTTCGCCATTCGATCGATCCATCAAATCGATCGTTTGAAATATCAAAAATGAATAACTGTAAGAAATTCAACAACTTTTGTTATGTTTGCGGCAGATTCACTATCATGCCCAGTAAACGAGATATCAGTTCGGAAATCTCTGAAGTGTATCATGGATACTTTGGTGAAAATATTCGTGGTGTCGAATGGGCCCCGTCTGTCATGTGTACCGGATGCTTGTTGGGATTGAACAAATGGAATAAAGGTAACATCAATAATATGGCTTTTAGCGTAGCGATGATTTGGTTGAATCCACAAGTACATGATCCGGAAGAATGTTATGCGTGCTTGAATTATAGTAATGGACTAAACAGAAGAAAAGAACTCCAAATGAAATACAAAGCAACAAAATTTGTTCAGTTGCCATTGCCACATTCGGAAAACATTCCCATTCCGAAAAGATCACAGCACAAAAATGTACCAGAATAACGGAGATTATTCTTAACAGGAGCAGACACCAGTGGCGAGTCGTACCTCAAGGACGAGGACGCGGAGGCTATCGAGGCCGAGGAGTCAACAACAAACGACGCGACAAACAGCGTCAAGACCAATTTCGCAGGAACGTAGGATAGAAGGTTATGGATCAGGGAGATGCACGTCTGAAGAAGGAACTTTTAACAATTCCTGAAGATGTTCAAGACAAGATAGGCACATCAACGATTAAGAATACTAACCATTACAATACGAGGTATCGGAACAAGTCAATTTAAATTCATTTTACCGTTGCAACTTAGCATATTGGAATCGAAAATTTCCCAAGAACACGAGGCTGTAGAGAGGGTTAAGCCTATGGAAGGATATAGACATACCTTATAGCGTTATGCAAAGCGGAAAGGCACATCCGATGACAATTGAACCAATTATGCAAATGGTTATGCAATAGGCATTGTTAAAGACAATGAGTAGCATTTCATCCTGGGGATAGCTAAGCCAGGAAAAGATAGAGCTGGTAGAGAATTATTTAGACCAGAAAAATTAGAAAATGTCCTCAGTAATTCAGAGCTCGTGGCATGGGATTGCGTTAAAGCGGTCATTGAGAGTATTCTCGGGATTCATCGATCCGATAACTGGCGCTTTTATGTTCGAGGCATGTTCATTGCTTTTCATCGCATCAATGTTAAAATTTCGTTGAACATTCACTTTCTACATGCACATATTGAAAAATTCTCTGTACAATCACCAACCGAATCAGATGAGCACGCTGAGCGTTTCCACCAAGTAACGGCAAGACTCGAACATTGGTATAGTGGGAAAAAGTTTGTTGGATACTCTTTTAGCAGATATTTGTTGGAATTTACAAGAAGAAGCATCAAACATATAAGATGTTTGAGAGAAAAATCGGAAGAATCGGGTTCTTGTGATGAAAATCTCTCAGACTCATCGTTCCATCACATTTTTCTGCATTTCCTGCGACCTTCAACTCGATAAGTTAGAAAAAGTGAAAAACATTTCATCAAACGAAGAAATTTTGTCGAACTGAAATGATATTTGATGAACGAATGGTTGAAATATACGGAAAAACGTGTTTCTTGGGTGTTTTTTTTTCTTCAAACGTGAATATCTTGAAAACTAGAGTCAACTTCGCACAACGGCTGACGGCGTTGGATTAAGCGTACTCGAATTATGTTTTCTACCCAGGACCTATCGATGTTGAACTTTTCGACTAGCACAGTGTAATTGCACAAGTTACCAGTTCCCCTCTCCCTGTCGAAACCACTTGCTCCACGTGCTTAATTCCCGTCGTAGCAATAACTTTTGGTGCCTGAAAGACTATGGTGACTCCAATTTCGTCAAGGATATAAATATTTTCTGGTGATATTCTATATTTGTCTAAATTAATTGCAGATTATCGAAAAACTGTTTTACACTGGTTCCCGTTGCCCTAGCAAGACTGGTGTTTCAGGTTTTCTGAAACTAAGATTTCTGAACCTTTTCATGAAAAATTTCATCCAGTTTAGTTGATTGTAATAGATGTATGGATTAATATGGGTATAAGGGAATGATATAGAACTATTTTTGCTTTAAAAATCTAACAATGTTTGTAGAATTTTTTGAACAATTTACTTCTGCACAGAAATTTTATAATTTTAATATATTTTGCATTTTCGATGATTTTGATATATTTTTTTTATTCTTACAATTATTCAAATACATTGTTGTTTCATTCTCCATTACGTACCTGATATATTTTGCTTTTGTTCGGTTCTTTTGCCGCTGAAACTTGATGATTTTTTTAAATTTAAGTAATATCGTATTAGTTTTTCAAATTGTGAAAATTTTGTGTAAATTTTAAATTTTTTTGGTTGTTTCTTAAATATTACATTTCCACAGTATCGATTTTTTTTACATTTTTGAATATTTTCTAATTGTAATTTATAAAATGAAATAAATTGTTTGTGCACCCTACAATAAAAGTGATGATATTAGTTCTTTGAAAAATAACAAAATTTCGTTTTTCAAAAGTGAGTGTGGAAAATGTGAAAATGGCTTTGACATTTCTGAATTTTTTGACTTTTTGACATTTTCAAGTTACGTTTCAAGTTACGTTTCCCCATCTTTGTTGATTTTTTTGTAAATATAGACATTTTTAAGTTTTTTCTCCTTAAATATTACATATTCCCAGTTTTAATTTCTTTGTTATTTTGTAGCTTATTCCCTCAAAATGTAATTCTTTTAATTTTTTATACCCAACTTGACAATGAAAATGACGACATAAATTTTTTGAAAAAATGCAAATTTTCATTTTTAAGTTGTCACATATAGAAAACTATAGTTTACATTTATCCTTGGTGTTCTACCCTTATTTTCTTCTAAACTTTATTTAGTTGTATTTTATTTTAACCACAGTCGATACTATTAATTGTAATTTCGTCAATTTTTAAAAGTATAGTAATCATGAAAAACTCGAGATTTTAACGTTTTGATGTCCCCTGAATCGATTCTGACTATTTTCTGAATGAGGGTGTACGCGCGCCCGCTGTAGTCCAAACCATTGAAGCTAACACTATTAAACTTTAAACTTAAGATTTGTATCTAGCAAGAAATAAAACGTCCTATTTTAATGGTTTCATCAGCACCATCACCTTTTCCGTATCTCGAAAACGGCACATGTTATCGAAAAAAAATGTCTTATTGAAGTTTAAAATATACTTTTAAACAATTTTTATTTGAAAAGCTTTTTCGAAAAATGCAGTGTAAGAAAATTCAGTGCAAACATTTAACATTTAGTTTTTTTGCTCATTTCAGGTGTCACGACTTGGACGATGGGTGTCAGGTAAGTGTAAGAAGGCTTTTAATATGATTTTGAAATAATTTGTGTTAAAATTTCCAAGGAATACAAGGACAGTATTACAACTTATTCTTAATTCTAATTAATAAAATTTTAACGAAAACGTTGATTGGATTGTAGAATAATTTTTCGCGACGTGTTAAAATTGTGTTTTGATGACGATATACGACAAAAAATTCATTCATTCATTCCAACGCACTAACACATTTCGCGCACGTGATACAAACAATACGTTTTCTACAGCTGTATTAGGAAATTAATAGCAATTACTATGTTTTAGTTGCGAGAAAGGGTTATCCTGGCCATTAAAAAACATTTATTAAACAGATTTTTTCACAACAGTTGTTAAAGCAAATGACAGGACCCCGTTAAAGAAATTCACAGTTCGCGAGCTGCATCATGCAAGATTGTCATTTTTTTAAAGATATAGAAAAAACTGTCAATAAATTGTCATATAGACAAATTTATTTTATTTTATGGCGATGCATAGGGATGTATTAAAATGGACAAAAAACTTCCGTATGTCACAAAACGTGAAGGTATTGCCATCTGGTACTATTAAAAGCAAAAACAGCAAGTAATGGCGCCACAATTTGAAATGGCCAATTGTACCCCAAATCCCAATGTGACCCCTCTCCCCTATTCATGATATGTAAACGATAATTTGTTTATAAATTATTTAAAACATCAAAATTATTTAAGTATTCATGAGATATATGAGCTACAAAAGAATGCAGGTTTTACATTTTGTGTGTGTGTGTGTTAATAAAACGTACGTTCATTACAAGCATGATTATAATTTGTAGTGGTGTTCATGCGCACCGCCCGACCAGATGAAAAGTGTTCGAATGCCAAAAAAAATGTATTTCAAAAAATAAATCGAAAGGATATTGTAACTGAAAAACGTTACTTCCTGACACTTCACAACTAGGCGTGTTCAAATTGCCCTTATACTCACATTAATTTTTATGTCTGTTGATCTGTATATAAATTTAACTTTATCTTCAATAAACACTCTCTCATAATCTTATTATGACATTCCACATTAAACGTGTAATTGTCGATGACTCATGGTCTTAAGTATAAAACGTACGTATAAATTCTATCAATATTTATAATTCTTGAGAGACCACGGATTCCTTCGGACACAGTCAATATTAATTAATTTATACCCAACACTCACAAATACCAGAAATAAAAATTTCGAATTTGTACTGCAAATGAAATGTTTTGTGAACGTTTGTTTTGAAAATGTTTACAATTACTAACATTATATTAATCAAAAATTAAATTAAAGTTTTTTCATCATTATAGAAAGTTGGAACAAATATTAGTTACGTGCAATGTTATTTGCATTTGAATAAGTGCATAAACGTGTAATTTTTTTCAAATTTCTTCGGTTCGCACAAAAGATTATTAGCGATGTTACATAAACCAACGGTTGATTAAATGAGCGTTATATGCATATAATAAATTAAATGCGTGTGCGTGTGTATGTTACATAATATATAAAGCGAATATTAGATAACAAGTTGTCAAGACTTAAGCATGCATGTATTAAAACGGGCACGTGTGTCAAAAGATCGTTCAATTCATTGTAGTTGAATAAATTCCAGTATCATCCAGTTTAAATCGATAATGTAATGTTTATTGCTTTCATCGACGCAATCCTATGTAGATTCGCGTTTGCGAGCCGAACCTTCAAGTAACATTGCTAGACTGATTACGTTGCATATCTCAAATAGTTGTCTTTGAAAAACGACTTACTATGTGCTTTGGCAGGAAACGGATTCTTTTACAGTCTAACAAGTTCACGCATCCATTAATTCTTTGAAGACGTAGGTGTAAATAACTAAATAGTTACATCGTTATTGTTGATCGTAAAATTTGTATCTTTAATTTTGAGATTTTTCAAGTTAATTAAGTAACTAGAACTATACATTGTTAAAAATTAAATAAAAAAAAACTTAAACCATAGCAAGAAAAAATAAAATATGAAATAAAATATAAGCAATGTCCGTACGTCTTATTGATTTATGGTGCTCGTAAACTACACCAACATGCAAACAACTGAAATGATTTATTTGCGCGATATAAAGCGGAACATGGAAGCAACCATTAAGTTTTTCTAAAAAAGTGAAAATATTCAGTTACTTTGTATTTAAATTTCCCTTGTTAAGTATTTTGCTTCAATTTTTCAGTTTTTTTTTTATTTTTAATTTTACAGCACCCCACAAACATTTAATTTAATCAGCTTCATTATAATTAACGGAACGAATGTAGCAAATTCTTCGAGTATTCCTAAATACTTTCTACATTCATAGTTACAACTATTTTGAGAATTCTGAGCATTTGATTCTGCCATCACATTGTCATAAAAATCTTTCTGTAGATACTTCAATTTCCCCATAACATATGTCAACAAATATCGGGAAGAATTATATATGGCTTTCATAGCACTAAAGTCTGTTTTCGACACAGAAAAGAGAGAGGAAGTATGGAACATTTTAAGAAAAGAAAGGTGCCTGACAAAATAGGTGATAGGAAGTATATACAGAACAATACTGGGAGAAGTAAAAATGGATAGACAGAAATCAAAACAATTTGAAATGGAAAGAGGACGGAAACACATCTAAGCCCAATACTTTTCATAGTGTACATGGATGAAATAATAAGGAAATACAAGAAGGGGACGTCTCGTATGTGCATATGGTACAAAAATTGAATAGCATACGCGGTCGATGTAGCCGACATGGAACGAAAGGCACAAAAAATCACACGGATAAAAGAAATAGGGAACAAGTAAATAGAAATATATGTGAGGAAAAGCAATTTGATGTAAGTAAAAGGAAAAGAAAAGCAACGGAACTAGGGGACATACCGCAAACAAGAACGGGTTCAGGAGAAACAGATTTGGAAGAGTCAAATAAATAGCAACGTAAGCATATTATGAGATGAAAAAATAGAAAGAAAGAGATAATCAAACAACAAAGTTATGAAGAAAATTCTGGGAGTGACGAAGATGAATAGGAAGACATAAGCAGGATAAAACTAGAAGAGGAATCATGAAGATGGCTTGGGCACGTAATGCGTATTGGAGAGGATTACGAAAGATAATGTGTTGAAAAGAAAAGTTGGAAACCCAGGAAATAAGGGGAAATAGAACTAAGAATAGGCAAATCATTGGAGGAAATGAAGGACATGAGAAGGAGTAGAGAAGAATTGATGTCATGGGTGAAAACACAAAAAAGAAGAAAATAAGTAGATTAGTAAGTTGGAAAATGTGCAATTATTAACGTGATTTAAAGTATTTTCACTTTCTATCACTTGCTACATACAAAAAAACTTTTCACAAGTAAAATAACAAGCAAAATATTGAAATTCTGTAAACGAGCAAACAGTTTTTGTGAAATAAAATTCGATTATGCGTTTACTTGAAGATATTTGTGAAAGATTCGTATTTGACTATCATAAACTCTTGACACAAACATGATGGACACCCGGCTGAACTGGAAAGAATGCTCAAGACGTAGAACAACTACACACAATTGTTTAATAAAACCAACCCTAACTATTTGATTGAAACTTACAATCAAATGAATCAAATCTCGTATCTTAGATACAACTTCTGGTTGTACTACCTCACGTTTATTTATTGCAGGAGGCCCCTAAGGCATTTACATGGTTCTACTGCGAATTTTTATCCCGCCTAACCACAAAGGGACAGCTCTGAAAGAACCCTAATGCATATTTGAAAAATGCATTTCCCATGAACCATATGATTAGCACACCTTTTTATCATTTACTTTAAATTATATTATTATTCGATTTAGATTTAAGTATTGCTCCCTTTGTTTCAATATTAGTTTATCACTTTGCGTTTGCCTTGTTTTGACTTATTTTACTTCCGCTATTCCATCGTTTCATTCAGTTAGTCGTATTCTGATTCCACTTGCTTTTTACCTTTATCTTCTCAATTTTCCTTCCAAATGTGACAAAATTAAAATTATGAATAGCCCTTAACATGTGTGAGATTTTATTTGTTAATCCTCCATTAATTAATCGTCGTATTATCTTAAATACAGGCTCAGTTTATTCACAAATTAAAATTGCCCTGGAGTTATATTCCAAATTCATTAGCGCAGTGTGTCCATGCACTAGGAACTATGTTCTGGTTTTTATTGAATTTTAGGGCATTAGTTTCGGAACTAATAGTACTGGTTTGAACTGTAAGAGAAATGCCACTAATAAAAGAGATACGTACATGCATGTCATTTATATTTTATATTGCCATTTGCTTCAATATTTATAATAATTAGCAAATATCGGTTATTTATTATAAATAATATAAGTGCTTACGTTTCGTATGAAATGGATGCATGAATGGTGAATGTACAATTTAATTGAATTTACTTCGATTTGACCCATATGACTGCACTTAAAAAGCAATTTATATAAGCTATTCATATTTATACGGTCAAAATATGATTTGGGGAATCCCCATCATAAGAAATTTCTTTTCGAATTTTATAGCGCCGCAGGATTAAATAATTCATTTGTTTGATTTGTTAACTATGTTAAGGGATTTATTGTGTACGTCATTCGTCCAAAATGATTTAAAACCATCAACAAATTTAGCTTAGCCAGAATTTCGTAGGATATCGCTCCCCAATTGTTGGTAGACATTGATTTTATTATTCTAATTGTTGCTTTAGTGTTTGCAATCAACGTTTTCTTTTATAAATCTCAATCTGTTTACAATGACCCCAACGGAAAATGAATGAATGGCTGTGTTAAAAATAGGGGTAAATCGAAACACGCAAGCGTTGTCCTATTAGGTTAATAGCTAGTTTTGTTGGGGAAAATGTGATCAATGGAAGTATTTATTTTGCTTCTATGTACCATGCCTTCAATAAGATTCCTCATTAAGGTGGGCTATGATTTCATTGGTTTTTCACCTAAGATTTATAGCACTGATAGATAAAATGTCAAATTGACACTACAAAATGTTAGAATTACAACACAAAATATTTATTGTTGAAAGTTATTTTCAAACCGTTAGATTAGAAAATGGACAGTTAGTTTATTTAATTAATCAGTGTGTACAGAATGTTCGACAACAGATTCATAATATTGCAATTACTTATGAACAGCTAATTAAACGTATCCATACTTGTTCATAAATTTCGTGAAACGGGATCACTTGGTCGCAAAACAGGGAGCGGAGCAAGAAAAAGACCACAGGCTTCATTGATGTTCGGGCTCGAATGGAAAACTCTCCCAAGAAACCTATTGCGAAATTTTCACAAGAAGTTCAGCTGTAGTGGGAATATGTCACACTATTCTTATAAAAGATCTAAAGCTATATCCATATAAGATTCAAGCAGTCCACGAACTCAGGCCAGTAGATTTTCGCAGAAGAACAGAATGTTGTCGTTTCTTGATAACTTAAACAAGTGTTTCTTTTCCGATGAGGCCTGGTTTCATCTCTCAGAATATTTAAATAAACAGAATATGAGAATATGGTCAGCAGAAAATCCCCATGAATTTGTGGAAAGTCCATTACATCCATTAAAAATTAGTATTTGACTAGCAGTGTCAAGAAGGTGTATCATCGGCCCAATATTTTTTAACAACTCAGTAGCTGCTGCAAGATGCCGAAATGAGTTATTAGAATCTTTCATTAATCAACTACATGATGATGAACTTACCGAAGGGTTTTTTGCAGCAAGACAATGCTACGGCCCACCCTGCTCGTCAAACAATGGCATTCCTGCTGCAGGTTTTCAATAACCGGATTACGAATTTTCGTGCAAGGTGTTCAGATCTCACAATTATGAACTACTTCAATTTTCATCACATGAAGAACACAATTTTTAGAAGAACTGCTTCCGAGCATTAAAGATGTGTGTGCTAACATACCCCCGGAACATTTAGCAAACGGGTTTGAAAACATGAAATGCAGAGTTCGCTTATGTATTCAAACTGGACAGCACTTTGAGCATCCACTTTAATTTAAACTTTAATGTTGTGTTTTTATTTGATGTCATGATCAGTAATATAACTGACAGCTACAACTCCATTCTGAGTCTTTATTGTAAAGTTTTGCAAAGCCCACATTCTCGTTTTCATTTCCGCGTTCACTGTTCTCTTTACGTTTTTTTTTCAATTTCTTTTCAGGGGGGTTTATTTTGTCGCTCATTTTTCTGGCATTTCATGAGCGATTTTCTCTTCTTTTATACGTTCGGCTTCTTTGAGGCATCATGTAACTTCAACAGTTGTTAAAGTCACTCCGTACTGGGCATGTTTCAATAATGGTGTAACTTATTTGGGCTCTACAGAGTTTCTGTTAGAATTCACCTTTAGAGTTTTAGCAATTGTTGATAATAAAAGGCAATCGGTATTTAGAATTACAGATGTGGACGAACTTGATGTTAATAATTGTACTGGCTGTGCTTCCGCTTCCTTGGAAGTACCTTCAGTATTTCTGGTTTCTGGTTCAATTCCAATATTTCCTCCCTGTTGACATAAAATTTCGGCTTTCCGCTGATTTTCTTTGAATCTCTTTAAATCAATAAGGTTAAATTCATTTTCTGGAAACTTCCCTGGGTCGAGTGGAAATACTCCTATGGTTACAAATGCTTTTTAATATAATTTTTAGTTATAGCTTCTTGCCAGACTTCCCCTAAAGTTCATTAAATTCATTCTTTCGCAGTCGCCCTGCTCCATGCCTCATGTGTTTTTTTTTTCATAGGCAATAAGCTTTTCCTCCCAGCTTTTCACCGGGCCGAAAATACATTTATCGAGCAGTTGTTGACTCTCTTCCAGATCACCTGATACTATTGACACAGCCTTCCTTCGTTCTCCAAGGGCCTTTATTCTTGATGGATCATTTCCGTCATCTACTTTGAACACAAATGCAGGATTACAATTTGTTTTTCAGTAATGGCCTTTTCCAAATTTCTATAAAAATTATAGATGATTGATCCTTTTTGGAGGCCATCCTTAAAAGGTGTTTGTAACTCTTTTTGTTTAAGATACATTGCAATTAGGTGTACTTCGGCACTAAGTACAGCAGGACGCCCACTTCTCATTGTGGCTGGAATATTTCTGGCCTTAATTATATGATAAATAAGAAACGTGCAATATTTTTTACGTCACAAACTGCCCTTAAAAGATCGTCTTATGGGTATCTCTGCACAGTTTTTCTTAATATGCATTTTTGTCCTGGAATGAAATGAAAGCAATTTTGTTAAGATAATTTGTTGTTTACGAATACTCCAAATAAGTATTTGCAATTTCCCAATTCACATATTTTCAAGGGTTATTTGTAAATACTTATTTGTTCTGAATAGCTTGACAATATTGAGGGTAATATACTTCGTTTATTTACATCAAACAGTTGTCTTCATAAACAATAAATAATTACAAAGTAACCTTTTAGTTCCTTGAACATTACCTGTAAAGTGATGCGACCGAAACGATTTTCTAACTTTAAGAACCAAAACTTTCCGTTACTGTTTGCGTCGGATCACCTGTAATGCACTAAACTAAGTTGCAGTACCGGCCTCGTACTATTAGTAAAAACGCACGAACCTCCTGTATTTTAAATATTTAATCATTATCCAATTACCCCTAGTTAACTTCATTCTATTAATCGATTTGAATTTTTGATTATTAAAGTTGAACGTCCAAACCTGAATAACAATGAGCGCGAGAACGATTGTTTGAATTCAGTTGATAGATTTTTTGTGGAACAACAAATGTCTAACCCATTGAAACTTTATCGTTCGACAAACAAGTCACCCTCGATTCGTCATCAATGGGAATGTTACCAGTCCATTATCAACTTCGCCAACAACACCCAGTTACTTTATTTTGCTTGCGTTGTAATTTAATTATTAATTTTTTTTTACAAATGACCTGGATGCGCCGAAGCTGTTTTAGTAGCAGGTGTGTTAAATACGTTGCTTCATTAATTTGGGTAAGTTAACTGGATGTTAAATATCAATATTTATTCATTAGTTTGCAATTGTCGCGGTCGTATTTGGTTAAAGTAAATATTCTTCATATTTGTCAAGTATACTAAAGGCTTGTCTTGTGTAATGATGATTCCCTATTGCCTCCATGTAAGTAAATTATGCACGAGATTACTGTGTGTGTGCTCTCCAAGAGCCTAACGTGATACGATATGTGTTGTAATCCTCAGTATATAATGGACCTGTTGGAGTATGTGCGTGTGTGTTATGATGATTTTGCAAAAACTGAAGAATCCTTTGACTCCAACATTTTTATCAGCGTCAATGCAACGAACGTAGTTGGCAGCAAGCAGATCGTAGTTAAAATACTCCGATCCATTATATTGGAAAATGACCAAAGACTTTTATACAATACAATAAAAGTATTTGGTTATTTTCCAATATAATAGTCTTGTTTGCTTGCATTTTACATTTAGCAATTTAACAAATTACAAAAAAAATGCTCTGCAAAAAACTCTCAACCACTTCGTCGTTTAGAATTGTTGTCCCCTAAACTGCTTTTTCAACTTGCAGAACAGAAAAAGGGTGGATTATTTAATTCTGTGAACTCTAAATCTTTCGCAGCATCCTGGACAACAACAACCTAACAACCTTGTGGACAATTGTCATGCACAACCAGAATTCAATTTTTTAATTTTCCTTTGCGTGTGTATTATGCCGCAATTTGCGTAAAATATCAACATAGTTACCCTTCATCGTGATCTGTGGTAAGTAATCTATTAGTAATATGCCTTCTGGGTCCCAAAAAATAATGGCCATAACCTTGCCAGGCGAATGTTAGACCTTGAACTTCTTTATCGGTAGTGTTTCCTTTGCATCGACTACTATTTCCTTGCAGGATCATTGTGATGAACCCACGTTTCATCGCCAGTTATAATTTTCCCACTAATTTCTTCTTCTCGTCCTTCACAAATCTCAAAAAATTGTTTAGAAGTTCCAACTCGATGCTGTTTATCGAATGGAGTCTCCTACCTGGCACTCACCTTTGGCTGGCAAACCCAAATTATTATAGATGATGGTATAAACATGGCCCCTGCTAATTTGCAAACTTTCAGCTATCACATCGATTTTAATTCGTCGGTATCGAAGAATCTTTTTTCTCCTTTTTGAACCTTTTCTTCGGTAATGGCTGAATTTGATCGAACACGTCGAGGATCGTCTTCGATGGATTCCCGCCCTCATTTAAATCGCTTTGACTAAACTTTTATTGTCTTATAAGAAGGAGATAATAAAAAGATAAGATGTTCATCATAAACAGCAGACATGCGATTTTTTATTGGACTGTTTCCTTCGTTTATGAGAAATTATTAGAAAAACCACAACACGTCACTCGAAAAGAATTTTAAGGAAAATAATAATTTAATGCAAATATTTTGTCACAACCTCTTTCATAGTTAGATAATAACATGTTTCCCGTCTAGCAGCAAAATTCCTTCGACAATAGTATTCAATCAGAATTGCTTCTTCAATTTGAGGAATCCGTAACAAGTTTCTGAAACTGCTACTGCTGAACATGCAAGTGCTGAAGAATAATTGATCAGAACCCAGGACATCAAAATCCACAGAATACTTCGCTAGTCAGTTGAGCCGCAAATTAAAGATACCAAATTACGGCAATATTCCAACAATTAGTGGACCTAAATAAATAAATATATAAATTATTAAATTTGTTAAAGTAGCAGTGCAAAATAGTAAACATCGGAACATCAAGGGACTTCATCCCCAACAGTTTCGAATGTTGCAGGTAAAGATTGTTCACCATTTTCAATGCAAAACTCTACTTTGTCAAGTCAAGACATGATAGCTCAGGCTTTGCACAATTTATCCCAAATTAAAATAAATTACTGTTATTATTAATTAAATATTACTTACTTTAATACATTCATGCTAAACATTTCTGTGCAAACTTTTTTTTGAACAAAATAGAAATTGTATTCACGGGAGCTAGGTGGTACATGGGTTATCTTAGTTATTTGCAGTTTTAACTTTCGTGATGTTCTCTTGTTTCTTAATAGTACCTTGAATCTTTGAAAGAAGTTCATCAAGTTGATAACCAGTTATTTAACTAAAATATCCCATTGGTAAGCGAAACCTGTTTTTGCTATTGGAAACTATATCTATTTCCTTAATTGCAGACCAAAAATTATTATAATTACGGTTAATATATCAACGGAAGAAGACACTAATTTGTCTTCGATATTTTTGCATCGTGCCGGTTTGCATTACCTATTAAGTGATACACGTTTACAATATCAGTTGATATGCTAATTAAATTCACAATAGAGGCGGCTGGTGGCTGGTGACACGTGCATGCTTATCGATTAGCGCCGCGTCCTAGTATATGAGCCTCGTTTGCTCGCTTCGCTTTAACTTTGGGAGTTTACTGGTGCCATTCTAGGAATATCTTTTGTATATATAACGACATTCAGCAACTCCGTCTATATTGTTATTAGTTTTACCGTATAAAGCTTGCGCGGAAAAAGTACAGAAATGTTTATCTCAAAAATAAAACAACACGAGCACAACTGTTTAATATCTAGGATATTAAATAGGTCATCTAATTTTATCGCAGTACCGAACGGTTCAAATCGGTATAATAATTTTAGATGATTTTTATGATCATTCCAGCCAATTAAGTAGGTATGATGTATGCAGTTTCAATGTTTAATTAACGTTATAAATTGGCAATACGATATGAACTATTACATTTTGAACTATGAAATGGCATAAACCTGATAATATTTTTTACGAGAATAAATACGGACGCGAGAAATATTCTTAGTTATTAGAAGATTTTAAAACATATGTTCGTATTCAAAAAAATACTATTGATGTCGACTTGAACCTCTAAACCGCATTTTAAAATTTATTTTGTCCTATTTCAATTTTCTAAATAAATTAAATAGTTCGATTTGTTTTGATTTACGCTTTTATTCAATTATTACGTGGCTGCACGTTAATAAATTTAAATTGCAGACAAAGAGGAGTCTCTCCAGTACTACTAAAATGGAAGGCCCATTGGGAAATTTTCCGGTGTCATCGCACTTTGGTGAGACGCACACCACATACAGAGTTCGACAGTAACCTCAGTTTAAGAATATTAAGGTTTAGGTCATAAAACCGATTCAAGTGTTCCTTTGTATTCCGAACATATAACGTGCATGTAAACTTACTCTCCACTCAATGTACTAGTTTATTAACCGCCGATCGGTTTTGTAACAGCTCGTGAATTCGTTTGCTTGAAGTACTTAGAAAGGCCGCTTATAAAAAAAATTGTATAATTTATACGAAAATTACGTAGTTTGGACGAAATTATAGTTCACGTTTTCTTGAATAATTAATTTACTTTCGAAACCGTTTGCTCGATAACAATCAAATCTGAGATTATTTACAAATATGTATAGCATCGTGTTTGTGGTGATTACGGTTATGTCAACATCTCTTCATAGTCATATGTAGGAATTCCAGCATATTGGATGCAATGCATTCCGTTCACTTGCATTTGTGCATTTAATCACCAACAGTCCACGAGTTTTTATATACTGCATATGATACTTTGTATATAGACGCATATTTCTAGTTGTTAACGGTTGGCGCTAATGATTGATTGAGTAACTAATGTCATTGTTTACATAAGTTATTATAATTGAAATTAAATAAACACAACAATTGCAATTAATTCTATAATAAATATAGAATGTACGCACCTAAATACAGATCTTTGATTATAATTTACAGTTTACCAGGAAAAATAATTATCATGCTTAGCTAGAGTTTTAAAAAAATGTATTTATAATATTGTAAATGGTTGCCTGTTTTACGATCTCTTGCAAATCTGATACAAATGAGCGAAGAATTTTTATAATTCTCAAATTAATAACATAAAATTAGTAAAAATATTTATTATAATAATCAAACCTATTTTTTGATGACTTCAAGCAAATTAGGACATATCAGTAACAAAATTCATTGGCCATAAATAAAATATGTTATTGTAATACTCTAATGTAAATTGGGGTTTTATAATTTTTAAATATGAATCAACTGTTGATTCTTGGCACGCCTTGGTGTAAACACAAATATCTTTGGTTGTGCTAGTTTATTACGGTGATGAGGAGATCTCTGTATTTGTCCTTTGATTAATGTCCCATGTGTTGTTAACTGTTAATAACTGCAGAAACGTACAGCAAAGATATCTTATGGATGTTACAAAAATCTCCAATAAAGTCATCTACAAACCTAAAATTGAAAAAGTA
Source organism: Geotrupes spiniger (assembly GCA_959613385.1). Classification (NCBI taxonomy): domain Eukaryota; kingdom Metazoa; phylum Arthropoda; class Insecta; order Coleoptera; family Geotrupidae; genus Geotrupes; species Geotrupes spiniger. The sequence goes on along the minus strand of OY390736.1, from coordinate 20,231,221 downwards.
ATAGGACGAAGGAACCACACGTAATACTTAAGAATCATGATATAAAAATATTGGTTGGTGAATATATTTTAGAATGAAAATTTGAATATGTAATTTAATATATCTTAGAGGATTGAGCGCACAAAATATGGTCCCCCAATTATAAAATAATCTAAACCTTTTAAAAACTTAACTTGGAAGCGTCTGTTTACTCATATCGTACGTCATACGTCATACGCCATTGTTTTGCATTTCGTTGCATTTCTTTATATTACATTTTTGTAATAAACAGTGTTATTATTTAAAAAAATACGTCAAGTATTGTTCACCTATGGAAAGTGTATTTTCATTGTACATATTGTCAAGTTACCTTTGTAATAGTTTTGCTGTAGCCTTTTGACTTGAATTTAATTTAATTTTAAAAACACCTACTTCTACAGCTGTAACTTTTCGTAGATAAAGTAACACATTAATAATGAGGATACCTAAAATATTATTTAGTCTCTAGTAAATAAAATATGTAACCATGTAGGTATTAAACGGTATAACTAATAAAATGCAATCCTTTGGTTCCTCGAGTAAACACATTTAGTCCACTCGCGGAAAACAGCCCGCGTGGAGTTTATCAAACTTTGTGGATATATTTTATCATTAATCATTTGTATGATAAATAACTTTTATCTGTTGTGGGATACATTTTTAGGGTTGTTTGATATTTATTGCCTGCATGACAATAAGGCAGCTTTTAATATAACCATTATCGACTCTTTCGGGAAATTAAAATCATAAATTAATTTGAATTACTGAACTCATATTCACAATCATATAAACCCTTCTCATTTAAAATCGTCTGTAAGAAATTATTGAATGATACCTGGACAGAAAAATATACAATTAGACTAAAAACGCGTATACTAATTATTATATACAGATATTCTTCTTGCAAAAGTTTTCAAATAAAAAGTGCTTATTCATATTTCATAACTCAAATTCATTAAAAAATATGTAAATATATAAAAGAGGGAAGATGTATGTAATGTTCATGGATCTAAGAGCAGCTTTCGACAGGGTGGATAGGAAGATATGGAGAGACGATGGATGGAAAAAGTGGGAATATCAGCAGGGTTAAGGAAGAAGACGGAAGAACTGTGCGAGGAAACATGGTGTGAGGTGGGAATAGGCAGTAGGACAATGGAAAAGTTCAGAACTACAAGAGGACTGAGACAGGGGCAGACGGGCACCCCTGTGCCCGTTGAGCCCGAAATTATATAATATATATACATCGGAGATGGAAGAGGCATTAAGGAGAGGACAAGGCGGGGGGGGAAAGAAAGCAGGTGAAGATGCAATGGAAAGGGGAAGAAATCGAGGAAGTAGATGGGTGGATGTATCTGAGAACAACATGGACGAGCGGGAATATTTGGGACGGCCACATGAAATACGTAGGAGAGAAAGCTAGAAGGGCGGAAGAAGGGATAGTAAAGAAGTTGTGAAATGTGGAGAAAGGATGAAAATATGGGGGGTGTGTGTAAAAAGCATACTAATGTACGAGGCCGAAGTGTGGGGCGTGAAGGAGGAGAGAATATTGCAGAAAAGGTGGCAGGGGGTATTGAAAAAGACATTACAAATAAAACGATCTACACCAGACTATGTTGTCAGGAGACAGGACAGGAAAATATGGCAATAGAGGCTGGCAGAAGGGTAGTCAGATAAGTGGATGAGGGGGAGGAGACTGGGGAAGATGGTGTTAAGGGAGATGATGGCAAGGGAAACAAGAAAAACAGAACTATCAAAATGGGAGAGACATAGGAAGAGCCATTACGAAAAAGCAGGCGTAACATGACAGGAAGCACCGAGGCTAATGGGAGAAGGGAAGCAGATGGAAGGAAATCTCACTCACAAGATGAGTGGAAGCATTGGATAGAGGATTGTGAGGAGATAGAATTGAGTAAGGAGGAAAAAATAAAGGGGATAAACTGGAAAAATATTTTGGATGCGACAGGAGAGGGATTAGAGATAATGAAGAAAATAAAGAGATTGACGGAGGAGAAAATAGAAGAGGACCGGAGGAGAGATACAGGGGGAAGGAAGGGAACAGGCACATGAAATTGTAAATATGGAAATAGTATAATTGTAAATTAATGCCAATAAAGGTTGTTGTTTAATTTTCTCAAAACATGGCAATGGAAAGAAATACGAAAAAACTGTCTAGAACCTGTAAAATGATTGACGAGCTCGGTAAGGAAGGGAGGAAGGGGAAAGATCCAATTAAAAGCAGAACATAATTGAAGTGAACTGCCGAGCAACTGCTGTTCTCTTTGCTATATTGTATGTTGAAGAAATGTAATTGGATAATCAGTCAGAGAAAACGATGATAGTAAGGTTGTACGAAGTGCCAAACCAAATAAGATATCCTGCCCGTTTTTATTTTATTTCATCATTTATGTTTCCGCTAGTATTTCTTATTATTCACAATAATTTTAAAAATATTCACATTATTTCTTCTTTTCATTCACTTGTATATTATGTAGCTTCTCGTGGGTTCGTATAGGCGCTCTTTTCTTGCTTAGCACTTAAATCCATTTCTATATCAAATATACTATAAAATGTACAATACCACTAGTATCACTATATCATCTGCGTAGCACATTTCTGTTATGCAATTAACTTATAGTTTCCAGAAAACCCATATCATATTCTTTAAGCTTTGCCTACATTTTTTGTATCCTCGCCTAATGCCAATATGGGGCTCTAGATTGCTTACTTGTTTCAATTCAAGAATTTTGTGTTTCTACTATTTTTTATATTTACTCGCGGATACATTATCCTCTGTGCCAAGGAAGGTAATGTTTTTATCAGTTTCTTTGTATCAGTTTCTGCCTCCAGCGTTGTATGCTATGATAATTATTCATGTTCTCCATTTTTTGTGTGTTGTTTGGTTTATTACCTCCATTCAGTACTTCTTTTTTTCTGTTTGCCTTTGTATTATGTACCTCATTATTTCTCCTGTTAGTCTGATTTGTTTGGCTTTGGCGCTGTGTTGGTTTTTGTCTTCTTTATTACTTGTTCTAATTCGTTAATCGATCTTTAATTCATTCCCAATTTTCAATTTTCTTGCCTTTCTGACTTTTCGATATGTTATTCCATATCTCCTGGCTTGTTTCACATTAGGACTTAAAAGTGTTTTCGATATTTGTCATTTATATTCTTCAGTACGCTTTGCTTACGAGTTAACATTTTTATGGCGTCTCAAGCTGTGTTCTGGTTAGTTTTATGTGATTTTTTGGATTATATTTGTTTTTAATATTCGATTATATCGTACTTTAGTTTCGTCAATTCTCTTCAACTTTGTCCTTTTATTTCAAAGTTTCATACACTGCCAATTCTACAAATTTCTATTGTTGCTGCTGCCGATTTCATTGCGATTTTATAGAGTCTCTTTGAATTTACGCGATACTATTCTTTCTATTGATTCTTTTTCGTTTCTTCTTCTGAATGTTTTATTGACAGTTTTATTAGGAAATGATCGTTACTACTTTTCTCTTCCCTTTTACCTCTGTACCATAGTTCTAGTTTGCAAGACAATAATCAATAAGCGATCTCTCCCAGTGCTTGTTCATCCCTTGTGTATTTCTCATAATTTTGTATTCGCTACAACCAGCTAATTTTCAGTGATGAAGTCTATTTTTTCCACATTCCTCAACGTTACTGCTTATTCTCACTTCATTGTCTATTATTATATTGTATGTTTTATTGTAACTTTTTATAAATGCCATTGTTTGTTCAGTTTTGTTTTGTGCTCATTAGATAGATCACCACCGATATATATTTTCTCTGCCAATGTTGTTTTTTGTACGTTCTTTCATTTATTTGTTTGATTTCTATTATATTCCTGTATACTCCTTGCTCATAACGGCCACACCTGCGAGCACAAGCAGGTGTGGTGGACTCTTCGAAGCTAGACGTTGCCATTATATATCCCTCATTCATGTACTTCATTCCTCGTCCTTATCTCTTAGTTTCTGAAATATGCGAACGTTCATCCTTCGCATTTCTTGTTTTAGTTCTTTCTCTTTACCATTTACTACTGTAAATACTTTTCTTCTCTGTTCTTACCGTTTCTCTTAATTTTTTATTGCTCGTCTTTTTATTTAATTTATATTATAAATTGGTTCTTCAACAGTTTTTTTGTAAATAGTCTTATCTGTCCCTGAATTTTTATTCCTTTAAATTTTGTTTCTCTGTTCCTTTTCTCTGTTATTTTTCAGATTGTTCTTATTTTCCATTGCCTGCTGTTTTTCCAGATGATTCCATAGCATTACCTATCATTGCTACATTTTTGGGTCCATATTGAAAACATTTTGCGGTGCGATGCAGTCATGGAACATTGTCGGAAATATTCTATTCTAAAGTTCGCAAAAATCTATAAAAAGAAAGCAGAAGATGAAACGTGGTATAGGTAATGAGAAAAAGAAACAATTATGCATTGGTAATGGTATTATATATAAACCACCCAAATGGTGTTTTCTTGCATAAAACATGCAGTGAGCTATAAAAAAGCACATATATCAAACCTACATGAACTGGAAAAAATAAATGTGATTTTCTAAACACAAAATTCTATAAATCTTGTGGAATGAGTGATTTAAATAGTGATTTTTTTCATTTCGTTAATTAAATGTAGTATTTACCCACCTATGTTATTAGCGAACCACATTCAAAGTACCCATCAATATAATGGCTAGTAATAAGTTCAAGGATGAAATCATCGCAAGGCCGCTCTTTTATGAAAAAAAAATATAATAATCCGTCGAAACAAAGTTTATCATTTATATTATTTATGCGCCGGTAATCGATAATCCATTAAATATTACGCACTAACGTAACATGTAATTATTTCTTTAATTAGTAGCTAGTTAAATAGGTCAGGCCGGTACATATTTTAAGAGCATACATGAGCACATTTAGAAAATAACAATAATGATAAGTATAATTCAACAGTTACTTACTTAGTGGAGTAACCACTTATTGCCCTAAAACAAATGCAAAGAAATGTTTACTATCAACAAAAAACATATTTGTCATTGTAATTGCAAAGAAATGAAAAATATTTGTTATTCACACTTCATATCTGGATTTGAAAAAAAGTGTAAATACTCACTTCCCAAAGCAGTACATTTTGCAATGTGTTTTGTAAATAGTTATTGACGCTGATAAATGAATTCAACAATTTTAACATTTTTTTAGTTGTAAGTGTACTCTTTTTTCTGACCTCGAGAGTACAATTACTACAATTACAATTATATGTGGATGATTGGCATGGAAAGAAAAATTTATATGTTTCTAGAATACAAACTTGATAAAAGTATAAGTTCATTTTTCCTCGGTTGTATTATTTTCGTATGTTAACAACCGGATTTTACGTGTTGCCTACCACGGGAGGTATTTTAGACAGATTTCAACCCAATGATATATAAAGGCCGTTTCGACGTTTGGGAAAAGACGCATTTGCCATCCTCAGATTGGTCTTTACTCTCGTAGTGATGTAGAAGAACTAACGATGCAAGTTACTTATCTGTCTGTATATCATATGGTGCACAACTCGGTCTTCTGACTTCACGTCAGTAGACCGAGTCGTTGTTGCCGCTCAGTGGTACGTCATAGTTTCGTTTGTATGTTGGCAATGATTTTGGTATTTTAAAAATCTATATTGTGCACGTGGAATTTCATACCCTGTTCTAACGGGATTTTTGTTTTTGGGTATCTTAGCAGGGGTTCTATTTTCAGATATTGGTTGAATACCGCAACCCAACCCATGTATTTATGATCTTCTATCTTCTGTGTTCGAATTCTTCAATTTGGATATTTCTCAATCCCATGTTAGTGTCGGTTTTCCCGGTTCTCACTAAGTTTATATTTAGGATGACTTTTTGTTTGCAATTCTTCTCGTACATCAATACATCTTATACTTTTCCTCTTCTTGTTATATCTAACTCCTCTTATCTCCACCGCCTGTAATCTACTTGTATTCTTCTTTATAAGTATACATGCCTGACTACCACCCGTTAGTATTGGGTTGTATACTGTATACTTATATATTTCGAATATAGCCATTTCTTCGATATTTCTTTCTTCGTCATAAATGTTCGTCACTTTCCATCGTCATTTATATATCTGCTGTTTATATGCTTTCATTTATGTCTACGTCTTGTTTTCCATTTCTTCTTAATGTGACTCTCAAGTATTTAATGTCCGATACTAGTTGCAATTTCTCATTGTCTGTTTTTATATTCAGTATTTTTTCGTATCATTTTCTTACCATCATTAAATTTATCTTCATGCCATATATTTTTACCGTTCGTCCATATGCTGTTCTGTAAACTTTTTTCGCTGTTGCCCATAAAATCAGGTCACTTCTGTTGGCTCTTGAATTCTGTAACACTTTCATTATTTCGCCAACGAATACATTAAACAAAATTAAGCTTAGTACCCCTACCTGTTTTCGCTGAAATTATATTTTGTTTGTAAATGCTTTTTATGGCTTATATTTAAGTGGCATCTACTTTTCTCCTTTCTATGCCTTTCCACACTATTTTCCTTTGAACACTATCGAAACGTTATACTGTAAATATGTGATCTTGGGCACATCTTTACCTGGTGTAATTAATAGCATTAAGCCTCTATGATTATTTCAGACTATAGTGTTTCCTCTCTGACCCACGTCTAGTCTGTTCATGTATTATTTCCTTTCCATGCTTAATTGTATATCAAAATGCTATTAGATTTTCTTTCGAGTTTCACCATCTCAGTATTTATTCAATCGTATCATGAGGCTTTATTATTCTCCAGTGTCTTGATAGCTTCCTATACTTCCTGCCTTGTTATAGGGTCAATTTTTCCGTCATCTCCACTAGTTGGTTTGCCTTCTTCATTTCTATTGGTCTCAAGTTAGTTATCGTATAATTTACAATTCTACAAAATGTTTGCTCCACCTGCTCATTGTCTGTTTATCATCTGTTATTATTTGTCCTTATTCGTCCATAATTGGTGCATGTATGTTCATATTTTCTTTTTTTTACTATTATTTCCCACACTTACCCCGAATTATATAGTTTTTCTCTGTTGGTCCTTCAACCACCTTATTTATTTTATTTTTCATTTCGTTTCTCCAGGATGACTGCTTCACTACTCTGCGTTCATTCATTTTCCCATATGTTTCTCTTGCACAATGTTCGTCCAATTCTTTTCGATTCTTTGTACTGCTTCACCTCTTACTCCACTAAGTCAATTTAAATTTTTTGAATTTTTTTCCTTGCTATCCTTCACGTTACTTTTTCTTTCTTTACTATTTCCTTCGGAATTGATCTTTCTTCATTTTCAGCTAATAATGGTCACATCAACAACAATAATTAAAACGAAATAATTAATTTTACGTTGGCATTGACGATAAAGTCCACCACGTTATGATAACGGCTGAAATAGTTAAGGATCCTAAGATCGTATACATCAGTGTACCAACGAAAATATTACTTATGGTGTAATTACTCAAGCGAATTATATCTTATCTGGTTGTGTAGAGTTCTGTGCGTAGTGGTTGCTGTGAATCCTTGTTGCGTAAGAGTCTGCTGATTCTGTATGTTGTTCCACTCCGTTCTCAACTTTTCTCTTGTTTTCGTACCTCTTTGTTGTATTTCACTTTTTGTGCCGCGAATAGCTTTTAATGCCTTCTGCATATTCTCAATTCCTTCACCCTTGTCGATACCTTCTGCAATCCTTTCTGACTTTGCAATCAATTTCTTTATGACTGAGTGGAGTTTGTGTGTGTCCTTCGGTCGATATACAGTATGGCTCAGGCGATTAAAATGATTAAAAGTTGTAGTTGTAAATGAAGATTTGAAACTAAACGTTGTTTTTATTTAGTGAAGTCGCAACTAAAATTTGGATAATTTGCCTAAAATGGAACTTATGTGTCTACCGAATTGAACTAAACAAATAAATATTTACGAGCTTCGGTTGCACTTAAAACAAAAAAATATTATAATTGGGATTTAACATTGTGGACTCGACTTGCATGTATTACATCTTTCGACTTTTTCACACATGCAAGAAATTCCCACTTTGAAGCTTCACAGTGTGTGAATAATTACAACTACCCATTCATAACACAACATGGCAATTAGTTTCTAATTATACATTACGTCATTGTGAAATAAATTACTCCAGCATTGGTGATGTAATTTTGTTTACAACTTCGATGCATAACATGGAAGTCATCACATCTGCGCCCATTTATAACTTTAGCACTTGTCAAATGTATATATTTTAAACACTTTTATTTCTAAAATGCGCATTGCAGTGATTATAGCAGATACATTTATGATATTTATTTAGAATCTAACGTTTAATATATGATAATAGCGCCACATTGCGAGTTTTTTTTAATACATATAGACGTTTAAAGCAAATGGTGCCCTTATATGACCACTCGTAATTCTATATTAATATATTTTCAACCCACACATCTCTTTAATGTCTACCCATGCAACCGATAAACTTCGCATATTACATTACGACATTGCACAAATAGATTAGGCACTGGGCGCCAAGTTGACATCGAAAACCACATAGGATGTCTATTCCAATTCAATTTATTTGTAAATTCATTATAATTCTAATTGATTATTAATTCAGGTGAACGTAATGTTATTTACCAATCGCTTACTGTGGTGTCGAACGCATAATGCTAAACGTAATTCCTGGTTAATTGCATCTTCAACTAATTGTTAATGTACACCTGCAACTAGCAGAGTTAAATCAGATCCCCAAGGTCAACTAACGACAAAATGTAACATCTTAATTTTTTTGATTTCATCCACTCTAATATATCATTGTCAACTATTAATATTATTGACTCGGGTGCACATCCAGTTAAGGGAATTTCATACACAAAAATAAAATTAAATAAAAACATAAACAAATTCTCGTTGCCACATTACACTCAATGCCAAGCTAGTTTAAAAACATCGCATTTTGTAATAACCAAATAACCAACTTTTCTACCCAGTAAAGCCCAAAAGTCTAGGACGTGCCTCTGGAACATCCGGGTGGTTATCCTCTTTAGGTAGCCAATCTTAGGTTCTTCTCGTATAATGGCACGATGCCAGATCCGGCCAGAACATAATATTATCATTAACATGATATGTTTGAATAAAATTCACTATTGGGGACGCATCTTCCAATATAAATGTCTGCATTTACAGCTTCGCCCGTAACTCGCCCAACATAAGGTGTTGAAAAAGCAGGTTCCGAAATTGCGTACCACACTAGTACTTTGTCCTCAAATTTCGCATTCGTTTCCTTTTATTTCGGAGGTACATAATGTAAAATATTTTTCGTTGTCTATAACTATCATGGCATTGTTTTTGAGATGTTCTAATCTTAATTGTCTGCAGCGTCTTGGAATCCTCCCTAATTGAGCAGCCATGTATTTTGGACATTTTTGTCGCTTTCTATATTTTAAATTATTTTTGCTAATTTCCCTCTTGGCTGTCATATGGGAAATGTGAAATCTTCGGACTTATCTTCTTGTTGAAACTCATTTTCTTGCAGATTTAACCCATTACTGCATGAAGTTAACTGATGGATATATTTTATCAACAATGGTTGGGGGATTTCTACTGTGTTAAATAAGTAAATAATAATTAAAAATAATTAAATTATTTCTTATTTTTTGAATTACAGACAGTCCGTTTAAACGGACACTGTGCCCTCAGTAACATTGACATATTTCTGGCATATAAATTTGATAAATGAAACCTTCTTCAGTGGGCTATTTCCAACCCGATTAACTATCAAAAGTTATACCGTTACATAAATGTGGTGCTGTGTATGATCCTTCCAATTTTAGACCGATCTCGTCATCATCATCATTCTCTAAAATCATAAAATATTTATTTAAAAAAGAATGCTCAATTTCATAGAATCTCAAAATTTGTTATCGCCTTCGCAATATGGATTTAGAGCAAATACTAACACGAGCAAAGCCATATATGGTTATCTGGATGAAGTCTATAGCAACATAAACATTAAAGAAAAAGCTACAATTTTCTGTGATTTATGGAAAGCTTTTGACGGAGTTAACCATACTACATACATACCATTCTCTTAAACAAATTAGAAAAATATGGTTTTCGTGACAAGGCGATTGGATCGATTCGGTCCTATGCTGATGAAACATATGTTGCTTCTGATATAGAGAATGTCACTTCCATTCTTTGCCCGATACTGTTCTTGGTGTTCATAAACGATCTAGCCCACTTAAATTTAAAATGTAAAATTGCTTTGTTTGCTGATGACACAGCACAGTAAAAATCTCGAAACATTAGAGCAAATATAACATGGAGTTGGCAATAGTAAAGTCATGGTTCGACGTAAATAAAATCAGTATAAATCTGGAATAAACGCGACTATTAACATTTAAACACAAACAAGCACAATTAAATTTCAATATATTACTTAATGGTCAGGCTCTCGGAAACATGAAGTTCCTGGGTCTTTCAATTGACAACGAGCTAGGCTGGTCGGAACATGTGCACCGCATACTTTCTCGTTATGTAGGAATTCACCCTTCTACACGAGTCTTATATATTTTAATAAATTAATAATTTGTATTCGGAGAAGTGCAAATATTCAAATTTTTCGCAGACAAATAAAGTCAATTCTTATTGAAGCCGCCTTTTACACGTTGCACAGACTGGTATTTGATAAATCTAGCTGGCCAAAATTTTTTAACGCTTGAAATTGATCGAAAACAATTAACTTCATTGATATAGAGTTGTATTTAAAATAAAAATCAATTTTCACCTGTAATATACTATAGTGTACTTATACAATATGCAGAAATAATATAAAAATCATGAAAAAATTAATACAACAATTACAATGAAAATTGCGTTGTATATAGATATTGTTTTATACATATAAAACAACCATACATCATTAGTAGCAACTCAGATTTAGTCATTTTTATATATTTAAATTTTCATTCTCGCAAATTAATAGCTCTAAGGTTTCAGGCATAAATGATTTCTTACATTTTTTTTACTATTTTTCTGTCTGCTGAAATGAAGGGGTCTGATGTTAGCAGCAACCTCCGAATCACATCAGTATTACAGTCGATTCTGCTAAACATCGTTGCAAAATGTTGACGATATTGCCGAAAATGTTAATTCCTTGCTTCTGCTGCCTCTTCCGATAGCTGACCTATTGGCAGCAGAGCATGTTCAACTACTTCTAAGCCGTAAATTAAAATCTTATGTAAAGTCGGAGTCATTGGATGCCTTTTATGTAATTCTATGTATAGTTTTGCCGTTTCTTTCGTATACATATTAAATCTCTCTTTGTGGATTTTGAAACCGCTCGATATGCATTCAAGAATGATTTTAAATTTTTTATGAGTGTTACATCAATTTTCGTTATTTCTGCCGCCAAATCAGGGTCATCGAAGAATCTGCGGCTAGTATTCCCGTCATTGGAGTTGCCAAAGCCGGCTTTAGGATAGTCAACCCTAAGTCCCAATTTCCTTTTAAATTCATCTTGCATTCGTTCTTTGTTTTGTTTTATCAGTGATTTGTCTGATTCCGACTTCGCGGGTAAATTCTTTACTGGAAGTTTATAGGCTATATGCAACAGAGTCTCAAAAAGCCGAATTCTGACATGTAGAATGGATAGTCCGAATCTTCAAAGTTTCTTTTTTGACTGATCTTGGCAATGAGATATCATTGAATTCTTTGTTTGTAGCATTGCAGATTGTCGAAGTTCCCCAATAATGTGTCTCTTGATTCTTTTACTAGCATAATCAAAAGATTTCCTTGGCCGTCCGGCTGTTGGATGTTTTTTCGGTATGTCAAATGCTCCATTTAACAAATTTTTATTATTTTTTTCGAAAAGTCCTTTTCTCGATTTCACTGTTAGCCATCTTCGCTTAAACTCTGACTTGAAGATTGCAAATTTACGTTTTATTTCCTTGGTTTTATCCTCACTATGCGTATACAACGAAATCAAATAATTTTCGAAAGTTAATCTAAGGTGGCCCTTGATTTAACAGAGCTTAGGATGTACATGGTGTCTACTTTTTTTAGGTCTATACAAGAAAACTCTAGAATCCAAAAAAACGAGTTATACGCTTTAAAAGTCAGTAATTTTACAAGTGTCACTGCTATTTTTAATTCGCTCAAAAACATTCAAGTTCAAAGTACCGTTATATTATTAGTGTTGACAAATTTCACAAAATGTTTACATTTTCCTATTCGTTGGGAAGTTCTCTTTCACATTTACTTTCAATTTTTACTAAAATTCAAATTAAAAAAATCCGCGGTGGTCCGCACGAAACTTTCTTATACTCAGTTATACTACGTTTTTCGAAAAAAACTTTTCAAATGAAAGTTGTTTAGAATATCAATATCTATACTTTATGTAAGAATATTTTTTTCCGTAACGTGTACCGTTTTCGAGATATGGAAAAAGGTGATAAGAGTAAACCATCACTTCCGGTTGAGAGATTGCGTTCAAAATAGGACGTTTTCCTCCTTGCTACATACAAATGTTAAGTTTAAAGTTTCAGAGCTCTAGCTATAATCGTTTGGACGCTAGAGCGCGCACAGACACACAGACAGACACACACACAGACGTCATTCCGGAAATAGTCAGAAACGATTCAGGGGACCTCAAAACGTGTATATCCGTTGAAATCTCGAGTTCGAAAATTTTCATGATTCCTATACTTACTTATACATAATGTATAAGAAAGTAAAAATCGAAGTTTGTCCAGCTAGATAGGCCAAATTTTACACTGTCCGTTGGAAGAGTTTCTCATTTATAAATTTTGGCGTATCATCTTATTGACTTTTAATGATAAATTTACTGCAATTTTAATAATTAATATATATTTGACTGTGTGATCTGTTATTATCATGTATGTTGTTTTATACTGTACACTGTATGTCGTGTGGCATTTTATATTGTAATGAAATGTATTATCTGCTATGCACTGTCAACTTTAAGACGGGTAAAATAAATACTACTACTGCTATTACATAAAGCAAGTTAAAGTACAACAGTTCACAAACTACTGTTTTGTGTGATACACTTTGCAACATTGTTTCGGATGAAGACCGATGTGGCATTTCTCACAGATGAAATGGACCTTTTTGGTGCAAACTTTACATCTTCTCTCCCTTTCCTTGTAAGTTATAAGATGGTTGATGGTACCTGATGTTTTCACTTGGTGGTTGGATAATTTAACCTCGGGATAATGCCGTTCCACAGATTGTGAGGAGATCAATTGGGACAGATCTTAGAAAATTAAACAGGCTACTCGATCATCATTTGGACGTACGGTTTTCATCAAAAGAAATGCATTTGTTGTGGAAACATCCAGTAAATAAGAGAAGATAGGCCACCACCATTTTTTTAGCGCATACGAGTTCGATAAGAAGCAGCATGTTGATCCAGTACATCCACTCCTCCCATTCCTTTATTATAGTTAGAAAATAGTTTGGGTTGGGTGACTACAATTCTACTTTTGTATTTCGCGAATATAGTGTGCAAGTGCCTTCATCAATAGCATCGTAAATAGTGATACAAGTTACAACCTTGTTGTCCTTCCATCTGACCAGAGATATCTTTTTGGAAACAACCTCTTGGTTTCTTTTCCATATTTTTTTTTCTATAGCAGCGGGCATTTGCTTGTCTTGCATCTTGCAAACTTGCGCAATATCCAGAGTCTGCTAGATGGCACAATAGTGAACTTGATGAAAAATAGTTGTCGAAGAATAATTTAAAACCTTAGTTAGGTGGCATATTTCCTTGCTTGATGAGTGATATTACGACGTCGCCGCCGATACCAAATTTTTTTTTCTTATTTGTCGCTTTTCCGGTATATATGTCAAAAAATCATATATCCATTTGTTGCACAAAGAGCCCAGTTTTTAAAACCAAATCTTATAGGTTTTCGTTTTATGAATTGTTTTGGGTAGTGTTTAGCGTAATATATCATACTCTCATCCATAGACACATTTTCTTGTCATCCCCCATGAAATTTAAAAACCTCATTTAAATGTGTGATCAAAGGTCTAAGGGCAGAATTATCATTGAGATGAAAATTTCTCAAATCTGTTCAATCGTATGCTGTTTTGTAAAATTCCGTCAGGCAAACTCGACCAAAACATCCTTTTCTGAGGATATTTAGCATAACCAGAAAAAAGAAGGCCCCCAATGAAAACATACATTTCATCAACTGTCATATTTATAAAATTATTTTTTGTACTGAATACAAGTTCGTTTGTTTTAGCATGTTGTTTAGCAAGTCTTCTGTAAAAAAATATTTTAAAAACTCTAACGGGGTTTTGCATTGCCGAGCCGAGCAATTCACTATCATGCTAAAATGGTTTGGCTCTTTTCCATGTGAATTGGGTGGGTTTGATAATAACATACAATTTTGTGTATTATCAAACATAGGTTCTTCGTTTGTAACGTCATCTGCACGTGTGACCCAAGCAGTTGAGATCTCCTACGTGCTCATAGTCACCCAAATCTTCTTCAATGTCGGCGTCGTTACCATCTATGGGCGGTAGTGCAAAAATATCAATTTGGTTCGGTGTCTTGCACACATCATCGTCGTTTTCTAACGCTTGTAAAACCTGTTCTAACGATAAATTGTAAAAAGGAACATTTGTGTTGAACAACATGCCACGCATAGCGTGATACAAAAGTATTTTTCTTATTTATCAATGCCATTCATTCAAATATACTCACTAATGCAGCTAATTATTTTATCTAACAAATCCAAACTATATACACAGCTACATATAGTCCATTTTTTTGTAATTCGTCGCATCAAACACACACAAACCACTTGAAACATTTTTTTCGGCAAAGCAATTAACAGTAAGATACAACTGAACCAACAAAACAAGGCAAACCTTCCTCACATTCCTAATGTAACGTTTGGGCATTTGGCCAATCAAATTGTAAATTCTAACTTGAAGGACTTTTTGAAAAACTTTGTAAACAAAAATGTACTGTCAAACTGCAGGAGAAACTTAACAGATTCTCAATATCCAATGGCAAGTTGATTGCTTTATTTTTAATAGGAAGAAAATAAAACGAAAAATTTTCCCAAAACTTTTGTTTACATCAAAGCAACCCAAAACTATATAAAAGCATTAAAGATAACCAACACGAACATCAAATTAGTAATTGAGTGATATTAAAAATAAATATATTTAACGCTATAATACATTGGCACAGAATTTCATATATTTGTACACGTATTTATGAACAATTCAATTTTTGAAATTTCATAAGTCGAGTTCATTGCTTTTACATTACCAACCAACTTTTTCTTAATAAGCAATTCCAAGAATCATGTACTCATACGATATATTTCCTATGCTTCAACGAAACTGCTACGAAACTGTTTTTTTAAAAAGAATACGTAGTTGTTTGCGTCAAATGCACTTACGCGTACTAGAAAATGTGCAATTTGTGAAATTGCATGTTTCCATGAAACCTGTGACGTTTTTCGTGATAAAGATATTATTACTATTAACTGCTGCGTCCGTGCTATTGATTTATCAAATTTGTTTTTTGTTACCGTTTTTACTTATTTCACATTAACTTTTCGTGTGTAAATAGATAATTTTGCAATTACTGTTGAATACATTTTATAATTATTATCATGTACAAATTTAATGTATTTCAACATAACGTAACAATTTATTGCCAGTCTCTAAACGCTGCATATAGATTTATTTATAATATTATCCTTGATAAGCACCTTGTCACAACTTTTTGCGTTGCATCTGCCAATTCTAGAATAGATCAATGTCATTGTCCGTCTGCCGACTATACGGTGATCTCAATGAGAAACTCCATTGTGCGTTACTTTTTATTTTATCTCAGAATCAAAAAATGCATTTATTTGCTTCTTATCACTTGTTCCATCACAAAATTTATAATTACTAATTTGATTTATTTGTGATTACCATAAAATGCAACACTAAACTTTTGAAGCACCGTGGATTTGAGAAAATTAATAACTTAGAATTGAAATAATAATAATTATTCTACAATGTCTATTTTTATCTAAATAACAGTTGCCGTTCCTTAAGTAATATCGAAGCATAGTTTCATAAAGAACTTTGCTTATTTTCGTTATCGCGTTTCCCATCGCAAATGTTTAAATAACTTTTATACTTTAAACAAACATTTACGAGAGTAAATGCTAAATGTTTCAATGTAAAACTAGTGCGTCATACTTCCGTAGTTACCACACATACGCTTCCTGTCACATACAATCGTGTAACAGATTTTTGTATTCATGTATACATGATCGATCATTCGTCGATTAAATTTCCTACACTGTCGATATTAATGCTGAACAATTTATAATAAGTTGGTTGTTATTTTGATTTTAAAATGCGGGAAGGTGATAGGGAACGGTGCAGGAAGACGAGACCTTGCAAAAATTATCGAAGCAAAATCAACTACAAAATAAATTTGTCAAAAAATTTAAATAATATTACTATCGTTTCATTGCAGGCTTCCAAATTGTATTGCACCCGGTGTTAAACGAGAATGGTACAAATTGCATATTTACCATTTGTCCTCTAGGTCTTCTGACATGCAACCGTTCATCAGATTGCCATTGGCAAAACAGAGATTCATCACTGAAGATGATTTGACGCAATTCATCGACCCAATGCTCCCTCACCCTAGACCACTGGAGCCTGGACGTCGATGCTCTGGGGTTAAAGGAAGCCGAACAATTGGTCGATAAATTGTTCGCATAGACAGCTGTCTTTCCAAAACAGCCCTCCATGTAGCCCCCACCGACCGAGTTGTCGCAAATGGGTTAATTGAGGTCAGTCGCCGAAGACGCCTTTCTTGACGTTCATACGTTCGTGGCCGACACTACCTCTACTACGTATTTCTGAGCCTTCGTTGGACCAAGCTCTCCACACGAATGATTGTAGAGTCACTTCGACCCAATCTTCTGGCAATTTCGCGAAAGGGTAATCCGGCCTCATGCATTCCCATTCGACCCCTTTCAAAAGCAATTGATTGTAATGTTGATTACGAAGAACGTGGAGCATGACAACGACACAATGCAATGTTTAAACTGTCACTAGTCATTAAGTTTGCCTTACACACGAGAACAAGAATGCAGACAAAAAACAAACAGTTCGCTGGTCATGATGAAATTTTAATCATTTATTCCTTTATTTGATGTGTATATACCACAAAAATTTCTAGTTCGTACAAACGTTCCTTCGGGGTGCTCTGCTTTTTTTGGCGATCAGTGTAGGAAAACGACGTTAAGAGAACGGGACTGTTGGAGAAAGAAAAATGAGTGGGGGTGGAAAAACCAGACGCATTCGGCAGGAGCACCCGGATACAGAGATCACAGGTACTGGAGAGGAGAATGTGAAACTAAGTGGTAGTGAGGACAGATGTTACAGAAGTACTAAAGGGAAGACGAGTGGTGGAGAAAGAAGATAGAAGATATAATATTAAGGTTGTCAGGTGTGGAGGGATGAAAATAAAATACGTTGATGGAAATTGCGTCAGAAGGGGCTCAGGAGAAATATATTCACAGAGAAATGTGAATATAGATGGAAAAGTAAAGAGATAATCCGATGCTGGTGGGTGAGTAACGGTGGTGGTCTGGTGCGGGAACAAAAGTGGTAATTGTAAGAGGGAGAGATGTATTATGGGCGAGGAGCATCAGAGTCAAATACACGTGGACAAATATAAAGATAATGTGCTGACGAGGTTTAGATGGAAGTATAACGGGGCAGTGAGGAAAAATTGTGAACCGCGCAACTGGCAAT
This sequence comes from Geotrupes spiniger, assembly GCA_959613385.1. NCBI lineage: Eukaryota > Metazoa > Arthropoda > Insecta > Coleoptera > Geotrupidae > Geotrupes > Geotrupes spiniger. Next base: position 20,213,348 of record OY390736.1, on the reverse strand, counting down.
TCGGAGGAAACATGTTTGAGATCGGGAGATCGGAAAACTTTTTCAATTAAAAAATACTTCTTTATTAACGGTTGGGATCCAAAATTTAATAACACCATTCTACCTGCTTATAAAAAGTTTTTTTCCCCCATCTAAGTTTCTATAACAATTTCAATTTGCCCCAATGACATACAATTTCTGACAGAACTTTGGACGTCTATTTTAAAACTTTTCAAATATTTGACCTTTAAAGTTTCATATTACAAAACTCGATTCAAAACATTTCCATCGATTACTGTTAACTTATTCTGGATACATGAACTTTCGCAATATTGTCGAAGATAGTTTAAAATCTAAAGAGGTGTGAATTCTAAACAGAGAATTTTTTGGTACAAAATTTGAACGTAATTGATAAAAAGAATATTTATAAATTAAATAAAAAACTTTTTTTATTGACAAATATTGGTTTTTAATAATAAACGAATTAGAAATCTAAAATATTGGCTAATTTTGTCACAGCTTATCTGATATAATTTACATAGTGGGCCTAGGTGAGTGGTGTGATAACGTTTATTGCTGTGTATACTAACTAAGTAATATCATCAAGTGCGGTACTGCCTAATTTTTAATGTAATCTAATAACAATTTAAAAAATGGATCGTCGAACAACCGTTTAACAGCGAGAACTGGTTTTAAACCATTTCAAAAATGGCCAATCTATTAGAAAAATTGCGAAAATCGTATTTTTAAGTGCGTCCACAGTACACAGATTTCTGCACGAGAATTGCATAATAAATAAAGGGAGAATTACGCCAAATAAGATAAGATAAGTTATGCGCTCCAAAATTGGCTGTCATCCAATAGGAGTTAGGAAAATCTTGCAGTGCTGAAACTGTTCGGCGAGTACTTTGCTAACATAACTGTCCGGCGCAAACCAAATACGGAATTAAAAAAGACGAATTTAAAAGCTACAGTTAAGCATGGTGGTGGAAGCATGATTATTTGGGCTTGCATGTTCGCGCCTGTGTAGGAAATTTAGTCTTTATCGACGTAATTATGGATAAAAACATTTACCTCCAAATTCTACAACAAAATTTGGTCCAAAGTGCTGATCGCCTAGGCATACGACGCAATTTTCGCTTTTATCAGGACAATGATCCAAAGCACAAATCAGGAATCGTACAATCGTGGCTTATTTGGAATTGCCCTCACTCAATGGCACCACTAGCACGATCGCCTGACATAAACCCCATTGAGAATCTATCGGCAATATTGGATCAAAATGTACGAAAGTCTAAAATATCCAATAAAGTGCTACTTGAAAAATGACGGAAAATTACGTCACAGATAACCAACCAAAAAACTAGTAGAGTCAATGCCAAATCGACTAAAGGCGGTGATAAATGCCAAAGGCAACCACATAAATGTTAAATTGACAAAATAAAAACAATATCAGTTTATAAGTTAGTTACCTGAATTCAATTGTAGCAAATAAGCTGTGACATAAAATTAACCAATATTTTTGTTTTCTAATTGGTTTATTATTAAAAACCAATTTTGAGTAATAAATAAAGTTTTTTATTTAATGTACATATATTATTCTTAACAATTACGTTCAAATGTCGCATAAAAAATTCTCTATTTTAAATTCACTTCTCTTTAGATTTTGAACTATGGACTGTATCAAATAACCCACTGTATTTGTATCAGCACATTTGTATTAAAGCGGTAGATTTTAAGATAAAATAAGATAAAGATCATATTAACAATAATTTTTAATCATAAAATTGAGTGCAGTGTTATATATTAATTAACAACAACAAAATTAATAAAATGGATACGTATCCGTACGAGAAACATTTAAAAATCTATGAAACGAAAGCCGATGCAGGTAAAAGGCGGTGAATACCATAAAACTTTGTGCCTGAAAAATTGTAAGACATCAACATAAATACGTACTGCAAAGGCTGTGAACAAAATGACAAATACTAGAGAGCGACGAATGTTCCAATATTCTGTTATGTATCAATCAGGGATAATATAATTTGGGAATAGAACAACTCTCTACGAAGCAGATCTGGACAATGATGAAAAGGGACGATAAACAAAAATATTGGTCAGGAATTTATTTTATTAATTTCAATTTGTGAAAAAAAATGCAGGAAGAGTATAACACAAAATATGACGACTTGACCTAAAACACTTCGATAAAATAGTCATCCTAATCGAGATTCAGTATTTAGGTTTCACAAAAAAATGCATTTGATCTATTCGTAACACAAAACAAAAATAATCAACAGTATATAAAAAATCAACATGTAAAATGTGCACTTTTAAATCCTTTTGCTAAAATTTGTCCTAACCCTTCAAAATATGTTTGGCTGATGATGATGTTTTCCTCTTCTTGTTGTCTATTGATAAATGTGTAATAGGCTGCTGTTATTTGTGATGGTAAACTGCCAGTGCAATTACACCCCAACAGACGACCTCATTACAGAATTTGTAAAAATATTTTCTACCGATTGGGAAAAACTGGTCAATTTCATTCAAAGCGAGATGCAATATGTCCAAAAACAGTTAGAGGAGATCAGGACGATGATATTTTAGAAATAATTGCAGTTGATCACCAGTTAAGTACCAGACGCCAGCAATAACTGGAATAGCCATAGTTCTGTTTTCAGAATATTAAAAAAATAGAAAATACCTCACCATTTCACTCCAGTGCAGAATATATTACTTTGAGACAGCACACAATTTATTTCAGATGAGGCAAAAGCAAATAAGAATTTCGTTATGAATACTATTGTTAATGCTGAAACTTTTTTCTCACGCAGAAGCGTTTTCAATTGGAAAAATATCAACTATCGGGATACGCAAAATCCACATGTCATTAGAGAGGCACACTTTCAGCAGGAATTTAAGATAAATGTTTGACGAAGACTTTTTAGAGAAAGTTTAATTGGTTCCCTGTGAATTACCTGCAAATTTAAATGGTTATTCATATTTAAAATGTCTATTTTTGATGAGATGGAACAGTTGCATTTAAACCAAAGAAGCGATATGTGGTTTATACAAAATGGCACCCCACCACATTTTGTCTTAGTGGTGCGAAGTAATTTAAGTAATTAGGTTCCTTATAGACGGATAAGGCGAGCAAGTGAATTTCCTTGGCCATTTCGGAATCCAGATTTTAACCCCCTAGATTTTTATTTGTGAGGACCTATGAAAACACTAGTATGCTCAAAAAATGCATTGACAAGAATTATGGCAACAAATGCTGCGAATTTTATTAGAAATCAGCCAAACATATTTTTAAGCTTAGGACAAATTTTAACAAAATAATTAAAAAATGTATTGGTCAATGGAATCCATTTTGAAAATTTATTATAATATTTTTATTTTGTATTTACAAATAATTCAAATACATTTTTTATGAAACCTTACCTAAAAACCTAAAATCTTATTCTAATCGTAGAGAACTATTATGCGAAATAAATGTTGCTCCTTTAGTTTCTTTTTGTCTTTGTTATTTTAATCTTTAAGATAGTTTTGTGTGCATTTGATGTTTTAAATTAAGGAGTACTCTGCAATCTGTTGTTGCAGATTCTCATAATTAATAATATATTATATTTAAGGGAAAACATGTAGCTTTCATAAGAAATAGTTTCTGTTAAATCCAAATGTTTTTGCTGCAAGTTTCACTTAAAACTTTCAGCAAAAACATTGATTCATTGAATATTGATTATCATACAAATAAATTATAAAGGAAAACGAACTAACCTCAACGAAATTAAAGAAGCAATACGAAAAACTAGTAAGGGTGGAAAAGCTCGTGGAAAAACTACTGCATAAAAAACTTCTATTCGATTAACCATATATTTGAACATGAAACAATGGAATTGAATGTTAAAATGTTTTTTTAATGAAAACATCCAGCTTGACAATTATAACAATTAATACAAATATTTCTTACAACACACTACACCAGCATTTTTAAAAAAATCGATCAACGAAATTATGAACCTATCCAGAATATTATTTAATCATTATAATTTATAACTCTAGAATAGCTGGTTTCACGATTCCAGGAATTGCGAATAATGATGCATGTGAATTTCAGAGCGATAATTATACGTTGGGAGTAATTATTTGCTGCTTTCATAGAACCGCACACACGCAAACGAAATGTGTCTAGCTTTGTATGTAACAATAAATATATGTAATAAATATATAATAAATCGACAAATTAAAGGAAATTTTTCATTTTAAACCACTAGTATTTTTCATGCTACACTTTAGCACTAATCTTTTTTATCAATTGCATATCGCAAAAGTGTATGAACTATATAAAATCATACAGTGAAGAAAACAAAAATGAAGTTTCACATCCATTTGACATTGCAATAACAAAATAACCACATTATGCATCAAAATTTCGTAGCCATAAATCGTCCAATAAGATTTTGAAAATTAGAAAAAATTAAAAAAAAAATTATTTGCTATTCTTTTTTGTTATGGACTCAGAGTATTATTTGCAGACAAATAAAAATTACTATTAATTCAATAAGTATGACATCCCAATTTCACAATAACCACACTGAAAAATTATTGTAAACTTGATTACAACATATATTCATTTTGTTCATTTTCTCGTCTTATTGCTCTATAATAGAGCATTTTTTATACAGGCAATACATAAAAGTTCTCGTCAAGCTTGGTAGATATTGGTCCAAAGGCGAAAGCAAAGTGCTTAAATTTAGCAATGTATATCAGCACGAAATATTTATTTCTTTGATTTGCTCTTATTGTTAGTTATTTGTGCCTGTGAGATATTTGTTTAGTGTTTGTAAATTTTATGACTATTTCCTGCGTCCCTCCTAAAAGTGAATTTTGGAAATTATTGATGGACATCTGATATAGGATTCAGACCTCATGCTATTTTTATAAATTAAATTTAAATACGAGTTATTTTAACGGTCTATACATTTTACTTAAACAACATGGCCAGGAAACACTGCTTATATATATATATATATATATTAAATTTCAAATTCTCGCTACTGTAATGCAATGCTTAAAATGAACTGAATACAACAAAGAATATTTTGAGAAATTAATTAGTTATATCAGACGTTAGATGCCGCCCATCCTTAATACGATAATTTCAAATTGAAATTCGCGACAGCTGAAAGAACAGGTGAATCAGTAGTATGGCCAGCCGCCAAAGTTTATACTAACAGTTGCTTTATATCACCTTCACGTCTACTTCACAGCTTCTGCCATGAAATATTTAATTCATTGTGACTTTTGAAGATTCGAAACAAATGTAATAGTCCGGGATTAACTTTATGGCACCAATGTGTTACTAGTTACAATAACAGCAAGGCAATTAAATTTACAGTAATCTAAATTTAAAGTTACGTTAACGACACATTAGAAAAATATTAGTCGAGTACGGATGATTAGGTAATTAACATCTAACATTAACATCTGTAAAAGTATTATGACGATCAGCGGAGGAGGGTCGGATCACTGTTGGTAGGTAACAAACAATACAAGTGTTACTGAACTCTAACACACAATTATTATAAAATATTAATGATTTTTTAATTTCAAAGGATTAGGATTTAGGTGGTTGGTTATTGATCAGCTAAATATCTAACAGCTATATCCGAAGTGCGAACATTTCTTGCCGATGATCCAAGAATCCAAATAGAATTTTATTTACAGATATTTAATTCATCATTACAATAATGTTTGCTTATTTTTTCGTTCTATCATAATTATCATGATTTACAACATAAAAATGTTAGCACGTGATATATAGATTAGTTTAACCCAATAAATTAATTACAAAAGAAATGAAATAATTTAGGAGAAACAAAAAAGATTTCTTCGTTGTATTACAGAACTTCGTACGAAGGATCCGAGATTATCGATTGGCGTATATACGTTAGCTATTTGTGCAGATCAGTGGCGCCCTCAGCTCCGTTGTTTTCGGTGATAGTGCGCAAACGTTCGCATCCAAACTGTAGCACAGTAACAAATCATGTTATCCATCATCCATTTGTGGTTACACATTTTCTACATTAGTCACATAACTAAGGTATATATTTGGTTTCCCTTACGACCTCGTTTCACAGTTTTAAGTTTTCCCAAAATTTCCCCCTAGTTACGCCTCTGTGTTTTAATAAAAGGATATTTCATTAGAGAGTTTGTTGATGAGTTAGGTGGCTGTCTCTATAAAAGTGTCTAGATTTGTTTAACTTACAACAAATTGCGAATTTCAGTAAGACTACATAAACTCACTGGGGATATTTTTCTAGAAATACATATTTTCACCTGTTTTCCACAAATGCATACGTATATACAAAGTTTAGTATATTCACCAATCACCAATCGGGTTACCATTGGGTGGAGGGCCACTTCGTCTAAATTATAACGTATAAATGAGAAAGAAAGACAGAGAGGCACCCTGGCAGTCCATACCAGAACTTATATTTGTTAAATATTACATTTATTTTATTTATGTTTTATGTGGTACCTACTGCATTGTGTCATAGTTCACTCGTGGTGCCGATGAGTAGCAAAATTTGTTTTCATGACTGGACTATACAAACATAGAACTGACTTCATCATAGCTACTCGCCGATTGCGTGAGAACCATTCTTTTACGTAATAAACGCAATATACTCGTATAACGTAAATTTGATATTTCCAATAATTATTATCCTTACGTCGAGTCACGAAATAATTAAAATCACATTTTTGTATATTACTCCATTAAGCAGCAATAAGTTTATTGGTTGACTCACGATTAGAAATACGTTAGTCATAAATAATTATATGTAATTAAAGAGTGAAATTGAAATATACGATATAATGTTGCAAGCTTGGGAGGATAATAAAAGTTCGAAAATATCAAGATATTTGTTAGTTACAAAAATGAATTTAAGCGACTTGTTGTTCAATCAATTTAATTTATTTATTTATTTTTGCACAAGTAGTGCAGGTTTCTGTAAGAAATTAATAATCTTTGTATGATGTATGACTCGTCAGATATGCACTTGCATTCTGGTTACTGTGTATAATATAAATCCTCCCACCCATCATCCCTTTACGCATGTTATAATTCCAACGCTTGCTCGTCCATTTTTATTTGTATTTCACCTGTATTTCACCTCTGATATTTCCCACTCGAACAATCAAACTTCCTCCGGCATGTTCTCGTCCGTTAGTTCTGCATAATCTGTTCTATATAGTCTTTCATAGCGTTATGTGTCAATTTATTATGCTCCTGCTACTTTCCAGAACACATTACTCCTAAACCTTTCTTCTTTCATTTCATTTCTTCTTTTTTCTTCTTTCTTTTCAGACTAACCAGCTGCTGTCCACCCTTAATTTTCTACATCCCATCTTCATTCTTCTTCCGTCACACTAATTTGCCATATTGTGTTGGAAAATAAAATATTAGCCACTCTTAAATTATAAAATATTTTCGTCATGTACAAAAAATATTACTCTAGACGTTATTTTCCTTGAAACGTTTTTTAAATGTTATTAGAAATATGCTGCTTCAAATTCTCCTAATTTCAAATGGGGGACAAAATGCCCCTACTTTCTAACAATATAATAACATTCATTGATATGAATTGAATAAAAATCGTTCCTGCCGCAATCGAACTCCGCGAATAGGAAAATTGAATTCGCCAATTTTAAATATTCCCGGAAATTGATTCGCCACAAATGGTATGCACGCAGTGAGAGCCGAAAGCATAAATGAAATTACGCGAATGTGGCCGCCGAGTTTCGTGACGCAAGTTGTTGTGGCTTTAAAAACTCGAAACGTAAAATTAAAAAAAAACGTGCAAAGCCACGAAACGGAAAATGTAATAACTGTAATAATTGAGACAAATAACTCCGTCCGATTGCGTTTAAATTTATTTAACAAAGTTGAAGCGCGTGTTTATTATAACATTTAATTTTGCCCTTGAGCTCGTTTGCAGTGGTGTCCCAGATTTTAATCACAAGCAACATTTTTACTTACGTTATTTTTGTATTTACGTAAATCAATATAAAAATTGTCAAAACAGGTATGGTTGAAAATATGTGTACAATTTTTAAAACTCAAAAGCAGTGAATATGTCAATGCAGTAGGAAATGATAAAAATGCCAAAATATCAATATTTAGGCAATTATCAAAAATTCATCATCGCATAGAAATTTAAATATGCATAATGCTTCAAGCTTTTATAAAATGTAAAGAAATTACCAAACCGTCAAAGCCGACAATTTCTATCAAGCAAAAATACTCCAATAAAAGAAATAGTAAAATTTATCAAAGTAAATAAATTCTAAAATCCCAAAATGTTGGCAATGTTTTATGGTTTACTTGAATATGTGCGCTGTAAAGACGCCATTTTTACAACTTTTCGATTTTTTACGAAGTGTAAAAACATGCCATGAATTAAAATTATAATTAATAATTTTAATGTGTTAGCTAACCATTTTCAGATTTTCCTTCGGACATGTATTTGAACAAGTAATTAAAAACTAACATTAAATCATTTTCCTTCGCCAGACCACCTCTATGCTAAGCCCGGCGTCGGTAACGCTGCCACTGATCCTTCGTACACGTTCCGGTTCGCGTTTCTGGTTTATATAAAAAAACGTAAACATTATCATTTATCAAGTTTGTTTTAGAAACGCCAATACCCATACATGATTCAAAACCGTCTTCTCTGTTAACAAACATAGCATAGCAAACACTCTGCGTAGTCGATAAAATTCCTATTCCGTCATCGCGATTCAAACTGACAAAACTGTTTTCCGTGGCAAGGTTACTCTGCGAAAAAAACAACAATGGTCTCTTTATGTAACGCCGACGTGAACGTTTTATTTAAACCTGCTAGTAGTTTAGCTTCGTCAGAACTCTCGTTATGAATTCGTTTTGCGGATATTCTATAAACTTTACTTGGGTTCTGATAATCGATTGTTGTTTATATTTCGCTTAGTTCTCAATAGATTGCATATACACACATATTTAAATTCTCTGAAATTAAATAAAAATGAGATGTATGAAAATGTAGGTTTATAATTTAGAAGGGGCGAGTTAATCGCACTAAATCATGTGAAAGGATTTTTTTCATATCCACATCATTTTTAGAATAATACACAATTCAGTTAATTTTTGGTATTGGTATTCGAAGTCGTGCAACAATCTTTCTTTTCGAAAAAAATATAGTAGTAAAAACATCGATGATTGGGAGCGATGCATAAAACTGCATGTAAATTGTACGGAATGCAAGATGCACAATATATCTGGAATACTAGAAAACGCCCATCGATCAAAACTACTACACCCTTAATAAGTGGCGCCTATTGATATAATTGCTTTCCCTATGACACCCAACAGCCCAATGCAAGTCAAGTATACGTTTACGTTACCAAACTCTCCTCGAACGATGCCCGAGGACTGGCAGATGAAGCTCTCACATGGGCGTGCATTCGGGTAACCAAATAATACGGCAAGCAACATGAAAGACAAACAGTAATTAGTGATTATGAATACCGACCATAATTAGTATTAACATACCTGGTGCTCCAGCACCCTTGCTTCAGCACTCTTGGGATCGTGCCTATACATTCTCTATCCGTCTCTCCATTGCTCCTCAAATGGTGATCTTCGTATACACCTAAACGTCAGTTCGTAGCGTCAAAGAGAATAGTTAATAGACATAGTCAACCAGATAGTCAAGTCACGTACGATGCACTTGCGTGCTCACTCCCATTACCTGACCAGAACAGATACAATGGACCACTGGACTCACCCGCCCAGGTCAAGCGATCACGCCGTTACCTGCGTGTTGCAATACCTGCATGTTGTAATACAATTCATCGAATTGTGTGAATATGCCCTAGTGTGATCCCGCCTCACAACGCTGACAGGTATGCCGCATTCCATGACGCAGGGATATAGCTAGCTAATAGATAGCCTTTCACCGGCAACCTGTTGCATCTCGCAACAACAACAACAACAACAACATGCGTAACAATGGCAACAGCAACACAGCACCAACAGTAACACCACTGCATTCGGCCTGCATAACTCCACTGGCAATCACTCACCTAACTGCAACGTACTCAAAGCAGTTGTCATTAACACATCTCAATAATACTAGTCATTGTTCACACCAATGACCACATTACAAATATCACAATAATAACGTAACTACTGGGACAAACACTCGCCTTATGCCACTGTGCGACTTCGCACGCCACTGTGAGAGCACGACTAATACTGTTCGTGGACCGACGATGAATATATTCGTTCCGTAAGCAACCTTAACCAAGTTAGGGCTAATGTGGTATGGGGGAAAGCAATAAACCTCTACAACGTTTTCCTCATCCCTAATATAAGTCAATGCGTGTAAAATATGTAATATTGATATAAAATAATATACCTAAATGTCTTAAATAAAACACAACCTTAATCGTTTGATATTGTTTACAATTTTTAGCGTATTTAATGGAGGTGTGCAGTTTATAAACGAATCGTTCTTTTTAAATGATTTGTTGGTCAGAATCGAATGCATCAGCATTCTATGTTCTTCATTTTGTTCAGAACGGTTCGCGAGGCTACAAACTGAATGTATGTTATTTAAAAAGGGAAGTGTTTTCAAAATTTACGAGGAGTAAAGTAGAAACTATTTCTTTTACTCCTTAATTTCTTTTACTACTTTGAACGTGGCCTACTGTTCATGAAGGTATGTCTTGGAGTAAACATTTTTATTGTTTATCCAAAAACCAAAATTCCGCTCGAAGAAGAAGGTGTATCCGAGATCCCATGCAGGTGTAATAAAAAGCACATTGGAGAGTCTAGCAGACGCATAGAAGTCCCTTAGCTAGAGCACGTAAGAACAAAAAGACAGCGTCATCCCTCGTGAGCAATAGGCTTTGAAAATACCAGGTTTTCAAAAAGGGAACAAAAACTACATTTCGGTTCATATTATTTTCATGTTTTAATCCTTGAGTATACAAAAGAGAACAAAAAAAGACGGAAATGATATCATAAAGAAGCCAAACATGGAAGAAAAAGGTATTGAAATAATTTAAAAAGAAATGCAAAATATAATAGAGAGTAGGAAAAATAAAGTGGTAATGTTTGGAGCGAGGATGGACACGAGTGGAAGAATTGATCTGGAGGCAGACATGAATGAATTCTTAAAACAGAATGGAAATAAATATTGTGCTGAAGACGGTCACAAAAATAGGAGAAGAAGTATACGCGGTAGAGTAGAAAACGATCTTGACAAAAAGATAGTAATGAAGAACAACGTGAAACTAAGACAGCTACAAGAAATGAGGGCGTATATTAAAGTTGATTTAACGACGAGAGAGAGAGAGATAGAAAAACAATTAAGAGCAATGGCAAAAAGAAGCTGAAGTCAGTAAGATCAAAATATGATATAATAAGGTAATAAATGGAGAAGTACGGTGATGGAATGAAAATACAGAAAAAACTGAAAAGAACAATGGAACAGGAAAGAAGGAAAGTAAAAACATATGGAAATTAGCGACAGGAAATGTAAGAAGTATGAATGAAAAAGAACAAGAAATAAGTGAGGAATTTAATAAATTTTCATTGGAGATTTTAACGGCAACAGAAACTAAAAATAAAGGAAGAGGAGAAGAGATCCTATAAAGGGGTCAAATCTGAATATATAGTGGGGTAGCGATGAAAAGACGAGGAGAGGTAGGAGTGGGATGCCTGATAAATAGAAATTGAGAAAGAATATCAATCATATCATGGAAGGGACATGCAGGAAGAGTTCTCACAGTGAAACTGAAAATAGAGTGAAGAATAATAACAATAATATCAGTATATGCCCCAATGAACATGCGAAAGCAAAAAGAAGGACATATTTTTGGAGTAACTGAATACGTATGTAATGAAAGATATGATATGGCATGGTGGGAAGAGAGGGCAATGGGGTATGGGTAAATAAAATACGTGGGGTGGATTCTATTAGCGACAGTTCTGCAGAGGAGGGAAAAGGGAAGAGAGAAAATACAATGGAACTCTTTTAGAAATCAAAAAAAACGAGAACAACAAAGAAAGGAGAAAGTGCAAATGACGACATCGTTTGGGACAAATGATGCTAATGAAAAACTTAGCAAATGGTGTGAAAGAGGAACAGCAGAGAGGTAGCAATGTTATGAAAATTTTGAGGAGTGAGATAAGAGAATTAAAGCAGAACAAAGAGAAATTAAAGAAGAATTAAAGAGCCTGAAGGAAGTTAATGAAAAGAATTGGAAGGCCCTAAAGAGAAAAAATAAAAAAGAACGTTGTAATGCATAATGCATGGATACGATACAAGTGACCAAAGGGTTTTGCGAGGTTCTTGAGGAAAATTCATGCAGTGCGAACTGGAAATGAAAAGTGGAAGTAAATGCGATAAGGAGAACTGGAAATAAAACCTGTTTGATCGAACTAAATAGCGTAGGTGACAAAATTACAGTAGTGAAAAACAAAAATAAATCAAGTAGTTTGGAAGGGATATACATAAACGATGATACGACAAAAAAGTAAAGAGAAATACAAGAGATGCTCATGGAAATGGCAAAAGATGAAAGACGATAGGTGAAAGTTATAGTTTTAAATGTAGGACTGTTAGAAATGAAAATAGCCACCTAGAGCACTAATCAGACAAACTGAGTGGAAAAATATGATACAGATCTATTAGTTATTCAAGAAACAAAGCAATTAAGAAGATATACTAGGGAAATGGGAAAATGTGTATTTTTAACAGTGGAATAATGTTATAAAACAAGTGATAAAACTCAAAAAGGATAAATATATAAAAAGCAAAGAAAATTGAACTTAAAAACATGGTCAGAGAAAATAAGGAAAAGAGGTGGACAATTTCTGGAGAAAACATGGAAATAAATAAGAAGAGTAACCAAAAACTATTCTACAAATACTAAAAATATGAGAAAAGAAAAACAAACCACAGTATAACAGAGAAGAGCGAGGAAGCAGAAATATTAACAGACGAACAAGAAATAATAGACAGATGGAAACAATATTTTCAAGAGGTACTGTGCGATGGGTAAGAAGGATATTTAGAAGGCATGTTAAAGATAATGTGAATGATGAAAGGAAGACAATAGACAGTGGGAAGTAAAAGAAGCTATACAAACTATGAGAAATGACAAGGCGGTAAGGCACGACGGAATATCGATGGAAATGCTAAAGAATATGGATACTAAACGAGTAGATCTATTCTCGAAAATGTACCAAAAGGCTTGGAAAGATAGTGATCCTTAAAGACTGGCAGATAGGGGTAATAATTCTTTACAAAAGAACAAGACCGTGTGATAATTATAAAGGAATAACAATTCTAAGCACGGCTTTAAAGGTATACGAAAAGATATTAGAAATGTTATTAAAAATACATCGAGGCAACGATAGAGGAACTGTAATGTGGGTTTAAAAAGGCAGAAGCGCTAATAGTCATATAATTACATTAAAATAAATAATCCGGAAAACCCTGCTAAGGAAGACAAAAGCATTTTCGTGTTTATTGTCTTGGAAAAAGCCTTCGACCGTGTTAAGAGAGAAAAACTATGGAAATATATGCAGGAAATGGGGAAACAAAGGAGTTCCAAACAATGGAAGGACTAAGGCAAGGAGGAGTGCTGAGCTCGTACCTTTTCAGTTTATTTATGGATGGAATTATTAAGGAGCGTCAACCACAGATACAGAGATTAATTCTGGATATACAGGATTACAGCCAATGCGGGAAGTTAGAAAGGTCTACGGACTAACATGAGCATATGGAATGATATTTTTAAACAACAAGGAATGAAAATAAATATAAATAAAACGAAAGTGATGACAGCGAAACAGGAAAAAATATTCAATACACAAGTAGAAAGAAACAAAAGAGAACAAGTAACATCCTTCAATTATTTGGGAATAATTGAGGAAAATGGGAAACAAGAAAATACATAATGAACATAATTAGAAAATCGATGAACACATTCCATATGATGAGACATAGCTTTATAAGAATGAACGAGGTAATAACACAAACCAAAATGGCAATATTTAATACAATATTTGGACCAATTCTAACCTACGGAAGTGAAACATGGACACTAACAGAACAAATGAAAAGCAAAATACAAGGAGTAGAAATGAAATATCTAAGAGGGTTAAGGGAATTAGAAAAAGGGATAGAATAAGGAATGTGGATCTAAGAGACGAACTACAAGTTGAATCATCAGTCAGATGGATGTGGGAAGTCGGATAGGAAAAAAAAGAGAGCGAGGGGGACCAAGAAAAAATGCTATAATGCAATTGCGAAGCACCTGCAAAAGAGAGGGTGTGACAATGAAAGAGGCAACGGCCATGGCACAAGATAGAAAGCAGTGGAAATTCGCAAGCACAAGAACAATAAAGTTAAGATGAAGTATTAAGAATAATTAATATAGAGACAGTAGTGATAGAACCTGAAACCGAAATGTATGAGGTATGCGGTTGAAATTTTAATCCGTCGACCATCATTTGACACCTACGTCACGCCAATTTTTATTGGAATTAAATCCTTGGCAAATATTTTTTGATTATTCGAAGACCTTATTTATTTTTTTCTCTCTTAAACCAGAATTGCAGCAAGAGAATTAAAAATCATGGACTAACTCCTGAATGCCAAAAAAGTACGCAAAATATCCCAATCGTACTTTTACTTTCAAGGTAAATGAATTGACAAAAAGATATTTTGAGAACAAAATCCTAACGGAACTGAAACCAAACAGAATAAACCAATAGCAATGAATTTCGGAAAAGACTCGACTAAATAATCATAAACGTTAAAATCGCTTATACTTTCACTCTGTTTGAACAAATTTTGCGAAACGCAACTTTGGTGCCGCATTACGTTTTATTTGTATTACGTTTATGGTTTCGTATTATTGCTTAGTTATTTATATTGTTTCCATACTGGTTTCGTGAAATGAAATATTTGAAATTTATTGTTCCCGGTCATTACAAATGCTTTTTCGATTTTTTTGATTATTCTGTCAATATTGGTCTCTAGGTTTTTTATTTCCTTTCAATTTAGTTAGTACTTTTTACATTCGTTTGCCATGTGTCCCTTTAGAAAATATGACAGCATTCTAGTTTTTATATCTGGGAAAAACTGAAAGAAAGTCGATTTAATAATGAAAATTGTCTTTGCTGATTTTTTTGTGAAAATGTACTCGTTACTTCTATTAATAGTTTAAACTCCTCGCAGGTGTGCTTATTATATTATATGTGGAATGTGGGCCAAAAACAAACCATGTTTAAGCGAGCGTAATTACCCACATTTCCTACATTAATAAAAAATAAACAAAATTAATTAATAATTTCATTTTGTTAAAAGAACGATATTAAAATAGAAGTATGTCTACTAGAAATGTGATAAATTTATCGCACATCTGCTTTCTATGCACCAGTGATCGCGATATAAATAACAATTCTGAGTCATGGGTAGCGAAATTTGGCAGATTTTTCACGACTGCCACCACGCGGCACATGTTCCTGGCGCGGCAATGCCAATGATGTCATTCTGTACGTGACGTCATCTATTTCGGAGTAATTTCACACGCATGGTCGAAAACCCACATCGTCTTGTTTCTCAAAATATACTTTACCCCCACACAGATCGGGGATGTAAAATGAATGGCCATTCCTTAGCGTCAATAACAAAAAATGCTGGCCGAGTGGGCTCTTAAATTCAATAAGCTATTACGAGATAAGCCAACAAGTTTGTTTGAACATAACATCGCTAACGCACAAATTCCGTATATAAATTCGTGTCACGTTAATTTACAAAGCAATGGAATGGATATTTTTGATAGTGTGCAACAGGAGTAAATTAAACACCACACATGGCAATTCTTGATGACATAAATCAATTGTTCACAGGTTCAATTTTTATTTCCAGTTTTCGGCGACAAATTAGCAAAAACATCAACAGAGAACATAAAAAGTACAACCGACACAACGAGTAAAATAAATTAATACCCATGGATACAAAAGTATTCATATATTATGTAGTATGTTATTTTTTCATTTCTTATCTCGGTAATTGGTAATTATTATGACAAAACTCTTTTGTGTGAGTATTAGCGCCATCTAAAAAAAAAAACACCGAGCTATGCAAAAACCTAACTAGAGGAACAGAATCATATAAGAGCCATTGCATCCCTTCCAGTAACAAAATAAAAAGATTTAATCACAAGCGAAATAGGTAACTTCTCTTTCAATAGTGAAACTGAACAACTTTGGATTATGCAACAACAGGAAAGTCAGGTTATAAATGTTTTTCAATTTCAGACAGGTTTTGTAATGTAATATTAAAAGATAAATATAAGCGGATAAGTCACATTTTCTGGCTGATAATGACGAAAGAATAAAGATATATTTGTATTTGTATTTGTATTTGAATATTTGTGTAATTGTAGAGACCCATAATAGGGAATTTTAGTAAATATGAAAGAAGTGATAAACGATAACGAATCAATATGAAATTTGCAATAGAAAGGAGAATGACAATCGCAAGCATACTGTTTTATGAGTCGAGAGCACAGATAGTTTTTACCACGGTCTGTGGAGAATGCAATTATCTAACAAAAAAATAAACTTAAAGACACGAAAATCGCAGTACTGGAGGGTTTAACAAAAAGAACAAATAATGGTGAAATATGTGTATAGGTAAAATTCATAAAAATCGTAAAATTCATTAATTTATCCAGTATGATAATTTATTAAAATATTACCATTGCAGTATTACTACCTCATGGATAACTACACTGATTATCTTTGTATTTGGTTTTTCTATATTCGACGAAAAAATCTTGCATTCAACAGTAACTCATGCACACTATTGGATTAATTTAGCTAAACTGCGATTTAATCCTGATACCAAAACAGTTTGTATTTGCGATGAATGATGTAAATGATAAGATCTCATGTCTAAATAACGGTCTTCTCGATCTCTTCGACAAACATGCGCCGTTGGTTACCAAACGCTTTACGAAGCGCTGTACCCACGGTTGATCGATAATTTAAAATTGCTCACGAACTTGAGGGACAAAGGCAAATCAAATTATCAAGCGTCAGAATCTCCCGCGCATCGGGAATGCTACGAGTCCTTGCGAAATTTAACAAAGTCTAAACTTAAAAACAGAAAACAGTATACTTTTACGTTGCTAGAACAAGTTCTAGCCGTACTTTATGGAAACACCTTGAGAACACTTAGATATACATATAGATATATAAATATTCTGGAACATAAATACACTATATAATATAATACACTAAATACATAGTTACTTCGTTAATAGTGTTTCAAATCTGTTCCTCCTTGACTACGATCACAATAGCAATAACCTTAAAACTTAATCACGTTTTCTTTAACAGATTAAAATATAGTATCTAATGTAATTGATACGATGGAAACTGATGCTGACAAAATAAATATTGTTATCATTAAATTAGGTTGTCCATATTTAATTGCTTGTGCTATACATATTAATTGTTTAATTGAAAAAGTATAGTTCTAGACTGCCGGAAACATTCTCTAGTGTATTTCCTCCCAGAAAATAATGAGCTCTTGCTTAAACGATTGAAGACCAAATCCTTCCGACTATGCCAAAAGTCCTTTAACGAGTAATGCATAAAATGCACCGATGATACTAATTGCAACTAATCAAGGATATGTAAGCATTTTAGTGTTGTTGGATTTTAGTAAAGCATTCGTTATTTTAAATTTTGTCATTAATTCTGCAACAAATAGGTTTGAGTCAAAATACAGGTTGGAGGGTAAAATGGGGTTCTTGGCTTGGCAATGGAAGACTATGACTTTAGGCTCAAAATAGTCATCCTTTTCTACAACGGACTTTGTCTCCAATGAATGTATGAATGGAATTGCGATTCTGGAAGGTTGTCATTCATGTATTGAATAAGGTAGATGACCCAATAATTCATACTTCAAATCTCTGTTTTCCCACTGCCAAAGCGCCTTTGCAGGCAGGTGCATTGTCGTGATGAAAGCTGTTTTTTTTTCTTGTAATACAGGCCCCTTCTCAAGAAGTTTTTCATCCAGGTGATCCAGAAGACATGCGCAGAATTGGCCAGTTAAGGCCGATCGTTTAATACCATGTTGCATTTTTGGTCGTCCTTCACGTGGACATATTCAACAGATATACGGCCACGCTTAAACTCAGACGCCCATTTTTACACTGTTGGAAATGAAGCAGAAGATTCCTTATAAACCATTAACAACTTTGGATGAATTTCCGTAGGCGATAAACCGTCCACAACAGTAACGGCACGATATTCCAGTTTATTAATCGCAAAGCATCACGCACAAGACTTCTACATTAAAAATATATAATGATAATGAAAGTATGAAGAAAACTATTTAACAGATCAAGTTAACACTTAACGTTCGTTATTGGGACACGTGTAGTAACATGAAAAACAATTTATCGATAGCATCCTTATCCTCGTACGTCAATAATCACCAACAAAGTATAAAGACTGATAAGTTCTCATTGCCAATTTTCTTAATGCAAGGAGTTCCTTACGGTTCCATCTTAGGTCCTGTAGATTTTATAATTTATTCCCGCAAACTTTCGACTCATAGTACATTGTCGAAGTATGTTGATGTAACCCAATGTTATTATTAATTCTAATATGATAATAATATATATAATTAAATCTAAGGACTGGGAACAGGGTGTTGTATACCCAAACGGAGATTTGTAGAGCCTTTATGAATTGTCGGTTGTACATAATTGGCATGTTAATCTGGCAAAATCACAGGAACAAATATGGCCGTCCAGCGTCGTCCTGAAACACATCGCGTGGGTCGGTTTGCCGGAAGCTTTTTTGCTGCCCATCAGGAATCTGGTGACAAATTTCTCGACCAGTTCTGCCAAACAGTTGACAATTTCTCGCGGTACTCTGAGGCTTCCCAGCATGAGATGATGTCTCAAAAGTTTTTCGGTACTCTATACACACCATGGAGAAACCACAGTTGTAGTTGATACATCTTGGTAAACACACATTTCTTTATGTAGATTTTCTTTGACAGCCGCAACTCCTTGTTTTGCCCTTCATTGTTTATTAACTTACTAACCGGTTCTAAAGATTAACCGGTTGTAAAGATCTTTTGAGGCAAGTTATCTGGCGATATTGCCTTTTTTGTGCATTAGTAACGTTCGTCCTGCCAGAAGCCACTCGTGAATACGAATTAACCCATGAAAAATCTTATTGAACTGCCTAGCCCGATGTTCATGGATTACTGTAAAATATTTCCACCAGAAAGGATTTATTTTCTGGTCATGCATTGCCTTCTGCTCCGATATAGCACGACATATTTCTTCAGCTGTATTGTATTATTACATGCTTCCATGATGACTCAAGGTATACCCCTGCTGTTAGCTGATACAACTCCCACCAAAATACTCTCAATGGTTTCAACTGAAGGGAGCTTCCCTATACTATGTATGTTTATCGATAAACCGCGTAGTCTGTATATCGATAAACATACGGTACTGTTCAACCTGCTTTTATGTTCGGGGAAACTTTTGGTAGCCTTAGTGCCTATTTGTCAACTCTGTCATGATGTGCTGCAAGCTGAAGAGTGGGGTTTTTAACTGTTTTCGTGTATGGCTTCGTGTGGGTAACATATTGCAACAGGGCGTCAATCGCCGATGCTCTTTGTCTTTGCTTGATTTTTTGCAGTAACATATATATTATGATTATTATTATTATTGTCGGTTTTACAAAATATATTAACCTTAGCTTTCGAAATCTTAGTTTATCACATAGTTAATTCAGTGTTACTTTGATTTGTATATTTACTTGGCATATCTATGTACATGGGGTCGTGTACAAATTTCCCCCTGATCTAGCCTATGCATACAACAAAGTAATTCTGTTAAGAACGATGAATGAAACGGAAAAGGAGATGAAAAAACTAGAGAAGGTGGGACGAAGAGAAGGCGTAGAAATCAACGAAGATAAAACGTACATGAATATTGGGAACGCACTTGAACTTGTAGGGAGAGATCGGAACACGTCTGTGGCGTATCTGGCCGTGATTGGTAGTTCATGAACTAAATATTCAAAAGAACTAGTTCGTCACTTGAACTAAAAGAACTAGTTCTTAATTTTAAGATATTATAGCTCACTGAACTCGAATGGCCGATGCGATATACATGTCAGTATATCGAACACGACACATTAATCGGTTGTGTTAAATTAAATTTTATATATTTTATTACAAAAAAAAAATTACATCAAAATAAATACACGATAAATTAAAATAAAACAATAAAAATAGTTACCACGAAAAAAATCCTTTTATCATAGAAAATGCAAATAAAACTGCAAAATAAAAATGTTATACGAATAAATAAAATATTGTATGTATTGAAACAATAATAATAATAATAATAATAATTTTAAAACAAGATTTCGTCAACTTTTAAATCGGATAGCCTCTTTCGCATTTTTGTTAAAACTTGTGCGGCTTTTGAAAAAATGTGCTAGCATGGAATCGATACTCCCATCAAACCAGAATCGTTGTTTTGTCACTTCGTACATGTGTGGATATAATTTTACCCTTTCTTTCCACCAAATCAAAGGACCTTTTTTTTCTGCTCAGCATTAATTTAGATATCCTTGGAATGTGGAAAATATTTCCAGCTGCATAATCGAATTGCCGTCCCGTCGTCATATTAGCAGCGTTATCTATGACACATGCAAAAATGTTATTTTCAATATTCAAATTTCGTGCAGTATTTTTTAAGCTGCACGAAATATTGTGTGCTGTGCTTTCATAAAAAGTGTGTATCCCAATAACGGAATACAGCTTACAATTGTTAATCAAATAACCTATAAAACTCACATTATTGAGGTCCATGAATTCGTTGTTAAGCACATGACGCTAATATCTTTCAATTTAAATTTCACAATTTCTAAATGTTCCAAATACAATTATGAAATAAGACTATTCGAGTGACGTTTTCTTGACGAAAAAGAATACATAAGAGAGGACAACACATCTTTATAAATTTTGTAAATTTTTATCTTCCCCTAAAGAGAAAGGACGGTGTTCTTTTGCAACCATTCTCACTAGCATATCGAAAGATTTTGATTTTAATGAAGAAATCGGTCTTAATGTTGATAAATGTTCAATTGCTGAACATTTTGCCCGGCAATGAATTTTATTGTATGTTTTAGAAGTGGATGGGTGATCGATTGATAGATCTGGTTGATACAGAAGTGGTTTCATTATCATTATATATTTCCTTATATGCGGTTCCACTTATAGTGCCTGTCTTGTGTTTAATGCAATTAGTTTTGATTTTAAATATCTGCTCAAATTTCCGAGTGAAGCGCGGAGTAACTTATAATTTGAAAACAGGTATATATTTACATTTTACTTTACTTTGCGATCGACCCTCTAGTGTAATATAGTGGCTCCAAATTGCCCTTCGTTTTTGACCAGGCATTTTTCTAGTAGTAGTAGAATAAATATTGTCGAAATTATACAAACTTTGTTTGTATTTAAGCACTTATATTACAATAAAGTATATATATTTATAAATCGTAATTAGAAACAAATTGATTTAATTTTTAACACGGAAATATTTACTAGGAGTTCAGCGATATACTAAATACGTAACTGTGTATGAACTAGAACGTCCATCACTTGTGTAATGAAGGGTAATTGGAGGCAAGAAAATTGAAAAAATGAACGTCTGTGGTAATTATTCGATTAGAGCCGAAATAAGGTATTATATATAATACAAGAAAATATAATTATATTGCATAACATGGAATGGTTATATAGCGATTTTAGATTTAAATAAAAACTTTTACTGCTGAAGTGTAGTCGATTCTAGTAATAAATTTTCTTAGAACGAAATCATCTACAAATACAATAAATATCATACAATTTAAATGAACTTGTACCTTTTCAACGACATTAAAAATTATTATATTGTATTCTGATACCTAACGTCGTGAATGAATAAAATGATTAAAATAACATACGTAATCAAAGAGAAAGTAAATGTGATTAGATCCTTCAAAGTCAAATCGATTATATTATATATGATTATAGCCATACATATTTCTTGCGACGACTCGCTTGAAATTACAATTAAAAACAAATAACTATTAAATATATATTAATATGTCTAAATCCTTAGTATACGCTCTGCCATTATAGAGTTTGTTGACCACATTATTCACTGCATATTTCATAAACTGAACAACCGAATTCGAAGCAATACATAACAGTGCACTATTAGCAACACTTCAAAACTATCAAAACTGTGAAATGTCCTGCCTGGCTTGCAATGCAAAGTTGGTCCTTTCTTGAAAATAAGTACTTCTGCATCTTGTAAATTACCTGTGCGCAAGTCCTTTGATAAATTCACGAGAACAAGCTGATAAACAAGGTACCTAACTATAAATGAGGATGTGATGAAACATTTGTATTAAATTATTATTTTCCTTAAACTGTCATAATAGTCGATATTGCATGTTGTTTTTAGCGTTTTGTAGACTTTTTTCTTGGTGGCGTGTTATGAGTAATAAAATTTCTCACAAAAGAAGAAAATAATGTATGTAACAAAAGTTCTAGGAAAATTTTTCGTATTATTGTTTTTCTATTAAAAAATAAAGCAATCAACTTACAATTGGATATTGAGAATCTGTCAAGTTTCTCCTGATGTTTGGCAATACATTTGCGTTTACAAAGTTGTGCAAAATGTCCTACAAGTTAGAATTGCGGAAAGATATTTAAAATATGGTTGGCCAAATGGCCAAACGTGACATTGTCGCCATTTATAGAAACCAAAATATTTCTAAGGCAACAATTGCTGTGTATGACTCTTCCTAAGACGGGTCGCCCTCGACTGTTGAATCATGCAAGGCTTCAGAACTGCATTGAATCTACAACGAGAAGATTAGGCCGAAGATTTCATATTTCCTATATGACAGCCTCAAGGAGAAAGAATTTAAAATATAGAAAGCGACAAAAATGTCCAAAATCAATTAGAGACATTTGAGGATTCCAAGATGCTCCAGACAATTAAGATTAGAACATTTCAGAAACAATGTAACAATAATTTTAGACGACCAAAAATATTTTACATTATCTAACTTCGAAATAAAACGAAACGAAGGCTTTTATACAGACAACATTGAGGACGTTCCTAATGACTTAAGGTATAAGAAAAAGCGAAATTTGAAGACAAGGTGTGGTGCGCCATTTAGGAAGCTGGTTTTTCAAGACCTTGTGTTGGGCGAGTTAGGGGCGAAGCAGTAAATGCAGACATTTATATTCGAAGATGCCTCCCCAAATTAGTGAATTTTATTTAAACGTATCATGTTAATGATAATATTATGCGAGAAGAACCCAATATTGGTTAAGCCATGTGTACCTAAAGAGGATAACCCAAAATGAAGAACTACAACGAAGAATCTACCAAAAGATTCGAGAGCTTAACGCACTTACTATCCAAAGGCTGTCGACGAATTAAAAGCGATCTAATAGCTGAAAATTTACAAACTAGCAGAGAACGTGTTTGGATCATCACCCAGGATATTTTGAGAACGTCAAAGGTGAGTGCCATATAGGTACAGAAAATGTTGACTCCGAAAAACACGTTGAGTTGAAGTTTCTTAATAATTGTTGAGCTTTGTGAAGAGGAAGAAGAAGAATCGAGAAAATTATAAGTGTCGATGACACGTGGATTCATCACTATGGCCCTGAAAACAAACAGGATATGATGGAAAAACTAAAAGGAAAATTCAAAAATGGAATTCTGCTTTTGCATGATAATGCCCCAGTGCACAACGCTGTTATTGTCCAGGATTCATCTTATGACTTTTTCCATTCAGGAACTTTGAAAAGCAGTTGATGGGACAAATATTTCTAAACGGCGAAGTACGAGTTTTTTACAGAGCAAGAAAAAAATGTATTTTGATGGTTTATTTTCGTTAATCGCTAAATATAAAAAATGCGTAGAAGTACAAGGCCTCTTTTATCAGCGTTTATTCCGCATAAACAAATATTTAGATTTTTCGTCGTTCGAAAAATGTCTTATTGTAATGAATTCAATGTTGGTGAGGCCAGCAACTAACCAATGAATTTTTGTATTTTTTTTTTTTTAAGAAAAAATAGAACTCGTCTCTCATTTTTCATTCTAAATATGATAGAATTCTATATTTTAAGAACTTCATTCTAATTCTAATATCCGATTTTTAGTACCACTATTAGCCACTATTTCCTGAGTAATACAAATTTATATAATTGTAAAGAAAACTGCCAGTGTAAACCCCAAATTGTCATTTGTAACTGCTATGTTCTTGTGTGTGTTATATAGCTTAAATATTGGCTTATCGATTCGGAATTGTGCACACATTTCAGATAGCGACCCCTCAGGGTGGAAAATACGTGACTCGAAACGTGAACATTACACAGCGGCTGGATTTGTGAATTTGAAAGCCTCGTACATTTTATTTACTTGCGAATATGGCGCAGTACCGTGTTAAAGTTTCAACAACATCGTTGGCATTTTATAAAAATGTTTGTTATTCAATAAAAGTTGATAATTGTTATTTTCTGATTTTGTGCCTGTTTCCTGGACTAGTAATATAATGTATGTATAATGTATAATTCAAATTGTGAGCCGTTCTATTATTTTAAATAACATTAAATCATGTCGTGGAAAAACTAGAGAAAGTTAAATAGAAAAACAAGACAAATGTACAAATATATAAAATAGTGAAAATCAATAAGAAAATATATACAGTTGAAAAGATACAAAAACATAAAAAAATTAAACTCAAATAAACAGATACAAAAAAGTCAACTAATAGGCTCTGGTAAAATATCAAGAAAGGAAGCAAACATAAATATGGTCAAACGAGTAACAAAAAATGTACACTACTATGAAAAAAAAACAAGGAGAAATGAAAAGTTAATAAAAACAAAAAAGAGGGAGGAAAAAGTGAGTACCTATAGAGGTACGAAACAATACACAATATAATGGCACACAAGAGAAACAAACCAACAAGTCAATAGTTATCTTAGAGATTTCTCTACATATGATTGCAATAATAACAATAAATAAATTGAAAACGAAACATCGACCGGGGCAATACATGAATTAATAAATGAAAAAAAAACTGATGATTTAGTCTGGATCTTAATTATTTATTATTCAAACGAAAATAAAATAGAAAACCAGATATATTGTAGAAAGCAGGAAATGAATAAACTTTGAAATTAAATTGGAAGCAAATCACAAAGAAAAATAAAAGAAATAAAAGAATTAACGAATATGAATAAAAATTAATATAAAAAAGAAAATCAATCTAACCAAGGTTTATATCTCATATAGTTTTTATTTAAGGATAATATTGGTGATTTCACATCTAATAATATTTACACACCTGTTTACTTTTTGCACCTCATTTATTCCTTGCGATCATATCATCAAATTATGGACGAGTCATAAGTAGCATCACGTCTTATTAAATAATATCCGTTTTACACAATGAAAAGGTCATCGAGATTATTGTCTTCTTACTAAACCGACGAATGCGAGTACGTTATTTTAAATTATTAAATTTTAAATTATCACAACGTGGGTTGTAGCTGGAAATTCTTATGATAATTTTACTCGATTTCTATAAGAAAACAATTTTGTTTGTAATATTCCACTCAAATTACTTTATATAAAAGTCCACTTTAATCATAATATTAACATGAAATTCTCATAATAAAATGTGCTATGCAACACCGGAAGAATAAATTGACTAACTTTCTATCCTCGTCGAGAAAATTAGTTATTGATTTTTTAAAGTAGGTTAGAGGTCATTTTCGAATTATTTCGTTGAGAAATTTAAAAATTTCTTTGATAACACATACAATACAATCGTGTTCCAGATTTTATGCGGGCCTCGTAAATAATAGAAATGCACTGGGGAATATTATTTCAATACTTTAGCAGATTCAAATAAATTTGCAATTTTATCAAAATTTCCCCTCGAGCGCGTCATTTATAATGTTAAAATAGGTTACGTTTTACTGAAAGACTGATTTGAAATAACTTTCATTCTTAGAAACAATGAGGTATTGATTTTTTTAAGTAGGTTAGAAGTTCTAGTCACGGGGCAGTATATTCGATCGATACCCTCATGTTTGTCGCACAATTTAACTTTGTAAGGTATGTTGGAAATTTACATTGGATGTGATACATTTTATTTTCAAACGCATTCTGAACAATTGTTTGTTACAACATATATGGAAGGTAATGAAATTAATATTACGATTAAATTGAATTTAGAATTAATTTCCAAAATTCAGTACCGACACGTTAAAAATTTAATATTATTGCAATAATAAAATGTTCTATGGCAACATCTTTAATTCTTTTTTAAACAGGCGTTTCATCATTTTCTGTTTTGTTCGTCATAATTTCTGCAAATTCTACGACCGAAATCATCTGATGACAATTCCTGCACTAAATATGCTTTTTCAAATATGTTTTCGGTGAGACATTATCATCGGTGGCCATTTGTCTATCTATGATGTTTGTGACTTATCAGTAACTTCCAGTAAATTGTTTAATGCAATATAATCATCAGTTGTTGTCTTCGGTCTTTATGAAGTTGGATGATTCTCTACACTCTTCACCTCCTCAAATCTTTGAATTGTTTTTGATACTGTAGAGGTACTAATTGGAGGTCTATTTGGATTAGTGTAATTAACCACATGACAAGGTTCTGAATGAGTTCTCCTGAGAAAATGTTTGATTTCAGTCAAATGAATTTTACTTTGCCTGAAAAAATGACACGAATTTAAAACGTTACTACTAAAGAAACCAAAATGTATTTTGGCTCGAAACGACGAAAGTGAACGAAAGTTCCTGACAAAACATTTTTCCTATTATAAACTTGTTAAAGTTTACACCCGGTCGCTTTATTTCACATGGAAGTGTTGAACACCTGTATATAAACTATTGAATATTTCAGCACTAATCAGCGAAGCAATCCTTTAAATTTAAATATTGATGGTAAACTTTATTTAGCGCAAATCGACGCCGATGCCGACTGCGTTCCAAATTACTCGGAAATAAATAAAGTATACGAAGGAAGCGGGTTACAGATGAAAATGGTGGTCAAATATTTAGTAGCAGGCAGTTTATATAATTCAGGGTGTCAGTGTGTCACGCCAGTGAGGCGTGTTGCCTGGCAACAGGCGCTTAGCCCGGCCTATTTTCGGGCTCTATTGATCCGACCTAGCTCTCCTTCACTTGGGGTTAAATACAGGGATGGACTCGTCGCAATCCTACAACGCCGACCTTGAATTTATCGAGTTTTGTTGTTAGTCTGCAGTCGAGGTTATTCAGCAGGAGGGAAAAAAACGATAACGTCCCATGCGCAGTAACGTCGCGTCCGCGAGGTTTTAAACAATTTAATTAGATGTACTAATTTTTATTATTCCAGTCTTTTTTAGCTCCTTAAATAATATCGATTATAACAATAGGCACTAATTTTTAAATACTGCAATAACACGATAATTTTATTAGGAATAATAAATTATCCAAATTTTATATTTAAAAATGATTTAGAATTTTAAGAATTTAATTAAAACTCACTGTAAACCTACCGAAAAGTAGGAAAAAATCGTGAGATTTATGCCGAATTACTAATAATAGCTGACTAAAATATTTACTTTTCTTCGTTTGTTTTCATGTTATTTTCGCATCTTGCACGATTGTATTGTTTTGTTTACTTTTTTGCTTTGGTTTTTCTGAGTTGCCTTTATTTTCAAAACTTACGTTAACTTGTTTTTCAATCAATGTATCTTTTTTATTTGTTTCACTTTCGTTTCTTTTATTTTAAGTTCCGTTTATAACTGTTATAGCTGTTCCATTGTATCTTCATTTATTTTAATTTCCTTATTATAATTTTATTTATTTTGTATTTATTCTTTCATTTGCACAGTCTTTAGCTTTCCTTTATTTTCGACTGGTAAATTATCGTATTAGGATTTATATAGTCTTCGCTAGATACGCTTCCATTTGCTCGATCACATTTGTAGTTGTTCATTTGTTTAAATTTCACTTTCGTTGGATTCATTTCTATTGATTCATTTAATTTTGAAGTAATTTTATTATAATATTTATTATTTGGTTGTTGTCATACGCATTGCGTCCATTTGTACATTACCTATTATACTAGACTATACTAATTTCAGCGGTTGTATGTATGTGTGGTGATCTGATGAGCTCAAAATAGAACCATCACCATAACACATTCGCTGCAATTTATTTTCAACAAAGCAGTCTTTAGTGCTACTATGAAGTAGTCTGGACAGTACCGACTTAGTCGGTCGATAAAGACCAATGCAATTATATAGCACTACAATACTCACAGACAAACTCGAGCTTTATCCCAGTTTCAATTTCTTCGGTTATTATTCAATTTGCCTAGTTTCTTTTCAAGTTAATGCATAAAGGTTTTTATTTTAGTTAAATGATATGTTCATTAAGTTTTCAAGCAAATTATGCCTTGTCATTTTAACTTTGCTTTTAGTTTGTAAGTCGGAATTTCTTCATTCCACATTTAATTGGATATGATAATTGTATAATTATATATTTTTATTTGGTTTATTTGGCTAAATGTCCTACATTCTGATGAAATCATTTATACGTACGTTTGAAATCTGGTTTAATTTTTATTTTGATTTCATGTTGTGGCGTCGTCGTTTATTGGGTTTTCATTTTCTTTCAACTCCTCTCCTTGACAATAAATTAACATAGTGACTCCGAAGAGAGGATTTAAATATACAGTATATCATCCATTAACAATAAAGCTATGGGTTTGAAAGTTTGATGAAACAATGTTTTATTATTGCGCATGAAATGATCAGATTTTCATAAAAAATATTAACAATTATAAGAAAATAATAACAACAACGAAAACAAACTTATTAATGTGTAACATAGCCATGAACAGCAATGCAAGTGTTCCATATAAAATCATGTTGTCTCATGTGTGTCTAAGTTGTTAGGAACCCTTGGCAATAATCTTAGTCACCGGTCCATCATGTCCCCAACATGGACGATAAGTCCGGCCAGAGCAACATTTGCAATTGTACTTGTTGAATGTACGTTCTGGTAATGTTTGCGGCGTTATCCTGTTGGCAAATACCGTTTGGCAACGTCTGCATGAACACCCGATGTTATGAATATAGCGATGAGCATTTAAAGTCCCTGGCACGTATACAAGAGGTGATCTTCTACCGAAAAAAAAATACCCCAACCCATAACTCCAGGTGTTAAAGCTGTATGGCGCCTTTCAACAAACTCTAGATTTCTTCTTCCTACGGCCGTTATTTAACCATAACCTGAAGACACACAAGACAATATCGTTCCATTGCTGATTCCAATGCTGCCGCACTTGACACCAAAGAATCCTAACAGCTTTGTGATGTGCAATTAAAGGGATGATCACAGTCCAAAAGAAGAGATTCTTCTGTAGACTGGTGTCATTGACACGCGGCGGTGAAGAGCTCGTATCCAGTCTAACGCAACAGACCTTGTTGTTTGGAAATGGTCTCTTCTACCCATTCATCGAAGAAGTCCATCTCCATTAGTGCTACGTGGAGGTCTACAAGCTAGACGATGTGGCTGAATGCCTTCTTCTGACCAAGCAGACCAGATTCGTGCAACTGTAATGAGGTGCCGATTTACCCTTATACCAATTTCATGAAAAGAAAGTCCACCTTCTTTCATACCGATGAATT
Organism: Geotrupes spiniger; assembly: GCA_959613385.1. NCBI lineage: Eukaryota > Metazoa > Arthropoda > Insecta > Coleoptera > Geotrupidae > Geotrupes > Geotrupes spiniger. The sequence continues at coordinate 20,183,469 of OY390736.1, read as the reverse complement.
CGACCTCTATCAAAATCAGAAATGTAGTTAAAATTTCTACGTTGTCTTATTGGAGGCATTTTAATACATTATAGCCCGGCTTTACAAACGATTGTCAAATGGTGAATTAGTTAACAAGCCTTTAACGACTCGTTATTGCTTGTGAAATCCAAAACAATGGTAATTTTTTTTTAACGGTTCGTCAAAGAAAGCAATCGTCAAATATTTGACGATTGATTAAAGACTCGTTAATGAATCGTCAAACTATTGACGATTCGTTAACAAGCTGTTAACGACGGATTAGCGTTTGTGAAACCGGGCATAACAACTAACAACTAATTAATGTTTACTAGATATGGCTTTGTTCCTAAGCAACAAGTAACAACACCTCTAAACAACAAGCAACAACTTGATACATGACAGTTTGATGATGAACACCACAACCACTTGATCTTTTAATGGAAATGAAACCCATACCTTTATTTTAAACTGAAACTGAGCATATATAGTCATGCATGAAATTTATCTATAAAGATTATATTTTTAAAAAGAACACATTTTGACTGTATAACCTTTTTATGGGTAGAAAACAAGCGACTCAATTGTCGAATAATTCGTAAGGTTTTTGCATATGCTGAAAGTAGAGGAGTGGCATCCGATTACACTTTGAGTATGGCACATGAAAATTAGTAACAAGACCGAAAGGAAGAAACGTCATCGGTTCAAAGACCACCCCTGAAGAATAAATTAAAGCCAGACGGATCGATTCAGCGAAGAAAAGCCTGCGTTGTTGCAAAAGTTTCAGGTAACGTCCAAAATTCGATTTCTCAGAAACATTCGCCCCAGTGGCGAGATTGAAATGGATACGATTGGCGATGGGGCTAGCTGTGGAGCTGGAGTCAATATTCAACTGATGGACGTCACGACGCTTACCTAAACGGCGAGGCAAATGAAGAGCTATACATGGAGCTGTCTGAAATGCTCTTGCTCAAGTGCTCAAGTATACAAGAGTACCCAAGAAATGCAACGAGCATTGATAAACGGAGATCAATTTACGGTCTCAAATAATCTGAAAAATGTATGTAGTATGGTACACTTACAGCGATACTTAGAAGATTAGGATTAGGACCAACAATATCGGATCCATGCATTCTCTGTGTGATAAGATCACAATGATTATCATCTACGCTGATGAGATACTTGTGGTGGCAAACGATGGAGTATCTTCAGGTGGTGAAAATAGACTAAAGATAGAATTGAAGTATCTTGGGGAAGCGAAGCAGTGCTTATGAATCGAGATAAAAACGAGATGAAGATCGCACGCTGTGCCAACGAGGTTCTAGAAAGATTTGGTTTGGCGAGTAGCAAGCCGAACAACACACTAAGGTGTCCAAATACCAAGTTCGAAATACCTGCAGATGGAAGAGAGAGCTCAAAATACAGACCCTATCGAGAGCTGATTGAAGCGTTGATGTACTTGGCACTGGCGTTGGCGCAATTCAACGAGAACTCAAGCAATCAGCCAAGGAGATCTGAGATACCTAAAATGAACAGCCGTGTACAAGAAGCTTATTAGGAAAATGGTAGGGTTTGTAGATGCCTATTGGACAGGGTGCAAAAATTAGTGGTCCGTATTTTGCGATAACCAAGTGGCAAAATTACTCACGAAAAATCCAATTCATCACCCAAGGACAAAGCACATTAATATTCGTTATTCGTTCGCCAAGGATGCAGTACAGTGGTGAGATATCACAGTGGTGCACCAACCGATAAGATGGTCGCGGACATTTTTATAAAATCATCATGGAAACATGCTCAACATGTTACGGGGTTAAATCTAGTAGATTGTTGATATCTAACAACTCGAAGCGCTAGTCTTAAGGATTGAAAACCATCCAGACCTTTCAGTACTCCGACATCGTACATTACATACTCTATGTACAGAAATAAATATGTTTTATGTAAAGACAGTTAGTAAACAAACATTGTGTTGTGCAAATCGTTACTTTAACTAGTATCACCATTTCATAATCCACCCAGTTCCATCAGAAATATATCGTAAATGTTGTTTTGTTCTCTTTTATTCTTTCAATGTCGATTTCCTTGCCTCTGATAGTTGTAACATCGTCATTTATGGCGTCTGTGTCGTCAATTCCAATCTCGCTTATGCTATTAGTTGTCGTCTGCGAAATCGTTGTCAAAAAGCACATTTGTTTTAGCAGCTGAACCATTTTTCACATTCTTTTTTCGTAGTTGTCTGGAGTGGATTGACCGGATTCCTTTCCATTTTTTTAACAATTGTAATTAGAAACGAACAAACTTGTTTATTCATTATGAAATACCATACAATTTGGAATATGAATATGTGTTGGTATTCAGTTCTAATTATGTCAATGACCAATTGAGAATATCAGTTGAGGATAAGTCAACCCTCAATTTTTGTAATTGCCAGGCAAAGGTTTTGATGCCATATGAAAATGAGTTGGACCAATTAGCTTTCCTGAATTTACTGAAACAGCAGCAGAATTGTATGAGCGAACTAACTTTCCAAAATGTTTGGGAGCAATAGACGGAAAATAACTGAGAGTTATAAAGCTTGAGGCTGGTGTCTCTGTGTTTTACAATTATAAAATCTATTTTCCATATTTCTTCTAGCAATATGTGATGCATTGTACAAGTTTAATTTCATAGACGAACGTAAATACGAAAAATCAGCAGATTCTACAATCTTCAAAAATTGAATTATATAAACTTAAAAAATGCGTTAAATATTCCTCCGGCGCAGGATTCGAAGACCCTATGCCTTTTGTATCTGTTGCTGTTGAAGGATACAAAGATACTTAGACCTTATGCAGGCAAATACATTAACGTAAACAAGCTTGTGCTCAATTATAGAGTCTCCCGAGCGCAGAGATATATTCAATGTTCCTATGGAATTATCGCAAATAAATGGTCGTTTTTGTACTCTAAAAGTAGACATACCTTTAAGCGAGTCCATAATCAAGGTATGCTGCATCATGCACAACTATGTAAGGGACAGATATGGATTTCAAACAAAAGATACCCTAACAATACAGGGTTTATTTGATTCAACTCCTGACAATGACTTTCCAAAAAAGAAGGCCATTGTGCCACGAGATAAATTTGCTGAAGTGAAGAGAGGGCCGTTCTATGGCAAATGGATCTAATATAAAATTACCTGTGCTTATAGTAGCATTGTTCACACTGGCAATATTGCAGAGAGATTTTTTTGAGCAAATGTGTATGAAATAAACAAAATAAAATTATTGAATTGAACTGATTATTAATGAATGGTTGCGTCAACAGTGGTCTAATAGCGGCGTAACGCACTTATCCACCACCTCAACTAGAAGAATGAAATCTATCTAAATTCTTAATGACTTAACGAAAATTATTGTGCAAGAGAAAACTATGGCGAAGAGCCAGAACAATACTTCTTAAAATTCCAGTGTGCGAGAGGAAAATGTTGTCTGGCGACATAATAATAATAATAACGACAAAATATGAAAATATTTGAAACCACAGTGAAGAACTTGGTGAAAAGCCATACAAGTTGATGGACAAATAAAATAATAATTAAGTCGACGGCTGTCTAAGAAGATTCGTGCACCTTTTTAATCGCTTTACAACTAGTTTTCGAATTGAATTTTTATTTCTTCTCTCTATTTTCCTCAACAGTGCGTTCGAATGTTATTCCAAACCAGCTGACCCAGTTGTTTGTATGGTTCCTTCATTGCAGATATCTACTGTAAATCTTATTCATGTCTCTCCACTTTCCGATGTATTTTCTGGAATAAGCTGTACTCATATTTCAAATAATTCGGCCCTGGTCGGTGTTTGTTTGAGAGCCGACAGCAATGGCGTGTGAATGTAGCCTGGGCTATATTCACACGCCGAGAATGTTGCATATTGTTCACATATCCCACATATCCTCTTATATCCGTACCACCTTTGTACCAAAAAATGAACGTTTCGTTCATTTGTGTACTTGCAGAGACCTGCATAGTTAAATATGAATCGCTTGATGACTTGGCAGAAATGCGAATATTCCCACTAGCAATTTCAAAGTTAGAACAAGAAATTTCCAAGTTTTAGCCAACTAGTATATCTGATAAGAACCTTGTTGTCATCTTTATTTATAAGCTGTTACTAATTAACAAATTGAGCTCGCCAATTTAAAATTATGATGTCCATAACATACTACACGTGCAGCAACCAGCAATTGTAAGGGGCGAATTTATGCGTCCTGATTTCTGAGGTGATCAAAAATCTATATTTGCAAAGGTTGACAACTATTCAAACCTTTTAAATAATTGCAACAACTGTACGGTGTTTCACACATACCGTTTTATTTTACCTACAGGTGTAATTATTAAAAAATTAGAGGTATTGTAGCCAATTAGCAGTCATATACATTGATATTATGAAAACTTAATACTTACAATAACAATGTTATGCTAATGATTCTAGGACTGCTAGTTCGCTTAAGAGTTATTCGGAGCAAAGTAACTGTAAAAAGTTTAGCGTTTAAAATACGGTTCTTGGAGTGGGTTTCGGGATGGCCTAGATTGGCAATCATTACGCCCGGGTCGCACGCCGCGGTCCGCATGAAGAATGCATTAACGCTCCTCCAAGGCCTTGGCTCCGTTCCATTTCCTCTAATCTGGCACTAATGCTCCTAGAACCATGTTAGTAATACAACCGACAGGCGAAACCCGTGCATTATCGCGATATGAATCGTGGAGAAGTGAATCTAAAATGCATACAATCAGCATAAAATGTTGATGTTAATCATTAATTAAATGACAACTCGCGATAGGAAATTGTTTGAAAATGTTTTCCGTTGCCATTTCTGTAACGTAGGAAAGCTTATAAGAAATTTAATTAAAAACACACAAAACTCGTCGTAATTAAAACCAAAAAATATAGTAGAAAACAATCAAAGAAATTAGCAATGAATAATTATCTTACCATTTTTTGCTAAAACCGTTTGAATACACCTTGTATCTTATAAAGCGAAGTTTTAAAAGCATTCTTCATTTGCAAATGTAGGAGAGGAGCGTACTCTTAGTTTGATAAAAAAAAATAGTAACTCTGATGCCCTCTTGTAAAGAATCATTGACCCACTGTCATTTATCTTTGTGGCGCCTATTTAGGTTTCTTTTACGAACTAAATACAACCAAATACAACAAAATTCTCATGATTTCCCTCGTGTTCACTACTAGGCACCCCAACGACCTTGATATAGACGAGTGACACTTCGATTGAAGATTATGCGATAACGAAAAAGATACTATATCTACATTTATATTACCCCCATGCAGAAGTCAAAAAGTTCCGGAAATGTCGCTTTTTGACTTTTTTTTTGGTTTTCTGAAAATGGTTTTCGTCGGCTTCTAGGTCAGTTGATCGACATCTATGTACTTTGTGGACTTCGTCAACAAGTTGCCACTTTACAATTAAGTTATCAGCTGGGTAATGCCTAACTAAATTTCTTAGCAAAAATATATTATTTTATTTAATATAGTCTTTGAAACGGAACATCAATTAAGTAAACCATAATGAATGATTCCTTGAATGTATACATTGATTCATTTTAATTCAGATACGGATTTTATGATTAATTTATATTTAATTTAATAACACTTGGTTTAAAAAAAATATTTTAATTAAATATTGTCTCCAATAAAAAGAAAACATTGACTATCTATGAAGGATAATAGTCGAAGTCAAAAGGGGCATTAAAATCAATGAGAATTTAGGAATGATCTGTGGAAAGCTTGAAAATAGAGCCAGTGATATTTTCCTTAGGGCAGTTTTTCCAAAGTGAATATAAGTTTATTGAATTGGGTTGGGTTGTTTGGGTTAAGATTGGTGCATCTTGTTGGGTTAAGCTCCGTCCATGAATTAATGGCAGAAGTAATATGTAGGTAATTATGAACTTCGAGAAAAGGACTAATATGAGTATGAATTGAAAAATACAGAAAATCTGCGGGTAATAAATTTCTTGTGATCAGATACTGTCGTGACGTAAACAGAAGAACCTTTTGATAATCGACGATAATCTTGTTAATCAAGATTTTATTTAATATTCTAACCTTTAGAGGAATTTTTCGAAAAGTAATGGGATTTGGAGCCAGTAGGTTTAGAAAATACCATATATTTTAATGAAATAGTTTCTCCATTAAAAGAAAACACTGACTATCTAGGAGATTAGTAGAAGAGATTTTGATGAGGATTTTGACTGTAATTAGCTACAATCTCATGGAAATCAATGGTTACCTAGCGAAATGGATTGTGTTGGGTTGAGTTGGTTTGAGTTGGATTGGGATGGTCTCATTTTCCTGAGAGGAACTGACTTGAAAATTGGTGTCTGTCAAGCATTTGATATTCGACATCGCGGTGTTAATAAAATTTTAAATTACACATATCTGGAGCATCAAGGTCTTAAGCCATCCCTAAAAACCAAAACCTAGGAGACGAAGATCAAAGCTTCAAAATGAAGAGGCTGTATGTTGCTGGTGGGTTTGTGTTGACAACGTAGGCATTTTATATAATGGAGACCACGATGAAATTGGATTTATTTTTTTTCAACAAAGCAATCAAGTAAGGAAAATTAGTGGCATCCTGGGCGTAATCATTGAGATCAAATAGGAAAATAAGGAAAAATGACAAATTTCGGGCAACCACTAAACATGTTTTATTATGCATATATTAGAGCCACAGCCAAGGCAATCGAGAGCACTTTTATACCGGATAAAGGACGGTAGCAAGATGCAGCTGTGATTTGTAACCCTAACTCAACCCAACCCAATGTGTATCAACCAATCAGTAGCAGCCAATTAGAGTGAAGAAAGGACAATTTATGAAACACGTCCTTGTTATGAAAGATTTTGTTGTCGACAAATACGAATATTGTTTTATATGTTTTATTTATTTGAGATTTTGGAGACGAGATAGTTCGGGACCAATAGAAGAAATTTAAAACAAAGTGACATTTGATGTACAATCGTCAATAAGAATCCGACTGAAAAATCGGAGAGATGGGGTTGAAATAAAGCTTTTTATTCCTTAATTTTTTATTGCTTCAATATTCCGAATCCGATTGACTTTGACTGAATTTTGATTGAGAAAGGTCTCTCCATGTAGTAAGAAAGGGGAAAATTCAAGAGCCATGTAATAGTGATGTTTTCATCAGATATTGGTAATAATTATTCATTCCATCAATGTAATAAAATTAACCACACATAAATACTTACAAAATGCCAGCTGTTCATTATCGGTATTTTGTCCGCCTTAGCTATTATTGTTAGTCATTATGATGTCCTTGCCCTTATTTTTGCTTGCATCAATATCAATAATTGCCTAATTTTTATTATTTATCATTGTACGACGTTTATATCTACCTGCACATATCTTGCATAATTTTCTATTGTGTAGATTGCTTGCGAAATCCCTTTGTTATAATATTATTTTTACACTGTTCTTGTTCTATATTTTCAGTTCTTTGTTGTCGTTTTTTAATTACCTTATATCTTCCAGGTACTCCCTTTGCTCTTTCATCATCTCTCCATTTCTATCTATCTATCTATCTATCTATCTATCTATCTATCTACCTTCCATATATTCTATCGTCCTTTGAATCGATGTTATGTCTGTAAGTACTAACCGTGATACCTGTAAGGTGACCTTTTTACGTTTCTTGTAGTTCTTCCCCTTTCATCATTGAATGATAATTGAAATAAATATGAATATAAGAAAGTCTCCTCAAAGACGTGAATAAAACTGATGCGTTTTGAATTTAATTTTCCATCCATGGCAAACGAAATGAATTTACTTTAGTAATAGAAACTAGTTTTTATAACACGTACATATGATTCTTATAACTCGTGACAGCAGCAGTTTATGCAGATCTTTGCAGAGCTTTTTGCATTTATCACTTTTGTATAAAATTTTACATTAATTTTTATTTGTTTTCCCCATCCTATTTTTAAACAAATTAATTTCATTCTCGTTATGTTTATATAAACATTGTTAATTTTTCTCATTTAGTTGATCGTTGTTTAATTTTAATATTCATTAAATTCAACAGTGTTGGCGAAAGAAGAACTTTAGATAGCAAAATAAATTCATGTGCAAAATAAATTCCAATGAAATGCATCAGTATTCATTGTTTTCGAACCTCGAGCCAGCTTCCGTGCTCGGGAAATTGTCCGTCGATTCAATTTAAATTCTCCTGGCGCAGCCTCTAAGGCATGTTTCGATTTTGTGACCTGATTTTATGTTCTAACAAATATTGTAAAACACATTACGATTGTCGACGGTCATTTCTGGGGTTGCCTGGATTGATTTTAGATTTCGTTACTATGTATTGCAGACGATGTGGTGGCAGTGAGTTCCTAACATGTATTTTCGCTAGTTTTCAACTGACTAACTTGCTCTATCATATTTCAATATTACTTTATCAGTAAATACTGCCGCCAATAATCAGGAGGAAATTAAAAATCACGCAACAGCTTTGGTATTATTTCTAAAATGTTGATTTATACTGTAGCGGTATATCTGCAAAAGTTCTAAAAATTTGCAAAGAAACTGTAAAACTTTCAAATACCTTGAAACCCTTCATCAAGTAAAATATTCCTTTTTTTTAATTTTTGGATGCCTTTCTACAATCCATCTTTACAAGCTTGCAACGACTATTCGCAAAATATTTGCGTCATTACCTTAACGGCCCAGAGTATAGCTAATAGGAGAAACAATCAAATAAAATAAAATTAATATTTCCATTCCCATGCAGCACATTATTCATACGAGGAACAATCAATCAAAAATATTATTCTTTATCTTCTGTGGGAATAATTTTGTTATTACTTTGTTATTACACTTTCAAAGTCAACATCGGATTGTTTGCAAGAACGCAGCAGCTTCAGTTATTTCTGTATATCCCTTTCCCCCTTGCAGTTATTAAACTCGTCAGCGAGTTTCACATACTTCATCTGAATTCTTACTTTACTGGTAACTCAATATAGATCTTATGTACAAAACAGGATGCAATGTGTAGCGACAATAGATGGCGATGGAAACATGTTAAAATGTGATTGGGAACTGGTTAGGCAAGGCGTCCCCCAAGGTTCAATACTAGGTCCACTAAACTCATAGACATATTAACAATACTTGACGAGTGGTTCGCGAAAAATAATTGACAGCCTAACATAAACAAGACAAAAATAATGGATTTGAAAAAGTCAAAAAGCGATAAGTCAACATATCGATTGGATGAAAATATACTTTACCACAACTTCCGGCACCTCGTTTGTAATAGAAACAGTGGACAGAAAAACAATGTAAAAAATGTATTAAACGGTGCATGTTTGTAGCACTGGATTTGCTTTTATACTCGTAGTTACTTACATCAGTGTTTGGATCCTCTTTCTTGAGTTTGTGTCAATAACCATATGTTTTAAATGTTTATGTATTCAGTGGCAATAAATAATCAAATTATTTAATTTCTTACCCTTATTTTTGCAATTATTAATCTTAAAATTACGTACGAAGGCACGAAGCACGAAGGCAGTGGGCTGGATATGTGGTCAGGATGAGATGGTCGCCTTAACTTGAGAATACAAGGTGCGTGGCCGAGACGAAGATCTCGAGCTAAGAGGCCGGGATTGTTGGAGGTAAAAAGTTACTGGGGACAGTAATTAGACGAAGGCATCTGTGAATTGGAAATGATGCGGTGAAGTTTGAAAGAGGCCAAGAACTGATACGACCCATTGAGCCATAGAGGAATAATCGCACTAATTATTCCTATTTACATTTATATAAATTACATAACAGTTGTGTTTTTATATAAATATAATAATAACATAGCTCTTATAATCTTATTGCAGTAGTTCCAGTTGAGTGTACTGTTAGCTAGATATGCATCATAAAGCAAGTTCAATTTTCTCATCTTCCATTCGTTGAAGTCTACAGGCTAGTTTTTTTTACAAATAAATTATAATATTTCCTGCATTTAAATATTCACACGAGACCCTTGACATCCTGATTTTACTCGCGCCCTCTATACTATATAAAAGTTAATAGAAAACATCGTGGAGTAATAAAGTAGTTCGAGTACTTCGTATAAATAACTATAAATGCACAACTATTTACAGATCTCATTACACTTAACGTACGTAGTAAACTATTGGCTCAAATTAAATGTTATTGACAACAGTAACAGATGTTTCAAACATTTCAAGGCTAGAATTGCCACAAAAACCTAACAGCGCGTTTGTGCAGTTGATTTGTTAATAGACAGTTGCTCATTATTTGCGTTGCGTAAGCATCGAGCACGCACACATCTTGTAAAAAGTTGTGATTGGAAGTTTGATAGCTATTTTCCCATAAGCAAAATGATAATTTGCGTTCGTTTTTGTTGCTTAATATGCACACATATGTATGTAACTAGTTTAGGAACGAGGTTCATTTATATTGTCGTGGAAAAATTTGAGATATTAACAATTTGTTACATGGTAATTGTTTTCATGTGAACTTTATAATAAATTACGTGGATGCAAATTGTGCTGCTAAACTAAAGTAAAAAATAAGTTTTTTCTTTTTATTTTATATCAACGCAGTATCATATTTGGTTTTTGTTCTGGTGATTTTTTGGATTTAATTTTCGTTTTCATAAATTTTTATATGTTAAGTCATTCGTTCCAATTTGGTTTGCCTTTGTTTATACAATATGGAACAACCAAATGGTACGGAGCAATATCAAAAACGATGGAAGCGTTAATGTGGGAAATTAGGAAAGAAAACAGAGTACTCAGTAGGTAAATACGAAATAAATGATTTAAGGAAACTAAACACGCAAATAAAAGTGGAAATTCAAGAAATGGATTGGAAGAAGGCATAGCATGGCTGGAATTTGTAGAATATAGCATAAAGGTAGAAAAGGGAAACACAGAATCACATAGCTATAACATGACTGGTGATAAAAGGAGTAAAAAAGAAGAATTGCAAGAATGTACGAGAAGGAAATTAATTGAAAATAGTATAAAGTTCGAGGATGTATAAACGATAAGGCTCTTAGCTGGTAAGACTAAGAACGTGGTGGATAAAGAAAAAATATAAAGCACTTTTGCTTATTGCATGTAGAGGAGGAAATACGCCTTAGCGCACAAAAAAACGCATTAAAACGGATTTGGGAATCGGTAACTGAGAAGAAAGGGGGAATGGAGCTGAAAAACCCAGTGGAAAAATATATACAAAGCAAGGGTTTAAGAATTTGCAGAAAGCAAATAGGAAAAAATTGGCACAGTAGTACGGGAAGTAAAACCACACAAAAATATTGTTAGGGTTGTACTTCCGTTAGATTGTTATGATATGTTATATTATTATATATTATTATTATATACATATTATGTGCTTATTGATTCTATATATTTGCTGGAAAAGTTAATTAATCGGTTGAATTAATATAAGTTTTTAGTATTAATTGATTAAAAAATGTATTTCTTTGTTTGATATTGATTATAAAATTCTTGTTGTCAATATTAATTCGTTATTTTCAGTTGTGTTTATCATTTCATTAAATTCAACGATCAGTTGTGAATTGATCAAATTTTAGCTTTTCATTTCGTCATGATTTTTTAATTTATTTTAATGCTGCAGGATTTTATTAATTCTTTCTTCCTCGTTGTTGTCCACACTTCGGGTTACGAATTATCGACTGATCATTTCGATTTGTAAATGTGATGTGATGTTATGTCTATTCCAAAGTTTGTAACAGTATATTTTTCTATCGTTATTTGTAACTCTCCTTGGTATCATTAAAAAAAACTTTATTAGCGTCTTTGTACGTAATAATATTTATTCTTCAAATTTACTTTCCCACTCCCCCCTTGTATGTGTATGTGATTTTTTCCTGGTTCCTTTCTATGTTTCTCCCTCCTTTGTTTCTGAGTTTTGTCTCCTTCGCTTCTCTGCGCCCTCTTCTCTGACCAACTATCTCTCCTCTTCCTCACAACCTGTAACAATCATATTTCATTAATTGCCCCCATCCTGCTTACGGCCTTTTTTCTCTCTTCTCCCTTCTCCTTTGGGTTTTCCAGTAAATCCACCCCCACCCTTCTCTTCCAAAATAGTATACTCCCTCAACACGAGTCCCAAGTACGTCCATTCTCTCTCCTGTTCTATAACTTCCAACTCATTTGTACCTCCTTTTTTTTCCTTCTTCTTTATTGAAGGGGCGCCCTTGCCTTAGTCCCCTTGATGCCCTGAACTTCTCCATTTTCTCGTTTCCTGCTCTCACTCTGCACCACGTCTCTTCATATATCTGCCTTATCCTTGTATCATTTAACCTGGCGAACTAGTTCTAACCGATACTAATGAATTTGCATATAAGTTTGTTAATAGTGTAATCGTTGTGCCAATATGGATTTCACTTCTTAGGTACGTTAGGGTCAGAAATCTGCAAAGGAGGTAAATTAGCTGCTAACGTTTGCGTTAAATCAAATTTGCTTTTGAAATTATCTGGTGAAATATGTCCGTTGAGTATTTCGAATGATGTTGTTTTTGTCGCCGACATAATAAAAGTTGGTGGCTAACTGTAAGGAACAACTTCAAATAGAAGTTTGTAGCTTGGTATATATACTCTATACCGTATGTATGTCTACCAGGTTGTGTCCCCACTCTGTCCTATTCCTTATTCATATTACTCTCCTTTGTTTAATTTTTTTCCTCTTATGCGCATGTGCATTTAAAGTATTGCTTGCAACTGATCGCAATATAATCATTTCAATTGTCCTCAAAAGTAATTTCAAGAGTTACTGACGTCCAGCACTTGTTTTTTCTGCATACATTATCTTGCTGTTTTCTCTGGGTTTCTGATACATGTGATGTCCAAGATACCATCGAATGATGACTTGATTCGTGCTCTTCTAGTATATGGCTATTCTCCACCTTCATGATGTTTAGTGGCTTATTTTTCGTAAGTGACATGATTATGCAGAGTAATTTTGTCTTCTCATGTAATGACTGCAACGTCCGTCAAACTAGCTTAGCCTCGTTGCTAACCATTCACAATCATCTGCCACGTTTTTGTTCTATATCTCTTTCATTCACAGTTAACTTAAATGGTATCGAGCTAAGACCAACTCGGTGTTTAATTCCACATGCAACTTTGTCATTCTTCACCTGCTCTAAGTAATAGATATGATAAGAGGCATACATATGATTCCAGTATCTGTGCCTCTTATTTGAAGTAGCTTTAGTACATTTGTTAGTTTTATGCCGTCAAAAGCTTGCTTCAAGTCTATAACAAGCATAATTACGGTCTTGTTCAACTAAACGATTCTAATTTTAAAATTGTGAAGGAATTTCCAATTTTAACACTCTAAACTGTTGTTTAAATCAACTTTAATTTTTCTGTTATTTAACAGAAAAATCGATAGAATTACCGAACATCCGACATTATCATAAAATAGGCTGGATTTTTTTACTGTTTCTTTAAATTTATAGGTACTATGCATATTCTCCATAACAAGAGAACTCAACATTTATCAATCAAGCAAACTCTAAGTAAATTTTCAGATCTTTCAGTGAACGAGGAATTTCTTTACTTCGAGAGCAATCGTTCACTCTAACCAATACTTGCAGGAAGGAGCTGAAGTCAAATCTTTAAAAGTTGACTGACTTGTATGCATGAATTTTTTTTCCACCATAAAAAAGGGATGTGGTTTATGTTTAATAATTTCCCTGACAAGTATCTAACTAACTACTAATACTAGTTAGCTTGTGCTCTTCTTCTCACAATGAAGACGTCCGATTATTTAGCCACGTGCTATCAACGCAAATACTGTTTTTACAGCTCCAATCTTTTCGAAGCAAATACAAACAATTTCAACAACAGGTATTGCAAACAAGTCGCGTCTGAGAAATATTTGAGTTCTGAGTTACATAAGGATGGTGTTATTGATATGGTTTATTGTACTCAATTTACCTCTAATTTACACTGTGCACGACAAATTTTGTACCTAATAATTTTTAAACCTGTACAAAGCAATTTACATGAAAAAGGTTCAAACTAAATTATCAAATACCGATTTGTCTCCATTAAATATACATTACTAGAACTTGTCAGCAAGCATATGTAACTTGCCAATTAACGTATGCCACACTTGTCAGTTCATTTATATAATTTTTGAGACACTTGTTCCTAATGAAGATAAAAGCATTGCTTTCAAAATGTACATATTGAAATAAAAATATCTCTTTTTTTGTGAAGTGTTACTTCTTCAACCATAAAAATTACACTATACCTAATTGTCCTGATTATGGAGTACCTACAATAAAATCACAATTGTAAACTGATTATAATATTGACTTGATTGTACTTACTTACAATTAAATAAATAGCCAAGTTTTGTTTATGTTTTAAAACAAAATTAAATATTCTTTTAACTCTTTCTTGAACAATTTAAGTTTTTAATGAAGAATTAGAAAGATTAAATAAAATAAATAAGTTCCAGGACAATTTACTGTATTCGTAAAGCTTGTAATTAGTTATACACAAGTATGCAGATGCAATCTCGTAAGATGATCATGTACGAATCAGAATTGGTATAAGGATGTGATATGTGTATAGAAGGTTGTATTCAGAAATTTCATATACATTTTTTTAATGCATAATACTAATTGTATGGAGTTAATTCTAAGTGTCAAGTGGCCACTATTTATCAATTCTTTATATAGATTCTGTGCTGTCCTAGATCAATCAATTTATATTTAAATCGTCCATAATTACATGGTAGATGGTAGTGATAATTTACAAGACCATCTCCATACACAATAATTGTTTCCAAACTCTCCAATATGGTAAATAAATAATAACTATTAAAAATAGTAATGGTTGTACATTTAAGTCACTCAGGGGAGGTATCATTACTCCTACTGATCGTGTCCCGCGGGTGGCGGATGTGAGGGCCCGTCTTTGCAATAATGGGTTGGTTTGAATATATTGAATAAAGGCCTGTGGAGCAACAGATGAACCCAAGCAAAGGTGGAGGTATCGTGCCGATGACTGAATAGTGAGGGGTGGATAAAAATGCTCTGCCTTAACGATCCTTCCTGCCCGGCTGTTGTGTCGTGGCCAAGGGCCTGTGCAAGGAAAAACGGTGCCAATGGAGGACTGCATTTATTTGCAAGCTTCGCCATTAAACCAGGCAGTTCCTGGACGCTTAAGCGGAAGGGTCATGCGGGGGGCCATGACTTAACAACCGTCTTTGTCAAGAGAAATTAACCTCAATAAAAATCCTAAATCCTAAAGTAGGGGACCAGGCTGGGAGGATGCATGGCTGGATAGAAGACCAGTGTGCACTGGTTCCAACTCCGGAATGTAGGGCAACCTTCCGGAGTATTAGCCTTATCATGGCATGCGGGACTGTGCTATGATGGACCTTACTTCCCTAGCTACTCGTGGGAACTTTAAGGGCGGCGAGCACTTTTTTAACCCACACGAGGAGGGTGTAAACCTCGATCCTCGGCTTGCCGAGAAAACATGGATATTGAGATTGAACCCACTACTGTATCTCCACCAACCTCTCCTGTGCAAAACTGGGAGATGTAATTGCCCATGAAAACTGTGGAGGAGAAGCAGAGAGCTCTAGTGCCGAATCGACCCTGAAAGGGGGCGAAGAGGCATAGAGACACCATAGACTAGGCAGAGTCGCAAGGAAACGCATAAGTCACCTACCGAAGAGCGGAGTAAAGTACCAAACCGCCTTGAGCATAGTATTGGAGCAGTGGGTGAAGGATAATGTGGAAGAGGGGGATCAAACCTCCTCAGAAACCCTCTCATTATCTAAACGGCTCAATTCGGATACCACACACCCGAACAGTTGGCAAAAACGCCCTGCAGGAAGGATGATGCCAAGGCTGAAAAAAAGTCATATGGTGCAGCGGCGGTGGGAGTAAGAGGGGATGGGATCTCCCCGCGGCCATAGGGGAGCAGCTTAAAACTCTACGGGTGGCGATTCTAGTCGCTGTAGATAAGCTTACCGAGTAGCAACATGCCACCTGGCTTGATGATGTAATTATCAATCAAGCACTGAGCTCAAAACGGTACAGGGAAACGAGCTCCACAAACCTCATGTCTGTGTGGAATTTATCCTGGATGTTGAGCCTGAGAAAAGGCTCGTGCCAGAGGTGGCTGGGGAATATGAACTGCTTACTTACACGAGAGTGGGTAATTTTACATCGTGAAGGACCATCCCCAGATGTGGACATTTTCAATTGATGAGGTGTCCATGAAGGCTCTTAAGCCCATGGACCCAAAGCCCTCGTTGACTTCGGCCAGATTCTTTTCTGGGCGAGGGTGAAGCGGGCGGGTCAACCCAAGTGCTGCAACTCCTGGGTCCATTGGCGGATCACTGGAAATAGCGAAAGGTGGGGCAAAATCGACCTCGAAAAGCAGACTGCCTAGTACCAATACTAGCATCGTAACAGCTACCGCCAGTGTAGCTGACAGGCTAACGGGGTCTACCCGCGGATCGGGCTACAAAGGTAAAGCCCCTGCCACTGGCAAAGGGGCTCCCAAAAAAAGAGGGATATACCCCCCAAAAAAGAGGGGACAAACCTACTAAAAAAGGGAACTGAAATAAGCCTAAAAGGACGGAGTAATGATTACATCATCAAGTGCTTGCAGGCTAACCTGCAACATGCCAACGCAGCCTCATATCTGCTTGCAAATGATTCCAAGGAGAGCAAATCGATCTCGCCTTCAACCAAGAACCTGGGGTTTCCAGCACAGGTAAAGTAGTGGTATACAATACGGGATGCAAGCCCGGAGCTTCCATGATTACCAGAAAAGACATGCAATATTTTATACTCGCAGACTACTGCACCGGTGATGCGGTGTCAGTCCAGATAAGCATCCCAGTTGAGAAGGGCATGCTGAACATCGTAGCCTGCTCTGCATACTTCCTGGGAGACAGTGTGAACTACCACCTCTTATGGTAGTGAGAGACTTAATCTCCCGTAGTGGAATATTGTGATCTTAGGAAAATGGATTGAATTTACGGAAAGCATGATCACGACAATGAATAATTGTGAGATTGAGATAAGCCGCAAGTACCAAGTAAACCAAGTAAGGGAGGCGGTTGTCTCTGCCTATCACAAACACTGTCCACTCAAGAAGAAGAAAGATAACAGAAACGTCTCTTGGTGGAATGAGTTAGGCAAAAGAAGAAGAGAAGTCGACAACTCTTTAATCGGGCTAAAGAATCAGGCCACTGGGCAACCTTCACAGAAGTATTCTAACGGACTACAATAAGGAAGTGTGCAGCGCCAAAAGAAAATTTTGGAGGAGGTTCTGCTTTGGACTCCCAATCCCTGGAGTGCAAAGGGATTGTGGGGTGGCTGTCTTCCTTGATATAGAAGGAGTGTTCACCGCAGCACTACCTGTATCCTTCTGAAAAGCTGTTGTAGGGAGAGGGGTTGGGCCTATTGTGGCTGACTGGATAGGAACTATGCCCAAGGTCAGAACAATGACCACATCACTGGTAAGAGGTTGCCTACAAGGAGGGGTTCTTTCCCCTACTGTGGACACTTCTGGTGGACGACCTACTAGCCATTGTCAGCAGTTTGAGGTCGACATACAGGTGTTTGCGAATGATATTGATATTCTGATAAGATCCAGTGATGAAGCAATCATCTCTGAAACACTGCAACAAATGTTAGATGTTATACAATGCTGGTGCGAAGGGGAGCAATTAGCCATAAACTCGTAAAACAGTTATTGCTCCATTCACGAACAGGAGGAAAGTTGAGAAACTCAACCCAACCATACTGAAAGGTGAAATGGCGGAGAAAGCAAAAGATTTATTAATGACACACAAAGCTAGACAGGCACTTTGGATATGCCGTAGAATTTGAGGAAAAAATGTGGATATTGGTCCCCAAGTAAATGTAGTGGTTGTATGTGGTGGTTATTAGACCAATCATAACGTACGGTTGTATTGTCTGATGGATGACCTCCTCACGAAGGACAGTCATAGCAAAACTGTCTAGCGCTAATAACCACACCGACAGCAGCTATGGAAGTGCTACTGGATTTTCCTCCTTTACATATATTAGTGCAAAGTGACTCCAGGAAGGCAACGTACCGTTTCTACAATGCGGCTATGCAAAGGCCATCATACGGAACAGGCTGTCGACCAACATCGAAACGGATGACATCATGGGTATGAGGGCTGACACAATGTCTACAATAAAGTCCTAGTTCCTACTAGAGACGAATGGGAACGAAATCACAGATTCAGACAGATTCACGCTGGTTTACGGAGATCTATTAAATAGCTCCCGGCAGCACTGGACAATAAAAAATGTTGTTGACAGCTGAACAGCACTGCAAGTCCTTGCTGACAATCAATGTACGTTGATGTTGACCAGGGACTGCCGAGCAGTGCACTGTGCACTGTGCACTGGTCTGGATACCTGGACATGCTGTAATAGAGGGAAATGAAGCAGTCGATTCTCTGGCAAAGAGCGGAGCTAACAAGGAATTTATTGGCCCAGAACCGGCTCTTGGGATTACAAGAGCCCTGGTCAGAAGCTCAAATAAGAGCTGAATGGAGCGCAAGGTACTTGAATACTGACAGGAGTGCCAGGGAAGATAATACTGAAGGCCCCGTTTTTTTTACAGATAAGTGTTAAAACAACCTGGGATCTTCACTCAATGCATTCGTTGTGAACATTGATTTGTATCTGCCATCTAACCCTTGATTAATAACTTTATTAAAGTCTATTTTGCATTCAAAACTAATATTAAAAATAAATAAAACTCCATAAAATATTGAAGTATATTTACAACATAAAAATCTAACAGTCACACGTAAAAGATACATTTACAGATACAGTCAATGTTGATACTAAAATATGAGGAATATGAACTGATTTGGAACAATAAATAATTTTTATTCCATCAAATATCATGATATATGACGCTAAAACCAATTTGTTACATAAAAGTTATGACTAGTTCTTTAACATATATATCTAAACATTTGAAATACAAAATGCAAAAATTCACTTATAAATAATTTGGTCTTACGAAAATGTGCAATAATAGATCTACAATTTCAACGAGTTATACAAATAGGCACAATTCTAAGTTATGTTGAGAAAAAATTTATCCCGGTTGGAGTCGTAGGTGTTGGGGGATTGATAGGATGTCTTCGTTGTATGAAAGTTTTGATCCTCGACGAGGGAATTATGTTTAGCAGTTCAGTCTAGAAATTAATCGTATGATATTTTGTTGTGAAATATTTCAGTGTGATCTCTTACATTTTTAATCCATGATGATTCCAAGCAGTCGGTCATGGTAATTCTCTGCGCAGCAACTACTACCAATAAGTTTTTAATTAAGTCTTTCGCATCCGTCGAGATGTTATTAAAATAGTCATCCGGAAAACAAAAATCACATTTAAGTATGTTGGCGGTGGTCTCTTCCACAGAGTCGTCCAGAAATGGAGAGACACCGCTGAGCAATACGTAGAGGAAAACGCCGACGGCCCAAAAGTCAGTGTGCTTTCCAACCTTCTGCCCCAAAACTAACTCTGGTGAAGCAAATTCTAGACATGCAGGTGGTAGAATGACATTTTTGGAGGTGTTTACACAGTCACCGAAATCTATTAATTTTAAAACTGGGGCCGAATGTCCAAGATCTACCATTACATTTTCTGGCTGTAAAAAAAGCATATCAATGTCATGAACTATAAAGTGAAAATTGTAAATAATATTGGCAACAATATACAATTTATGTAAGATAAATAATAAAGCAACTATACTATTGTTGGTTAGGAAAATAACAAGGACCAGTAAAGCACAACAAAAATGTATGCAATAATGCAAATAATCTCCATTTCGTGCACTTGTCCTTCCCCTCACCCTAACATGTCGACTAAGAAAGTCAATATGTTGTGCTATATGCTAATTAGGTAAACATACCTTTACATCCAAATGAGCTAAATCTCGTTGGTGCAACCACGCTAAAGCTGAAATGAGTTGTTTTGTGTAGTTGCACACTTCACTTTCAACATATTCATCATTTTGAGAAATATAAGTAAAGAGTAAAGGTCCTCTTACACTAAAAAAGACAATTTCATTCAAGAGATATCATAAAAATAAATTACTTACAGTTCTAACACGATGGTATCAATGCCTGGTACTGGTGCATTGTCAAATAGTGCCATGGCATGTATAATGTTCAGATGCTGAATTCCTGCCAATAGTGCATATTCAGCCTGTGTTACTTTATGTGATTGCTTCCTCCTAAAAACTTGCTTCAAGGCGACCTCATGCCCAGTTCCTCTATCTTGAGCTCTACGGACAACCGAAAACCTTCCCCTGTCAATTTCTTCCAATTCGATATATCTCCTTTTAAATTGCTCTTGCTGCCACCTCAAATTATCCGCCACTGGTAAAGTTACTGCTACACTAGGTAAACTTCCGAGTTTATTTGGAAGAGTAATAACTCGAAAACTGTACGTTTCACCCGGTATTAAATTTTCAACTGTATACGACTGTGCATTTAATGGTAACTGATTATTAGGGGACAGCCATTCTCCAGTTCCCAACTTGCAAATTTCCACCAAAAACTGTTTAAATGATTCACTTTCCCATTCCAATAAAACACTCGAGCACGACAGGACTTGTATTTTAGGTTCTCGTAGCGGAGGAAACGGATCAGAAACACTTAAAATAGCCGAGCATTGTGTCGAACCGATTTCGTTCGATACCGTACACAAGTATGTCCCCGAATCAGAACTCCTTACATTATTAATCAACAACATAGCTTCACCCTCGTCATTTTGTGTCATTATGAACCTTCCACTGTTTCGCATTACGCACGGATCGGGCTCGGTTTTCCTCCAACTGACGTGAATGTTCCTGCCGCACGGTTTAACTCTGCATTTAAATGTTACTTTTGAACCGCATTGGGCATTCAAGTCACTTATAATGTCGCGAAATTCCGGGCAGGACACCTCCATTATAATGTTGTCTTGGTATCCCGTGCCGTCTATTGAACGTCTGCCTTGTTTTCGGAACCGAAATGACCATGGTTTTCGATTGTAGTTGGATATTACGTGAGAAGGTAACCAAATTTCTTCCAAGTTTGCGTTCGTTCGGACCAAATAGCCTTGTGATGCTTCGTACTTTATTATGCTGACGGACTCGCCTAGATTTAGGTCAGGCCATTCGCAAATTATCCTTGCTTGGGTTCCAGGTGGCATGATATTGTTTTCGTACTATAAACATTTATATTGACATCACTTATGTCGAGGATGTTTGTTATACATTAAGTTTAGTTCTACAATCACTTTAATTTGTTTGAAGATTAGAATTTCATTTTGTTAGTAATGAGAATGGATAATTTTCAGAAAAATAAATTTGGAGATCTAAACAATAAATTAAATTAAGCTGAATTGTAATTATTAAATTTTGAAAACAATTATCGGTGTTAAAGTAATAGTATGCTGCATTTGAGGTATTGTATCAAAAAGCTGATTTAAAAAATATGAAATAATATATTGATACAACTAGGATTAAACAACCTCAAAAAGCAGCAACATGACCAGAAACTAAGATGAAGAAGAAAAAACTCTCATGCACACCCTGTGTCATTGCACGCGCAGGGTAGCTAAAAGATTTTGATCAGTCCATTCTTGGATCACAGAAAATTAAAGAAACATATCTTTATCAAGATCCAGGGATTCTTTGGGGAACACCGGTCAAGTAAACAAGTAAAGCAAAATGTACTAAGGGGCACAACTCCATGGACAGTCTACCCTCAGTTAAAAAAAAGTCACAGGCAATGATCATCATTCGTAATATTATAATTCTTGCTTCTAAAAATCAAAGTGTAAATACATCCTGAAACCGCACTTTGAATGTAGTTTACTGAAGTATAATGTTTTATACAATTTTATCAAGATCTTAATCAAATCGGAAAGAACTTTTTTGTAAAATTTATGAGATCACCATGTCTGCCAGGTATTTTTGTAATTGATTTCAAGTTACTAAATGAAACCTGGGAGTAATGTCATGAGGCTGATTAGAAACCTCTAAGGGCCAAATTTGTTCCGTGGTCCATATGACCATTGATTTCTGAGCAAATGAGCTAAATGTTACAACAAATTAAAAAGTTTTATGCCCGGTTTCACAAACGACTGTCAAATGGTGGATTAGTTAACAAGTCTTTATGACTCGTGAAATCCAAAACAATGGTAATTTTGCTTTTCACAGTTCATCAAGGTATGCCATCGTCAAATATTTGACGATTGATTAAAGACTTGACAAACTTTGACGATTCGTTAACAAGCTATTAACGACCGATTAGCGTTTGTGAAACCGGGCATTAACCTTTTAAGTAATAGAACATGATGAATCAAACCAGTGAAGATGTTACTGATGTTGATGAAAATTTTAATGTGGTAAAAAATTGGTTTAACAACTATTTTAATATAACAGCTACTGTATTTATTTCAACAATAGAAGATAAATAGTACCAGGTTCTATCAACAAATCTACTACACCCCAAGTTGATAACCCTAGAAACGTACTGAAAGGATTGATATCACATATAGAAATTATGTGAATGTGTTTGCTGTTTGGTCTACAATTATTCTCTTTCTGAAAGAAAAATCTGCAATGTAGGGGTTATATAAAAGCATTATATTACTTTTCGTGTATAAACATGAATGACTGAAAAATAGGAAAAAATACATCGTCAGTATCAACATTTTTCATTGTCCAGAATATATTTTTCTGTAAAACATCCCTCATTATATTCTATACAAACGTACAAAATTAAAGTGAGTATACATTAAATTGTTAGAAATACAACGTCTCACATAAAATTTCGAGGCTCAATTTTATATATTTACTATGGTTTATTTAAATCTGTAAATGTTTACTTAAGGAATTAAATGTTAATTATTACTCAAGATATATAATATTTTGAATTATTTTTCGAATATTGATGTTTCATATTCAACAATTTAGTACTCCATTCAAATAAAGTAATTGAGCTGTGTAATTTTATTTGAGAGTGAATAAATGAAATAAAACGTGTAATAACAGAATAAGAAAGATTAATATAAAATTAATATAAAAAAGCTGGTTAGTATAAGAATGCATTAGAGTGCATAAATAAATAAAATACTAAAAGAACATTTAAAATTAAATTATGGAATGAATGTGCAAATAATTACAAATGACAATTAATATTTATGTGTTAAAATAATGGCTAAGTTCATTTTCTTGTGAATGGGAGGGCACAAAAATTAAAAAAGTTTGATAAATAAATAAAACAAGATTTTTGGTGTTATATTTTTTGGATTTCATTTTTTATTTGTTATTAATATGATGATACCTTTCATGTCACCCTACATTTGTAGATCACAAATCTCAGTAAATTTTCACAAGATCTGGGTGAGATTTAATCATTTTGTTTTACCGAGAAGAAATTTTTTTATATTGTTTTATAATGAGACCGAATTGACAAATAGTGCCCATTACAAATAAAATGTTCTCAACCATAGTTTAAATCAAAAAAGTTTCAAATTCCCCGTCAGCGATGTTTTGCAATTTTGTTAGTATTAAGACAATATTTATCATAAAACTGAAAATATGGTAATTGTAAGTAGTGAATTGAAATGTATTTAAAGAATTTTTCAAGTATTTTAACTTATTCATGCTCACCATTGTTATATTTTGTCAATCTTGTTCATTCCCATTTCCACTTCAGTTCATTTAAAAATTAACATAGTTTACATAATAACCAAGTATTGTTTTTACATATAAAATTTAACTATCTACAGGTTACATTAAATAAATATTTTCACAGCCATCATCTAGGGTTAGTTTTTACTTGTTTTGAAGCTGTCAAGAAACCTATAGAAGAAAGAGAATTATAAGTATCATGCAAATTTAGTAATTTACATAAAATATCAAACATAATATTATTAAAAAATTGCCATGAATACCAAAAAAATAGTTTGATATCTTGTAATCGACGAGGAAATATATAAAGTTTCATGTGGAGACTTTATTTAATTTCCGTAAGTCCATGCAATAATAACAATTCATTATTCTATACTCTATAATAATTACACCAAATGGAACTAATATTTTCTAATTATTACAAGAAAATTAAAAATGTCTATTGTAACATTTTGTAATTAATTAAGAAAAGATGAAAATGTGTGTTGAAGTAAAAAAAAAATGTAAACCAAGCTTAAGAAAAATTAAATAAATAAAAATGAAATATACGAAAATTAAGCAACTTAAGAAAATATTGAAAAGAGAAACAAAATAAATCTGTAAATACGATGGAAAAATGAACAAAATTTTCATAAATAAAATAAAATAACCTCAATGAGTATGAAATGTTTCTTTAGCGCTGCTGATGTAGAAAATAACTTTCTAAAGGTCGAAATGACATATGATTTAAATTATTTAAAACACGACAATTGCATTATATATACTTAAAATAATATTAGTGTGTTAATGAATAAAAGAATGTCACTATTCGTAATTTTCTTCATATTCTAGACCGAAAACTACAGCATTGTAATTTCCCACAAGCAATAGTTCTTGGTGTAATTATTACAGAAAAAAAAACAAATATGGAAATAAGTATATTTACCGGTGTTTGATTATTTTCAGACCATCTCCTTTGCAGGTCATTTTTGTCATTTTCTTTGCTAGAATCGACGATGGAGTCAGTTTTATGTTTCGATCTCAGTGTATTACGAAATCCAAATAAGTTCAGTCTTGTTTTATTGTGGCCATGTTTGGTATCTCCAGAATTGCAAAGGTCAGCTTCAGAGGGTATGCCGATAGTGTTCGCTTTATGTACATGCGCAGTTTTCCTATGTTTTGCCGTGGTTTCAGTCGAGTTCGCGTTTGCCGATTTTCGCAGTGTTGACGTGGGACTCCACATTGAGGAATAATCAGTACTGTGCAGACGAATGGGAAAGATAACATGTGTATTTAAATAATAAAAGTAAAATAAACGTGATTAAAAGAACAAAAAGCAGAAAAAACCCAAGCCAAAAGCAACATTAGAAAATTATATATAAAAAAAAAAAACGAATGGGAATGATGATCGAATTAAATAGGTATATAATAAAGACAATATTTATTTCATATTTTATTCTATTGAAAATTTGTATTTCCATCACTTATTAGTCAATATAATATTATTTATGTACAAACATACATCCTATGTACACTTCAAAACTTAAAAGTTAATTATACAATTAATAATACAACAAACATATCTCACTTTAGAATGTGGATTTTTAAAAGAGAGTATTATTTGTATTACATATTCATTAAGTAGCAGCGCTTTATTTGATTACTTTGGCGTGACATGAAATGCTACAAAATGCAATGGCCCATGCTCCAATAGAGAAAGAGAGAGATAGTTTACATACGTATCGGATAGTTAAATTTAAGAACATAATAAACACATCAACAATATAATAATATAATGTAAATATTATTCGCTATTATAGTCGATATAAATTAATATATGTACCTATTTAATGGTATGTATACATAGGTTGATGAGTTTATCGAATCACACTTAATTTGAGCAAGTCATAAAATTAATAAGTAAAATTAGGTAGATACTACTCATTATGCAAAATTACATGCTTAATTCGGTTATAATGTTAATGTTTAAAAAGCATCTTTTAAGAACTTGATTACATTCTTTACAAACTATACCTAAGTCTTTCATTACAATTTGATAATTGAGTTTAGAATAATGCTTTTTGAGGTTCTTAAATACAATATTATTGAAATAATAAAGGTGTGTAGCACACTTAAAAATTCTACCACCATAACTTGATAAAGTTGATAATGGAACCTTGCATTCTAATTGAATTCTCAGAATCATTAGATGTGAAAAATATATATAATAAGATCTCAAACATTAATAATAAAATTTATACTTTCTAGAATTAAGTAGTAATAAGTTTGGGTAAAACTGAGGTAAATTTTCAATTTTTTTTTATAATTAAAGCAAATTACCATAATGTGTTTCCACATTCTTTTATTCAGGGTGAATCATAAAATAAGGTATGTAATGTTTTCTGTTACACAAAGATGTACATAAAAGAATTTTTGAGACTTGGAGTGGAGTAAATGGATGAGAAGCCAATAATCAATATTCCAGAAATTACAGAACTACCTATGAAGGTATAATATTCCATTCAAATGGCTTGAAATTGTTTACCGATTCAGTCACTAATTGCAAACATATGTTATAAACTTTTTCTCGCTAGTGACTTTATTGTCGCCACACCACAGAATCACAAGTTTTAAACATTAGACCTTGCCGTTGACTTGTGACATGTCTGTCATAAGGCTGAGGCTCTACAAAGTACCTGTACACTGATGCACCATACCACCCTCAGCAAATCATACACTAGGTGATCAGCAAGAATTTTAGAAAAGAAAGTGATTGAACAATTTTAATCAAATAAATTTAAAAATTATTATTTTAGCTATGGCTGCCACACACAAGTTGTATAACACATTCAAATGTATTTAAATGTAAAACCAATGATGAAGACATTAGTGCCCGGTTTCACAAACGATTGTCAAATGGTAAATTAGTTAACGACTCGTTATTGCTTGTGGAATCCAAAACAATGGTAATTTTTCTTTTAACAGTTCGTCAAGGTAATGAATCGTCAAATATTTGACGATTGATTAAAGACTCAAGCATAAGTCAGTTAATTAAAATAGTGAATATGATTAAAAATTAAGAAATGGTTGATCACTAAATTTCAAGAACGTTGATTTATCTACCTACTGCAATATTAATAAAATAAGAAAATTGTTCTTATTATATCTGGTGAACAACTGTTGGAACTTTTCACCTGATCTTTTTCAGAAACTTTTAATGGCAGATCACAATTGCTTCTTTGGATCTATGCGTTAAAAAATTACAAACTGCAAAGCCTCCAGGAAACAGATTTGCTTTGGATGAATAATTGTTACAATGACACAATGTTACTAGGACATTGTATCCTAATTTAAAATAAAATCCTTCAGATGAAGTAAAAGGATCTGTGACTATGTTAAGTAAAGACCTTTCTGAGTTAATTTAAATGGAACATGAATCAAGATGTGCAAAATCAAGCTAAATAATAAATAATAAGTGTTTTAGTCAAAGATTTTAAATTGTATGCTATGCTATGCTATGATATGTTATGCTCCTTATTTTTGTATTTTGTTATTAAATTAAGGACACCATTATAGTGTAATGAAATAGTTATATTTGATTGAATATTAGAATTATTCAATAGAAAATTATGTGGTTCTATAATTAATTATTGGTTCAATAGTTACTGTAAAAAAATAATGTTTAGTGAGGCTATAACCTTTATTGATCCAATAATAAGAAAACTTTCCACAAGGTCAGTATTAAGTAAGGTAATTAAAAGAAACTTTCTCACGTTAATAAAATACCATTACAGATTCTCAATAAATTACACAACTAATTACACAATATTAACATGTTATTTTATTTAGTTAAATGATAACTAAACAACATCTACAGACTTTTAATATTTAATGAACAAACCTAATCTTATTTAATTCATAATGGTTATAAATGAATGACTAATATCTACCAAATTTACGGAAAATGTAGGAGCAAAGAGCTTATTAGTGAAAATATCCGTGAGGGAAATGTAGAAGACTATAAAAGTGTTTACTTGCAAAGAGTCGTAAGTGTTAACTTTTTATCATACACATAAAATAACGCCAAACTGCATGAAAGTACGCATCTTGCCATGAAACATAATAAACGTTCTTTACAAAGCAAAACTAATTTTCATGCATTTTGAGTTAATTCAAGATTGAGATTGTTACACAGCTTATAAATGGCCACCTTTTGGCAAATATTCTCATCCCCGTCACCATTATAAACCACGAAGAAACAAAAATGCAAAATTGTGTTAAAACAGGTAAAATAAATATGTCCTATTAAATAGTTCATAGTTGCTGTTTTATACGAATTTATATATAATAAATAAAAAAATTGCATTACAATTTTGAATGAAATAGGAAAATGTTGGTGAAGTAATAAATTAAGTGCAAATAGGCTAATAATTCAATTTGGCTTAATATAAATTTAAACAAATTAAAAAAATTGCATTTTTGTGCCTTGTAAGACGTAACAAGTTAGCAACCAAAATCCTCGATTAAATCACAACCACCATTTCTCAAACCAATGCAATCCCACATCTAAGAGCAAATCGCTATACTCACGCGTCTTTAGTTAGTTCTTTTTGGTATGCAATGGGGCTTTGAATTGCCTTTAGGAAGTCTTTTTGCGTTTGCAGAATGTTATAGAATGTGTTGACCCACTTGTTGTGGATCTCAGCCGAAGGAGCTTGACATACGAATCCTTGACTCGGCTTATTCGGGTCGTCTAAGAGTAAAGTAAACGATTCTTCATTGGTGACATCTTCCAAAGCCATTTTGTTGACCTGAAAAATCAGTATTTTATAAGCGGAATAATTTTTTGGGCTGATAACTTACCTGAATGTGAGCTTTGTAAATGTATTGAGGACTAGTAAATTGTGTTTTCTTGCCGACGGCTTCAGAAAATATAATACTTTGTTCAAATAAGAAAACCTGAAGTTCTTTGTTTCTTCCGATGCAGGGGTTCAGAGAAGTTGGGGTATCGGAACATATTAGCGGACCGTGGAATAATAATTTACCTTGAGCAGTTATTTTACCCTGGAAAAATTATTATTATTAATAAATGTTCTTTAATTAAGTAAATATTTAAATGATTTTGAGAGCTTGTAGAAGGAAAGCTGTATTTTTTTTTATTAGGAGTTATCTTTTTTCTATTGTTATATTTTTTACAATTAAAAAAATGTATTAAGTGTTTTTTCTGTACATCCACATAAAATTTATAGCAACCCAGAGGACAAATAAATGACAATAATAAGTTACTTACATCAAAGCCCTGCAAGCGTCCGACATCCATCATATCGTTGGCTGCTTGCGGAACGATGGTCATAACTTCTAAAGCACCAGAAAGTATAGCAATTTCGTTGGTGATACCAGCGCGCTCCGTGAATTTCAGGATGTCCTTCAATAACAGCTGATACTTCATGATTCTTTGCACAGGCTTTATAAGCAGATCGCAAAGTTGAAGCTTATGCCCTAATTTAATCCTTAAATCCTCGAAGTATGTGTCCAGATATTCTGATACTATATATTCAGACACTGGTTTATTTTTGCAATAAACTACGTACATGTGAAGTTTTCGTTCATATCTCTTAAATAAATTTCCTAATTCCGCTGGTTGATCTATGCACTTTTGCAAAGCTTTTGAGAATGTTCTGAAAAACGAAACATGAAAATGATGAGTTATGACGAAAATCATTGCATTATCAATATAAATTTAAATACAAAATTTAAATAATAAATAACGATTATGTAAATATTATAGGAAATAATATCAGTGAAAGATTACAACATAAATAAATGTAATTCTTCATTAGAATGTAATCCTTTAAAACATAAAGTTAAGTAGCTACAATATACTATTGGTACTTACTCATTGTGAAAATCGTAAATAGCTTGAATATTTCCAAATACCATCTTGTCTTTGCCACCTCTTAGATTATCGGGCATTGGAATTTCACAATCCGGATCACGCATGGTAGCTATGTAGCCTTCTGTAATCAAAGCCAGGTCACGTACATACGCTTCTTCGGTCTCTATCAACTCTTTTAACACAAAGTCCCTTCTGCGTTTCATATTTTCGACTAGTTTGGCAGAATCTATCAAATCTTCAGCGGGCTTGTCAGATTCATCGCCGCTGAAAGCCAGCGAGGCCGCTTCATTGGACGAACATTGGGCGGATAGTTCGTGATGAGCGTTCGCAGTTTCACCACCGCATTCCGTGACCGCATCGCGAAGAAGCGAATTTCGTTCTTGGTTTTCGGAATGTTGTTCCTGCAACGAAAAACAAGTTAAATCTGCCCGACGACAATTCGACGAATGATTGTCACACCATGCAAAACGCAGCCTTGTTACAATTTCATAATTAACATTCCATGTTTCAGTTACCGCATTTTTCATTCAGCGAAAGCAGCTTTAAAAATAACTTGGCCAATGAATGAAAGTGGTACATTAATTATGAAAATTTTATTCATATTTACAAATACAATTAATTACTGTGCGTTGTATCACTACGAAAACCTTACAATTAAGACAAGGTGCAATTACATCCCTATACCAAAAATAATACATTAAAAATCAAATTAAAACGAGCACACTCTGACATTTAGAAACACAGCTAATACCCCTTATAATCAAGGGAAGCGTTAATTACAAAAAGAATAAGAACATGCTCTGGAATCTACGGAAAAATTCATTGCGCACCATTCGCTCCTTAACAATCTGTTCGATCTCCGCCAAATCAGCAGACGTTGCTCCCTCTAGAGATTTCAGTGTTAAACTAGACACCTAAATATATTGCCTCGTTTAATATTCAATTAAATACAAATCACAGAAAATGTTAATTTGAGTATATTACTCATTTTTGCGCAATATTTCGTAAGTAAATAATTAATAAAAATTCCCGGTTAGAAATAAATATTGATGATATTTTAGCCAGCAAAATAGATAATAAACATTGTTCAGATTGTTTACCATGTGTGCAGTCATTTTACGGCGACTAAAATATTTATGAAAGTGTACCTAAATTATTCGGTCGAATCAACTTACCCTTTTGCAAGGATTTTCTTCGATTGGAGGAACGCCAGGAACACTATGTGGGCCAGGGGCGACAAGAATTGGCTCCTGGATCGGTTTCATCGGTGGAGGTAATTCAACTTCGTCTTCTGGATCATCACCACCGCCGTTGGCTAGTTCACCAGAACCAGTTGGTCTCACACCCTTTATTAATAACGGCGGACGGTCTTCATCGTCTTCGCCTTCTGACACGGATGGTTTATTGCCCATATCACTTGGAACCTACAAGAGAAGAAAAAATAGTTAATATCAATAAGGAAAATAATCGAGCAAATACTGCAATAAAACAAAGATAAATACTCGTAGATGAGGGACGTTCAATTAAATATATATGTATATACTAAGTTTGATATTTATTTACAGGTTTGGAGCGTTAGACTTAATGTAAACATGCACTTTCAAGTTGTTTAACCGTTGTTTATTCATTTATAGATTAGTGATTATATCGGAATGTACTTTTTCATCTCTAAAAAATTAGCTGCAATAACATTTCTGTTATAGTAAATTGGAGACTGTGGTTGGCAAATAAATTGAAACAAACTTACACAGTTACTGTGTGGTAAGGGTAAGTTTGTTTCAAAACATTTCTGTTATTTTTCTTTCTTCTTTAATTACTTGTTTCAACGGAAATGTAACAGTAATCTAGATTTATGTGGATTTAAATTGTGAAATTAATATAAAGATTGTGGCCATTATTACGCATTAGATTGTTAAATAGTGTAGGGCCAGCACTCTTTAATACAATCCTAGAGTGATTTTGGTAGGGTAGGTATGTGAATTGACACTTTTTTCGCATTGCTCTAACATCTGTCATTGTAGGTTTTCCTACGAATTTTTTGCACATCAAAAATTTGAACTATCTCAGCTGAACCCAATTTCTTCTGAAGTTTACTAGGCGTACTATTCTATAAATATAAACTGCAAACGCGACATAAAATTTGACCGAACAGTTCTTGATTATTTTCAAAATATTATTCACCAAAGTGCGGCTGAATTACAACAGGAATTGTGTGTTAAGTAAAATCTACAATCGAATGAGTCATTTTATATCTTCATTATATTTTATACCTCAATATTGCACTCCAATAAGCCGAAAACTATTACAGTGTGATGGTTGATGTGTTACAATTATAATTGTTAGACCCTTCTCCAGTATATTCATCGAGGCGTACACATGAAAACGTAGATAACTTTATCAGTGTAGCTGGTCATTAATAAGTCGTAACAATAATATCTCTGAAATGAAATTCCCGAACAGCAATTTGAATCAAATACTCGATACTCGACTAGCGACCTGTGCACATCTTGACATTTTCCGCCTTTAAAACGGAACTGAAATTGACTTTCGTTTCAAATAAGACAATAGTTAGTAATATTTATATCGATCGCCAGTTTGTCAATGTGATATTTCGAAAACATTTGTGTGAAAGATCACGTAATAGTTATTTATGCATCAGGACTTGTAAATGTTTTTTATACAACGCATATTAGATCCTTGAGCTGCAAGATTTTTAAGAAAATACAATTTCATTATTATTTACATTTAAATATCTCATTATCAAATTTGAATCAAGCTACTTCATTATTTGTTGTCAATTATGATACCTTTTTGTCCTATGCGAGTAAAATTACTGTTTTGTAATGGGGCAATAAATTATCACTTACATGAGATGCGTGGGTCAGAAAGGGTAATTATTATGTTGTCCGTAGCAAAAATTATTATAAACTCACTGGATAAAATATCTTGATTGATATTTACCCAATTGAAGATAATACATACTCTATACCAATTTCATTTACCAACCCAATCCAACCCAATTAAAAATAATACACGACACCAAATTCAATTACCATATAAAAGTAGTCAATGGAAGATCAAGCAACGATTTCAAAGCATGAAGTAGACAAATAAAATACACTGTTAAATCTTGAATCCATTGTTGTTCATATGTACTGACCATAATCTAAACTCTCCGTTTATGGTTGCCACTTCACAATCACACAGTGCAACATTTTTCAAGTCATCGAGTGCAAACTCCTTCTCGCGTGGAATTTCTAGAAGTACTTATCGAAACTAACAAAACCCCATTTGTGTTTCGTTAGTTTTAGCAGCTGTCCGGATTTTATGGCCTCATGTATATTTTGGCTAACTTTATCCGTAGAACATGCAATTTTTCTCACAGCTATATCTCGGAAACCAATTGGAAATTTGCTTTCCTGTCTTCGACACAATTGTAGCTATAGATTAGGAGAAAAACCAAACTGCCAAACTGTGGGAAATTCAGTAAAGTAATCTTCAGGAAAAATATTCCTCATAATATAATTCATAATTCCTCGGAACATTATAATACTGGAAAATGTTTTTTTTCACATTTCCAGCTGTATTTTACATCGAAAATTCGAGATTTTAGTTCATCAACTATGTGCAATTTTTTTCATAGTTGCTTCATGTTGCAAGTGTAGATAAACTAGCCCTAGCAATTAATCAAAGTGTCACGTAGCCATTAATGTAAATACACATTGTTTTGGGTGAATAACAATTACAGCAAAAATATTAAATGCTTCAATATGGAAAATAAAAAGTGCCCAAAAATAAATGAATTTTGTTACACTTGTGATCATATAGTGCCCAAAGTTGGAAAGAATGAGTGAAAAATTTGTTAAATTTAAATTTGCATATTTCGATGAAGTGGATACAAGTGGTGAAGATTTCACGGCGAATACAGTGTGCAGTAATTGCTAGAGCACTATTTTGAATTGGTTTCATCGACGAAGAGGATACTTGCATTTTGGTAAGCCGGTAATCTGGGTAAAAAACCCAAACGGTTATGATGAAACAAGATGTCATGCATGCATTAATTATGCTGTTGGGACAAATAAGAGGATGTTGAAGACAAAGGCAATGTTGCAGCTTTTACTGCCTCACTTCCAGTGCCACGCTCTGATGGTGTCGAACCACCTAAACCTCCGTCTCCTGAGATTATGTCCGCATGGGTACTCGAAAGTGTTTTCTCCTTGCCATTCAATTTGCAAGATCCCGATTATGCGGCCAATGTAAAAGAAGATGAACCAAAACCGCTAACACAAAACGTAATGGATTACATTGTGGCTACGTTGGGATTATCGCAACGAAATTCAGAATTTTTGACGTCATTTTTGAAGCGCAGAAAACTGACACAGCACAACGTTAGCGCCACGGCATAGCGGAAACGCTAAGCCGAATTTCCGCATTTATACACCGTTGAAGATAAAAACACGTTCACTTACTGCAATGACATCAAGGGTTTAGTGAATTAATTGGGAATGGAATATAACGTTGGCGACTGGCGATTATTCATTGACGGCTCAGTTTCAAGTTTGAACGTTGTGCTGTTGCACAAAACAAAGAAAAAATATGACAAAATGAAGGAATCTTATGAAACATTGGACAATACATTGAAGGGAATTGCTAAGAAATTAATCGAAATGGTCGAAAATAATGAGGAAGTTTTTGACTGTTTGAAAAATATCTTTCCAAAACTCAGCAATGAAAAAATTAAAAACGGTATTGTTGCCTATTTAATTATTTCCATATCTATGTTTGTTCACTTCGCTCTATTCGCATTGCTATTAATTTTTCGCAAATGCTTTTTTACTCTTTCAACAGGTTTTCTCGATGAGCCGGATATAAAAAATAATGAAAACCGAAAGATTCACGAACTTGCTGACACACAACCACTGGAGAGCCTGGGATGCACTAAAAGTTGTCATCGATGGCGTTTTAGGAAAGAATCGTGTACAGCCAAACAATGCTCAATTACTTTCATAAAATGCATTGCCATGCATTGACATTGAAATAACTTTTTCTGCATCACCACTATGATGAGTTCTTACACCAATTGCCCATCGAATGGGATGGACAAGGGGAGCGATTATATCAGGTCACCGCCAATGGAAAAACGATACAAAGATAAAAGCTCAATGCATTGCTTACAGAAGTTTGTTGGTGAAGTCATAAGGTATACCAATATAGATATGCCATTGAATGTGCTATCAAGCTCAAATGATACATCAACTTCACAGGCTTCTTAGAAATATTTTGGTTTCCATAAATGGTGACAATTCACGTTTGGGCATTGGGTCAACCAATTTGTATCCGAAATTCTCACTTGCGACGTTTTGTAAAACTTTCTAACCACAAATATATAGTCAAACAGGAGAAACTAAAGCTCGCGTTGTACTACTATTGCGCAATGGGCCTATGTATAATAATTTGATTTGTTTGCTGCAATTAATGCACTAACTTTTCGACACGGTAGTAATCACGAGCATGCATTAATTTTTCAAAGTCCAAATTCAATTTCATTTTATTGTTTGCTATTTACACCTATATTTAATATTTCCTTAAGGTGGCTGATTTATGATCCTTAAATTATATTTTAGCCATGACACATAAGTGCATTGCCCAATAAACTTGATGAATTACGACATTAATGCGACTTACTGTACGTTAAAAGAAAACCAGTGAACGCAACCGCATATTTTATTTTTACATCGTTACATCGCCGATTATTACATTTTTTAAAATTAAATCCACGAAAATATGAAAAATGTTAATATTGGAACCAACGAGGATGTTTGGGCAACTTTGTCGGGTGTCACATCCGCTTTGGGAATTCCACATGATCTCTTAGTATTTATTCAGTACGGGCATTTTCGCACGACATTCAAACACATGTTTCGGTTAAAATCAACATGCGAAACTTTACTTAAGTTAATTTTTACATTTGCACAGGTATATTTGTAATTTTATTGCATGTTCATTGCGAAATTCGTGTACCGATCAATAACTGCGCTGAAACGTTTAGCCGTATAAGTATTTCAAACATGAGTCGTTATACAAATAAAATTACCACAGGTATTTTAACGTCAAACACAAAATTTTGATTTCTTTGTTGAAATGTGCATATATTTATTTATCTCTTTACAATTAATTGCCTCATTTCTAATCTATATAATAAACTGTGAAAATATACATAAAAGTTGCACTTTGCACTTCATGCGTGTTAACATTCTTTTGGAACTAAAATAAGGTCAATAAATAAACCAAATTAAATGGAATTTTGACGTATTTTCCCCGATTATAAAGGTTAGCGATTAGCAGAGAAATAAATAGTGCTGTGTTTTATAGAGTGAGAAATATTTTATATTTATTTATTTGATACCATTGTGTAGAGTCAAGTGGGTTTAAAAATGCACGACTTATTGAAATAAATAAAATGTTTTTAAATTACCAATAATTTTGTAATTTTGCATCGAGTCTTTAACGTCAATGATCTTGCTTTTCTATTCCTAATTAACCCCAACAACCAGCTAGATTCTCTCAGCTTCCTTCAATTGACGATTTCATTTCATTCGTCCAATCTGGAATTTTCCCTCCATGTCTTCCGCTAGACTCGATTAAGATGTCAATTTTGGGGATAAATCAAATTAAGATCCACTATGAATTATATGTTTATTAACAAATATTTTTGCAATGTTTGAACATTTTTTTATAGTGATGCCGTTGTAGCCATACTCCAATTGAGAAATTTGAATTATTATCATTTCAAGACAAAACTTGTCCAAATCGTTTAAAACTGATCACATGTCAAATTGTACCGTTCTCAGTTCTCCATTTCCGGTTAATTAATTCGTGTATGTGACGCCCTCTTAATGGAATTATTATCGATCTGGCGACTCCATAGATGGGTTGAATTTCCGGAGAGATTGTTCTTCATTGACGTCGAAATTAACAGGTAGTGCACGTGCTCGAGTCACAATTAATTCAAGTATTACTGACGTCTATCAGCGTGCAATATGTTGTTCAAATCGATTTGGATTTCGCCGTTTTTAAATCTGTTTTTTAGTTCCGGCCTTGTTTGTCTTGATTTTGTTGCGGACTCCTTTCGTGAAATTTTGTCGTGAAAGAGCGAGT
Organism: Geotrupes spiniger; assembly: GCA_959613385.1. Lineage (NCBI taxonomy): Eukaryota > Metazoa > Arthropoda > Insecta > Coleoptera > Geotrupidae > Geotrupes > Geotrupes spiniger. Next base: position 20,146,663 of record OY390736.1, on the reverse strand, counting down.
TTCTAATTGGGTCCTCGTGTCAGGCAACCGACAGTAATATTATATATAAAAATTTCGTATTTATTATCTTTTAATGCTGTTTGGAAAAGTTGAGGGAATTGTAAAGTTTTCGCTATTGCTTAATAATTTTCTTTAGTATTTTTATTAATTTTCGTCAACGTCTTCCTGTTAATGCAGCGTTTCTCAACCTTTTAGTATTTGCGATCAAATTTTCAATCACAATTCTCTCCCACGCCCTCTCACACAATAATTTTCACTGCAATCGTGTTGTGATTGTAATATTAGTTTTTATTTAGTTTTTATGTACCACGGTTGTAACTGTAATAAATTGTATAAAAATGAGCTCCCTACTATCAAGAATCTTTTCTGCACTTGATAAAGACTTTATTGCGAGGAAAGATGGTTATCACGTGGGACATTTTCCAACGTGTTTATGAATTAAGAAATTAAATCTCCATTTATCTAGAAGTAGACAACCGGCCGGAAACCGGGAAGTTTTAAGATGATCCATTGGTGATGAAATTGAGCCACTTTGTTGAAATATTCGGGAAATTAAATACCTTGAATATTCAACTCTAAGGAGAAAACACACATATGTTGGTTACGAGTGATGAAGTTAATGCTTTTAGTAGAAAAGTTGAATTGTAGTGCAGAAATTTGAAGCAAAAATGCCCTACCCGGTAACTTACCTACGGAAAAATGCATTATGACCGGTTCTAGTTACAAATATTGCATAATTTAAGATTTAGTAGTACCGTCAATAGTTTTAATTTACAAAGCTGTTGAATACCGATCAGTAGATTTTCTTTAATTGGTTGACTTGCGGTGGTTATTTGGAAAACGAACCATTCACATGTATATCAATGGCAATTTGTCCAATTAAGTAGTTATTTCAAATAAAGAATTATTAAAAGTTTATTTTTCCAAATAAACAAGTTATCACATTTACAATTTTCCATAATGCAAATTTGAGTAAATAGAAGAAATTAAAACTCCCGATCCCTTGTCCCTATATTAAAAGCCACTAGCTCCACCTGGCTTATTAAATATCAGGAGCAGACAAAGTAGGTGAAGTGCCTCTTCACTTACTAAATAAAACTCACTCAATATATATTTAATGGGATTTATTCAGGAAATGAAACTATTTTTATAATATACATTTTATCAATGCACTTATACATTATTTATTATTTAATTCGTATAGTAATAACATTGCAGCCCGATGGCACAATACACATACTTCGTGGTGTGAAAAAAATGTGATCTGGGTGTTTATTTGCTCGCATCTTCTCGCCGCTATTTTAAATAATTGTAATATATTTGATGTAATTTTGATTAATTAATGAGTATATCTTGTTGACAATATTCCGATAAAAATATCAACTTTGATAAAAAAAAATCGATCTTGTGCGCTTAATAATTGTAGGCATAATTGGCTCCATAGTTATGTTTAGAACTGCCAGCCGCTGCTGTTCTACAACTATACCAGAATAGTAATTATAACGTTAATAACGTTATTGGCCTATTTGTTACTTTTACTTATCGGTTTGAAAGATTAAATTATATTAAATTAAATGTCCCGCCCCTATACTTATCTTACGCCTTTCTTGTTATTATATGTCAAATTTAACAGCCACACAATGATTAGTGTGGTGGTGTAGTTTCCTGGATCTGGAATGGAGGAAACTGTAACTGCTAGTGTGTTCATATATCACTATTTTATCCTAGGTGTTATCTCAAACATATACTGGACGCAAGTGAAATCCGAACACCCCGAAAAAACAATTTTTATTAACAAAATTTTATAAAGAGACAGAATAATACTTAAATAAGGTAAAATAAGCAAAAACTTAACATATTTTTGAAAAAAAACTAGTAGTTTGTGGGGCCGCCACGTAAGCGAATACACTCCTACAGTCGATGATTGTTAATGTACTCTAAGGATATAGCATCCCAAGCATCTTCAACTGCATGACGAAGTTCATATAAAATCGTCGGAGGCCGCGGCTAATTCTTAAAGTTGATACACATCCAATCCCACACTTTTTCGATGGGCGATAAATAGGACGACCGAGGTGGCCAAGGTGGGTATATGCTCCTCTTCGAAGAACATCGTAGAGGGTCGCGCAATATGCGGGCGGGCGTTATCTTGCTGAAAAACACCATCTTCAATCCCTCTTACACAAGGAAGAACAACGGGCCTTAACACATCATTGACATAATGTGCGGATATCATTGTGCCATGGATTACGATTAGAGGAATTTGCTACCAAAAGTAATAGCTCCCCAAACCATAAGTCTGATGGTACGGTGGACGTAACGCTCAACAGCAAACTCGAGATAACGTCGTTCTCCTCATCGTCACCTAAACCCGCCTTCAACCATCATGATTCCCCAAACAGAATCTAGATTCGTCAGAAAAGGCAATCTGATTCCATCCATTACCATAATTCCTGCGTTCATTGAAGTTAGGCCCATTGAGCGTACTCTGTGTTAAACGATGCGAAACCGAATCGACCGAGTAGACCTCCATCTTTCTCTTAGGGCCATTAATCGAAGAAGTCGATCTTGCCGTTCGGTAATTCTTCTGGACGCTCCTGTGCGTCTAGCTCGCTGTGTTCGTGGTCCATCAGACCACACTTGCCATCACGGTAGCCCACTACGCTTCATCACCACCACAACACGTTCCCTCTGTCCCACAATACGCCTGCGATGCATGATCGAACCACATTAATGTCTAAACTGACGTTTTTGCAGTAATAACTTGCAGTCAACTATCAGTTGACAAAAAACCTCAATTTCTTTTTCAATTTAATTCTTTAAAAAATGCAAATATTGTCCGAATTATATGAAACTTTAATCGTTTGTTAGGGACGGTGCCCCCACTATTTCACCAAAAGTTCATTTTAATAAAATCATTTTTTCGGAGTGTTCGGATTTCACTTGCGACCAGTATATTTATGGAAAAAGTAATTCGAAATTAATCATTCGGTGCTTTTCCCTGATACATATTACATTTTCAATTGTTAATAATAAAAATCCACTTCGGAGGAACTCGTGTTTCGTGACTTACGAACAGTATTGGTGCAAATTTATTTATTTAGAATTTTTAAAATTAAAATATAATCTACTTGAACCCGAGGAGCATTTTCAAATCCTGTACTAAAGCGAATCAATCACGATTGACCTGAATTATATTTGCGTCGTCGCGTCGTAGCATTTACATTATACGGGGCGTCATTCACATATTATCAGAAACAACAAAAATGTATAATGAATTATTACCAGCCAGTAATTTACATCCAGGCAAAAACCATAAAAAAGTATTTAGACAAACAACGAGAAATATTAGAGACAATCAAGACCGTCTGGGATGGTGTAATTTTCAAAAATACATATATGATTAAACTGCCAATATAAACGATGAATCACTGCAGGCGTATTCCTAAAATGCGAGCGATTTGATTAAATTAGCCGAAGAAAAACAACTTAATAAATGCTAGGCGAAATACTAAAGCAACAAACAAATGTCTTTAGCGGCAATATTCGTACAATATCACTTTAATTAGTCAATATTGTACACTAGTTTCCAGATTTTCTGCATAATTATAAAATTCCGCGTTTTGAACGTGCAATGTAATACAAATCGACGAACAAAAGCACAAAGGTGTATATAACATATTCTATAAGTAATTTAATCACTTTACGCACCCTACTTCAGTGATGGATATTATTCATTGATATTAATGATTATTTTTTTCGTACCGATATGGACCAATGTGAAGGATGGATTTAGTTAAGTTTTATAATATAATTTGGACAATACGAAATCGATTATACTACGGTCCCTTTACTAGACATTGTTGACTACGTAACTGTTATCTCTTTGTTAAAGTTGAATAAGATATATATATATATATATATATATATATATATATATATATATATATATATATATATATATATATATATATACATATATGACTTAAACTTGAGTGCTTTCGAGTTAACATAATATTTTGTTTTGTTTTTATTTTACAAACTCACAAAAAAATCAAATCGAATACAACGTCTATTTCAAAATTGTACAGTAATAACTCGTGTCTGTTTGATAAAACACTCGACAAAGTAAACTGGAAATATTATTGATCGGGCAGCTTTACAGTGTCGCACACTTCCGCCGATGGTTAATTTCACCGCCTAATCTGAATTTGATGTGGTTGCAAGCTGTAAAAAACATTCCACCGCAAAATTCCAACACAAAAACCACAAGGTGTGCGAGGAATAGTTCTTGTCGATTAAAATTGAAAATTACTGCAACGTAAAAATCGAACTTTACAATGTATGATTTTGGAGAAATTAGTGTAGAAGATTCTTTTGCTTGTATCGAGGGAATAATTCAGTGTGAAACACTTTTAATGGTTGTCATATTTTAGGGGAACGTTGGGCGATTGAACTATGTACACCACGTTATTGCCCCATCCAAGTTTGGTCATAATGAGCTTCTAATTCAATAGTCTATTTTTTTATTTAAAACTTAAGGATTGCTAACCAATTCCCAGTAAATTACAATATTTTCGTAAGATACTGTGCAAAATCTACGAGGAATCGTAGCTCGTTATTCAATTACGTATAATTCCTAGAAACGCTTTGTGTTAATTTCAAAAATCTCAACCCAACCCTGAAAGAGAATGTATATTTCCCATTGTAGGGCTCTTAATTAGTTTTAAATAAATGTAGGCCACCATTTGTCTGTAATCTGATACGCTTGCATCATTTTATTTTGCTATACGTGTTGCCAACAATACTTGTTGTGATCATTTTGAATAATTATTATGAAATGAGTATATATGGGACCTAGTGGTTATATGAGATTTTACTGCATAATGATACATGAACCATAATAAAATATCCTTAAAATAATAAATTGTAGACTTTACTGGCATTCATGAAATGGATGTTTGTCGGATCAAAAGTTCCAAGTAAGTTTAAAAAACTTGATTTTACAAGTAATTTGCATAATTAAAACCTTCGTCAAGAGTCTCGCCTGTAGCTCGTAAAGTATAAAACCTGTAACCTCATTTCTGTTACAACAATTCCTAGACGACGTATACACAAGTTGAGAACTGCACATAGGAGAAATTATTATGTGGAAAGTTTAAACCGTGCATTGGAGGCTGTGATAGAGGGAAGCTTGTCATTCAGACAGGCATCTGACGCATTTCAAGTGCCCCTCGAAATACAATATTTCGGACAAAATTCTAATCGACTTGGGAGACCTCCTATTTTAATTATTTCAGAGGAAAGAAGAATAGTTTCAGCTATGTTAACATCTGCAAATTTTGGGTATACATTCACCGACACTGTTCTTCAAACATTCGTGCTTCCATCGAAAAGGAGTAGAAAAAATCTATCCAGGAACGTGTCACTCCCAATAAAAAATAAGCACACAAGCAAAGAAGAGTAAGAAGCACCAGCAAACATCTGTGCATCAAAACCAAAAGAGAATGATGAATGACACAATTGAAGAGGATCTCAGATTCCTCTTCAATTCATTAAGAATGGAATTTACCAGCACCTTAGAATTGAAAACTAGACCAATTTCTTATTGTTGTGTTATTTATGATGACTTCAAAAAAGCCAAATTAATAGAATTAGATGAAAAGGTGATTATGGTACATTGTTTAAGAAGTTACAAGGCAAAGACAATGTATTTGTATTCCCAAACGTTTCTGGTGTTATAGAAATACAGAACAAATTTTCTGCTGCAAACCCCTTCTATTGTGAGGGGTGTGCATGCGTTTACATCGGACGTTATACCACAGTAAATAATACGTTCACTTTAACTAAGGCTGTGTACCTAAGTATTTTTTTGTAGAATATATGTTTATTTTTCAACGTTTTTCTAATAAAAAGTTTAATATGGGACAGTATTTTATTCTGTTTGTTGAAACTAAACCATCAATATTTTTGCGTTTTGTTTTAAATTAATTAATTGTGTTCCATATAACCTTCATTGGGATAAAATAATCATCTAGTACACCTTCGCATTGAAATCATTCCAAATGTCCCCAAACATTGATTATATGAGAGGACAGGAAATTTAAAAATATATATGTTCTACTTGTCATCGGATATTCTGGATTTTAGGAATAAAAAAATCTTTTGCGTAAAGATTTGGAAGTAGAAACCAAAAAAAATCGTACCTTATATACTCACTTCACGGTAATATTGACCCACCTATCACCTGCACCTATCAACGCGTTACAATAAATATTTTTGTTACATGTTATATTAAATTACTTAATGAATTTGTCAATATTGTCTTAAATTTTAAGCACTACTTTGTTATTTAGCTCTTGATAAGCTGCATCCGATTTTTTTATCGAGTCCCATTGCGACTTCTGTAGAGTTACTGCATGTAAATGAACTTAAGAATTTACAAATTTTACTACTGCAATATATATTATAAATACCATATTTCAAATAAATTGATAAATACTAAGATTTCTTCTTACTGATTATTAACTTGTGCCAATATTCACCAATTAGAAGGCCGGATTAAGTTGTATTGAATAATTTCTATTAGTTTCTCTTCATAGCTATATTTTAACATTTTTTTGTGTTAATTAAAAGTAACGTAGTTACAGCGATACTTTTTTTCAAACAAATACAAACATCATATTCCACATGGGGCGTTTTCGTTTTATTGGTTAATGCCTAAAATACGGATAGCTCAAAATTGATCACTTTAAAGAGTTACTTTCAGTGGTCAATTTTCATAGCAGCGAAACTCCCTTCACAGTAACCAATCATATCAATTGGACAGAATAATCCTAATCCTATAATCGTATAATCAAACTGACACTTTTTGTTATAGCGCAACAAGTTTTCGACATAAATTCCGATAAAATCAACGTCCTTATAAAGTATCTCCTGAAATATTACATATTTTTTTAATTACCATTGTTATCGGATTACTTAGATGTTTAATTGTAATAGTAGACGTACAATTAAATTTTTTAGTCGAACCACAGACAATTGCGATTATTACACTGTACTTAAATAGCATATTTAAAAAACATTTATATTTGTAATACGAACAGAATTTTATTCTCTAATTGCATTTTAAAAAATGTGCATGGGTGGTAAGCCGTTTCATAAAAGTTCAACGTAAATTTACCATAGCGAATCTCCGCTTTAACAAAAAGCGTTATATACGTAAGAATATCTGGTATTCAGGCCTTAGACCTTAGATATTGTAGTCTGCATGGGATGAAGAAAATGAAAAATCGAATAATAGCTCAGGTAATACTCAGGTAATAATGCAAGACGTATTTTGCACTTACATTTTTGACTGTACAAAAATTCCTAAAGCTTTTTGAATCCAAAGTGACGCGAATTTAAAGAAAATTCTTAAAAATTCCAATAAGGAAAACATATATCTGAGCAAATTGGGAGGAAAATAATTAATGTGAATTGTTTCATTTTTAATACTTTGCTTTATATATCTGCTCCTTATTGGTTCGTAATTGTAACACGTATTTTATATTCACGATTTACGATCAAAACGTTAAAATATTTAAAGAAACAAACTTACAAGCGAAGAATACAACGAATGCAGAAATTTAAATTTCATCCTTCGCGAAGAAGCACTACAGCCACAAAACGCGTGTCCATGGGATCAAAAGCGCCGTAAAGTTAATGCCCGCAAATCGCGGGAATTTTCACTGGCGAATCGTAAAACAAAAATTGAGAGCGCGTAAACGCAACCGATAAACCGACTTTAACGAGCGCACGGAGCGACGGTCATTTAACATAACACATCGGACGCGTTTCGCACACAACGGAACACCGACTGAGCGACGCGTTTCGTTACGAGCCGAAAATAACGCGGGCGGATAAAAATTAAGATGTTTCGTTCTAATCAATTCTAGAAATGCACGCAACGAATGCCACGCTCGGTATGCGGCGCGACGAACAAAAAAAAACCTACTGGGACATTTACGTGACCCGCTTTAATATTTATCGCTGAAAGAGACCGGAAATAGATATCGGAATGTCCCCACGCGAGATTGTTGCGTAAAGTTATAAGAACCGATTTTTTATGCGATATGGACGGAACAATAGCAACGGGAAAAACGCGATTAAATGTTCGGATTGGCGGATTTCAAAATCATAAAGTAAATATGCTAATTGTATCAATGCTTGATATGAGATATCTAAATTATCAAATATAAAAGTGCACACAACAGAAAATATGCATAAAATATTCGCGAATAGAATTGATCCGCAATTCACGTCAAATTTCTTTCACAGCCATTACAAATTATTATTTGGAAGTAAAGTTTGTTTCAGTTCTTTATGCAACATTACACAAACTCGTGCAAAAAGCTCAGTAAGTCGATAAAAACAAGAAAGACGCGAATGAGTTTATAGAAAGTTACTTTTTAGTACTAGTCTAACAACAAAAACTAAGGCATATTTTATTTACTAACTTTTTAGCAGGGATGTATTCAAAATATCCCCCTAAATAACTGACAAATCCTCCTATACACTGCATTATTATTATATATTATCAGAATTCTATCACATTTGGCAATAAATACTCAAATTGCTCAAATAATTGTTCATATTTTCAGCAATAATTTTCGATAGATTAATAAATATACCGCAAATAATTTATTCCAACTGCAATTGTGTTAAGACATGCATGAGACATAAACCAGACACAATCTATAAACAACCTCAATGTTCGCTATAAACACCACAAAAAGCATATTAATGAGTTGCACATTTTTAACGACAGAAGTGCTACATCAGACGAACGGAATGGATACCCCACACACAAAGCACATTTTCGTTGTTTACTCTACCTTTTGTACTCGAAGGAATTTAAATATCAATTTCAAATAATAATGTTCGAACGCCACAGATAATTCGACCTTAACCTCTTTTAAATTTGGTACTCGTGGTTTGTTATTTAGGTTGAATCAACACAAGGTGCACTTATCATAAAACGTATTTGTTCACAGTGACATTAGTAACGACAACGCTAGGCACGTTTTCACTAAGCCGTGCATTAGTAAAGGAACTGTCGAACGTCGTCAATCAATGTTTACAAATGAAAAACACTGCGCGGAAGATGAGCTAGCACTAAATATAATAGCACTATAACTTTTCTGTTCACATCATCGGCTAAATGGGAAATCCACAGTTAATTAGAAACAAGTAACAGTTGCGAATTTAATTATAAACGAAGTCAGTCGGTTCCTGTTTAAGACATAACACTGGACTATCGATCTTCGATGCACAGCGTAATACTTACATAAAGTGACCTTGCATGGACGTCTGTGCAATCACAATAATTAATTTACTATGCCAATTTAATATAACGTGAATATAATGTACGTCTAAACATTCCATGTAAATCTTGCACTGCGCACTAAATCGAAACCTAACAGGTCAAGAGGGGAAGAAATGATGTATCTAATGAATTGTAACAAATTTTGATTAACTATTTTAAGATAATTCACATTCAAATTTCTTTCGTTAAATTTTGCTATGATCATAGGTTTATTTATGTGCAACACATCCTATTTCATATTAGGCACCACTTCAATATAACAAAGTACTTGTAAGATGATTGATTGGCAACTCACGACCTTGATAGTTACCACCAATTATTGTTTTGATTGGTTCTTATAATTAATTGAGAATTGTTTTCACAAAATGTGTTCTATAAATAAATAAATAAATAGAACGCGATGGAACAATAACAGATTTTAAATCAGATAATCCCTAATGAATACCCAGAATAATTTAATACTGCAATGATAAGCTCGCGTTAGTAATTCTTGGAATTTATATTACGTTAAAAATGCCAAAAATAACCTAAAACTTGCCCGTAATTGAGAGTACAACGAAAGGACATGATGTTATTAAAACATCCTTAAAACTACCTTTTTCAAACATACGCATTTACATTTTACAGTACTACGCAAACGATTATATTAAAACAATATTCGTAAAGTAATAAGTGTAAAATGTTGTTTCGAAAAATGTACTTGTCATCGCGACTGGGTCAGTTTGCTGGAAATTTTAAAAAGTTCAGTGCGGACCATTGCAATTTTGAGAGCAGTCTTATCGACTTAGCGGATTTGTGATTTTTTGCAAGCAATACATCTTTGGTAACACTGGGTTTGATATTGACAACTTAAATCTAAAAGTAGGTTTTATTAATTCTAGACAATTCTTTAACACGTCTTTAGTTGTACCGATCATTTTCTGCCAACGGATTTCTAGGTAATTGTTTGCCCCTCTGTTAGATTTGTCCAAAATTACTATTTTGTTGGCCTTGTCAGCTTTTAAGTAAAAACATTTCTTACTCCTGAGACTTTTAATAACGTTTAATTCCTTATTAACTGAACCAACATTGACTGTACCAACCCAACCCAACCCAACCCAACCCTCCGAAATTTTGATTTAGCAGGCTTTTCTAGCAAATTCAAAGTATTTAATAGAACTTTCAATTTCTACAATAATTTTATCTATCGATGGTTTTGAATATGGTAGTAAATTGTATTTCAAATCTTTGTTGGGCGATGCAATGTCTTTGTTATTAAACATTTTCTAAGATTCATTCTCAAGTAAAGGTATGTCCTTCGAAAGAACTATTTATGGCCTTTTGTATTTCAGGGCACAAAAGTCGAAACTTTTTGTAAAATTTTTAATTTTTTGTGTTTATATTCACCGATTCCTACGCTATTTCTTTCCAACAAACACCATTGTTGAAAGTCGATTTCACTTAAATTGTTCGCGGAGGTATCGTTCAAAATTAAATTTGGATTTTTATAATTTATATTTTATATATAAGCAATAAAAATATTCATCAACTGAATACCTTGAGACTGCTGTAGAAGTTATTATTAAAAGGTGAGAGCTGCGAAAAATATCGATTGGCATTGCGTTACCTTGGTGTGTATTTGTTATCTACTAACACAAAAGTGTGTGTTGATGATTTATATATGACGTTAAGCGGCGGATTCTAATAATTTACAGTACGTAAGTTATCGCAGCTGGTTATGTATCGCACTATTTTATACTCAGTTTTATAAAAATTAAAATGTTTACACTGCGGGTTTAATCTGATTGTCATAATTGAAGCAAAGCGGAAGAAGTTATATAATTTTGTGTTAATACATTATGGATACTATTTTCCTCCTGTTGAGTGCGGTTAACCAATTATTGTTCCTAGCACAGAAGCAAACATCAGAGAAGGACGAAATAATTTTATTTTTCAACATAGTCCCCCGACAGAGGCAGGTGCTTGAGTGCCTTTGGCAAAAAAAATCCAGCAACTCATTTACGGTCATCACTTATTCGTCGTTCATAAAATGGGTTGCTCGGAGATGTTTTTTACATTTTGGAAATAGTCGCTTGGGGACAAATATGGCGAATAGGTTGTTCAAAAATTTCAAATCCAGAGCGGTCCGGAGCGTTGTGCTGCAGCACACATCGTCTCAATTTTCCTCTTCTCTTTTCCTCAATAGCTTATTAAACTTTTGGTATTAAATCTGCATAATATTGGCCTGTTACGCTATGCCCACGTGGAAAATAACCCTCAAAAATAACTCCCTCAAATTCCCAAAAACCATGATTTTGCCTGTCGAAGAAACAACACGAAATTTTCGAGGAGGTGGGGAACCCTTATGCCGCCAGTTCATACTTTGGCGTTTCGACTCTGGGTCAAAGTGATGAACCCAAGTTTCATGCACTGTAACGAATCTTTGTAAAAAATCATCTGTTAATGATTGCAAATTGGTGTCTGCGGTAACGTGTCGGAGGCGTTTTTGATCTGCCGTTAGCATTTTTGGTACCCAACGTGCAGAGACTTTGCAAAATTTTTTCAACGCTCCAAACTGAAATGCCACATGCCTCTGCTATGAATCTGACGGTAATTCTTTTATCATCCAGTACCATCCGTGGGTCAAATTAATATTTTCTTTGATAACCACAGTTGTTGGTGGTCCTGTACCTGGTCCGTGTTCACAGGACTCTCTCCCCAGTTTGAAATCTTATTCAATTTTTAATTACCAGGTATGAAGGAGCAGAATCGCCAAATACTTCAGTGATGTCCTTTTGGTGAATTTCTTGCGGTGATAAACCTTTCTTACAGATGTATTTTATAACAGCTCTTGTTTCAATTGTATCCATTTTGATAAAATTACAAAAACCACAAGATAACTGAACTAATATTTCGAATGAAAAGATAGAGACACGTAATTTTACATAAACCAATGTCAATACATGATACTTCGGATGAAAACAGTTTTTTATTTGTCAGTCAATTTTATTCTGTTAGGCAGAAATGATGAACCGCTCTCGTATTTATGCGAGATTGAATCGTTTATCTAGTCGTTACATACTCTAACACATAAGCTTTCACCAACTTAATTTAGTTTGGTTGTTAAAATATTTATTAAAACCCCGACGTGTTACGTTTCGTATCATCACGGCTTAACTGAGTCGTACAATTTTTAATGTTTGCATTTCCTTGGACGATTTTTATTGGTAAAAAATATACTCTCCATTTGCGTAGTTAAAATGTCGTATTTTCCATGATGTTAAGTTTCTTTCCTTATTTTTATTATTTTCATTTTGAAGCGAAATTTAAATCTTGTTTCATTTGTTTAAATGATCTCATGTTCGTTGCATCGTTGTGTAAAGGTTCTTCTGGTTTGTACTACGAGGGCAAGCTGACTATGTTAAAATACAATATGTCTCTGGTCATTTGTCGATATAATTTCCTTGTACGTCATGTATTTGTCACATTTAGCAATTAACGAAAATAAACCATATTTTTTTTCGTTCTAAGTAAAAGAAACTCTCAACCGAGCAGGTTAGTTCTTCGTCGATTAGAAATCTTTATTACCTCAAGTACTTTTTCAACTTTCTGAACACAAAAAAAATCGCAGGGTTCTAAGTCAGGGTTTTAGGGTGGATGATTTAAGTCTGTGACCACTAAATCCTAAATCCGAGTATCCTGGTTCCACTGTCATGTGAAAGTAGAACTTCATTTTAGAATTTTCCCCTGTTTTTCCATTATGACTGGAATTTGTGTAAAATATCAGGTAACTCGTATGTACCCTACATCGCGGTCTTATATAGCAAGTAGTCTATTCGTAAAATTCATTTTGAATCCCAACAAAATAGTGGACATAACCTGGCCAGCCGAATGTTGGAGCTTAAACTTCTTCGGCGGTGGCGAGCCCTTGTGTTTCTATTGCATCAATTCGTGTTTGCCCTTAAGATCATAGTGATGAACGCTACGTTTCATGGCCAGTTACAATTTTCTGAATAATTTCTGCCTCTTGTTCTCCAAAAAATGTTGACAAATTTCAACTCGACGCTGTTTATCGAATGGAGTCAACAGCAGACATGCGACGTTTTATTTCCATTGCGCTGTTTCCTTTTTTTGTGTGAGAGATGTTATGACAGTGCTCCATTTCGTTCCTTCGTACTCGACATTTATATACCAATGCTATATATTACATTTATTTTCTTAATTGGATACACCGAGTTGAATCACTAAAATAATTCCTAAACCGATGCAATTTTCGCGCGCTCTACAGCCCAAACGATTAAAGCTGGAGCTCTGAAACTTTAAACTTAACATTTATATGTAGCATAGAGTCTATTTTGAGCACAATCTCTCAACCGGAAGTGATGGTTTACTCTTATCACTTTTTCCATATTTCGAAAACGGTACATGTTATCGAAAAAAATATTCTTACAAAAGTTACAGATATTGTCATTCTAAACAACTTTCATTTGAAAAGTTTTTTCGAAAAATGTAGTATAACTAAGTATAAGAAAGTTCAGTGAGGACCACTGCAGATTTTTTAATAGATATAAAGAAATAATCAATAGGATATTGCGAAAACGATAAGGGGTCTTTGTACTTGTGTTTAAGAGGACTGTTTGACTACAGTAGTCGGATAAAGGTTGATTTAGACTATACGGCATGGACCGTCACATGCACGTACCTGCACCTGCACGACAAAATACGCGTGTGTTCACATCACACCGGCAAGTATCCGTCAGCTAGCATACAACTGTGAGAATGTCGGCCGGTGACGGTACGTGCTGTTGCTGGAACGTGACGGTCGCTGCCGGTTAGTGTGTACACTCTCACTTAAATCCATGCTACGAAGTTTTGTCGTGCAGGTGCAGGTACGTGTCTGTGACGGTCCATGCCGTACAGTCTGAATCAACCTTAAGTGTGTATTTGTTAGAAAGAAAAACCCTTTTTAATTAAATATATAAAAATATTATCAATGATTGTCGAAGAGAATCGACCGACTCGTGTGTCATCACAAACATGTAAATACAATCCGCGAGAACATAAACATCGTCAATCGCACCAGTATTCACGTAATTATGTTTAAAATTAATATTAGTCACCACTAATTATGACATAATTATCTATTTTATAAATTTCACCAAGCAACTCGCCAAGGACATATGTAAACTACTTCACGCTGCTAAATTGCTCGTCATTACCATCAGGTACAATAGGGTAAGCTCGATCACTGAGTTTATATTCCGCTACGGTAAAATTCAATATGTTCTTCAATAAATTTTATATTTGAATGATAGGTTATAATATTTTTAAGATATTTATTGTAAGCGAAAATACAAACAAGGGCAATAATTATCGACAGGAATATAGTTCTTCGTTAAGTCTATAGGGATTTCATTCGCTAAAGAAAGTGCTATCTAATGCAAATCCAGGATGATGCATCGTTAAGCATGCCATCTCAACTATTTTATTACGGAAGGACCTGATGTTCAGATGCACGCCATTAAATACCTGACGACAATACTGAGCATTTAATCTCTCTCACATACACTGCTCAACAAAATTAGGGGAACACTTTTTTGAGCGCCTATATGTTATTGACAAAGTGCAAAAATAATTACGCTGGTTCGTTTGCTCGTTTTCATCGTAGAAACCAAAATGTAAGAAAGTCTCAAAACAAAATGTTCTTTCACTACAATGCAAACATCTGAAACTCATCAAATTAGTCACTTGACAAAGTAAAACCGTCAGTTTTGACGTTTTCAATGGTTCCGAGTCCATGATGCATTGTTTAAGTGAAATTGAAGTCGCGTGGGCTGTTGCTTTGCTTGAAGATGGTCGATCTATGCGATATGTAGCAAACAAGCTGCATTCGACTCTATCTGTTGTTGGCATAGATACCAAGAAACGGGTACACATATTCCAGGAGAATTGGACCGTAAAAGAAAAACTACCCCTGGGGACGACCGGTATATTGTAATTTCTTGTCTTCGCCGACGAACTGCTACGCTCGTGAGCTAGAAAATCTACTCCGAAATGCTACCGATGTGACATTTCTCGGTTAGAAGACGACTCAAAGAAATCAATATGACTTCTCGCAGGCCTGTGCGAGCTCCTAGCTTGAGCAGGAATCACAAAGTTAGCCGGCTAAACTTCACCCGTAAACATTTGCAATGGCAACTTCGACACTGGAGGTCTGTGCTTTTTACATACGAGTCGCGGTTTTGTCTAACTCGTTGCGATGGTCGTGTACGAGTGTACAGACGTCTTGGAGAGCGATACACTGCTGCGTGTATACAAGAAGTGGACAGATTCGGAGCTAGATCGGTCATGGTATGGGGTAGCATTAGTACAGACGGTCGCACAGACTTGGTTGTCGTTCCCCAACGTCTCAACGTACAAATTTATGTTGAAACGATTCGTCAAGAGCAAGTTATGCCACTTCCAGACAATTTGGGCCATGGCTTCATCCTACAACAGGAGAGTTCATAATGCTAATTTAACAACAAACTTCCTCCGGGAAACATGAAATCACTCTTCGGATTTACTCGACAGGCGCATTAGGAAGCGTCCTGATGCACCGCAGACTCTTCGGGGGTTGGCTGAGGCCCTTGTGGAAGAATGGCGAAAGTACCACAAGACATGTTAAGACGTCTTATTCGCAGCATGCCTCGACGATGTCGGGCTGTTATTGCAGCTAATGGAGAGCACATACGCTACTAGAGCTAGGTACTCGGGCGTTTGTAGAATTTCCATTACATTGTAAGTGATAAGACACATTTTGTTGAGCAGTGTATCATGTTGAGTACGTTTCATTGAATGTTTGTACTGTGGGGTTTCTTCTCATTTGCTACCATTCCTGTTATCTACAGTTTGGTAGTACAATACATTATTACTGTTCACAGGCAAATGGCGAGATAATGTCCGTAATTTTTTTAATTTAATGTTGCGAGAAAAGTTTTTTATTCGTGTATCGAATTAAAATCGACACAAGGGTTATTTATTGAGTGTAAAAGATATGACTAAAACAGGCAATAATACAGTCGGCCAAAAATATTTCTGGACAGTCACCAGACACAGACAAGACTAGCTATATACATTAAATATTCGATGCAACGTAGAAACGTCCACAATTTTACCTGCAGTAATGATATTCAACCATAAATGAACGAGAGAGATAGGTAACAAAGCGATATAAGAAATTGTATCTATCAGTGACGACAATTTGGCAATATCATTGTGCTTACATCGAAGAAGTCTATGTAAATTAATGTTAACATACACTAACTAATAATTAACACTCAACTGGAATAATATTATAATTCAAAAAGCTGTTATGCAAACTTTTTAAAAACCATCAAGGAATTTAGTATTGTCTAATTGTATTATTGTGGGAGGTGTAATGCTCGTTATTACCCATTTTTTCAAAACTTGATGACCTTTCGTTATAACTTATAACGTTTTTACTAATAAGCAATTTCAACTGCATTCAACTTTTATTGACTCATGAAATAATATGCAATCTTCTTAACCACTTGTGATTTCGGCACAAGAAGAAATTAATTTTAATTTTAATTCCAATAAAAATATGATAGAATCCTTTCTACATACAATTTCTTAACGATTTTCAATATTCATCGTCGTCCTCAAAATAATAATTGACATGTTACAACCAATCAATCATTAATTTATTTATAATACATATCTTAATTCCACTTTCCACATACTTTTTAATATATTCAAAAATACAGTTATTACAATCGTAAAATAGAAATCAAATCTAACGGAATTAAATAATAAATAATATACAATTTATGTATTATACTTTATATAATAAAATGACCATATTTGATATTAATTTAATAAACACTGTCATTGTCGTCAAATAACGGAAAATTTCATTAAAATATGCAACTTTGTTTTTGACTATATATGCTAACTAAATAAGGTTATTGGAAGGATGAATCTACAAATTGGGTATATATTTGTAGACAATAATCTTTTTTATCTCTCTCTATTATAAAGCCATAAATTATATTATAAAATACTTATACCTAAATTTGAACCATGGTTAACCTGACTTATTATATAACAACTGTTTGTTTTCAGACTCCAAGGATATGAAGCAAATTATAACAAAAGGTGTAACAACTTTTATTTTTTTATCTTTCTTTAATTCAGTATGTCCCAATTTTATTTTAGTTAACTACTCAATCGGTTAAAAATACTCCTTTAGTAAAACAACAGTGCAGTCACATTAATTAGGTATTTAACTGATTGATCCTGTGAATCTCATTACGATTATAAGCAAAATAATTATTATGTATTTCACCAACTAGCTTGTTAAAAAAAAATTCTCTGAAAGCAATTTGATATGACTCTCGTATAATTTTATTTACTATTTATTATTGCAGTAATTACAATTGTACTGATAATTAACAGAAATTGAAAACTATGCAGATTTTTTTATTTGCTCTGTTACGGTATTTCTGTTTTTCAATCATTGTAATATGTAAATGAATTGAAGTTCGGCCCCGAAACGATAGAAACGTGAGTTTGAGGGCGGTTTGAAGAGGTCGGTTGGGAAATCTGTGTATGTGCATTAGCAAAGAATGCATTTAGTATTATTGCCTATGCGCCTAGCCCCTGTCCGGTAACATTTTTAGCCGATTAAGTAAAACCAAAACATTGATTTTTGTGCACGAAGCAATAGAAGACGTAAGTAATACTTCACTTAATGGTTATTCAAGCCATGCAAGCAATATTTATATTTGAAAAAAGCAATTGTTGAATTGCCAATCAATGGATGAAATACTGTGTAACTGTTTTAGGATTTTTTAAATTCTAATGAGCTTTTAATTATATGTGAAGTATACACTGGATGCAATTTATAAAACTTATGGACAATTAATGTGCACATATTACATTATCATTATCGCACACCTATATTACGTATGCATACTAAAAATGACATCATTTCGTTCCTATATTATATCTGATGTTAGTATCCTGCAAAATACGACGATAGCATGTTCTAGAAAAACACGATAGGAAATTATAGTTTATAACAGACAAACGATTAAAGACAAACTTTCTACACTTAAATACACAATAAACGTAAAAAGTTAATAAGTAATTTCTACAACTTCAAATTATCACCTTTGATATTAACATTTTCTTTCGTTTGGTCAGTACGTGCGTCATTTAATTCATACTTAAAGGATAAAACAAACACGATTTGATTTAATATATGTCGCTATTCCTGGTGTATTATACGCACTTGATATATGTTTAAACTTGTAACACTTAATTTTTATTTTGAAGTTTGATCCGGAGTGTTGACACAACAGTGATGATACATTTTTAACGGCGTCAGTTTAAATATGATAGTTATTATCACCTAGTTAACAATATTTAATTCCACACACTAATTCTATTATAAAAATTACACGACACTCTCATCACTAAGTACCCCGTGATTGTTCTATAAATAAAAATACGTTTTCCTTATCTTGCGTTAAACAAGTATTAATGACGTAATATGAGCGCAGAAAATTGTACATTTCGCAACACATTAAATCAAGGTCAAGGAGTAAAAGACGCTTTTAAAAGAAGTGGACGCAAAGGAAACGAAATAATTAACTAACCAATGCAATCGACTCACCTTAATTCTCTTGTCAGAGCCGATCTTCTTGAGTGGCGGCCGATCGGAGGGACTCTGTGTTTTTTCCACTTTTCCCTGCGACAACTTCCGAAGCGGCGGTGGCAACCATTTCCGGCTGGAAAAACAAAGGACAGTAGCTTTATTAACGTGACTACATTGAAATACAAAAGAGCATTACGGTGCAGTCAGTAATTACTTTGATGAAGGAGGAGGAGTATCGGCCATTCGCTCGATATGCTCGATAAGGTTACATATTTTACCAATAAACTGTAAACTTTCGCACACCAAGTTGCGATTTACGAGCGATTAGTTTAACAAAACAATAAAAAAAGGAGTACCGGTTCGAACGACAGTCCTTGTTACAAGTGAAATGTTTCCGAAAAAATTTCTTAAATTTTCCCATTAACACCGTTTACACGTATATCGCGAATTTTAAATGGAACTTCGAAAAGCATATTGTGACAAATACTGTTCGTTGTGCATGTCGACACTTTAAAACAATGACAACATTTCATTTACAGGTTATTCTCGTATAGTAGATAAGATTAAATTGTAGCAAATATTTGCTCTGAGAATTATGCAGATGTAATATAATTATTATAATACGGAAAATTTCTTTATACAACGTTACTAGCAATATGCATAACATTTTGCCGAACATGTTAATACGAGTATTGCTTGTATGTGACGAGGATGAAAAGGTTCTATAAAAGTATAATCGATGTAAGAACTAAGTCGATGTAGAGTAATACTAATCTAGTCGATGTAGAGTAATAAAATAAACTTATCAATTAGTCTAAAATAAAACTAACAATTTAAAGAAACCAGGAAAACGAAGAAAAATTAATATCCTCAAAAAGAAACACAGTTCACACGGCATTACAAAATTTCCCATTTGGTATTTTTGGATATCAGTCTGTAGGAAAGAACCATTGTAACGACCGTAAGAAAACTGTCATGTCCGCAGCAACGGCAGGTATTTAAAACGTATGCTTAGTTTGCAAAAGGGACGGTGCAGACAAGTTAGCAATGCGCCGAGTCATGGTAGGTCAAGCGACGTACCTCATCCTATTACGTTTTCAACCAATAAGCTACATCGTATTTTGCATTAAGTGTTCTATTCTGATTAACGGTGGTGATACGACGCACGGGTTCGTATGCACCTCTAGCATAACCTAACGATATCTGGGCATCAACAATTTATTTGAATAAAATAAGTATCTTTCATAAATTTAATGTTCCATATCTGTTTTACCTAAAAAGCTTATGACTTGATGCTAGTTTTTTGGACGATATTCATTTAAAAAGATCTAAATATGCATTCCTGGTTCTCGCGTAGTTTAGTTGCCCCTAGAAGGGATATTTATTTCGAAAACCAGGAATATTCATAAATACGTACATAAGACTATTCACTTAATTATAAATTCCTTTTGAGCGAGTTTTTATACTCAAAATAGAATTAGAAAACACATAAATAAAGCTAATGGAATCCAGGGTTTAGAATTCGGGATGAATTTATCAGGACATAAAACGCTAGGATGACATATGAAGGTGTAACCAAATACCGCCATTCTGCATATAGGCGATGATCATAAAAATCACATACTAACTCAAGATTAATCGGGCCTTTAAAATGTAAATTCCAGTGTTAGTGTTATCAAAATTTTAGCAAAATCTTAATTTACTTAAGGAAACGATTGCATGTATAGTTCATAAAGATTGTAAATTTACTTAAAAAGAGCAAATTAGGTTTCGCCATTTTTAGTCATTCTCCTGATTTCACCGACACGTCAGTTTAACATTTGAGAAGTCAGTTAGAAGCGTCGGAAGATGTCGGAAAGAGAAGTCATGTTTATAAATACAGTGCTAAATGGATGATGAGCGTTTCAGGTAAGAATTTGAAGCAAAGACGAAAATTTTGTAAAATATTAATATTTTTGGTTATGTGTAGGGCACTTACCGAGAATTTAAAAACACTGTTGTGAGACTATTTAAGGAACGTCAAAAGACGAGTTTTTAGTGTCATTTTGCCTGCTATACGCTCCAAGTCGCTTGGGAAGAGATTTAATAAAAACATTGCTAGTAAACGGCGTGTTTGAAAGAAAATTGCCAACTGTATATTCCGATTTATGTCTATATATAGACAGTATCTATAGAATTTATGAAATTATCAATTAACAGTATCTGAATGAAAAAATACAAAAAAGATCCACATAATTTTAAAGCTATTTGAAAGCCGCGCATAAAATATCTATAATTAGACAACATAATTTTGAATACATCGTTACTTATGAATGGAACACACAAACATTAAAACATGTTTCAATGTTTGTGTGTAACATAATTAAAATTACAACTGAACACACAAACTGGTCTTGCAAATCACAATTTAATCACGTACACTGTAATTAATTACCCTTCCCACCGTATTCCAAATGGCCAATTCACAAACATCCGCACATTAGTCGCCGTTTTCGTCCATTATCTTCAGTCGATGGTGGAAAACTATGCGTTTGCGGTCAAATGAAAATAGTGTACGGATATGGCAAAGAGGTCATTATGAGTTGCGTGTGGTCTCAGGTGGCCAGCCTCACCCTCTTTTGCATAACGAAACACGAAGGCAGATCGTCCCGATAAACACTGTTTCGGAGCTACAGGTAAATTTGCTTTGTAAATTGCACTCCTATTAAAATAACATTTTAATATTTAAGAAATTCGTTCTTTTTATTGAACTCACTGATATCAAGGTTAAGACTGGGAAGGTTGTAGGGTGAAAATATATACAAAAGTTTTAATAAAATCGTCGCAAAAACGCATTATCATATTTTTTCCTGTTTATTTGCAAATTCGCTCCAACCCCTCGCACAAGTATTTCTAACTTTTCTCTTAGTAGTTTCATTCCCTTATTTCTCAAATAATTCTCCTCTAGAAATATCACGAAATCTGCGTTTTCATATTTTTCTGCACATTCGATTGACAATTGGACAATAAATTTAGCAAGATAAGGCTATTGTTAATTATTTCTGAACATGTTAGTTTACCAAACTCGACGCATAGAGGAACATTTCATTTTAATGGTACCATGATCTCTGTAGTTATTAATTGTTCTCGCGTGTCGAGCTTGAATGGAATCAAACTGTTGTTTCGTAAATCGAGTCCTTCGATTGACCTAAATGTTATATAATTACCAATATTTTAAGTTTGGGCGAATCAAACGCCTCCATTTTCCAAATCAACACAACATTGACATTAATATTAATTTTAATTGAACGCTTCAATCAAACAATGGTTGTATAGTTTTCCATGCCGGACTTTTCGTCTCGAATGTCACTAGGTGTCGCACGTCGACTTGGATTTAATGGCGCGGTTAATGCGCACTCAAAGATCCCGATCGTTGCGGGTTAGTTAATTCATTTAAAGTAATTCGATTTGTATTATTAGTTCTGGAGTACATCGTGTTAAGTAAATGCGTAAACGCTGATCCTACAGTTAGCGAATTCATTAATTCATTCAATCTTCTAATGATGTTTGAAGTGGAATTGTTCGCGCAGCTGTAATAGAATTTTTGAACTATCCGCGGCATTTGTGACTAAAAACGCATTTCCCGATGTTTGAAAATGAAACGAAAATTTAAAAACGATGAAATGTCGCAGCGCCTCGAGAGAGAAACAAGTCATTCTGGTCTTACCCGAGCGGTCAGTGAGCTGATGTAAATCGAACGTAAACCAGAAACTCTTTCGCCAGAGGCAGGCATATCGTCTTTCTTCGATAAGGTTTCGAAATTGAAACATCATAAAGTAAAGTCCAATCATTTCATTTTAACTTTTGAACTAGGGTTGGTTTGTGGATTGTTTTACAGCTCGAAATTGCTCTTAATAGGAAATACTTTGAAATGAGTCTCGCTTAAATCAACCTATTTTTGAATTATTATTAAAAATGATTTGCCATCAACCATCGATTATTTTTAAAAAGAGAGTGAGAGCTTGCGGAAGTTTTCAGATATCACAACCATGTCTCCGGGAGGTGGTGTGAAAATATTTTTTTGGCCTCCTGAACTGAAAAATGTTTATGACGACGAAAACGTTTTAAAAATAAAATTAAATGCATATGATGTTTATAATGAAGGCATGCCAACTAGATGCTCCTTTGGCTCCTTTCTTGCGAGAATTCCAGCATCCTTAATCCCAAACCCTGACTTAATGTATGAATGACAAATTTTAATAAATTTATTCAATAGATGAAAAAAAAACGTTGTCCTAGTCTGTACATCCGTCCCTACATACATTGTACTATTTTATTTTTGTGTTATACAATTATTATACATGTTACCATTTATTGTGCAATTTCAGAGTGGAGAAACGAGCTGGTATCAATTGGTTTGATCGAAAAGTAGTCTGTAGTTGTAGTAGTACTGCAAATATTCAAATAAATCGCGAGAGCTCGTTTACTGCGTTCTAAAGCTCTCACCATGTTATAATGCGCGGACTGTAGCAAATAGTAACATTACATTACATTAATAAGTGAGATTAATGTTAATAGCTACGGAAAGCTAAAAGAATGAAATTATGACAAGAAAAAATTCCTCCGCATATCGTAAGATGGGAATAAGATGTAAATATGTCCTTAGAAGGAATTATGTAGTTTGACGGGAGCGGCGTTTATTAAAAATGGGAACCGCCCCTACCATGTTTGATTTCCAGAAGTAATAGAAGAATTAGTTCTTAGTGAATTGTACAAGTATATATTTGTATATATTTGTATCCAAACGTACACATTTATTTTGATTTCGGTTACAAAATAATATATAAACACTAATTACATATTAGTTTATTAAATATTATTAATTTGAGTTGATTGAAGTGTGTTGAACGGAAAAATGATACAATTCTCTTGAGAATAGAGAAAAATACAGTGCTAGCCAATGTTTGCTCATTTGAATGATATCGAGAACGAAATGTAGAACTTCAATTTTAGCAAAATGAAACGAAATGCAATTTTTACCGACGCCACGTTTTATGCAAAGCTGCCCATATACTTTTGTGCATTGGATTTACTATTTCGTGTAGCTATTTGTTTGCGTCTACATTTGCAAATTGCCTAAACTCATCGTGAATGCACCTCGCTCTTTATTCAACATGTCTGAAACATACATATTGTTTTTTGTTTGGTTTGCGTCCGGAAAGTAATTCATTTTTGTCCATTTTTTGTTTGTTGCATTCACGTTGGGACTCATACTCTGATTAAAATGTAGTATTCGTTTCTAAAAATAGGAAACTTTTAAGGCCATATAAACTGCACAATCGTTTTGATTTATGTATTTTATATTCTTTATTTCATAATATTATTTTGTATGATCAATTTTGTTCTGCTACTCATTATTGGAGTCAATATTTACGAGAAAGCTACACTGTATTGCCATATCACTCCCGGTTAAGATATTGGTTTCAAAATTGGACGGTTTCTTCCGTATATATTAATCTTATATTTAAAAGTTCGGAGTGTTACCTTCAATTATTTGGACGTTAGAGCGCGCACACACATGAAGAGAAACGTCGTTTGAAAAATAGTCAGAATCGATTCAGGGGACCCCAAAACGTATTTAATGTGCTTTAAAAAATAGGTTTTTGAGTTGACGCAGAATGTCAGAAACTCAGCACACGGGCTTTATTTTTTTCTGTGAAAATTTTGGAGAAATCAACGCTATCTAACGGGGGGGGGGGGGTCATTATTACGATCAAAAAATCTACTCAACTTTCGTATACTTCGATAAATTTCCAGCACAATCCCAAAGACGAGTATAATATAATAAAAGTTGTTTAGTCATAACTTTAGGTTCAACAGCTTGTGTGGTACAGCGCGCACAGACACACACAGTTGATGAGTGGACCGTCATCATGTCGTTAATATTTTATTATTTGTTTATGAATTCCACATCCAACTTATCTAATTATTGGCACAAATAAATTCCATAATTTACATTGAGTTTGAATTACTTTGATATTTGTGTTATGATATTTTGCAGTTTACATTGTTCAGTGTATCTTCGTCAAAATGTTTTATGTTAAGTGGTTGCTTAGTGACAAATGTGTAAATTCTTCATTTATCAAAGTTTGTCATCGGTTAATAAATCATCCTGTACATGCATTTTTTCCTGCCACCCCCTAGCTTCATAGAAGAAAAATAGTTGATGTTGTTGATGTTTACTGACTTTTACTATAAATGCACACATATTTGTTTAACCACATAGGTTAGTTGTACAATTTAATATTGAGAAGGTCACAGCAAAGGTTGTACGATCGTCCAACTGTGTCCTTTTTAGTTCATAGTTCTGTCACATTTAACAAAATGCAAAAATTAAAACTTGAAATTCGATCATTTCATGCCAACAATATTTTTCCACATATGATATATATCCAGAAAGTAAAACAAACCTGATCAAATTGAAGGACTAACTTATCTTCCATAGTCTATTTTTTTTGGAAAACTGAATCACTCTTTTATAACCCAAGGCCAAAATCAACGATATCCCAGGTGGTTACAACAATACATTATTTAATGAGAAGTAATGATCAACATTACTCAAGAGGATTGAGACAGGGGCAAATTTCTTAAATAATGAGCATGCGGGTCATGAAAAAAGTGTGTGGTCGGGCGTTGGCATGATGGAAGACAACACCTTTCATATTACTCAATTCTGGTAGCTTTCTTTCACTTGCCTGGCGTAATCTCTCTCGTTGTCCACAGTAGAGTTGAGAATTAATCGTCTGACGAACGCTTGTGATGGCTCACAATCTCTTGTCTACGATCTTTGACGCTTCTGATTGTCCTACGTGACTCGTTTTCATCACTGGATATGACACGTTAAATGGCTCGATTTCATTGCGTTTCAGCAGCGCATCGCAGATGTTAATTCGGTCTATCATGTTTTTCGTGCTCTACTCATGGAGCTTCTTTTTGTAGCCAGCTTTGTGTAAATGGTTCAAACAGTTTTATGGTCAATGCCTAGCTCCATACCAATATCGACACTGATGACATGCTTATTTAGCTGGACCTTTTCAAGAATGTCATTAGCTTTTTCGGCGATTGGGCGACCAGAGCGTGACTCATCTTTTTTGAGAACGAAAGCGGGCGAGCCAATTCCGCGCAGCAGATTTTGTTAATAATTTTTTTTTACAAGCTTGCGCAGTTTTATCCCTTCGTGGTAATATTGCAAACTATAGGATAATTTTTCAATACTTTTCTTTCATTTTCAAAGGCAAACAACATTTCACCGCAGCACCAATTTCGATGTTTATACACTCGAAGTGTCACATACTGTTACTTTTCCAACGAGCATTTAGGGGGGTCGCTGCGATGTGGTTCCTGAGTTATTTGCAATGGACGCCATCTATCTGAAAAAACGCTGCGAATTTTTTCCCAAAGCTTATATCTAATGAAAGTAGTATATCCCGGCACGAACTTGGCAATAACTATTACGCTCTTATGAGAAGACATGAGTAACTTACAAACATTGTTTAGCTTAAACATGGTGGCCATGTTAGCCACATAATGTCGGTTTTCATAATACGAGTACAAATTGTTTTCTTCCAAAAATTATGATATTCTGTAAGGTGAGTAACAACAAGTTCAATCATTATCCATCACAATTACATTCTTCTGTGCTAAGCCAAAACTTCATTCTTCAAATAAAGATTCAATTATATTTTCATGGTAATCAAGATTACTTTTCACCATCCAATCTCTTTTTGAGCCTCAATGTCAAATTATTTTTCTCTTTCCTCAAGGATACAAATTATACGACTCTGTCCTATCAATCCAATATATTTCTAACGTACAAAGCCACGTGTTATGCATTGGTTATGTATGTAGATGTTACATACATAACCAATAAAACGACGTTCTTCTCTGAATTGTCTTATAATATTATAATATTTTGTGGAAATTTCTGTATTCATGCTGATTCCATGATCATACGGAGTTAGTCTATTATACTATGTCTGAAGTCATCGTTCGCCATAATATTTTTCAGTTATCTTGAATATGCTTCTCACGCAAACAATGCAATATGGCAACTTGATTTTGTTCAAACATATTTTACTATTTGTCGTGGAATGTGGGCATTCCAAAACACAATCTTCCTTGAAGATCCATAATGATATGCTTCTTCGTTTTGAACGCTGCATGTGACGATTTTGTGAGCTGTTCCAAAATGTACGTCTGCTACCTTCAATGTAGTTTATACGATATCGCTTTGAGTTGCAAATTCAAGAGTTTACGATTCTAGGTTATTATAAACATTGAATGCTACTACTACTACTACTACATTTAGCTGTAATTCCTAAACGAACTCTAGCATTAGCACTGCTACAATATATCTCTTCTGCTATCATCTTCAGCACCGCCAAAGTATTTCACAAAACAAAATATGTACCCTGTAGGGATTAAGCATAAAGCATAAATTTCATAGAGCAGCACTACAAATAATTGCCCTAATCCAAGAATTCTAACGATAGTAAACGTTAAAATGTGACATATTTCTCCTAAATTCAAACAAAAGTAATCGGTCACAACTAGTATTCTTTCTCTACGTTTTGTATAATAATTTAAACTTGACTGGCGATCATAGTAGTACATGTAAATAAGAAATTAATTTTTTTTATCCTTTGATCGAAAAAGACCATTATGTAGAAATTACAAGTTCTAATAATTGTTTAAAAGTGTCTCGCCACGGGATGCGTAATAAAAGTATTTGCACATCGAAAAGGTAAATTCTTATAATTTGAAAACTACTATACAATTCGATTGTACAGCCAGTATGTTAATAATTCCTCCCCTGTCGCGTTGTATTAAATTCCATTGTTCTGTCGGGTTGGGTTGGGTTGGGTTGGGCTGAATTTATGTTGGGTTTGAGTTTGGATTATGCTTCTTTAATTATATTAAGCCAAATTTATTTAATTCAAATTCAAATGACTTCACATGATTATTATTATGTATTATTTTCCATCATTTTAATTCATTGTTTATACATGTGTGTGGGAGGGGGTGAGGGGTGCAAAGCACCAATGTAGATGTGATCATAGATTTCCCAAACGTTAAGTTAAAAAACGAAGGAACCGATTAAATATACCATATAATAAATAAATTATTCGTAAAAAAACCGAAACATAAAAAACATACCTGTTGAAACCTCGCCGCTTATTGACAGGTGATGACGTGTTAATAGTACTGGCACTCTCGTTGGTAGTCGTTTCTGCAATTAAAAAATTAAAATAATTACTCTGTAATAGCGTACGCTTTATGAAATATTAATTACGATGCTGTGCTCGTATGGTGCGCAGGGACACTTTTTCAAATTCGTGTGATAAATAATTCATCCGTTACGGGTACTCACACAAAAATAATGCATTATTAATGTTGAAAAGATTAATAGACGTATCGTTAATTATGTGATATTAATGGGCAAGTTTTTTTTTAAATATAGCCAGTGCGTTTTTGCTAAATATAATTAATAGAGATTCGACAAAATAAAGAAGATACATTCTTCTAATTATTTAGTCAGTTGGATATTGATGCGATCGTTAAAAAATCGATTGCTAATTAATGTGACTAAATAACATATTTAAATGCACAACATACCACTAATTAGTAAAGTTAATTAAAATATACTGAGATATTTTGCAATGCACAGTCTTCACTTATTATTGCAGATACGTTCTGGATCTAAGTTAAAGTTAACGACAATTTTATTTACACATAATTTTGCAATTCTGCACGTTAAGTAGTATAAACTATATTAATAATTCACTTCTCGGAAAACAATATTATTACTGCACTGTTCAACATTGTGATATAGGGCGTTTGCCTTCAGAGCGATACACGTCTAGCCACAATGCGACAAGTGAACGACTAGATTTTTTTTTATTTCTGGCCGGCCATGAATATCTTATCAAATTATAAATCCTCAGTGGAATTAATGGGATTAAGTGATTAGATTTGGATGCGATGAACGCTTTTTTTTGCTAAATTGCTACCCAATACATGATATCAGAACAAAGTGAATATTTTAACTACAGTGAACGATGAACGTGGAGAAAAAGAGCTCTGCGATTTATAAGACTTTGTGTAAAAACGAATGCTAACAGCGCCTAATTTACTCATAACTTGAATTTTTGATAATCAAAATTTAGCAAAGATGATTTAATTTATGAAAATTTCGATTTGATGTTGAAATGTGTATGGTAATAGTGAATAATAGCGAATGATGAAAGATGAAATAGTTTACGTGAAAAGGTATCCGAATAGAAGACGCGAATGCGAATGTTAAGAAGATTTCATCAAAGAGTTAAAGATAGTGAATCATTTGTTCCTATCGGTGGTCAAGACCGTGGTCACCCACAAAGTTATTCATGAGATTCATGAGATGGAAGAGCAAATATTAGGAATCCAACATTAGAGCCCACACGAACCACCAAAAGTATTTCACAAGAACTAGCTGTCTTTCTATGTTTATCTTTAGTTTATCTTTAGAATTATTTTGCTAAATGGTTTGTTACAAAGCGATTGACCAACTTTATATTCGTTTCCAAATTTACCTTTTAGTTCTTTGCTGATGCCTAAGAAACAAAATCAGATATAATTTTTTTAACACCTTTCCCAGGCTGCATTAACGATCCCATAGGAAATGCGCCATTTTGGAAACATCCTGTATGTACAATCAATTATCAGCAGGGTTTGAACTGGCATCAAATAGAGAAAATTGACAAGAACAAGTCGTCTATTCATTTATTTGTTTTGGAATCTAACTGTAAAATTCTAACCAACCATGCGTTGTACGGAGCTGGACAGTTCGCTAAGGTCGAGCATCTAACATATTCTACATATGAGTTATGTATGCAGCGATAATAAATAGTGTAATTATAAGCACAAAAAGTAATTCGAAACATTATCAAGCAACAGAAAACCAGAAACAGAAAAAGACAAGTAATATTTTTTGAGAAAAATAAAACTGAAAGCAAGATGGAATAAAACATAAACGTCACAACAGAGAATATCTGAATATAAAATAGACAAAGAAAACTGTACTAGAAAAATAATTACCATGGCTAACTCATATACAACCGATGGAAGAATAAATGATTTAGAGATCGTATGAAGCTAGAGATGTGGAAAAGAAAAAGAGGAACACCCCATAATATTACCAAAAGTTTCATAGTTATAAAATAAATATTCTACTCAGCGAAAGTTGTATATAGCAGATATCATTCATTACCCTTCTAACAAGTTATAGATCCTCAAAATGATGGAAGTGAGTTCATAGGATTTCTGGATCGTGGAAAAATATTATCACATATAACAAAAGTTTTAAAATATTCAAATGACTCCCGACATACTTAAAGAACTAAGATCACAGTCAAATAATAATGACAGTTGTAATGAGATGTAATGTAAAAAAATGTGAGTCGTAATTTACTATTGGTTTCCAATAAGTGTATTGATTTTTTTTTATTATTACAAGTTGCAGTTATGGGGAGGAAGATAAGAGACCGACATGATTGCAATACGAGTACTATACAGTACTATTCGCAAGTACTAAATAATAAAATAGAATTGTTTCAGCTTGGTGGGTGAACTGTATACATAACCCGAAATATAAATGGAATAAGACCAAAGATATCATTTATAACCTCAATTGTACAAAAGAGCACCCTAGAAATGTTTAGAGAACGAGGGTTGAAACAAAAGGCTTTAATCATTCTAAGATGATAACATAGTAACCGAATGAAAGAACAGCAATGGAAATATGAGTTTATTGATAGCAATTCTCACTGGTTACTGCGGCCTAAATGGGCACCTCCATAAAATGGGTTTCATGGTTCACCAGATTGTAGAGGTTTCGAAAGTGAAGAAGAAACGCCAGGACATATCATATTACCGAATGCCCATCCCTATTACCGATAAAATGATCCATCCTAGTGAACTGCCTTAAATCAGGGCACCCATCTTCATGCGATAGGCCTAAGTGCACGTGTAATGAAATATTAAATGCTATGGAAGTGCACCATTAATTATATATTGAATGGTACAATGTTTGTATGATTTAAGAGCATTCGAAATCCATCGCGTCGCACTAGACATAGTAAAATATAATAAGAACGGTAGGAAAGAAATAGTCAACGTAATATTTACGCAGATAACACTGTTTATCACACACGCGCAAAGTCTACGTAGGATCCATTGTCAAAATATATTTGAATAAAAATAAGGTCATCATTAAGATAGCAAAAAATTCAATTATATTCTGTTTATCTAGCGACTCAAAGAGAAACTACAGCTGATCATTTTCTGCGCTTAAAAATCCAAAAGTAAAAAATAGTATTAATTCAGCTACCAAAATCCTCGTTTATTTTTGATTAAGGTCGACAAATATTTGACTTTTTGTAGATATTAACGACGTGCTTGCTGCGAAAGGTATCAAATGCACACACATTTCGCGTGTCTTAGGTGATGTTAAATTAAGAGCAGTGCAAAAATGGACGGACAAAACAATCGTAAAATGCAAAACTTAAACC
Source organism: Geotrupes spiniger (assembly GCA_959613385.1). Lineage (NCBI taxonomy): Eukaryota > Metazoa > Arthropoda > Insecta > Coleoptera > Geotrupidae > Geotrupes > Geotrupes spiniger. Next base: position 20,115,066 of record OY390736.1, on the reverse strand, counting down.
CTTGCATTCCGGGCAGACCGCAAAAAGACGATTTTATTGCAACCGTATTTCATATCAACTTTTTTAACTGCCACCAACAAAACATTTAGATAACTTATAAATAATATTTTTTTGAAAGAACAACCTTCACTTCTATTTCTGTAACGTATACATACCGTTTCGCGTATCAAAGAGTAGACATATGGGAATTTAGCGGTGGAGGAATGAATACGAATTTATAGATATCCGTTATTTGCAGCGGCACTAAAACAAATTCCGTGCCGTGTATTTCTCATTATCGCGTACTCAATTGAATTTTTGATGCGGAACACTTCAAGTAAATCCGGAGGCATTACGGCATATTTGTTCTTGATAAATGGGTTATGATGTGGACTGCAGACATTCTGCTCGTTTTCTCGATATGGACGCGGTAAATCTTGGAAGGTAATTTATGTCTTGTTAGCACTACTCCGAAACAGTATCGTATTATTATAAAACGATTCTTCACTCTAATCACAACACGCTTTGAATCTGTGGTAGTAATTCGCGAAAGTTGCAGTTTAAAAATGAAATTGTAAAGATATGTGAAATATTTGGAATGGTGCCAGTGCATAACGCTGGCTGTCAATTAAATTAAGAGCATTTATGTTCATTTTACGAAATGTGCCGACGAAACGGACCGCAAATGCGGGAAGCTATGTTCAACCGAACGAATTTAATTAATGATAAAGGTGAAGTGAAATTACACAATAACGACCATCAATTAAATTAATATGATTTACGTTTATAAGGCGTGAAATTGTTATTTATTAATTTGCTCTATCACATAAGCTAAAACGTTCATAAATTGAATTCATGGAGTAGATATAACCGGGTAGTAAATATTTCAGATGATATTTAGTGACGATGCTGCGAAAAAAGAAGTGACGCATTATCGTCCTGCTTTATTGATTTGTGTGCTAAGATGGTGTGCTTCGGCATTTGCAATAAAACACGCGTTTGCAGCGAAACGTGTAAAAATGTTTATGAGAAACACAACACGAATTTAGTTTATTTTGATACGCGAAAGAAAATTTCAATGTCGAGATAGAAAATTTACAAACAGAAATAGTATATATGTACGTGGTACCCATAATTAACTCTGTACAACATGAAAAATGCCCTTTAGATGAAAATATGTTTCTTGTATTTTTATGAAAATATTTTCCCAAAAATTTATAATTTAGCACAGGATAGATGTAGAGTCCAGGATAGGTCCTTTGCCCTACCTACATATGTAGCATGTATGTAGAGTCCAGGACCTATCCTGGTCCCCACCTCTACATCCCAAATACAATTCACACGCCTTTCTAACTAACGGTGACAAGCTAATTCTTAAGTCTTTAATACAAATTCCCATCACACATGACAAAATACAAATTCCCATCACACATGACAAAATAAGTCCGGCTTTTTTACATTGAAATGTTAACGAGAAAATAAATAAAACGCTAAATTATAAATTTTTGGGAAAATAATTCGTTATTTCCAGCCATAAAAATACAAGAAACATATATTTTCATCTAAAGGACATTTTTCATGTTGTACAGAGTTAATTATGGGTACCAGGTACATATATAGTATTTCAGTTTGCAAATTTTTTTGTTCCAGGAATATGAGAAATTGATTACAAGGAATAAAATATTTGAAGTGCCCATGATCGACGTGAATCAAGTACCAGGGATTGTTACTTTTGTTAGACTGATGTCAAGGGGTACCCTCCGCTATGCGTCCAGTTTCTAATCCTGACGACCTCCTTGTACGTCCAGCTCCAGCTAAATGTAATCTAGATTCAAGGGAAGGAATACACCGTCGATGCTCCAAGTGGTCACATTCAGATGATGAAATCAAACAGGAAGAGCTTAACGATCTTGCACAGAATTACTGGGATTCTAGACTTCAAGGTTGGACTTTGTACATAGAGAAGACATTGTATACCACTGTGATATGAATGGCTTAGCTTAGGCATTGAGACATGAACATAATGTAGCAGACTGGCTCAGATTTATTGACTCATTAAAACGTAGTTCTCTTACATATACGCATTGTTTATGCTTCTGTTCCTATTCAAATCGCGCATTTATCGAGACATGGAAGTCATTGCGATATTAACATGTACGCAAGATAGATACACTAAATTCCGCGATAAAAAATTACTACATTCGCAGTGGCTTCCAAGACAAAACTACAATCATATGTTAACCCCCTCCCCCACTTCCCCCCACACACATATAGCATATGCATTCCATTGATTGTTCGACATTTTTCTATGTATTCAAAGTTGTCGGTGAGGACTTATGAATTATTACTTGACCGTTACTACCCAATTTCACCTTAAAATAGAAACCCGTACGATTTATATTGTTGTCTATTATATACAGATATACATATACACATATTAACGAATAATTTCTATATATTTTTATTTACAAAAAATAAAAAAGCAACATGGATGAAATAATATAGAATTAGAAGCAATGATAATTAGGAACTGCAATAAATGCAGGAAAAGATCTAGTTACGAAGGCGAGGAAGGATATGTGGATTGAATTTGGACATAAATTGGGGCAAGATGGCAGGGGTAATCAGAAACTATTTCATGGAACTTTACACAACCACCAATATAAGATAAAAATGAGGAAACAAAGTTTTGTACAAAAAATATAAGAGACAAAGAAGAAATAATGACGAGATTGAGTGAACACATCTAAGAAGCAAGTTACAGATGTAGGAGGTGAAAGTGATTTTGGAATACTGGAGAACAAAAGCACAACAACACACTCGAAATAATTCATGAAGAACTAAGGTTTCTAAGTGGCTCATGATTGGAAAAGCACTAAAAGCAAATCACATGAACAACTTGTGAATCCTGAAGTACCTTTCTTCCACAATTGCATATTAAACTTGATTTAACGATTTTTTTGGAAACGCTGGGCAGAGAAGTTGGCAGAAGGGGAAAAAGCCAAGCTGGGCACTTGAATCAGTGTGCTGAATTTCTTGAAAATGATAAAGATGAAGAGCTTGTTTCGTTTTTCGTTTCTTGCCTTTCGTGTTATAGGCTGCAATGTTCTTAAAACTATACTATTTGGACTCATATTTGGGATTTCTTCCTCAAAACACCGGCGCGGTTACCGATGAGCATGGGAAAAGTTCCACCAGGACATTGCTACGTTTGGAGAGCGCTTCAGTGGACAATGTAATGATATGCTAGCTAAATATTGTTGATGTACTCTCAGCTCCAACACTCCAACTGATGCCTACAAGTGGAAATTGACGAAAAACCAGTGTAGTGTACGTGTTTTTCGTAATCAGTGCTTCTGTCATATTTCTCTTTCACCGCTTTCTATAAATATGAAAACCGGGTTTCCTACAAAACAGGACGTGATGTTTCTGATATGAATTTTGTTTAAAAGAGTCGCATAGTTTGATCTAAAGGGCAGTAAACAAGTTGCAATTTGCTGTACATTGTAATTAATTGGAATATGTTTTTCTTAAATAAATTATTTTTTCCTATTGCAGGCTTTGAATAATGCATGCTTATTACGTTTCAGTCGATGTCCGATGTTTGCCTTGTAATTGAATATATCCGCTTGCTTTAGTATGTTCTAGTACAGTGGTATTCAAAAATGTCGGCAGTGCGACCCCTCATGACACATAGAGGTTACATGCCGACCCACAATTGACATAATCAATAAACTAATTGCTCAAAAACTAGAGCTAAGGTAATATTAAAAATCAGGAAGTAACATGCCGACCCACAATTAACATAATCAATAAACTAATTGCTCAAAAACTAGAGCTAAAGCAACCAGGAAGATGTTCATTTATTTTTTATTTCATATAAAACAAATGTTAAGTCAAAACAAGTACAATAAACTGAAAATCAACTCTGTAGTTATCAAAATTCATCATTTATAAATGATAAATTTTTGGGAAAGGGATTCCTGATCCATTCCGAGTTAGAAAAATCTCCCGGAAAATAAGTATTAAATTGATATTTAAGATCTTTTAAGAACTAAACTAAACTAAACTAAAATTTTCTAAGGCGCTGCAAAATTAATCTCCTAGTAGTATCAACACCACAAATCTATTTTCTTCGTAAAGGGTTTGATTTTATCATTGGACATACATATATTTAATTGTTCACCTTGAAGAATTCAATTCAATTTGAGTAAGTTAATCTATATAGCCATTCTTCATCAGTTATAAAGTGCATATTTTTTATCAATGTCATTTAAAAACACAAACACCTCATCTTTAAGTTTAACTAGTCTCGTTAGGAACCTACCCCTTGAAAGCCAACGCACCTCGGTATGGGAAAGAAGGTGCTGATGTTCACTCCCCATTTCTCTATATGCGAAAAATCTTCGAGTTCAGAGGACGCGCCTTTATAAAATTTATTTTGACTGTAGTACCAAAGACAGACTTTAGTTCGGTGGCATGTTTTTTGATACAATGCTTCTTTGTGAATCATACAGTGGACCCATGTTACATTGGGTGAGACTTTTTTGAATTGGCATAGAAGTCTGATGTGAACCATGGCACGAGCTCCATCTCTGTACACCCCCACAAAATTTTCCCAAAAGTTTTTGTTTCCCGCGATCTAAGAATTTACCAATTTAAAGATAGTCTTTTGTAGTTCTTTGCAAAAAAAGAAAGTCTTCCAAGACTTCATTTTTGTATTCATGTTTTGCAAAATAAATTAGTTGCGCAGCGTTTTGGCAATCAGTAGATCCAAAACACTAAAAAAATTACTTTTTTAATTCTGATTATAAATTCGTTTTCCACATTATCTGCCATTTCAAATATTCTGTGACCAATTGTTGTATACGAAAGTTGAATTTGATATATTTGTTGCTTCTCCTTTTCGCCAAACATAAAGTATAGTATATCCTGAGCTACTGGTACAATTAACACTTCAGCAATTGCGTACGGCTTGCCAGATTTATATCACTCGGTAAGAAGCCTTCAATACTTTTTTGTCAATGTCGGTACAAGTAGACATGCAATTTTGCTTACATGTCAAAGGTCCTATTTATTTATGAAAAATTCAATGGTTTTATCTTTGAATTCTCTGTGTTTGTATCCCGTTTGAAGTATTTGACCCTGTTTGGGGTCGCCACCCATAGAGGAATACCACTATTCTAGTAGGCGCCCCATATCATTCAGCTATATTTTAGTCTTTGTTTCCTACATATTTTTTTATAGTGCTCAATTTTGAACTTGATACAACTACAATTGGATTAATTCTCTGACACGACATTCTTCTGATTTGCAATAAATCGTAATAACTTAATATAAACTTAATAATAACTTAAATAAATACAAACGTAAAATTAAATAATCCGTTCTAATTGATTTAAGCACATTTAAGACAAAACGTTAAAGACGAAGTAATCAATACGATTACTTCAAGCTACAAATAACTGCTTTGAAATACACAGACTTCATCGTAATTTGCTTCGTCCAATCCTGTTCTGCTCGAGATGCGACCCATTTAAACACAATTGAACGAAGCAATGTGATCCGGTGCAATGAAAATTAAATTGTAATAAAATATTTATGTAAGAAATGTATTCATGATTGCTCGCGCAATTACTGCGAGTATTATTGCGCTACGGTAAGACTAAATGGGTTCCGCAAGACGTCCTGCAACGAGGGTGTCTAAATCGGGATTTGCATACGTTTTCTACTTGTTCGTACTACGTTTTGAGAGGTTTGTTTTGACGAGAAGCGTTTTAGAAGTCACTTCGAGCGAATAAATCTGTGATGAGATTTCTATAATCTTTTGAAGGACATTAATTTTATTAAGCTTGCAATACAAATACTAATACATAGGAAATGTTTCTCATTATAAATAACTGATTAAACAATGTTTTCTTATTTTTTATGCTTCGAGGGTGAATTTTATTGAAACAAGAAACATAAAACGAAACGAAATTAAAAACAATAAAAAATGTTGTAATTCATTTGATTTCATTTTTAGCTTGATTTATTTTGTTTTTGTATTCAATGACTGCATTTTAATTTATTTATCCGCCTGTGCTTTCATTGTATGCTTATAAAGACCAACGGATGTGCATGAGGATATTTTTCTGGTCAAATGTAAGATGATGGATGGGGGTGTCATATTATCGTGACGGTAGTGAGCTTACGCTTACTAATCGAGGAACATTCGTCCACCAAAGTAATTCATAACAAAATTAATTTAGTTCTGGAACAATCTAATTATATCAATAAGTTTGTTACTATTTGATGTAATTTATTTTTATTATATATAATATTATTATTATTATTATTATATTATTATTTGTAGTTATCTCCAATTTAAAATTGTGCGGAGCTGCATTGCGCAGAACAAGATTTAATGTTTTGCTAATCTTCACGTAAATAATAAATTCCACCTACTTTTTATCTGTGCGAAAAACCAGTTTGATCGGAAAGTGATATCATATAAACATATCATTTCCCACTTTAGGTTTCGAAGGCTAAAATAAAAACCCACACGTAAGGGGAATACCAAATGTAAGATATAAAGAAACATGTAATTTATGATGTACTTTCACCCACTATAACAACATTAGATACGGCGATTAAAAGACGTTTCGATTATATTTAATTAAAATTAATAAAACGTTCGAACGACGATTAAAAATAAACAAATCGTATACAAATTTTGAATGTTCAAGTGGGTATGACACAAATACAACAACTGTGTAGAAAATTACTAGAATTTACTATTAAATAGAACACATACACATGCAGTTAAACTTATAATGTGTGCCACGTAAATATTCAATACGGCCTTTTAAGTTTCAAATTCTATTGATTTGATAAGATATTTTCTACATTTTCTTTGGCTACATATTTTAACTACAGTTTCATAACTTGGATTTATTAATACTTCATATGTCAAATTTTAGGGCACAGTAGGGAACAGTTCTTTTCGTCAATATATTTAAATGTTGATGGAATTTTTCAATAATTTTCCACCTGCGATTTTGAAATTTAAATATATTTTCATGCTCTTTCATTGTTTCTAATAATATATAATATAATTTGTCCACAAATAGCCCATCGCCAGTGGTGCCATTCGGTGCCGGAACGACTTGTCATTTATCAAATTGAAGTCACTTATTATACAAATAAATTTCATAAAATAAAATGAACGAGACATTGAAAGTACGGCACTATAATTTATACAGAACAAACGATTGGGAGACGAGTGCTCGCAACTTTTCAAAAACAAATATTGTGGTATGCACCAATTAACCAGACATAGAAGCTGTGATAACTAAGATAGGTTTAAAGCACGAGGCCTGTGGCAATATACACAATAAACCACTCTAACTACTGATTTAGTAGGCTAAGCTGATGGAGTAGCAGTGATATGAAGGGGCTTACAACGTCAGTTAAAACTGAAATCCTTATGGTAGGAATTTTAAGCGAGAACTGAAATTGAAAAGAGTAACAGTGCAAGAGTTTCTATTTAGAAACACACTCTCCCTCTCCTGCAGGCAGGTCTTGACATGTTGAGACCCGCAAGCAGTCGCGATTCTTAAGAAGCAACTCTTGGTCGGTTGCTCAATGTATCAAATGCAGTATTTATTTACGTAATACAATTAAAATAATTTTACATTAATTTACCCCTGCCCTTGAAAACGCAGTAAAATAGAACTAAAATTTAAATAAGGGCCAATCAATCACATGCGATGCTTACATGCCCTTTGCCATGCCTATGATTTGTTAAATCTGTTTTACAAATATAACTGGCATACATTCTAAATCCAGCCATATATACATACATCTAATCAAATCTTCTAAGCTGTAAGTAGTGTTTTGTATTACATCTCAATTTCATGTAGAAATTTAGACCATTGTTTCTGGTTTGTTGACATATTTTTTGATTTATCCACGACCACTTGTTTCTTGAATACTTCTGCTACTTCATCATTCCAAGCCTTTTAGTTTCATTTGTCTTTCGTTGTCCATTCCGCACATATGTCCAAATCATTTCAGTTTGTGTTCCTCTATGTTACTAATTGGTTCAATTTCTAGTTTCTCTCTTACTTGGTCGTTTCTTTTCTGCTAATTACCTTATTAAATATTACAATTATTTTGTTTTTGGTCTAATTGTAGTTCCACTTTTAAAATTTTTCCCGATATAAATTCCCATTTCTTTATGCTTTTCACATACTCTTCTTTTATTATACATCATATACCTTCTGCCGCTCTCGATTTCTTCTTAGTTTCAGAGATTGCTAATAAATCTAGTTTGTCTTCTCAAATTCTTTTATGAATTCGTACTCTTTACTGCCATTTACGCTTTTTATATTCCACGTGTTGTTCTTAGAATTTTTCTCAGTGCTTCTATGTCATCTTCACTTTTCTTCTTTTTGCTTGTTTTTCCTCTGCCAATTTCGTAGTAGCCATTAGTTTTTTGATTAGCTTCATCGTGCACCTAGTTTTGCCCCAGTTTTTATTTTAATTCCGCCTTATTTTTTTTTGTTTAGTTTTCCTTCTAACTTATCCCATTTCCATTCGTTCCCATCTATTGTCATTTTCTGGAAACCTTAATCCGTAAACCTAATCTTAACAGGTTTTCCTTTATAGAATTCCAATATAGCAATTTTTTTGATTTTTAGTTGTATTTCACTCGATTTCATTCCTTGCTAGTTCATTGTTTATGTACACATTTCTGTTGAAATCTTTAAGTTTCATTTTATTTGCCATAACTTTTCGTTTTACGTTTATGTTTTCTAGTTCCATTTTACACGTTTTCTGTCCTAAGTGATGACATTTTTAATTTGTACTTGTATTTCTAATTTTTCATTGGTGAAATTCTCTATTCCACTTTTCATTTCCTTTCTATTATACGTATTCATATTTATCCCTTTCATTATAATGTTAGATCTGATCCTCTCCTTCTCTAATATATCTACAATACCTTTCATGTTTCTGATTTCTTTCTTGATTTCGTGATTTGCTGTTTTTAACATCTCGTTTTCTATTTTGATCGGTGTTAATTCCTCCCTGTGCGTTTTTGGTCCTGTGTTATATCCTTAACATCCTGCAGCATTTGTCACATATTTATTAATACGAATAGTTTTTCTTCCCACTCGTTTGTCTTATTTGTCGGAGTTCTTTTAAAGACCTGTTCCTTTTCTTTCACACGGTGATTTAAAATGGTATATCGCAAATTGATCTTCGAGGTTCCAGGTTAAAGGGCCTGTTTTCAGAGTGCAACAAAAGTTAATTTTCATCGCTGTCGTCACACAGAATTGAAAGATTTCTTCTGTATTGATGATGGTGTAGCATTTTATAACGATGTCCACCCTGTTATTTAGGTGCTTGGTCATGAATGCCACAGATGACTGGCGGTTGACTCTTCCAAGGTCCTATTTCACAAGGAAGTTCCTTGTTCTATGCAGCTATGTTTCAAAGCATCTTACTCCAATATTAAGTTGCTTTTGGAAAAAATTAAAATGATTAAGTGGAATTTCTGAGGCACTTTTATTCGACATGCAGTTGGGCTTCGCTAAGTTCTGTTGTTTGCTTTGTCAATGGGACAGCCGGGCTAGGAAAAGTCATTACGAAAAGAAAGAACATAATTGATCCCTGGAAATAAGAACATCAATGCTCCACTAGAAGATCCCTAGAAAATTTATTTGCCTCCTTTGCACATCAAGCTCGGGTTGATTTGCGTACATGATGAATATCTTCCCCAAAATCATTTATGGAAAAGTACATTTGTAGAACATCAGATCAGACAGCTGAGATGAAACATTCTGTTGGGAGCTAAATGGAATTGGAGAAACAGTGGTTGTCTTCTAATGAGATTTGAAATGACAAAGAAAATTATCGCCATATAAAGCCATGAGATGCAACGTGAATCTAAAAATACATTTTTTGACTCACACTTAGATACTTTGCCAGAAAATCTTGATAATGTCAGTGATGATATTTCTGATACAAATTATAGCCGAAAGTCGTATATCTGTAAAGTTTTAAGCAAACTTATGACTTTGTAGTACCTTATTTATTGACAGATAAAATGTAATCTTTTAAGCTTTGTCCCCGGACGAAACAATTCGGAAAACAGGTTCGAAATCAATGTAAAAAGCGCCACAAAATTCACCCACCTTCTTTCATGGGGCATATTAAATATTATTCTCCAGTATACATATTTAGGCCAGATTGCACCAACGTCCACTGTTGTTGAAATCAGGTTGAAATCAAGTAAGATCTATAACGTTAAAGTTCATTTTGGTTATACTTCTTTATAGCTCGACAATGTATAAACAAACATGCACTCATATCCATTCAAATAGAACTCAACTTAATATTGGAAGACAAAAATAGGAGGTCCATAGGTTACCATAGTATCGATCTTGTAAGATTTATATAATATAAAGACAGCATGTTAACAATTTTGTATAGTTGAAGAGCAATTTGTTCTACGATGAACGAAATATAGATATAACATAGATATTTTTGTTGGTTAATTAGGAAATAACTTATTGTGTGCAAGGAATGGTTCGCAGGAGTAACAAAAAATCACAAATTTAAAATTACTGTGCAATATACTGAGCAAAACGGAAAAATTAATATGCAAGGCAATGAAATTGGAAATAAAAGGCAAATTACACTAAACATAATGAGAGCCAATGATTTACAAAAGAAAAACAAAATTAATTCATGTAGATTAATGAAAAAAGCAACGAAGAGTAAATACATAAAGATCTTTAAAAGGATGAAATTGTTAAATTTATGAATTATATAAAAATCATGCAGGAACGTAAAACTGCCACATTGATTCAGTAGTATATAAATAAATAACTCTGCGAAATTTTTCAACTCAGTTAGGAAGTGTCTACATTTTTATATCATTTTATTTGCAAAGTCAAAAAATTATTATTTACTCTTACTATCTGAAATGGAATGATCTTGGCAATATGTGGTAAAATATAAAATATGCTTTGTGATAAAATTCACATTTGACACTGAATTTTATACCAGGGTTGGTAACGATAGTACCAGAAATGCGGGAATAACAATGAAAAAGAATATCAGTAAAAAGGGTGGACGGAGGACAGAAAAAGGAGAGTATAGAATAGAAACTATATCATCTACCGAGGAAATAAATGTTAATTATGCAAACGATCAGTTGAGCTTCGAGTCAAGAAAATTTAAGTTGAACAATTGAAAATGTCACGTTTGTGTTGCATAATAAATAATTTGCAGAATATCATATTAATTGAAACAAGTGTGTACAAGAAATGTCAGACGAAAATGTACGAACTACCAAAAGAGCTATCATTTTGTGTAACAAAGACAAGACACGTATAAGTATTGTGTATCTCAAAGAGTACAGAATACATAAAGCTTGTTCCATGTGGCAATTTTCAACAGTTACACAAGTAACCGCTGAGGAACATCGATAACTGTTTCAAGTTAGGATCAATTACACATCGATTTCGAAGTGCGAAATAGAACATATCAACAACCTTAAAGTCCTGTCGAACATACTAAAGCAGATACGCTCGACGACTACATTATATATTTCAATAGACGCTATGGGATTGTGGGAAGAAAAGGTAAACAGACATTAAAAATATTTTGGTATATAATAGAGAATAAGGTCAGCTACTAAGTGAGATAAATCTGCGAACGTTTGCTAATCAAAATGTAGAAAGTGTCATTAATACCATGGGGATGAGGGTAGCCTAAAAATAATAGAATTGAACCGTTGAAGATGATGCGGTTGACGAGTTGTACAACAGAAGAGGGCACACTCATAAATGAAATATAATTGAAACTATCTACGTGAATTGTTTATTGTGTGGCCGTAGCTTGGCATCTGTAAAACCTGTTTGCGGATACCCTGGGGTTGAATTTTTTTAATTAAATATTGCTTTAATTAATTTTATGTTGCGGATAATGAACTCCATTATACAATGATACCTTTTAATAACTTAATTAACAATGTTTTAGTATATTTAACAGTGTCTGGTTTCATGTCAGATCGTTGCAGAAGTTTAAAGCAGGTGTCATTTTTTTAACTTTTTGATGCAAATTATGCAAACTATTAGAAATGCTTATTGACAATCACAAAAAATGTACGGAAATTACTAATCATACAAACTTCGCTTTAAAGTATATCCCTTAGTCACAGAAAAGGATCTATAATTACCCACTTTACGGTCAAACGTGGAATTCGATGTCGCAACATCCATAATTTCCACCAAAGCACATCTGCCGCGGTGCACCATAATTGCTTGGCTTAATCACGCCGAAAAAGAAACGATAATTTACTACGCGAAATTAATTTGCGTAATGTCAAATAAAAAATCGTCAAATGGCTTAAAATTATATTTACCGCCGAGAGCGATAGCATTAAAATGTACTATGTGAGCCGTATAAGGCAAGGAGCAATTTACAACTTGGGTTACGAAAAATGCACGTGTAAAAACTAATGAACACGTATTAATAGTCATCATAAACATATAAATCTAGGCTACATCTTGACCTGAGTTAACCCATAAGACCATATGGCGCTAAACCTACGCCCACGTAATAAACGAACGATGTGAGCACACATGGAATAAAAATGTTAATTTTCATAAGAGTGACCTTCATTTGTACTCGTTACACCGATTTGTTTTCCGATTATTTTACAATAACTTTGCGCTCGTGGCTGTGGATCTCCCAGTTTTTTTTTATATATATAATAACAATGAGGTCGCTTATTTAACAGTGAAAAATATTGCAAAAAGAGCAAAATTAGACAAATGTAGTTGACACAATGTTAAGAAATTAAAAACGTAGACAAGGTAAGAAATAAAAGAACGGCCTATATCAAAGAGTCTAGTAGATGTAGGACTTTGGAGAACCGGTTCATTAAAATGAATTCAATGAAATTTCTATTCATTTCGTTCATGGTTCGTATGCACCACAAATTGTTGTAATTCCTTCATAAAATAAATGGAAAATTCATATGAAATTTGGGCAACATAAAGGTTAGAAATATTTATCACTTTGAAGGAAGAAAAATTGGTTTGTGAGAAAGATGTATTACTGTGAATTTCAACGTCTTGATATTTCCGATAAATTTCAGAAATTCTTGATCAAAAAAAGTAAAACTACCACAAGGAATAAACTACACAAATTAACATTTTATGTAGAAATGAAATTTGTTAATAATTAGATATTCCCAAAGATTTTTCTGCTTAAAATGATTAATAATTCTGTTAAATCTACATGATAAAGTAATACAATTTGTATTAATCAATCATAAATATATATTAAACGATCATTTTTTTATAATATTTATGATATAATTAATCATTAACACCAAAGCAACGAAAAATCTCATACATTCTTATGAATTGACTGAAATTCCCGAAGAATAAAATATTGAAGTGCTGGCAACTTTGAGAATATATTGCTGCAATATTTATCACTGCTAATCAACGATCAACAAGATATGTTCAAGCGTCCTTTGAGTATTAAATTTGCCCATAATAATTATTAACTTTGCCCATAATAATTATTAACTTTAATGATGAAACATGGGATTGTCGATTATAGATTCGCTTATTACGGGAATTATTATAGAATGCACTGGAAATGATTAACGAGCGATAGAACACATTCCATTCCATGCCGGCATATATTAATACTGGGAAAAATATAAACTTATCGCTACTAAAGATATTGGCAAAGTATGTTCACTTCAGACACAGACAACTTTTTATCAATGTTTGAATACGAAAAATATCTTACTAATAATGTTATTTTAGTTAAGTATGAATACTTTTGCAGCACGGAATATTTTATAGAAATATTTAATTCAATATTTAATTATATTCCCTAAAACGACACAAATATACACAGTTTGTTTCACCTATCGTCTAATTGTAATATTTGGCGTGAAGGCGAGAGGTGCATTAGTTTAGCACGTCGACTTAACTGGTCGATGCACATTTAGGAAATAGTAGTCTAGAGTACATTGGGGTAGTTAATATATCATACATATTAACTGGGTCGTGCTAAATGGCGAAGAGGAACATCTGACGAATAATATTATTGAAAATGCAGAGTTGGTAGGTAGTGTTGATGTATCATGTAGCTATGTAGCTATTGTATTGATACATGTACTTGATACATGTTGATGGGCAGTCGCCATTATGGAGCAATTAGGTACTACAACTCCACGTTATGGTGTGGGGCACTTATGAGTGTGTATCGAATAGCATGGTATTGTTCTTAGTGGACCGATAACAGGTGTCGTTATCGGTGAGTCTTGTCCTGTCCCAGAAAGGATGAGAATGATCCTGGAACCATATGTCCAGAAGACAAGGTATGGATTAATATTTACATTGGATATTATATCAATAGTTGCCTGTCGAGGACGCCCACGTTAATTCTTAGGCGCCGCATTGGGGTGTGGTGGTTATTAATTCCTCTGTGACCCCACGGGAGAGAGACGAGTACGTCAAGTACAATTAGCATACGAAGATATTTGGTAAATAGGTAAAGGTGTAAAAAACTGGTAATATGACAATCGGATAGCTGTTGAAGGCAATGTGGGACCCGCCCCCTGAAAGGTGTCTTATAAGTAAAATCTTATAAGTAAAATGTGTATAAGTAAAATGTGTACTATGATAATTTACATTTGGAGTTGCCATCGCTATTGCCATGATATGTGTATTGCATTTGGAGTTCGCTGGCATTGAGTGAGTAACAGGTGTTTCGACAATGAGTCTTAGTGGTAAAAAGTACTATTAGCTATAAATAGCATTCATAGAAATGATTTTATTACGAGGAGACCAATACTTTTATAATCAAATAAAAAAATTACAATGCCACGCCATCTACTGAAAATAATTATGCATTATTATGTTTAATTTCAGCTAAGTTAATAGAATATCAATAAATAATTAAAATTAGAATTAACAATTTCAATATAAATAACATGTTTTTTTTTTATTATTGACGGATAAGTCTTGCAATAAAAGCGATCATTATGAAGTTACCTGTTACAAATTCCATAACATAAGGAGACAAAAATAATAGAAATTCCGATAACGTACTTATAGAAAGATATTTTCTATATTTGGTGATGTCTACAATCAATTAGTTTAATAAATGGAAAACGTATTGATTAATATCTTGACTCATAATCTTTATTGACAGGTAATTATTATTGTAATATAACATATTGCTAATAAATTATTCTATACTTCGCGACTAAAGGTCAACTAAGACGTATTATATGAAATATGCCGTATGTGTTAACATGATCAACGAAACTTGGTCCGCAAAAATAATAAATATTGTACCTTGTGTTAACAGTTTATGAACTCTATCGTACACTTGGCGCATAGACAACTTCCTCCGAATAGGTGGTGATTCTGTCGGTGGGGTCGCATCCGATAGTTTCCCAGATGGGGATGTAGCTCCATCAGATATTCCAGTCAACAACATCACAATTGCGCAATGGATGCACTAACACTTTATACGCGATTCTCGTACACTGTGCGATTAACGAATTGTCATTGTTACAAACACAACTAGTTACGTAGGTGTTGAGAGTTGAGTTATCAGCGCGATTATCGTTATCGGCATTAAAAATTTCCCATACGACGTACAAATTTATTAATACGACTTTTTGGTGTCGCTACGCATCGATTGAATATGCTTGCAAATTGTTTCGGCGATATAACGCCCAACCTGCAGAGCAACACAATCAAAGTAAAATAAGGTTAAGTGTATCGTTATGCAATTATTTTATAGTTGTATGCAATAAAAAATACCAGCACCCAAATTTGGAAGAAATTGTGGCGCCAGAAATTCTGCGCTTGAATATTTTACTGACTGATATCTTAAAATATTTAGTTATGTATGTGTCGACGTAATTCTTTATCGAAAAACAAAATTTAGCAACTCGTGATATAATCGAAAAATAGTTAACTGCAAGAAATAAAATGCAATATGAACTACCAAAGGCATATTAGAGCAATAATTTCAGTAGATAAAGATTGTAATAAAAGGAAAATAAAAATAAAAAGTTTTCACAGATAAAGGACATAATAAAAATAAACTAATACGAATAAGGACAAACTTTTTGTACGTGTGTTTTATATAAGAAAAAGCTGTTCAAAATTATGTGAAATCTGCTTCATTTCTGTTCAATTTTACAAACTAATATTAACTCATTAACAAGTGTCATTTATCATTTAGGTAACATCAATTCCGGAAGTGGTTAGTATATAATTTTTGATGCAACTTTCAATAGCCAATATACTAACATAATTGGTTGGAGCTATTTTAATAGTAATAACAACAAACAAATCCACAAATTTAATATAATGAAATTGTAACTCACAATTGCTGATGAGAAATATAATCACCACTGAAATTACATATCAAACATAAAACAATTAATTTTATTGTAATTTCAATAAGTTAGGATCAATGTCAATTGAAAACACGTTAAGGTTTCAACAGAAACATATACACGTATCGTATCTTATCTAAAAATATTGCCTTCTATTAAATTCGTCGTTTAAAATTCTATGAAATCTAGAACGCATTACTGTTGAAACGTCCTTAACTCGCTTTAATGTGCGACTCTGAATGATATGTCGACAGCGGCAAGAGGAAAATCTCGACCAAACAACATAACGATTTAAGTACGGACTTCTAGCGCAACCGTATCTATTTTAGTCGCGTTCGCTATCTAAAATTATATGTCATTATATCGCGGTATACGTGCCATTTCGGTCTAAGCAGATACAAAGGTACGTTCGAGCTGCGCACTTTCTAAATTCGCAGGAAATGATAAAATCGCGTACATCCTGTCAAATTAAGCTGGGATTCACCAGCGTTCCATCATTGCAAGTGTTTCTCATTCCCCTATTAGAACAATTGCCAATTTGTTTCGGACGAAATTACATGAGTTACATGTAACATTGTTGCGATAGAACGATCATAATATTTAAAGTAGTCAGATTCTAAATTATTTATGGAGCAATCCCTAATTACTGTTTCCTTTGACTGCTATTACACTTACGTAGTTCTAACTATCTCTCTTCCACTTATATTAGTACATCCATATCATCCATGTTCGAAACAACTTAAATACAGTTTTTCGGCAAAGGTGGATTGGAAGGAAGTAATTGCTACGAATGACCATGAATAGGCTACACAATATTGAAGAGCTAAAGTAGAGGACATGTAAGGGAGTTCAGAATATTTCTGATGAAAATTTAGGAAACTGTTTACATGACTTTGAGGAAAAGGTCTAGTATGGTTAAGGGTTTCAGAGTTGGCACTACAAAAAAATTAGTAATTTAGTAAAATAAACTCTCTATGAAAAAAAAATGTTTCACTACAACTAAGAGCAGTATCAATAACAACAGATATTAATAAATAAACGCATTGTTTAAAACAAGACGTACCTACGTTTTCAGACAAAGACGACGTATTGAAGTAATACCTGTATTAATAGATAGAATTCTAGCTTTGCTATAAACAAACCAATTAATCTATTAACTATTTTTCCAGGTGTCACATGTCCATTTATAATGAGATACTAACCTTCCAATCGAATTTAAGTCATTAATGTCAATCTTTGACAGCATGCATACGTGGTTAGTTAACATATAAGATGAAAATGATATTAATCTGTATATTAATTGAAAACATGTCATACTATTGCATGATCTATTTCTGAAATTCACAAATAAAGGCAATAGTACCAAGAGAAAATTAGCCGACTTCTATATCAGCGAATAAACATTATATTTATTATGATGTATGCCGAAACGAATCTATGGCAACTATATACATTTGTAAGGATTTCATAATCAAAATTGCTAATGTCAATTTTGTTTCTGTATGTCTATAAAAACAAACTAAATTGTCAGTTCCCTTTATGCAAATAACAAGGTGTTTAAGGAAATGATAATTAACATATATTATAGGGAGATTATGATTTAAAAAATATATTTCACAATCTGGCAACATTGGATATCGTACAAGCATATATAAGCATAGTGGTGTCACATAACTAATTATGATACTTAAAATAAGTGGGTTTTCTTCTGTTAATGATGAAACTTTATGGAGAACATTCACAAGTAACAAAACAAAATTTTGGTGAAAATTTTAAAAGCAATACTATTAACAAAGGTATAGAATTGAAGTAGCAGCAGTACAGGAACCAAAACAAAGAAGTAAGGAGATTATAGAAGTAGAAGATTATCTGTTTTTCAACAGTAGCGGAGAAGACTAGGAACAGGTTTGATAGTTAGCAAGGAATTGAAAGGGACCGTAATGGATTTCAACACCATTACGGAAAGGATGTGTTATATAAGAATAAAAACAAAATACAGGAAAATAAGTATCATCAACATGCACACACATTCAGAAGAAAAGACTTTAGAGGAGAAAGCAGAATAGTACGAACATCTGGAAAGACAATATCAAAGGTTACCGAAGAGGGAAGTTAAACCGGAATGGAGAAATAGAATAGAATTCGCAGCACAAAATGAAATGTTAATTAAAAGTACATAAAGCTACCTTAGCCACAACCAAAATGTCAATTTAATTTTAACAAGACGTCAAAAGTGAAAATTGCTTTACTAATTAAAAATTGTTGTCACCACAGACCAACAGAGTATCAAAAATGCAGAAAAATATTTAAAAGAATGTGTAGAGTAAATAAAAGAGAATAATTAAAACAAAGAATAATATAAATAGAGGAGACCTACAGCAGAAAGGAGGGCTACAAACCCAAAGTCATTGGCTGCCGGGGTAAAGAAGGAAATTTAATAGTAGACAATGAAATGGGAGCAAAATCATGGGCAATATTTCGAAGAACTGCTAAACATAAAACAAACAGAACAATATATTGATAATTTCCAAGAAGATGAAACACAACAAGAAAATATACCCGAACCAGAAGAACAAAAAATAGAAACAATAATAAGAAATATGCAAAATAATAAAAGCCCTTGAGACAACCAAATACAGATAGAATTAATCAAATGTGGCGGAAAACGGCTTAGTACAGAAATATATGAACTGATTAAAATTTATTGGAAAGAAGAAAGTAAGGAAGCAAGTATGGAAGGAAGCAATGATCTGTCCAATACACAAGAAAGGAGATAAATCCAAGTGCGAATACTATCGAGCGAGTTGGACGTAGTATATAAAGTAATGGCTACGTGGATCAACAACATATTGAAAAAGCAAACGGAGGAAATGATTGATAGGAGAATACCAGGCTGGTTTTAGAAAGTACAGATCGACCATTGATCAAATTTCCATTTTGAAGGAACTATTAGAGTGATTAAAAGCAGCCCACAAAATACCAGGAGTAGAGTAAGATGGAGCGGAGAAAAAATTGATGTTTTCGAGACGGAATCTGGTCTGAGATAATTGTTAAACTTAGTGCTAGAAACGATAATGAGAAGAGGCACGCTAAATAAATCAGGACTGAGTTACGATCGGAGACACCAATGCTTCGCATTTGCAGACGACGTTACAATAATAACGAAAACATAACAAGAGCTCGATAGAGTGGTAAGAAAATATATGAGGATGTGTGCAGAAGAGGACACAAAGGTAGAACTTAACATAACTCCGGAACAAGGATAAGAATACAGATTCGAGAGAGTAGAACGCTTCATATACTTGGGAGTTATGATCACAGCAAAAGGCGAAATGACGAAAGAAACCAAAGAGAGACTAGCACGCGGCGATAGAGCAGCTGGAGCACTGTATAATATGCTCACGAGTAAGTATGTATGAAGGAAAGTGAAAGAGTGTGTGTACAAAACATTAATAAGGCCAACGGTCTCGTATGGAGGGGAGACCTGGACGCTGTGAGGACAGGAAGAAGTAAAGCTACGGATATGGGAACGGACTGCTAAGGAGAGTATATGGAGGGGTAAAAGAAGGATATCAGTGGAAAAGGAGGTAAAATATGGAAGTGTAGGAACTATTCAACGAATCAAACATTACAACGCAAATAAAAATGAAGAGATTAAAGTGGTTGGGCCACGTAGAAATAATGCAGGCGGGAAGACTGCCAAAGGAAGAGAGGCAGACCAAGGAGAAGGTGGATAGAAAAAATAGAGAGAGATCTGAAACAGATAAGAGTGAAGGACTGGAAGAAGAAGGCTGAACATAGGAGAGAATGGATGTAAATCGTCTCTCGAGCCCAGAGCCTGCAAGGCTTGCAGAGCTAATTTTATTTTACTATATTAACAACCAGTTTGCGTGTGAATATTACCGCCATCTAGATGTGAATGCCCACATACTTTTACTACTACATAATGGCTATTTTGTAACAAGTACATAATATAGGTCTTTATTAGCCCTATGAGTTATGGACGAGCGAGCTTGCGAGCGAGTTTGATAAATAGGGCGTGTTCAAAAAGCCAGATTATGTACGAGTTGCATACATAGCTTTATGTTTGACTCGCAATGAAAGATTTTTTCTTCAATTCTTATTTGTGATAATTTTTAACATTAACGTTGACTGTAGTCCAAATTACTTTATTATTATGGATTAGTCCAATAAAGTACCATATTATGTCCTACCATGTTATAAATCAACTGATTACAGTCGAGTCAAACATAAATGCATATATGGCAGTAATATTCACACGTAAACTGATTGTCACTCATCTTTGCATGCATGACTTGAGGCAACTTCAGCGAATATATGCGTGGTGGTCTAATGAGCCCATAGAGGGCGAAACAGCTGCCATCGCCTTAATACATTCGCTGAAATTTATCTTCAATATTACTAGCATTAATAAAAAAATATGCAATAAAATTGAAAGTAATTTTGAATAGATTTCATGACCTTGTTAACGATGAATTATTTAAAAAAATACATATATTCTCGTGCCCTACCTTGTTGGAAGATTGTTACTTGGTATTCTTACTTGTTACTATGCTTAATAGGATATTATTAGTGTTGTACCGAAAAACCCAGTGGGAAACAAACTTTTGAAATCTGTGTAATAGAACAGCATATTGCCTTCGAACGAAACTCTTATTGTTTCTACGCTAAATAGTATGACAATTTCCTCGAGTTACATTGATGTTTTCTTATTGTTAAATCACAAGTCATTTAAGTAAATATATTTCTATAACTTTGTACTTTTATTACTAACTAAAAAAAAAAACATCAAACTTCAATATTTGATGAGAATTTAAGTCGTCTACATTTCGCAGGACGTGAGGTGATAAAGGCAGCAATAACAAAATTATTATAAACGTGAAAACATGAAAATACGCAAATATGCAAAACTATTATCGTATTCGCGTATCCTGTTTGCTAGTAGATAGGTGTTAAATAATATAAATTTCACATATACAAGATATAAGTAGGTTTAACTGTAATAGTAACCCGATTAGATCTGCCAAGGAAAACACTGAAATTATGATCGCTCTGTTTCAAACGAAGTTAAGTATTTGGCTTCTGTTAAATAGTTTTGCTATCGAATACAATTTTTATGTCACTCAAAGACAAATATTAATAAATTACACCAGTACCAAACAATTTCAATTAAATTTCCTACACACAATTTAAAAATATTTGTTTTTATGTTTTCTAACAATATATAGACCACTTAACTGGGAACATCAAAGAAAAAATAATTCATTTACATTTAACATTACAAACGCACTTAGGAAAAATCATATAACCGAAATAAAGGTAAAAAATATTTTTTATGCGTTGGTGATTTATACGCGTTTAAATGTACACAGTTGCCTGCGTTTGAACGGTTAAATAGATTTAAACACATCTCCGGTACTAAATTTTGGAAATTTATGACAAGATGTGTAATAGTCGAATCACAACTCCGATGCATTTGTTATTTTTGGTTTTTTTTTAAGAAGTGTGTCAGTGGCGATAAAGACTGAAATATCAGAACGTTTTAAGTTTAAAGTCTGTTAATCTTTTATACGCTATAAATTTTCATCGACGATTCGCGTCAAAGTGACTTCAGAATTATTCCCAAACCCATAAAGCTGTTACTGCTGAGAAGCTGAGAAAATGAAATATGACATAATAAATATCACCGTGTTAAAAAAAGTTAGATGATAATATGCAACATTAACATGTTATATATTAAACGGACAGGTGACGATAAGTGATAATATGATGAAAGAGAAACCTGAAATTTTTAATTAAGATAAAGATATTACAGTCACAGGAGAACTGATTTAATCCAGATTTTATAAAATTAAAACATGCAGGAGAACAGTTCCCAATTATAATTTAAAGCAGCGAAAAGTACGACATTTATAATCACGTGCTGAACAACAATGCTCGTTGATGTCTCTATAGGTACAACAATATCCTCCCAATTAAAAAAGATATCGAAGCGACTTGACACGATGCACGCACAGTTAATTGGATTCTCTTGCACAATTATTAAAAAAAAAAAACTGCCATCACACTTGGTAATTGTGAAGCTTGCATCGTAACGACTGGTTAAAATTCCAACGTTTAAAAAACATTACCCTTTAATGCAGCCGTACACTAGTAAATTAAATTTCGTGAAGCAGCATGGACATATGGCGCTCAAGAATGACAATCGATGATTTAGGTGCATCAAAATGAATTATTATTAACTGAATTAACTGAATTAAATAAATTTATATGCTATTATAATTTTCGATTTTAAAATAGTTTTGAAATAATTTGCAATTATATTTTTGAAATGTAAATTTGTATGATTATTTTTAGTTTGCCACATCCTGTTGTGAATATCTCTTCTCTGTCCACCTCTGGAGAGGATTTCAAATTGAAAATATAGGGCATAATTTTAGGGCTTATTTTAGCGGATGGTGTGGCGGTTTTGACAGTCATTATGAGAGAAGTTAAAAAAAATATTGGAATGGAGAAATATGTCGGCAAATGGCGGATTCGTTTAGATGCAAAAGGGGGTGCAGAAAAAATGTTGAACGGTGAACAGAATGAAAAAGATTGAAAGTCAAGAAAATCAAAAAGGTATTCGCGAAAAAAAAAACAGCCAGAATGGATAATAAATTATCATTTCAATTCTTGGAAATACCAAAGGTACGATGTCCCGTAAATGAAAACAAATATTACATAAGTACCTCATACGGAAGATAAACGATGTAGTACATAGTACAAGCAAACTGGGGGGGATTAACAGTAGTAGATACAATCGATTAGTTTTTATTTATCACAACATTGCATCGCACGAAATGACATTAAACATTTCCGAATTGGTACTTTATGATATCAGATTATTTCAAGACAACGAACGTTAATTCTTATAATACCTACATTTAGCTGATGTAATCTTAGCATTTGGACTCTTACCCTATCGTACTTTAATTCATTCGTAGTATTTTCAAGCACCTAACCTCGTGAGCATCACCAAATAAGTCAGAAGGATGCATATTTTTCGCAGCAGGTTTTAAACGGCCATATACTTGTGGAAAGTTTTATGACTCCTCACATTTACATCATTCCATAAATTACTTTTTCATATTCAGAAAATAAAATACTGATGGCCCTGGCCAAGGTTGAATCCTCGTACGTACTATTCATATGAGTAACTTGTAGGTTTCACTCGTTAATTTTATCTATCATGTTAAGATTTTATTAACATTGACATTAAACATTCATATAAGAAATGCAGTGCTATTTATTTTGACTTTAAGATCTTTTCAATATCTTTTCGTTAAGAATTTAGTACCGCTACTAATGGAGTAAACGTGCCACATAATTTTTAACGGCGCAATGTATAACGATAAGCAGTCTTTTAAAAGTAGAAGCTTTATGTGAATAATTTATGCATTGGTATGATTAAGTAGTCAAAGTGAGTGTTTTACCAAAGAACTAGTTTAACAAAGGCCATTTAAAAAATATAATGGATTAGTCACGACCGAAGTGAGTGTAAAATGTACCACATATTTTTAGAATTACATACATCTTCGTATAGTCTAGAAAACGATTTTGCTTCAAAATAACCTAAAGAATTTATTAACATGTGAGTGCTAGGTTTTACAAATTAATGAATCTACACAAACATATCGTTTGTAATTTATGTTTCTTGCACTTACGCCAAGAGTAAAAATAAATCTGATTGATACGAAAACGATTAATAATTTAATTTTTTAAAAAATAATAAATATCACAACTTGTCATGAACCATCAAGTTGGCTAAAACGAATTTAAAATTGCACACATATTTACTGTATCCGATGCTTGCGACGCACGCACACAATCACACTTAAAACACTGGATGTTTCAAATTCACTAAACACCAAACCGTCAGGAAATACAATCGAAAGTGACTGCGAATTGGCACTTCAGCTGAAGCTGGTATGTAAAGAACGGCAAAACGTTGTCGGGTCGGAGCAGCCAAATCACAGTGCCAGAGGTCTCGGTAGAAATGTGAAATGACGCGAGCACGGCAAGTGGACTTCTAACGAGATATCGCAGACATCATGTTTCAGTAACGCATTGGCAAGATTGAAATGATCGGTATTAATCTAACATGTGATTTATTAGCCTACATTAAGCGCCATACTTTAAGGGTTACATTAATAAAATATTATTAAAAATTGTAATCTGAATGTTTAGCTCAGTGTATGATTATTTGAAAATTAGGTTTTGTAGAAAGTGAATAACAGAATAATAATTTTGTTTAAAATTTAATTTATTTATAGAGGAATGAAATATCTTATTTTAATGGTATTATGTGTTAAGATAAATCAGATTAATTTGATTTAATTATCCATAAACAGATTGTTATTTAAGGCCGTTCATTCGATCTGTAAGTAAGGAAAGTTTGTCATTTAAAATTCTATTGTTAAGGTGGCTGGAAGTGAAGGGATGCGTATTGATGCGACACCGATTGATTATACAATTCGATCTCTCTTTGATTTGCATTGCTGTCATATTTATTTAATAATATATAAGTAGTGGATCCTTTTCTTTCTCTACAAAGAAACACTTGAAATAACTTGAAATAACAGTAATTATGCGAATGGGCAACAGCGAGCAATAAAGACAAAACATATATCGCATATTTCATAATTAGATTAGTAACCACAGCAGATAACATACTTAACTAATCGTTTAAGTGATTTCCAACATGAATTTGCTAATTGGTTTTTGTAGATATTCGCCGCTACTTACGATATACCATATTAGTACATTTGACGAAACCGACGGCGAACAAAACCTTCAAAAGCAATTTATGTGAACTAATGATTTAAGTACGTCTGTTGAAATTTAAATCATTTATCATGGTAGTGATAATGGCCAGTGTTATCATTTGATTATTTCACGTATTGTTGATTTTCTAGAGAGAAACTTTCATTTTTCTAGGTTAATCACATACTCTACGTGCCAAAAAATTGCAACACTCGAAAAAGATGAGCCACCAAGCTGGAATCTTAACAAAACAACTGGCTGCATGTAAAGAGTCGGTGATAATAAAATCATATCGATACACAACTGCAAGTTTTTAAATGGATATGTAACAGGAAAGTTAAAAACTGTATCACAAAGTAAATGCCATTTGGTGACTGAATGTTGTTTCTTCGATTGTTAACAATGCCTAGAATTGGTGGAAGACCGCGATTGAACCAATTGTCTGACTTTAAAAGAGGGCGAATTGTTGGCCTGCACGAGGTAGGTATTCCGTTTCATGAAATTGGTCGAAGATTGAATCAAAATCCTTCAACAGTGCTTCGAGTATAGGCTGCGTGGTCTGAAGAACATAACCAACATCGACGTCCGGGAAGCGGACGTCCTCGAACGACTAACGAATGTGAAGATCGTCGCCTTAGGTCGACTCTTACAAGACAGATTTCGTTCTTCGGCTGCAATTGATGTTGACTGGATGAGAGATCAGAGGCAGATACTGTCGCGGAGAACTGTGTACCAACGAATTTCATCTTTTAATCTCCACTCATACCGAACTTTACGACGTCTGCCATTGACGCAACTTCACAAAAGAGACATACTTATATGGCGCCAAGAAATGGGACCACATAATGTTTAGTTTGTGTGTTGTGTTATGATTTACCACCGAAATAAATACAAATTACTTGTAAAAATTTCAGATTTGTGATTCAACTCTTTCGAGGTGTTGCAATTTTTGGCACGTAGTTTATTTAACTACCGTACCTTGAATTAAATTCCTCATTAAGGTGGGCTATGATTTCATTGGTTTTTCTCCAGAGATTTGTAGCATTGATAGCTGTTCAATTATTTAATTAAAAATGTAATTTTCAGTAATATAACTGACAGTTACTTACAACTCCTTTCTCTTCAATTGCGTGTCACCAACTTTATAAAATAAACACAGCCTACTTTAATGAGGAATTTAATTGAAGGTACGGTACATAGTTATATAGGGCGCAGAAAGGGGAAGTAATAAATTATGTGCCCCCTTCAAAGGTCACATTAGAATTTAGTCTGCCAATTAGAAATTAATTTTAGTTTGCATGCGTTTGAAGTATTGAAGCTTAATTTAATCAATCGTGTATAGAAAAGTTCAAATGTTGATAGTTTGCAAAACTATATGTGTCATGAGGTTATAGTTATTTTTACCTGACTATGACGGAGTAAAAATACAATTGAAGTTTTTGGTCATTTTTCAATATAATCTCCTTGTACTTGCTTCTTTTATATTATTATGCTTTTTAATATTTATCAATTAACAAAAATAAACACTTTGTGCACTCGCGCATTGTCATACATAAAATATCAGCATAATAGTTACCCTACATCGTGATCTTATGTGACAATTAGTAAAATTCCTTTTCAGTCGCAAAACATAGTGATCATTACTTTGTCAGCCGAATATTGGACCCTAAACTTCTTTGACGGTGGCGAGCCCTTGTGTTTCCATCGTATCGACTCGTATTTGCTTTCAGGATCATAGTCATGAGCCCACGTTTCATCGTCAGTTACTGTTTTCTCAATAACTTCTTCCTCTTGCCCTTCATAAACCCTCAAAGCTTGTCGAGAATACTCAACTCGACCTTGTTTATTATTCAATGCCAGATGGTTACCGATAATATACATTTGTATATCATCGGTACCAATCTGGCATTTGATATGCCCCAATTATCATGGATAGATGATGCTATCCAGCTATCCATCGATTGTAATTCGTCGATCTTCAAAACTCAATTTTTCTACTTTTCGAACGTTTTCTTGGGTTGGGTTGGGTTGGGTTGGGTTGGGTTGGGGAGAAAGTTCACCGCAAACAGCAGACACGCGATTTTTTAATCAATAGAAAAAATTCTACAAAAGTCCACAGACAGAATGCAATATCGACTATTATGCGACAATATTCTGACAGTTTAACGAAAATAATAATTTAATAAATGTTTTTTCACAGCTTCTTTCATAGTTTGGTATTTTTTATATCAGCTTGCCCTCGTATGTACTTTTTCATTAGGCCTGTACATAAGTAACACAAATCCCTTCCTTGTAAATAATAAATATTTTTTCTACAATTTTCTTCCACATTATTTGATAGTTAATTTGCGACACTAATGTTGTAGTGAACAATTATTTATAAATCATATTTTGAACACGACTATTTAACAATACCTAATAATGTGATAGTTTTTCGATTTCTGCCTGATTAGAGATCACTTGATCAATAAAATAATCTTAAGCAAAATAATCTCAATGTACCACATACGTACAAATGTATATACAAAAAATAATTTAATTTCAAGGCCTCCACAGCATTAATCTAGAATTAAAAGATCCAATTTCAACTCTAGTTAAGGCCAATTTTTTTTTGTAAAAGGGACTCATTTGACTTTTTGTTGACATGCGACTAGTTAACTCTGTTCAAGATTTGGTATTAGGTTGGGTAAAATGGAACGTCCTTATATTTTTAATCGCCAATGTAGAGTATTTAATATTTATCTGTTAAAGTTTCAATAATTAGTAAATGCTACACTTGAAACTAGACATTGGATTAAAAAACATTCAATGTACGTTTAAAATATGTCTCCATTTTGGTCAAACCATGTCAGGCTAAACAGTGCTGCACATTTCTTGTATCTGGTCTTTCATAATGTCTTTGGGGTTCCAGTTATTTTCATTGAGACACACCACAAAAACTAATAAGGGGTAAGATCAAGCAGGTTGTATTGTCGCCGTCGTAGTAATTTATATTATAGTATGCGTTTCCTTAAAAAAAATACCTGGTATATAAAAATGAAAGGTTTTACTATAACCAATTGAGACCTTGGCAGTTCAGGCTCATGGCATTTGTCGCGCAAATTTAAGAATCGAGTTTAACGACCAGATGCAGAAAAGGCGTGGTCTCGGCGTCAACAGCCAGTTTCACACGCTAATATTTCCACCAATAGAAAGCTTCTTTTCAAACTTCGCGCACTTGTGTGGAGATGCATCTAATGGGTAAATGCAGTATAGCTCAGTTAGCTCAACATTTGGAGAATTAATTTGCAATGGATACGAACTGTATCTTAAAAAAACATTATAATTAAATTTCATTTAATATTACTGAGATTAGAGACATAGGGACATGTATCAGGATCTAGATCCAAGACGTGAATGTAAGGATCAATGTCCAAACCAGAATCCAAAATTTGGAAACAGTACTATCGGGCTAACTGGGCCAGGATTCAGATCGTAGATATTTTTTGCTCGAACCACTATAATTTGTCATTACAATTATGGCTCTTACTCTGTTATATTTGATAGGGCCTCTTGGTAGTACCATCTACCATTAGCAACTCTCGTAGAACATTTACGAGGGGAGATCAGTATTTACTGTCCCTAATATAGAAGGAAACACTGAAACTGAAGAAATATCAAACGTTTTTTTTCTTCACAACCTCCCTGAATGTCAATGCATTTGGTCCAACGATGCTTCAAACCTTTGATTCCTCTGGAAAAAAATCTCAGTCATTTACGGCCGCCATAACTTCATTATCGTCGTAATATCTGGACCCTCTAAGATATTATTTTAATTTAAAAAATAAAAATAAGGACCAGGTCTGGTCAATATGCGGGATGTTCAAATAATTCAAATCCTGCGTTCAAAGTAGCGCCGATGGCATCATGGCTTTTGTGGACTGGAGCGTTGTATTGATGAAACATAATTCGTTTGCTCAATTTTCGACGTCTTTTTTCCTTGACACAATCGCGCAATATTGAAACTAAGGTGGCAAAGTAGGAGCCTGTTATTGTATGTCTATGTTCCAAAAAATCAGTTGTCAAAATTCTGTCTGCGTCCCAACAAATTGTGGCCATAACTGTACCAGCGGAGGGCAAAACACGAAATTTGCGAGGTGCGGAGAACCTCGGCGATGCCACTCCATACTTTGTATGTTCGGCTCAGGATCGAAGTGGTGAACTCACATTTCACCAACAGTGACGAATCGAGAAAGAAATTCATCCGGATCTGCTTTAAACTTTGCCAAACTGGGTTCAGAATGCAATATAGAACGTTTCTGATCAGGTGTCAGATCAGATTCGTGGGACCCAACTTTTTTTTTAATATTTTCTATAGTACCATAGGAAAAATTCGTGATTTCAACTATCTGTTATTACCATATTTTGTATACGATTAACAATTTTTGGGTAGTGACAGTCACTGGTCGTCCAACACTCTTCGCATTTTCACATGTTTGTCTTTCCAGATTAATTTCTCTGATTTTTCCATTTTTTAGAATTTTTGTGAACTTGTCTACTTAAATTCTAAATTATTTGAACAGGTAACAAGTGACAAAACTACAATTGATTAATGAACAACAAAACAACAAATGATTAATACTTTAATGTGTCAAATTGATTCAACGTCACTCAATACCTACTATGTCAGGGACGCATTATTTGATCCCTCTGCTCTGCTCTGGTAACCACAAAAGGTTGCCCTAGTTCAAAGAATTTTTAAATAAACATCTATGATGGGATTATTAAGTAAATTGTAACCTTTTTCTCCGACTCGTTGTCGTATATGAGAAAATTTTGATTTCGAAACGTCCTTCATTGAAGAAGCATTTATGGTTCCGACCGAAATTGAAACGTTTTCGTGCTAACATATGGATTTCATAACTCAGAACTGTTTCCTATTTTTTATGCCTATTGTGTGAGCGCACGTTCGTTTCTGACCTACTCTGGTTTATTGTTGAATAATTAAATTCTTTAACTTTCAATTAAATGCAGAAAAAATTCTAGCACAAAAAACTTAATTATTGATTTGATTTAACCCTGAGTTTCGCACAATTATTGCATCACATCTGCAAAATATTCAATCAAGAGCAATTGTCCTCTAGCAATATTGGAAAACTCTAATGTTAAACGTAGAAATGGTTAGTAAATTCAATAAATAGCAAATAAATTTGTCAATAATACGAGGTGCGCTAATTTTAACCAAGAGTTTACCATATATATTTGTGGAATTACTTTTCTTAAGGGGGGGGGTCCTGCCTTAGAAGGCTCAAAAAATCGATTTGTTTTTTATTGCTCAAATCTACGCCTAATATATCTAAGAGTATGTATAAAAAGTTATAGCGGCTAATTCGCAATATTTTGAAAGATACAGCACTAAACACAGTGAGGTGTCGAGCAAAAAATATACGAACGCATGAACACTCGGACAAACGAAACGCGCGCCCCTCCCCGCAGTAACATAACACCGAACTATGTACTGAAAAAAGTTCAATCGGTCGTTCGAAACAATAATATTTTGAGTTCGTAAGAGCTATAGTAGGATTATAGCGAGAGTAATCGAAAATTAACATTTTTCCTGATCGTAAACTTTAGAGCGCGTTTTCTCGAGTTTTCGTTTTTACGATTTTTCTAAACTGGTGAGCGTGATTGCGAGAAAACTAGACAAGCAATCAAAACGAAACAAAACTTTTGTTGGCTTCAGTAGCATTCTATTCTATTTGAACAACCCTCAAATATGTTTATGCACGTGTTGGGGTTGCAAAAACATAATTGGTTTTGAATGTTTATTTACTGTCAATACTTTCAAAGTTACAAATTCATAGTAAATGTTCTTAAAAACAATGTTGGGGAACCTATGGCACGGTTAAGTTTCATAGATTTGTGTAAATCTGTGCGACACATTGGTGCAACGCAAACAATGTCCAAATATACGTTACAAATATTTGCTAGGATTCATATTATAGAGATGCAAATTTAACAAAATCGTTTATCATAGATATCTACATGATATCATGTAGATAATTTAGTTGTATATACAATATTGAAGCTTTAAAAATGTAATTGAAGAATTAAAAATAAATTTGATAAAATAAGTGTAAATTAAATGATTTCGATATAAATAATTAGGGTCATAGTTGATTTAAAAAGAAATATATGTATATTTTAATAAGACGCAAATAATTTCGTTCAGAGAGTTTACTAATATTGTAGAAATAATGGCGAACGAGTTGTTAATATCGGAAAAGTAATTACACTTGTCGAAAATTCGACATTTTTCGATTGCATGTAATTAGAGTCGAGTTGATATAAATCAGCGGGTATCATGAATATGTGATGAAACCACGTTGTGGTTTTGTTCGGGTTTTGACGAAATCACTCGTAATTTTCTTCTTAGCCCACGTCGTGTTTAACGCAGAATGAATAAAATCATAACCTAAATATTATGAGGTTATGTACGATGTAAGGCTAGAAAAAGCAAAATGATATAAATGTGGAAGCGTCAGGAATATGAAATCAGAAATAGACAAATGCGAGTGCTACCAAATGTGTTAGGTTAGTTGTTATTTGTACTATTTCCATGAAAATATGGAGAAAATATGCCTATCTATACCCTATACCGTATATACTAGGGTTTCCAATCCCGGGATTGCGGGATCCAAGTTCAAGTTTTGCGGTAACTAATACATATAGACTAGTCCTTGCCACCAGTTTTCTTACTTTATATAGAAACATAATTAGTACTAGTAGTAGATTTCTGCGAGAAATTTAACCTTGAAAAAGTATTTAATTGATCTAATATTATTAACCCATACCCTATTGGCATCAAATTGATATGATTTTTCATTAGTTCTATAGTATAAATATTAATGTATTAATGTATGAAATAATTATTGAGATAAAAAAATTGAAACAGTACATTTTGTTGGATATGTTTTCTTGTCTTTTACACGCCGGAAAAATACATTTTCTACAAATATTCCTTATTTGCAAAATTTCATAAAAAACGGAAGCAATTTTAAAACATTACTGCTACTAATTTTATGAAAAGATAGTGAGAAGTAATTCATGAAGTTATATAAAAAATAGATCGACATGGGTTCATTTATGAAAAGAGTTATTTTTAAGAGCTTTTCTAGAAATTCTAGTAGAAACGTAGTTTTGCAAGTTGTTTTTAATTTGAGGATTGTAGTAGAGGTTTTTTTCCTAAAACGGAAAAAAATCATTATTTATCGGTTTATTGATTTTTTTCTGCATATATTAGAGGGGCGTGTACAAATAACTTTGGATGCTGGCAATGTTTTTAAATTGTTGTTTGTTATAATTTTAATTGTATCATTGACTAATTGCATTACATAAAGAGTTTTATTGAAATATGCCTAGTGATGCGTGTATATTTATTTAGTTATGGCCGAAAATACATTGTCCGAAGATCGGAAGTATCTTTTATACAAAAGAAAAGCGCGAGATCATCAGTCCGTATGGTTTTATTTTTATGCGGAAGAAGGAAAGGGCGAAACAGCAAAATGCAAAAGATGCTTATTAATACTTCAAACGAATGGTGGATCTACGAAAGGGCTTTTAACGCATTTATTAACATGGTACGAGATGACGGATGACACGGTAGACAATGTTATATTTTTGCGTTATTTTTTTCAAGAGAAAAAGTAGATATGTTGTTCAACAAAATTATTAATATTAATTTTTTATCAATATCAACAGACTTTGTTATTTAAATTGCAGGATACTTATTTATTTTATTATTTATAACCAATACATTTTATTAAAAAAAATAAAAAGTCCAAAGGAAGTGTATTATTGTAGAAGGATCAATCCCGGGAATCCCGCAATAATAAAAACCTGAATCCCGGGGTCCCGAAATCACGATTTCGGAACGGATGGCGTAACTGTCACACAGCGTCTACAGATGTCACTCATTTCACGTGATACACAACGATCTGTTTTGTAGAAGACTCAAACAGGTGAAAATGTCTAGAAAGTTTAAATATGACGCTAGTGAAGTTTGTTACATATATGGAACATTTATTAACGTACGAGATATAAAATGTTATGCAAACGCAGGTAAAAAGCTTTGTCAAGCCTACGAAGCTTATCTCAACTGCCCTGTTCTGAATCTAGATAAACCCCACATGTTGCTTGCAGTAATTGCAAAAGATGGTAAACAATTTTTAGGGAAAGAAATATTTATTATATAAATAAATGTTTATAATATCGTATGCTCATTTTTATCTTTATTTATATCAGGTTGGTATCGAGGTGAGAAACGGAATATGAAATTCGCAATACCAAGAATTTGGCGAGAGCAAAAAGACCACTTTGATGATTGTTATTTTTGCGCAACCCATCGAATATCCTGACGTGGCTTCATCTTCTGCTCCAATCTCACATAGCCTACAACTACATAAACCTCCTAAAAATTGTCTCAATCAAGCTCATCTCAGAGTCCAAATAAAAATTTTGAAGATGTCTCCAAAATTGCAGATGCTGCATGCTCATGTAACTAAATTTGAAAACAACATGGGGGGGGTACTCAGAAGAACCAGGAGAACGTTTTCATGAGGATATCATGGATTTCGAACAACGTTATAAAGACCAATTCAACGAAAATATGGTAGGGGATTACATTTGGGGTTTAGTGAGAGAAAGTACTTATGAATATGAAAGAAAAAGTAATAGGTTTCACTTTTAAACTTTTTTCCACTATATTGTAATTTGATATAATAGCAAAAGTTGATAAAAATTTATTTAAATGTGTTTCGATTTATCAACGAATAGAAATTTTAACTACGAATTTTCTAAGACCGCTCAACCGTTCTCCTGGATACAAAAGCAAACTTTTCAGGCTATATATTTTGTTTTTTCATCTACCGACCGTAAAGTCTGTCTAAAATTCGTATCCTCTTGTCATAGTCAAAATTCGAGTTGACCTGTGTAATAAATATACTATAACATAATTAACCCCACAACCCTCGGTCCTACCACTGCTCAATATGTGTGATCTTTTATAAACTTTTATAGCTACATCTATAAATTTAATGGGGAACTGATCGATCGTATTGCGATGCAGGCAAAATCCAACACATTTATGAATTAAAGTAAAATTTGGTCAGTTTAGGAGATTTTGTGCGCCAATTAAATTTAACTTGCTTTCCTTCACGTACACGTACATACCTAATAAAAACCTTCATAATGGTGTAAATGGAATGTACACAGCTTTTCATGTTACGAGTACGTGATTTTATATCATAAGTTAAAAATTGCTCACTAAAACCATATCTCAAAATTTAATAATTTTCATTTTTTCCTCATATACAAAATAATCACCTTAATTATAATGTTGCCTAATATTAACTAGGGGCCCCACAGTTTGTGTCAATAGATGTTGTTGCGATTGGTAAAGTAAGATTGTGTTTAGTGACTTATTAATGTCACGCATCAAAAATTGCGGGAGCTTCGTGTTAATGTTTGGTCGTCAACGAAATGTATGTAACATGTGTTTCATAAGTTTTGTTTGTTTTTTTTGACTGCATAAACAAACATAAATGTTAATCAATGCACTTGTTACACCTAACTGTATTTCTGTTGTACTGCTTGCTTGATTTGCTCAAAAGTATCTCCAATCTCTTTGGACAGCTCAAATGAAATTCTTGCAGTTTCAAAGAAAAGCCAATGTCACGTGCAACTGTTTTCAAGGATTGTCGTGAACGTAAAGAGACGGACAATAAACAGAAATCTGGCTGCCCAACTAAGTGACAGAACAACGAAAAAAGTGCCAAAAACAAGGTTGTGCAATCATCACACAGATTGGGACGAAAATGTCATATTTCAAATGGAACAGCCCTACGTATTAAAAAAACAACGTAATTTATCGAAAACGTCAAGGAACACCGAAATATACACAGCAACAACTCAAAAAATACCAAAATCGTGTCAATTACTTTGCGAGAGTGAAATTTTCATCATTTTGGATGACGAATCGTACTTTACATTTTCACACCATGAATTAAGTGGAAAACGGCATCATGTTAGATATGCCAGCAAATCGACATTTTAGCCAGAGGTGTTGATGTAGGCAGTTATGTCTTCAAAGGGTGCCTTTGATTCATCCAAACAAATCCAAAGAGATCGATTGTGAAATTTACATCAGTACATCAGTCAATGCTTGTCGAAATTGAAGAAACTTATCAAAAATATCACGCCCGCGACAAAATCATGTTTGACAGGATCTTACAAGCAGCCATTATGCGAAGAAAGCAATAGATCGGCTAACTGAACAAAACCGTTTGTACCGAAAAAGGACAATCCTCAAAACCTACCACCGACATGTCCAATCGAAATTTTTGGGCTGTTCTCAAGCGTAAGACAATGGCTGGGAGGATCGAAAGGAGTAACAGCTGATTAATAAAATTAGACGAAAGTTGAAAGAAATCGACATAAACACCATCCAAAACCTAATTCGGGATGTTCGTTGCACATTGCGGAAAATCGAAGACAATCGTCCATTAAGTGTACTCTACATGTGTTTTTCGACAGTTTATGAATAGAATATAGTTCATAAAATAGAAATGTTTGAATATTGTGTTTCTTTTCTAAATAGTATTCAGCTTGATCAGGCGTCATTCGCGAGTGCCGAACTACTGATCTCCGTGTAATGTGGACTACATTGGACACTGGTTAATGTATTCACGAATAACATAATTCATTGTCACAGGGCTGACCGAAGCGTGGCTATTCTTCAAGATTCATCTCAACGTCTCGGAACTTCTTAATAAACCACATCTGCGCTGCACAAATTGAAACACGTTCGCATTCCTCGATACATATTTTCATAGCCTCTGCAGTAGTGGTTCAATTTCCGGTTGGGACGTAAATGTATGTGAACTCCCACGTTTCCATATTTATTTATTGAGTAATAATAGAACACAATTAATTATTCAACTGACATATACGTAAGTCAAAAGCATCGCAATAAAATTTACATATATTTATAATTAAATCGCCTAAAACCATAATTAATCAAATTTATACTTATTTTATCCAATTATATATATTATGGCCCTTTTGCAATATTTAAAACGCAGTTCTAAGTACACGACTTTATTTTGCTACCAAAATGAGAACCATAATCACACAGTCTCTCATAAACAGGCAACTGTTTCCTCATTCATTTAACCCACATTGTTATTTAATATTCATTTATTTAATCACGTTGGCATTACTGCTTCGCTACTATGAATAAACACATGAAAAATTTGCATAAACACCAAATCAATAACGACCAACCTATTGAGGTGGCAATAAAACATATTTTTATACTAAAAAATATTCCGAGCCAAACAATCTTGGCATGACATCAAATAAAATTAAAAACGCAATGGATTTACCACAAAAATGCTTGCGATATAAATTTCAGAATCAAATGTAAACACTGTCCAAAC
The DNA here is from genome assembly GCA_959613385.1 of Geotrupes spiniger. Classification (NCBI taxonomy): domain Eukaryota; kingdom Metazoa; phylum Arthropoda; class Insecta; order Coleoptera; family Geotrupidae; genus Geotrupes; species Geotrupes spiniger. The sequence continues at coordinate 20,078,343 of OY390736.1, read as the reverse complement.
AACATTTACAATAATTATTGCCGCGGCGATAATTGATCCGATAGACAGGCCACGCGTTATTTTTCAAATCCAGTTTGAAGAGTTCTAAGAGTTACATGGCAAAATTTTCATCCAGCCACGCTTTTTCTATTGTGCTTTCTCTCACCGTCACCAAACACGGCCGGTTTGTAAACACGCGATGCAAAACACAGTCGACCGAAATACCGGGCGACACGACGACAGCACGGCGATGCGTGACATATGTCTTCGTATGATACACTACGTGACTCATCAGACATGCAATTTTCTAGAACGATCTCTGGTCAACAATTCAAAGTGAATCACGGAAATCTAATGATTATAAATAGCAACAAAATAGAATTAATGCCGAGGCCGAATGTTAAAACAACCGTGACTAATTTAGATTATAATTAATGATGCGAAAAATTAAAACCCTTCGTCTACAGCGTGTCCTAGAATCAACGCGCAAAAATGTTTGGATGAGTTGGTGGACTTAAAGTCATTTCATATAATTCATATAATTGTTTGTGCGATGAAAAAATGAAATACTTGAAATTCCGGTGGAAAATACTGGAAAATTAGATACCACATATTATGACCCCATTTACGGGGATGTCACAATTGTGTTTTATTTATAATATTATATTATATTATATATTTATAATATTTACGTATATTATCCTATATAAGGAAGTATAGTAATCGTGAAAATGTTCGAACTCGAGATTTTAACAGAAAGACACATTTTGAGTTTTCTTGATTCTATCTAAATATTTTCAGCGTAACCTTAATATCACAGTTTAGCTCAGTAAATAGTTGTGAAAACTTGCACTGGTTTGTTTGTGCTTTCCAATTCACATTTGCCTGGCCATGCGATAGGGGGGTTTTCAAAAACAGTTTAGAATGATACCTTAATGTGTACTATTGTATGGGATTGTATGTCATATACAGCAAATGTTTAAAATAGGTCCTAGAGCACACATGATAAGATACGGGGCAAAGGCTATTTACTCTTCTAACTCAGAGACGTTAGCCACCAGAAGATGGTCATAGATTGTAGGTTTCCCACCTTACGTGATATTAAAGCATTGGGAGTTCGAATACATTACATTATAACCTTTATTGGCATACCCATGATACATTTAAATCTATTTACACGTGTACAATAAATCACCCTTCATTATTCCGAATACAATGGTTGGGCTTGAGGAGCCCAGTGTGCACCCAATCAATAAATTACATTGATACGAAAATCTACCACGCTCAACAGTCCCATGATAAGTAGTAGTAGAGTACAAATATGGAAAACTTCAACAAAACTCGAAGTATACGCAGTGGTTTATTACTTTATATACTGATGACTTTTCAGCCATGTGTTCATAGGAATATACACTTAACTAAATTTGGATAAAATTGGAATAAACAAGCAAATGTACTAATTAACAAATGGAAAAATAGATGGATGTCGTCGTTGATGAAACAGGATAATACCAAATTTATTAGCACCCATCTGTTCTCTAGCATATTTATTTTGTGGAGACTAGAATTGATTGTTGCTTTCTCTTAATGCTCTTGCATTGCCATGCATTGATTGTAAGCTACTTTGGGTTTGATAACACTATTTCTACCAACCAACTCAACCAAATTAACCAATGGTACCAATTAATTAAATATTTACTGGATACAACGGATATTTGCTGGATGGGATATAATTGAAGCTGCGTCATAATTGCATCAAATTCGAATCAGTTCTCCAGCGTTGCTTATTTTATTTGGATCGAATTTAGTGTTTGGAAGATATAACTGTTTCGTGTAATTCGTGCATTCAGTGGTTGCAACATGGATTAGATTATAAACGCAATAAACATTAGTGGGATATTTTTGAATAAAACGCGAACAAAAGTAAAATAAATCTTCAATGTGGATATGTATTAATGAAAAACTTGCTGGAAATAAAGACATTATTGGAAGGAACGTAATTGTTCTCGAACTTAAAATATTGTTGATTCTAACCAGTGTTGGGTTGGGATTCGACACAACTCGGCTAACTTTCCTCGAATATTGCGGGATAAAATACAAAGAAACGTAGACCTAAGTGAAAATTTTGCTGGAACGAATTGACAATTTTTGAAAGGATTGGAAGGATTTTGATTGGATTTCTGAATCGGTCGTCGTTTTTAAGAACCCTGGAAGACATGTTTGGTTGGGTCACTACCGTTTTCTATTAACCAACCCAACGTAACCAAGCTATTACTCGATGAAATACAAATAATATAAAAAAATGTGTTAATTGAAAAAAGAACATTTGCTGCAAGGAATTTAATTGCCACCACGCGAAAACTATTACCTTTAACCTTATCAACCAGATCTCCAACATTGTTTATTTAGGCACATTGGATTTCGTGTTTTGGTTGGTGTTAATTATTTTAACATACTGCCAGGTGTTTCTTCGGCATTCACTGATTTTAACTTAGGTTGGGTTGGGTTGCATTCTATTTCTTGCAGTAATTTCTTTATGAAGGCCTGTACGTAAAATATTTCCAAACTCAACCTAATCATAAAGCACCAACTTTACATAAAATAAAAATTGCAATTGGTAATGATGATACGTTTTCTGGTGTAAAAGGGCAATTTTCGATAACAAAAATTATTAGTAGGTTGTATTCTATTTTTACCAATGTTGTACTGATGTAAGTGAACATGATCTACAAAAAGAACACAGTGAGTACCTCATAATTATATCCAGTACTCTTTTTGCAGATTTAATTATTGTCACTTTCGGTTTTAGTATATAGAACTTGATAACTTCTCGTTCAATAATCTCGTTCAATAATGTAATACATAACACTACTCAGAAATAGGCAGTTGTCTTCATCGATATATTAAAAATTAAGTTTAAAATTTGATAACTTAGTTTTTAGGCACTGGAGCGCGCGTATACACACACAGAGAGAGAAGGTTACACTGAAAATATTCAGATGGAATCAAGAAAACTCAAAATGTGTATTTCTGTTGAAATCTCGAGTTCGAACATTTTCACGATTACTATACTTCGATACTTATATATAAGTAGTAAGCATTAGAAAGTAAAAAGGGAATTTTATTTATACTGGCGTCCGCCGTACGGCCACAGTTACGTATGAGCGGTTATATTTAGACGGGATTCTATGATTTTAACCCGTGTTAAAAGGACAGTCAATGAAATATACGACATCGCTGAGTTTTTGTTTATTTTATGTGCTGGACGGCGCCCAACTGTGTTATTGTACAGAAGTCTCCTTCGGACTGCAATATAACGAATAGCGCTTTCGAAATTCGTTTGTGTCGCGCAAAATCGTGATTAACGACAATTCCTACAATGTAAATAGTAATGAAATTATGTACAATTTAAAAATAAAAAATATTTATTTGAGAGAGATCCTCTTCGCAAATATTTTATGTGCATGCAATTGTATCTAGAGTGAGCACGTGCTTCTATATATTTGAATGATCTATTGTTATATTGCTAAATAAAATTCTTTTGAATCAGCCAATTATTGCTGTCACTAAATTAAGTTCCTTGATCTTAATTTATTTAATAATAATTAATCAAAGGATTGCAGCGGAATAATTTCCAATTCATAGTATATGGCCAAATTGATACCTCGTTAAATAAAGGCGACGCATTTATACACACATTAAGTAGCACCAACTTGAGAGGTTTGCACCCACATCAAATGCAATGGTAACACCCCATAGCATCTTATGATACAGCCAATGCCACACATAGAGTTTTCTTGCTGGGGCGACTCTCCGAAGCCCGCTAGGTCGATTATTGCTTCTAGTAGTCAAAGATGATAACATGAATATATAATTTTATCACCCTTGGTCATCTTTACCGTTACTAGGCATCGCAAGACGATAACCACCAAGAATATAGCTTGCTATTCGATTCTGACTGAAACAACTGTCATGACATATTAATGGGGGTGGAGGCATAATATGCAATTGCCACATACACCACAAATGTGACTGCCATTCATCAATGCACCTAACCAACCATACTAAATAATACATCAACAGCAGATAGGCAACATTATAGTTCCAACTTTGCATTGCACCATAACATTGGTCTCCAAGATGTAACCACCATTTAACACAACATCACACATCAAGTATGCCACTATAACAACAGCATCTACTAGTCTACCACCTCTCTGCTTTCATGTCCTTAGAGGGTAGGTCTGTATCAGAGCTGGCCAAGTACTCGAGTACTTTCACTCGTTTTTCAATTATATTTAATTTAAAATACTTTTTGTTCGTATTTACAGACAAAATTAAATGTACCGTTTTCAACCGATTCAGGAAGTGATTATAACAACCCCGATGTAGTTGATTTAGAAGATAGTAATAGCGGCAGTAAGAGTGTTGTTTGTGTTACGAAGCCAGTCTACACCAAAGGAAAACGTAAACTTTTAAAAGCTAAAGATATTGCTGAACGTTTAAATCCTTGCAATGACGATTATATTGATATTCAGCTGAAGATCCAAACAAGGATTGCGAAAAACGCCATTCGGGACAGGACATTTTTTGAACTAAATTGTTTTTAATATTATTTTCTAATTTAAAAATTCATTTGTTAGTCAAACAAATGTAGGACATCAAACATATGGAGGCGATTTGTAAATTTTTCCAACCAAAAATTAAAAATATTAAACTTCATGTTGTAACAACTACCAACTATATTAAACATTTGAAAACAGCTCATCAGAAAATATGAATATCGCAAATATAAAAATGACAGCCATTGGATAAATAACGGCTTTAGCCGTCAATCAGCGACCTTGGCTTGTGAGAAGTTTAAATGTATCCATTCCTACGATTGGATTGCTAGTACTTTGGAAGATATACACTTGAGGTATGGATTACAAACAGACGGCTCAAATTTTGTGAAATCATTTCTTGTGCCCAAAATAATTTTCTTGGTATTGAAATTGAAGAAAATAATGATAGTGATGTGCGTTGACAATCAAGATATTGAAGAAATAACTTTTATAGTCATTGGAGATCAAGAAGGAGTTTTTAATAGTGATAAGCAGCGTAAGTTACCAAAACATGTACGCTGTGCACAGGCACATAGCGCTGTAATAGCTTCTGTTACATCCCAAATTTAAGTTACGCTGGTTTAACATTATCAGTAAAGAATGCCTTCTGTAAAGTGATCTCAATTGCTTTTATTTTATTAATTAATAATTTAATTACAAAAATATAATATAATAATTAATGTTTGTTGGTTTGTTTTATTTGATCATCTGTATACGGGCTAATATTTTAGCTCAAAGGCTACGTTGCTCTTTAATGGTGTGGTAAAGCGTCCTCCAGTGTCAAGTTCTCTTAGCACCCCCTACTGCAATAGATTTCAAAACAATATCGGGTGTTACAATAGCTGACCCTTAATCAAAGTGGAGATTTGTAAAAACAATTTTAAGTCGCGTTAAGTTAAACTAAGAACGGTCTGGAATTGGTGAAATTATCACCTTCGTCGGTATGATTATATAAAACATGCCGACAATGCGGAAAACAATACTCAATGAAGACTGAAATTATTACGAAACTTTAACGTGCTTTCGAATTTCATTGGTTTGGTTAAAAATATAGCCATTGCATAACTAAAAACGTATTCTTTCAACAAATACCACTACGGTGAGTCATATCTGATTTTCCAGCGTAACCTTTATCTTCATAATAAATATCCATCCACCTTCGTATACACAACAGACATTATTGGCACGAATGCAACACCACCGTGATCATAACTCAAGCTTATTCGATAAAAGAGACATTTTCATGCGGACACGGTGTAAGAACACGTGACAAATTCTAATAAATAACGCCATAAATAGCAAATGCATGCATAAAATTTAAGTACATGCAAGATTAGGTCTTGATTCCCAGAAGTTTTAATATTTATATTAAGTGGGCGTTTACCACTTACAGAAACGAGGAGGTATAAAATTGTAGATATTAATCTAGGCTATTTATTATTATATGCTCCTTGGTAACGTGTACTGCGTAAATAACGTTTATTATAAATTCGTAGATGTGTATTTAATGCTATTTAATCGCTCCATGTGCAGGAAAATTATAGTTCAGACTCAGTAATATTCATCATCAATGCATAAAATGGACAATAGATTGTAGCGCGGATATTTTTATAGCGACACATATATAATATATATTCAATATTTAATAATATTCACCATATTTATATTAGTATATTTAGTGGCAATATGTTGAACCGCATTGACGATTTGAACGACCTCCCAGACACTAGGACTTTTGATGAATTAATTCAAATATCACCAAAATTGCATGGAGAACTTTAAAGCAGGTATCTGAAATACTCAACATGTGTAAATGTCACAGATAACAAATGTATGCCAGTGTAAATTGAAACATGTAAAATTAAATTAATTAGCGAAATTCACATCGAGTACGAGCGATATGAGCACGCATATGTTAACGTAGTAAATTACCTCGAAACAAAAAATGGCCATAGCTTAAAAAAATCTTGTTATTAATTCTTGTTTGCGTTCATTTATTTATTTACCTTTTCACGTATCAAAATTTATATATTAAATCGCTAAATTCATGAAAAAGTTAAATTGACAGATTAATATCATTGCGTTCGCAAAATTTTATCTTTAGTGACCGTGGATTGACATTTGGCGAACTCAACAAAGGAAATGACAATTCGTGGTACACTTTTCAATTTTGCAATAAGAAAATAAACGTCGGTTCTGGCAATTACAAGTACTCCTAAGTATTGGTTTATAAACAGGACATCCTTTTGCGCGTTTGCTTAAGTATATGAAAAAACAAATGGAAAGTATTTGACTTGAATGTAATGATTTACGAAACGAACGCAACAACAATTACTTTTTTAGTCCTACATGTATTTTTAAAAAGCGGTGGCTTTGTACTAGTCTGTCCGCTTACATATTTGAAATAGCGAAAGCAACTTTACTTATATGGTATACGCATTAACTTTAGAGGATAATAAGAAAAATAGTGAAATAACGAACGTTTGTTACACATGTCAGGCCTAATAAAAAGTTAATTTGCCATTTAGCAAGCACATTGGTTACAGGTGCCGTGTGATTTATTGGATTTATGCCTACATGATAATGATAAACTATCGAAATATAAATTAATTTCTATTTAATATCTGTCTAACATTATGTCATATTAATAAACTCGACATATTGCTTTTATTTGCGGAAGTGACCATGCTGTTTCTTAATTAAATTAGAATGTTTAATTAATTAATTAAATACTTAAATACTACAGCATCGTGCGAACAGAGTAGGTTATTAGTTTATAATGTTTATATTTTTTATATGTATCATTTCTAAAACAATACAGGTTTTTTGACATTGACGTGTTCACTAAGAAATTATGTAATTCAGACATTAACAATTGTCAATCATTATAAAATGAATGAGTATATAAATAAATCAAGCAACAAATAACTCGTAAGATATCAGATGTTTACTTTCCAAGCAATCTCAAGAAATATCTACTCGATATTAATTTGAATTTCTTCACAATATGAGTAATTAAAAAACGTAAGTTACGACAAGGTTGAAAGTACGTAAGGTTAAACTGAGGGTGGAGTCGGGGAAGCAATTGAAAACGATTTTTACCACATTCAAAAATTTAAAAGCTTTATTACAGAATCTTCCATAGAACATATGCGCATACTCATTGCTTCGCTGCGAAGACATTACAGCAGTAACAAATATGACTTGACAACCAACGAGGACGCTTTGAACATAAATGTTTCTCGAATATTCTACAAGACGTCCACACAATTGAAACGAATTTTTGACAATTATCCACATATAAGTCATGATAGAGATAACTAAGTTTCAATGTTCAGTAGAGAAGTAAAATATACAAAAATTCTACGAATTTTGAGTAACTTGAAAATATAAATAGTCGTTTAGGGTGAGTACATCTCGGTTATTTTTCACGAGGAAGGACACAAGTCTCTAGACCTATTAAGGGTATGGTTACAAATTTGCATCTACAAAGATCTGTAAAAGATAGCCTTGAATTAAAGCAAAATTGATTCAAGATCAAGAAAGTAATTCAAAATCTCAACAGAACCATTCACAACAGTAAAGTGGAATCCATCGTCTGTCATACTGTATATGGTGGTGTACGAAAATTCTGAGGATATTAATAAGATATAAATAAACCATATGAAGTATACATAACATACACTTAAATCTTGCAAGGGAACATCACTTATCATACCATAATACCTTCTGCAAAATACAGAAAGCTCGGAAGCTTGGAACCCAATTACAGGGGTTGTACAATTTTTAAAGTTATAGAACGTGGGATATTCTTCTGAAAGCGATCGCTTAAAATGCACGCAGAACTGAAGTGGTGCACAAGTAACAAAAAATAAATCACCACCTCCAACACCTTCAGATTCATCTAAGGTGCATGTTGAAAACCCTTGAGAAAGTCGATAATCCGTAGCCCATAAGTACTGGAGCTACACAGAGCAAGCAAATCAAGGGTGAAATTAAAAAAAATATAAAAAATTAAGAAAAATGCCTAAGTCTACCAAACAAGATCGGTGCAGTTTACTATCCCCATATATAAAGCCTCATGAAGGAAAATTAATTAATTCTACAGCAATACCTTCACGAAAAATTCATTGTTGGAGGAGATTTCAATGCCAATCAAGTGGTCTGGAGACCTAGACGGGTGACGACCAAAGGGCAACCAGAAAAGACGGCCGAGAAATGAACTGTAACTACCATTCATCAAGCGGTCCACTGATGCTTTTGAGATTCCTGACTTATTAGATTATTTTATCATTAGGAAACTTTGCAAAATAGCAAATGCACCAATTTTGCTATTTTGACGCATAATTCATGGGCGATTTAAAAAGCATCCCGACCCAATCTTCCAAACAAACGTGTAGGTTGGGGCAGCTTCAGAATTCAGCTTCAAAATAATGTCTAGGCGAATATCCATTTGAGAACAATAAAACAACTTCAAGTTCACGTTGAAGAAAAATTGATCAAGATTCAGAATATAACATCAGCCTATAACACCTCTAGTGAGATTATTCATATAACTAAAGTAATTAATTATAAAAAAGTTATAAAGAAAAAAGAAAAGATAGAAGCAGATGGCAGCAATCCAGAGACAACGACAAACGTGTACTAAACAATAAGATACAGAAACTAAAGAAAAAGATAGACGGTCAGCAGATTATAAAAATCATGATTTCATGATTTCCAGAATTCTAATCCAAAATAATATGTTTATATTATACAAATTTAATTTAATCAAATTAATATGAATAAGCTCGAAGATTAACTTTCATAAAGTACTTTTATACATAATAGTACGTTACTAAATCTACAAATTACTTTATCAACGTTTGAAAAGTTTTAAATTAATTAATTTATAGAACGTACTGGCATTAGCTGTTTAATAATTTTGTAGTTACTGTCGAGAGCGAATTGTGTTTCATTTGTAACATAATATCAATGTATTTCATTTATCTGACTAGAGCACTAATTAATGCATCATACTATTCGAGCCAAAGATTTTTAAAAGGTTTGGTAATTCGTCCGATGTTACGGAAATAGCATCGATTCCCTAGCATACGTTATGCATATTTATATGAAATATTAATGTTTACCTTTCCATTTAAATAAAACATTATGAAATGTATGTATGTACAAATAAATGAATGTCCGAAATTTTGTCACTGGATCATACGTTAGGAGTATAATTAATATACCTGCTCTATAATGTTTTCATTATAATCATTGTTTTTGGCAATGGCTTTTAATGTCTCTACTTGTTAATTGTAGTTTGCAGTTGATAAAGGTAATAACAAAGGTATTAATAAGAAAGGATTCACAAGGTTTTCCAACAGTTTCTTATAATTTGCAGGTCTGGCAAGTTGAGTGTACCATCGTTGGTGTTTTCAGTCTCAACGTATTCTCTTGTACTTGTTTGTACCATGAGGTAAAACAGTTTATGAAGATCAGTTGCGTCTCCGTGTCAGTCCAAACGCAGAACTTGTCATAAACGTATTTGTTCGTAATTGTTGGTAGATTTGACTACTGAATTTAAAATAACTTAATGAGACAGACTTGGGTTGCAAGGGTTAATTCTTCACTAACATGGTGACTACCCATTGTGTGTTTTGAAATAATCGTCTTGTATGGGTCAAGGGATACTAACTCGCAGAAGGCGGGAACTTTTTGTTTTTAATTCTATTCACGATTGCAGAGAATGTTTACGGAATATTTACTTTCAAAATTAAGGACTGGGATGGATATTCAATTTGTAAGCGGAATAGTAAAGTAATGCTAGCAACCATAATTGTTTAAACAAGTAAAATGATGCTGTAGTGAAATCAACGGAACCTGAAGTTGCATTGAAGATAGAATTTCAGGAAAAGGACTGAAATATGTTTCCTAAAATGCATTGGCTCAGCATCAATCGCAAAAGTGACATCAAAATACTATAAACAATTGTTTAAACGGCTATAACGCTGCAAACAATGATCTAACGTTTTTCGTCTTAAGATATCACCCATCACCCATCACCCAATTTAGCCGATTGTGGTGCAGACGGAATAGCAATAATATTCATTGAATAATGGAGTCAACTACGCCAGTCGCAAATAAAACAGACCGTTTCGTCAAGCGAAGGCATCGATCCAATCAACTTCAATCCAGTGTCGCCACTATCCCTACGATAGTAAAATATCACCATTATTATTTGACGATGGTGGAGCATTGCATCGTCAACCGAACGATTTCACGGGAATATTATGGAGATCAATATATTTCCATTCATTAGACTATTAATGAATACCATATACTTAGCAATAATTAGCAAATTTTATTTCGTTTATCTCTATAGTTATTGTGAATAAATAAATAGCACAATAACATTATATTAGGTGGCATGTTTAGCATTGGCCTAGATATTCATGAAATAAATCGCTTAGAACACATTTTACGTGAACATAATATTTCTTTTACGAAGTATGTCGGAAATAATTTTAACTAATAAATAATAATAAATTACAATAAAAACGACTGGACATACAAGAATGTCTGGGTTGCACGAACGAAATATCAAACGGCGCGGTTCTATTTACTCGAATCGTAAACGAGATCAATATAGATATTTCGATAAACAGGACAGAGGCCAAAAAAATAGCGTCGCGTTGTCCGAATAATATTGGCGTAGATATATAGCATCAAATAAAACAAATATTTAGCATGATGCGCGGCATAATTTCACCGAAATATATTAGACACATTTTATAACGGACAATTTTTCAGCCTCCAGCTGTCGTCATTCGACATGAAATATGTAGACGACATCGCACGGTGCGCATTCTTCGAATTTACGATTGAAGGTACGTTGTGAAACAGGATGTGCCACGTACGCACAGCCAACGCGAAAAACACCCATTGAGCAAATTTTGGCAATTATTTTGGCAAGTGCGCAGTTAGAACCTCAAAAATAAATCCGGACGTGCCAATGCACTGTAAATATACAATGGTATTTGCACCAACAACGCAAATTAGTCTAACGAATCTGACCATGAGGAGAAACATTTTTAGTACATTTAATGCGCTAATTAGTTTCATGTATAAATAAATACTGTTTCCTTACGTGCTTGTTCCAATATTAGGTACATAACGCAAATCAATGAGGAAATAATGACGGTGATTATGGTTGGAAATCAGGAGAAGAAATGACCAACAGAGGCTGGTGATTTAAGTAGAAAGGAAAATCAAAATGATTAACAACGCAAGAAAGTAAAAGTACAGCGGAAATGATTGGATAATGAGAGAGGGTTGAGAGAATGAAACATGTTGAAGACTGTACAAGGTGAAAGTATTTACTAACGTAAATATTAAGTATGTTGAATCCCGTTTTCTGATTATTCACTCGAAAGTTGTAATGTTGCATGACATTTTCAATTTTCTCAAGATTGTCAGTGTCAACTAGAAAAAACTTCGCCATATTCTTTGGTTTGAGTATGGACCTTCGAAGTTCGCAGTTCGCAAGTACCATTTATGGAGTCTACAGTGAAAGATAAAGATATAAACGACGCCACTGCTAATTTGCTGTTTCGCTCTACTTTTAGAAAGAATTATCACAGTAGTATGGACAAGTATTTTTCTATATTTAGGTAAATAAATAAAGATTACATTTTAAAATTACACATTACACATATTTCTGCATAATTATTTCTGTACAGATGTATGTATGCATATATCCAACATAAAATGGAACAGTTTGCGGTAATAATTATAAACGCTATGACCACTCTCACCTGCCGACAACTACACCCTTGCTCCCCTGTCCGTTATTTTGTTTGCGTACTGCGTATTCAACGAAAATCATTAAAATAGAATAATGTACACGTCCTTTGAATTAAATAACGGAAAATGAGGCATTTGCATATCCTTAATATTACTATAAATTTGGCGAGCATAGCAGACTTCTACTTTTTTTTAACGCCAGCTTGGAATTAATATTGTGCATCTAACTTACAATTGTGTAAATATAAATATAACAATAGTTTCCAATCCTCCTGAACCAACTCTACTTTGCCATGCGTTTTTTTGTTCAATGCCAAAAAGAATAATCGAGTTTATCGAAGATTATTGAATATTAACCGTTGCTCGAATGCTAAAGTTAAATTGAAACTATATAACGAATGCAGTCGCTAATTACCAGTGAGAGGGCAACATATTTTATGATTACGTCATCCTCAGTAATACGCCAGCGCACTATGGGGGCCAAAGCTACGAAGCCAAATCAAAAAGTCATCCATAGATCTAGATTTAGATAGAAAAGATTGATGTTTAATAATTCATTAATCTTTTGAATTGGAACGCGTGTTCTAGTTATTCAAAAATAATTCAAAAACCTAGTGCATGCATACGCAATATGATTAGAAAGAGCGTTTTTACTTCTTTGACACTCTATGGATAAAAGCACGATTGATGTTATTGAAAAATCATAAACACTAACGAAGAAAGTTTTAGTTATTAGGGGGGTTTACCCCAACACATTTTTTGATTATGGCTGATATTAACATTTCAGGCTCTTCTGTATGACACAAAAAACACCTCAAAATTAATTGCGCAAAATCTACTTTGAATGCTATTATTTTTTCCAAAATCATCACAAAAAGTATAAGAAAGCAATATACGGTTGAATGTAGACTGTATGATTTTATTAGTTTGTCGCTCATTGAAATCTAAGGGTTTAAATACTTTATGTTGATTGTAAAGACTATTTGTGGTCATAGCAAATAGTCTACAGTAACATTTTCTGTATGTAAGCGAGCATTGTTTTGTCGAAACATAATGTGGTTCAAATCTCCATAATACGACATAGCAACTGGCTTCAAGACATTGGCTAAGACATGAACACCATGCTCGTTGCGATCGATGAAGACCGCAGGTCTATTACATATATTGACGCACTAACAGGCCTTCAGGCCTTGGGCTTTCTGAGTCCTATCTACTGTACAAACTCCTTCCACCGACGTACCCATTACTCCCACCGAGCGCAGATCCTCCATGGCGTCATCATACCACCTTTTCCTTGTGCGATCTTCTTTGTGTTTTCACCCTAAAGTCGTTCCATCACTTGATATGTGGGCCTTGTTTCACCAACTCTCGTCACAAGAATGAACCATCTAACTCTGTGTGCCTTCATCACGTTTATAAAGATAAGGCTTCGAACCAAGGCATTACTTCTATTTGTTTTCAACGCCAAAAGTCGTCTTCGCATATGTCATCATCTTTTCTCCCAAGTCACAAAGTAATTGAATGATCTTACCCTCTTAAACATAATGGTCCTTGATCTAATATAACTAGAGATTCTGCTGATATGTTCTATTTTCATAAATTTCGGTTTCTTCTAGTGCACATTTAAACCCGTTCTCCCAGATTCCATTAGCAGCATTTTCAGAGTCCACTTCGTTCTCATTATAACACATTCCAACAGAAGATTTAAAATAGTTGGGAATCCTCTTGTCACAATCCTTATTGAACCTTGAGGAATTTCGTTATTTTCTCATGAAAGGTCACTCTTCCATTTTTTCATGGACGTACTCCTAGGTTCCTCATTACTTGGTGCCATTCTATCAATCTATCGTGTCATATTGCTGCTGGTTCCCATTTTTTGCCTCAGCATGAATTTCGGATCAATCGTCGAAAGTCCTTTCTGAAACCAGCCTGAGCCCCTCCTCCCTCATTCAGCTATTTAAAATCTTAGCTAATAACTTGTAGATCATATCCAGCAGTGTCATACTTCTATAAATTTTATACATTGACTTTCTCCCTTTCTTAAATATTGTACACAAGCCTTTTGTCCAGTTCTTCGGCATTTCTTCTCGTATTCAGGTTACGAGTATTGTCGTTGAAGACAAGAAGGGCCAATTACCATATCTGCTATCTATTGCCCACCACGGGGTATAGGATCAAACAACAAAGGTTTTCAGATACTCGGTTCATGCCAGGCATCAAAGATGGAATACCCGTCTAATTACAACTAAAGATAGAGAACTAGTGAAATATATGGGAAAGAAAAACCTGAAACTGTTGGCTACCGGAAAACCAACATATTTTCCAGCGATAGAAGCAATCTGGCAGATAGCATTGACTATGTTGTGAAAGGTATATATACAGTATACATCATAATTTCTAAATACTGAGTTTTTCATACTACTCATAAACGAAAAACTTGATTTAAATATCTCGCTTAAAATCGCAGATGAAATGCACAACGCGCTAGAGATTCTAACAAAAAATACAAGAAGTATGCTGGAGGGGGGGGGGGTAATTCTTGTTCAAAATATGATAAAGAAAATGCAAAATTGTTCCCAAATAGACGAGGAAGCCATCTTAGAAAAAAAGTGCGGAAACTTTGGATAATAATAATATCTCGCAACGCAACTCTGGACATCGCCATTTACAACAACTGCTTCTGTTGTCGACGATACTGTAGTACTAGTGGTGAATGAAGACAGCAGAAAACTTACCATAAACAAATTAGAGCAAATGAAAAGCAGTTCAAGTGACGTACACTTTATTGCGTGATACATGCATCCGTCCTCAAATGAACAACGAAATGCTTTCACACGACTGCTATGTTCTGCGCTGTTTTCGTTTCTAGTTTCTAATGTTTTCCGGCCTGCCTTTCCTTATAATTTGGTGGTGTTCCAAGACCTTATTCGAATACTACTCTTACTAGATAGTGAACTGTGGTTGTATACGCAACTCTGTAGCTCCTTACTTACTTTGATTAATTGTGTGTGCCTCCATTATATCGCTACACGATCTCTTTGATTTATATTCCTGCCATCTGGAGATCAAGTTCCCTTATTCATATCTTTGAGATTAAAGCAGCTACCAATGCGACTTTATATCATTACCGGTATTTTCTTGTTGCTCTAAGAAGTCGTAAAATCTTATTTTTTCTTAGAAGTGATTTTCTGTTTGTACTCTTCGACACAATATTTGCGTTAAAGGTATGAATGCTATCTTCTATAGTCGATTATAAATATCCCTTCTGCTTAGTTTCCTGCACTGCGGTTGTAGCCAACTTACAATTCCTTAAATATCTCACCCCATTCCTTATTCTTGATCGTACCCTCTTTGTTTGTACCCCGCAGAGTCCATGTCCATGTCCATATCTTTTATTTCCTTGGACATTTCCCTTGTCGTCTTCACATTCTCTACCAATTTAGGTTATTTTATTTTTTTGCTTCTTCTATTTGATTTTCTTTGCAGTTGCTGTTTTCATTGATCCCATTGCCATATATTTATTTTGAACAATCAATACATTTTTAAATGCCACCGCAATACGTCCGGTATGGCGTTCAACTAACAAAATTTGGACTCGTCACAAAAAATATGGTGCCATTTTTATTCCCGGTTTCGTTGAGTGGTGCACCATTGAAGTCCACGTCTGACATTGAACCGCACAAATACGGAGAGAAACCAATATCGAAAAACCTAATACGATGATACGCAGATTACATTAAATGACCAAAATATTGCTATTATTAAACCAAACAATCATTGGTACTTTTGTTTTGAAATTTTAATATGTAGTTTGTTATGATTATATGTTTTTGATGGAATATTTTAACGGAATTATTAATTAACGAATTGTTTGATTTAAACTTTTATCAAAATCAATACAAATAGGAACATAATTAAGATTTTTAAATACATTTGTAATAACCACACTCGTCTCATTATTCATTAAGATCCTTCATAATAATTTATAATTAAGATTAACATCCACATTTTCAATTGAACCTCGAAGAGAATAAGTATCCTTAATTTGCATAAAAATCTTATTTAATATATTATTTAGTCGGACAGTAAACTGAGAAAAATGCTAATGCAGTTTCAGTGTTTGAGTTATTTCATTTCAGCATGCCCCTGGCGAATAAAACTCCAATCTTTTTCATCGGGAATAGAATGGTAGTGGGGCAACGTTAGTGCTAGTGGGTCCTGTGAGTCGCAGTTTTGGCAGCAGCGGCGGAGGGGTTGGGATGCTGCAGGAGGTGAGGTCAAGGTCACCGACGACCAATCTATTGATCCCGTCCAACTCCGCCGCCGTGATGCTTCCAGGATAGGGCCCGTGCACGTGGTTAGCACACCAAAATACTATTGTTGTATTTCTGACATGATATCGTTTTTAATTTAATTAGAATTATTAATATGGGGCACATATATCTTGGTACCAAACAAATAATTTATCATCATAATTATTGTCTCGTTGACATCATCTATTATGCAGCTTCTTTTAATTTCTAAATGTAATTACAAAGAAGCTTATAGGAATATATTGTTATTGTGCAATCAAATCGAATACTTTGAAGTTACATTTCTAGATTCCAATACTATAACTATCTTAATAATAAATTAGGAAGAAATGGTAATTAGAATGAAATTCTATTCTAATGATGTCAAATTCATAACAATAACGGGATAATATTTTATATCGACAGATATTGTAAATTTAAGGAAACAAAAATGCGCAAACATCTAAATATTCGAAATTGTAATTTAAACTTCTTGTAATTTTTGTAACAATCGGAGTTATTGTGGAGAAATTAACTAGGAAGTTGTCCTAATTAATTCAATTTCGATAAACGTAAACGCTTGGAACAAAAACAAGAAACATTATCTCAAACTAACATCGTCATTGAAGACAAAACAATGAATTGTTTGTTCTCTATTGTATTTAATACGATCAATTGTGTTGCGGTACCGAATGCTCACCTAATTTACACTCAATGTTGAACAATAGCCTTGTTTGTTAGTTAACATATCCAGACATAATGCACCGTTCTGGACCGATAATTATTATCAGCTTTAATTGTATAAAGTGTAAAAACATCAATAAATATGCTAAAAATCCCAATTAGTTTTCCCAATTACGATGCTTTACATGATTTTCTATATTTAAAATATTTGCAAAAATAACTTACCACTGTCGTGTTCAGTTGGTGGCCGCCTCGACGGGGAGCTTCTAGGCGGAGGTGGCTGCTTGAGAACAGCGAGTGGCACTAGGCCTTCGGGCACCGATCCACTTTCAGTGTCCGAACCTCGAGTTGGCATACGTACTAGACAAAAATCGGGTTTGGAAGAGTGCACTTCCACAACCTCGACTTGTTGTCCTTTGGATACGCTCAGCTCCTGAGGACTGGTAGCGAGAAAATCGCTGACCACCCATGTCATCTCCAATACGCCGGCCTAGAACAAAACGTAACACATCGATTAAGGAATTGGAACTGAAAATGTGTGCAGTGGCAATTTAAGATCAACATATCAATATCTTATAATAATATAATGTAAAGACTCGTTCGGTGTCGCAGATTAACTTCGTCTGATGTCGTCGAGGAGTCAGATTTTCAAATTTCCAAATAGGAAAAAAGAATATGCGATTGTCAAACGTCATAATCAAACCAATCAAAATTTTGGATGTCATCATTATGTTATGCCATAGGCAGAACATACAAAAATCAACATATAACACAAAGTAAATATGTGATGCCTGTTGAACATGCTTCATATTCCAATTTCCTCTCAAAGTAAAAAGATCCCGCTTGCTAGAATTCGTTTTATCAATTTCGTGGCCTCTTCCTTGCTTTACGTACACTTTATTGCACATCAATTATTATATCAATATATCAAACAGTAATATATTGATTCATTATTAAAACTATCACAAATTTAAAATATATAATTCATAATGACAGACATGTGTCAGTTAAGCATACCAGAGCCATAAATCACTTTTCTATTATTGGGCGCAATTAAGTCATGCAAGTTAACGAACAGTGGGTGTGTCATAAATTACTCGCATCAGATACCATAACGTAAAGTCCAATTTTCAATAATATTTAATGTGTAACATTGAATTTGAAGCATCGAGGCTTCTGTTTGTGTCAAGAACGGTTCACAGCAGAATGACTTTAAAATAAATAAATTGAAAAAAATTTAAATCTTCGTTAAAATACGTCTATGTTTATTTCTTTCCATATAAAAACTAGTGCTTGTATATCAATTATAGTCAATCAAGGAATATGAGATAATCATATTATTTTCTTTCCACGAGCAACGGTAGCTTGCGATATATAATGGATACCACAGAACAGTCGTAACAAATTAAATAATATACAATAAATAATACAATTCCCATTTAAAATATAATATATGAGTATACAAAGAAAAAAACATGTACAAGGGGACATCATTATTTTGCGTCGCTGACATAGTAGGCGTTGAGTGACACTGAATCAATTTGACACATTAAAGTCATTTGTTGTTACGTTGGTTCAATTTTATTTTATCACTTGTTACCTGTTCAAATATCAATCAGTTATAAATAGAAAGAAAAGGTTGTCGCCAAAAGAAATTCATGATATGGTAGGTATATTAGGTGAGGGTGCTGTTTCTTACCAATGGTGAAAAATATGTCTCGAGAATTTAAACTGGGAAGACAAATATGTGAACATGTGAAGGGTGCTGGACGACCAGTGACTGTCACTACCCAAGAAAATGTTAATCGTATACACGATATTGTAATGACATATAGACGACTGACCATATGCCGGATAGCTTAAATTACGAATTTTTCTTATGGTCTATATTTTAACAAATATTTTGACGCTAAAAGAGTTGTCTGCACGTTGGGTCCAACGAATGTTGACACCTGATCAGAAACGAGAGAAGACAAGAGTATAAAGTATTGCATTCTGAAGCCAGTTTGCCAATGTTTAAAGCAGATCTTGATGAATTTCTTTCTCGATTGGTCACTGTTGATGAAACCTGGGTTCACCACTTCGATCCTGAGTCGAAGCAACAAAGTAGGGGTTGGCATCACCGAGATTCTCCATCGCCCCGCAAATTTCGTGTTTTGCCATTCGCTGGTAAAGTTATGGCCACAATTTTTTGGGACGCAGGCGGAATTTTGATGACTGATATTTTGGAACGTGGACATACAATAACAGGCTCGTACTATGCCAACTTAATTTCAAGATTGCGCGATTGTTTCAAGGAAAAAAGACAATGAATTCTCTTTCATCAAGACAACGCTGCAGTCCACAAAAGCCATGTTGCCAGCGCGCTATTCTGAAAGCCAGGATTTGAATTCTTAGCACATCCCGCATTTTCACTACACCTGGCCGCTCATGATTTTTTTTATTCCCAAATTAAAAGAATATCTTCGGTAAACCAGATATTACGACGGAAATGATGACGGCCGTAAACGACTGGTTGGAAGAGCAAAGGTTGAACCAAATGCATCGACGTTCAGGGAGATTAGTAGAAAAATAAACGTTTAATATTTCTTTAATTTGTTGACTTCTATGTTAAGCACCGTAAATACAATCCAATAGTTAAATTCGCATGGTACTTCGTGTCAAATCTAAATATTGCAACAGTTGTGTTTTATTTATATTTATTTATATTATTCAAATTTTACACATTTAACACGAATTTTGTATCAACATCTGGCTCAGTGGGTGTCTAAGAAAACGTGGTATTACGAAAACAGTTTAGAACGAACCATCATGACTGACGGTTGTTATGCTCACACAATGGCGTGAAGGTTCACCTGGCAAGACGTTCGCATTTGCCGCAATGGTCATTGGTGTGAACAGTGTTTAGTATTACTGAGGGATTACTGTGAAGTGTAAATACTAACTGCTTTGAATACGTTACAGGTGTGGGAGTAATTAACAGAAAAGGTGGACAGATCAAATGTAGTAACGTTGCTGTTTAAAATATTAAAAAGAAAATCTTCCAAAATTTGTTTATGTTTTTTGTATGTTTTTTGTATCAATATTTGCAGATTTATAGCATTATTGTCTAATTTGTCTACAGAGTTGTAAAAAGAGCAACATGGTAAATTTGTTTCGAGTCTAATTCGAGCTAACCAGCTAACGCCATTTTATAAACGTACTGAATTAACGTGTTCTTAAATATCATCGAACGTATGTGAGTTACACATAAAATAAATGAATAATTTGATACTGAGCGAAACGTTGGAGGACGGAGAAACTAATATTGAAAAGGAACACAATAAAACTTTTCTCAATATTGAGTCCAATCACATACATTATTGGTGGCAGAAATCAAATATAAAGGTAATAAAATAAAGTGATATGAAAATAGATTTTTTTTATTGCTATGTAGAAAATTGCATTTAACCTAATGTTTTATCTTTGCGAAAGAAGATCAACCGATACTAATTGTCGATGTGTTTTGCCATCCTCTCAATGACCAATTGTTAATAGAAATGCGGTTTCTTCATTTCAGGAGTTCGCCACATCTATTTGAAATGCACTGCTTCCAAATATCCAACCACTTAAAAAAGTTAAGTAAGACGCTTGTTTTGGGTATTTCGTTCAGTTTTGACAAATATTTAGGTTGTTTTTGTTCTCATTCAAATATTTTTTGGCCCCGTCCAGGAGTCAACTGCCCCACCCTGGCTTACGATCCACGCACTTTATTTTGACTATATTTAAAATTTTTAAATCGTAAAGGACACGACTACCTCCGTACAAGAATCATTATTAACTCATCGCTACCCAAGAAGATTACATCAATCGATCAAGTGTATTTTGTTCGAAATTAGTGATACTCCACGTAACCTAGCACCAATTTGTTTATTGATCCCACCCTGAAAAAAAATCCTGTATCCGACATTTTATTTAAATAGGGGTATTATGCACATAACTAACTATTAATATTGACTAATCTCTACGTCTCCTTATATTTGTTTCCCATTTCTAACCTTATTCCGACTTCCGGACACTTCGTTTTACGAAGACAAATTTAAAATGCATTTAAGCTTCTTAGATGGATATTCAACCATATTGAATTCCAAATAAGCAGGGAAACCATGAAGTCGCATTGCCAATAGAGTGTTCACAAATTATTTCTTGCAGTTTTAATTTTAATTTGTAAAGAAATAATGCTCATTCACTTTTGCTGTTAACTACAACAACTACCCAAAGTATTTGTAGTTTTTCAAACAAGTTTCGCATAGGCTAAATAAGAGTACGCGTTTTTTCCCGATAAATTGAGTTATATATTTAATTAAAATTGTAATAACAAACATAATAATGATTTATTTAAAATAGAGCTTCATTCTTCGTCAAATTCCGTATAGTGTTGAAAATAAATGGATATATAATAACTTCAACGAAATGGAGATTCTGAATTTAGATCAGGCATTAAAACGCTTAATATAAGACGCGTTTAATTATTATTATTAACAAGTAGATACATTTATGCTCATACTTAAGCAATATAACAATTTCATACAATGGTGTTATTATATTAACCCGGTAGAAATAATACATCGAAAAATAACTTCGTAGCAAAAAGAATTAACTACCACTGATCAAAATAAAATATGGGCCAATTAAGAATAGTTGCATGAAATGGATACGTACTAATACTCGTAGCCAATGTGATTACAGCTGTCAACTTTATTGCGACATAGAGATAGATAAATAGTGGTAAATGTGAAAGAACTGCATTAATTTAATACATACGGTATATCTCTAATTAGCGAGTCTACGGTCTGGTAATATTAACATAGCCAGGATCGGAATAGGTCATGAATTCGCTGTGACGAACGTGCATTCAATGTGAAATATTAAACTTGTTTGGCGGAAATTCAAAAGCGACAAAATGTTGTACTGAAAGTTCGATGGTAACATGAAATGAAAATGCGTCAATTGAAATTTTACGGGATGTGTGTGCTTTCAGGAATCAATTTATTTGCACAAAACAACGAAACAAATAAAATAGAAGTGGAATTTTATATTACGAACGTATATTTCGGTTATATACAATTTTGCTATGTGATATTCAAACGGTGGTATAATTAATAAAATGAAATTTTCCAAACGATTTATATGTTTGTAACATGATATTCGATTTGTTGCTGCTACTACATAAGTAATTCAGATAGTGTAATACACGATAGCAAATTTAAAATCGATTTTGAATATATTTGAGCGAGCAGTAAAGAAGATTTGTAACTAACTAGAAACATTGTACTTTCTGTAAATGAAATCAAACGAGAGAATCGAACCAGCTCATGGAGATTTCCATATACAAATGACTGACACTGAGAATCCTCAAATCTGTGAACTAAACACGTGGTCACGAAAATCGAAAACAATAGGAATATAGGGGCGCGTTGTGTGAGTGCAGTTAGGCAGTGTTGTGTAGATACGTTTACGATTGTTTGACGGAAATTCAACTCCATTTGAGAATGAAATGATATCATTAAGACATGGCAATATTTTTGTTCAGCAAAAAAAATGTTGTCCAATTTAAATTTAATCAAAGGTGACCGAAATTATTTAAGTGTGAGTGTAAAAAATATAATATGTCTATAATAACACGCAAATAGCCCAAATTGACCGAAGTGTGGTTACGAAAAAAATATACTGCCATGAGTCAGTACAATACATTATTCACGTATTCGTTCACATCAAGCCAAACAAACGCATTTTCTCCATTACGCAAACAAATATTCCCCGAACACGCAACATCCGTAATAACATAACGTGCGTTAAAAATTAATCAATAATATGCCTACGGAGAAAGAATTATCTTTTCATTAGAAAAGCGGCAAATGAATTTACGAATAATTCACAGTATACATTCGCAATGGTCGATCCTTGATCATGGACACAACTTTTCGGCATATTAAATGCGGATCTGCGAGCATTCAATTAGGTAAGCATGATCAAGTACACTAGAACCGGCATTCGAACTTCTCCGATCGCTTCCATTAGATGCACTTCAATTAGAAAGCAATTTAATAATTATGGTGGTTCGTTCCTGCATTGCAAGGTTGAAATTATAATGGTGGCTAGGTATCGTAGAACGCACGATAAAATATTGCCCAGATAACGATTTTATCGATTTTACATTAGCTTTATTATTCACTTTTGTATATCGAGGCAGTAACAACTAGAATGTGCGTGTAACAGTAATAATACTCATATATTTCCCAATTTAAATTACTCGAATTCACATGTAAGCCCATCAGAGGCATTTATTCCAATTCCAAAAACACCTTATTCCATTTTTTCGAAGTATAAGTATCATCAGGATTTTGTATGATCCTTAGTCTTGTTGTATTTCTCTCTGGTAAACTCTCTACACCATCATCATCAAACCAATCTAATGCGTGTTTCTAATCGTTAATTCATCTGTATCTTCTCTATTTATGTATCGACTGCTTGTACTTTGGGTTCTAGTTATCAACGGCAGTGGAATATTGGGGCGTGGAGTATACCGTAAGAAGCAGCATACGGACCGATATCTACAAGCAGCCTCATATCACCATCCACAACAGAAAACATTCATAGTCACCATACTGCTACACAAAGCGGAAAAAGTTAGTGATGCTAGCAATAAAACCGACGAAATCGAACTTGTGAAGGATGCATTGCAGAGGAACTGCTACAAACCACAAGAGATTCAGAAACCAGGGCCAAGAAAACTAAGAAGAATTACCCGGAACAAAAACTAGCACGATACGCACACCTGCCATATATTGCTGGAGGACCAGGCTGAGGAAAATCCTAGAGAAGAAGAACAACGGCAGGTTAAGGGGAGAGCCTGGTCCAGACGATCAAAAAAATCGTATTTTTTTGGCAAAAAATCGTGTTTTTTGCCAAAAATCTTACATATACATGCAAAGAATACATTTCCAAAGTTATAGCAAAAAATTCGACCTCGAAATATAGTTAGGAACGGAGCGCGCCAAGCATATAGAACGAAGAAGGGAGTAGGCCGGCCAACTTGTTTGTTGACAAGTTCAATCCAGTTTTGAATCTACAGGCATTTAGTCGGGTTTTAAATCTTTCTGTCCGTATTTCATTCCGCTATCGTTGCTCGTGTTTTAAATTGTGCTTATCAGTATGCAGCAGCATAAAAGAGAGAAATGTAGTTCGAATCGTCCTACAAAGCCAAGTAACCGGCATGTCGAGAAAAAGAAGGACGTGGAAGAGTACGGAGAGAGCACATCGTTCAGAAAGTTAGCCCTCGCAGATCGGAGGATGTCGTTGTTTACGCAGGACATGGTACAGAATTATCGATTTTTTGTCGATATAAAACATGACCCTCAATCAATTTAAAAGTTTCTAGTGATGGCTCGTGGAAAAAGCGAGGATTTTCGTCTCTGTACGGAGTGGCTACTCTTATTGGCTACTGCACAGGCAAAGTGATCGATCTTATTGTAAAGTCGAGTTACTGCAGTATGAGTGTACATACTGAGAAAAGAAGCACAAGAATCCCGAAGATTATAAAAAATAGGCAGAAGAACACGAAGAATGATATGCCAATCATAAGACGTCAGCTGGAAAAAAGGAGGTCGATGCGATTACAGAAATGTATTTACGGTCTGGGGAGTAAAATACGGAAATTACATTGGTGACGGTGATTGGTATAGTCGATTAGTCGACTCATCAACTTGAAGTCACTACTGCTCATGGATAGTGAGAGAATCCTCGGCAATAATGAAGAACCCGAAGAACTTCAACCGAGAAGGGGCATACTAAGTAAGGTTTGGAAGTTGGCACTAAAAGAATCATAAAAGCTGCAGCAAGGATTATCAAAGACACAGCAAATACCATCAAAGACGCAGCCAGGATCATGAAGGACGAATCCAGGAGAAACATCGGATATGGATCAGCGTAACATAACGGATACGCATCAACGAAGCGAAGCAGCGACGTCAAGATTATTTTAACAACCACGCTTGAATTTTGGGTGTTCTATACTCCGTGTTCTTTCGATATCGTCCGCGCCCCTTTTACCTTTCCGCCCCGATTTATATTTACAATTTCATTATTAACACATGCAAAAAATGAGAAGCATAACACTTGACCTAATTATTTATGATATACATAGATAAAACCGACATACGACGTTGTTGAGGCGTGCTCTTCTAATAGCAGGGAACAGATATTTTTATCTTGTCCTATGGAGGGAAAGCTTGGTTAACATTACTGGAAACCAATTTTTCTCGGCCCACAGGACAAGATACAAATGTTTATTCGCTTGTATAAATAAGGGCACGTAGGGGATTGATTAAAATTATCAAGCATAGGCGAAACTTCTTATTCACGAATCGGTGTGGACGATAATTAAAAATCCTTCGTTACAACAGCCTGCAAAATGTTAGGAATCGATTCTTCGATAGTGGACAGATAACCCGTTACTAACTGTCGCTCGACAGCGTGCAAGCGTATTGATTTTTGTTTACATTGAATGTACTCATTAAACATAAACAAAAATCAATACGTCGAGACTTAAAATTGTGAAATATTCAGAGCAACGGTAAATTGCAAATGCCAACTCCAAATGTTCTCCGAGGTAAAATTGTGTGAAACAAGTTGAACATGCCCTAATTTAACCTCGCCATTTATCGTTTACTAACATCATCAACAACAAAGATATAGACTCGAGGTTTACTTAAAATCTTGCAGCGAATTTAAAATGGGACGTCGCTGATTTCTTGCGGATTTCTGATCGGATGAATAAAAAGAGCCTAGGAGCATTATATATCATCCTCCTAATCTTCAGAACTGGAATCCGCACGTGAGCTCATGGTTCCGTGAGCTATAACGATCAGGAATCGTATTCTGAGCTTTAAACCATGTCGATTCACATATAATATCGGATCATTGTCAAAATGTATCGCTAGCTATCCAGCACCAACAGCTCTGAAATTTATTTGCGGATTATGGCGTAACCTCGTTATTGTACTGGTGGACTGCACCAGACATCGTTTGTATAAATTTTTTACCGAAAACATACACACATTGCGAGTAAAGTTGTATATTTGATTCATTCAGAGCAAAACGCAAAACAAATTTAAAACAGTATTGTTTCTGTTTTAATTTTAGTTTTGAGTTTTGCTTTGTTTTTGCCTATATATCACAAATACTCGTTTCGGAACTTGTGGTATTTTTTCATTATTTTCATTAATTTTATTAATGGTATTGAATTTGTTGAATTTTTTTTTTTTTAATTTCGTATGATAATTTTATTTTATTCTTATGATGCGACACGTAGTTATTCATATTCACAAAGGCATAAACCCTGAATTTAAAAAGGCCAAAATAACACCCTAACATTTTAATACTGCTGAAAATATTCACTGTTTAAATATTAAAAGACCCGCAAAATAAAATTGTCAATTAAAAAAACCTTCCAGATTTCTCTCAATCGGACAAGAAACAAAAATAAGGAATATCAACCAACCCAACCCTACGATTCGACTATAACTTGTGGATCGAAAACTTCAGCTTCCTGGAGAAGGTTCATTCTGAGAGAGGAGGAGTTATATCGTGGTCATCCATAGCTTCAGCATAATGAAACGCGCATACCCACTGATCATGATCATCATCATGAATTGTAACTCATACTGAACACTATAAGATATTTTTATTAAGAAATATTTACTGGCCTTGCGATAAAAAAATATACAACAGTTTCTATATTATAAATATGAACGCATTGTGAACACAATATCGTAGATTGTTCACTACACGAGTAGTAACAAGTTGGTGAATTTATTCAACCTCAAAGTCAAGAATACCGTACAAATGCTCGCGCTGTGTACAATAATAACAAAACTGCAACACAGCTTGCAAGTAATTTAAATTAAAGCGATTAAAATGTAATTTAATTAATTCGTGTACCGTATCTTTGTGTATCACATTTCAACTCTGGTAGCGCCAACTGAAACAAGAACCCACTTCATGATTTGATTTATTTTACGGATAATGTTTAGTTTATTTTTCCGCATAATACTTGCCGCAGTGCAACTTCAAACAACGTTAATTGGCAGATATTTTATCGTACGTTCAGAACTCTAATTAGCTGCTAAGAGCGCAGAAAATACCAGATTATAATTAGCGGGAATGAACGCGATGTGAAATAAAGGAAACGAATCACATTCTGGAATTCTTTAAAATTGAATTGAATAGATAGAATAGCTCTTTTATAATTGGTATCCGAGACCGGGTAAAAATTAAAACTGAATATATGATATTAAAATGTAATGAGTCAATTTTTAATGCAAAATTGAATCGTCGTGCAATTGAAAAAAATACTAATGATATTCTGAGTATGATGGTAATAGCAGATTGATTAAAATTGTATGTATCATATTACTGAAATAAAATTTAAAAACAAGTAGTTACTTTAAACATTTCTTATTATTCAAAATAACTTGAAATCGGCTCATTCACTAATGTTATTCGAGAGGAAAAAACTACTTTTAAGAAAACCCTTGCGAATATAAACACATATAAAAATTAACAAAGAAAATATGCATTACGATAGTAAATGTTGTATTTTCGAGTTCTTTGAAGTGAAACAAACGACTTGAACAAACAAACAAAGCAAACATGCTTAAGAGTAAAACACACATTTTCTTCTTATTACGTCCACAAAGAAACGTACGTTTCTAGTAATACTATTTTTGCGCCAAACAGCAAATAATTACATGTCAAGTGGAAAACTGCGATTCACATTTTGTACTAAGATAAGAAACTAGAAATAAATCCAAAGAGAAATCAACTCGCAATCGCGCGTTTCCCCTATCTTAAAGTTACAGTCGAGTTTGTGCAATAAAGTTTCCATGATATTAATTTATTTAATTTAAGTTCCAAGTGATAGCATATTTAATAAAATTTACACTAGATTATGTATAACGGTAAACGGCTATTTCAGCACAGTTTAATTAATTTGTGTAATTACGTTAATTACCTGCTTAGATGTAGACAGGTGCGCGATTTTCTAACAATTTGAATGAGAGGCATAATTTAATTTGCATTTAAAATTTCACGGAATCTAATTGTGAAAACTAAACGGAATTAATTCGTTGTCAATGGCAACATATGAGCAGCTAATTATATCTACAATTCCAATATTTAACGGGACGCTCCACTAGAGCAATAACAATTTCAATACTCATATAAACTTCTGGTATGAGATTTAATACAACATCATAATACGTTCTGTAAAGTTGCAACGAAGTTTTTTAACGTGGAACTTCTATATACAAGAGGAAGATTTTAATGGGCATACACCCGCATGGAAGCACGCAGCCGCCGACACGTGTTTCTGACTTATTAGTCGTCATCAGGACGGTCAAATTAAAAGGTGAACAAAATTTGGAGGTAACAAAACAATCGGAGTCAACAACAAGCAGCCGACCACCACATTGTGACAACAGTAAAAATACCCACACATTGTGTGGGAACATTCAACATAGCCACGCGGGAGGACATAGCCACTTTCCAAGAGAGTTTCAATTTTTAACGATTGATGATAATTTTAGTTTTGTGATTCTGTGTACTAGAAAGAAAAAAAGGAGTAACCGTTAATCGATTTTGGCGGAAAATGAAAGAGATGTGGAAACTAAAATAGGGTACATTTTTAAATACAATTTCGAACGTTGACAATGGAGTTCCAAATGTACCGTCTGACGTCTGACCATGTGATAGCACCCTGGCGACAGATTTTAAAGAAAATGAGGGCAACATCATATGAATATAAAATTACAAGTTAATAGACAGGACATAGATATGAACTGTAACAAAATATTATTGCCGCATTGTCGCTACTTAGAGGCTCTGAAAAAGCTTTAATAAAGAAGCGAAACGTCAGTTTGAACAAATTGAGGGAATATAAAGTTTTATGTCACAAACGCAAATCATAGCAACGGTAGGCGTGTGCAATGTTTCAAAAACCTATGTAAGATATTTGGAGCTGGAAACACTCAAGAATAGGCCTAGTAATATTATAGGCCAAAGTAACTACTGACCAACAAGGCTAGTTTTTAATTCAAAAAGCTGGAAGACATCCAAGCTCTAGTCTGGAGCTCCAACAAAATTCCAAGGAATTGAAAAAATACGAAAGAGACTGCGTGCCTGTGGTTTATTTAGCTGGTGACAGCTAAGCTTTCCCGACTAATGCAGACTAAATTGTTGGATTACATTTCTGCCTGGAACACCAGAATTGATCAATTAACCATAACGAAACGTAATTTTTTAAACCAACCCATCTCAGATCATACAACCGTTGATTCCAGGTTTTACATTGGTGTAGCAAAAAGAAATCCATTATTTTTGCATGAAATTATTTATCATAGTTACAATGATCCGATTTAGGTCAAATATGCGCGGTTTTATTCGATAACTTGTTACCATTTTGAAGGTAATTTCACTATGCCTCCCTCATAGAAACCCTCGCCCCTATTGGCAAAAACTTGATACAGTCGATTTTCACAAGCTTCTCTCGGAGCGAATTTATCACCAGCAAAATAGTTCGACATGGACAGGAACAGATGGTAATCACTTGGTGCCATGTCCGGACTATAAGGTGGATGCAGAAGATCCTCCCAACCAAGCTCCCGGAGTTTCTGGCGAGTCACTATCGATATGTGTGGGCCTGGCGTTGTCCTGATGGAACACAATTCCTCTCCTATTGGCAGAGGCTGAGCGATTGTTTCCTTCAGAAGGCCCAATTGTCGACAGTACAGGTCCGAATTAAGAGCTGTACCGTAAGGGAGCAGCTCATAGTAGATAATTCCCTGCCAATCCGACCTAAAACCTTCCTCGTCGTCAATCTTGGCTTGGTCACCGTTTCCGCCGGTTCACCGCGATTCCACCACGACCGTTTTCGCTTGACGTTGCAGTAAGTGATCCACTTTTCAGAAATGGGTCGTTTTATTGCGATTCAGCAACGATTCGCAGATGGAAATTCGGTCCATGATGTTTTTTTGCCTTAACTCATGTGGCACCCAAACATCGAGCTTCTTTTTGTATCCAGCCTTGTTCAAATGGTTCCAAACGGCTTTTGGTAAAATCTTTAGCTCTTGGGCAATCGAAACAGTTACATTACGGTCGGACTCGACAAATGTATGAATTAGTATGAATGAACATTGTATTAGCGCTAGAGGTCAGTTTAAAAGGAACAAAGAATGGTAACAAATGGTCAAAAACAGAAACCAGTAAAGGTCGGTAAAAAGTCTAACAAAACCAATTTCGATCAGATCATCCTTGGTGAGACTATTTAAGGAACGTCAAAAGACGACGAGTTTTGAGTGTCATTTTGCCGGCTATACGCTTTACGTTGCGTGGGACGAGATTTAATAAAAACGTTGCTAGTCATCGGCGTGTTTGAAAGAAAACTGATAAGTAACGCTGTATAAACGTCAAATATAAAGTGAAGTGTAAATACAAGTGCTTAAATTTTAGAAAGAAATAAAGAAGGGTAATGCAGTGTTATTCGAAATCGGTCTGTATGTCTGTAGTGTATAACAGTCTCAAATAGAAATAAAGAAGAACCTGAAAAATATATCGATTTAATAATTTCACCAGATGAACCCACGATATACATTAAAAATCTAAATAAAAATAACCCTGAGATTAAACGTGATTAACAATTACGTGTTGAGCACTTGTAACATTAACATTTCAATAACGTTAATATTAAATTTAATAAAGGTTTTGTATTCAAAGGATATACAAAGCATTTCGTTAACCTATTAGGTTTACAATGAGATCGTGGAAATAGATGATTATTTAGATTATTATTATTATTATTTGGATGACACAAATACCACCTGTTTGAAGGAATATTATGTACAGACATATGTTTGCACGTTATTTAATGTTTTCTAATGGAAAACTGTGTCGGTAATGGTTACTAATGATCAAAAATATATAAACGAGAGCAACAGTAAAATACAAATTATGTCGGTTTTGTGGGCAAGCAGGTGGCAGTGTAAGTGGCATTATAAGCCATCGATTCGCTATAAATAACACGTCCGTTGACACACTCAATATTGACGCCGACAGCAGTCCTTTCCACCCGTCTACGGAGCGGACATTATTGGATTTCATAATTACCATCATGGTTTAATGATATAACCGCTACCACTTGACACAAACCACCATTTCATCGGAGCGCGCCATGCAGACACATTATGAAATACATCCAAGTTGAAAATTCAATTTACCCGGCACAGCTTGTCGCTTGTTGGAAATTACTCGTGACCAAGTTTGTAAACACTAGCACGTGTTAATCGGAACAGCATCGTAAATTTACACTCGTCGCATGTGGTAAATTGGCACATTAGATCAATTGCATAGCATCAGATAAGTTTGGAATTAATTCGCAACGAATTATATGATCTACTTGGTGGATCAACTCCATAGATTCCTATGAGGTCCGATTTCACCCTTGTTAATGTCATTTCGATGTGATGTTAATTTGCGTTTTTTTTTCGTATCGCCAAGGGAGATCAGAATGAGCTCAGCAGTTTTGTGGCATCGTGTTTTCTTGAACCCCACTTCTGCAAGCAAAGACACGGATTTGCCCTCCATCATTGAAGAAACTACACTCGTCTGCGTTTTACGTTGAATGCAGGACAATGCTCTAACAAATGTGTATTATAGGATAAATAT
Organism: Geotrupes spiniger; assembly: GCA_959613385.1. NCBI lineage: Eukaryota > Metazoa > Arthropoda > Insecta > Coleoptera > Geotrupidae > Geotrupes > Geotrupes spiniger. The sequence continues at coordinate 20,046,236 of OY390736.1, read as the reverse complement.
TTATTGCTTTAGACAATATCTACAAAAATCGACATGGGAACCCCACTCACACACATACTCCTCAATAACATTAATTGTTGCCGTTTCAAATAAACTGTGTCTGTGTAATTCGTGTAACTCGTTTTTTATTTTACTTCCTCTTGTCTTCCCGCGTTGTTCCTTTGTTGTAGTCCTTCATTATATAACGGGTGCTTTTTAAAATTTGGCGACGAAGTTGGCAATGAATGTTTAACTGTGAACGAACCACAATTTTGTATATACACTCAAACGTCACTTAAGTAACAACTTTTGACAATTAAAAGTGAGGTTAGGCAGATTAGACATAGGTTAAGATGTCAAATTAATGATGGTTCGTTCGCAGATAAACATTCACGGCCAGCTTGGACGCCAAATTTTAAAAAACACCCGTTATTTACTTCTAGTTTAAATTCATAACAGATTTATACATCGCCTATTATTAGTGTGCTATTATCGCAATACGCAATCCAACCACATCCAACCCAACCCTACCCAATCCATCTTTCGTCCTCCATTGTTGTTTCGCCATTTATTATTTCACCTTAGATCTTATTTTTCTTTAAATTGTTTCCTATTAACATCGATTTAGTTTGAATTCTTCGTTAAAACTATTGGCATTAACATATTCCCATGTTTCAAAACTCATAATATATTCTTGCTTTAGTAGGTTTGTATTTATGTATCTTTGAATCTCGGTCAGTTGTAGTTCTGTGTTTTTTTTTTTAGTTCTGGTTTCCTTAACTTCATTCTCCTTATCTTCGCCCTTATTTTCCTATTATGAGTGTTGCGAAGTATTTTTCTTCCCTCCCTCGTAGTCAACCCAACACAACCGTACCCAATCCATCTTCCATCTTCCATTGTTCTTTCGCCATTTATTATTTTACCTTAGGTCCTAAGTCCTTTTCTTTGAATGGTTTCGAATTACCATCGATTTAGTTCGAGCTCTTCATTAAAACATTGACATTAACATATTTCAAAACTCTTAATATATCCCCTGTTCAGAAGTTTGTAGTTCTGTGATCTCTGGTTCTGGTTTCCTTATCTTTCTATTCGTAAGCCTTTCCCATGATTTCTGTCTCGTTCTCAATATTTCTCTCGTTTTATTTGTTTTAGGATTTATTCTACCCTATTTCTTTTAGGTATAAGTTCTGTTGTTATTGAATTGTCAGATTCAGCTTGTTTGTCCATGCCCTAAGCGTGTATATTTTTGTACTGTTGGGTAATATTTGTATTATATTTGTATACGCCATCACATAGTCATATGTTTTGTTTGTTAATACCTTGTAACAAGATATATGATTCTATGTTATGATCAATATATTTAACTAAAAATGAATTGGTTTGTTTGGAGGCAAATAAGGCCTATGGTAACAAGGCACAGCACCTACAGTAATCCTCATTTGCACATATAGCGTGTATAAAATTTTTCTTTTCAAACAATACCAAACTATTACCGCATGCGTTTCGTATATGACACACAATATACTATTGATTTTTCGTTTTTCAAATATTATAAAATTTAATTTTGAACTAAAATAATTTGCGTCTATTTCCGGTGATATGTATTGTATTGAAAAAAAATATATAATACTGAAAGTTATAAATATGCAGTGTTAAAAATGTTTGGATATACATATGTATGGTAATTAATAGGACAACACACAAAGCCATAAATTAGTCACACGAGTTTAAAAAATATATTCTCGTACCGGTTAACTAGCGTACTGGCTTAACGTACAATCCTATTTAATTTATTATGCAACCCGTACAACAACGTGTTTGAAAATCACAAAAAGGTACTGGCACAACAGCACGGAATTCGTTGAAATTTTTAATTAAAACATGAATATTAAAGGAACTGCTTATGCCATCGAACAACTTTATTGCATATAATTGTTAATTAACGCATTCGCGTATTGAATAATGGATGCCAAGGTAAATAATTTTGTACTATTGAAATATGCTATATTAATTGAGGGATCTGTGCAATAATCTAGTCCTTGGGGTTTTGAATAAATGGAATATATCTAGTAGGTGATATTTCAACGTGAAGATAATAATTACTGGTCATTTTCTTTTAGCAATGACAATGATTTCTAATGCATTTCAACCCGACATTAATTTGCAATTTAATTGTTGGAACAATTTTCAAGACGAAGGTACAGTTGAAATAAAAATTAAATATCTGGATTAGCGTTAGTTGTCGTAGGCTAGTTGGGTTAATAGTGTTGAAGGAAATGGAAACTTAAATGATCTTCACGGCGATGAGCTACGAGATGTTTTTTTATAACAAGGCGTAAAAGGTCATGCATATGCAGACATATCATAATTATTTTGATGACTTGATCATTAGTAGAAATACTGGGCCGTCTTGCTCATTCGTTGACTATATTGGATTTTCTTCATAGGTCGTACTAAGTAATGCGGTTTGAATGCTTCGTCATTTATAAGTTTAATTTAGAAATGCCTAATTATAACTTAACATGCATATATACGAGTAGCCATGACGTCGTTACTAATGAATTACGTGCAACGGAATTTAGATCGTCTCTACTATACCAGGTGGTTTATACTAATTTCTAGTGATCATTAATATAAGGTTGTCACAGTAGAACTTTGGTCTGGTACCAAGAAAAAATTCTTGTTAACCATATTAAAAAGAATAAGAAAGTTGCTTTAAATTCGTGAGTGCTTCGTACGTCTCCAATATTATCTGATTAAGCTTATCTGACTTAATTTTCCAACTGTACTGTGGTCACGAGTAATTTCCCTACAAGTACACTATGGTATCTGACACTTTTAAAGTCCAATTTAATTGATATAAATTTGGCACCACCTTTTTTACAAAAAAAAAATTGCATTTATCGTATACATCACATCAATGCCACAATCCAGTTGTAGATCTAGTAAATAAACATTTTGATCATTAGAGTAATTAGTAATCCTAGAATAATACGCGAGATGAAGAGAGATTTCTGCAAACTGTAGTTGAAGTGGTGTGCAAGCGCATTGGATGTGGCTGTGAGAAAAAAATATTATGCTAGTTTTTGACAGGAAGTCAGAACTTGTTAGTAAAAGAATTCAAGATATGACAACATCTACTTCCTTCCCATTTCCTTCATTGTAACATCCCATTGCTGTATCATTTAGATACAAAATTATTGTGGAAAATAAATGTACAGAGGCCACGATCATTCAGCAAAAAGTTGATGTGTGGCAAAAAATCGCGGATGATTATAATTGTGGCTCGGAAATTTGATTTAACCCTAGTGATTTCTTCGTCTGTTCAAAGGCATCAATATATGTCGTCGAGAAAGTGAAGCGATTTGGTCTGTGACGCGTTTTATTACGCGGCATACTGTGGATTTTCCAACTTTAATATGATCACCAACCAGCTGCTGAAATGCACCGGTGGCATAGAATCTCAGAGCAATTAAAATTTTTCACTGAGCATCAAGCAACTTCTTTCTGCATGATATAGGTTGTATAGCATCACCGTTTCCTTGTCTAAACGGTATCTGTTCTTATAATCTTGGTTGTGAAGAATTTCAAATGGATTTCCTCTATCGCGAATGAAACGAATTCGCCTGCGACGAGGGGGTTCTTCAAAATCACTCAACGAAGACTAATCCGAATCCATTTTTGACCTTCAAGTTCACATATAGTTTCTTGTTATAATATATTTTGAGATACTTACTGGATTTTATTCAATTAAGCCAACGTTGTAATAATAATAATATTTAGAAAATATAATGTTTCAATGACAGTTAATCGCACCTCCACCTACAATTAACTTAACGACTCGTTAACAAACCTCATTGTTTGTGAAATCCAAAACAATGGTAATTTGGTTTTAACGGTTCGTCAAAGTAATCAATCGTCAAATATTTGACGATTGCTTAAACACTTGTTAACGACTCGTTAAAATTTTGACGAGTCGTTAACGAACCATTAACGATCGATTAGCGTTTGTGAAACCGGGCATATGTTTTGTAATACACGTATATAGCTTTGATGCAATATAAAAACACAATATTCGCACGTTTCATATCCGTTAGAAATGGGACTATTGAAGCATTTTATTGCTACATTTTTGATAGAACTAAACCTAACCGAACCCAACCCAAACCAACCCAACCTAATCCAACCCAACCCAACGAAACCAAACCAAACCAAACCCAACCCAACCCAACGAAACCAAACCAAACCCAACCCAATCCAAGAGTCGTATTGTGCTACCTTGTTATAGGAATACAACAAGGTAACCCAACAAGATTGATTGGGTTGGGTAGGGTTTAGCATTTAATAAATAACTTGAAATTGTTGCTATTTTGTTAGAAATAGAATTATATTAAGAATGTTTTGAATTAATAGTATGGCTCGTAATGTGCCCTTCGAAAACAAAATAACATGACATACGTCGCTTTTTTCCCTTCCCATTATTTCAGTCTTGTATTGATTTATTTTCATTACGAAACTTTTTCTAGGGCCATTCTATATATTTCCTGGTTTCATTCATTGTTCTCACCATTAGCAGCATAGCATATTTCAAAAATGTCTTTCTTTTAAATATTGCAGTATATATATTGTAGCTTCATAGAGTACCAGTAAAAACAGTATGGGGCTCAGAATGCATCCTTGATTTACTCCCAGTACAATTTAAATATGCTTCTCCCTAACATTGTTACGTGTCGTATAGCATAAGCTTTAAATTTCTTCAATCAGGCCTTCCGAGACAGTTAATTTTTAAAATTATGAAAAATGTAAATTAGCGTATATAAGTCTATCGTTGTCGAACGAAAGGTTTGTACATAAGATATGTTATCGTTAGATTGTAAAACGAACAGGGGATCGAATAATGTATTTTAAAGTATCCGTAATTATTATTTATATTTGATGTAAAATTGGGAAATTTCTGACACATTTGAAACGCGTGGTATGCATATAGCATCGTCGTAATATTGCTAGCATAATCAGATTATAAAACAATTCATAGTAAATAAAAAGCCAGTAAATATCACCATATAGAAAATAAAATTTAATTAAAGTAATTAAATTACAATGGAACTCCTTTCGTATGTTAGACGATTAAATGTAACACAAATAACGTAGACGTTGAGTTCACCATTTAGTAAAATTTAGCACTTTAGCAATTTAACAAAATTTCTCCGATGAAAATATTGGATTTATCAGTTATTACTTTATTTCACATTCATTTCTTAATTACAAAACACAATTCATTTCCTTCAATTTGAACTTTTCAGCACGACCATTTTATATTAAAGGTTTGATATCATAGAATTTATTGCATTTCTCGATATACTTCTGCGGCATGCAATATCGGTGTGAATGAAAATTTAATTTTAAGAGCGAACTAAAATTTGCATTTTTATTGCGTGCAGACATGAGAGAATAAAACACTCTTTTGCGATCGGGTTCTGAAATAAAACATGTGGCTTGCACAAAAGAAAATTATATATTCCATGTTCGCAATAAACGTATCCTTCCAAGAACAGGTTTATATGTGTGAAGTTTTAATAATAGAGGTGGGTTCTTTTGAATCTACGCGGCGACTGCTAGACAGTTCTTTCTATTCCTTAACATTTTCAGATATCTAAAGACAACATATTTTTTTAATGTTGAAGTAACAGAATCGTCCTTGGGATATAAAGAAGAACATTGATATGATTACGATGTTTATATTACGATTTGCATCCATTGAAAATTTATGGAATTTTGTGATGTCATCTTCTATGCGTCATATTTGTTTGGGTGGTTCCTTCTAACAATTTTAATCTTTAAATGTTTTTTTTTGTTACTTGGCTATTAAAAAATACTTTTCACTTCATGCTTAAAAGTAATTTTTCTGCGCTTATTCATCTTTACTTGTTTGGCTACACCTTGTTTCATTAATTACATTTCTGGCAACATACACGCTGCATGAAATTTAATAATTGTGAGTCCATTGTTCTATGCAGAATTTGATTTGAAAAATGTCCAATTAGCCTGTTCCACTTTTGAAAACAAATATATTCAAATTATAAACGACATTGTGTTTGCAGTCTGTAGTGAAAACTAAACGAATTTTGTTCACCATGGGTATGATAAAGACAAATTTAATTTCTTTTTCATGTGAGTCCATTGTCACTGGATGTAGTTTAAATCTACATACAGTAGTATTTCAATATTTTTTACGAAATCATAAAATTGTATTTCTGTACAACCTTTGAGAAAATACCTCTGACGCAAAATGTTCATTGTTTGTATAACCGCCACTTGAGTAAGAGTGGTTCCGAAATACTTAAGGGAATAAGGGCACACTGTGCATAATCAAATATCATGTTTAATACCAAAAAATACTACGTTGAATTCTTGTATGTTGAATCCGCCTTGAAATTACCTGCAATCTTTTTTTGTAATTAGATTAATATCAATAATTGAAATATCTATATATAGTAATTATAAATAAACGTCGTTCAACTAGTCGACAAAGTAATAACGTCGCCGCTTATACTTATCTTCTATGAAAGACACCAACGTCAACGTATGAACGAGTGGCGTTAAATTTGTAAAATCGTTTCGAATTACATATTCACGGAAACAACACGCCAAGGGTAAGTCTGGTCCTCGAAGGCGCGCCCGCATTTACTCGCCTCATTGTTTCATGCGAACGGCGCGAGGCTTTTAGAGCACGTTTCGAACGGGCGAAGCTTTAAACTAAATAGCCAATTTACCTCTCGCCGCTCGTATTTAAGGATTATTTAACGCACTTATCCCTTTACTGCAGTTTATCAAGCGAGACGAGCAAGTTGGGCCGCTGTTTGTCGCATGGTGCCGCATAAAGTTCGATTTATTTCTGCGTGCGATCGTAAATTAGCCTCGTGGCATTTACGTCGTCGTAAAGTCCGAAACGATCAAAACAAAGGTGTAATTTGCATTTAGCTTTGACACCAATGACCGACGAATGTGTGCTAATTTCGAAACAAAGTCGCCAACTTTAATTTAATATTAGTTTGTAGCCTGCCGCGTTACTGCACCATAAATCAGACTTTATTTCAATTTCGTATTTACTTCAACAAGTTGGATTGTATCTGTTAATTATGAATATTCGAAAGTATTTAAGAAATGGTGACAGTAGACGGAAAGACACAAGAGAACGTAAAATAAATAAATCCAATTCAAAAACATGAATGATTGAGATAATGGTAAAATATTATAATGGGGGTGCATTTAATTATAAATCGATTTTTGGCTTATTATTTGTTCAAAATCTTCATGATAATGATCCACCAGACTGGATGTGGCCACTTCCAGAACTGGAAAAACCTACTACTGGATGAAGATGCAACATGAAATTGAAGTCAACATTAGAAGATGTTGAAGATGTACAAATCGACACCAAAAAACGAAAAAAAAAACGACGAAAAACCAATCAAGAACAGAATCATCTATCTACCCGGAGGAAACGCATCAAGGTGGACGAAATTATACGGATTAAACAAACCGGGTGTACCATTACGTCTTATTCTGAGCTCCAGGGGATTACCAGTAGCAAGATGTGAAACAATTACAACTGCTGGGAAAGTGAAAGTGAAGAATGCAGATCACGTAATCGAACTGTTGAAGAAACATTTACTATGACCAAATCAACTGCTGCAAAGTGAGATTGTGTCATTGTACAACCAAGCACAAATCAAGGAAGCTGTAGAAGTAATCAAATACAAGCACAAACCAATTAAAGACGAACACTTATTTCAAGTATAGAGACCAACGTTACAACCAGATGGAACTGAGCACCAATGAGATCACCTCTATCACCTTTAATCGCAAATTTATTCATGGACCATCTAGAAACCATAGCACTAGATAATGCCCATCTTAAACCACATGCATGGCTAAGATTTGTGGACGACACATTCGTGATATTGTTTCATAGAAGAAAAGAATTTACTACATTCACAATGGAAGTTTACCGAAGACAGACGCCTGAGCCACACTGTACATCGAAAGAAGACCACACCGACCGATATCTCAGCACACTACCATCTAGGACAACTTTACACATTCGTAAATACTCTGATTACAAGGTCACAAAGGATTGCAGATGATACTAACGAGGCTGAAGAAAGAATATACACAGTCATTAAAATACCAAGACCATATGTGAAGGGAACAGACTGAATCTGTAGGATCTAACGCAAGGAGAATATTGATACTGTATTCAAACCGCATCTGAAAATAAAAGCGCTGCTTGTGAAATATTTATTAGGTTTACTGCACTGTAGGCGCTTGGCTTAATTTAATGACTGGGTCTCCCAATGCCTTTGTAAATGACACCAACCCAGTGAAATCGTTTCATTATTTCATGTAATTTGATAGCTTAATATCAACTTAATTGGGTTTGGGTTGGGTTGTTCCACGAGTTACATTGAAATTAATTTTTGATCAAAGTTAGTTTATCAGTTGTGCATTTTTTGAATTTGGAATGCGTTATATTGGGTTGTTGCTTAATGTTTTTCATAATAAGGATGTGTTGGATTCGGTTTAGTTTTCCTTAAAATTAAGATTTTTATGTTAATTTTAATTGGATTAAATTGAACTAATTCAGAGTAGGTTTGATCTAGCAATCTCGATCGCGAGCTAAGGTAGCAGGTTCAAAACTCTGAAGAAATTTAATTTCATTGCTAAAATTGATAATGATCCCGCTTTTTAATTGAATCTACGCGGTTACTCGAATTAGGTTTTCCACGTTTTACGGTGAGTGCTGGAATAGTTTACAACAAGTAAGACTGAAGATTTTCTCAAAGTGCTCGTAGATAGCTTTTGTTGTTAATGAAATGAAAAATCTGTTATAGTAAAAGAGAAAAAAGAAAAAAATACCGAAAATTTCGATTTTTTTTTATTTTCTCAAGGTGCTCGTAGATAGGCTTTGTTGTTATTCAAATGAAAGATCTGTCATAGTAAAAGAGAACATGACGAACGTTAGTATGCGATGTGACAAGGGATACGATGCGATATTTTCAAACGCATTGGTTCGTACCAAGATTGGGTTGGGTCCGGTTGCTTGCATACACTCTCAATATCTGTTTTAAAATAAAGCATCGTGCTGCTTATTGTATCACACAGCATCCAAGCGTTGACTCTCTTTTCAGTAGGTCATAATTTTACTTATCTTTCTGATATTCCAAATTAAGATAAAATAAATTATGATAGATGGCTTTAGTATCTTTTTTTAATTTTATATTATATATTCAGTTCAATTAAATTTCTATATGTTGGTGAATATTTAATAACTTTTTGTTTATTTATATAAAAATATAAATTGTTGTTCATATTAAACCAACCAAAAACGCTAACATTGGAATAATTATAACAATTGTATAGAAAATAACAGAAAATGCAAAAACGCAAAATAGTGACATTTCATTAATTGGTTTGGGTTGACAAAATTTTAAAACTGTTAGTATCGAGAAAACTATTATCTAGAAATTTTTAAAAAATATGAAAAATTCAACAAAATACATAGAATTTTATAACATTCATAAAAATAAGTTAAAATTATCAACATTCAAAACCCAAATTTCTGAAGTTTACAGAAATTGGTACACAAATCTAAATTGTCGAATGTGGAAAATTTTAAGATAATGCAATGGAATTGTTGACATAATATTATAAAAAGTTATTATTTTATTTAGGTTCAGTTGTCATTGTCAATCAAAATTTCAACCTAGTCTGATCTAATATATAATGCAAAACAATGCTATAGAACATATAGGGTTGGGGGTGGTTGGGTTTGAAATTGATTTTCATTGTCGTGAAAAAGTCAGGAACGGACAAAAAGCCTATGTTCCAAAATATCAAAATTTAAAATGCCACCATATCAAAAACAGACAAACATTGGCAAGAATTGTATAAAATACAATCATATACAATTAAAATATTAAAATGATTAAAATTTAAAGCGAAATTTATAAATTAACAAAAATTATATTATAAAGTTAACATTGTCTAACACTGCCACGTTGAAACATTATATTGACTGGATTGGGTCGAAAACCCTCTACAAATGTAATAAATTGCAAACTAGTATTTAAAGTCTACAAATTGCCAAAATTGTCAACATTGACATAACTATACCAATTGAAATAGTCTCTTCAATACAAAACAATTGCAAAAATAACACAAATGGCAAAATAGGTGAATTGTGAAATTCTGCAAAACATTAAAACACTTGTGTTCCATTTTTGGGGGTAGCCCAATGAGTTGAAATCAGAAAGGAGCTGTGTATTTAGTTTGATGCAGAATCAAGGAAAAGTTCGACAATAAAAAGGCTTCACATAAAGAAAATAATAATAATACGAAATTTATAAAAGATAACGAAACTCAGGTAGAGTACGATGTACCGATGAAAAAATTTGACATTTCACGAGTAAAAAGTCCATTATACTCAATGGAAAGTTACACAAAGAAATGGGGGGGGGATTTCATGTAAGAAATATGTAATTAACATAAGTTTCGGTTGGGTATAAGTAAGTAATGTCAAATTGATGGAAGGGTCTAAATATTTGATTGTCCTCTGGCATAAGGAGTTTTAGGGCGTGAGAAAATGAATTAGAAGCGAAATCGATAATATAGAGGATTATGAAAACTTTTGGTTGTGTAACAAAAATGCTTATACCCATATCGAGAATTTAAACACACCGTTGTAACGAGAAGAAAATATCCGTTTCTTGCAGATATGTCACTAGAAATTAAAAAAGAATTATGAATGCTAAAATTATGTAGGAAATATAGAAAACTGTAAAAAGTATACAGATCCTAGAATATTCTTATTTTGTCGTGACCATAAAAGGACGGTTTTATATCACTGTCATTTATCTATTTTCTAATGCACGTCGCCCTGATAAAAAATTAATAATGACGTTAGCAAAGGTATTTTTGAAGGACTACTGACAAGCAACGGCGGTTAAACGCCAAGTGAAATCATGTAATATGACTGTGATCAACTTCTGCCATCCAATCGACTTAAAACTTTGCATGCTTTTATAAAAAAGCAAAATTATATTTAATTTTTTAAACTACCATATCCCACATAAATAGTTTGTCAAGCTTTCTGAATTCTGGTTTACTGAATTATATGGGTAGCAAACGTGAATGTAATGCAATGCAAATGGGCTATTGTTTTATGAATAGTCTAAAGTTTGCGTAGTTGGTTCGGGTTATAATTTTTGACTAAAATAAAATTCGTTGAGTTGGGTTGGGTTGGGTTCTAGTCAGATTTTTGACCCTTACATTCGGTTCTAGTGCAAATTTTCTAAATTTATCAGATGAAGTTCATTTGACAATTCATATAAAATTAGTAAAAAAAAAATATTAAGTAAAGGACCCATCTATTTTCAAAAAATCTAATATAATATAATATTGAATTGATTAACGAGAAACGAAGCAAATATCGGTACAATAACCCCAAAGGTAAATTCGAAATAGCAGTCGGCAACAACAATTCCAATAGAAATCGCACAAAAAACCAAATCAATTAGTCACTGGTGGCATTACGTGCCAGAAGTGATACTGAGAAGCAATGAAGCGGAGACATGTGTCACGCGCGCGATGGATCGAATTAAAATAGCCTCGTTTTATTTCCCGTGGCGGCAGACACTTCCAAGTATCAAGACGCAAACGCCATTTCCTTTTTCCCTTAGCAACTTCGGCTAACTTTCCTCGCCTCGCGGAAATAAAAATACGAATTAAATGCATATTCTCGGAAAGCCCGAAGTGGATTTTCCTCGAAATAAGAGATTACCTATAGATAGGACATTACAAAATTTCAGGCGTTTTCTCTTCTCTTTTTCGCGATTCGCCGCGCGGCGGCGCGGCGTCGGGGAAATGGAAAAAAGTACACACAAGAGCCAGAATAAATATTTATTGCGTGTACACGTTTCGCATGTACGGAGCTTTTACCTTTATAAATGGGTATGTGTGTAGGAATTTATGTAATATGAGCGGCCATATACGGGAAATAATGGTCTAGATTATCGTATCAGTATGTGTGCTTCTCCTATATGTACATTTCAACGAGTTGCGACATTTTAATCCATGTTAAATATACTGTCTTCAATGTGCTCGTTAATTCCATATTGTGCAATTTTCTGTTATGATAATTGATGTTAAATGGACGTAGCTTTTCGCAAACTTCTTACACAGACTATAATATAATATAAATGATTTTTTAGCAATCACTTGAATATTTTTAGTTCATTCGTTTATATTTAAATATATGCTGGGGCAAAAATATATATTTTAGTTTATACTAAAACTTTGCAGTCGCTGATAAATAAACTATAAAAAGGAAAACGAAATCATGAAAAAAGAGAACGAGGAAATTAAGAAGGAAAATAAAGAGATAAAAGGAGAATTAGCCGCTATGAAAAATAATGTTGAGAGGATGCAAGAGATCCAGAAGGGGTACAAGACGGGGTAAATAACATCATTAAGGAGCAACTAAAGATATATGTCAAGGTTGAGGGATCATTTAGAATATGAGAAAAGTAATGCAGATGAAATTAAAACTGAAAGACCTGAGACCAGAAGGAATATATATTGATGACGACCTAACGAGAATGGAAAGGGAAAAGCAAAAGCACATGCGATTAAGGACAGAAGACGAGAGAGGAAATGGAAAAGTTGTAAAAATAGGTTATAATAAGGTTATTATTGATGGAACAGAGTGGAGGTGGAGTAAAAGTGAAGAAAAGCTGAAAAGACAAGAATCAAAAAACTAGAACAGCATACTCAGGATAGGGAAATGGACGTCGACGAGGCTAATGGAAAGGAAAAAAGGAAAGTACAAAACAGAGAGAAGCAAGGAATGAATATAGCAAACGTGGAATGTAAGAGGAACATATAATGAAGGAACATTAATTAGGCTGACGGAAATAATGAAAAACTACAGTATTGATATAATGGCAATTCAACAGACAAAACAACAAGGAAGCGCTATTGTGGAGATATGAGGCTATGTATTCTTTAGTAGTGGGGGAAGAGACAGGAAATTGGGAACGGAAGTTATCAGAAAGAATGTGTACGATGAGACTCAAAAGTAGATACCGGAAAATAAGTATCATAAATATACACTGCCCAACAAAAGAAAAAGACATAGAGGAAAAATATGCTTTTTATGAAGAACTAGAAAAGAGATACAATGATATCCCAACATACGACGTGAAAATAATTATGGGTGACTTCAATGCCAAAATAGGGACAGAAAAAGTATACCAACCAACTATTGGAAGACACAGTAAACATTCAGAAACTAATGAAAACGGTAAGAAATTAGTCGAGTTCGCAATGGGGAGGGAGTTAAGAATAGCAACGACGTACTTTCAGCATCGAGGAATACACAAAGGTACATGTATAGCACCAAATGGAGACACGATAAATCAAATCTAAAGTGTATAACAGACGTAAAAGTTATAAAGGTGCGGACGCTAATAGTGATAACATGCTAGTAGGAGCGAAAATAAAATATAGAAAACCACCAATAGTTAAAAATGACAAAACAGGGAAGAAACGGTACGCAGTGGAAAAACTGGAAGAGGAAAATGAAAGAAATGAATTCCAAAATAAAATTAATTTCTAAAGATTTAGAAACAACGGATGTGGGCTGAATTTGAGAGAATAATGGAAGTATTGAAAGGCGGACAACACCAAATAAAGAAACCATGGTTTGATGAAGAATGTAAAGAAAGTGTAGTAAAGAGGGAAAAAGCAAGAATGTAAATGATCAAAGCGAACTCCTCCGATAACAGGAAAAATTATAAAAAAATCAGAATGGAGGTCAAGAACCTGTGGAGGAAGAAAAAACGGGGACATTTGGAGAAACAAGTGGAAAACCTAGAAAGGATGTATATGGCGAAGCAAACAATAGAGTTTTATAAAGAAGTGAAAAATTAACTCTATTATGTCGGGACAAGAATGGAGGAATAACTGAGAGTGTAAATAGGTGGACAAAAAGGTATATGAAGATGAAGATGAGCAACAAGAGGAGGTAGGAGGAGAGTGTGAACCACCAACTAGGGAAGAAATAAAAAAAATACTTAAAGAGTTTAAGAAAAACAGGGCGCCAGGGGAAAGCGGAATATGTGAGGAAATGTTAAAAGGAGGAGTGGAGAAGTTGGAAAGGAATCTCTACAAAATTATAAAAGAAACATGGAGAAAGAAAAAATGCCAAGTGCATGGAAAAAAGCTATAATTTGCCCAATGCATAAAAAAAGGAGATCAAAGCAATTGCGAAATTATAGGTGAATAGCGCGTTTGGATGTGGTCTATAAAATAGTTGCAGTCGCGGTAAAGAAAAGAATAAATGAAATGGAGATAGGAGAATATCAATGTGGTTTTAAGAAAAATCGATCAGTGACCAACTTTTTATATTAAAGCAGATTATGGACAACGGTATAGATCAAAATCTGCCACTGCACATTGTATTTATAGATTTCAAGCAGGCTTACGATACAGTAAAAAGGGAAATGATATACAGCGCAATGAGAGAAGTTGGAATAACAACCAAACTTATACGTTTAGTGAAGATGTCACTAAATGAAACAGAGTACAAGGTACGGGTGAGTGGTCATGTATCTGGGAAGTTTCAGGTTAGGAAAGGACTGAGACAAGGCGACCCGTTATCAACCACCCTATTTAATGTAGTATTGGAAACAGCAGTTAGAGCGGCAGGCATAAAAACTAAAGGGGCGATATATAAGCAAAGGGTGCAAATACAGGCGTATGCGGATGATATAGTAATTTTGACAAGGACAAAGGATAATTTGGTAGAAGCAATGAAGAGGTTAGAAAAAGAGGCCAGAAGTAAAGGATTAAAAATAAATGAAAAGAAAACAAAATATATGGTAATGGGAATCAACAAAGAAATTTGGAGTTTGTAACGGAGGACGGACGGTAACATAAAATTGATAGAGTGGAAAAATGCAACTATCTGGGGGGAACAATAACCAATAAAGGTGAAGAAAGAACCGAAATAGAAGAAAGATTAGCAAATGGAATCAAATGCTGGGGATCATTGAGAAAATTGTTTCGGTCTAAGAATGTTTCAAGAAATGTAAAAATAAGAATATATCACTGTATAACTGTAATACGACCGGTAGTTACATATGGAGGTGAATTATGGAAGCTAAATCAAAGAGAAAAAGAAGCATTGGAAATGTGGGAAAGAAAAGTATTAAGAGGGATATATGGAGGGAACAAAGTGGGAGAGCAATGGATGAGAAGAACAAATGAAGAGTTACGACAATTGGATAGACTCCGAAGCATAACGAGCAGAGTGAGGGCACATAGAATGCGATGACTCGGACACGTATCAAGAATGGCCAATAATAGACCAACGAAAAAGGTCTTGATAGGGTATTACACGAAGGGTATTACACGAAGGAGAAAACTAGGTAGGCCACGGACAAAATGAACTGATGCAGTGGAAAAGGATCTGCATGAATTTGCAATAACAAACTGGAAGCGGTTAACAAGGAGCAAAGAAGAATGGAGGAAGAAATGCAACCAAGCCTTGGACCAACTAGGCCCGTAGGGCCGATTTATTAGTATTATTAATTAAGGATGGAATTACCCCGAATGAGTTTCATTAATTATTAAACATATTATATAAAATATTCCTAAAACGTATTACATTTACTCTGTATTATTTCCCATGTTTCTGTATAAAACATTTTTTGTTGCGTACCCACTTATTTCGCAAGAACCTCTACGAAAAAGTAAGGTATTAACTTTTGATTTTATGATAAATTTGTGGCGCCCAACGAAAACAGCGATCACATAAATAGCATACGTCGAAATGAATATACAGCAATAATAAACCTATGATACACCTATTGCGCTTACCTCGCCATGACCTACATCCCTCTACACAAGCATCGGGGAAATAGGTCAGTCTGGTATATAAACTTCTTCAGCCAATTTTATTTTGCATTTTACGAATTATTCCAAAAATAATTGAATTGTTGTGTTGTAATCCTCTCGCAAATAGCATTTAAAATGGCACACAATGGAATATTTAATATTTAAGATAGCCCATAGGGATTTACTTTTTATTTTATAACTTATTAATGCTTGCAAATGTACGGAATTTCATATGAAAAGTTTAATAGTTAATTTAATAGAATTATTTATTGAGCGCGCAACGAAAATGCTTTGCATGTGCAATAAATAAACGACACGACGACTACATAATTAAGTAACAAGGTTCCGTTTATACAAAATTAGATACTTGTATAGCCACATTTGTGTATAATATAGGAGCTATAAACTAAACTTTATGAAATCGGTTTTTAAATATAAATAATTGATCATTATAGATAAATTTTATTTCATGAAAGTACCCTCAATTACTGTATGTATCAATAAAGAATATAAATATTTTTTAATTATTTTAATTAAACTTGAAATTCATATTGCATAACTTCGTTACGATAACAAATGAAATGTTCTGTTATGGTAAGATCACAAGCCAATAATTCTTCGAACTTTCTTCTTTAGAACTGTGTCCCATACGTAGCAAATATAGAGTAGTCTTAATAATAAATTTTAATAATATACAAAGTATCACGATGATGTATCTATTAAATGTGGAATTCATCGGTTGTATGAAAATATAGCTCAAATCATATAATTGAGAACTTTCTATTGTAAGGCGCAATTGGAACCTAAAAGTCAAGAAAATAGTAATTGAATATATATAATTTTTGTTTTAATCAATACAGTATTTTATTAAAAGAATTTATAGTTCAAGATATAGGCTATGACTGAAGCTATTCTGTTTAATGAATATATTGAACTACATTTTTACAACGCATAGTAATAGTAATAAAGAATTAATAGAAAAAGAACACGGCCGTAGCTGAACATACATAAGAATGGAATAATATTACCTAGATGAAGTGCAAACATGAAATCAAAATATTGACATCGTCATTTTAGTCAATTACACCCCCCACCATTTGTATTTACCAAAAAAATACAACTGAAACAATACACCGTCGGAAAAATCAAAATCGAATTTCATTTCGCTGGAGTGAAGTTTGGATACAATTTGAAAAAATATAGATTAGATTTATTACTTGCAATAGATAGAAAATAAATTATGTTTAAATCGAATCACTACAAAAACTTATTGCAGATAAAAGATAACCCCACCAATTTAGAATTATTTTGTGGATAGTCGCACTATTGTAGACCAAACATTCGTCATGAACCTATAACAATTTTTAATATAATGACAGCCGATATATTTATTGAATTGAATATAAACACGTAATAAACCGATTCTCAAACAGATTTTATAAGCATTTTAAGGAAGGCAGGATTGAGTCGTGTTGTTGATGTTTGTGGGTTGGATTGGGTCAAGTTGGGACAGATATTGTTGGTTTCGATAGGATTATGTTAGGTTGGGTTGGGTTGGGTCGAACTGAGTTGAGTTGGGTCGTGGTTGTGTTAGGTTCCATTGGGATCCAAATCGGTTAGGTTCGGTAGAATAGGAAGAAAAAAAGAATTAATAACAACCCATGTTACCAACCAACCCACTTATTTTTGTTGTTGCATTGTGCATTTAAATTTGAAATTAATAAAATTAAACAAATTTTGACCGTTGTTGTTATAGTAGTAAAGACTATTTAATTTATTCGTTGTTTGAAATGTTCGTCAGAAAATCCTAACTGTGGCCTTGATAAAGAAAAGCCGTAACATGGGCTAGGCATACACGATCAATATCACATTAAAAATAATTAACGGCAAGACGTTGGTGTAATTTTGAGCGGCACTTAATTATCTATGGGGTGATATTATCACTGAGGGTTAACACTGCGTCATTGGTTTAGATCAATTATAAAAGGCGGCTGGTGCGCAAATGGTAATGTGTTACATATTTTTAACATTGCAACTGCTATAATGCAAAGCTGCAACTATTTAAAAAATACATATTTCGGGGAAACAGCAACAAAAGCATTTTACAACGCGCTTCATTAACACATATCCATTTAATGGCATAGTTCGACCGTAGATATATAATTAAAATAAACTTGAAAACAGCAGTTAATTGAATATTTAGGATGTGTTGCAATATTTTGTCGTTATTCTATTCTTATTTGAATTCGTCAACCGGAAGTGACATACCGATTAGATATTTGTTTCTTTAGTACTTTAAGCGAATTAGGCCATATTCGATCAATAATTTAGATTAGATTTAGTAGAATTTCAAATAAAACGTTTTATGCACTAAGAAATATATTTCAATTGAAAAGCAAATTAGTTGACATTTTTAGTAATACAAGTTACACGTTTAAAAAATATTTATTTTCGCAGTTAAATGCATGAATTAATGAAACGTTCGGTACAAGCGTGGCAAAATTATGCAAGCGTATAAATTGTTAAAAATAAATATTAACCAGAGTTGTCTGACTTGGTTGTCTTCGAAGGAGCCGGGCTTGAAAAGAGCTTGGCGTATCTATGGTATGTTGTCGTGTGAGCGCAGGATGCGATTGATTGACCGATCCTTGTCTGAACCAAGGAAGAGAAATTTTTCTCTTTGATTTTTGCGCCTTGGGTATAACCCCAGTAGAACCGCTAGGATTGGACATTTTTTGGTTCTGCAGGTCTTACTGTTTGTTCGAATACATGGCGAAAATAGAACGTGCCGCACACAAACACTACACACATACGACCACGACTAAAGTGTCTAAAAATCACGATAAACACTAATATCTTAAACTCCGATTAAGCACCACTAATCAAATCTATTTAATCTAACATCAATAACTGGTAGCGACTATTACTAAACTGTTACCCGTATATATATAATTAGTGCGAGTTGCGTTTAGAAGTGAATAACAAAAGCACCGCTAATTTCCTCTACTGCTTCCTCTACCAATAGTGAACTATTACTCATGCGATTTCCACTGGATGTGGCCTTCAATTTAATCTTATCTACGTAAAAAATATTTTGATCACAGTGCGAGCAACTAAAGGAATTGATATACATGTGATATTTTATTTTGATGGCACTTGATTAGATCAGTTTCGTTTTTTACGCCACGGTTGGTAAGGGTAGAGCGACCAGAGTGATCTCATCGCGTTTCAAATGTGGAAGATATTGGAAAGAAGTATCAAGAGTGCGCGAACGAAAATTCTTAGGCATAATATACAGCAAGTGATCTGGAATTGTTAAGAGATAAATATTTGTTACGGTAGAAATCCTTTTTCGCGATCATGACTCCCGCTTGCGTTCACTAAGTTTTAAATTAACATTATTGTTATATTATGATTACTTGAAGCTAATTTATAGATAAGATTACTTAAATGTCAGTCGGCATGGTTGATGTGTAGCACTGTGTTCTTTCGTTAATTAAAACATTTCTTTTCGAATTTAACTTCGTGATTAATTGAGTCTGTTTCAGTTGCATGAAACGAACCGGTAGTTTATGGATGTTACATGACGGACGTTGAGCAAAAGCGGTCGACGCTCGGGGTCAATCCCGGCTACGAACTGACGAATACTGTAGAGCTCCGGCTGGCCCGGGAAGAGAAAAGCGCCGGTCCGGAATACAACCGTACACAGAGACTCGGTAGCGGATTCACACAACCACTACCGTTCGAATAGAAAAGGTGTATGTATCATACACAGGTATCCGCATCAACGATTTGCGGAATGACATCGCAATTAGCGAAAATACACACGGGTGAATTAATTCAAACGTAAACTCTAACAATAACTACATCAGGGCGACTGCAGACACTGATTTTAACTTTTTATGCACATACTATGATATTAGACAGTTTAGAAAATCATTTCTTCTGATATGCCATAATAATACAATTTTTTAAAACAATTTTATTATATATAAACCATTTTATTGGTTTACTTCGCGAAAACAAAAATGAAAGTGGGACAGAAGCTCCTCGCTGTTGATTTTGTGGGCTTTTGCATTAGCCCTTCGTATTCCCTTCGTATAACGTACAAATGTATTTCTATTCTAATAATGTTATAACATAATGATATTCTGAGTGAACTCAAATTGCTGGTGATAAATGTAACAACAAAATTACACGAATACAATTTCCGTCACATGCAGCTTGCAAATAAATTTATTTTATAGCCAGAGCTTGCAAAATATTTAGCGACGAACACCAGTCACTGCATAAATTACGCATATTAGTAGAATAGTAACCATTGGACCAATTTTAAAATCTACCAAATCTACTAAAAATTACACCGATCTAATTATGATCTGATTATAATTATGTGAACTATAATCGACGAAATTACTGTTGTAAGTTGACGAGGTTTATGAGTGTACAGGGGCAACTTTGAAACTTTGAAATACGAGACAATTATCTTTTTACATTCAGACCTCGGGTCAATTTCATAGTTATGTTGCACTTGGGGCGTTATATTTCATATTGCGTTTCACATTAATTTGATTTTAAAACGTTGTAGTGTGCAAAGTAAAGTATTAGAAACTATCATTTCGATCATTTTATTCCGTAATGAAAAACGTTATCGCTTTTAAAATTTCGCTTTATAGATTGAAAAATGTGTTAAAACAAACAAATGGTCGCGCTCAATGTAATTAAATCCAGTATGCTGAGCAACCTCCATCCAATGATTGTAAAATCATATTGTGCAGATAAAAAATGATAAGTTTTAAAATCCAGAAAGTACATACATTTATGTCAATGGTCATCATTTTTATCCGGCTCCTGCTTTGAGTTTGTTGTAATATTTTCTTTCAAATTTCAATTTTCTTATTTTACTCTGATAACACTTCGTTATAAGATTACTATATTGCTGTTAATTGTGCATAAAATTCATGTATATGTATATACAACATGTTCCATATGCAAAAGAAACATTAGTTTTGGACATCAGTTTCTCTGTCTTTAAACTACTTTGCAAGAAAAGAAAGTTATATCGTGGACACCAATAACTTCAACATAACGAAACACGCAGTGTATTTTTATATATTTCCCCCATGTACAATGTAATGCAGCGGCAAAATACCAATAGTCATGAATTGTAACTCACACCGTCTAAGAGAGTTTCATTCAGAAATAAATCTTTTCAAAAACCATGGCGTAGATTTACTAGTGAATTTAATATATTGGTTCGTGTTAACGATTTGTTGGTAAAAAGAACAAAAAAAAAGAATCGGAGTTAAAATAAACATATTAATGATAGATAAAGTAATCATGGAACACACCATCATCCTGAGACAACACCAAGATTGAATGGTGTTGTTACTAATTTTTTTTTGCACCTGTCTTTGCGAGATTCAACAAAAAAATTACATAAAACATACAATTTAAATTCTGATTTTAACCAGAATTCCCAAAATTTTCCATCATAGTGTTCAAGATCTTTAATTAAAAATGCAAAAATGGCGTCGAATCAAACACCTGTTCTTAAACAAGAATCGGGACTTTCACCACGCTTTATCAAAATTAGCGAAAAGATACTAAATAATTTTGCAATGCCCAAGATGCGACTTCTAAAATGTATATCTGATGTCTAGCATTTTAGCAAAAATCAAGAGAAAGCTGCGACGAGTATCCCATCTTGTATTATTACTAATTGGAAAGAATTAAAACTGCTTTATTAAATACTTATTCAGACAAAAAAGATTGCTTTAGTTTGAATATATAAATGACAGAAATAAAACAAGGAAACGAAACGCCTTTTCAGTTTTATAATCGCATTCACAAATTTCTTGTTTAACTTACGTAACAGCTAACGAAGCGAAGGTATAAACACAATATTGCCGTAAATATGGGTTCGAACTATTGTTACGAGGTTTGAAAATACCAGTATGATTTAGTATGCGAACAAAGAATAAAGCAGACTTAAATATTGCCTTAAACGTGCTCATAATCGATTTCTAATGGGATATCAAATAGGCAAAAAGGAACAAAATGAATTAGTTCAAAAACCAAATTTATAAAATAAACCTGTTTTTAAAAATGAACCACTACAAATAACTAATTTTGATCATAATGCACAAACTTTCGCAAAGCGAAACATCGGTTTTATTCAATCTAATTAATAATAATGAAACAACAGAATCAAAATCAAAATTTTCGAAGACCAATTCCAATGGATACTTCGTCCAGAAATTCTTATCGACATAATTTAAACCAAGGTAATTATTTTAAACAAAATAAACCGAACTTTGTAGTCGAAGAATTACATAATTCTTATGAAATATCTGAAGAAATAAATGAAACTGAACTCACCTAAAGGTATTAAAGTACTTAACAATTTAATAAAATACTTAACACATCATGACAACCCGAGCAAATAGTATCATATAATGGATTGGAATTTAAAAACAATCTCGTGAAAGAACTATCAAAAAAATAACAAGGTAGACATATAAAATACATTTTATTAGTCCCCAACATCCAGAATCCAGTATACTAATAGAACGGTTCAATTGTACACTAGTTGTTACACATCAAGTTGTTAAATAATAAGGTAGGATATAGAACAAGTCGATATAAATAAAAACTACTTATGCATTATTAGCACATAATAATTCGATTGACTCCTCTACAAAATTGAAACCTTATGAAATAATATAAAGTCATTTAGAAACAAAATCCCCAGTCCATAGAGAAATCGATAAACAACTTGTAAATAACTATAAGTATATCAAATAAAGAATAAAGAAAATATTATAGGAAAATTTTGAAAATAAAATTCAACAAAATAACAATGACTTTTTAATGCTACTAACTACACATCTTTCAAATATTAAAAGACCGACAAAACAAACTTATCTATTTTAAAAGCTTTCAGCTTCCTCTCAATTGGACAAGAAACAGATATATGACACAGAACTCCGGGATACTTCAATTAATTTGGGATTTGCTAAACTTCAGCGAACGAAACACGAAGATTATAATATTACAAATGATCAGGATGCAAACCTTAACTCTAGCGTATCCAACAATAAAAGTTTTGGAAGAGAATTATGAAATTATAACAAACTGATCAAATTTATTCTACAATTAATGATGAAATGGATAACTTAAAAGCGAAAGAGAATTAATTAATGGTTTAGGATCAATAATTAAAACCATATCTGGAAATTTAGATGCAGAAGACGGAAAAAGGTACGATAACATTTTAAAACACATCGCTGAAAACCAACAAAACTTACAAAACCAATTAAAAATCGGGTATACCATTAATCATGAAATTATTAAACAATTTAATGATGCAATACAATATTCAATAATGAACTGATGTTAATTAAGATCAAGAATTCTACAATTGAAATCCTGCAAAATCTGTTGATAGCGAATGATCTCTACAATCAATTATTTAAACTCTATGATGCTATATTAAATATCTTACAGAATATTCAAAATTCTGTTACATTTTGAAAACTAAAAACGTTGCAACCAAGCATTACAGAACCTATCGATCTATATCAAGACTTACTACAAAATCGGTACAAAAAATAGTTTCTTTCGAGTTAAACTACGAAAATATATTCGACTTCAAGTCTATCATAACTACTAATTGTAAAATTGAATCACAAACATGAATCACAATTTTTAATTATGATTCCAGATCTTAAATGTTTACTACACTCTAACGATAATGTAATAAAGCCTCTAAATGATATTTGTGCCAAAGGTACATTATGTCCTAATTATCTACAAGCAAATTGCAAAGTAACTTGAGAACAAAATTCGAGACAATGCCAATACGCCAAATTGAAGAAGATAAACAGAAGCTACATAGAAGTTACTGCATAAATTAACCAATATAAAAACAAGTAGTATTTCCAAAAGAAGAAACAATTAATAACAAATACCAATGCGGAACAGAATCAAAAATATTGACAGGAATGTACTTAATAAAGTAAAATTCCTGCAAAACAATTCATAATCAGAATTAATTGACTTATAACCTTATGAAAATCAGTTCCGATCAATAAGAAAAAATTAAAATTAAAAGTCAATATATCCAACATCACAATAAATTTAAAAACATTAAATCCATAGGGAATAGATTCAGATGTTTGCGTTCCTATTGCTCACGAATCCTTTGACCACTTCAAGTCAAGTGCCTGGACGATCATCATTTACGTCGTCACTCTATCCACTGGAATTTACTTTCTAGTCTTGGAAGAAACCTAGAAGAGCGAACCCCAAGGTTCAATTAGAACTCGAGTACCGAAAACTTCAGCTTTCTGGAGAAGCTTCATTATATCGTGGACACGCACATACATACACATACATATATAGGATATAGTCAATAACTTAACATTGACTATAATGACATATGCTTAATTGTTATATTGAGAAATAAGTGTACTGCCAAATCAAGCAATTTAGTTCAAATAAATTACAATAAAATTGGAATTCTTAGACAATTGTTTCGCCCGCTCGTTGTCTTAGCTTTCCTTTATTGACTCGACATTTTTCAATTTGCCACAAAAATATAATTGATAGAAACAAATCATCAATACTAATCAAATAAACAAGTATAAAAATCTGAAAAGACAACAAGCATTTCTAAAATGTGTTTGTTAATGGCAGACGATCAATTATGCATCTTCGTATTAAAATTAGAGCTTCAATATTTTATATTTAAATATCCCCATCTGTCCAGTAGTTCTGCTTGGTCTCACTTGTCAGAAAGGGTTATCCAAGTCAGTGAGACCACGAACAGCCACCAGAAGATGACAGATGGGACTCGAAGCGACCCTTTGGGAAACATTTCTTCAACCCGGTTGACAACCCAAGAACCAAGAAGCACACGTTTGAGACAGAAAATCTACCTGAAGATCGCAAATGACTTTGCCGAGACGTCGGAGTAACAATTTTATGGGCCAGTTTATTGCACAGCAGTTGATTTCAAACCATCCGTTAGTATTGAACGAAAGCTAACTAAGCAAAGGCTTAGACTTTGCTGAAAGTACTTTTATACAGTTACTTCTAAGCAGATAGTTTCGTCAAACAAGTAATAGAGTAAAAAACGACGAATAGACATTAATTCTAAACCTTATAATACAAACACCTGATTCCAACAACAACGTTTCGGATATCCAATAATTAGAATACTAATATAAACCATATATTTGGAGTGGTTTACTAAAACCCAAATAATTGTACGTTCGAGTCAACCACAAAATGCATCTTTTAAAATCTGATACGATTAAAAAATTGTCCCCAAAACAAATTGCAATACAACTTAGAAACCAAAGAATCAATGATGATAATTGCGCAGCACCTCAGATCTCACTCCAATAATCCAAATGATTTAATCTTTTCGCAAATGCTACGAATTTTAAACATAATTGCTCCTGGCTTTTCTTCCGTAAATTTCGTCAAAGGCTCCCAGCTAAACTTGAATAATATTTTTTTAAATCACCATCTTCATCATCTTTATATTATACCGACTAGAACCTACACCCTAATCTGGCATATCTCCTCAAATATCCCAGAGTCTTTCCACGTCTTCGTCCGATACTCTCCCCCCTATCCATCTCCCAAGTACGCATGAGCCACTTACTGCACCCACGAGGTAGTGGTAGCGACGACTTAAAACACAAATAGTTAATCGAAGCGAAATTTTCACAAAACAGAGTTGATCAATGCCAGAAAATATCAAAGGTTGATATATATATATGCTCATCTACCTCGACGATGTGATAATTGCACCCAAACCGACTAATTAGATAAAGGCCATCGAAATAATTTTGTTAGTGAAGTTTGAGACGCAAAATTCTGGCAAAATAAAGCAGTACATTAGCGTAGATGTAACACAGGATGCTAGCGGCAACTTCGAATTGTATCAGTCGAAGAACATTGACGTTGCAATATGGGCTACAAAATCCAAAGGAAGCCAATATACCAATGACTGTCGGCTACTACAGGTTAAAGCTGGCTAGTCGGATAAATTGATGAATAAAAGTGGCTAACTTATTGAAGGTCTACTATTTGTATCGAAAAATACGCAACCGGTTATCAAGTCAAAGTCACGAGGATTGAAACCAACTAAAGCGTTACGTGAAGTACGTGGGGAGATCATTATTTAGTGACGTTGAATCAATTTGACACAAAAAATCAGAGGTTCGTGTAGTTATAAAATACTTGCAAAAAAAGGGTTGTCGTCAAAAAAACATCATGAAGACATGGTAGGTGTATTAGGTGAGGGTGCTGTATCTCACCAAGTGGTGAAAAATATGTCTCGAGAATTTAAACTGGGAAGAACATACGAATGTGAACATACGAAGGGAGCTGGACGACCAGTGCCTGTCACTACCCAAGAAAATGTTAATCGTATACACGATATGGTAATGACAGATAGACGACTGACCATTCGCCGGATAGCAGAAATTACGATTTTTTCTTATGGTACTATAGAAAATATTTTAACAAATATTCTGGGACTAAAAAAGTTGTCTGTACTTTGGGTCCCACGAATGTTGACACCTGGGCAGAAATGTTCTAGAGTATTGCATTCTGAAGCCAGTTTGGCAAAGTTTAAAGCAGATCCGGATGAATTTCTTTCTCGATTCGTCACTGTTGATGAAACGTGGGTTCACCACATCCTAAGTCGAAGCAACAAAGTATGCAGTGGCATCGCCGAGGTTCACCGCGACCCCGCAAGTTTCGTGTTTTGCCATCCGCTGGTAAAGTTATGGCCACAATGTTTTGGGACGCAGACGGAATTTTAACTGATTTTTTGGAACGTGGACATACAATAACAGGCTCCTACTATGCCAACATAATTTCAAGATTGCGCGATTGCGTCAAGGAAAAAGAAGGGGAAAATTGAGCAAAGGAATTTTGTTTCATAAAGACAACGCTGTCATGAGCGCTATTCTGAACGCAGGATTCGAATTGTTTGAACATCCCGCATATTCACCAGACCTGGCCCCTAGTAATTTCTTTTTATTTCCAAAATTAAAAGAATATCTTCGGGGAACCAGAAATCACGACGATAATGAAGTGACGACGGCCGTAAACGACTGGTTGGAAGAGCAACCGAAAGATTTTTTTCCAGAGGAATCAAACGTATGGAGTATCGTTGGACCAATGCATCGATGTTCAGGGAGATTATGTAGAGAAATAAAAGTTTAATATTTCTTCAATTTGTTTCCTTCTATATTAGGGACCGTAAATACTGATCTCCCCTAGTATCTCGAACAACAGCGAAACTCGAACTGAAACTGATCAACAGAACGAGAGACGAAAAAGATCTGGTTGGCTATATATATGCCAATTAGGGTTAAAACAGTAACATTCTAAAGACAAACAGCAATAATACAATAATGGAAACTACACATATTTTATTTTCCGACAGCCATTTGAGATGATAATCAAACAGTATCACAAAATTAATATTATACGCCCAAATGAAATTACCGCATAGGTTATTTTTGATAAAATTTCAAAGCCGAATATCTCATACACTACTGGTAATTAGATATTGTGCAGTACAATGAAAAAATCTCTACGAGTCCGGTCCCCAGTCCCGAATGTTTAAGCATATCCCATATGTCCTACGACACAAGAACAAAAAATCGAAATACACAATTTTGTATTTATATTTTAATTTCATTGATTATTTGCGTGTTTTACAAAATAACAAAATTTAAGCATAAACTGGACATTTTATTTAAAACATGTTGCACACATTCATAAATAAACAAATAAAAAAAAAACGAATTCATTGCCATTTTATTATACTTCGAATGGAGAGAAATTATTCGCTTTTTGCAATTCAGTTAAATTTATTTTTAAAAATAGACTTTATAATTAAATTTGTGTGCGCACACTTGGGCAATTAGTACACCGAATATACAATACATGTTTGCTTGCTTTTAGGCATTTCTGTCGAAACTTACGTAAAAACTAGTTTATACGTAATTATAAATTGTTGCAAGTATGATCCAAGTGTTTCAACACCGTTTGAATTTATTCACGTAAATCTGTGATAAATATAATCTGAGTATATGTATTGCATTAAAAATAGTAGTCAATTACCTGACAACTAGCAGTCTTAATATTTCTTTTTCTAATTGAAGTAATTGCTTTTAATATGCAGAACAACCAAACACGTTATGTAGGCTGTACCTTGAAAACAGTTTTAGTCACTTAGTAACCTCCATCACGTTATTCTCCAATTTGATTTGAAACAAGTAGATGTTTATTACTTCTTCGGGACCATTCGATCAACTAATTCGACTTTTAAGGGGAGTTGAATAGTCTTGTAAAATAAGTCTTTCTTTGAAAGTTGTTTTTTAGGACTGCACGTACCGGGACAGTGTTGGAGTTGAGCATTCTAAGAGCCATGGGTACTGGACATAGCCGATTAAGGCATCATATGCATAGGTTGGGCTTGCCTGTTACTACTGAATGGCGACTACGCCTTGAACACCACAGCAGAGCATGTCATATGTGCCTCCCGCATTGGGGACCAAATCAAGTCCCCAGTCATAGGTGAGGTAAACCTAGGGAAACTTGACAAAATGTCATGCCCAAAGATCCTCTGTATAAAAGAAAATGGAGGGTGAACTATAAACAAAGTGGGAGCCACAATAGATCCTTGTGGTCGCAATCGAGGAGCAATTAACGCAACACTCATTACAACCTAACTAACTAAGACTTATAAACTGTTACGTGCAGTGAGAGTATGTCGCATTGACTTGTCATTGCAATTACTTATCTATTACTACTTACTTAATAACTACATTTTTTCAAATTTAATTAGTGTTTTCTAATTTATTTTCAATTATTGAACTGATGGTTAGTCGTTGATAAGATAAATAATATATTTTGCATGATAACGTATGTAACAAAAGTTTTGGGAACATTTTGAAATATAATTACTCAAGCTATAATTGTTTTATTTAATTTGGTAGTACAGAAAACGATTCAGTGAAGCTTTAACTATAATTATAATGTATCACAGCTAAAGGGCCATGGGTTTCAATGGTTCGCAATTTGGTGCGAATGCCTCTCATCGGTCTTTGGGCGGTAAGTGGGTTAAACTCGTGAATCTTTTGGTAGATTCTCCGTTGTAGTTCTTCTTCATTTTGAGCTTTCCACCCACAGTCGTAAACTTTTCTACCGAGTAAAGCCCAAAACTTTTTTATAGGACGTGCTTGTGGAACATTGGGGAACATTATCCTGGCTTAACCAATCTTCGGTTCTCGCATAATAGCACGATGCCAGATCCGGCCAGAACATAATATTATCATTAACGTGATGCGTTCGAATAAAATTCACTAATTTGGGGAGGCATCTTCGAATATAAATGTCTGCATTTACAGCTTCGCCCCTTAGTCGTCCAACATAAGGTCTTCAAAAACCAGCGTCCGAAATGGCGCACCGCACTAGTGCCTTGTCCTCAAATTTCGCTTTTCTCTTATACCTTACGTCATTAGGGACGTACCCAATCTGGTCTCTATAAAAGCCGTCGTTTCATTTTATTTCGGAGTTAGATAATGTAAAATATTTTTCGTCGTCTACAATTATCGTGTCATTGTTTCTGAAATGCTCTAATTTTAATTGTCCGCAGCATCTTGGAATCTTCTCTAATTGAGCAGCCGTCTATTCTGGACATTTTTGTCGCTTTCTATATTTTAAATTATTTCTGCTCTTGTTTGTCAGATGGGAAATGTAAAATCTTTGGTTTATCTACTCGTTGAAACTCCATTTCTATTTCCTGCAGATTCAATGAAGTTCTGAAGCCTTGCATCATTCAAAACTCGAGAGCGACCCGTCTTGGGAAGATTAATACACGGTAAACCTTCCTCACATTCCTTAAATTGTAAATTGTTTTAGGAATATTTTAATTTCTATAAATAGCGACAATGTCACCTTTAGGCATTTTGCCAATCAAATTGTAAATACATTTCCGCAATTCTAACTTGTAGGACATTTTGTAATACTTGACAGATTCTCAATATCAATATCATTGATTGCTTTATTTTTAATACGAAAAAAATATTACGAAAAATTCCCCCAAAACTTTTGTTACATATGTTATTACGTGTGAACCTCGGTCTCTAATGACTTTATCAAATATTAATTTTGTTAACAATTATCAACGTCGTAACGTCACTTAAATAATCTATCGAGTGTATTCGTGATAATTGGAATGTTACTAATTAATTGGTATTACAATTGACTTTGGTTAGAAAATCTATGTCCAATGAATACGGAAACGATGTTTGCACAAATGAGGCAAAATTTCAACCAGAAATACGATAACAACGTGAACGATTTTATCGGGCATTTATGTTATTTCGTGTTTCGTAGCAATCAACCACAACCGCAATGTCTGGTTAGTGCTGTTTCCTCTAAACGTTTATTGAATGAATTTTTAACCGCATAGCGTGCGTGCATGATATGCAATACTTTTAATGTATATAATTGGATATCAAGAAACAATATTAAACTTGAAATCTAAACTGTGTTTATTAAAAAAAATAACAAAGAATTTTTTTTATTTACAAAGAAATTATCCTCTACTAAAATATCTAAGAAGTGTCACTGCCAACCAACTTCATGGTCAATAATATATTAAACTGTTATGCTATCGATAATTCCTGGACGAATCGTATGCTGTTTATGGAAGGCAACGGATCCAGTTTCAGTACATGATGCGTACAATGTTTTTAGAAGTCATAAAAATATATACAATATTTCTTCAAGAAAGTTTACACTAATTAGAACTTAACCCATTAGTGAATAGAGTTGAAGGGACGGTCATATTTATTTTTATCGCGCATGTTGAGCGGGTCGCATAATATTTGTTAGTCTCTTCGAGACAGCTCAGGTGATCTGTTGTCATCAGTGCTGATATTTACGCTTTGATTAATTATGGATCCAGACCTTTACTCAACTCGTGGAGACGGGTAGGTACTTATATTTTATCACTTGTATACATTAAAATCATCTTTACAATATTTATAGTTTATCATTGTAAATTATACACGTATTTGTTGACGTTGACTATGCTAGATTTGAAGGTATGGTCTTTGTTGTAGATACGATCTTGTCTACCATCCCTTATAAGGGACTCTATGCATAGAATATTATTGGCATATCTACAGCAATTCTTATAGTTTATCGCTTCAACAATCTTCAGGAATTGATTGAAGAAGATTTAGATCCAGAACAGCAAGTGGATATTTACATAAAGCCCCCAGAAGAGGGCAAAGGAGACACCGAAGAGAACAGTGACAACTCGTACGATGAATACGTAGGTGACAAAAAACATCTTCCACGAGGAATTTTATGCCAAGGTGGCGAAATAAGACCTGTGGTCGAGGGCGAATATGAAGAGGAAGACTTGAGCCCGCTCGCAGATCTATTTCCACAATATGGGCCAAGTGATAATAAAAGAAAAAGATTACATCAGGCAAAAACAAGTTACACCTGGATGTGAACAGCGGCAGCTGTCAGACCAAGTGCAGATGACGAAAAGGCCATCAGATTTTTTCAATCTATTTATGACGAAGAATTTGTAGATGGGATAGTTCACCAGACTAATATATATGCGCAACACAAGAACGTTGAACTCAGTTTCACCAGTGATGAGTTATATGTAATACTTGTGGCGTTGCTACTTTCTGCTTATGCGAAATACCTGAGTAAAAGAATGTTCTGGAACGGCACATCTGATTCGAAACCCTATTACATCACATTTTAACAATAATTTACAAATTGACGGCTCCAATAAACTAAGACCTATAATTGACGGGCTAAATGATAGATTTAGGAAGCATGGTGGACTAGAGGAACATATATCCATGGAAAAGAGTACCATGACAACATACTACGGAAAACATTACACAGAAAAGGGAAACTAATTCGATACAGTTACAAAAACTGGGCGAACAAGCAATGGGTATAGGGCTTCTTTTGATATATTTCTGGCAAATCGCGAAATAATTCGAGGATCGTGGTTTTGGGCTTGGAGGTGATATAGTGCTGAAGCTGTTACAAACATCGTCGGAAAACAATATATGCTCTACAGGAACTGTTAGAGAAAATCGTACAGAACACTGTCCCTTTCCTGACAAGAATTGGTGGAAAACTCAAGATAGATGTTCTCATAAATTTGTGGCAAAATATGATACAATCTTAGTTCAGTGGAAGGATAATAAAGTAGTAACTTTAGCTTAAGATATCGTCAACACCACAAAATGGTGTAGAACCTCTATGTCGAAGAAACAAATTCCGCAACCGAAATTGATTGCACATTATAATAAAAGAATGGGAGGTGTCGATAAGATGGATGGCCTCATAGCGCTTTATAGAAGCAGAATAAGACAAAGAAGATAGTATTGGCAAATATTCGCGTATTTGCTAGATGCCAGCATTTCCAATGCGTGGTTACTAGTGAAAGGGCTCAATCCAAATGATCCAGACGGTGCGTCCTTGTTGACATTTCGAAGGTATGTTGCACTGAGTTTTTTTAAACACACATGGGAAAAAGCCATCAAGAGGAAAGACAATTTGACAGCATGGGACATATAATTCGGTATAACGAATCTGACAGACGATGTCAGGTTTGTAAGAAAAAGGGCAACTTCATTTGTGCGACTGTGGACTGCATCCAAAGTTATGTTTTGTAGCATATCATACCAATATGTGATTTATGGAGTTTGTAAAACAATATTTCATTTGTTCTAACTTTAATGAAGTGTACTTGAAAATAATTTTTAATTTCAATATAATATCAGTTGTATTCTGTGCATAAAGTCCCCTTAAAGGGACACCTGGTACAGAAGTCAAGATAATATGTTACAGAAAGAATATGCCTATTTTCACTAACTGAAACGATCGGAAGTGGAAGAATTACCAAATTATTTTTTTTTAACTTCATGGACTAATGAATTAAACCAATTAAAGTACGTTTTGCGGAAAATCTTCGATGAAATCATGGAATAAATTAATAGTTCAAGTGGTTCTGATGAATTTGGCAGTCCGCCTGTGATTGCATATATATGTATTATATATATATATGAAGATTTTAGACACATTATTAATGGGGTACCCGATAATCGCAATTCTTGAAATACATTGTTTATATATTTTAGTTTACTCGTTTAAAAATCGCATATGTTATTCTGGGTAAACTTGTGTTGGTCGCCAAGAATATCACATTTACTCCTTATAAAATAATATACTATTCCTAAATAGATTTACTTTATAGTCCTAGCTCCGTTTACTTTACAGCATCAGGATCGTAAAGTGTATTTTTTGCGGTGCGTTGGATTTAGCAAACCAAACCCCACTCAAAAATAATTACGTTTTATTGTGTCTCCTTTATTCAAATAGTAACCTACATTACAATGTGTGATTTGTTTAATAGTAGTTTTACTTCGTATATTTTTAAACGAAGCCACTTTTAATGGCTTCTTGATTTATCAACCGAATACGTAATTAAAGTGTAATTTGTAATTTGTATAAGGTTCTACTACAATATTCTATTTGTTTATTTAACTTTAATTATTAAAGCAAGGTATACGGGTCAATAGATTGTTTAGTTTTAAATGTAGCAGAATAAAAGTTTATATTATTAAATTTTCATGTATCACTTTCATCTATTTTTGTAATAATAGTGAAATTGTATTATTTTTTAATAGCATCTATAATTTCTAATTTAATATCATTACATTGATAGTTTTCGAAAATAGAAATACGCGAATTAAGTATTTTTATTTCAGAGGTTTCGTCTTGTTACTTTAGTTAATTCATTTAAAGGCTCTTCAGTATCATTGTTTCACGTTTTAATACTTGGTCGGGGCCTAGTCGTATGCGGTGTTATGAATAATCAATAGGAAATGTATTATAAAATGTCTGATTCGTATGTGACGTAATCATATATCCTACACCTATCCTGCCGTACCCTGACCAATGATGAAAATATTAACATATTATATTACACTCGTTTAGTAAGGCGATATTGTCGCAATCGTTCTATTGGGAGACTCCTCGCAAGCTCGTCGTGCCACAAACCACTCGTGCGACAATCGGTTGCCTTATTAAGCTTGTATAATAATATACTATTACGTTAGTTTGTCCTAAGTAATTTTCTTTTTTACTTTTTTGTTAGTAACTGTTCAGAAATTAACAGGTGATGAGAAAACGTGGAAAATAAATGAAAAACCAGCCTCGCTATTGCATCGATTCCCGTTAACAGAAGTTAAAAAAAAAACTAAATTGAAAAAGTTAGGTTTTCAAAAATTCCTCGAAATTATTTCGAATTTTGAGCCAAATTGAAAATGAAGGTGGTGCAAACGGGTACTAGCGAAGTACATTTGATTGGTGATTATTTTTTTTTTTCCAAAGTCATGTGGCAAGTTCTCAGAGGTCAACCATTTCATACATTCGGCATTTATATAAGTGTACATAATCATCACCGTCCGCTCTTCCAACACCTTTCTCAGGACGGCAGTAGCTTCATAAGTTTTCTACTTTGTGAGCAGAATTCGTTCAACTTGATATTCAATTGCTTTATGTTCTACCGGCTTATTTAATTTATCATTATCGGACTTGGCAAGCATCTGTTGAAACAGTTGTGGATTCACATTGCATTATGAAATTTCTTCAAGGCATATTTAAGCTATGCTCGTCCTCCATATATAACGCAGCTTCTAGTATCACACAATTTTGCTGCATTACATAAGTAAATAGATAGAATGCTACTTTATCAATGTAAGTTGTTGCCTTTCTAACGTGTCCAAGGCTACATTTTTATTCGTTATGAACTACACCTTCAAAAAACACTTCTAAGTATATTGTTTTTTCGAATATTCAACTAGATTTTACCAAATTCACTAAACTTGTGCATTTACTAAAATCAAGTATTCTACCAAATATATATTACAATGCATATTTTCTAAAATGTATTCATAAATATTGTTTACTCAATAATCTAAAACTATTTTCTTGCATGTTTAATCTTTTCATAATGATCTAAATTATCGAGAATACAATAATTAGAAAATAATTGTATTCTCGCATGTTGGCATGGGAAACACGTGCGCGATAGGGTGTCTGCAAGAAAATATGCGTCGAATTTGAACGCTAATATTCGCGCGATAACTCCGGCGAGGCGGTCGTTATGTAAAGCATCCGGACGCCAAAATCGTTATGCAGGATGCATCCTGTAGGAGGAGCTGGATGTAGATCAAGGCTGGTGTGGTTGGAATTGGCGTTCTAGCCTAATACGGGGTGGGCTGGAGCAGGTCACGACCTGGTGACATTAAGCTATGCGGGAGACGCCCTCGCACCCTCTAATCGGCACACTCGCAATAACCCCTCGCCGTCACCTCCATCTACCGCATTATTAACCAATTAAGTTGCGCGGAGACATTCTGACAAATCGGCTCTATTATAACGTCATTAGTAAGTAAACAACATTAAGCGGCGACTAAATATCCACTATACCTGAGTAGAATGTGCGGTCAATATTTTCTGGGTTATCGTAGTCCCCATGTTCATGTGAACAATGCAGTAAAGTATTACAACTTTAAGATATCTAAACCAATTTACTATTCAAATATAAATGTTTCGACTTAAAAAGATGAAATCATTTAAATAAATTATTGGACGTTTACTTAAATCCAATGTATCAGTACATGCATCCAGTAATGTCCTGATTACGTGCACGATGACATCATACATATGAAAGTGTGATGGTTATTAAATTAATGATTATTTTATGTTTCGTATTTTACTGGTAATATTAACGTTCCATAAACTAGAGTGTTAAATGCTATAACGTTGTAAATATAAATTGCGTTTGTTTAAAGGGAGACCACGATGTTTTGCCTATTTTCCTGATACAAATACTTAAGATTGTTTAAACTCTAATGAGAATTATATGAACATTATTACGAGTACTTGACACAAATTAGCATGTGTAGTTCCTAAAAATAGTATTATTATATAAAATTATTTCATGTTATTCCTAACCCAACCCAACTCAACCCAACCCAACCAAATGACAATTGTCCCGATAAAACAATCAACTACTTCCTCCAGGCCCGACAATTGGAAGCAATCACCCACAAATAAACTTAAGTCTAAATCAATATTTGAAGATTTTTTCGCGATCCTGCATATGTAAGTCGCCCAAGTTTATCATCTATATCTTAGTTTAAAGAGCGCTACAAAAGCATGAACTTCAAAAGGGGCCTTACCAGCCCACCAGGCCAAAGAAGAATGCGCTTACCAAGGCATCCTTTCGAACCATGCTGATTTACAACGGCAAATTACCAAAGAATGCGCCAATATAACGCCACAATTTTTCAAAACATTTGTTGTTTAACGTAGACGGGCGACCTTTTAACACTTGTTGTAATGTTTCCATATATTATATTATCATTAAAAGGACCATACTACATACTACATTGTAATGGACACATGCGCAGAATGCCAGTTCGCATAAAAAAGAAATTAAATATATAAAATTTAAAATTTTACCACACTATAACAAGCAGGGCTGTAGTATAGCTTCATTCTCAGAATTCATTAAATTATTTTTGTTTGTTTACGTGAAAATACTTTCGTAAATTTTGTAAATCTTTAATTAATTTAAAAGAATCTAGTGGGAATGCATGGCCTGTTTCTAAAATATGTTGAGCTAGAATTGATTTCTAAGGTGTGTTGAAGCAATGTGCTATAGACCTTATGCCACTTTTAATTTAATTATAATTAAGTAATTAAGGAATGGATCAGGTACGTCGATGATATTTTCGCGGGATTCTTATACCACTTAATGAAAATACACACGGTAACAAGTGAACATTCACCATTTTTAGACACATCGGTAATTATAAATAACGACAATGTGGTAACTTACGTGTAGATGTTAAATTAAACAATATGAATGATTATTCAATAAAATATCAAAATGATTGTTCTTGATTTCAATGTTTGGAGAATCAAGGTTATTTTGGTGGTATAGATTTTCACACCAACATGAGTTCGATTTGCGATTAAATTAAATTCTATTTTTGTCACGTATATGTATTCGTGGGCTAAGCATTAGCCAAGGTGCACATTATATTTTTAAACTCAATTATAAACGTATTATTTGTTAATATTTTGTACAAATTGAACCATTTACTGTTTCGAACATTAACTGGACACATATGGTCGGTTCACACGTAAAGGTACTGGCATGGAACACTTAAAATGATCCAACTGACGACACACTAACGATTGGCCTGGCGAATGGAAAGAAACCAGTAACTTTTCTAGAACGTTAACTAAAGGCGACAACAAACGTGCGAAAAAGTTGATTTCCTATTTAAAACAAAAAATTCAACGTGACATATCTCCGCAGAGAAGTTGTAACTTAACTAGAATTATATTATTTACACATTTGGAGTTTGCTTCGGGCAAATACATTTATTTAAAAGCCATTATATGCCTATGTCAGACCTGAGTGTCGTTATCACAATCATTTCATATTACATGTTCCTTAGATGTGGTCAGGTTCGACAGGCGAAATTTTCTGTCAGGGCATTTAAAATATATATGCACATGTGCAAGTAAAATAATTGGGTAGCTGATTCATAACGTAAATGTACGTTACGAATTTAAAATTTAGATTAAGGAGGAGGAACAAACAAGCAGTAAATAATTCTGACGGTTGAAGTAAATAGTGTAAAACATGCGACCTGTTGGAACACGCATTGTAAGAATCAGAGGGATTTATGCCCAATCCACCTTCATAATCTTGCAAACACCACTACATAGAAATGAAACATTTTTGTATATTTTTAGTTTATATCATCAACATTGTTGTAATTTTTCTGTCTTTCAAAGAGGTGAAAAATATGAACTGGTTTTACGAGACGTGAATACAACACGCCAAGGGGTAAAAGGAGCATTTACTCGAATTCATTGTCAATAACAAACCAATAGTGGCGACGTAATCTGATAGCCATGTCACCTTTTTTGACAATTGTAGAAGAAATATATTACATATTAAAATATTTGTGACACTCATAAAATGAAAATTAATTGCTAGTTAGCGATAAATAATTATAATAATACAATATTACGTAATTGGTATTCCTTTACCAATTATGTATTGAGTCGGTGACATGCAAAACAGGAACGAGAGAGCACCGCTTGTCAGGTGCCACAAACGCGGAAGTTAATTATTCACAAGTGCGATGGGTGAATAAATAAAAGATTTGTTAGCCCAGGTCACCGACTCGAACGGTGACCGGACCGTAATTATTTGACAAATGTCAAGTTTCCATTAGCACTGGATTAACAACTCGAGGAACGCGAAATTATCCTGCTGTTAATCAATTTAAATCGATAAAGATAATGAACAAAATAATCGTTATTACAACAAAAAGTGCGTCTTTTATGAGGCCATAATGATTGACGCCTATTCCCTATGAATTAGCATATGTACTACTCTGAATGGTCAGTAGTAAGGGCATATAAATTTATTTGATTAACAGGGTATAACAAAGTATTCGTAAATAAACTTCCATTAGCCACTTGTTGTGAAATACGATATTCTAAAAATTACCTGTTACATTATGTAACCTGTTTTTTTTGATATATTAAAAAGCATTTTTTTTCATTATTCAGGTAAGTATGCGAATAAACCCTAAAGCCTTGTTCCGCCGGAAGTGTTTGCGTCCAATCTTTTATCTCCTTTGAAGGCAGATATAAAATAAAATTGAAGAGATCGCCCAGTAATTATTCCATCACGATTTCGCTCACCACTCATATACATTTGGCATATTTGCTATATTTCAATCTTTTAGACAGCCCTAGTTTGTTACTCACAATCATAGATCATACAAGACACAGACAAAGCTATAATGCATTTGGCATGGTCATTTTTTCAGTAATGCTCATCTTATAATCGTCTACATTTTGCAGCCGGTATATGTGCAATGTGCTTTTTAGGGAAAAATTCTGCAACGTCTTATGATTGAGTGTGTTGTGTCAATTAAACACTTACTTTTTTTTATTATTAAGTTTTAGTTGCCTAGTGTTATCGATGTAATTTTTAAATGCACAATTTCAAGAAACTTTGGAAGCATTTACTTCTAACTGGATGGTAATAATAATAATATTATAAAAGATATTTCTTGATTTAAGTATCGTTTAACCTGCTATAACTGAACCTACAAGAATAACAAATGCATTAACAGCCCTGGTAGACAACATATTAAGAAACACTACAATAATAATGATCGATGTAGTGGATGCAAGCTGGTCAGATCACAGATTCCAGTTGATTGAAACTAGTATCTCGACAGAATGAGTTAATAAAACCCCACATAGAAAAACCAGAACATGTTACAAGCAAAGTGTGAAGAAGTGAATTACAGCAATATTTAAAAATCAAAATGTGGGAGGATATATTTAATGAAACTTTTGCAGCTGCGAGATTCACCAATTTTCATAATAAACTGCTATTTTGCATGCATATGTTTTTCCCAAAGAAACAAGTTAGTAACCATAATGGTAGATAAGGAAGGAGATTCGCAATTTCAGGGCAAGGAAAAGGAAATTGAAAGTACGCGTTGGACGGGCAACAATGTTTAACAGTCACACATTTAAGCAAACCTAAAACAAAGCTTGGAACCTAATTAAAGAAAAAACACCACAATTTCAACAACAACGAAATACAACTATGCTGCAATTCAACAAATATTTTACTAGTATGCTGTGATGATTACTATTTTTATTCATCCGGATAAGATAAAAACACCAATCAATGATCTAATGGATTTGGCTTCAATAAGTTATGATGAGATACCTATTGCGATGGGGAATTACGAATTTTGTGGAGCAAATAGGTTTTGACACAGTTATTATTTAAGTAGTTTCCATGTCTTTTATTACAAATGTGTATATCAAGTCCGATTTGACGATCTACATTAGGTAAATTATTGCAAATTATTCTTTTCAAGGTACATTTCATATGGCTGCCCTATATATAGCGGCGAAAACCATACTATTAGGATTAAATTTCACAATTTTTACATTCTGTATGCATCATTGTCATTGTCAATAATCCACATGTTTTCAAATTATTAAATACAAAATTTACTTCCATGAGAAATCTAAAAAAAAACAGTCCTCACTAAATTTCCTGCAATAATCTTAATCATCGATTCAAAAAATAGTCCACTGTAAAACATGTGAATTAATAAGCACGCATGGGAAAAATAAAAAAAATTGCACGGCATGAATACATTCATTTAATGGCAATGTCGACTAATAATTAATTCTGCAGTCCATTTTGATTCAACTGACACGGACATTCGTCTGAATAGTACAATGACCTAAATTAAATAATTTCAATGAAAAAGTCTCGAACAGGCGCAGTTTCGGGAAATAAATAACGCTATACATAATCAACCTTATACGCAGTTTTTAATTATAACTGTAATAAATACATAATTTCATTTCAGATGTCGTATGAGCAAAACTATTTCGACATATATCGAATATATAATATGTATTCGTATTATATAAAGCACCATCAATAACGTAAATAGCACATGTCCAATTGAACAACAAAATAATTTAAAACCATCTCTTTTATTTAAATTATAATACAATTGCAAAAACTATTGCCTTTACCATTTGCATGAAATTCAACTTGATCTTTAGGTTTCTCATATTCGTGTAATTTCGCACATGAATTAGTTTCAATTCTAAATACAGACAAACAAACAAAAGTAATTATAGTGCACACTACAGGGAGTCAGGGGTGTGAAAGTAGGATGGAAACGAGACAGTATTGAAGAGATAAATGAAGGTATTTACTTAGAGTGCGTGGTGACAAGTATAGACTTAAAGTACGTATGTGG
This sequence comes from Geotrupes spiniger, assembly GCA_959613385.1. Taxonomy (NCBI): domain Eukaryota; kingdom Metazoa; phylum Arthropoda; class Insecta; order Coleoptera; family Geotrupidae; genus Geotrupes; species Geotrupes spiniger. Next base: position 20,005,299 of record OY390736.1, on the reverse strand, counting down.
GAAAGCAAAAAAGGCAGATTAAGGATTGATGAGGAGTCTGTGGAGTAAACGAGAGTGTAAGTTTGAAGAAAAGATGGAGGCATGAAAGACATGTGTAAAGAGTATATTTCTGTATGGAACGGAATATTTATGTATGGGCCGTGAAAGAGGAGAAGAAGTTGAAAACAATGTCTCAGGCGGAATTAAGTGGGGGTGCATTTAGAAAGATTGGTACAATGGAGGCAGGAAGAAGGAAGGTAGAATTGGGGACGTAAGATACAATGAAAGGTACAGGGATATCTTTGTGAAAAAATACCTGAGGGGAGGTAGTACCCTAGCGGAGGAGAGAATGATTGAGAGATGCGGCAATGAGGAGAGAGAGAAGAAATATGGGATGGATGTAGAGTAGAACATATATGGGATGGATGAAGAGTAGAAGTTCTATACAAAAGGTATGGACAGGCGGAAGCACTGGATGGAAGATGGAAGATAAGATAGGTTTAAGTGAGGAAGACAGATGGAGAGGTAAAAACTGACAAAGAAGAGAATGTGTTACAGGAAGCGAGAAAGTACAAAAAGAGAAAACGCAAGTGAAATCTAAAAATAAAGAAATGAAATACAAAGTCGAAGGTACGATAAAGAAGGAAGTGGAATAATGTATATAAATAAAGTGTATTTATTATATACCGGGTGGAAAGTAGCAAACCCGAACATAGCAGAATTGCATTGGAATATACGTTTATGCATATTCCTGCTCCCCATTTCCACCGATAAAAATTATAATGACATCAAATGAAAGAGAATAATAAACGGCGTCAATTGATACTAAAATCTTCTCTAATACCTTATCATTAGTTTTTTACAAAGCAATTAATATTAAAAACTCAGGTGCTATAAACTATGGGCGGCCGTGCTTCTGTCGGCACAACTCACTATTTGTCAGATTTGACAACTTCATAATTGATTTAAATTGCGTTCATACAAGTCTGATAAGATACATCATTATGAATGCTTATTCAGTCGAAGAAACGGTTTTTATAGTAAAAACCATTTATAGTGGTGTTGGACTTCGCACGGTACGTGATTTATTTTCTGTCAAGTTTGGTAACAGACCAATACCGTCGTGTCGACAGTACACGGCATAATAACAAAATTTTAAAGAACTGGTAGTGCCATTCCAAAAGTTAGAGAAGGTAAACTATTAATATCATTATTACATTTAGCAGTGCTAATCATTAAACTGGTCTGCTAGGTAACCGAAGAGTAAATACAGGTGAAAATCCACAATTGGAAGAAATGGTACTTACCATGATTAATATTGCCCCAACTTCCAGTACTAGACACATTGCTCAAGAATGTAATGTAACGCATACCACTGTAAAAAATATATTGAAAAAATATAAATACCACCCCTATAAATACAAGTATGTATGTTTACATTAAATAATGAGCCAAACTTGCAAAATACGCGTTATTGGGCGCAGAAAAACCCTTGGCTAAATTTAAATACCAGGACCCAATACCCAGAGAAAATTAATGTTTGGGTTAGGATTTACAATAACAGTATTATTGGTCCCTTTAAAATTGAAGGGAATTTGAAGTCTCAGACGTATTTAGACCTTCTTGACTAAATTTAAATACAAGGACCCAATACCCAGAAAAAATTAATATTTGGGCGGGAATATACAATAATAGTATTATTGGTCCCTTTAAAATTGAAGGGAATTTGAAGTCTCAGACGTATTTAGACCTTCTAGTAAATGAGATCGGTCATGCATTAGAAGTAGCTGCACGTGATGATCAGGAGATCTGGTTTCAACATGACGGCTGTTCGGCACATTTTAGCGTGAACGTAAAAGATTAAAAGATGTTACACATCTTCGTAGATGTGCTATGGACAATATAACTGTAAAAAGTCCTATATTTTCAAACAAACTTAAAACTTTCAAGAAATAATATGCGTTTCGAGATACATTTTATTATGAAAAGTAAAGAAAAAGGGTAAATAATATCATACTGAACTCTACTTTCCTCTTCCGTTCAACACAAATGCTACTATAAACTTTTCAATCGACAAATTTAAAAATTACATATTTATTATGGAAAAGGAAACTCCGAGAAATAATTTTTAGTGTTATATTACAAGACATAATTTTCTTTTAATACCATTACCATATTTATACGTTCATATGGGAGCTGGTAAAGTGTAATTTTTAGAACAGGCCTATCTTCAAATTTTATGTAGAATACATCCTCCTACAGTCTTTGTAAATTGTAGCTAGCTCATTTTTTTATAATAAAACAGGTGCGCAACCAAAGTGTATTTCACATGTACAAATTATTATGTATTTTCAATTTATTATAAGTTCTAACGTACCGAATAGATGGAATTCACTGCGAATGCAATTTAAATCAATTATGCAGTTGTCAAATCTGACAAATAGTGAGTTGTGCCGACAGAAGCACGGCCGCCCATAGTTTATAGCACCTGGGTTTTAATATTAATTGCTTTGTAAAAACCTAATGATAAGGTATTAAGAGAAGATTTTAGTATCAATTGACGCCGTTTATTATTCTCTGTCATTTGATGTCATTATAATTTTTATCGGTGGAAATGGGGAGCAGGAATATGCATAAACGTATATTCCAATGCAATTTTGCTATGTTCGGGTTTGATACTTTCCACCCGGTATATGAAATGATTATGAGCCTAATTTTAATGCCAAATAACGCTCGTTTTCCATTCCATATTCTTATATTTCTTAGATTATTAGAGATATCTTGAAGTCATGTCTTCTTAATTATTATAATACATTTTTTCAGACTGAGAAACATGCAAAAAGAATATTATATATCTGTCGAATATAATATTGTACCAAATTAAAAATGGCCAGCTGGCAATTTAAGTCAAAATCAACTGTGGATAAAAATCGGGCACAACTTTTTTGTTATGTTGTATTTGGGGCCATATTATTTAGTTCTAACTAGAGAAACTATGTAAAATATATTGGTGAAAATTAAAAAAGGGAATATTTATTATTAATTTAGCATTAATAAAAAAGTAAACAATAGGTTTTAAAATGATTATTGAACACGATAATTAATATGCAAAATAATAAATAATATTTGTAGCATAAAAAAATAATTTGTTTGCTATTATTTCTACTGGTCTCGTGGCATCAAGCTAATTTAAAATTGTGACCCTAATGCCCGGTTTCACAAACGCTAATCGGTTGTTAACGGCTTGTTAACGAATCGTCAAAGGTTTGCCGATTCCTTATCGAGTCTTTAATCCATCGTCAAATACCAAATGTATTTGACCCCATCGTCAAATATTTGACGATGGATTAAAGACTCGATAAGGAATCGGCAAACTTTTGACGGTTCGTTAACAAGCCGTTAACGACCAATTAGCGTTTGTGAAACTGGGCATAAATCTTCTTTACTTATAAATTGATCATATTCTTCAATACATTGCTATAGTTATTCTCTATTTTGCGATGGAATAGGTAGATTGGGAGAACTTGAACCACAGTCTTAAAATATTTTCGATAGGATTTAAATCTGGACTGTTTGGGGGCCGCTGCCGAACCTCGATGTGCCCTAAACCAGTCTTTATAAGTCTAGCTGTATGGATTGGGGAATTGTCTAAACAGAATATATTGTAGACATATGGAACATGATATTTGGAGTTTATTGTTAAGGCTCAGGAGCTTATCTAAGCTCACATGTTGTCTCCACACTTACCAGACAGTCTTTTAAGACAAATATACTCTTCACTGAAACAGATTCCATGATGACCTGGTTCCACTATTTCAAATTGTTAATATAATTTAAAGCAAACAGAAGTTTTTTACTGCTCATTAGTTAAACTTAAATAACTCTCTAAATTAGATTTCATCTTGTGTGAGCAGTTGCTCCATTTGAAACTAATGGACGATTACTAATATAGGCTACAAGTTCTATATACTCATCAAGAGTTTTTTTTGTTGGACATTCCTGTTCCCGTCCTCCTTTTTAAAGTTTTGTCCATGGTTTTGTAAACTAAAACAAATTATTCTATCGAAATAAAAATGTAGCGAAATAATCCATATTGACCAGTCTTTTTCAATTTTTGACGTAATACTAGAGTTTTCAGTTGTGAGGTCTCTCAGAGTAATTGTAGAAATTTTCATTGAAAATTATAATTACATTTGCACTTTAACAAATAGTATGAGTATGAAATGAATGGGAAACTATACAACATTAATGATATACTTTCTCATTGCATAATTATGCTATTAATTTTTAAAATGTTAAGCTTTTTATTAATTTTGGTTTGTTCAAATAATTGTAAATTAATTTAGTTTCAATTGATTTGTTTGTATTAATTTCATTCTTTAATGATTTTATGAACAGTCAATAATTTTCTTTCCATTTTTTCCATTTGAGCTTTAATGATCATATACTGCATGTACCTTTACTGCATGTATACTTGGTTCATACGTTGTGAGGTATATTTAACAGGGGCTGGTCCAGAAATCATGGAGGATAATTTAGAATATATCTTTAGAAATGGAGCAGATGCCGAGGTCACCAGAGTTCGCACCTTTAGACTTTTACCTGTGGGGTCTTGTGATACCTGCTGTTTACTACACGTGATCAAAAATATTCAAAAACTTTCAAAATGAATCACAACGGAACGCCATAAATGACATCAAGAAACGTTGTTCAAGAATCGTCCATTTCTCACCATATAACGAAAAATAGCTAATAGTTAGTCAAATAAAGCTTCTTGTTTAATTCAACAAATACTTAAATACTGATTTAATTTAGTCTTCTGACTTCACTTCGTACACTATTCAAAAATTATATAATTACGAAGTAAAATTTCTCTTTATTACTATTAAGAGAAATCAAATCTTATAATGGAATATTTCAATAACCCTTTATATTTTTTTATCTAACACCTTGTACTTGATGTATTCAATCTTTATTCCAGTTGCCACATACCCTCAGCAAAAAAATCATTGCCGAATGATTTTTTTTCTGAGGGTTCTGCAACTGTAAAATACAACAGGCCCTTTAAGTCATCAAAGGCTAAAATTCTTAATATTAGCATTGCAACCAAGACATGTGATATAAATAGCATTATAAGAAAAAACACTTACCTTGTCGGAGTCTGTTGTGTTGCCAGATCCAAACGATGTCAATGAATTTCGATCGAGGTTTTCCACACTTTCATCTAATGAGTTGCATTCCTCCATATCTCTGTAAGAAAAGTACCCAAATGTAATAATGAGTAATGATAATTTAAACTATTTATATGGTACAAGATCGTAAAGTGGTATTGTTCTTGTATTCTTCAGTGAGGAGTATGGCATGTGGGCAAAAATACTTCCTTATGACTAATGGATGTTGTGACAAATAGATGTTGACTCTTGTTTTAAAATTTATGATAATTAATAATGGCCTGTCAACTGTTTGTCATTCAAAAGAGAATGTAATTTGTTAAAAAGAAAAACTGAAAAATATAGCATTTCCTAATCTTCTGCAGGTAGCAAAATAAAAATCTCAAACTCCAGTAGTTGCATACTTAATCTTATTAATCCATAGTTATGTAAGGTTGTCTTATTATGTTACATTAGTGCTTTTTCAATCAAAAAAGCTCGCAATAACCTTATAGATTTGACAAGCATAAAATAAACTACGGCTTTTAATATATGAAGTTACTACTTCATGAATGATACGATTGCAGAGAACTTGTACATTTGCAATTAAAGTTTGGTAAACATAGAGAGTACAAATCCAATGATTAGGCTAATCAATGTTCAGAATTCTCTTGCAGCAATACTAAAGTTATTAGGCACTTGTATGGGGCTTTTCTCAGGTCGTGCAAAAATTGTCTATAGTTTTGAGAGAATAATTTAAATTTTAGTTTTCTTAGACTACCATCCTGAGTCTGTTTTTTAACCAATTTATTCATTGATATTCGACAATAGATATTTTATTTCAATTATATGTATTACATTTCTGCACTGGGTGTGAAAATTGAGAAAAGATTTGATTCTTGTACAATTTTATGTTAAACATTATCAAAAAGATAAAAAATCACATCAAGAGACAGATGTGAACACTATTGTCAACAATACATTCAAGTCCGAATTGTACAATGAGATCTTAACATAGGATTTAGTTTAAAACCAGATTATTGGACAAAGTGCCATTGAATTCAATATCTTATAAACTAAGTCTTATAAAGTTAAGGTTAAATTTACCTGCTAGATCTTTGGCTGTGAGGTTTAAGCTTTGCTGGACTCTTCGGAAGAGAGAGCGGCAGAGCACCACTGAAATATGTTTCTTGAATGACCTCTCGTAGCTTCTTCACCCAGAGCTGTTTAGAATCTAATGAAGAGGCTCTCAAAACTATCCGATAATCTGATATCGGAGCCCTTCCGGTCCAAACGGCGAATTTACATTCGTCACCTTCCATATGTTCGGTCACACCCAATTCTGAAGTCTGTAATGAGCCACATTAAACATATGTTAAAAATTCTTGAAAGCAACTTACCATCAATTTATTTTTGTAGATATATTTGACTTTTCCGGCGGAATCTTTAACTTCTTTGGTGAACAGTAAATATAATTCGAATAAAAATATGTGCCTGTCACGGCCTTTTCTTATAATTTGTTTTGGGTCCCATACACTAAAAGCATCTTGTAGAATAACTTCGCCGAGTTTATCCACCGATACATCACAGCCTTCAACTAAAGACAAATGCATCGCGTCATTTGCCTTCTTTGGTACATTTAGCATTACTTCTAAACCATCCTGTTAATTAAATTATATAGAATTAAAAATGTGAAACGATAACTATAACAATTTAACAACTCAAGCAAAGCAATAAAAAACGGAAAGAACTAAAAAAAAATAGATTTGGGATAAATATTGTTTATAAAGATTTAATTTTTTTATATTAAAATATAATGGAGTAAGCCATGTTGAGTTGTCAATTGTGAATTTTCCAAATATATAAAGTTTACATTTACTTACTTTTATTTCGCCTTGCCCTTCCTGACAGCAGGACTGCAAATCTTTGAGCAAAAGTTGATATTTAGTAATGCGTTGAACTGGTTTAATCAAATATGCAGCGATTGGGTGTTCGACTTTGTGCTTCTTTTGCAATTCTTCAAAGTAACCGCCACCGTGTAGCACCAGCAAACTATTCGATTCGGGTTTGTTTTTGCAATAATGGACGTACATGTCGAACTTGGTGGCCCAGGTAACGAAACAATGTCCCACGTCCTCGGGCATGGTTTCGTATTTTTCGAGCTCTCTCAAAAATATGGAGTTATGGAAATGATAAATTTCCTCAATGTTGCCAAAGATAATGTCCTCTTTGCCTACCAGTGCGTGCGGTATGTTATTGCTCGCACGCATTTCATGTAAAAAACATTTTATGCACGTTTCCAAATCTTTGACGTAGGTCCTTTCAGTTTGAAGCAACTCTGCCATTATAAATCTGAAAAGAAAAAAATATGCGTATTCCAGAGTACTTTAATTTCAAAAATCATAGTCATAGTCAAAACTTTTATTACTATTGTGTGGTACAGAATTCAGAATTTCTAAGATTCATTATTTTACTGTTTTAAAAATACCACAATTTTTGTGATATATTGTTTTTATGCAAAAATGCTAAGTATTTATTACAAAAAAAAATTATTTAGTTATGTATTGTTCAACAACCAAAATTGTGTAATAATAAAAATGTATCAGTGAGTGTTTCTGTCTGGTAGTCTTTCATATTATTTTTGGTTGTGTATGTGATGAGTGAAATTGATGAGACTTTGTAAAACTTTGGACAGAACTTCTAAATGGACTACTAGTGATGTAGACAACAAAATGGTCCTTATAAAATGCAGACAGAGATATAATTTTATTAAGTATTTCACATACATAAACGAATAGCAACTGATCCAGGGATAAACTCAAATATTGAAGATAAATAAAAGACTACAATGTAATTTAATGGAGCAGAAATTGAAATTCTTTTTATTTCAACTGAAAGAGCGAGCACACTGACAATATTTAGGCAAGCAACACATCTATTCTATTACTCCAAAAACATAAATAACTAAATAGTTGTGACAAGTTTCAAGGGCAAATTTATGGATTCACTTGCCCTAAGAGTGATGGTAAGTGAAGTAAAGAAGAGTTTTCGACCTCATTCCAGTCCAATATATTTTCCTGCAAAAGTTTAAATTACTGAAAGCTGTGATTGTAAACTCTAATTTATTAATAATTGTTGGACACTGTTGTATCTGAAGTATAGATATAAAGTAAGCCATAGGATTGAGATGAAGCAAGCTGGGTGTATGTCGATTTGCATTAAATATATTGTAGAAAATAAAAAACGGAATTGTATGTAAATATCCATTATTCATAACTTAAAAACTATTAGAAATTGAATACATTTGAGCAACAAGCACTTTCAGCAACAAGATGTATTTGTCACAGTCCTTCAATTGTGCCAGTATTAGCAAATGGGTATGCGAATAGCAAAAAGGCTGCATAAATGAAAGTGAATATTTAACAGGATTGCATCTCGAAGTTGGAAGCAAAAATGATTGCTAACCAGCCAATTGCTGAGGTTTCATGTTTTGTGTGTATTACAGTTGACCTGATGTCCTTTTCACAAAGAATCTACTACTCACTAGATGGTTTCATAAGTTCTCGGCATTGACCATACTAGATATTAGTAATAAATCAAATCAGTGACTCCTCACCCATATATACAAAAATACATTTTACAAGATCCCGGAAATTCAAGTCACTCACTGAGAATACATTCTATATTATTGAAATTCATATAATTCATTCACCAAGAGTAAAAGTATGTATGTAGGTGGTATTTTAATGAAGTTTTAACCATAGAATTTGCATATATTCGAATTGTTGGCAAAAAAATCTACTGTATAAGCATCCATCCACATTCCAAAAATGCAGAGTTTTATGAGAAACATATATATATTTTACAATTTTATATAGTGGGTTTCATTTTGGAAATTACACCAGGCTCTCATAATAAAAATCCCTCGGTGCAAGAATTAAATGTAAAGTGATAACATTGAAATAAATTAAGCATTAAAAAGAATTGTATAAATTTATAACCATCCATTTGAAATACATTAACTTACATTCATCCAATCCACATTATATCACACAGCGTTTACATTTTAAATCTGCTTTCCACTACACTGGATGAAGTTCCACACATTTATTTAAATTAATGTACATGAACAGACAAAACTCAACTAAAGAATGGTGCATTAAAAATGTCACCATGATAAACAAGTTACAGTTTTCTTTGCTGCTGAGACATTGACTTCACGCATACATAGCAAACACTAATTTAACAATGCCACTATACATATTAGTGAGATATGACATTGTATGATAATTGTTTCTTTAATAGACAATCTTTATCAGAATCAGAACATCCTGTGTGTGTACTAAATATTAAATTCAACACTTCCTAATTTGTGTAGCGACTGGATACTTTAAAGAAAGACTTGAGAATAAAAACCAAAGACAATAATTTTAAGAGATATAACTGGTACGACATTTTTTCTACTTTATATGTATCAAATAATTTTTTGTTTCGTGTTATTGACTTTTTTCAGTTATTAATTTATTTGCAAAATCAATACATAACTAAATAGTAATTTAGAATTAAAAATCTTAAATTTTGCTTACTCTTTTCTTCTAGCTGATCTACGTTTTTCTTCATTAAGTTCCTTTAACTCCTTCGCAGCTACTTTAGCTTCCAAGCTAGGATCAGAATTTCTATCTATCGAAAGTTCTTTCTTCTCACTTTCTTCAGCTTGTATTCCCAGAGTTTCCTCGAGCTGTTGTCGATAATTCTCCATTCTGGAACTGAAGTCTTTGTACCTGTTGTCGACGGCTGCAACCCATTGTTTAATTGAATTGGCATGAGCATGACCTTTTTCAACCAAACTATCTGCCAGCTGTATTAAAAGTTTGACACGTTCTCGTGTTTCTTTGGCCGTTCCTTTAAATTCGTTGTGCTCGCGTAACAGACTTTCTGTCTCTTCAATGTTGTTACCTAAATTCGTTGCGTGGGTTGTGAGATAACATTCACCCGTATCGTGGATCCATTCAATGGCTTGCTTCGCGGATCTTTCAAACAGAACAAACTGTTGGCATTGATCGAGTCGCTTTTTGCGTTGAGTCCAGTGTTCGAGTACTTTGTTCTCTTGAGATAAGAGTTTCTCTAAAATGGCTTTAACGCGACTTTCTTGATTTCCAGTGGCACTGGGATAATTATAGAACTGTAGGCTTCTGGTGGTGTATTTTAAAAATGTTTCGGCTGTACGACGCGCTAATGTACAAGCTTTTAAAAACGCTTCTTTTTGTTCCTGATGTTTATTTATGAGTTGAGAAATTACAGTTGCTTTGTCAACCCCACTTTGGGAGCCTGTTGCGCACCAATCTTCGTCCCTTCGGTACTCTCTTTCCAAACTGTCTAACACGGAACAAACCTGTTCCGCTGTTTTGTAAAAGTTCAAACTCGCCGTCACCAATTTATGTCTTTCTTCGGCGCAAGTCACCAGCTGCTGCCACCGTTTCGTAACCTCCTCCGATATTTCTCTTATGCTTTGCGGATCATAATGATTGGCGTTAATGAGAGCGTCCGCTCGATATTTAACTTGAACGGCCGACGTATGCGTTCTTTCGATCGCCACTTGAAATTGTTCGTGTTCTTTCTTAAGGAGTTCAGCATCTGATAAACTGCTTGGGATAGCAAAGCTGGCCAATAACATGGATTCGCCGTTTCGAATCCAACTGATGACTTGGTTGGCGTCATTCTGGAACTGGCCCAATTGAATGCACTGCTCCAGTTTGACTCGCTTGACTTCGGCAAGCTCCTCGAGATCCATTTCTCGTTCATGCAGGAATTCCAACAAGACTTGCACTCTGGTTTGCGCGTTGTACTGGGCGTCGGCCATGACGCAAATTCCCGAATTTTCGAAAACTTGTATCAGTTCTTGTCCTTGCTGTAGAATTTGGAATGTCGTGTTTTGCATTTGCGTGACGCTCTCGTTGTGCAATCGCAGAAATTGTTCGGCTTTCGTGATGTCTCTGGTCAGTTCGCAGTGTTGTAGTTCTTCGGACCACATTTCCAACTGCGACGATACCTGAACAAATGAAAAAGATATATTCACAATTCAAAAGTTATAAACATTTTATTTGAGTACAAGTTATTGCGAATACTATTAGAGCAGAGAAAAAATATCTCAAGTACATGATTGGGAAACATTTCTTAAATTAAATTTAATAGATACGTACTATATTAATTTGAGTAAAATGAATTACACACCTCAAGAGCATCTCGTTCAAATAGTCTCAATCGTAAACATAAATCTAGTCGTAATTTTCTCGCTGACCAAAGTTCTTCTAAGTCGCTTCTCTGTTTGGCTAAACGATCCAGGGCTGCTTCTACTGCTGATACAGAACCTGTTGAATCCATTTCACCAATCGACCTGAAACAATTTACCGTTCAAATTACCAATAATACGAAATTTATCATTTTAAGACTTGTTATCGTTTGTGTTTATGATTATTTTATTTTTGATGGTTTTGTTTGTGGTTTTTATATTTTGATTAGTTTTGGGCGTCAATGTACATTTTTACTCATTTATTTATCGTCTTACGCTTCCGTCTTTGAATGTTCGAAACAGAACAAAGCCGTCGGAACAAATTGCTCCCAATCATACCCTCAAAAATAATACACAATTAACAACCGTGACTTGAACATTTTAGCACAGGTGAGTGAACATTTGATATAATATTAGTACGAAGCAGTCGTGCCGCGAAGATATCGATAATTAACTGTACCTACATAAATCTGCAACATATTTTCAAACAAAGTAGTTCTTAGTTGGTAATACATAGCCCACATACGAATATAGACACACATAACAAAGTGCATTGCATCAACAATGATTCTAATTAAATACAAACCGCCATGACTATTCATTGATTTAAATTGATTACTAGAGGATTAAAGAGTTACGCAATAACTGATTTCTGCTTTGTAAAGTTTAATTATTGCGATGGAATTATACAGGCATTGACAATGCGAATTGTTATTTAGGTAAAAATTGAATTAAACGTTCAACTAGATTTTAATTAGTAAATGTTACATTACGCTGTATCAATTCATTAATTTTTGTAAATATTCTGTCGAAAATAAAATATAATTCATTTAAGTCAGTAATATGGACATTAAGTTTAATAAGAAATGAAGTAAAAGTTATCGATCGTTGCAATAATCAAATGTAACATAATTTGTGACCCAATATATCAAACAGAAATAAATTGTTTTCGTGAGCCAGCGCATTTGACATAATTTATTATACTGGGTTCGACTGCAAGCATATTTTTTTCTTCATTAAAAACATATATTAATTAAAACATTTTATTTAACATCATTTCTCATGTGCTTGACAACCGCGATAATGAAAGTTTTAATATCAATATGTCAATAACACATCATCACCTCACACTTTTAAAATAATTTAAACGGTAAATCTCAATTAATACAGGTCACCGTATCCGTATCTGTTTCGCAATGTTTTCAGCGCAAAATATGCCTTTCTAGTACGGGCGCATTTTTATTTCTTCGTGCACTCGTATTTCGTGCGAGCAAATCTTCAACGAAATCCTCCATCGACAGGCAAAGAAATTGGAATTCTCAATTGCTCGCGCATTTCGCGTAATTTAAAAAGATTGTCGCACGTAAAGTTTCATGTCCCAGCACGTGAATACAAACAAAATCCCAGTTTAGCATCGTTTTATAGATCTGCAAATACAACTCGGCTTTGCCATAAACACCGAACTTATTTGAAAGTGTCCGGTATCGCGAAATTTTATTTTAAATTGTGCTTAGTTTTCTTTTTGAATTATTACCGCCTCGGTAATTTTTATACCGATTATGCTAAGACATTAACAATAGTCGCAGTGAACACGTCAATGATCGAAAATGCTGTACGTTAAAGTTGTTTAATAAGAATGTGCATCGTTTCCACTTTGGAAACATCACACTATGCCCCTAATTAATTTTCCAAAATATCTTTGATAATTCGTACTACCAATACGATCTAAGGTTCGCCATGAAATGAAAATTTTAGTCACCTAGTGAAAGTATAACGGTTGTGGAGGGATATCTATTTGAAGCTGAACTATCCGATTTCATATTTCTGAGCTTACTTGTAAGCTAACTTTTTAGCACCAACAATTGAAGATAATCGTAGGTATCATAACGATACCCGATAACGTCATAACAATGCGATAAGGCAACGCTGTATCATTTTGACATCGACGAAATAAAACCCCTACCGCATGAAATCTTTTCAACTTTTAATAATTATTTTATCACATTTATGTTTGAATATGTTTTAAGTCGATTTATTACAGTGGTATTATTATTCTGGCTGTATTTGACGTTTTTATTGTTATTATTTGTACAGGTTACTAGTTGTTTTAGCTGAAAATGCAAAGACACAACACAAGGAATTAAAATAAATAAACCAACAATAAAGCTGTTAGCGCATTGTCATTTTTTCTAGTCAGATAAAATATACCTATAAATACAAATAGGCACTTACTCTACAACTGAAGAGCCAATTAAAATTCTATTAATAAATAGCTTCTGTTTATCTACTTGTTTAATAAATAAACCGAAAACGATCGCACGTCAACCAAATAATTTTTACTCAGTACGTTTATTAGTCAAATTTGTCAATTTTAATAAAACTTTCACTTAAACACAACATTTATTACTATCTAACTAATTGCTAATTTGATTATTATTGCGATTCGATTATTACAAGAGAATAAAAAATGCGCTCGTACCGGACGCATAATGAATTCAAAGTATTATCACTGGACTCGTTGGAATGCTGCACGGGCAGCGCCTCGTCGTGGCGGGAATTCTTTGCCTTTTTTCGATATTAGCGAGGGCAAAAAAATCAAACCGCAACGCCTTAATAACGCCCAACAAAGTTGCACAGACTAAAAATTTGAACCCACCTCGATCTTCGGCGTTCCTGGTTTTTCACGCGGCAAACCCGTCTATGGGGCAGATGAATCATTTTATTTTCGTTCAGCACTTATTCCCTTACACAACGAGAGAGCACTCTGCTTAAATGTATCATGCCCGCTGCTGTTGCATGTTCACGGTAGAAGGGAATGTGATCGCGTCGGGTGACACTTCGCCACTGCCGACAATTCGTCTAATTGGCTCAATTTCACTCATTAATAACGAACTATTTAATTAAAAGATATGTTAAATAATGGCTAGACGAATGAACTGCAATTTGCGCAAATATTGTATGTTATTATCAAATGAATTTAATTTGATTTTTTTTTCGTTAACGAAATTTGTGTAAAAATAGAATATTCTGCATGGATTCTTACTGAATGAAATAGCATAGTTATGCCGTGTGGAACCAACTTATGAAATCAGTCAAAAAAGTTACAGGATTTAGAGTATATATTTAAAATAAAATGTAAAAGAATGAAATTCCAAGGTACACCGTGAAATTGATTACGGGCGATTTCAATGCCCAATAGGGAAAGAAAAAGTATACGAGCCAACTATTGGAAGGCACAGTAAACATGCAGAAAGTAATGACAATGGTAATAAGAATTATTATAATAGTTCGCAATAGGGAGGGAGTTACGAATAGCATTTATTTTCAGCATAGAGACATGAAGGAACGTGGTTAGCACCTATTGGGAAAACGATGAACCAAATCGACAATCTCTCTAGAGTGGAAGCATTTACATTATGTAACAGATGTGAGGTTACTAGGGCCAGATGTTGATAGTCATTGATCACATAGAGGCAAGAGCCAAAATGAAATATAGAAAACCGATATTCAACAATATTATAACAGTGAGGTTGGAAAAAGTATTCTGTGGAAAAACTAAAGCAGGAAACATTAAGAAACGAATTCAAAAATAAAATTGATAATGACTTTGAAAGAAAGGATCATGACAATAACAACAAAAACAAAAATTGACTTACTTTGAGAAAATAATGGAAGAAGCACTGATATGTGGAAGTACTGAAATGTGGAGAACAACGATTAAGAAAACATGGTTTGATGAAGAATGTTAAGAGAGTTTAGTAAAGACACAAAAAACAAGAACCAAAGAGAATTCCACCCACCACAGTGAATATTATAAAACTTGCAGAAATAACCTTTGCAGGAAGAAAAATGGGGCTATTGGGAGAAACAAATGGAAAACTTGGCAAGAAGGTATGTGGACAAGCAAACAAAAGAGTTTTAGCAAGAAGTGAAAATCTATAAAAATGATTATACAAACAAAACTCTAGTCTGCCAAGCATGGACAATTACTAGGAGGAATATGTGAAAGCTTAAGTAAACAGGTGGACAGAATATTCCAAAAAAAATGGGCAGGAGAAGAAAGTGAATCACCAAGTAGGAACGATATAAAATATATAGTTAAGGCGTTAATAATAAGGAACCAGGTGAGAATGGAATAAGTGTAGAAAATGTTAAAGTGAGGAGGTAAGAAGTTGGAAATGATTCTGTACAAAATTATAAAAGAAGTATGGGAGCAAAAATGGAAAGAAGCTCTAATATGCCCAATACATAAAAAACCATAGCAACTGTGAAAATTATAGTTTTCTTAGACATGGTCTACAAAATAGTTGCAGTCGCAATGAAATAACAGAGTTAGAGATAGGAAAGTGTCAATGTGGTTTTAACAAAAATCGAACGGCGATGGAACAAGTTTTTGTAATAAAACAGATCATTGCCAATAGATCAGAATATGCTCATCTATATGGTATCTATAGACTTCAAACATACAATACAGTAAAAAGGGACATTTTGCATGACGCAATTAAAGAAATAGGATGTCCAGATGACATTACATGAGACAGAGTACATGCATGGGCATCAGGAGAGTTTCAGTGCAGGGAAGGGGGACCCATTAACAACGACTCTAATATAATGGTAGAAACAGTGGCAAGAGTTACAGGGCTAAAAACAAGGCATATGTGGTTGACATCGTAAGTTTGGCAATGATAAAGGATAATCTGGTAGAAGAACATAAAAATATAGAAAAAGACTACAAATGGATACAATTCAAAATAAACGAAACATATTGTAATGGAAGGTGGGCAAAGCGAAAATCAAGAAAAAAAGTTGGAATTTGAAACCAAGGTTGATTTGGAATACAAAATTTAACAGTAACCAGTAAAGGTGAAGAAAGAACAGAAGTAGAGAAAGATTAGGTAAGGGAAACAAAAATCTGGGATCATTGATGAATCTGTTCAGGTTTAAGGATCTATCAAACTGTTGTACGACCGGTAGTTACCTATGCAGGAGAATTATGGAATCTCAATCGCAGAGAAAAGGAATCACTGGAAATATGGAAAAGTAATATATTAAGAAGAATATATGGAGTGGAGTGATGGATGAGAAAACCGAATGAAGAGCTGCGATAATTGTAGGTATAAAAAGAAGACTGCGGGCACATAGAATGCACCAACAAAGGAATTTAATTAATTAATTAGAGGTATCACAGGAATGAGAAAAGCAGGAGGGCCGCGGATAAAATGGATTGAAGCAGTAGAAAAAGATCTTCAGGTACTAGGAATAGCGAACTTGAAGCAGTTAACAAGTAACAAATGCAACCAAGCCACGGGTCAACTAGGCCCATAGTCCTGATTTTTATATATACAAGATCTGTTAGTCTCGGTTTTGTAATTTATGTTTGCTTTGTCTTTATGAATTTGTATCATTTCCTGTACAAGTGTATTTTTATATATCTTTTTATGTTAAGGACATTGTTAAAATCAAAATTATGCTTTTCTTTTATTGTATGTTTTGATAATGCTGTAGTATCGCCTTTACCTGTAGAGTATTTATGTGAGTATATTCTACTTAAATATTGTTCTGTCTGTTATCCAATGTAAACGCCATGATAATCTAAAAACTGTATGCTTTTGTAAAGGTGGGGGTATTTTGTTTTGTAGTTAGTGTAATTATTTTTTGTTATTTTGTATTTTAATGTTGTGTTTTTAAAATAATTTTTAATTTTTTTATGACGTGTATGTAAGGTAACATTGTTGTTGTGTATTTTATTGATTGGTCTGTGAGTTTGTATTACTTTTAGGCATGTTTAAGACAAGAACAAGCTCTGTGAAAAAATAATCTACTAGGCGAGCTGGTTTTTATTTTTTGGATTCAGAAAACATAAAAAAATATCAGTTTTAAAATCTAATTGTACCTAATGCACCTACATTTTTTAATATGTTTCAATTCATAGAAATTCATTTTAAGTGTCTGTATAATCCTGGCGATGTTTTTGAATAAACGAAATGCGTGTAAATAGCAAAATAACCACAAATGCATTTTTCAAAAAAAAGGAAGAAAGAAATAAACAACACCGAAAAAAGTTGCGAAACTAAAAATATATATATACTCGGAATTATGAGAAGGTGCACGTCATCGATGCTTGGTTTATAATGCCAACATGTAGAAATTATAAAGTGCCATTTTCTTGTATTGGAATATGGAGTGAAACCAGGCCTATTTACAAGGCGATGCGAAGCAATGTTATAGATATTATTATTATCACTTAGTGTTCTATATTTGTCATGAAAAAGACGAAATGAATTTGAATCTAGGGTATTTGATGTCGTAAAGATCGACGAACCGTTTCTGTACGTTCTAGTACGTTTACATACGTAGATCAATCGACGGGCGTAGTATCTGGTATATCTGGTTGCATACCACCACATACATATACATACACACGCTGTCTGTTTGGTTGCATACGATCTTGAAGAGTATCTTTTGTGTGAGAAACATGTAAACATATAAAATTTGACGTCATTAAAAATTGATGACGTGCACGCACCTTCTCGTAATTCCGAGTATACATTGCATGCTGCTATTGATGCATTGAAAACGCAGCAAGCCAAAAAACCGGGTCCAATATGCAAAAACAACTCTTTGTTGCATATATTCTTGTAATAAATTTGCGATATAGTTGTATCAGGCCATACTAGTTATGGCATAAGTAGATCATTGTATTTTAGTCATAATTATAAATTAAATTAATAAAAATTAATTATTTGCTACTATAATGTCTTTTAGTTAACATTGCTGCGTTATTATAACAAAGAATTCGCAGAAACAACTTTTTCATTAATCTACAATTTACGTTTGCACTTGCAATTCATATAAACTGAATAACTGGACTAACGTTGTAATCATTTATTCATTATTAATGAAAATCCGTTAATCGACCCACCCACAATATATCAATTAATAAAATAACGATGAAGATCATAATCGATTACAAATTAAATATCTTGTTAATTGTTAAAAGAAAGAAAAATGTAAATTAAACGGCTGGAATATTTTAATTTATTCGAATAAGATATTTTAATTCATTATAATTTCGCATATATGTATTGAATCAAATATTTTTTAGGTAACTAAATAAAGTGCACGATTTCGTCGTTATGTTTGATACCTTTAACAACCTTTTTTAAATAATACAACACATTTTTCTAATAATTTTCTGGGTGGTCCCTTCAATTTAATTAATACATCAGAAGAGTGATATACCCTTTTATTAGGTTTAACACTTGAGAAGGGAACACGGCTTTAAGGGATTATTAGGGACTTTATTTAACACTTTCATGCCGGGTGCCACCAAGACGTTGTCTCGTACAAGCCAACAGTAGTTGCTGGATCCAACTGATTGCTTCATAAAATTGTGATTTACTAGTAAAAGATACCAGTGAATTTATGCGGAGATCATAATGCAGTGTTAATAATGAAATGAAATGCTGTTTTTAATATAATAAAATTTAATTGAGATTGCAGGAGGAAATAATTATAAACAGAAATAATATATTTTTAGAACAAACTAGAGCTTTCTTAGCGCCCTTAAATATTGTCAACATGATTTATTGTGTACTGTTACTTTATAAACTACGAATTTTTAACATAATGACCATATAGTTCGTGTGAAAAAATCGAATATTTCACAATATAATATATATGTAAATAACGCCCCAATAATCACTAATTATCATTATCACTAATTTTGATTGTTACTGAAGATTCCAAATTCGATGTTATTGTTTAATAATTCGACAAAGAATCTTTTACTATGTCGGGATTGCAATGTCGAACTATTTGTGTGGGTACAAATTTCTCGTCATTTTCGTGATCGGCAATCTCATAAAAACATACATATTTTTATAAGATTTACATAGTTTCAAATATATATTTCGGTTTCCAGGATATTTCTTGAAAATATTGCTTATTAGTGTACAACATATTTAACTTATATTAGTATAAGGAAACAATACTGACAATTTTGGATGCGGAATTAGCAGTTACACAATATAAATATATAATATAAAAATTTTAAAAAATACAATTTTCGTAAAGAATTCAATAAGGAGAAAAAATTAAATTTCACGGTGTATTCGGCTTTTTGCTATTATCAAAAATAATAGTTAGTAGTTATTAATATACAAACAATCACATATTTTGCATGATTTTCACTCTTTATATACTCGGTACGTTTGTACTGAGACTAGCGCCCGTCCTTTTACTATTGTTCCGTAATAAAAATTGTTACTAACTTGATACTGGTTTATAATGTAAAATAGAAATATTTATAAATTAAATGCACTTTTATTTCTGATCAGAATCAATAACAGCAACAATAATTTTGTGCTCATCTAAACGTAACATCATGTCTAATGTTAAGTTAAAGAAGTAACCATTAACAACGCAATTAATTTCAAAATCCTCTACGAAACCAACATTATTTTGGAAATAAATATCTCACATCCTTTAAAGTGCAAGATCGAATTTCGAATAGAACCGTTTCAAAGCACCAAACATTTACATTCGTGTCAATTAAAGACGAATTCGCCGTTACAGCACCACGTTTATCATAGCATTCGACACAAAAAAATTAAGCCCCGTTAATTATCACTAATTGGCATTGAACTTCTCATTCTAGCGGGAACTCTCACTTCGCATGAGGTGGAACTCGAAAGCGCGCGCGAGTCCTACTACACACACACAACACCCGCACTATATCTCTTACCCACAGCGCGCTCGTGCTTCTGACAGCCTGTCGGACCCCCACATGTCTAACAGTCTCAACGATACCGAGTAGTCTGCTCGAGTACTATTGCATTTGAGCTGCCATTCCGAGACATCTGCTTATTTTGCTGGAAACCCCGACAAAATAAGCAGTTGTTATTGTGTAATTTGGTAGACAGGTAAAAGAGGGTGGTTTGACAGCCGTAATATTTCCATCATATTTTACAGACGTGTTGATTTCTTTTATTATAAAATGTATGAATTTGTATCTATTTCATCCAGGCATATGATGAAACTTTTATTAAAATCAACTTTGGTTTAGGATTTGTCCATCATATATATAAAAATATATAAAAAATAAATTAAATTACCTTAAAGGGTAGTAACTAATGGAAGGCAATTTGTTTACATGCAGAGCACCGTACGGGATGATCGTCAATCAGGGTGAATTGCAACGTACGGTCAATATTGGTTTTCATTCAGAGCCTAATGCCATTCGAACGTTAGTGGTCTGCAATGGGAGATGCAATAAAATGGGATAATGTAATTTTTGATTGGCAAAGATGAAATCAGAAATACATACAATCAATAAACTATCAATTTAATGTTATTATGCTTTATACTTATACTAATCTACTAATTATGATATTTATGTATAGGCGGATAAACGGTGTTAAGAAAATTTGTAGAAAACCTAGAACAATAATTGTTGAGCCCTTGTGAAATTTAAATTTAAAACGTTTACATTAGATTTAATAAAATTTTTAAGTTTTTAATTTGACATAAAATTCACGTCATCTAATAATTCTAGTAGTTAAACAATGTGTGCTCTCCCTGTGAAAACTATTACTTTCTTATCAGTTCAATTAGTTAGTAATTATTTTCACATAAACTTATTAATGTGTTAATGAAATACAATTACTTTAGCACTATAAAAAAGTAGTAAGAAATTTAATTTCGGTGTCCGATATTATAGGTGGTCTCTCAATCCTTGAACGAGCGATCTATAAACAAAGCTTTACTTGTCTCAGTAACTGTTCATATAATACATTGTGAGTTCAGATTTCAATTAAATATTCTATCGCTTGGGATCATAAAATAAACATTTTTTCTTGACGTTGACATTTATTATCACTTTTAAGATAATTACTATCGATTAGCATTAACTGATACTGAACATTCAGAGAACACCTATTCATGATAAAATTAATTTCTCACCAATTTTCTTATGAAATATAAGAGTTATTTGGCACCAATGGAAACGAATGTTGGTACTTTGGTAATTTTGTGTGGGTATTTGTAAAAATTAGAATGTAGAAAAACATAATATTACTCAATGGTTATGACGAATATTGTAAAACCCTAATTACATAAATGCTCGGTATTGTTTGTAAATCGATAAACCAAAAAAATTCAATGCACATACATTGCTACGATTTCTTTATAGACAACTAAGCTAGCTGCACTTTGTTTTAAGAACCCCACGGAAACGGAAAGTTGAGTAATTCGTTAAAAAAAGTTCTCGTTCTTGAACGGAATTCGATGAGTTAACCCTTCGAGACTCAGTTCGACGTAAACCGACTTGCAAACCATAAATTATTCAAACGGCTAAACGGATGCTTGCTAATACCTTGAGCTTAGTTTAAGGGTGTCTTTTGGTGGCGCAGAGGCACGTGTGCACATTAACTCAACAAAGTGAATATGTCACAATTTCGATTTCGAGTGAGTCTGCGGTTTATTGGCAACAATCGAAATGCAGTTTCGTAACCGCACACCGTGAGCGACACATCAATGAGCGAATCCTGATGAAACGGTCAATAGTCAGCACGCATGTTTGCAATTTCCAGTGAGGAGGAACGATATCGAAAGTTTAATATTTGTAATTTTCACGCGACTTGAATTGGGAAAATTTAGGAAAGGAGTACACAATTAATATACCCTAAAAATTTACAGATACAGGTATACACATAAGAAAAAAGACTAAGGAATTTTTGTTAAAATCGATCAACTGCAATTTGCCTAAAGGGGATAGTTAGTTTACTCGTAAATCCAAAAATTCCCAATGATTATCTTATTAGTAATATTTATGTAGATCATTGGCACCTACCCAACAACTTGATCAAGTAAAAATACGTGATTTTATTTATGCTTTAGAGTTTAGAGAATTATATTGTGACATTATAAACAATACAGTAAATTTTCGCACGAATGTACGACTTTCCTTAGGATGTACAGTTTTAATAAATTGATTTCTATAATATATGATGTGATGTTTGAACATCATTAAAAAAGGGGAGACAGTAAAAGAATAAATAAATAATAAGTTCGCACAAATAAAAAATGTTGCTATAAAATGATACTTTGTAACTTCTTTGTGTCATTTAGGTGCCAGCTATGAACAAACGACAGGAGTTGAAACTATCATCTCCTAAAACAATGGCGTTTATAAGAGAAACTCCAGGAACCCTTCGGTGATCAGTCGGAAACTGAGCTCGAGTCATGTTTGTCAATATACCTAGTACTTTCATAAGTTCTGGTACATTTATTATGTCCATTACTGTAAGACATGCACTGAACAGACATACGCGCCATTGACAATTTGTGATAAATGAGAGTTTGCTTCATTTACGCGTTAAAAGTTTTTGGCGTACGTTATTTATAATTATGGAATGAGGAGATATTCAAAACCGTATTGTCATTGTTGGCCTAAAAAATGTGGCATGGAAACAGCCGACATTTTTCGAACGTTGCTGCCGCTCAGGATCACGCGTAATTTTGTGTATCGTGGTTTTAAATTGTTTGAAGATATGTATTGGTGAAGTGATCTGTCGTCCGCGCAGTGTCCGAACTCCCAGAGCTGTTAAAGCTGTGGAGAACCGAATTCGTAGAAACCCACCCCGGAAGCAGCAAATATTGTCGCCATCTCCTTATGGCGGCATTGAAGAAGAAACGCGAGCAAAAATCAAAAGCACTGCTTCGGCATTCGCCCATAGAAGAATTCTGTTTACAGATGAGAAAATTTTCACTGTGGAGGAGGCGTTCAACAAACAAAATGGTAGAGTACATGCTCAATCACCTCGACTAGCATCGGAAGTGGTTTATAGGGCACAAAGGGGTCACTATCCTGCTTCTGTGTTGGTGGTGTGGAGTCGCATATGATGTCACAAAGCTCAATTTCTGCGAAAAAGGAGTCAAAACCTCAGCTATGGTGTACCAATCCGACGTTTTAGAGATAGTTGTGAAGCCACTAAACAATACATTGTGTAAGAACGAACTGTGGACCTTTCAGCAGGGCTCTTCCCCAGCACATAAGGCAAAAATGACAAAAATGTTGATTGGCCCTCTGCTAGTCCAGCTCTGAATCCTTTAGATTATAAGTTGTGGTCTGTATTAGAGAGAATGGTGTGCACTACTTGTCACCCAAATTTGGAATCCCTAAAGCGTGCCCTTATCCGGGTAGTGGACAATTTTCCTACGGATTTGGTACGTACTACGATAGACGATTGGCCTGTCAGACTTCGGTCGTGCTGGAAGGCAAGCGGCGGCAATTTTGGGTAACCTTATTCTATTTTATTCTCAAATATGCAATAAATAAAAATCCAAAAATATTTCAAAAATCGTTTGTCATTTTGATTTTATCACGAGAAAACAGTGTACCAGAACTTATGAAAGTACTAGGTATATGTAACCCAAACTGTTCGGTCCCGCATATGTACATTTATTTAATTAAGTTAATTTGGATCCGCGCAAACCCGTATAAATATTCGTCACAATTATTTTTAAATACTTAGAATAGTTTTAGTATGGTCCCAAATTTACGACCCAAAACATGCACCAGCGGTCTTGGCAGATGCGGCCATATTTATTACTTATTTTTCCCAAACTTTAAAACTTAACCCTCTTGTACGTTCACATACAAAACCTTATCTATTTGCAATACAATTTCGGCCCGGCATTGGCAAATCCCCTTTCACAAAAGCCGTCATTTTACGACTGTTAAATTCATCGCTTCATCATTCAACACTGCAGTTGTAAATAACCCCTTAAACATCGATAAATTATTATATGGCAGGCACTCTCGGAAATTTAGATTTTCTAATCCGTTTAGAATCGGTGAACCAAATGTCGGGCAAAACCTCCCTTTCCTCCTGACCAATCACGACGAGTTCTTCGTCTTGCACCAAAGTGGGGGCATTTCATTCGCACAGTGTTAAAAGCGAACGTTTTCGCCCTTAACATTGAGTGTACCATCATTATTCAAGACAACAGTCGCAGAGTATCACTCCATCATTATTCAAAACAATAGTAGAAGAGTGTCTCATCATTAATCAAGACAACAGTCGAAGTGTCACACCATTATTATTCAAGACAACTTGAGTAGTAACAGAACAGTGTTATTCACTTAAGTATTAATCAATTAGCAAACAAGCCAACACATCGTAACAGTGCCAATTGTAATTGTGAAATAATTGTAAGAAGTGGTAATAAGTAGTGTACATAGTTAAAGGGGTTTATTCTACAACAAGCCTTCGAACGTTAAATATAGCCCAGACAGTAGCGACGCACATCGGTGGCGTAAAATACGTGAGCGAGAGACGTACTCGAAATTATCATCGAACTTACAACTCGCCACGAGTCGAGTACACGCAGTTCTTTAGTTCACGTCGCGCAAACACAAACATTCCAGAAAAAATATGGAAAAACAGATGCTTCCGGAAAATCTGCTCCACGTCAAAGGACGAGGGGCTGTCACTGATAAAAGGCGCAATGCAACATCAAAGACAAACGCTTGCACTAAAATAAAACTCAAACAAGATGAGCAAATTGAAGTAAGTAAAAACATAATAAACCAGTGTCAAATGCGAAAAATCTAGGGAACCGCCACTGCCACACGATGAAAAGTGGGACGCAGAAGACGGCATGGTAAAACAAAGAAGATATGGTGTCGCGCGTTCAATGAGAAAAATAAGATATAAATTAGATGTACTTAAGGGATATTAAGAAAATTGAAAAAGGAGTTACAACGTTGGGAAGTACGTATCGCGTCGAGTCGCGCCGGCGTGTAACTATAGTTTCAGAGCCACACAAAAGGACATAACAGAAATCGCACAGCGTGAAGAGAACGAGTACGGGAACGGAAAAAGAACATACGCGAGCCAATACATGACGGCTAAGATGTTAGCATGGAGATACCAACCCAACAAGGTCCACGAAAAGTATATTAAAAATCATTTCTTTTTTTTATAAAAGTGCAAGTCATAAAATCTGTCTGAAATAAAGAGTCAATAAAATGGAATACTGTAATGATATTTATGTAGAGGGTGTTTTTAAGCCCGATAGAACTTACGAAAGAGTTAGCTGTCAAACGAACTGTCATGCAAGCCATCCATCGAACTGTGGATAGATTTCATACTCTCTTAATGATGTAATAACACCAACACTTGTGGTGAAAATGTGGAAGAAGATCAAAATTTATCGAGTCGTCGTCGGTCGCAGAAATTGGGGCTCTGTCCGTCCACTACGTGGAAAATTTTACACAAAGATCTTGGCCTACACCCGTTTAAGATCCAGCTGGTGCAGGAATCAACTTCTTTCGCCGATTGGGCTCTAGAGCAGTTGGAAACTGATCCGATGTTTTATCGCAAAATTGTCTTCAGCGATCAGGCTCATTTTTGGCTTAACGGGTATGTTAAAAACAAAATTGCCGCATATGGAGTGAAACCAATCCAACACCCTACAGACTCCATTACATCCAGAAAAATGCACTGTTTGGTGCGGTTTACATGCTGGTGGCATCATTGGACTTTATTTCTTAAAAAATGAAGCCGGAGCTCGCGTTACAGTTACAGGTCAATCGTGATCGCACCATGATCAATGATTTCTTGTTTGAAAATATGGATTACATCGATCCGGGTGAGATGTGGTTTCAACAGAATGCCGCAACAATCGACTTATTGAAATAAAAATTTGGTGATAAGTTGGTTTCGAGAAATGGACCTGTCAATTGGCCTCCAATGTCGTGCGATTTGACTCCTGTCGATTCTTTCCTGTGGGCCACGTGAAGTCACTGGTTTATGCTGATAAACCAGCAACAATTGACGCCTTGGAGGCCAACATTGTTCGTGTTATTCGTGATATACGGCCAACAATGCTCGAAAAAGTGGCTCAAAATTGGACGTCCAGAATGCGCTTCGTCAAGAACAGCCGCGGTGGCCATGTGCCCGAAATCATTTTTAAAAGTTAATGCAATGTAGTGGTCATTCGAATAAAAAAAAGATTTGGATTAAAATAAAAATTTTTGTGTTGTTTTTTACAATTTAAAGTTCTATCAAACTTAAAAAAACAACCTTCATAAACAATTTATAACGTTATTAAGGAAAAATGAAAGCACCGTTCTAAAGAAAAAGCCATCATATTTTAAACTTTTGTTAATTTCGAAAAAATTTGCAAAATTTAAAATTCTGCAAAAGGAAACAGGAATTTGTAAATGTCGATAAAAATTAGCGCAAACAGATCCAGGTAAGGTGGCATTTAAAAGAAACGCCAGAAAACGATGATTAATAGTACCAGTTTCAGAAATCAAATAAAACGTGTTGAATATAAAAGAACGTGATGTGTCGTTAATAAAACATGCTAAGTCCCAACATTTGATTAGATAATAAAGAAGGAAGGAGCAGTGTTTTTTGAAATTAACGTAACCCCAGGAAAACAACTGTAATGCCCGGTTCCACAAACGCTAATCAGTCGTTAACAGCTTGTTAACGAATCGTCAAATCGTCAAAGTTTGACGATTCGTTAAGGAGTCTTGAATCAATCGTCAAATATTCGACGATTGATTACCTTGACGAACCGTTAAAAGAAAAATTACCATTGATTTGGATTTTACAAAAAATAACGAGTCGTTAAAGGCTTGTTAACTAGTTCACCATTTGACAATCGTTTGTTAAACCGGACATAAGTGTTAAAACAAGTTAATACTCCGTCCATCTGTTAATTCCACCCATCCAAAATAAATTTCAATAACGAAATCCAAAGAAAAGATATATTTCAAATTATGTTATATTATTCACCACACGAACCCACCCGATTCATTGATCCCAATTTTTTGTAAAAATATATCAATTTGGTTTGAGTAATTTATTTTTGTTATTAAGCGTTCGCGTATTTTAGTTTGTGCTTTTCGTGTTTAAAATTTCCATTCTAGATTTCACTTAAAAAGCACAATTTTAATGAAGAATTAAACTAATTACATCACATCAATTTATAAATATTATTAACTCATTCTCGAGATATTGCCTATTGCCTGTATTCGAAAAAATTGCCGTGAAAACAGCTTGAACTCTACTGTTCAATACCGGACGTACCAACGAAAATTTCTTCTTTTTTATTCCAAATTAAATATATTACATCAACACAACCGAATCTGTACGGTGTCAATCACGAATGGTGATTGACCTAGCCGTTCCACGCAGAGCGCACGTCGTTCGTATAGTTACAAGTTTGCGCCTCCCAAGTCTATTGCACAAGGTCGCCCGCAACGAAAGACACGTCCGTCCAGTCATAAACCTTAAGCTAAGCTTAATAACATGTTTTGTTTTAAGCGTCCAAATAACCAA
This sequence comes from Geotrupes spiniger, assembly GCA_959613385.1. Taxonomy (NCBI): domain Eukaryota; kingdom Metazoa; phylum Arthropoda; class Insecta; order Coleoptera; family Geotrupidae; genus Geotrupes; species Geotrupes spiniger. The sequence continues at coordinate 19,977,520 of OY390736.1, read as the reverse complement.
AGGAATTTCTAAAATATTTACAAAGTGTTACTTGATTAACTTTATAGTGCAGACTGTAATTGCTGACAAATACAAGCGACAATTCGATACAGCTGCTATACAATGTTGAAATTATTTGCGTCGATTTTCTGGCTGTCCCTTGCGGGTAAGTGTTGCTCTTGATATTGAAAATAGAATTTAACGGAGAATCATTTTAGCAAATCATTGCGACGCGTCCGATGCAGATACAGGTATGTTGTCTAAAGTAAAAAAGTAAACATCCTACCCAAATTAATTTATATTATCAATAAAATGACATCGGTTCTCATAATCTGTATGAATGTTATTGGTCAACTATATAAATCAAATGTTACTTAAAACCAAATAAATTAGCAGAAACGTAGTATAATAAACCAAATTTAAATCATACGAGATTGAAGAATCAAAATAAGGCATGAAAAAGTGTAATAAGAATATAAATAAATTGTCGTCGATTAGGTGTTTTTAAATGCCTTAGCATATATATTTATTGCATTTTCATTGTGTTTGGGATTAGTTTCATTTTTATTTATTTTATTTTTCCTGAAAGCGTCTTGAAAACACATGAAATTTCCGGACTAGTCTATAAAAATTTTACAAGACGCAAATACTTCGTAGCTATAGTTTCCAACAAATTGACAAACTTTTTTGTGGAATTTGTAAAAACAATTTCTAAAATTTGTAAATTTCGTCTTTCTTACGATTTCCAGTTAAAATTAATACAAAACATGTCAGTTATAGTTATTTACATAAAAGTCAGGAAAATGTCACATTACTGAAGAGGAGCTAAATTGAAAACGACGCACTTTGTGCCGAGTATTTTAAAGCTCCTAGTCAAGTAAGAGATTTTACTGACTTGTTTTGTATTAAATTTTTCCCGAAATCGTAAATCGTTTTTACAAATTCCACAAAAATCAAGTTTGTCAATTTTGTTGGTAACTATAGTTACGTAGTATTTTGCGTCTTGTAAAAATTTTACAGTACAGTTTGGAAAATTCAAGTTTTCTGCGCGTAAACAAGCAGGAAAATGTTGTTTTCGAGACGATTTCCGGAAAAATCTCTTACTTGACTCGAAGCTTTAAAATACTCGTCGGCACAAAGTGCCTCGTATTTCAATTTAGCTCCTCTTCAGTAATGTGAGATTTTCCTGACTTTTAGGTAAATAACTATTAATGGAATAATTAGAATAATTAATACATTAGAGTATATATCGTTTCCGCCAACCCAGATTTCCAAAAATAATTTTAATTAGGCACATATGTTTAAATAAGGGTATTGCAGTCAAACAGTTTGTTAATTTAATCCTTGTGTTGCCACCCGGGTACCCATCGGCCTATGTTTTGTTGAATATTTTTTTCCATAAAAGTTTGGCCAAAAGCTTCTCGTATCCCCATGCTTTGACCGATTACCTATCAAAATTTGCATTCTATATATTAAAAAAAAAAATTAACTAACAAAATTTTGCATTTGAAAAAACAACACGTATGAGCCACCCGGGTACCCAGGCACCCCGATAGAAAAACCATAACTTTCGTACAGTATATCATACAAAAAAAGTTTGTTGTAAAAATATAATAAGTAAATATGGAATAATATATAAATAATAACAATATTTGTTTATTTCAAATTGTTTATTTATTGAATATTTTGAAATGTGTTGTACAAAAAACATAGTTTGCCGTTTTTTGTACTGTAATATACAAATACTGTATGAAAAATTACAAAAAAAAATAATTCAATTTCAAAATTTTACACAGAAATCAATGATTACAATGCAAATATTTTGTGACCTTTGCTGTGTGCTGATCACATAATTTAATTGATATATTCAGGTAGGAATGTCTTCCTAGAATATGAATAATTAAATATTAATCGAATGCATATAATTATTCTAGTTATAATGGGCTTTTATCAAGAATTTGGCGGGCGGTGTACCCGGGTACTCGGGTGGCACACGCTGTGAGTTTTTTTGGGTGGAAACACAAGGGTTAAGCCAATTTTAATTATATTTCATACTAAAATTGAAACATGTGTGTTTGTTGAGTAATTAAAATTTCAACAAAAAATCAATAAGCTTATTGAAAGGCATATGGCGTTAGATTTATAATATAACAATAACGCAAATATATTTAAAATACGACAATACTTATTTTGTTTTATTAATTTTTCAACAATTATAATTACATGGTATAGGCTATTGTGCTAACTTACGATCTAAAGTGTAAATTCACGGAAATAATAGAACGAGGACCAGTGGGATAGCAGATTACCACCTTATTTTAAGTTCGTGTTGTAATAACCAATAAATAAATAAACCGGCACCTGTAGTTATCCTTGAAATTAGTTTTCTACAAATATATTTTTTTAATGGGAATTCTTTTTATGGCTGTGCGGTTCTCCTTCAAATAACGTTAAATTGTCGGTTGGAATTATTAGGTGATAATCGCGTTTTGTGCCCATTTGATTATAATATACAATACTGTATCAAGGAATCGTCGGCAACGAACGTGTTTTATGTACTCTACAAACTGCACATTCTTGATGCTGTAAAAGTGCTTGGATTGATGTGTCATTTGTGCAGGCTTTTAAGGAAAAAATATCCGAATGCGGGCGGATTTTGGCAATACAATTAAGGACTTGTCAAGCAATTAACGACTCTCTAGACTTGACAATGTACTTTTTATGGATGAACGAATTTCTTGTGCGTTCACATGAAGAGTATTTCGTGTAAATAAATAAACAATGAATTATGGCGAATGAGACAAAATGCGTCTGCTGTTCGAGGGTAATCTAATATCATCTATAGATCACGTGAGGTGTCTAACAAATGATGCATGGATGCTAAAACTAGATTAATTAATCTATATTAATCTATAAAAATCGTGCACTTATCCAAATTGTTCTAAACTAAGACTTGGTATTAATAACTTGATGCCGTAATTGTAGTACTACAATTTCTTGTCAAGGAAATTGGGTCCACTAAAAAATAAATGAGAGGCAGACGAGGAAAATATATATACATAATTACATATATTTACCAGAGCGAAGTGAATGAGAGAAGAGTACAACAATATAAGGCAATTCTCAGACAGTTTAACGATATGACCATTTCAGCGATTGTCAAATAGTGTTATATTTACATTTTTTGATGATAAAATATTTTACATCTGTTACATTTGTTAATTTTGATACGTTTATAAGGCTATTCTTGACATTAATCACATTTCAGCAATTTCACATTTTATTCTCTTAGGCCATTGTCTTTTTCGTATTTTTAACATGTCTGGTAATTTTGATATTTTTAACGTGTTTACAAGTTTATTATTTTTTGATTAAATTAGTTTCACCTTGTGACAATTTGATAAAAGTTAAGTATCGTTTTGTACTTCAGGATTCTTCAGGAATCCAAAATTTTCACAATTTAGATTTTTGACGACGTAAAATTTATTCAGTTTTTGATAAATTTGCGACATTTGAAATTTGTATTTTATAAAATTAATTTTTGATTATTTTGACGTCCTTTACTTTATTTCACTTCACTTCACAATATTTGTATCTTCCCCAGCTTTTGCATTTTTATTGTAATTTATACAATGCATGCATTTCACAATTTTGGTAATTACATAATTTTATTTTCTTTCGCAGTGTTAATACTTTTGATACAACGTTTTTTTTTTATTATTTAGACCATTTCTTGTCTTCGTATTCGCTTCATAATTTCGTCATATTTTTTTGCATTTCTGAAAATTTTCAGTGTGTCACTGTGACAATATATTTCATGAATTTGATAAATTTGCTAATTTTGCACAATTTTTGGTCAATTTTACTTTTTGATAATTACATTTCATCAATTATGGTATTATTTTACATTTTTGATAATTTTGTCACACGTGACAAAATTTTTTCAAGTGGTACATTGATCATTTTAATAAGTAAAGTTTTGACAAGATAATTGAATTCTCTAAAATAAAGTCCTGGGCGGAATATATCTATCTATAATAATTAAGAAATGGCAAACGTTCAAACTCGGACTTTTCTATCGAGTCCCGACGCGACGGTTCGTTCATACGCTGTCGAAACGGTAGAACAAAATTGCTCATAAATAATGTTGTAGATAATAAAATTGCCGAATACAATGGGCTGTGTTCCGCTAAACATTTTCCAAACGCCTTCTGCTTCAAAACCGTATTGCGGTTATTTTTAAATAATTGCAGCCTTGTTAAATTCGGTTGTGAAGAAGTAAGAACAATAAACATGATACTAGACACATGATACTGGACACATGATACGCTACGTGATAGGGCAGATAATGTGGAAAGCAAACATAATCGGAATTCAAAAAATAAATGTTTCAGTCTTCAGTTGGATGAATCTGATTGCGAAAACGATGCATAACTAATTTGTTTTGCAAAATATGAATATAAAAATTATGCCCTTTCTTTATTGCAAGGAACTACAAAGAGCTACGGCAGAAGAAATGTTTAACTTGGTAATTTTTTACATCATGGGAATATTTCTTGGGAAAATTGTGTGATGGAGAGCTCGTGCGATGGTTGGAAAACACAGCGGCTTCTATCCCAAATCAAATAAGTCTCACCCAATGTAACACATGTTCACTGTATGATTCAAAGCGAAGTGAAAAATATGCCACCGAACTGAAAGTTTGTCTTAGATACTAGAGTTAAAATAACACATTTTATAAAGGTGTTGATCGAGTTGAATTTAAGTCTTCAACGTGAAAAATAAATATATTTATGGCCAATGATAAAATCAAAGCCTTTACAAAGAAAATAGAGTTGTGGTGCTCATACTGCAAGGAGATGGGTTATTAATGGTATAACAACTCGATACATCTTAAATATCATTTAGTACTTATTTTCCATACGATGCTTCTAACTCTGAACGAATTCGGATTCCCTTTCAGTGTGTATTACCCAAAAATCATTTCAATTAAGCGAAAGACTCTTTGATTTATTATTTTATGGAGAAATAAAATTTGTTTTCAAAGAGTTTGAGTTGAGTAATATTTGGCTTAATTTCTCTATCTAAAATCTAAATACCGAAACAAATTAGCAATAGAGCCACCTTTAATACTCAAATTGAGCAAAATAGAGCCAGAAATGTCACTATTTGTCAACAGGAAACAGGCTCATAGGTCTCATCAAATATCTTCCTTTTGTAGTTTCATAAATTGATTTTTGTTCGTACGTGTTATACGCCATATTTTAATTTTAATAGTTATAAGTGATAAATGCCGATTCTTCAACCTAATATTTAATAACTACATAGTTGATTTTCAGTTTATGTACTTGTTTTGACAACAATGTTTGTTTTGAACGAAATAAAAAAATAAATTAACACCTTCTTGATTTTTGATATTACATTAGTCCTGAATTTTGAGCAATTAGAATTAGATTATTGATTATGTAAATGTTGGGTCGGCATGTTATCTCGATGTCCCATGCACATGGGTTGCATACCAAAATGTTTGAATACCACTGCTATAATGCCACAATCTTTCTTAATAAAACTGATGGTTAATATAATAAATGCTTAAGAGCCGAACGGGTTTCTCGTTTTCATTCCACTTCTTCCATCCTTGGTGATAATATTATTTTTATTTGGTGATTATTATATATTTTTGTGTTGTAACATTTGTTGCGTAAAATATTCGGAGAGTAATTTGTATACCTGTTACTTTGACATTTGCATTTTTGCCCAATATTATATTGGGTGGATATAATTTGGTTGTGACATTTGTGTGCCAAAACACATTTCTCGCAGGAAATATTTTATTTTGTTTGTGCATTTATATCAATTTGAAAAAAAACTGTCTTACCTATAAATGTATTTGACATTTTATGAACATTATTACTCGTTCACTTATCGACAGGCTTTTTAACGATAACTGCATTTGCTGTTTATTTATAACCGAAATTGTTCACGCTGCGAAATTCAAAATAATAGCGCAATTTCTATTAAATGCCGTTACGTTCATTGAAAGCATCATAAATATGGCTTAGCGTTTCATTTGCTATCATTTCCGTATATACTGTTAATTCCGCATATTTCAATTTCCTTGCAGATTATTATTGGAAAGATTATTACAAAGGCCAAGTACCGACCGACGCTATACCTGGAGGGTTCGATAAAGACGGTGAACCGACCTATATAGGGGGCGTGGTTCATCCAAAGGGCAAGGGTTTTCTTCCAGCGAATCTGTATCCGGGATCTTATGCTATAGCACAAGCGGGACTCCAAAATACCACCAACCAAGTTCATACTCACACGGAATACGTGAAGGTATCTACCGCGACAGGAATTAATTCGTGATTACTCTCCGTATTTTCGCAGGTACTCTGCAGCAAGCACCACAAGCGCTACAAGTGGGTTCCGACGAACATTGACAATATCTACACGGTGGACGGAACGCTCGTCAGGGGAGGAAAAGAATATAATTGGGAGCTGTATTTGGGTAGAGCTACATACATGGGCGAAATGAAAGTTGGAAGAGTTTTTAAGCCGCAGGATCAGTATAAGGGATTGTGGTTACCGGACAGCGTTGCCAGTGGACAATTCGAAAATTTTTTGGATTTCGAAATACTAGTGTACAACCGGCCGTGCGATTCATGCTGGAATGCGTAATATAATTCGAATGAGAGAACATTTCCATGAATCATATATTGAAATTAAAATTTATTTGCAGTTTTATTGTATCTCCTTAAGAATGTCATGCGCCCAAAGTCTTGGAAAATTATTTTTAACGTATTCATTAATGTGGGCGCTACATGTGCGTTCCCAATTTCAGGCTGAACAGTCAACATGTGAAACGCAATTATATGAGAAATTTAATTAACTCGCACAGTATTTGTTACACCACGAAAAAATAAACTTGTGCGAAAATGTATAATAATTATGACGCTGAAACTTTTTTGAAACTCTTCTATTATGAGTGAGTTTTGCGAAACTGATAGGTTCTCAAGATAAATTTAAATAATTTAAATATCCACAAGTATATCTTTTAGCTCCTTTGTGGCAATGTTTATTTTTTTTTAAAATTTGCTAAATATTATTTGGTCATAGTAATTTTCGATGTAAATAATGCAGAAATATTAATTTATGCTTTATCATTGAAAATATAATCCGTTGTGAATAAATTCAATCATTCCCAATCCGCCCTCCCAATTTAATTATAGTGCAAGTATAGATATATTTACTTTTACACTATTTCGAGTACATATCGTAACAGGCAAAATAGATCTACTAAATCGCATCTTATATTCAATTCAATTTTCTAATACCATTGCGAATTTTCACAAAGAGAATATCTTAATTATTCATCGCATACCCATTAAAGCAAAGTTTATAATTCCATTTAGTGTTTTAAGAGCCAAATACAATTAACTTTTTCAAAGTGAGTAGAATTGATAATTGAAAAATTTTCATCTACATTGAGTTTTAAGTAAATGTGATAAAAAATTGTTATCGAACGTTAACACAAACTTAACAACCAAGACAAAATACGGTAAATTTGAAAATTACGATTTTTAATTAAAAATGTCTCGTCTATAAGAAATTAGCGCAATGCTTCTCGTGTTTTTAAAGTAGACATCTAGCAATAAAAACCCACCTTATGAAACTATTTCCTTAATACATGATTGGCTTCTCCGTTGCTTTAAAGATATTCTAAATAATCAAAGGAAAATATTCCATGTACTAAAGTATCCTTTAAAAATGATTAAAAGTAGCTTCAAAATACTTTTTCTGACACGATAAGAATTAAACAATACAAACTTAACCTCATCCGAACATATATTATAAAGTAATTTTTTGAATGGGATCCAGTCTATGAATGACATGAAAGAAACCAACCCTTTGTATTGTGGTAACAGGGCGTAATATTGGTATATGACAAAATACAAAATCTTTACAACAGCATTATATTTGACTATGTAAATCGAATGGTAGAGATACAAGGGAGTTCGATTTAAGTTCGAGCGACTCTTCGAGCCATTCATTCGGCAGCGTCGGTTCATACAACAAGTAAGGTTAGTATCAATCGCGCCGATTGAATCGTGTGGTGACATAGTATATATGCAAAAATACTACCTTGCTAGATAAGCAATTGAGATATGTAATAGACCACTAATTAAAGCCATAACATTTGAAGAAAGTGTATTATTGGAACTCGCGAAGTGTGAGGGCAGTTTACTTCAGTATCATAAAGGCAAAGGTGATTATATAATATTATTTCGCTCGAAGATAACACATTATTTTTAAATAACGCATTTAGTATTACATAAATATGCAAATTAGCAATTAATACATAAAATTATCTAAATAATATGTGTAATTATTTATAACATTAATAATACAATATTACAGTTATGTATTATTATTATGTTATTATAAATTATCTGAAACTTTGAGTAAAATTACATGTTGCGAATTATATTACCGTTCACAATTCCACTTGAGAGAATTGTAAAAACATCTAGACAAAAGATAGCATTTGTACACGTAGGGACTTATCAGATTTAGCAAATGATTGCTATGAGCTAGTTGTTTTTTGTAAACAAACTTGTATGTAGTTACCTATAATATAAATACATGCTGTCTTATTTTCTAAATCGATGAGGACGCTATGATTTATAGGCTTCTGTAATTTTATTATGTACTTAAATAAAGCTAAAGTTTATATCAGCAATTACAAAATAACATATTTTCTACAACAAACAAGCATCGCGTTGCCACTGGTTGAATATATAATTATTATGCCTGAAACTATAATTTGCAAAAACAACGACCACAGAAGCTATTAATTTCCATGTATATTAATAGCGAAAATAAATGTTATTGTTAACAATTAGGTAAACAATATATTATGGAATAATAGGTATGGCCACGAAGTAACATAATACATAAATGTAATAATTTATTTTTACGCCGTCCATATGTATGCCGCGTGATATGTTCATTTTCATCGCGAAGATTTTCTTGCAGACACATTTTCCATTTCCCTTCATTTTTATGTTCTTAAGCTTATTGTATAAGGAAATATAGTAGTAATGAAAATTTTCGAGGTCGAGATTGTAAGGGATATACACGAGTCTTCCCTAAATCGATTCTGACTTATTCATGACGTCTTTGCGTGTGTTTGTATGTGTTACTGTGTGTTCGCCTAAACTAATGAAGTTAAAATTATGAAATTCTAAACTTAAGGTTTGTATATAGCTGGGAAGATAAATATTTTAAAAGCATTACCTCAACCGAAAGTGATGCTTTACTCTTATACCTTTTCTTACCCATTTCCATACTCGAAAACGGTACGAAAAGTGGTTCTTATAAAAATGAAAGATTCAAATTTTAAACTTTTCATTGAAAAGTTCTTTCAAAAAATCTACAATTCCTGGAAAACGCTGTTGAAAAATTCTTTGTAGTTATAAATATTCACGGGCGCGATCGCAGGGACGGAGGCAGTCACAGTTGCTGTGCGTGGCTGCCAAATGTAACTATCCTATAAGGACGTATTCACGAAACGTTCGCGATTTCGTCTATCATCGTGATCGGGTCAGTTTGCGGGAAATTGATCTAAGTATAAGAAAGTTCAGCGTGAATCGCTTCAGATTTTTTCCCTAGTTTTCAAAATTCACCGCCCCCCAATTATCCATATATTCTTTTTAACCCTTCGTAACAGGGTTTCTTGGTGTCATATAAGTCCCCAAACCCCAGTGCTTCCACATCAAAAACTTTAAAAAGAATGGCAGTCTTTTCAGTCAGGACTGTAGGGCAGATGATTTAATTCTGCGAACCCTAAATCCTTCAGAGTATCTTGGACAACGTCGGCATGCAAAACCAGAATTCCATTTTTTAATTATCTTTGCGTTTTTCATTATGGCATATTGCAATTTACGTAAAATATCAGCATAATAGTTTAGTAAAATTGTCCCAAAAAATAGTGGCCATAACCTTGCCAGACCTTGGACCTTAAACTTCTTTGGTGGAGGCGAGCCCTTGTGACTACTGTTTGCTTTCAAAATGTTAGCGATGAACACCCGATTCATCACCTGTTATAATTTTCTCAACAATTTCTTCATCTTGTCTTTTAGAAAGCTCATGAAATTATTAAATTGTTTATCGAATGGAGTCAACATTCTCGGTACTCATCTCACAATTATTATGGATTATGGTCCAAACACGTTCCCTTTTAATTTTCTAACTTTCGGCTCTCACATCGATTTTAATTCGCCGCTCTTTAAGAATCAGTTTTCTAATGTTTTCTTTGGGAAATGGCTAAATTTCGTCGACCACTTCGTGGATCGTCTTCAATGGACCCCCTCCCCAATTTAAATTGCTGTGATCAAAATTTGGCTTATAAAAATGAGAATGTTCACGGTGAACAGAGATATTTTATGAGAGCACGGCGCTTAATTTTTTCCATTATTAGAAAAGCCACAACACGTCATTAGAATAAAACTCTACGAAAGGCCACAAACAAAATGAAATTTCGACTATTATGTGACAATATTTTGACAGTTTAAGGGAAATAACAATTTAATACAAATTTTCACAGTTAGGTACCTATAAGATAGTATAATGCAACAAATAAACGATGATAGATGTACTACAAGCGACTACTTTCATTTCCCGTAGTTGTGAAAGAGTGTGAAAAATTGGCTATATTCAAAACAATGTTGAGAGAATTATGGTATTTAAAATCACCATAAATTATTTTTGTATTTTTCTTTACACACCTATATCTTTGCATATTTGATAGTTTCTAAGATTTTATTTCTTTTCCTATTCGTAAAACTGGATGTAATTTCTCTGACTTCTTCACATATTTTTGAAAATATCTTATTCTAAAACGGGGGGTATCAATTTCTCAAATTTTCCGTCCATTGAACTGGAACAGCTCAATTTTCACCTCTCATTTTCAACATGTCATCAACTTTATTTATTTTATTCCTGTTCAACTTTATTGGAACCAAAAATTCTTTCCTATCCTCTTTATAATAAGTTTCAAGTGCGTGTAGCTCAAGAATCCCAACGAACTTGCCTCTTCCCAACCACGTTCTTTGTATACATATCTAATATTCTTATCACGGGCAAATTTATTATAGCTCGTTATTGTACTATTCATCATTCTCCCGAAAATAAAGATGACAGGAATGACAAAAAATGGAGAGCATGGAGGTAACTCCGCAAAATATCAAAAAGAAACAATCGAAAGAATATAGCGATACGAGCAAAAGGATTGAGACTTGAAACTGTTGATAAAACAGACCTCAATATTGTTTTGAGAGGGTGTTCAAAGTGAACGTATGGGTCTAATTCGAATTGAAACCTTTGACAATAAGAAAATAAATGCACTGAAGTCTGTGAATTATTTATTAATTTGAGATTATAAATACCATTATTCCCTCCCAGAATATGTTTTATCACATTTTAATATATGTACGTATTTCGACAACTATGTTGTCATCGTCAGTTTTATTGGTGTCGAGACTAATAAATGTAAATAAACATAAAACCAATACTAACGCTAGTAAAAAATATAACACAAATAAAATGCGCTATATAACAATTCTTAATCTGAAATGATTAATTTAAATCTATTTCGAAAAATATAAATACATCCAAATGAATTATATAAGACACAATTCTTAACATTTGTATATTATTTAAATTTTGAAGACAGGATAAAAATTTTCATGCATGGAAGCAAGTTAAGAAATAGAAAATATAGCAATATTCATAGAAAGTGACTTAACTGAAAAGGAAAGGGAAGGCTAACAATGAACAAAGAGATATGAAAATGGAACGAAAAGAAAAATGGATTACATAAAAATAACAGATACAAAAAATAGTGAAAGGAAATCGACAATTCACAAACGATCATTGGATGCATTGGTCGGGAGTTAGTTAGTTATAATGACTGCACTGCGACCGCAAGGGTCTATTGTGGCTCACAACTATTTGTAATCTACCATCAATTCCCATTCTCTTTAGATAAAGGAGGATTTTAGAGTGTAAGATTTTGTCAAGTTTGGCCAGCCAGTGCAAGGGCCGGAAAGAGATGTGAGTATAGCACACCAGGTTAATAAACGACTGGTATCAATGGATAGCAAAGAACAATGCTGATAAAAACATATCGACCAAATAAAATCGGGAAGAGGGAAGAAAAAGAGAAAAGGGATTGCAACTGGAGATGACAGAATCAAATAACAAATAATGTAATGGAAGACTTGGCAATATGAACGAGGGAATTGAGTGGTGCTTAGAAAAGGAAACGTAATAAACATGAATGTAAAAAGGACAATAGACCTTAGCCTGGAAAATTATTCAAAAATAGGACACACACGTAAAAACACACACAAAATAAGGAGTAGGAAGAAAATGTTGATAATTGTTTACTTTCTAGTCGACACAGAACTATGGAGTAATGTAAGATATAAATGTAAAAAAATGTCCAGAACTTGGAATTGGTCATTTTTCCTGACACTAACACTTAAGCAGGAAGCCAGGAAGGAGGGGAAGATGAGAGAAGGAGGTAAATAAAACTAAAATGTTACACATTGACTCTGATGATGAATGTGAGACAAATATTCCAGAAAACATTAAATGATAAAATATAAGATATAGGAAAATCCACTAAAATTAACGTCGCTTAAAATAATTTCAGAGTAGCAGTGTCACAGGGACCATTACGAAGTTGCGGTGTAGCATAGATAGTAAGTAGAAATGTCAAATGAACAGATTGGTGGCCAATAGAATGAAAGAGAAATAGAGGCGGTTAAAAAGGTACAGGAGAAGAAAAGGAAATGAAATATTTACTAGGCAAGAGAAACGATATGCACTACAAAGAGTAGTGCTTATCGTCGGTACACACAAATCGAGTAATAAAAGAGGAAAAGGAAAAATCATTGAAAGTCCTTGGAAAAGAGAAGAGAAACAGGGATAATCAGATGCTATTTCTTTATAATACTTAGAAACATAAAATAGAAGAAATAGTCAGCAATTAGGAACATAAAAGATAAGAATGAAAAGGTTATCTCATCAGATGAAGAAATTAACACGACATACTTAACTTACTTATTGACGATTATATAATGATAATATAAACAAGGAAAACTATGAAATCCAATATATGGAAAGCGCCAGGACATGACAGAATATCAAATGGGATGTTAACAGCACTAACTGAGTTTGAATTTAACATGTGCTTGTGTAAATTAATTTTATAAAACACTTCGATGTTGATGCCTATCGACCCGCATATAAAACCAATACAGCCATGCCACCCACATCAATCGAATGCAGTAAACGTCCTGTGACTACAGCTGCAGTATTTCAGGTCGTTAATATAGACGCGTTAAAATACGCATTGCCTATACACTTTTCGGCAATAATTTCGATTAAACTCCGCACTGTGATCCATAAGCAATTAAAATTTATTACGTCGCATCGGGTTCGCGTAACGGTGCTTTTGCAACAAGAAAGTTTTCGCGGTGGCATTTGGCGTTCTTTGTGTCGGCGAATTTATTGCTACTGTTCGTCATCGCTTATGGTGAAGCAACGTCGCGATTCATTCGCTTCTAACTTTTAAGTAACAATAAACACTAATTACGCGAACTTAGCGGTTACGCGATCGTTTGTCTTCAAGTGATGTTTATTTGATATCATTCACCTGGATATGCTTACAAACTAGAACCAATTGTTAATGTCAACGTTGATATAATCACGAAACTATAAATCGTAATAACTATAGTGTCCTTAATCATCACCTATACAAATATTAATGTTGATGCATGTGAAGGAAAAATTAAACGAACAACTGAAGAAATAAAAGTGTATTGCACACAAATTGCAAGTCCCTACATTTATATGACAGGGTGTTTCTGAAAAATTTAACTATGATACCTCATCACTCCCAAACACTAAATTGAAAATTCGCTACCCTCGTATCGTGATATAATAATTTAATAATAATAATAAATTATTTGAAGAATAAGTTGCACGAAATTACATAAAAATTCATGCACCACACTATATTATTACGTTGGAATTGGAGTGTATTTTATTACAATATTTTGGATGAGAAAAACTATGGAAAACATTTGTCTACATGCTACAGTTAATATTTAGTATCAATTAAGAAATAACATATAATTATTTTACAAATGCAAAAAGATCGCAGAACTAAACATACATATACATAAACAGTAAAATCGGGGATTTTGTCGATGAGAGAGGAGAAATTTGATAGGAACTTAAAGGTGAGCCGATTCGATACAAATGTGTAATCTAATTAACAAAGTAATATTATTATTTGAGTTTATTTGTTGTTATGGTGTTTCTGCCCGTCACAATTTGTGTTTATTAAACTTGGTGGTCATACTCATATATGACGTGACTTCCTTTACCAGGAAAATTTACGAATGACTTCACTAACCATTGAAGAAAACCGCATTGAAATCACAAATTTATCAAACTTTGGAATTGGAAAATATCATCTCAACAACCACAACTACCAATCATAATGCAAAATTTTACAAATATGCCCCCAATGCATATGGTACATTGTTCGTTGTTCTTTTAAATTTCGCTAATATATTCAGCATTAAATACTCTAAACAAAAAGGTAGTGAGCTTACTTTACGCACATGCAACGAATATTTTGTATCCGCCTCTCACATATCTGATTTTAGCGTCGTAAAGAAATTCTATTCCAGCAATAGATGCAATTTATCTTTTAAGTTGCTTTATGTACAGGCAGGACCACTTTCGATGCTCACATAGGAGAGGTCCACGGTCGTTATATATGAATATTAATAATCCTCCACAACTCGTTTAATTACAATATTTATAAATTGTATAGATATTTTTATATAGGTTTGCCGTAGTAGTTTTTGAGATTTGCATAAACTCATCTTTTTTTAAGTGTTCTAATAACCACATCACATGTTTATTTGTGCCCATTGTTGAAATCAGAATTTCAAATAAATTAATGAGTTCATGTTTCTCTACCATGGACCAAGTTTCTCCTATGCAGCAACTGGTCCAGCCTGTATGGACGCCGTGTTATAAAATAGTTTTCATTACAAAAAAAGATTGGCATCATACTGCGCTTAGTAGTAATTTACTCGCAAATGAGTATATGTATGATAAGGTATGTATTTCTTTGCATTGCATCGCGATATTTAAATAATAATTTCTGGTTACTGACAATTTTTTTTAATATTACTAGAGGTGTCTCGTGTTAGATTATGCTTGATAACATTGTTACATATTTAATATCGGAATCTCCCATACCAGTCTCCATTTTAAAACGTTTTCGCATAAATGCACAAAATGATGTGGGAGTACTTGCAGCTGTCGCAACCTGTGGACTGTGGAAAAATAAGAATTTAAATATTATATAAGAAAACGACGACGAACTCAGCTCTGAACTTGGGCAAACGACCTAGGAACATTCATGAAGCTCACAACTACAGTGCTGTTGCAAAAAAATCAAAAACTGATGAAATGATAATGTAGTTTAGGGTTACTGGTGAACCATATACATAAATTAATATTATTTTATTTATAAAAAAATTCTTGATTTACCCTCGATTACGTAATATTGATAACATACAAAGTAGAATGGGTATGTTTTCGAACAAATTTATCAATGACACATACAATCACAATAGAAAAATCTTATTTCAGAAAATATAATAATTGAGACCAGTAATAGCAAAACTGGCCTTATCTACTTTTGGCGAAAAATGAGCTAAATATGGTCTTGGGTAGTGCGTTTTAACCTCTACTGCAGCTAGTAGATGTATAATATTATACAATAAAACTTGCTTTATCCCATTAAAACTTGTCTTATTCTGGATCTCTGATATGTCAAAACTTATCTAATTCATACAACCAAAAATGAAACCCACGTGACGTCTTGTAGAATATCATTGTACTAACAGTTTCATTAATAATTTAGCGACGGTGTTCGTACACATATTATAATCTTTGGTTTATTAGTTAGTATAAATTCATAATTGTGTCGATAAAAATGGACCAAACAATTCAATCTGCACCACCTGGTAAAGGCAGCAAAAAATGCTGACAAAACAAACTTGAAGCGAGAAATTGCTAAACGTGAAAGGTACATTGATAACTTTAGGTTTTTTCACTGTACCTATTTTTTAGCAGTTAAGGATGTTATCACATCACATTATTTTATTTCCCTTTTGATTTTGATTTCAAATTTTCGTTTCTACGGAATTTGAAAAATAATCAAATGAAAAATAGGCTGGTGTAAACTAGCGTTAAAAGTAGGTTGCTTTATGTTTTCTAGGCAACCAGCAAAACAACTTCCACGTGGTATTCAATGCAACCATAATGGCAAGACATTGTCAAAAATTAACTCCGCGGAATGTATATACTTTTAATAAAAGTTTCTATTCCTGCAAATCTAAAATTGACCAAGATGGGTTTATTTTAAAGCCGGAAATTTGAAATTCAGGTATGTCAAAAAACTTTTTAAATACACAAAAGTCTAATGCCTCTCGAGAACCGCGGTTGTGATCGAGTTAGTGTAAAATATGAAGCAAAAAGAATAGCTGTCAGGCTGGCGGATGCATGCTCTAATTGTATTGAACTAAAAAAGAAAATATTTAGAAACCAGGATACACAACCTACAGGCAAATGCTTTCTTTAATAAACTGAAATATGTTGATAATAAAATGATAACTTTTGAAAATATTTAGAAATCAGGATACACAACCTACGGACAAATGCTTTCTTTAACAAACTCAAACATGTTGATAATAAAATGATAACTTTTTCATTTGACTGTCAGAAAAACTTTATAAACCTTAAAGTTCCTGACCAAATGGCCTACTACAGTCGACAGTTATACACGTACAACTCTACTATCGTTCAGGGTTCATCGAAAGCAAAACTGTTGGCAGAAAATGTCTTTATCTACACATGGATGGAACATGAACATCACAAAGTGTCAAATGAAATTACATCGGCAGTATATCATCGTTTATCACAAACTGATTTATCTTCATGTTCTATGATTAGATTGTGCGCAGATGGATGTGGGGGACAAAGTCGAAATTCAACTATGAGCGGTGTGTGCTTTTATTTTTTAATTATGCTCAACTAGTGTTGAAACTATAGAACTTGTATTTCCGATACCTGGATATTCTTTATCCCACTTGGCAGGGAGTTTGGAAGGATTGAAAAAATTCTAAAAAAGGAATCAACAATAACCGACCCAAAGACAATTTTTTCAAAAACATTGGGTAAAGATTGCCAAGTTATAGATTGGAAAAAAGGTGTTGGAGAATGTTGTAAGGCCGTGAGGTCATAGCATTTCAAGTTTGCACTAGCAAAAAAATTTGTCATAACAAAAAACCAAAGTGTAAAAGCTATTCTTACAAAGTGTATTACAATTAGGATACATGCCTATCTAAATCTATATTAAAAAGGGTAAAATTCTTAATCATTTTCCTACCGACGCAATTCCAATGAATGTTGCGATAAATGCGAAGAAACTGAATGACGTGAAAAAAATTATATATATAGATAAACATTTTGGAAATTAATGGCAATTAAGAGAAGATTTAGATTTCTTCATGCCTTTATTGGCGGAAGAACGACTACTGGAGGAAGAGGATTTTTTGTGAACGCAGACCATTAATAGGTACTATTTTAAAAATAAACTTAATAAATAATTATTTCTGCAAAATTATTATTGCAAAACTGGCCAAATCCAAGTTGATGCTGCAAGACTTTTTGCAGAACTATGATACCCGTCTTTAAATACAAAGTTGGTGATTTTCATAAACATGTCAGACATGACGCAGTAATTTATCATAAATTCGGTACAGTTAACTCTGGGGGATTTTCTCGTGGTTCTCAACATAGATTAAAATGGATAAGACGAGTTTTGCATTTACTCAAATAAAATATACAAAAATGGGTTTTGTATTTCAAATCATCTAAAGACTATCTTCAGGTATCACGTAAGTGTGAATCCTGTCAAGATAACATTTATATGGAAAACAGTGTAATATGTAAGACATCATGTAATTAATTAGAGTTCAAAAAATTACAACTAATTACGCTACGCTGCTCTAATAAGGCATTTTTAAATAAATTTGAAGACAATGTCTATAGGAATAAATCATTTTCAAAACAATCGCATTTATATAAACCGTTGATCAGAGACCATATGCATAAACGCATAGTTTTAACAATTAAAAGTTATTCTAAATTATTTCTTTATATATAATTTATATATAATCATTCAATTCAATAAAAAATGTGTGTAAAATGGGACATCCATATGTCACAAACACGCAACTGAAGGATGCGGATCAGGATAAGGCTTTCGTGAATATGGAGTACTACAAGTGAAGATAAACAAATAATCTCCAATCAAATAATGTATTTAATTTCATTCGTATACTTGTTGACAGGCGAGTCTGAATTTGCACATCGTTAAACTTTTCTATTTTTATTCGATGTTCTCATTGTTATGATAACTTCAAATATGTCGTTAACATTTTCATTTTCCATTTTGCAAAATTATCACCACTTCATTAATTATTTATTGTACTTGTTGAAATATAACGATTTTCAAAATTGTAATTGTAATGCAGTATGTAATAATTATACCCCATTCGTTATATTTCTGCAATGCAAGTGATTAAGTTCTTTCCGCGTATAAAAGAAATAAACAAATGGCTCAGTCGTAAATGAATATACAATATTGCCCACATATATCACGTATGTTTTATGATAAAAAAGTAGACAAGGACAAATACGTCGAAATATTACGGCTAAGGATAACAAACTTTCCTTTTGCGTGTAACAAACTAAAAATATACATGAAACAAGCATACATCAAACAAACGTGTTTTATTGACCGTGCTTTTACTTTTGCCTTTCGTATTATACCAATGTGAACCCCGAGCAGTTGTCCGCTTTGACTGACGAACGTTACCTCCAGTAATTAAACGCTTGTAATTTAGCACTTTACGTATCGATATAAACAAACCGTGACACAAAAATGTTACGAGATGAAATCATATAGCGACTATCCGACAACTTTAATGGTCGTTTTATTTGCTACACGATCTTCTAACCTACTTATTAAACATGCAGCACAATTAGTGCAAAGAAAGCTGTTGACACGTTTCTTTAGTGCGGTGTTAGTGATAAACCAGATCATTAACAGGCGCATTTTTATGCAAATCACCGATTACCATTTGCAATTAATACATGAAATCATAATAACATTCTGTACATCATTAATAATTTCCATACAATTTATATAAATAAATGTAAATGTAATAAGTAATTTATAATTGTGTAACTAATTGTATAATTAATTATATTACTTAGCGAGTCAACATATTTTATATTTATTGTGTTGGACAACTTTTAATAAAGAATACGTTAATAATAATAAATAATTGTGGAAGAGCAGAACATAAATAAGGAATCTGTTTTTGTGACAGCTTTGGAAATTTTTTATATTCTAGAAAAAAAATTGTGTGAAGTACCTGATCTGTTAGAATAAGTTGATATCAACTTATTCTTAGGGTTAATGGACCCATTAATGAGGAGTCATAAAGGTTATTGGTTTCAGAATGACCTGGAGAGCAAACATGGGAGACTGATCAGGCTGTTGGAAGGAATCAGCAAACCAATCAAAAAGGTCGCAAGTCCAAGTCAATAGTAAAATGAATGGTTATGTAAATTGATTTCAAGTGCATTGTTCTCGAAGTACCTCATAGATAGATATCGAATCAATATTCTTACAGAAATTATCGAAAGATCACAACGAACGCCAGTAGAAAAATGCAGGTCAGCTTAATAAAAATGCTACAGATGAGAGACATGTAATTTAAGCAGAAAATTTGTATTTGCTTTGTTAATGTAAAATATAGGACATTGCCTAGTTGCCAACCTAGGAACATAAACATTTAATATCGCCGCACAGTCAATTTCATTATGCACCAATTTATATAAAAAAGATACAATCACCTAACGTACGAGGGGAGATCACTATTTACGGTCCTCGACATAGAAGGAAACAAATTGAAGAAATATCAAACGTTTATTTTTCTACATAATCTCCATGAACGTCGATGCATTTGGTTCAACGATGCTCCAAACATTTGATTCCTATGGAAAAAAATTCTTTCGGTTGCTCTACCAACCAGTCGTTTACGGCCGTCATTATCGTCATTATCGTTGTAATACCAGGTCCCCCGAAGATATTCTTTTCATTTGGTCTGGTGAATATGCGGGATGTTCAACATGGCTTTTGTGGACAGGAGCGTTGTCTTGATGAAACAGAATTCCTTTGCTCAATTTCACCCTTCTTTTTTACTTGACACAATGGCGCAATCTTGAAATTAAGTTGGGATAGCAGGAGCCTGTTATTGTATCTCCACGTACCAAAAAATCAGTCATCAAAATTCCCGTCTTCGTCCCAAAAAAATATGGCCATAACTTTATCAGCGGATAGCAAAAATGAAATTTGCGCGGTGCCGGAAAACCTCGGCGATGCCACTCCATACTTTGTTGCTTCGACTCAGGATCGAAGTGGTGGAAGCAACGTTTCATCAACAATGACGAACCGAGAAAGAAATTCATCCGGATCTGCTTTAAACTTTACCAAACTGGTTTGAATGAAATACTCTGGAACATTTCTGTTCAGGTGCCGACATTCGTGGGACCCAACGTGAACAGAACATTTTTAGCGCCAAAATATCTGTTAAAATAGTTTCTATAGTACCACAAGAAAAAAATCGCAAAGTCGTCTATCTGTCATTACCATATCGTGTATACGATTAACATTTTCTTGGGTACTGACAGTCACTGGTCGTCCAGCACTCTTCGCATGTTCACATGTTTGTCTTCCCAGTTTAAATTCTCGTGACATATATTTCACAACTTGGTAAGAAACAGCATCCTCACCTAATACACCTACCATATCTTCATGAATTTTGCAAGTATTTATAACTGCACTGACCTCTGATGTTTCCATTTTTAGAATTTTTCTAAACTTGTCTACTTAAATTCTAAATTATTTGAACAGGTAACAAGTGACAAAACTACAATTGAACCAACGTAACAACAAATGTTTAATACTTTAATGTGTCAAATTGATTCAACGTCACTCCACGCCTACTATATCAGGGCCGCTAAATAATGATCTCCCCTTTTATTTATAATGATGCAATGATCAATTTGATCAAATATGTTCTTTATGTGAGTCAGTATATATGACATGACATTAGCCTTGCTTGTCGACAATTTCAAATGTATACTGTGCAAATTGTGCCAGGTTCCTTATGGTCAACATAAATGCTATGAATCCGGCAACGATGCTAATTAGGTACAACAGTAACATAAGATACGCTATATTTTGAACAAAATAAAAGATTGCGCGCAATATAAATATAAGTATGAAATTAATTATAATGATACAGGTTATTTTAAAAAGCATATAGTTTCGAAAATATCGTTTCGTTCTACTCATGAAACGTACGTTAGAACTACAAACTAAGCTAAAACTAAATTTTGTGCAGCATTAATTACGCACAAAACAATGAACTTCGGGGCCCAACTACCGCAGCGCTACATATAATTATGAACCACTTTTTGCATGATTTACATCCAGCATTTTACAGTAATTTTATGCATTAATTTTAATACTTTTATACGTTCCTTCCTGTCATAATTGACACGATTTACCTTTTTAACATTTAAATAAGTAGGTTTGGTAAAGGTGAAAAAACTTGATTAATATCCGGAATAAATGCAATAATTGCTTCAATTTTTGTAGCCTTTGCAGAAGGAACTTGAGTTTTGGAGAGCCTAATAAATGAAGCAGTTATTTTTTATAACGCAGTAAGTATATCTGGTCATATTTTCGTTATTTTATTGAATTTTAATCATTAATTATTACAAATCTACAACCTGTTAATGTACTTTTCCAAAAAATATGTGTTAAGAAAATGAGATAAATAAATTAAAGAAATAAATTTATGATTAATTTAGAAGTTGCTACAACAATTTCATAATTTCTTTATAAAATGCATTCCTAACACTACAAGGACGATTATTCGACAACCAAATATTAGTAAATACAATTAGTAATAATAAATGTTAATATTAGTAAATGCTTTATTTGACAAGTTATTAACACTGTACTGTTTGACTGATGATCACTTTTACAGTAATAATATTGTACATGCTTTTCAAATAGTTGACTTGAAAGTAAGCATATTAATTAATCACGTATGATAATGCTTGTCACAATCATTTATTGATAAAACAGTATCAATCATGGAAACAATAACCAGGGAGTACTTTTATATTTTCGATTTCCATGGGCATTTATCATTTTTTTATCTGATGTTTCACATTTATCCTGTGTCTAAATTCGTTTCTGTATTGATGTATATCAAAAAAGAAATTTATTTGAATCTAAAACTGTGCGTCGCTATATATATTTTGTATCTAGTTTAAAAATGAAATGATTCCTAGCAATAGCCCGGAATAGGACCATGCTCCATTTTATAAGTTCACGGCAATTAGACAAAGGTGAACCTTTAATATTGTGTAAAAATCTACAAATTAAACAAATACGTTTTAAACATATGGCGCATGCGATTAATTTAACGCTCCTGTGTTTTATTACTTTACATTTTTACATTTAATTGTATTGTGTTTCCTGTATTTACTCGATCTTTTCCTTTTTTATATATTTTGGTACATTACAATATTTTGAATAGCCGCAGCAATCCCACCTAAGAAAGTTGTCGCGCTGTATACATATATGTATACGAAGCAAATAACGCCACTGCAAATTATAATCGTAAATATTCACTAAACTTAAATAAAATTTTCGATCCAGATATATTGTATAATGTTAATTTAATGTATACTAAACAAAACATAAATGCACATATCGCAGTTAACCACCAAACAATTAACAAAGTAATTTCATATTCTAATTAAGGTCGGTAAACGACGAACATTAGCAAACAAACATGCTTACCTTAATTCCTGCAGCAGGGCTTCTCCTTGAGCGATGGTGGAGGCGCACGCATCGAGACTTTGATCTCTGTGTTGAGCCGTCTGTTCCAGAAGTCTTTCAGTGGCCTCGAGTCCTTCGGCCACGCTCTCGTCGCCCTGCAGTTCCTGCCGCAACTCGTCCACCCACGTGCTCAGCTCCTTCTCCTGCGTGTAAAACAGGACGGCGAGATCTAACCTCCTACGCCGCTGTTCTACTCTGGCGGCGAAGGACGTGACGTGAGCTTCCAGTTCATGGGCGACCGAGTAAATTTCGTTGGGATCGCATTCCCCGGTGTGAGCCAATTCATCTGCGGCCGCGAGCAGCTTGTCGGCGTTTGTGTAGGTGTTCTGCAAATGTAAAATATCATTCGAGTATTAATTACAAGTATTACTCTAACAAAAGTTTTGTAGTTTTATACAAAAAAATTATTTACTATTAGTATTATATACAATGTGTACTCAAATAATATAATGGTTATTAGCGATAGAGAAATAATAATTTATATGTATTATTTTAACGAGTTATTGGCTTTATATCGCAAGACGGATTTGCGGGTCTTCATTAATCAATATTTATGTATTCTATCAAACATAAAACATGTTACTTTTTATCAACATTCAACATTCCAAACTTGTCAATGGGGAGGTGCAGACCTTAACTGTTTAACAAGTATTGCCTTCCAAGTCGGCAGAAATATTTCTTTTGAAATGACATATCATAGAAACAATTGAGACTGTTGACACAGTGACAGTTTTAAAATAGCGAGTAATGTAGCTAATTGTCTCACAGCCGGAAAATTCGGTTCTGTCCGTTTTCTGGCTTCGTTGTTAGATGTGCACCCAGATAACTAAACTTTAAGAATCGTTAACGTTATTTTCTACAAAAAATCCA
This sequence comes from Geotrupes spiniger, assembly GCA_959613385.1. Classification (NCBI taxonomy): domain Eukaryota; kingdom Metazoa; phylum Arthropoda; class Insecta; order Coleoptera; family Geotrupidae; genus Geotrupes; species Geotrupes spiniger. Next base: position 19,953,513 of record OY390736.1, on the reverse strand, counting down.
AACAAAAAGCGGTTGTACAGAAGTTCAGTAAATATGAAATATGAATACAGTAAACCCATACCCTAGACAAGACAAAAATATATAACCTAAATAAATAGGTTGAAGTATTGTGTGTGTGTGCATGTGCTCCAAGTGCAAGTAACTTCCCCGCCACACGCAGACAAAAATTTGTCTTGGAACCCTTCGGAATCTAACCTGCGCATATGTAATGCGGCTTTATAACTTAATATTAAATTTTGTATAAAATATCGCAGTAAAAAAGCTTAATAAGTGCACAAGGCCAAAAATCAATGTTGTGTAGTTCACAGTGACTAAGTAAACCACATGTATTAGTAATGTTTGTTTACACTACACTGAGAGGGATCTTACAGTATTATAAATCATGCACAGTTCTATGACGTAATCTAGAGAAAACATAAAAGTCAATTGATCCTATTATCAATTTTATGATCAATTGAATTTATTTATTATGGAGGAAACTTTTAAAACTTGTGTGAAACGTTTTATTATGTTACACGCTGTTTCAGGACGTGGAAGTTGGGTTGGGTTGGGTCGAATTGGGCTGGGTTTGAGTTGGGTTGGGTTGGTTTGGCTTTGGTTGGGATGGGTTGGGTTAGGTTGGTTAGGGTCGGGTTTAACTGGGTTAGGTTTGCATCAAAATTCTTGCGAATTATATGAATTTTTAAAAATAAACAAAATTGCTCGTTTTAGCAAAATTCACAAATGATTTTCTGAAAACGCGTGTTTCCGTCCATTTTTTATACTCAGAGTTGAAGTTTCCCATCGCAAAGACGAAAATACAAAAGGGTAATTCCACTAAGGCGGAGCAGCTTCTGCTATTTATTTCTTGCACAGTGAAGGGGTGAAACGCGTGCATATTAATCGTAGAATGAACTTGCAATATGGAAATTTATGTTTGACATTCCAGCAAGTGGAGCAACAAATTAACAAATGGAAAGATCTTCGCATCTGATTGCTCGTGACCTGATGAAGCAAATCGTGTTCTGGTGGCAGCAGTTAAATCCTTAAAGGAAGCAAATCGTCGAGTTGTTGTTTATAAAATCACTCATGTTAGAATATGAGACGTGTTGGTGCTTGTCAAGAACTTTTGCTAAGGTATGAAGCAGAGTGGGTGTTTTTAAGGAAACTATAGTGACTGGGAATGCATCTTGGGTGCACTGTCAGTAACCCGAAACCAACAGCGCAAGCAAATAATTTTACAAACAGCTTTCGGCAGGAAAGGTTCTACTAATCCATTTTTGGGATATGAAAGGGTTAATTTTGGAGAACTACATGTCCAATGGGGTTGCTGTTACTACAGCTATATACTCAGAACTCATCAACTACCACCTGAATCAAAAGGTATAGATCTTTGAATCATGGCATTATTTTGCAGCAGAAAAATATAAGGCTCCATACGGCACGTTCATCGGTGGCAACCACCCAAGATTTTAAGTTTAAGTTTAATCATATTCTTTTTATTCCCCCGGTCTCGCACCAAGCAATTACCTTCTCTCTGGTCCATTTAAGGGGGGATTCGGTGAGAATACATTCAGAGCAATTATGAAGTGATTCAGGCGGTGCATGAGTGGCTGTGTACGCTACATTTTTTTTCTCGTGGTCCACTTTCAAGACGGTGGAGTACGTGGACAGAACGACATACTAGGTTCAATACATTTTGTTCAATAACGTTTTTATGGTTTTCATTTGACAAATAATGTTTTTTATGGTTTTCATTTACACGGCCTGGTATTTAGAAGAGTTATCCTGCTTATATTATTACTGCTAGCCAAAAATTTCATATAATCCACCTATGCATTTCTGGTGATGAGAGTTTCATTATCCATTTTTAGCTTAGTTGCATATAATTCTACATATCTACACTCTTTTCATACTACTCCCTAATGCAAACAAGCAAAATATCAGATTATGTATATATTTTTTAATTTTTAGCAAATGTGATTGTGAGACAAAAATTCGCTCATTAAATTCATAATTGAAGATGCACACTATCAATCGTGTCGATTGTGCCGCTAAAATTATTCATGACGGCCCGTGTAGTCAATATAAAAATTGATGACGCAGAGACCTTGTTCCGGTACGCCTGAAAAGTTTCTACTTTTCCTGATATATTTGCCGTACATGTGGAGAGCCTAAAATATAGCAGCATAATTAAACGATCTATGGGAAATCAACTGCATGTGCCACGCACCTCAAATCAACCTCAAGTCTACTTCATTAAATTACTTTATTTCGGACATGTAGCCCGAGAAGGACAACCAGATTTCATGTGAGACATGCCGAACAAAAAGGATAAAGCAAATTTCGAGTGAATGACACTGTGTATTGATTCTCTTCATTGCGTTCTAGAATACATGCAACGTAGGTCTGGTTGCACGGGACGACCAGCTCTCGCAAACAAGTTCAACAGTCTTGATAAAATCATCGTACTCCTCATGTTCCATGGTGAATTCACATACGATCATGCATCATTTATGGGTGGGCTGGCAAAATTTAAGACATGGAAACGGTCGCAGCTTCTAAGATGAATGAATTACATACTATATATATTCGCAATAGAGTATGAAGGCCTTTACTAAGTAATAACAACTGGTTGATGAATAATACTTCAGCATTCACTGAATGAAAGGCCTGAAAATGTTGTTCGATTTAATACACTACAATATAATAAAAAAATATATATATAAATAGATCATAAAATTTCTTAGTTAAAAACATTTTAAAACGTTAAAAATATTTCGTAAATACAAAAACGTTTACCAAAGACTTAAGAATTAATATCAAACTCACGAAAGTATTCGGAATAATCTTTAATATTGCTAAAATTATTTTATTCAACAATTACGTTGCATTGTGAATGGATACTGTGTATTATAAATTCCAATCACGTTGTTTTCGTGTATTATTAGTCTATTTATCGTAGTTAATATAAATATATTAATGGCGCCATGCCATGAAAAAATGTAGATATGTAGACTGACATTTTTGAACATGCGAGTAATAGTATATTGTTTTATTCGGAGTAAAAGTTATAATTTGTAGGTCGTGTCCATAAGTAACATTTTAGAAAGACTAACATGCATTTTTTGCAAACATCAGAGGCAGATTAAAACGTTCCTGACTAATATTAAAACGTCATGAATTGATGACATGTGACGATTCATAACAATTTACTGGCGGAAGGTAAAGTGACGTTATCTTTGACGACGGAGGCAATATTAGGAGCGTTATCCTCCAATAGTGATAACAATTTTTTACCATTAGTAAATTCAATATGTTACAATGTTAAATTATAGCACCAATAGAGGTATAAAGACATTAAACTGTAAAATATGAGAAATTGTATAAAATCTTTGTAAATTGATAATATTTACACCGTTTAAAATATTGAAAATTCAAGGTTATATTATGAATTATATGTGAACCTGAGTAACCGATATATTAACAAACATTTGTCAAAAAAAGTTTCGCAAATTTTAAATTAATTAAGAGCTCAAAGAAGAAAATTATAACCTGAAATAAGGATGAAAGTCCTCCAAATGCGAATCGAACAGTTGGATAGAGTAAAAAGCTAAATTATATTGACATAAATGCACTAAAAATATATAGCAACGATGAGCTGGAAATGAAAAAGGAAATCAAAGACTTCCTCAAGCAAGAAGTGAACCACAAATCAAGAGTATTATGAATTTCGGAAATGATAAATGCATCACAATGATTGCAACAAGGAGAGAAATAATAGACATACTAAAAAAAACAAAAGGAATCCAACATTTGCTAAAAATAGAATAATCTGACGATCAGCTAATAAAAAGTGAAAGAGAAATTCAAACTAAAATAAGCCAACGCAATGGGAGAGAGAGCGGGAGAGCGCGCGCTAATAAGGATCAAAACGAAAATAGGAAAAAAGAAAGTAAGGAAACTAAGAAATGGAAATGGGACCCAGACAAACTTGAACGTAAAATCGCAATAGAGAGTAGTGCGAGAAAAACAGAAAATTGGATGAAGCGAAACAAAGACTAAAGACAAAAGCAATGAAAAATATACAAAAAATGGAAATAAAACAGACGCAAATATAAAATACAAATTCTAGTAATAAATTAGATCCAAATTTGGGCATACACTCGTACATACTTTATGAATAGGAGGACCCGTAGGTAATGCGTTCAGTAAATAGTAACCACTTTTGAAAATTTATCATATTATTTAATTAGTAATTAACTAATCATTTTACGACAGATATTTCAAAATGACATTTGGCAATAACAAAGAAAATAGAGACTTAAAATACATGCGGAAAAAGATATCACAGGAACGTTAATTATAAGGAAAGCGAGAGAATGACAGAAAAAGTACTAAATATAAATCTAAAGTTGGGGATAATTAACCAAGAAAAAATTTCACTAACATCAACCAGAGGACACACTGCAACACTTAGGTGCATCATCAGGTAAACAAAATGCAAAGGATTGCCACATTTACATGTACAAATGCGTCAGAATATGCTAAATAAACTCAATAGTAAATCAAGCGGTAAAGGGATCGCGGAGGGAATTAATGCTGGACAAAACAAATAAATGCAAGGGAATAAAATAAGGATAAAGAAAGTATTATTATTTTTTGGTAATTTTCTAAACAAACGAACAACAGGAATACTTTCTAAATAAATGAGAGATACAATTAGTTAAAAATGGACCAGAGCATAGGAATTTAATACAAAAAAGAATTTGTATAAACTGTAATTTTGAACATAAATCCCGAAAATAAAAGAAATTCTATGAAAATAATGGGATTATTCAATCAAGTTCATTCATTCGTCAAAAATATAAGTGGTATCATGTTTACTAAGTCTCTTTTAATATTTATAAACATTTTAAAGATTTGATTATAATAACATTCCCGTAAATGTGAGGTGCATTTATGGGGAAAAAATTTGAAGTGTTTCTGATCGATATTATGACGCTTATGTTGGATATTTTTTTCTGTATTATTTCTAGTGTGGAATTATAGGAGAAAAAAATTGTGAAATTTCTACGAAATTATAGAGAAGGTAGGAACTATTTGTGTTAATATAAAACAAAAGCAGATAGTGTCTGACACATACATTAGGAATGCCTTAAGAGCTCGCAGATCAATTTTCATGTCGACATGGCCACATTCAACAAATATGTCGGATCACCCCAGAGATCAATTTCTGAGTCGACGTTACTAATATATTGCTGTTGGTAGCTACAGCATCCAAGATTTTCTGTGACTTGCTGTAATAATCTCAAAGGGCTAGACTGTCGTTTTTGAGACTGTGAAACGAGTCGTAGTAAACTTCCAGTCACTCAATTTTAATAGGAACTTTTAAATAGACTTAAATAGACACTTTATTTAAGTTCGTTGCTTTAATGTTAACTTTACATTAAAGCAACCAACTTAAAATAAATTAATCTTAACAACAGATAACAGATAATTATTTTTCCACTCAAGATAACCTATGTGAATTATGATAGGTCAGCTTCTGTTTTATAAAGAAACCGGTTAATAACAGGATTTATAAGTAGCAAAAATATTTCCTCGTACTATATGTGGCTATGCAAATATCTCAAGTAATATTTATTCAACGTACATCGCCTTGAAACTAGTACTTTTACAAAACAAGAGTTGGTGATATAGTAAACCAATTTTGTATTTAACAGTACTTATTCTGCACTACTAAATTCGCAAATCGCTTCTATACTCTCAGTATTTGAAAATTAGTATTCTCCTCCTATCAGTCAGGATAAGAATACTAATCGCAAACAAGTACATACAGTTACAATACGTGATTTCGTACGTCTCACAGTAGTTAATTCGCAATTTATTATTCTGGATGCGCCTTCCTTTAACCCCCAAAGATATATTATGATATTACCGGTTTCAAGTTACATCTTTATAAGAATCTCATTATTCAGCGCGGTCGAAGTTCCTTTTGAAAGGCAAAGTTCATTATTTTGTACAAAAAACGCCACTCCGGATATTCTTTGTTTACTTCGGGCCTGCTCGTTCCGTGCCCCATCTCGGCATCGAAAAGAATCACAATGGTAGGTTTTTATGTCATTACGATGCCGTTAATGTGTTCAACGTAAATTGTGCGCTGTAGTCTTTTTATATCCGTCGGAAGATGGTCGTCAGTCATTAAACGATAAAAGTACCCGTAAAAACACTTTAAAATGTTTATGTTTCAGGGAACAACCTCATCCTAACCAAGGCTGAACACAAAGGTTCCAACACAGCGTACACGTTTTAATTGAAACTATATATTAAGAAACTTTAACGAATCAATGGGAAATTAACGCGTACGATAACGAAAGTAATTACATTAGAGCAGTTAAATACACAGACAATAGCTTATACGCTTATCAGATTTAACAATCCGGTCAAAACGAAATGAGAAATTTGGAGTGGTAGTCAAATATTAGTCGATCAAATACGGCGTCCCCACTGTGGACCAGAGGCGATGTAACAATCGGACAGACATGGGATGAGTAATCTTGACGTGCTCGATAACTTGATAATGTTGAATGGACATTCAGTTTATTTCATTAGAAACGCTTCAAAACCGGGCTCGTACAAGTCACTCGACGGTAATGGGTTTATGTTTTGTAATACTAATCAAAAGTGCCTCGAATTACAGATAGGTTTTATTGGTTTAATTCTATTTTCATTGCATCGAAGGGGGCGTCGAGATAATTAATATCAATAAGTCTACATCATGTTTGACTTAACTTAAATTAAGCGAGTATGACGTTTTGCAACAGATAGTTACGTGTTAATAGGACATTAATATATCTAGCTTTATGAAGTGGAATTTATAGTCCATTGGAATAGAAGGAACGGCCTCTTTATACAACTATCATGCAGCTAAGGATCCATAAAACCGCAAACGACAATTATTTCTTTATCTCGCCATCTATGCCATAGTTTTAAAACTGAATTGCGGTGGTCTGATGATATGGTCACCACGAAGCATGTGTAATTTAAATATTCAATTAATATTATAAATTCATAGATTTAGATATAATAAGCTTGTGATCGAGCTAAATCCTTTTCGTGAAGATCGTAATATGCTGTTCGCCTATCGCAGTTTTCCTTATGTCTAGTTTTGTCGCAATTTTTTATTTATTCAGGTACTAACTTTGTTATTGCTTGTAACTTTCCTGCAAAAATATATTTTTATTGCAATGGACATGGTAGTAATACGGTAAAAAATTGTAAAAAAACAGCAGCTTATTATCGATAGTGCAATTCAGAACAATTTAATTAATATTGAATCTTAAAATCATTAGTCGTTGGTGTATGGTCCTAGTGATTTTACAATTACCGTTTTAGGTACAATATTGACGTTATTCATTTTTTGTTGTTGTTTTTAATCATGAAAGTTTTCGAACACGATATCTTAATGGATATATACGTTTTGAGGTCCCTTGAATCGATCCAGACTATTTTCGGAATGGCGTACTGTATGTGTATCTGCGCTTAACTTAAAACATGTAGTGTAACTAAGTATAAGAAAGTTCAGTGCGGACCACTGCAGATGTTTTCTGCTTGTTAAACAACCCAGGACAATAATTTGCAATTTATGTTTATGTATTCGTCTGTGTATTTGTATTTATTTTGTCAATTTCATAGCGTTTGCTTTGCTTCGTATTGTAGACTAAATGTTAAAACATAATTTAAGAGATAATTTTATCATGCGATATCAGATAAAGGGGACAGTTTCTCAGCCACATTTGCAATCATTAAAATGGATACGTCTTCGCTGAAAATGAAGTCAACACTCAAGTCGATAATATGCTGGATTATTTTTAAACATAATACAGATTAAGGCAAATCAATACAAATCTACTTCAGTTGCATATTAATCAAAATATCTAAATATATGAAATTCGTTGGGCCATATTTATTTACAGAAATTGTAAGTTTCTATACGACATTGTCGAAAAAGCTTTTTGTCAAGCTTTTTGTCTTGATAAAATAAACACATCGGTTCATTTCGGAAAAGTAGTGTAACACACAAACCTCAATTTTGTTAAGTGTACAATATAACACTAAGGATGTGGACAGGTCGATTAATACAGACAAATTAGTAAAATGGCGGAGAGGAAACGTGAGAGGTTAAATGGTGACGTATATTCGCCAAAAAGAAAAGAGCGCTGTAAAAATAGAGGAATATTGAGTGGATGCATTATTTCGAATAATATGATAAGAAGTTGTAATGGGTAGTAATAGAAGGGCATGATATACGGCTGTATAGGAGTGAAGGTTATTTGGAAACAATTTGTTGATTTCAACAATGATTCTGATCGCCATCATCAGTAATTCAAGATATTGCAAGGTTGATGACTTGGACCTATGATCTCAAAACTGGGATGAGAAATGGGTGTACTTAGGTTGTGAATCGCAAATGAATGACAAGAGTGTTACATCTACAGTATTTTCTATGTAAGCCCCGAAGAGAGAGAATGGCTAGGAAGTGGTAAAATCTTGACAAGGAAAGTTGTTGATGAAAAAGGTAGAAGGGCTGCATATCACAAGATAGACTATGCTAGCTATGTAAATGGAAAAGTAGGTAAATCTGGGGTAAATATAGAGTACGTTCCATGACTTCGTCCATTTGTATATGCAAAGCTGTATATTGTTAAGAAATGACATCAAGATGCATATGTTTACCTTCCCTAGTATCTAATTTTTAACGTGGTGATTATTCACTCTTCCCATAAATAATTGCTCTTCTCGTTGCCTCCCTCTACGTTTCATTCTTTTTTCTCTTCTCTATCTGCTTCTTCTTGACACTGTAATATATTGTGGTGTCCTTCGAGCCATAATATAAATAAAAAAGCAATCAAATCATTAACCTGGGCTGAAGGAGGTCGAGTTGAAAGCCAGAATAATAAAGTGGGAAATGCTGCACATGACCCCTGAGTCGCATTGTAAAGTTAAAAAGTATGTATAGAAGACATACGTGTAGGGCAATTGTAAAAAAGTACTGTAACATGTGCAAATGTGCACTTCTACAAGTATTTGTATATCATTCTAAATCACCTTTGTGGCCTATTTGTATGTTAATGGCTGTTTTTACGTTTCTCCGTCCAAGAGTACACGATATAACGCTAGTCGCGACAAGTTTAGTCAAATTTCTCCCCCGTCCCGATTAAATATTTCAATGTTTTGCTTGTCATCTTTATCGAAAATAAAGTTCACTTGATACATCCACTGAAATTTATTTTGAATAAAGCGGTCTGCTATTGTCTCGACAGTATCGACTTAAGTCACTCAAAGTATACCTATGTGAAATTGCCGTCCAGATGGCGTTAGTACAGACTACATGCAACTCAGCGTTGGTGATCTGATGAGTCCTGAAGGACGAAACAACTGTCATAACCTGATACATCCGCCGACATTTATTTTCAAGAAAGGGGTCTTTCATGCCGAGGGTTACGAAGAAGTATCGAAAGTACCGACCTAGTCAATCAAAGTAAACCTAGCTGCCCGACTCTGATGGTATTGTCATCTGGATGGCGTTAGCATTTGTATTGATAATTTAATGTAATATTTTTGGGATTTATGGGATTGCGACATTCAAATCGAATCCATTTCGACTGTTTTACATGTCGTCAGTCAGTTTTATTTTAAAATTAAGGTTAACAAGAATATATTCTTTAATTTTTCTATACAAGTAACACGCTCGACAAATATATGGCTATTTATGGGCGAACTGCTATTTTGTAGCAGTAAAATACAAGCAAGAATTATAATAATTTCACTTCACGTTAAACACCAACGCGTTGAGTTTCGCACATATCATTTCACATCGTCTATAATTAACGATAAACTCCTGGGGTGTTAATAATGAAAATTGTATATCGTTAATTAATTCTTTTACAAAATTTTAAATAAAACGATGAGAATCCAAGTGGTCTTAGCAGATGAAATCCATGAAATTCTCACCTCTAAATCCTGCAGGTCGTTTACAATGTCGGCCCTGCCACCAAGCATATCTTAAAAAATCTTTTAGTTTTCATTTAGTACTTTATTTAGTACTGGTGATTTTATAAAATAACTTCGGTGTAAATTCCAATTCATCCAAATTAGTTATGCATGTAACAATGATTATTTTCAAAATGTTTGTTAATTCTGCTTTTAACTTGAAATTTGTTTCCGTTTCCAAGATTTTTTAGATACCTTTCCTTTCCATTTTCTCTTTGTTTCATATTTCTTATTAATTTTCATTTCCATATTTTTCGTTTTCGTTTATTATAGACTAATTTTCGACGATTGCACAGATGAAGTTTGATTAGATAATAATGTTGTTTTCGATATTGTCAGTAATTGAATACATAACTACAACATATAGATTATTGCTTTTAAAACAATTACAATCAAAGTAGTTGTAAATATATGAAAATATTTCAGATAATTTTGCTCTGCTAAAATCGCAGTTATAGAAAATACCAACTGCGCCTGATTCCCACAACTCCTCGTTTAAAACGTCGTCATAATTCTATCTCTATATTACAAGCTATTAAAAGTTGTTTAAAAAACAATGCATTTACATACATGAAAAAATTCAAATTTTTGCGGCGGCATGCACCATATATCTTTACATTATCATGTAAAATTTGATAATAAATTTTCGTTAGCGCAGCAACTACACAATACTTCTTGATTTCGTTAGTTTGCATGAAATGGTCGTTGGGAAAAAGAAGGAAGATACGGGTCAGTACATCATAAAATATGATCATATGTTGGCTACAAAATTTATCGTCGCGTTTTGTTTTATTTGGGAAAAGGAAACGACGCTGCACGACCGTGAACCGACTTGACCGCAAAGAAAGTAAGTAGGTACTCACGTATATATACATATATTTCGTTTTCTTTAAACTTAATTTTAATACTACGGTATTTGTACTTTTTGTCGAATTTAAATATGATTAACATCGGAAAATGAAACATAGTATATTGAAAAATTGAGGACATAAATTTAATTACAAATATCTTCATTGAGCAAAGCTACTGTGTTGGCTTTTCTCGATATTCTCTTATTTTCTCTTTAAACGTTCTATCGTCTATTATAATAAAATCTGGTTGTCTGTTGCATTCATTAAATTAGCAATCTCAAATTAGCTGCTTGAATTCTTTTTGCATTCATTACTTATAGCCCCTTTCGTCGTTTCCACGACAAAGCGGGTAACCTGGCAAACTGTCAGGTTGGCTCCTGCCGAGGAGTTGTAGAAACTAAGCAAGAAACCAGTGGAAAGCAGGCAAAATGCAGTGAAACTTATTACACCGGTGACAGAAATCCGATTCGCTAAGTGGATTGTTCGCACTGGGCATCATGTCGGCCAAAAGGCTCGCGAACTCCTACAATCCCAAATGAACATAGCTGTAACCCACATTATTGCAGAAGGTATGACCAAGAGCTCTGCACAAAAGTCACCCAGGTCGGATCTGGGCAAAAATTGAGGAAAATATAATTGGAAATTTTGACCCAGGAAAACTTAATGAGGACGGATTGCGACTATTGTCATTTGCAGCTATCATCAAACTCGTAGTCTGCAATAGCTTACGCCACCCGCGAAAATATAAACTGGCTTGGCGTGCCACGATTCGTAAATACACATCCATTTTAGACTATGTCCTAGTCAATCGCCAACATTTTCTGAGAAAATTCCTGTATGTTTCACATTTCTCCTTAGCTCGATACACTCAGCCTAGTGGCCCATTTCTGGATGGTACGATTTAAGTAACCTTTCAAAATATGCAACAAAATATTTTTCCACTGAGCTGATTTTTAGTGGGAGACTGAAAGCCTGGATGAGGAAGCAATTAGTTAAGTTTTACTTTCAATTTTATGAATTTCTAAGCTGGTGAACTCTACTAGAGGAAAGAGAATTTTTTTCTTTACGAAATGCAGTCGTTTCGATGTAATCTATGTGCATTATGCCTTTTACATCCGAGAAAACTGTACCCACAACCTTTCCAGCTGAAGGAATGACCATTTCTGGTGTGATGATCACACACTAACGTTCAGTGTCCTCAAATATTCTTTTAATTCTGCTTTGATTTCATCGTTTTTTTCTTTTCAAAAATAATAATTTAATCACTGCTCGGTGCACAAGTTCTTCCATTTTCGTAAAAACACACAGCGGTGACTGAACGTGTGATAGTTAGTGACAAATTTTATGTTTAAAACACATTCTTGCAACATGCAATTCCTGATATAAAAATCATCTTACAGCCACTTTACATGTTATTTTTATATAATTCAGTTATAAATAATAGGATAAGAGAATGTTTTTAATATTTAGTTTTAGTATATTTATTTTTTTATTTTTGTTATATTTTCCTAAAACAAAAATACACCGAGCCAATAAATTATCTCACCACCCAGAAAATTCAAATTTTTGAATGAAGATAATGTATTTAACAGTTCTGTACATCCTGCTGTTCATGTTGCCAAAATTTGGATTGATCAGACACAACTCTTAGTCCCAAGCGTTAATGTTTTAGTTTACATGCTCATGGGTAAATTCTTTTCTGGCTCTGCGATGGTCTGCGTGGCGGTCCAGTGGCAGGACGTCTGGGATGTAACCAACTTATAACAATAATTTGCTCGCAGTTTCGAGGCACATATTGAAGTTTTCGATTTTGGTCAACTCCACCTGAAATCTCCTGGTTGTGCGATCCCGAGCAGCTGAATAGCTAATATAACGGTGTTGTGGCACGAGGTCTTCCTTGCCACCACGACGTGAACGATGGTCACGTCGGTAACGTTGAATCACCATAGATATAGTGGTATGAGCATCCACATGGCTTCGTGTTATACTACGACAAGAACTGCCTTCCTCGTCCAAAGTAACCGCGTTAACGCTTTAAATTATAAGAGTTAGATCTTATTTCAAAACGTTATCCTCAGGTAGAAACAATTTAGTGTGTCTTTAATTGTACATTTCTTCAACTTTCTTTTTGTCGCATTTTTAATATACGATATATACATCATGGTGCGATAATTTGTTGGAGCAGTGTATTTCGTGTTGTGTTCATTTTCTTCTTAATTAATCTTAAATTAAATTAAATGTAATTAAAGAAAAGATAATTTAATCAAACATCTAACAACGAACGTGGTACTATAAAATACATTTTTTATATAACATAAAGGATAAAGAGTTAATACCGAATCGATAAATGTTTTAGTATTTAAGTCAGTGTAAATTGAATTGCAATGATTATCATATCAACTAGAATAGTAAAGCGAAGAATATCTGGATTTACAATATCGCTTCTTACTATCATGATTTTTCATCAGATCGTGAATTTCGGGAGACAAATGTGTGGCTTTGTTCAATATGTTCAATTGTATGTGCTACGAATGGCTGCTTGAGGCAAGAACATTTTAAAAGTACAGCTTCTATTTGTTGATCTCAGTTGTCCACGTTTTTTTTTGTTTTTGCTAATTAATAAATTCGCCAAGAAATGTACTAATTGCACGTTGAATATATATCCACAATTATATTTTGCAAAGATATGAGTAATTTTTTTCTCCGCGATATTGGACTGGATGTGTCAGAGCAGTAGATTCTTTGCAGATTATAATTCCAGAATCTCAATTGATCAAAAATCTTGAGTATAACGGTTACTTATTAAGCGGATTTATACAGATATTAAAAATATACAAACATTTAGAACAAGTGGAATGGAATCTTGATTACATATTTTGGTGCACTTTATTAATTGTGAGTTTAGCTTCTGTTGATTATGATATGTATACATATATATTATGTCGTCATTGTTGAAGTAAATTAAGCATTAGTAAGCTTAACATGCTAAACAGACGTTTAATTAAATATTTAATTAAAACCACAGGAACATAGTACTTGAATAAACGTACATATTAGTAATGTTAATTTAATTGAAGTTATAAATGTGAACCACTTAATGCTAATTGGAGTGACAAGACGACGGAACTTGAAGAATGAATGCGTGTAAGTTTTTCGTCGAATCAAACGGGCGATAAAATTACGAGCAACGTCCGGAGAAGCTACGCTACGTTCCAAAACCTATTGACAGTTACATCTGCGTCAATATTAACCGATGCTGCTAAGAAAATACGCCGTGTGTACTTAACACGCATAGTACGAATGCACTTATCAACTGAAACAGATCGAAAATATGCGATAAGATCCTTATTTAAAGTGGCCGCAGACTAACACAATGTTTATACGAACTCGGTCGGTATCAGACATCAATTTTGAATTGGTCGTTGAATTATTCATTGCGCTGTACATGCATATATAACACATCCGTGGTTGCATGCCCGAAAGAGAAATGATTCCTTTCTTATACAAATTGCCGTTACTAAATCGAGATTATACTGGTTACTAATTCATTACACAACGCTAATACAATGCTTTAATATGTAAGTGTTGAGATCGACAAATTAAATTTTCAGGTGAAAAGATGAATTCACAACCACAAAATTATTTAATAACTACAAAGCATCCTCTAATGATTACGTTAAAATCACGCAAGCGTGTAGTTAGTTTTTAACAAGAGACAAAATTACCAGACCGCAAACTCTTGCGGGCATCATATTGTTATTAAATACAAAATTTAATTTCAGATATTAAAAACAAACCATGCGTTATTATGATTCAGCATGGGAACGGTTTCAGTTTAAAACATACATAAATTCATGGTCGCAAGTACGGTTGTAAATTGGTTATCGGTAACCAATCGAATAAACGGAAAGAAAAAAATTTCTCACGAGTTACTTTACATAGCAGCAGCGTCTATCGTTTGCCGTGTAATTACAGATTAAACGGTGTACGTGTTAAGATAGAAAAAGGTTAGCACGGCTTTACTCACATCTGATCAGAGTGTAGGAGAAAATAAAAAAAATGTTATCGCGTACAATTAATGCAATGGACCAGTGGCGCCGCACGATTGTGTTTATCAGTAACAGTAATTTGGGAGTGTTAAATATAGTTAAGAAAGTAAATAATACACATTGCGAAGAACATTAGTAACATGCCTTACATAAAATTGCTGTTTTGTAGTGATTTAATTATGAATAATAAATATTATTATAAAATTATTATTATTGTTATAACTAAAAACTAAAAAGCGGTTTTGATAAAAGATGTCTGTGACTATACGATACGAATATTATTAATTGTCTCCATACACAATAAAGCAGATATTGGACATTTGGCAATTTTGCAAGAAATGTCTGCATTTATATACATGCATTACATTAATTTTTTACATACGAGGGGCGCACATAAATAATATAATGAGAATGATTTTTTCACTAACATTACAATTGAACATTGTCCCCTTCCAAAGTAACTGCGTTGGGAAGCCGTCGTCGGATGCTGGAATAGCATTCAAGTGGTCGGTTACAGCATTTTGAATGTCCAGTGCCCCAAAATGACGTCCATTTAAGTGACGTCCATCGCGAAAAGAGGATAAAGGCCACAAGGACTCAAATCGGGCACATAAGGTGGCTGAGGAATGAATATTTTTACTAGCCAAACCGTTTCTGCTGAAAGTGCTGTGTTTCAATTGCAACTGTCGTGATTTTTCGAAGTCTTTCTATAACCTCTTAGAAAAAGTGTTGATTACCCATTGGCCTGAAGGCGTAAACTCTTGCAATTTTTTCAGTCCAACTCTGAAGCAAAACCTGATCGCATACACATGTTCACCTGGCTTCGCTCCAAGTCCCTCGGCACTAGTGTTCACCTAATCACTATACTGTGATTCCCCTTACATTATCTACGCAAACTGCTTAAAAATGTTGCAACTGGGAAACATGACGAACGACTTCTGACACAAAGAATATGTGGGCAGTTTCTCACCAGTTCCTACTTTTTGTAATTCATCAAAACAAGAGAACAAGTTGTGCCAGAACATGATTCGGTAATTATCGTTCCTTGCTACTAATTTAGTGTAGACTATTTTCTGAAAATATTCGTCATACACATGACACTATCCAGCAACTAATTAGATAGACGAGGCCCACTTAGGTCGAGCGAATCTCAGGTAACACAACCGAATTGATCTCGATGATTTGACATAAATTTTGTCAAATTACGGCAAGATAATTATACCTGTGCCTTGATCTATCTAAAATGGAACACCCATTTGGAATAAGGTATTTTATGTTTGATAAGCATTTCCGAAAACACATCATAAATTGGTGCCCCAATAAACACGAAGATAAAACATTGCAACAGTTCATTGGAAAATACAGATGATGATTCAATTGAGAGATAACTCTATAAATGAGTTTCGAGAAAATGTAGAGCTAAAAGCTATCTCTATGGGCCAAAACTTACAACAACAACGGACTAAAACTTAGTGTTGTAACTGCAAGTTTATTAGATTGGGTCGCAAGTGGGAAATGCAACGTGGTCAAAGAGAAACAGGATGCCAATGGTTGGCGAACTGGAAGACCAAGTGTTAAATGTGGCATCTAGGAAGTTCCATGTATTTGTACCAAGACTCGCACCAGCGGTAAATTTTCAAATATTGTAAACATGTATCGCGACCAAAATATTTTGCCGATGATGATTACATATTTTGGCCTGATCTTGCGTCATCGCATTATGCAAGAGCTACACTCAACTGGTTGGATGCCCATTATGTACCATATGTTCCTAAAAATGATAATCCTCCGAATGTCCCTCATGCTTTTTGGAGCCTATTAGCAGGAAAAGTGTACGAAAATGATTGGGAGGACCAGAATGAACAAGAATTGCGACAAAGAATTTATCGAAAAATTAGAGAAGTGTATTTAGAAAGCGTCCAAACCATGACGAAAACATCGTCTCATTGAAGATAGAGGACCATTAGCAGCAATCTACCTTATAGGTGTTAAAGTCTAAGATCCATTAGTATTCTTAATTTATGTTTGCTTAATAAAGGTTTCTTTTGTTTAAATTATATCTTGTTAAACTTTTTCCTAAAACAGACGTGTTATTCGTCATTTAAAGTTATTCTTGACTTTAAGTAATGACCCCATGATGTCAAGGCCAAAGGGTGTAATGTTAAGCGTTTTTTTTCTGAATTTCAGGAATCATGGTCAAATCAGATAACATCGAAAATTGACTCGTGCTATAGCTATAGAATATGCCATTTGAATGTAAGAAGTTGATGTATTTTTAAAATCCCCGAATTTTCTGGAGATTGTTTGTTTAACAAGAACGTCGTGTTCTGTGAGCGAAATAAATTCCATAATAATTAACATGCTATATGCTGACGGGTAATTATTGTCAGTCGAGAAACAGAGGTAGCGTCTCGACCTGGGAGGGAATTGACTCTGCATTGGACTACACATTTGCTAATGTAAGTGTTTTTGTAACAAAATTAATGTTTTGTGTTTGTATCGAGCCACAATAGCGGACTTAACAACTTTTAAGGACCAATTGGATTGTATCCTGAGTAAACTCAGGAATTGTAATAAAACAGTAATTGTATGTGGTGATTTTAGCGCAAACTTTGATGAAACTGTTAGTGATGTGGATGCAAAGAATATATGCAGGGGAACTCTAGGACTATAATTGACAATATATTTCTGAATCTGAATAATGGTGTTTAAGAAAGGAGGAGGAAAGTAAATGTGATATGGAAAGGAGAAGTACAGGAGGTGTAATTTCTGTGGAGAATCGCTGGACGAATGGGGACAATGGGTAGGAGAATGGACAAAAACAAATATGGGGACTAGAAATATTACATAAAATAAATGGGAACGAGGAGACCATGAAAATGAGGGAAATGGAACAACAGGAAAAATAAAGAACAAAGGAAGAGATAAGCGGCAAAAGGAGGTTCAATGTGAAAGGGAGTTTTAAATTAGATGTAGATTGTGAAAATTCTAATAAAGGTTTTTTATATTTCTGAATCTATTTATAAACCCCAAACAGTGTGAAATTGTATATATTGGTCTATAGTACCATTCCTTGCAAATGGTTACCTTAAAATGTATGACCATTATACACCTTTTTGGATGAGCAACGCATACAGGAATGATATCAAATTTTATTAAGAAACAATCTTACGCACATAATTACAGATACTACCTACTACCTCAATAAGAACAAGGCATATAATAAAACTTATATCTAGTAACTCATTGAAAACCTTTTTAGGGGACGCCAAAAACTAAATTTAGATAGATAAATAGGAATATGTGAAATAATTAAAAATATATCGGGCAAACAAAAGGCCATATTTTAAATTCAACAGATCGGAAGAATCTAGTGAGTCAACATATTTTAATAATATGTATTTCCTGTTACCACCGGTGAAGTAAACTGTGATCCACAATTGGGCCAATGCCCGTTTTCTTCCATACACTTGACAGCTCGATGTGCTTCCTGTGGATCTCCTTCTTGATCCTCCGCTCCAAGTTTTCGTGCCGTCCATTCCATGCCGTGGTACTTGTGCTTTTTCTTGCCTACTTGATTATCATGAAGTAAACTGCTCCCTGAACCATTTTAGACAGATGACTCTATTGGTTTTGTGGATAGACATGAAGTAAACAGCGTTTCATGAATCAATTTTCCGGTGTGCTAGATACATTAGTAAATACTGTCCCTACACTTGGGCCGACGTAGGCGACATAATTTGGCGAGCTCGAATAATATAATTTCGCTAAATCTGATGGTCTTTATTAATGGTCGATTACATGGTTATTTTGCTTATCTAGCAAGGCCATATATCTGCACGAACGAGTATATGCCATTTAATGACAATTCAACATCTGCACGATGTAACTCGCTGCAGTGTCGCACGAACTCTCTAATCCAGCCCTAATCGAATTCTAATAGAACACTAATCGAACTCCCCTTGCATCTCTTGCATTAATATTGACAAGAGTAGTACATATTGCAATGTGCGTATAATATCAGCATAATCGTTACTCTTCATTGTGGTCTTATGTGGCAAATAGTATTAGTAAAATTCCATATGAGTCTCAAAACATAGTGGCTACAGCTTTACCAGCCGAATGTTGGACCTTAAACTTCCCATTCCCGACCATCACATCATCTCGTGTTTGCTTTCATGATCATAGTGATGAACTTACGTTTCACCGCCAGTTACAATTGTATTAATAATTCGCGTTCCTCTTGTCCTTCAGCTCAAACATTTTTTGACTCAGCGTTGTTTATCGAATGAAGTCACCATTCTCGGCATCCATCTGGCATTCACCTTCAATGCCCAAATTGTCACGGATGATGATACAAACACGTTCCCTGCTAATTTGCAAAAAATCGTCGATCTTCAAGAATCATTTTTCGCTTTCTTCATAATAGTTTAATTTGATCGGCCATTTCAAGTATTGTTGTCGGTGGATTCCCGCACCCATTTAAAAATTTAAATTGCTTTGACCAACATTGAATTGTCTTATAAGAAGGAGAACGTTCACCGTAAACAACAGATATGCGATTTTCTATTTCCATTAGACTATTTTCTTCTTTTGTGAGAAATTTTGTGACAATACTGTACAGTGTTCATTCTTACATTACTATAAAAACCACAACACATCACTAAATGTGCAACATGCCACAAAATGGAATATCTATTATGTCACAACATTCTTACTTCCAGTTTAAGGAAGGGTGCATTTTTTTATCAGCTTGCCCTAGTATGTGATAACACGACCTACATACGGTGAACTAGTTATGTCCCATAGTTTACTGTATACAATATCGCGTCCTGTTATCACATTAGAATGGCTTAATTTAATTAAGGGAGTACAATATCCTAGAGAATTATCAATAATTTATTGACTTTTGATAATGTAGTTACAGCTTGTTTGAATAATATATATGTTAGACGGAATTAGATTGCTTTTCCACGCTTTAACTTTTCAATTTTTCCCACTGCATTTTTTGGACACATTTCACTGAGGATGACAACTTTGTTGCTGAAATACTAAACTTGAATCCTAGATTTTCTAAAATTAAGCGTGGTAACAGATTTTAATTCAATTTTTAATTTCTTTGATTGCATTTCTCTTATCCGAAATAATGTAAATATTAAATTGATTTAAAACCATTTGTAAGGACATGTTTTCACAGTCTCTGTTGTGTAGTTACCCCTCGCATTGAAACAAGTATTGTAGTAACACGTGTTCGGTGCAAGTTTAAGTTTACTGAACGTGCGTACTTTTGAAAGTTAAATATACATATACTATTATTATTATTTACACGAAAGATGGTCTAATCTTACACCTCAATGGTGTAGTGAACATTAATTAAAACAGGTCCATGAAGACTAACTGGTGGATCGCTAGACAATATTGTTTCTGGGTTATTACCCTTCGTCAGTAGCGATTACCAAGAACCTTAGTTGTTGAAATACCTTTACATGTAGTGGCCATCAAAACTTCTTGGCGCGAGCCAATCACTCCTAACGAACCACTGACAACAGAACACTGACGAGACGATACCTTGTCTAACACCTTGCGGAGACTAAACAAGAGACGACTGTCAAACGTCCAGTGTCAGTGGGTTCGTTAGGAGTGATTGGCTCGCGCCAAGAAGTTTTGATGGCCACTACATGTAAAGGTATTTCAACAACTAAGGTTCTTGGTAATCGCTACTGACGAAGGGTAATAACCCAGAAACAATATTGTCTAGCGATCCACCAGTTAGTCTTCATGGACCTGTTTTAATTAATGTTCACTACACCATTGAGGTGTAAGATTAGACCATCTTTCGTGTAAATTTTACATTTTGCTGTCAGATTTGACAAGATACATTTTTAATTATTATTATTAACATAAATCAACATACAAGTGCATGTATATAGTTGCTTGTAATGTTGTCACACCAAAAGTAAATAATACCACTTTGTTTTATTGCCTCCATAGTATTAAGTGACTGATATTAACTATATATCTAAACGGTCGCAGATGGCTTACCCCGGCTTTAGATTTATAGGCCGGATTTATCTACTGCAACCCTACTTATAAAATATCGCCAGAGTAAAAAAGTCACCCTATTCGAAATACCGCACTTTGCTGTTTGTGCAACAGTTTGTCCCTCAAGACAAAGAACCCAGATGACACATTGAGATGATTTTACTACGAAGTTTCGCAAGGATTTTAAACGCGAGAATAAATCATTGCCCGGGAATTTAACATCTTCCGCAACTTTCACGATCAATTTGCAGGGGACATGTGGAGATTTTACGGCAAATTTCGCCGGATTGGAGACCCGGTTTAATGGCGCGCATGTAGCGTGAAAAATATTTTATTGCCAATTTCGTAAAAACCGCTTACCTCGACGCAAGTAATCGTGACACGGAAGATTTGTGTTAAACACGTATTAAAAAACATCGGGTTACCCTACTTCTTAGATCCTAGCCAAAGAAAAGCCACACAAATACCTCCGCTCGGGGTTCGGTAAACTTACCGGAGAAATTGTTTCTTATGGTAATGCGTTCGAATATTTTACAGAGCATGTTTTATAATTGCATTAGCGAAATAATTAGTTCACCGACTAATTGCATCTTCAATATCGTGGCCTACATATTTTAATAATCTCGTTAAAATGTAGTCTAATTTTTATATTCTTCGTGTTATATGCGCGACCTTATTCTTTTAAGTGTCAAATTCAAACGGTAAACTACCAAATCAGTAACGCGAGACTGGAAATAAATGTCAATGAAGCTCCTCGTTTTCATCTAAATGAAATAAATTCAACAACACAAATAAAACCAATCAAATAAAACACTTACTAGCAAAAATTGAAAATAAAAAATATCAGATTACAATTTTTCGAAAAAATAAATTTACGTGCGACAGTTAGTTCATTATTGGCAAATGTAATTACAAGAAAATCCGACATAAACGCAAACCAACTTGATAATATTCGCGAAAATGCAAAATTAATGAGACCTGAACCCCTTTATAAGCGATATTATTGTTGTGAATTTCAATACGAATTCTCGGCCCATTGTTAGGCGAACGGCTAAGTACATAATGAAATCCCTAATGCTTTATATCAACTTTAAAACGACGTCCTATGTCTAGACGGCGAGATCTGATGACAAATATTTAACATCCGACGTTAGATTTTGCTTATCGCATAGAATTAATTCGAACCATGTCCACGGAAGATTCAAAATACAACAGGAGAAACATTTCTCATCTATTTATATTAAATAAGTAATCTTGAAACAAAGCGAACGTAGCAAAGGTATCCGGAGTATTCCGGATTTGTTGATCAAATTGGATGCATTATTCTTGATTTATTTATACCGGTACAAGACCCCGGTAAAGTCCGTGTTCTTTTATTCGTGGAGTTTGACGCAGAAAATAATGCGGCATAAATTGCCTTCAGCGAAATGGAAAATAAACAGTGCGATGTTGAAACTCGAATATTTTGCATTTGTGGACAAATATTTGCATCTAGTGATGAGTAAAGAATAATAATAATAATCATCATCAAGGTATTTTAAGCGAAGTATGTCAAACATTTAGCCTTTGTAAATGAAACTAAATTAAAATTACTTATTAAAATGGAAAGTTAATACGTCTATTTAATGCTTTAAAGTTGCAATGCACTAACAGTTTTAAAAATATACCTCTGTTTCAGACAAAAATAAAAACAAGTATGGTGTCTCCTAAAGTGCTATTCAGAGCGGCAGTCTAACCTTCGACAAACCTGATGTAATAACATTTTACTGCTATTCAAAATCAAGATTGGAATATAGTTTTTAAAGAGCAAACCATTAGATTAACGGCTCTGTCTAACGTGACACACACCTTAGACAAAAGCCAAGAGTCGATAGTCAATCCGATAAATTAATATTTAATGAATTTTCGTCATAATATATTGCATAATAATAACCAACACGGGCATGGCTGCTGTATTAATGTCGTGCTGTGTTGTGATTGAAAGTGAAATAGCTCAACATTGCTGAATTCTTATAATGGTTGTTTAATGTTATTTGATACCGCTGGACATATCAGTTTGTCCCTAGACTCTGCTGAATTCTTTATTTGTAGGCTGGAAGCTTATTTCCGCACTTTCCAAAATAATAATGTTATTATTATTTTTACTGTTACTTGATGTGAGAGTAATGGTTATTGCGATTCGTCTCGGCATTTCTCTTCGGTAATCAATGCATGTGGTTGGATACAAAGCATAGGTGTATCTCCGATGTTCGATATCTGAACTCTTTTCTACTTTCTCGTTATCAGCCATAAATGTCAGAATACACATGACAGTTGCAGTATCTTTTCGTGGCCACACTACGCATTTTAGTTGCAGCAACCGAGATGCTGGGGAATAGAAAATGTTCTAATATGTGGAAAAATGTACGCATTTCTAGTGATATTTTTAGGAATTGTAGTAATGCCAACAGTTATTATAAAAATAAAAACGCACCATATCCCACAACCTAACCTAGCGATTCCTAAGCTCATCGAGTTCGAATATCGACGTAGTTGTTGAGGAGTTGACGGATGTCGATTTATCGAATTGAAGCACGTTGTCGGTACATAGTGTTTGTGGTGATACAAACATGAATTGTGTAAATACTGCTAAATCAACACAGTACTTCAAAGAAGTTAAAAAAGTGAAGGAAAGCCAAAGGAGTGGAGCCGGTGTGGACGACATGTATGAGCCCAAATTGCTGTGTTTTCACATCTACAATTTCTGTCAGAAACAATACATACTCGGGAATCAACTTCCAACGTGGTAGAGGACATGTAGAATGCAAGCCTAGAAACCAACAGGGAGGAGTTGCAGTTAATTTGAGGGCAGTATTGAGGACTTGGAAAAAGAAAATTATCAGACTCAAAGTGGTACGAGCTCCAACGCCCCTCCACATAAGACTTCATCTACTCAGGTGAAGAGACGGAGGCTGTCATCACAGTTAAGACTACTAGTGAGCGATTAAAAAATCTGGGGAAAGAGGACGCTCTGAAGACATTTGGAAAGTAAACATTCAGTATTTTCTCATAGAAGTTTTATTTACTTGTATGTATTTTTAGTATAGTGGCTATGGAATTATCCAAAATAAGAATCGAAGGCAGAAGAAGAAGAAGAACTAAACGTGACATTTTCAATCTGATAATGGGTTCGCAACAAGAGGATGAGGATGCTTTCTTAAAAATGTAAATTTTAGTAATAAACATAGTATATAAATTGAACTACCTTTTATTGTAACTATTTTTTATTCTAACAATCGAGACGAGAGTCCAGGGCACTTCTCCCGTTTTTGTTTCAAGCCTGTCGGCTTAGACCATATTTGCAAGTGTACCTCTTGTCGATACCACAATATTCTAAACTAAAGACAATGCAAGAAATTGTGCAGTGCACAGCACGTGAGTGTTATCAGTTGCATTTTATCTACTGGGAGCTCACCAACTGTAAAAGGCAGCGCCACTTATTGGCCAATATTCCAAAGGCATTCTCCACAACTCTTCCTGCATGGCTAAGACAATAATTAAAAACTCTTTGTTGCAAGGACATATTTCAGAACGGAAATGGTGTAAGTATATTGTGGGATAAAGGAAACGCAGCATCCGCTACAATAATGAACGGGACGTTTAACCTTCTTCCTGGCATAAGGCGATCTTCAGGAAAATTCTTCTGTTTGTTGAAATGGCTTGTCTTAATGCGCTTTTGTGGAAATACCTCCATTAGAAATTCGACCATTTGTTTCCAAATCAATATACAGAAATTTGTAATTTGCATTTACCAATGCTAGCAAGACAATGCTGTTTATTACTGTAATATGTAGAACCATCTGATCGGAGGGGGCGAAACATATATGTTTACCATCAATGGCTCCTAACTCGTTTGGAAGACTCCATTTCTCTTCATACACTTTCGATATATTAAGCCACTGGGCTGTATTGGGCATCTACGCAATTTGGATGTTATAATTTAGGAGCCCAATACTACTCGAGCAATATAAGATATTCCGCTTTCAAATGGGAATAGATACTCCCACAGGTCTCCGGAATAATTTTGCCAAATATTTCCTATCCTGAATGCATAGTGCAGACTATTAAACGACTCTCCTGTTGCTAAATAGTCAACCTTAATCTGTCACTGGCTGATATTGCTTCTCGTAAATGTGTGTCCCTCTTGGAAATGTCTTGTTCAATTAATTTTAATAACTTCCGAAACGCGGGTTTATCAATTCTCATGAAGTTTCTGAAAATCCCTAAATCGGCACACGCTTCAAATTCCTCATTAAAAAGACTGACATTTCCTCTTTCACTTCTTTTTCCAATCCAGGGTCTTACCCACCATCGTATGTGATGCAGCATTAACACTGCACAGGCTGCCACTGATGTATGTTTATCCATTTTAACCTAACTTCGCAAACATGATGTTTCTTCAGTATACAACGACGGCACGTTACCTATTTAATATCAAAATGACCAGTGTACGGTTTTATTTTTGTAGGTTGGTATATTTTGACGTGTTTGATGCAAGCAACATTTCTTGTGTGTGACCGCCTTTGATGCTGCATCAAAACATGCTGCAACTTACATCTAGCAACTAAATACATAGTGTGGCCATCGCTTTACGCTCCTTTTACACCAAATCATTATTACAATTTGCACTTGAGAATAGAAAATAAATAAAAATATTATACTTACTTGATTTTGTGGACTGGGATCGCTAAAATTTAAATGCACGGTTTTAAGAGTTCATGAAGGCCACACGATGCCACATTTTTGCTGAGTGCCGACTATTTTCATGAAAGTCTTCATATTAAACAAAGGAACAGAGTCAAATAAGGACACGGTTCTTGTCCCTAGTTTTGTGTCCTGGATTTTCGCTCTTCATTATATAATTTTATTTTCTTCGAAGTATTTAATTACTTCAGCCTTTCTTCTAGGTTGCGGTTTTCTTTTCCCTCCTATATTGCTTTGTTTGCAATTTTGCAATTTCTTTGGAACTCATGTTTATTACTCATGTTTATTAAATATACCAGCCATCTTGATCTGTATCATTTTACCATTCCAACATTATTTGATTCTATACTTTTCATTTTTGTTTATCTTTGTTATTTGCATCTATATTACATTTATTTACATAACTTTAATTTTTGCCCTTTTCTTAGCTTCTTGTTAGCTGCGCATACTTATTGATCTGTTTGTTTGATTTTTGGTTACTTTGAATGTAATTTCATTTTCATTGCCAACGTTCTGCCGGCTTTTTTCTGTTCATAATTTGTAATTTTTTTGCTATTCTCGATCGAAGTCTTCTCTCTATCTTTTGATTCCATCGTCATTCTTCACCGTTTACAATTCTTCTACTATATCCTACTTTAAATTACTACTGCTACTTTTTCCATATCTATTCTGACCAAGTTGTTAGTTTTTAGTGTCTTCTTTCTTTGGCGTCATGTCGTCATTTATAAAGACGCGATCACGTTATCACTATATTCTCCAAGTTTGATTTGTGTTTCATGGCTTCACATTTATCTTCTTCGTTATTTAATTCTTTTGTTCTTTCTCGTGTGTTTATCACTGATCTTGAGGTTGTCCTATTAGAGATCATTTGACTGCTCTCAGGGTTAATCTTTAGTCCATGCAATATGACATTATTTTATTTTTTATTTTTTATCTATTACTTCCAATGATTCTTTAATAGTCTGCAGGTCATCTCTATTTTTTTTATTTTCTTTGTTTATTTCATGATTTTCCTTTCTTCGCCAAATTATTTTTATTGCACTATTATTTCTTTAACTTATTATATTTATTATTTATTATATTTTTGTG
Organism: Geotrupes spiniger; assembly: GCA_959613385.1. Classification (NCBI taxonomy): domain Eukaryota; kingdom Metazoa; phylum Arthropoda; class Insecta; order Coleoptera; family Geotrupidae; genus Geotrupes; species Geotrupes spiniger. Next base: position 19,926,704 of record OY390736.1, on the reverse strand, counting down.
GTCTTTTTGGCCTAATTTTCCTTCATCTACTTCTTTTGGTTTCTTCTTTTTGACCTTAACATCCTATTTCTTCTACTAAAGACTTGATCCATCTTTATATATTTTTTCTTTCTTCCTTCGTCTTTGGTATAGTCGTCATACATCTTATTGTTGTGAAACATTTTTGTATTAGTCTAGTCTTAGTATAGACATTTTACTGTTTATAATGTCAACAGTTATGTGACTCAATTCTGATTTTTTTTATAACGAAAAAGTTCGACACCGTATTGCATTGAATGTAAAATGTTTGATGACGTGTACCAAGTTTAAAATTAAATTGTTTTATACCGTACATCTCGTTTAATTTTAGTTAACAAAGTTTGATGTTTTGATTTTTAAGTCTTTCGGCTCAACTCAGTCAATAGAATTGTCAATAAGTTAGTTATTTTTATTGTTTATTCTTTAATCGTTAAAGAATTGCTGGAATTTTTTTACTCCTGAATTGCTGTAAAAACATTTATTTTTGAATTAATTATCTATTTCTTATCTCGCATAATTCGAAAAAATAAAATTGTAAAATTTTTCGAGCCACATCAAATTGGGAAAAAATCTCTTTATATGAAACTATTAGATAGGATTGTTGTTAATTAATGTATTATTAATATTATTATGAAATTATTTGAATATTTTTCAATCCACATAAAATTAGCAAGAAACCTCTAGATAATTATAAATAAATATTATTTCGAGATGTTATAAAGCGAAAAAGTTGTTACAGTAATAAATTAACATATTGTTTCCAACATGCGTTTCATAATGATAACCATGAACTAACAGAAATATTGACGCTAACTCTTTATAATTATTCCTGATTACCCTCCTATTCCAGTAGCGGACGTTGTAAACTCTTGCTTGTTCTTGTAGGGCTCTGGAGGACACTCGAAGCTTCTTCTGAAGGAGTCGCGGAAACTCGTTAATCATGTTGAGTAAGGATTTATATATGTTCCTGTTCTTTCCTACTCTGTATGAAGTATAGTGGGAATTACAAGTTATGCGCTAAATTTCCAACTTAACTTTTTCGCGACGAATTCCCTACTTCGTCAAGTTGTATGTTTCAACATCGCGTTTGATTAAATACCTCCCTTAAAATTAAAATTAAGGTATTCCCTATCGATTACATAATAGCATTAACTTTTAAATCCAGAAGAATGGAAAAATGGAAACTTTAATTACAATTATATATTAACAATATATAAAAACTAAAAACACGTTTCATATTAAATTGGTAGTATACGTTGCATTCTATATCCCTGATCATCAGGTATGTGTGTGATAAAATGTTGGGGACGACCTACTGATTTTTTCGTTCATCCAGTAAAATTGATGTTCATATTGGTTCATGTTCATAAAATTTCCCGGGTAATTTATGTTTCATAGTTTTACTTAATACGCCGAACGCACAGTCAAATTTACAATCAATGCCAGCACAAAAACAATGAAATTGTCAATTTTGTTTAACACTGATTAAAACACAGTTATTATCCTAAACCACTCTAGAGATCTGTGAGTTTACTTCAAAACTGTAAAATTATTTTCGTTTTAGTCTTAAAAATTGCAAAACACTCAATTAGAAGACGTTTTTTTTCGGAAAGCAAGTTAACCACAAAACCTATTTCTTTTAAGCCGACAAATTAAGAACATTGTGTTTGAGTGCTCCGAGTGAACATGAGATTGAGATTAAGGGCTCGTTTAACACAATAGGCAATTAGTAAAAATTAGTAATAACGGACGACGATTACTCGAAACAATTAAGGATTTCATAGTAGGAATAATATCTTCTATGTAAGGACCGTGAATTATGAGAAGTTATGAACATAAAGCACACAATTACGCGAAATACCGAGAACAGTCACCCTTAACGTAACTCCAGTGCAATAATATCCCATGAAATTGAACAGCGCGCAATTAAAACTACTAGAAACAAATGGTTATAATCGCCGTCCGCGGACGTTACGCTATAATTGCCATAATAGACATTAATAAACGCTTTACGGTTTCATATAAAATTCTAAATTAATTACTATGCAAAGGCGCGCAGAGACCTTGTTAAAGATTAAACCGCAGACCGTGTCCATAAATAAACGTAATATACGCCGTAACCATCGAAACTGCGTTTAAATTACTAATCTCCCGTAGGTATCGTATTAAAAGCACGCGAAACAACAAATACAAACATCAATTTATGAAATCTATAGCTCCGGGGTGCCATAAATCCACAGGGGAATGAATAACAAATTAAAAAGTACCCCCAAACAAAGCCCAACAGTGAAGGTCTCTCCGAGCGTGGCACTCGTAGAGTTCCAATTGGAAAGCCCGAGCCACTACAAAAAAGGATCCTATATACGTCGGTGAGGGTCCGACTTTCATTACATATGCTCTCGTGTAAATCGAGAATAGAGAAAATATAAATGGCAACGTATTTAATCACTTGATTCAAGATATATACTATTCACAGATGTGATAAATAAATATATGGGCATAGATCATTGTCAAAGTCGGTTTTTATTTTCTTGTTTCCAAAAGTGTGGGTTGTCGCTGCCCTTGATATGAAACGACATCTGGCAAGACACCTGTTCGCCAAACAAAAGGTGTTTGTTTTTAACCCCAAATACGCGGCGCGTGCTAGCAACTCGTCTGTCGCTCGTCGAAATCGATTATCTACACAATTCTTTCTTAAAGCAACCTGTTTAGATTTTGAAATTATTGCGATTGCAGCCCACGGAGAACGTTGACTTCAGAAGCTACTTAAATTGTGGGAAGTTCATTGACTAACAAATAATTAGAAATAACAGCAAGCTTATGTGACTTAAGTATTACACGATTGAATTATTCAATTTTCGACCAAAAATATATAATAATTTATGGTAATTTCTTTTGAACAAAAATTGATTTCAAAGTACACAAAGGAAGACGTAGACGGGTATTTTTATTATCCAAATATTTCATACAATTCAGGGAAAATTTTATCTCAGTAATGATGAATCGTATGCAAACATATTGGCATGTGCTCGATGTCAGAGTTTAATATTTTTTGGAGACCAGTGGATGAGTAAAAATTACTAACAACTGTCAGTTACAATCAGCAGTTTAGCGTTACTTTGACGGTTGTTTTTAAACAATGGGACAGACATATTTGACACTGACTTACAGTGTATTAAGAAAAAAGAGAAATCTTATAATAACAATTATAAGATAAAAACCCCTTACCACACTTGATTTTTACAAATCTAACGTATTTCGGCAACTACGTTGCCATCCAGTAGATTCTGAAAGGATGAGTGTTAAACATAGTATTTCTAGTTAAGGTAAAAACCTTTGAAGATATTCTCTTCACTAGATCACCAGTGTTATCCCACTGGTGATCTAGTGGAGTTTTTACCTTAACTAGAAATACTATGTTTAACACTCATCCTCAGATTCTACTGAAGATGGCAACGTAGTTGCCGAAATACGTATTTAGATTTGTAAAAATCAAGTGTGGTAAGGGGTTTTTATCTTATAATTGTTATTATAAGATTTCTCTTTTTTCTTTATAGTAAAACCACAGGCTCCGCCAATTTTTATTTTACAGTGTATTGGTGAACAAGTGATGTAATTACTGTTTGTAACCAAGTTTATTTCAATTGTCATTGTTGAACCCTTTCTTTGATATATGCCCTTAAATACAGCTGACTATTATTTTGACACTGATTATGAATGGTACCATAGACTAAGTGCATCTAAGGGCAAAAGTCAAAGAAACAGGAGAATTTATTATTAATAGAAATGTACTGCAGGGCAGCTCAGTTACTCTAAGCGATACCATTTAATATACCAATTGAACACAAGAAGAGAACACAAGATATAGAGGGGTACAAGTAATCGGTTATAAAGATCACCTTGTCACACTTGTAAAGGAAAGCACAATATTGAAGACAGCTTATCAATGCGTCGAACTTGAAGGATTTGCAATAAATGAAAAGAAGGCCAAGAGCATGAGGATAGCATGAAAGGAGGATGTAGAAACATTTGAAATTGATCAGGGCAGTTGAAACTGTGGATACGTTTAAAGGGTAAAAGCACTCGAGGATTTTCAATAGCCGCGTATCCTTAAATGTGTCTAGGAAGAAAGAAGAGGAGGCGAACATTTGAACTGGATAAACAAATGTATGGTGTAGACATTCCAAGTCAATAAAACTGTACGTTTTTCCCTCTTTCGTTTTAACTTTTAATTTTGTGTCTTTGTCCAATTTTTGTTTGCAACCTCGTTGTTGTTATCAGGAGCGTAAATTTTTATTTGCAGTTAAGACCTTAAAGGTCAGTGAAGGCGCAAGCGACTAGCAATGTACGCATTGTAGATTCTAAAATAAATCATTCATCGGTAAATGATAGTCGGTGAATACATTAACACTATAACACAATAAATATAATATTGAAAAGTCATCTTGAATTGTAAATAGAACAACTTCCAAAAAATTGATAGAAAAGAAAACTCCTATATACTTCCAAAGCCCAATGTACATAGATTATAATTTTTTACCAGGACTCATACATGCCGAGTGCCATGGGTGTTTTTAAACTAGCTCTCGACGACGGGCCCTATCGCCTCAATTTTTAATGAAAATGACAAAAAAAAATTGATTTTTGTATATGTGCTTAATGAACCCTCTGAGAAGAATTTCTATTCCCTTGGTCATACGCCCAAAATAAATTCATAAATTTAGCTCTAGAGTGGTTTTCACCCTTAAGTACTTTCTAGTGGTTGTATGCAAAAGCAGGCGAAATATAGGAAGAAATAACGGACACAATGCAACAAGCAAGTAGAGCTTTATATGCAAATACCAAGTTATTTAGCAGTAGGCAAATTTCAAGAAGAAGCAAACTAATAATGTACAGCACATTAGTGCAGCCCATTTTAACTTAAACCGCCGAAAGAAAGGCATTGACAAAAGAATGAGAAGGATTATTCGTTATACAGGAGAGAAAAGTAACGAGAATGCTGCTGGGTGCAGTAAGATTAAAGAATGTGCAGAACAGAAGGCGAATAAAAAAAGAAATTTATAGGAGGAGGCTGGAAAGTCACATACGAGCACATGGAGTGGCAGCTAGAATAAAGAAGAAGGAGCGGCACACCAATGGCAAGATATCTGGACGAGATGAAGGGTGATTTGAACTCGACAGAGATAGAGGAAGGATGGAGGAAAGTAGCAGAGGATAGAAACAAGTAGAAAATAACTCAGAAAGTGAAAGGAAACATATGAAGGAATGGGATTGATCCAACTAAAATATATGGGTATTTGATATTTGATATATTTATATTTTTCTAAATATTATAGGCAATTGAAGCGAAACAAAAAGGAGTTGCGGCTGTTTGTTCGAGACGTCAATGATTAATTGGAATACGCTTGGAAACGATCGTTTCGTTCTCATTATAAACTCTTCTGCAAGGCACAACAAACTGACGTATTGAAACGTTGTTAAATAATTTCGCGTTAGAAAAGTATTTTTCTGACGAGTCCACAATGAAAATGAAATCGCTCGTTGCTACAACCCGTGCTTTTTCCAACCTATTTACGTTCACAGCAAGTTAATGTACGAATAACATCAATACAACGTTTGCATATTATCTTTCTTGCTTGATTTACCTGGTTCTATTTTACATTTACAAATAATTACTATTCCCTAATGCATGTGAACCAAAACGACTTCAATTAATTGATACCCAACCCAAACCAACTCAACCGGACACAAACCTAACCCAACCGAAACCACTAAAACCAAGTAAATTAAACTTAATGGGCTTAATTTACTTGGTAATTAAATTACATATAAATTTAGGAACAATTGTGACAGACATCGATTCAAGAATTGCTCCACCTCAAATAATCAATCAATGTTTATTGACTTGGTCAGCAACGAATGTTCTCACCAAAAGTCATAACAATTCTTACCACTAATTGTTTAAAGCCACTATAAATAAAAAAGTAAAACATCCGCTCTAACTCAGTTTTATTCTGTTCCCGTTCATTTCACATACCGTTCGAATTCGCCAATTGGTTTTTATCGCTTAACGAAAAAATCAGTTGGGTTTTCGGTTATACAGACACTAGCAAGAGGAATAGTTAACGTTTCTTTCATAAACACACGTCCTTTAAAATCTAATTCGCGCCAGACATTAATCATTTAACTAATCAACTTAACTACTGATTTTGACAACGAATTGTTAAATCATATCACTGTTAATCGAAAAGTGAAATTAATAATAAATTGACGGAGACGGTGGCCTCTAAATATGAAAATTAGTCATAAATAAAAATTTATAAATTTAACAAACCCTACCACACTTGATGTTAATAAATCTATATACGTATTTCGGCAATTAAGTTGCCATCTTCAGTAGAAACCTAAAAAAATAAAACTTAGTATATTTAGCTAATGTGTTACCTTTGTAGATATTCTCTTCACTAGATTGCCAGTGGGATAACACTGTTGAAATCAAAAGGTACCTTAATTTATACTCCTAATTCTAGTAGAAAACATAATGAAACTACAAACAAAGTAAAACAAAGTAATTCAAATAAGGACTGAGGTGTAGGTTAATTGTCAGATTTCATTAAATTATGTTTGTTTCTTTGTATGAAAATACTTTCATAACTATCTAATTCTCTACACTGTTGTACGTCTTTAATTAATTTAAGACAATTTTGTGGCAATGCATGCCCTGTTTCAAAAATATGTTGAGCATCATTTTTGAGGTTTTTCAATAGAAGTTGATTCTAAAATGTGATAGGTACTCTTTATAGCTGGTTTTAGTTGAACGTTTCGTCCTACATATTTTTGATTACAAACCATGCAACTTATCTCATATATCCCAGATTTCTGATCTATCTCAATTTTATCTTTGGCATTACCAAGAGGGTTTTCAAAAAGTTACTAGAGTTAAAGGCGACATGCAGATCATGATCTTTTAATTTAAATTTAATTTAAGGTTTTGGAAGCTGAAGTAACGAACTAAACTAATTTATTGTCTAGATAAGTTGAATTTGAAATGACGTTTGTGTTTTTTAATAATATTTCCGTGTCGAAACCATCGCCAATCGCGATGTTTTTAATAATTTCTATGTTCGGTATTTTGTGAAATGTTCTCTGTAAACCATTTCTATTCAATTTCAGTGCAATTCCCCTAGCCGTTCGAATTCGCGAACTGTTTAACAAAGCTAACCATTGAAACAATTCTAGAACAGTCAAGGTGTCCAACCAACAACATTGGACGAAATTATATAATTTAATATTGACCTTGGGCTCTAATTATAATTAGTAGAAAATTTATTTCTATTAAAACCATTGAAAAATTAATTTTGTTATTTTTTCTCTAATAATTATAATGACAATAATATATAATACCTGCGCAGTATTATATAACCGGGAGTTGAACACCTAGATGATGTTTGAGCCAATTTGGTTAATAGATTATTAATAGTTAGTGTTGATAAATTGCAGTTGATGCAAGTTGATTTAATTGCAATTTTCACTTTGCATCTTAATGCCAGAAAAACATTTCTCATATTTATTTATGAATAACAAAGTGATTTTGTTTCAGCATAAATTATTAAAAAAATGCTTTAAGTCATATGTGATGTAATTTTTTAAAACAACTAATGTTGTTTGACAAATAATTAACGATCTTATTTAATAATTGAACGAGTACATATAATAATTTTATTAGCTCTTTAATGTTAAGTTTTATTGAGTTCTCTGTGTGTTTATTGAAGTTCCTTCTGCAACATGCTTTTAAAATCAGGTAGTTACGTACGAAATTTAATCACATTAGCGGAAGTTCCTGTTCAATGGGCCGAAATCAAATCTTCAAAGAATTTACGATTCGAACCCTAAATCCAGTTACGACGTGAAAGAATCTTAGACGGGCCTCTCCTCTTCTTTTTTGGGCATTTCAAGCTACGATTTTTTAATCAAGCGCAAAACTCCAGCGCCAGGAGACGAGATTAATCTTTCCCGAATGAAGTTCAAGCGCGATAAAAAAATCAATTTAACATGATGTTTAAATCGGGATGGCGCGGTTGTAATTTCAATGTAAAACGAATCACCGACGCCACCTAAGACGCCCCGATTTCCTTGCAGTTCGCGCGGTGGTCGGTATGTATGTTCAGGGTTGAAAGGTCGTGGCCCCCATTGATACCGATAACCCTCAGCTCGTATTTATGTGAAATGCTTTTGTGTTTTCTCCGAGGGGTTTTCAAAGATAATTGATTGATGTCGGCTGGGTTATTATTTATAGTCGATTGTTTGTATATCGCGCGTTTGTTATTGGTGATTAATTATATTCATTAAAATGATAAGTACAAATAATCATTTGCTAATTTGATTTATATTTTATTTCTGTGCACTAATTATCGTTGCGTAAACTGCTTAAAAGATTTTTATTACATCTTTGAATGTGTTAGTTACCTCTATTAAACTTTAATTGTATAGGTTTTGAAAAAAAAACATTGATTTCATCTTTCATTGTTGCATGAGTTCCTCCTCAAAGTTGATAATTTGTCTATTATCAGGAAAATAGGTAGTAATGGTAATATAGGCAAATTACGTCTTGATAGATAAGATTTCAACATGAAGCAAAATGGTAAAATATAGTTGGAACCCTATGCACCGAATAGAAAAAATAGGACTCAAATGGGGGTTCATTTGCCACAATTAGCACCACGTAAAATTTTCAAATTTAATTGCGTTGATTATCTAACATAAATTCTCGAATTTATTATACACTTGTGGTTCAGTCAAAGTATAAGCCGCTGAACACCATAAGGTAGACTACGATTCCACTATTCGACTATTCTAATTTCGTTTTTTGCGTAGATGTCAGGTTTGTTGCCAAATTTTTCTATTGGCGATTGGTCGCATCGGTTTCCTGTATTGATATTAAAGAAATCACATACGTGTTATGAAACAAATTGTAATTAACTGCAAAATTAATAGAAATTATCTTTGTTTTTGTACTACAGAAAATTACCCTTAGGGAAATTAGTTTGGATTGCTGTTTTACTTCTATTATGTTTTTATATGAACTTAAAGCAGGACTTAACTACACAAGACATTCCGGAAACGATTATGAAAGAAGTTAATTAATTTTCAGGCTAGGATATCTCGCGATTTAATTGCGACTTAACTTCGAAAGTATTCAATTAATTTGGTATACGACAAAGTTAGTTCGAGGGCTCCGGAAAGAGCTTACATAAATTCGCTCTTCGGCGGGTACGGATATTCTCTCATTAGTGGCACAAGGCAACAATCTGCAGATGAAACAAGATAACAGAATGCGTGTTTTAAAGGACTCGGTCGACGGCGCGGGGCGGTAATGGCACCACCCTTGAAGGTACAGCGTCGAAACGCAAAATAAACTCAAGGATTGGACGCATAAAGATGATAAAACGGGGTGCTGAAGGAAGAGGAATAAAATATGTCGCCGTCAGGATGTATCGATTTGCGGAAAGCTTCTCTTGGGATTCGTCCGCTGTTTAGGTCCGGGAAACGAAGTATTGTCCCAGGTCAACGGCCAAAACGCCATTGGCTACAGGCCACACAAACGCTCCGCAGATTATCGTTGATTGCGAATGACATTCTTTATCTCAACATGTGCAAACGACAATTTACGACCGTTAATAAAATGCGCATTTTTTACGTTACTTCTTTGCACATCAAGAAATCTATTATGGCTATTTCGCGAAAGAAAGCCGCACAGAAACGTATTTAAATAGAGATAGCTAATTTGATCATAAAGTATGAAATCTAAAAGGTAATGGCTAGAATATAATTGAGTATAAGTGATGCGGGGGATGAGTGGAGGATAAGTGGATGAAGAACACACATGTGACGCATTGAATAATTTATGGGTGAGTGATGCCAAGTGCAAACATTTAGTCAAACCTAGACTTCGTATTTTTAGTCCCTTCTAGTAGAGACAAATTAGGTATTATTTTTATTATACTTTAATGCATGATTATTTGACTAATACCATGGCTCTGTACAGCATTTTAACCGTTCAATTTAAAAATGTAATAATTACTGAAATATTTCAGGTATTATTAATATGCAGGCATTGAGTGAATAGATGTTTTAGAGTATTTATTTTATGGATAGAATTTTGTGACGTTATATGTATAAAATTAAATAATATAATATAAAATTAAATAAATTGGAAAATACTATTAGAAGTTGATATATCGAGTTCCAAAACTCGCAGGGCTTACATTTTTCTACAATTTTATTGTAAATCATTTGTTACTTTTAATACTAATAAAATAGTTTACTTGTTTATAGATTTTTCAGAATTTCGAGCGTGATTATTAGAAAAGTTAAATAATTAAAATGATACAGCTACAATAATTACTATGTTCAAGATATTTGCAGTTTTATATAAAATTGCTCAGCCCAAATAAATAAATTATGAATTGTTTTGACGACATAATAAAGCAGAATGTGGAAAAAAATCACAAGTAATTAAAGAGAGTAGACATTTTGGAGTGCGCGTTCGCAGATATCGTGGCTATGTTTGCAAGAACAGAGGAAGATAGATAACCTTTAGCATAACATAAATACTTGGAATAACAAGACTTTGGAATAAAGACATCAAAAAGTAACGCTATGGCAATCTCAAATAAAGAAACTACAATGAACATTAAAATAAAATATAATCATATGAAACAAGTTAGCGAATTTAAGTACATATCTCTTAACAATATGTTTCGAAGTATACAAATATTATACGCGACTATGTCAAGACCTGCCACTTAACCAGCTTCTATTATCATTTAAAATTTTAATTATTTGTGTTTCCAAAAAAAACTTATACAAGCATTTATGGTGCTTGTATAAGTTTTTTTCGAAACAAAAAGGTAATGAAAATAAAAGCAATGCAAAATAATTATTATTATTTTTTCATAAATTAGTAATTTATTCTAAATGTGAACTTCTATATGTAACATAGTAATTATTCCACTTGTCGTCAAGCAGAGCAGAGCAGAGAACTGAAACAGGGAGAGAGCCCAAGTCTACCTTACATACGTCGATGAAATAATAAGGAAATACATAATATACAACAATATGAAGCCAGTATACATACAAAGCATAACGAGAGTAATTAAGGAACACGTAAAATAAACAGAGAACAATGAAATAAAAACTAAAAGTAGGGATAAGCAAAGTGATGAGAGTTAAGGGAAAAAGAAACAACGAAAGAAACAATCTGAAAGTGTGGATAGAATAAAGATGAACAAAATAATTTAAATACATACAATGCCATATTTATACAAATAAGTGTTGCAAGGGAGAGAAAGTAAAAATTTGGCTGGAAAAAAACACGGTAAAGTTACCATAATGGACATTAAAGTAATGAGGGAAATTTTGGAAGTGACGAAGAGGGGTATGAAGAGAAACTAATGGATAATCGATAGAGAGGGGGCAAGATGAAATAATAAGGACATTTGAAGAAACAATATCGCAGAAGGTAGAACTATACGTAGGATAATTGAAGTAAGCAGTGGGAAAAAGAAAAGTTGGAAGGCGAATAAATGGGAGGATTGGATAAAAGATATAGTACTAAGAACAGGTAATTCAATGGATGAAATGAAGGAGATTGCAAGAAGTAGGGAAGAGTGGAGGTCATGGGTGAAAACACCAAATTCGACGCCGTAAATGGCGACAATAGAAAGTAACTAAATCAGTCATAAAGCATCATATTTAAGTTTGCAGACAAAAAATGGAACCTATATAATCAGACACATATATCAATGGGGATACTTTCATATTTCAAAAACAAAATAACAAAAACTCAAAAATTGGAATCAGATCACGCAGTTTTGTGGTAGCTTGAAAAGTAATTCTATTAAAAATAACACCATATATATATATATTAATCAATTATGTTTCGTGAAATTTCTGTAGGGGTAGATTATTTAAATCATTATTATTAATTTCACTTTCATTTACGGTACGAATAATTACTTTTATCTAGTATTATGTTATATAAGATTATTTTTATTTTAAACCTATATATACATTACTGAACAAATGTCAACAAAATTATTTGCTACTTACTCTTGCACAACGCACGCGGTTCCCGGTAGAAAACCTTTAACAGTAAGTGGCAGTTTACCCATGTCACTTTTCTTCATATCTTGGACGATGTGATTGGTCGACAAGTGGGTTATTATAACAGTTTTTAATTTTAATTTTAATTTTAATTTTTAATGCTGTAAGTGTCAGTGGTCGGAAAACTATGCATAAAAAACCCAGTGCAGGGCATTGCAGATTTTTATGATTGCCACAAGTTGAGTTAATACTAACTTGAGCACGCACAACTATGTCTTCAGTTAGTCAACAGCCAAATTGGTTGATAAACATAAACACAAAAATCAAAAGAGGCTATAAATTGGTACAAAATAACAATAATCCTATTGGGATAAATGAATTATCCCAATGGATGAAAGATTACTAATCATATCTGTTGATGCAGTATCCGATCTGAGAATTTTGCATGTTACTGACGAACAATAATTTGATATAAATTTATCATTCCCTTGAAACTGACAATGAAACAATGATTACATTTGTCAATGAAAAAAAATAGATATTTGACTCTATAATTTTTTTATAACAAACTCACAAATACAAATACATGAAAAAAGAACATTGAAATTGCAAAAAATATACAATTTAAAATAATACTGATTCATTAAAAAAATATCCAACATGTAGATGATATACAAAGTTATTAATTATCAATTTATTATCTGTTATTGTAACTGAATAATTTCAGTTGATTGAAATATTAATTGGTGCCAATTTAGTAGATCTTGAATATGCTAAACTGACAAAAAAGAAAACAGGTAACGTTAACAACCATCAAAATATTTATAGTAAGGTGGGTCGAATACAATGTCGAACAAATAGACATTTATAAAACTAGTTGCAAAATGAAAATAGAATCTGCAGTGGTCCGCACTGAACTTCCTTAGTTATACTCCATTTTTCTATATGATGAGAGTAAACCATCACTTCCGGCTGACACAATGCTTTCAAAATAGAGCGTATTTTTTGCTATATACAAATCTTACACTTAAAGTTTCATAACTCTAGCTATAATTGTTTGAACGCTAGAACGCGCACAGCCACACAGACTAACAGACAGACTCAGACGCGCGCACGTACAGATACGTCATTCCAAAAATAGTCAGAATCGATTCAGTGCACATCCGTTAAAATCTCGAATATTTCCATGATTACTAATACTTCCTTATACATAAAGTATCATAGCTCCAGCTATAATCGTTTGGAGGTAGAACACGCACAAACTCATACACACAAACTGACAGATAGATGCGCACATGGTCAGATTCCAAAAATAGTCAGAATCGATTCAGGGGACAATTCGTGCATATCGATTAAAATCTCGAGGTCGAAAATTTTCATGATTACTAATACTTCCTCATACATAACGTATAAGGAAGTAAGAAGCAGCCTACTTGTCAAAAGTTCCCAATAGAGTTACAAAATTCACATTTTTTAACTTCTAACTCTATGAATGATAAATGTAAATTTTTATCACTTGCAATAAAAAGAAAAACACTTTACAACTAAAATGACGTATTGAATCATTTCGCGACTGAGAACTGAAAAAATATTACTTTACTCTTGACTATTAATAAAATAGTTAATAAAATGCAACTAGATTCCTTTATGACATTCGCATCCCTTCCATGCCACAATTCACAAAAAATTTAACAAATGCTAGAATTCGTATTTTTGCATCGACACTGCGCACAATTATAGCCTGCAAATGGTCTCGATCAAAGGAGACGGTAATCGGTTTCATGAATCCGAAAACACTCACTCCTTAATTGCGGATTGGAATAGAAGACGCAACGCTAGAACGATAATGTACTCTGGCATTCAGAAAAATCGCATATACTACAAAAATCAAGTAATAGAGCTTTTCCTTTTTTCCGCCGTGTAACCCAGGACTTTTTTAAATAGGTTCTGAACTTGCAATGGCAATACATACAATTACTGTACGTAATTGTTCTGCAAATCCGTGCACATTCAAATACTAGACTAGTTATTTTCGAAGGTGGGGAAACATTCAATCAATGTTTTTATCATGAAATTGTTTGTTAATTTTACAACAGTCTTTGAATTGGATGAAGTACATGACAAAATATGAACAAAAAATAAACACATACGTGCACAGATTTTATACAACCCTTGTGCTTGTGGAAATATGTTACCATTTAGTTATGCAAATATAAGTAACACTCGAACGAAATTGTGACATTTTTCTCCGTTTTTATAAAGAAGAGAGGAGCTTACTTTTTATTAAGGACATTTTCTCAGAAACGTCGGCGAAGGTAAGGGAAAATTGCGCGACGTCCCCGGAGTGCATCCATATCGTTTTTGTTCGGGGTGATGTAAGAGACCTTCTTGAAATTAATGAATTTCATTAGGATCAAAGTAACCGAAAGCTTAAATGCGAAGAGGATATACGTCATCTTAGATTTAGTGCTCTTCCATCGTTTAAGTGCGAACATTTTCGTCAACGTTCGTGTTTCACAAGCTGTTGTTTTGTAATTTGTGGTCCATGTTGTAACTGCATCACTTAAAAAGGAATTAGGAACGAATATAGAAGGACACCATTTCATTGTTTCATTTTGAACATTGTTGAATGAACAATTGTTTCATATTTCTGTTACGAAATTATTTATTTAGGCTTATATTACTATACTCAGTTAATTACTTTTTTCCTGAATTAGTTTCAAGTATCTGTACTTGTACTTGTTTTATTCTTATAATATTATATTTAAAATTGATAACCATTAGGACGTTGAAATGTTTAGCCTAGTTACGAGCAATTTCATACCGTGATCTTTCAATGTCAGGCATTGAACGCTTTAAGATCTACATCAGTCAATAATCATGCAGCTTATGGCCATTATTCCAATGATGACGTTTGCTTATGTGATTTCTTTATCCATTTGCCTGGCGATCCACATATGTCAGTTAAGAGAAATATAAACAAAATCGTGTTATAGTAGTCACAAAAACGGATTTTGCATTTTAATACAAAAAAAAATAAAAATATTCTGCAATCAAATGAGATTTTAAATTCAAATGGGTCATCTTTATTCGTAAAGATACGCTATAAATAATGTTCGAAGTGAAACACCTTAACCACATCAATATTCTCCACAGAAAAACTTGCAGTACGTATGTCATAAAATTACAGCGAACATGTTTAGAACGCCATTGAACCAAATACGTCATTGGGCGCTACACGGAGGCGTTGAGACGAATACCAGTCGTCATCAGATGGAGGAAGTACAACGTGGTATTTATCACAAGTTCGGATCATCAATTTGGAATGTGTATGTCATAAAATGGAGGTTGAATAATTGCACCCAGTTGGTTGCTACAACTCATACCAGCTTCGCCAGGTAGCAATTCATTATGATAACACGAAAGGCGATCTTCGTTATTATCATAAAAAATCCAAACAATTTCAAACAATTAAATACTTATATGTAGAATGTTTATAAGCATATTAATATCATTTGGTCCCAATCCAAGATTATCTACACACGATCGAAACTATATAATTGTAGCTAAGTGCAACATGCGTTGTGGCAACGTTTCCCACATATATAATGTGCAGAAACTAAAGAAAACTAACATAAGTGCATTTGGAAACATCGCAAAATAAAATACGTACATAAAAGCCTATCTAATATCAAGTATTTTAAATGGTTGTATTCGCAGATAACGCTTAGAGTTACGTATGGACTGCTGCATTAAGCGTCAAACGAGTTGTAAAGTGACAACATAAGAAGTAAAAACTGGTAATTTGTATGTAAATGGTGTACATTTTAATATCTCGGCAATGCATGTTTTAAACTCTAAATATTAAACTGCAGGATTATGGCAACTTCAAATTGAATATACTACTAAATTGGTCTTACACAACTGCATTTATATAAAATAATGTTATGAGTGACAAAAGTGAAAATACCAAGAGGGAACGTTTATTTTTTAATTAAACTTTATATACCGGCGTAGTGTTCTCTAAACAATACGAATAGAATTTCAATCTTATGTATCCAGTCGTTTAGAAAAACACAATGATTTTTGTTTTACTAAGAATAATACTGTTTGAAGAGATTCAATCAATGCCTAGAATCCTCCGGCGTCCAAATTTTAGGCAACTCAGCGACTTTGAGAGGGGTCGAGTAGTAGACCTGCGAGAGATGCGATTATCGTTTCGACACATTGACTGTGTCATATGTAGCAAATTGTAATATTGCTTGGAGGCAGAGAACACCGATTGCCCATGGCAGAAGATCACCCTTAATTATTGTCAACAAGATAATACCCGACCGCATTTTGCTAGGATTTCTCTAGAAAATTCTGAAAACGCTGTCGATCTTCTATCTTGGTCTCCAAGATATCCTGACTTATCCCCGATTGGACATGTTTAAGATGTGATAGGCAGGACACTAAAAAATTTATCCAAGCCTCCATGGATCCTTGAAGATCTTACATAGATCTGGCAGAAGTACAGGTGGCATGGTATGAAGTACCCCAAGGGGATATCCCTGATCAACTAATTAGGTCAATGCCATCATGTGTGAAGCATCGAGGGGCAGAAACACATTTAATTGTGTTTAACTTCCTTGCTGTTCATTGGTTTTGTCATAATTGTCAATTATTTTGGCCACTTGACCACGCATTACAGTAAAAATAAACAAATTGAACAACTGTTTCTTGATGTGCTGTTACTTCTGTCAGTCAGTATAATTATAAATTGACGGCTTAGAACTTTATTTAACAAGTAGATTTTATTGCGCATATTTTGACGGTTTGCTGAAGAGGCCATAAGAGCATAAGAGAAACGGCAGCTCAAAGCTGCTCCCAGGGTCCATTTTGCAAATCTGACATATTTGTGTTTACAGTGTTTTAAGGCTGTAAATCAGTATCGTATTTTTCATAGAAAATATTAGTGAATTTAAAATTTGATATTATTGACGTACATTTTCATGCACATAGGGTGCAACATATTAAAATGGCGTAAAAGCCGTTGATTTCAGTTGACCCTTACAGATAATGAACCTGTGAGAATTACTGCATGCGCCATTGTAGCATTTGTTAATGGTTTCTCTCAAAATAATTTTATATATAATGAAAATAATATGATTTTAGAGTGTGTGCTTATTTAATTATTAAGTGTAAACTAGTAATCATTAGCAATTGTAAAGGTTAATATTACATTTAGTTGGCCCCATGCTTAAGTTTAGATTTGTACTGTGGAACTAATAATGACAACCAGGATTTTTTTAAAGCGTACACGCCCTGGCTCTGACGGCATGTATAAGGAATTCCCTTCCTCGATAAACTCTCTTTATCACCTAGATCCTAATCAATGGAAATTATCACAGGTCCTTACGATCTTCAAATCTGGTGATAGGTCCTTGGCATCTGAAGTTGGGTTATGCCATTTTTTTTAACAACGTTGACCATATACTCAAAAATTCTGTTTGTATGACATATGACGCACAGTGACTTTATGGAACGCACAATATCTAACAAGCCGCAACTTATTAAAAATTCCACTTCGGTATCGAGACCTATACATGCCTAATCACGTGAACCTCGAGGATTTAGACCTTTTAATTTTTCTTGTGAGTTCTTCATTGCAATACTCGCTCACGCTGCTTTGGTATAACGACATGTATCTGGATTTCAGCTCTATTACTATTATTACTAGGAAGTGAAATCCAATAATTTCTAATTCTGATCTTGTGAAAGAGCCATATTGCTGATTTGGTTGTTATTTTCGATTCTAGCCCCACATTTAAGGGGGACTTACACTTTGATGATTTCAAAAAAAAAAAAATTATTTTTCTAGTCTAAAGGGTATCAAAAATGAGCCTGTGAAAGGGTTTTTTAGATTACTCTCTAGTTCGAGAGCTATAACTCGTCTAACATGATGGCGCGTGGGTGGTTCGCGCGCCATTGAGGTTGTCCTAGCGCTATTTTTGATTGAACGTTACTTGTCCTGTGATTGGTTTTTTTAGCTCGTGCGATGTTTTTTTGTCAACATATTTGTCCATGATTGTTTTGACGGAAGGATTCTCCCTCAGTTTTAAGCGTTGCGAACATCTCCGCTACTGCATTATTTCAGTTTTTCGTTTCCAATGCGTTATTTAATAATTGTGTGTTTTTTATTGCGAAATGGACCGTAAAGGAACACGTGAACTCAATTACCGGGTGTCTCGACTTAAAAAAATCCGAAAATCGTGGAAAAAGCCGGAAAAAGAACGAAAATCAGCGCAGAAGCTCAATTACAAGCATTAACTTAAAACCCCAATCACATCTGGGTTCGCTTACTGCATCTTAGAGTTTGTCTCAGTTCACTGCGATTTCTCAATCGGTTATGCAAGGAGTGTCTCGGTAACGTCAAGTTTTCACAAACGTCTGAACAAAGTCTCGGATTCAAACTTGAATGAAATACAATTGCACAGACAAATTCATCAATTTGATCACGAAGATAGAAAATAAAGCATTCGAAATCAACCACCGAATGATTTTCGTTTTTCGTTTACTCGGAATCACCATTCAAGTCAAGTCAAGTCAATAAATTCTGCAGATTGATGGATCTTTGCAGTGGACTCGGAACTAAAACGTATTATGACATTCTCGAAAATATTAATATCGCGGTGTCTTCGGTCTATGGTGTAGTTTTGCGGCAAGCTATCGAATAGGAACAAGAATTGAATGCATCAAATGGAAAAATGAAAAATCATCTTACAGTGTCGAGACACGGTATGTGGAAGAAGAGAAGTTTTTCATCATTGTTTGGAGTGTGTACACTTATTGGATGTCATAGCAGGAAAGTCGTCGATTCGATGGTGAAATCTAATTTTTACCATTCCTGTGAAAATCATCAGCTCTTGAAAGAGGAAAATATCGCGGAATTTGATGCGCGGTTCAAAAATCATAAAGAAAATTGCACTGATGACCATTCGGGAAGCGCTGGAAAAATGGAAATCGATGGAATAACCGAGATGTTCAGACGATCAGAGGAAAAACATGGCGTGAAATATGTGACCTATGTGGGAGACTAATGCCCGGTTTCACAAACGCTAATCGGTCGTTAACAGCTTGTTAACGAATCGTCAAAAATTTTACGATTCATTAACGAGCCTTTAATCCATCCTCAAACATTTGACAATTGACTACCTTCACGAACCGTTAAAAGAAAAATTACCATTGTTTTGGATTTCACAAGCAATAGCAAGTCGTTAAAGGCTTGTTAACTAATTCACCATTTGACAATCGTTTGTGAAACCGGGCAAGAGATAGCAAAACTTTTTAAAGGTATCCTTTCTCGCCATCCTTATACTGATGTAATCGTGAAGACAAAAGAATGCGTAAGACACGTAGAAAAACGGATGCTCAGACGATCAGAGGAAAAACATGGCGTGAAATATGTGACCTATGTGGGAGACAGAGACAATAACACTTTTTAAAGGAATCCTTTCTTGCGATCCTTATACTGATGTGATCGTGAAGAAAAAAGCATGCGTAAGACACGTAGAAAAACGCATACACGCCTAGGGAATGCCAAAAAGATGAAACAGGAATTGGTCTTCTCTAGTTTTTTATGATAAATTCTTGAAAATTGGCCTACATGGTGTAAGTCCCCCTTAATCTACAAATTGATATCATCTCTTTATTTATATGGTTTTATCAAACGTTCATGTAGAGACTTCACGAAAATTATTTACATTATTAAACTACATCATTCCTTAGTGAGATCAATTTTAGTAAACTGTTATACAGTAAGGTGTAAGGTATTACTCTACTCACGTTAACAGAATTGAAACAGTACATAGATTTTCTTTATTATAGCCTTCATATTGTCAGGACTTGATATGGGTCTTGAGAGAATTGGGAATTGAGGCGTTGGAAAGTAGAAGTCGATCTTGGTTAGCTTGGTTAGCTATTACCACATATCATTTTACGTTCCACTCGCGTGTGTAAGATTCTTGTCACATTCGATGTCAACGGAGTTGAGGTTGTTTTACGTATTTTTATAATCTAAAAGCAATGGATTATTCTTATTGTTTTGTTTTTTCTTGTTTTCTTCAGTTTCAATTTTGCTGCTCAAATCTGTACTTGTATACAAATTTATGAATTTTCTAGCTGTGAATTTAGGTTGGGTTTTAATGTGTACTGCTTACTTTGGTTTTAATTTCAGTTTAAATTTCAAGTTTTCTTCTCCTTTATTAAATTAAATGCATTATTGTACTATATATATTGCATATTGTATTTTATATCTTAATAAGTTATTTGCAATTTATTTTCTGTAATTGTACATCTACATGGGTGTTGTGTTGAGCCAGACAAATGAAATCAATATCGTGTTACGTTTACAATTTACGTAGAGTCAAATAGTGTTACGACGTCCTTATCATATCAATCGTCTTCGACAAGTGTTGTGCATCATGTTTATATTACATTTTAGTTCGCGTGAACCTCATTAGTAGAACAGTGTATTTATTCGTTGTGGCATGATTCCGTTTTAATTGACGACTGTTATTTCGATCTCATCACCATTATTACGTATGGCGTGAATAAATTAAAAGCTTCTTATTGGAATTATGCTATGAAAATGACTGCCTTTGGTGGCATTACATTGGTGACGAAATCACCGTAACCTTCTCGATTCGTCAATTTTGCATATAATATTGTATTTCTTGACATGTCCTTCAAGTCCTATCGAAATAAACATGTGATTTTGTTGTCTACTTTGCTTTGGTTCCTTGATTATAAATATTTAAATTTGACTCTTTGGGAAACCAAGACTATAAAAATAACTTCATCTAAATCTATTTGCTTGGCTCCAGTTGATACAAATTCTCGTACATATTTTATAGAAGCATGTATTTATAATTTAATAAGAAAGTACAAATTCAGTAAAAAATAAATGGTTCGGCAGGAAAATGTTTCGAGGCACTAATTTGACATACTGAACTAGATCATTGAAGACACACATCTGCCCCAATTTAAATGAATCGGCATTGTTAGTCTATGTGAGAACGCACGGTGTATATTGTAGGCCGGAATACATAAATCAAATTATGATTTTATCTGCACATAAATTACCCATAGCCGATTGAGCAAGGTAAAGTTAGTCGAACGTCGAAGTTGCCGCTAAGAGCCATTTAACTTGAAAACTGGCTAGACGGGACGGCTTTAAAATTTAAAACAAGAAAATGTACTGCCACCACTACGGGAAAAGCAATCCAACTATTTTCAGGAAGTTTGCGGGCAATAGAAAATTACGAAACCTTTTACAAGAGCCAATAACGCTAACTGCGTGCAATAACCGTTGAATCTGAAAATACTTCTACTTCTGCTGGGAGTATCCCTACCGACTGTTAACTAATGTGACCTCACCCCTATACAATTACCTAGGAGTACTCCGTCAGAAACGAAGGCACTAAATGAACCATTGTATAATATATAAAAGGGGGGAAGGAAGCGGGGGACGAGCGAAGGTACAATTACATGTTGCAGAATGTGTATGAATATACTACGGACCGATTGTTGGGAAAAATGAGACTCATTAGAACTAGTAACGTTTTCTTCGTGCGTACAACGGAAACAACTTGGATGCGCGCATAATTAGTCGGGCAAAATGTGTGATCGCACATTATTTTAAATTATACATCAAAGTTTATTTTAATCACATTTCTTATCAATCTCATCAGTAAGGAACGCGAATAAAAAATGAAAATAATCGACACCACGAAACTGCTAATTAGTGGAAAACAAGTACTTATGATATGATATAAGTTATGAGAAATTTCTATGAGTGTACTAATGCTATCTAGACGTCAATGCGCGTAGGCACACTCATACATATTCCTTGTAACTCGTGTTTGTATGACTACCTCAGCGGATGTATCGTTGGTGATCTGAAAAGTCCTGAAGGACGAAGCACCTGTAATCACGTGATACATCAGCTGAAATTAATTTTCAGTAGTCTATTTTTCTTCGATGATACACCGACAGGTGAAAAGTATAGAAGTTTCTACAAAAAAAATGTCCAATGAAACTTTATTTATTTATATTTATTCTTAATTATGTAATTAAGATTTACACATATGACCGTTAGATTTCTGAAAAGTCTTTTAGGAACATGTTATGCATTACTACCAGACTGTCCTAAATTAATTAAGGATGTACAAAATTGTAAAGAATTAGACAGTTACGAAAGTATTTCATCATAATATACGGGTTAGTACACAAACATGTGGCATAATATATAAATTTTGAAATTTATCGCATAATATAGACGTGCACATTTTAGGACCTTTACTTATGTGCAATTTGGTGGTATTTTCCCCTAACAGTGGCGTTAAACTTTCTTAACTTCTCCCCCAAGTATTAACCCCATGTTTGGAAATTAACCAGCACATTAGGCCACACATCTTGACTTCTTCGACGTCTTGATTCGTCGTTAGTGAAGGGTGGTGGTTTTTCCACAGGGAAGTTTAACGGTAAAAGCTACATTAACGCATCGTTGGGTTCAGTAACGCCCCAGCTTAAGGAGGCATTCGAGAAGGGCACAAGAAAATATGTGACTATGTACCGTAAAATAATCAAAATTGATATTCAGATATTTAAAACGATTCCATCACTTTTAAGTGTGGAGCAACTAACTTAAAATATGTGATTATTTCAAATAATTACTTCTTGAGCACGTTATTTTTTTTTATTCACGTAAAAGTATATTAGGTGAGAATAAATTACCGCATAAAAGCACAGTTTCGCCGCGAACAAAATAAAAATACAAATAGAAAGACATTTCGTATCCAGATTAAAATGATGAAGGCATTAAAGCCAACTGGCAAGGAACGAAATGTCAACATAAAAGGAGAGTGGAAAATATCATCGGCATATTGAACTTTCCGGAACAATGTGAAATCGTACAATGCACGAAAATCCTTTCTGAGAGGGTAAGTAGTTTATAAATTATACTCGTACATGAACGTGCATAATAAAACATCGAATTATATATAAGTAATTTTTACGGTCGTAAGTTGCTTTGTAGCAGAATTTAGATTTCATAAAGGACACATTAAACTTATAAAATATGATAATTATTTACAGTTACTTAGGAACATATTTGAAGTTTGTTTTTTTACGTAAAACATATTACATAACGAGTCAGGACTCTTTGATGTTATTTCAGCTCGCATAGCCATTACGATGAATACCTTGATTGCTATAAAGCAGTCCCTTAAGGCACGCATGTATGATCAGGGTATATGCAGCGATCGACATATGGGGCAGTGCATCAATCTGGTATTTGATGTTGCTTGACGTTATACATGTAGTTATTTCCCACATAATGTATTGACGTTTAATTATACCTTCATGGAACCAATAATTATTAATGTGTTATAAAGCATATTAGTCACGCAAAAAAAAACTCAGTCTACGACGTTCCGCGATAATTTTCCCAAGTGGCTAAACAGACGCGTTTATCCCACTTTGTTGAAAATAAATTTCAGCGGTGAAGACAGCTGTGTCGCTCTACATTGCGTTCATCAGACCACCACAATACACCCGCTGAAGGTGCATCAAGTTATGCAAGTAATAGTGGCTAGGAGTTTGTGGCAACTCCCGACAAAGCTACCACACATCATTCAGCGGATGTATGTATGGTGGTCTGATGAGCGAAACAGTTGTCATCACCTTAATATATTCGTTGAAATTTATTTTCAAAAAAGCCGACGCCTAAAAAGTACTTGCAAGTCTGGAAAGTACCAACCATTGCAATTTCGTTGCAGTAAAAGCTTATTGTTGCCTAGATAGCGTAAATACTGCTACACAGAGTCCTTGTTAATATCAACTGTTTATTATTCTTAATACAAACTAATACTCATTGATAAACGTTATTTTGGCAGAATAGGAGGCAATGATTGATTCTGTTAACGTTGGACACACTGTTCTACGTGACACAATTTTGCACCACTGAAGTGTTTGACATTTGACATAGACTAAAAAATCATTATCATAAAATAGACAAAAAATTATCAAAATTCCTACTTCTGTTAAATGGATTAAAGATTTGTAAGGCTTTTTTTATTTCCAACTAGTAAAACTTACATTACCGTTATATATAACCTTAAACTTAGAAAAACACAACCTAATTAATCAGTTAGATTTACTGCCAACTGAATGCCACGTTTTGCACAGATGGAATGATTTACATGGCCGTTCTCTCTCTACACGATAAAAACTAGTAACTTATCGACCACTTTAATTATTTCAAATCGCGATTTTATTTAGTGTTGGATAATATTATATTATTTAACCAACGCTTAAGGTAGTGTATTATCACCATAGATGGTTACAAGATGTAACTATCGCGAAACTGAGATTGGAGGGGCTGAAGATCGCCCTAGATCTCATACTGCTGCCACTCCTGAGAAGGTGAAAATGATGAGGGGACAAGATTCTCCGAAATGGTCAAGTTCATTTGAAAAATGGCTTGGAGCACGAAATCGGTGAGGAAATTACTCGTAGCGTCGTTAAAAAGTATGTGGGGCTCAAACGCGTTTAATCCACCTAGACGTAATGACTAACAAACTACAAAGATACTCTTGTACAAACATGTCATGGACGTCAATGCGTTCGCACTTTAAACCGGTCCTCGAAATTGACGTTTAATATATTTATTTTACTTCAAGGAAACGTTGTTCTTAATTAATTTAAATGCGATAAATACAGCTTTAGGTTTTATTTTTTTAATGTTTTCTACTAAAATTTATAGTTTTTTATTGCGAGACGACTCAATCTAACCCAACACAAACATATTGGCTTGTTTCATTTTCTTTGCCCTTTTACAAATTTAAAAATGTATCGACAATAGCCAATAGCCGTCTTTCAGCAAATCTTACTGCCGTCATTTGGTGGTTATATTTGTACGTGGTTTTTAAATATCTTCTCTAAATCTAAGTATAATTGCAATTGTTCGATTATTTCTGATGATGATGGCAATTGCCTTCCTTCAAATCTAATTATTTTACCTGCACTTGTCTACTTTTTCTTCCTCTTCTTGTTTCGTCTATGGCTTTAACCGTTTAAGGATTTCTCGCCTCAAAGTTGTCTTCGACTTACACTTAGGCTTAGACTCTTTCACTTTTCGATTAAGTGTTCGTCTTCACAATTTTCTTCGTTGTAGTTATAGTTTTCGTTCTATCGTTTCGATATGACGAAGCAGTCTTTCAAAAAGCAAAATAACCAAACTATTTCCAAATTGGCCCAGGGAGCAAATTGGAAATGTTGTTGACTGCAGCAGGATTATACTTTGTTCAGACGTATCTGTATTTCCATTTCGCTGCCTGGACAGACTTGGAAACAATTTTGTTGTTCTGCTTGTTGAAAGACTGCTCGACGGTGAAGATATAACAAAAATTATAAGGATAATAAAAAAAATTGCGAAGACGAACGCTTAATCAAAAAGTATAAGCGTTTAAGGACGAAGACAACTTAAGCGCCAAAATCCTTGGCTTGCGGTGGAATTACCTCAAATGGGAAAACTACGTTTATTTTCGTTGATGAACGTATCAAGGTGAACGCTCAGAACTACCTATCCGATATTTTGGACAAGGATTTACTCCTATGGAGCAAGAACCACTTAAAGGTAGCGTGGCAACTTGAAACATTTAAGACTAACCAAAAATTGATGAAATCGAAGTAAAAATAACAGGCGAATAAGACTTAGTTTCGATAATAAGTATAAATAAATTGAAACCAAAGAAAATAAGGGAAACCATAAAACAAAGACAGAGGCAACGAGACCAAATAGCAACATGCAATAAAGCTGAACAGAAAATAACATGGGCGAAAACCTAAGAAAAAACCAGAAATACAAAGGGAAACCATAAAACAAAGTACGAGGCAACGAGATCAAATAACAACATTAGACAGAAATATAAAGGTGACGAAATCTGCAAAAGAAAATCAACAATTAAAGAGTACCTAATCGTTAAATTACAATTCTTTTGCTCGTTGTAAATATGTAGTAGTTACATTCAAACAAGAGGATATGGAAGCGGTGGACGTGACGCAGACAATAGAAGAAAGGGAAAAGGGAGAGGAAGAGGGAGGAGAAGAATTCAGTTGGGACGAACTGCAAAGGGTGAGAGATAAATTAAAGAAGGGGAAGGCGGCAGGGGAAGACGGCATAGACAGTGACGGCTGGAAATGGGCACCGGAGGAGGTATGGAAGAAATTGTTGAGAGGGCTAAACGATATTTGGATGGGAAGGAGAGAGTTTCCAGAAGGTTGGAAAATGGGCATAATAGTGCCAATTTGGAAAAAAGGCGATAAGGAGGAGGCAATGAACTATAGGGGGATAACTCTCATGAATACGGTATATAAGATATACGCAGGAATCATAGCAGGGAGGTTAGAAGAAGAAGTAGAGAGGTTGGGGATATTGTCAGAGGGACAGGCAGGATTTAGAAGTGGAAGGGGTACGAGGGATAACCTGTACATATTAAATTATCTGGCGGAGAGAGAGAAGACAAGAAAAAGGGGGAAATTATACGCCATGTATGTGGATCTAAAAGCAGCATTTGATGGAATAAATAGGAGAAAACTAATGAAGATGATGGGCACGTTGGGAATATCGGAGAGAATTAGAAAGAAAATAGAGGAAATATACAAAGAAACTTGGAGTCGAGTAAGGACAGCATCAGGGACAACAGGGATGTTCAAAACAACAAGAGGGCTAAGGCAGGGCTGTCCGTTAAGTACAGCGCTATTTAACTTATGTGTCGGACATGGAGGAGGTGTTAAAGAAAGGACAGGAGGGGGGAGTGAGGGTGGGAAATAAAAGAATCTGGTCGCTTGCATATGCAGATGATATCGTAATATTGGCAGAGACAGAGGTGGGGCTAAAGGGAGCGGCAGAAAGGATGGGAAGGTATCTGGAGAAGAGAGAATTGCAAGTAAACACAGAAAAGACAAAAATCATGGTATTCAGGAAGGGAGGGGGGAGGAGGAGGGAAGTAAGACTAAATTGGAAGGGAGGAGAAATAAGAGAGGTGAATGTGTGGATGTATCTGGGATGCGTGATGGAGAATGGGAATAGCTACAGGGAGCACATTAAGTATGTATGCGACAAGGCGAGGAAGGCGGAAGAAGGGTTAGTAAAGATGTTGTGGAGTAAGGGAGAATGGAAATTTGGAGAAAGGATGACAGTGTGGGAGGTGTGTGTGAGGAGTATATTGATGTATGGGGTGGAAGTATGGGGAGTGAAAGAGGAGAGCAAGATGGAGAGAATGATGCAGGGGGCGTTAAAGAGGGCTCTACAGCTGGAACGATCCACGCCAGAATATATAGTGCTGCAGGAAACGGGATTGGAAAAGATGGCGGTGGAGGCGGGAAGGAGAGTAGTGCGATATGAAGAAGGATGTGGGGATGGGGAGAGCAGAGGATAGGGAAAATGATATTAAGGGAGTTACATAAGAGAGGAGAAAAGAGAACAGGACTATCAAGATGGGAAGAAAACAGAATGAGGTTATATGAGAAGGCAGGGCTATCGACGTGGGAAGTACAAAGGAGGATAGAGGAGGGAGAAGGAGTGGAGGGAGAAATGGTGGAAAGATGGAAGCAGGTGGACGCGCAGGAAAGAGAAGGAAAAATGAGGAGAGCGCAATATAATGAAAAATACAAGGAGATATGTATATATAGAGGCAGGCCGAAATATTTGAGAGGGGAGAGAACAGGCACAGAAGAAAAAATTATTGCACGGTTTAGGTGCGGGAGTGAGGAAAAAGGAAACAAATACTGGATGGATGAGACATATAGAAGGTGTGTATTCTGCGAGAAGGGGTTGGATGTATGGAGGCATTGGATGGAGGACTGTGCGGGGGTTGAATGGAGTGAGGAAGAGAAAAAGAAAGGAAGGGAATGGAAAAAGTGTGTAGACGAGAATGGAGAAGGATTGGAACTACTGAGAAAAATAAAGGAGCGTCGAGAAGGCAGGAGAGAAATGGAAGGAACACGGAAGAACGTGGAGCGATTGGAACAAGAGGAAACATAGGATTCTTTTTTTATTTGTATATATTATTGAAATTTAGTGCATTACTTGGAATATATTATGGTTTATAAAAAGGTTGTAAAAATTAGGATGCCAATAAAGGTTGTTTTTTTTTTTTACATTCAAACAATTATATTGAAGTTTCACGAGTTACTATTTATTAATTTATTTAATTATTAATTAATTAATTTGTTGTGTATACCCCATACCCACGTTTACTCCAGTAGTAAACGCCGTAACGTATGGCGACCTAACAAATGTGTTCACATATTACCAAAGCGAACCTCATACCTTGCATATCGGACAATATATCATCCACAAAGGTTCGACCGAGGGGCCTCATCAATTCGTTTGGCGCTTTCCACTTAGTTGCAAACTTTTTTATTTCGCCACCACGCGTACATATATTAAAGTCAAGTAGTAAAAATTGAAGCGTTGCACGACAAGGAAACCCTTCATAAAAGTCTTTTTCATGCAGCCAGTATTATAATTTTTCACTTCTTATAAGATGCTCTTGATGGGCAACATGTCTCTCTCGGTGACATTTTGAGCTTGCGGCGTTAGTAATATATTTCCGTGAGCAAAATTGATGGATGTCCAAAATATTCCAAGGCTATTTAATAAACTAATATCACCTTGTAACCTACGAGAGCTATAAACTAGCTTTTTCGGACATATACGGTATACGTATTTTATCCAACAAATAATTTGTAGTATTGCTTCATGAAATTTGCGATAATTACATAAATAAAACCGCATTTCTCCAATGTAACTTGCACGTCGTAAATATTATCGAATGAAAGATACCAAAACCATCCATATATGTGTAAATGTCAAAATAAATCAAATTGAAATTATCACTTTGAAAAATGGTTTTTACATCATGACACATTCATTTTAATGTTGTAGTTTCAATGCGCTTTCAAAGATGAAAATGGTAACTGGATTTATTCATATCGGTTAGCTTAAAATCAGTTTGTCGACACCTTCCACGAGGAACAAGGATAATTTCGTTAAAAAGAGAAAATCTACGGGCTGTCGCACTATTGCTACTCCTGATGTTGTGCAAAATGCAAAACAAATTGTCGAACAAAGTCCTCATATCTCTGTATGTAGTGTATCCTAATCAACGATTATCAATTATCTTCTTCTTGTGTAAATTTCAGGTCTGTTATTTTGTTACTGTCGTAAAACCCTAAAAAAACATTGCTCCATGGTTCAAGAACTAAACCTTCATAATTTCGTACAGATAATTTATTTTTGTCATTGGTACAACAATAACCTGCTTAACAACATCAATTGGCAAGATATCACTTTGTATTTCGACGAGGCACGATTCCACCTTTCTGGACACATTAATTCACAGAATTACAGAACTTGGTCAGAACATAACACAATAAATTTATTCAAGTGCCGTTACACCCATTTAAGATTGTTAAGATGTGGCAGTTTCGCGAACACGATTCATTGGCCCAATATTTTGGATTCATTTATTAATCAGATGAATAACATAGACCAAAAGACAATGCCACTAGACACTATCGACTATAACTTTCTTGGAGACCATTTGATTAGCACTGGTTTGTGGCCGAGTTGAGCTCCAGACTTACGCCTCCGGACTTTTTTGCTCCCTTATTTAAAAAAGTTTTGTTTCAGATCCATCTAAACAATTTGCAAGAATTGCAGCAAGCAATTACAGCGGCATTTGACCTGCAATGTTTGTAAATGTGTTCACTAATTATCGTGAAGAGTTCATTGTTGCTTACAACAAGAAGGCCAACATTTTGAGCATTTGCTGTAAATAAAATTATTTTTTATTGTTTGTACAGCTGTACAACTTTGTTGAGGTGAGAGCACGTCGACACTTACTAATAAAACTACCATCCTTTGTTACTCTCAAGAGATTTTTGCACGAGGAGAGAGGTGGAAAGGACAGTTGGCTCGGGGTGACTGGACATTTCGACAATTTTTATTTTAATCTTTTCAAATTTTTCAGTTTAAAGAATTGATTAATTATTATATTGGTGTGCGGAAATAGCGTGAATAGCGGATTGATGTTATATTTGACTTTATTTAAGTAAAGGTTCGTTGGAGAAGTGTGCAGAAAGAAAATACTATTTGGCCTACGTGCGGTCGATTGCAGGTGGTGCCAACATTTTCATCTGGCTGTACTTTCTCGCATAAATAACGCTATTAATTTAGTCCAATCAATGTCTTTAT
This sequence comes from Geotrupes spiniger, assembly GCA_959613385.1. Taxonomy (NCBI): domain Eukaryota; kingdom Metazoa; phylum Arthropoda; class Insecta; order Coleoptera; family Geotrupidae; genus Geotrupes; species Geotrupes spiniger. The sequence goes on along the minus strand of OY390736.1, from coordinate 19,896,274 downwards.
TATTCTTGCTTTATTTCAAAATATCAGTAAACCGGCCAACTTGGGGGGTTTGTTTTTTGTTTGGGTTAGTGTTTTGTCGTCTATGTAAGTAGCTGGGTTTTCATTATTTCTCTTAAATAACCAGTTACAATAATTTTACTCCAGAATGAATCCATTGCTGGGTGTGTTATGTAAAGTCTGTAACTGTGAATAGTCTCGTAGGTAGTTGTAGGGTAGCATCCCATCCCGCATACTTTTAGTTGTTGCTACATTAGAACAAGAAAACTCCCAGCGTCGAAGACAATCAAGGCAGCCGTACCAACTCCAAATAAAGCCAAGGACCACCTCCCAAGAACACCACGAGAGCCACCTTAAATTGGGGTTCTGATCCGGTTTCGGTGATGCGGATGCGAGTATGAAATCAAGGTGTCTGGTGAGAATATCAACCATTTGACGGTACACAAAAAATATTGCGCGCAGTAACTAAACAGATTCCTAGTTTTCCCCCTCCAAATGTAAAGAACAATGACAAGTATTAATTTCTTTTGTTGTCATAATTTTCCTCTTCATCCAGCAAAGATTTCTTTACCCTTCAGGCCATTGTATTTTTTATGGTTTGTTTGTGTTTCATTGGTGTGACTGGTGCAGGTTGCCTTTCGTTCCTTCTTCTGTCGCTTCGTGACTGGCGCCCAACACAAAAAATAGAATAACAAATTCACGACCTGCAGCCGTTTATTGACTGGCGTTGCCAAATCAGAAAGCGTCACACATTCCCAGTAAAATATATTCCACATACGATAAGACCTGAGAATTAAATATCCTAATTGATAGGCAGCGGCGGCGGATATGCCCCAGAATTAGTAAGTGGCACCACGAGCATCATTTATCAATCAAAAATGTTTAGAGCAAAAAAGAGAAATATTTATTATTTAGATGAGACGTGATACACATGACGTTGTGAAGACGAGATGGTTGGATCAATTCCAGATATACCAACTTGATGTTCCACCAGTAAGGGGGAAGTAAAGAATAATTTTAAACGCTGGCTAAATAAATGGTTGAGGCGCATTTGTTATCAGCAAGAATATAAAAATATAGTTTACATTGTCACGATGCCATTAGGACAGAATACTAGTCGCACCGTAAATAATAAAGTAAAAGAAATGATTCTACGCAAGAAGGAATACCGAACTGGTTATAAATTACATATATTTTAAAATATTTTGACAATGTTCTTAATGCATTTATGGATTTTGCAGAAATATTATAAACAGTTTCTTACTTATACTTATTTCAGTCGAGACCCTGGGTTATACCTTACTACTAACTTATAACGTGACTACAAAACAATTTTGAAACAATTATGATTGTTCAGGAGCACCCCGATTATGTGCATATTAAATAAAAGTTACAAATGACACAGACTTTTCACAATGGTACCAACCAGTTTAGTACCCTCGTATAGAACACTATACTTACGTCCGAAAACAACTGATTTATACCACGGCGTGCAGTAATGTTACTTTACCACATGCCCTTACATAGTGACAAGTGAATGATTACATATTTGAAGTATTTTATCGCAGATAAATTAATTTCATCATTGCATTGTACATAGCATATTCATTGCAATTATGTACAAAAATATTTTATTGCAGTACATGCCATACCATACCAGGTTGCTAATTTCGAGTAATATTCACAAAATTTTCATTCAGATGAAAAAAAATTACTAATTTTAGGGGTTTTAGATAAAATGTTATACTTAACACAATACTATCGCACTATTGAACCAATAAATAATATATTTAATGAGGACTAAGTTTTTTAATTATTTATTTTATTTCAAATGTAAACACATAATACCCTTTGATCATAGTAACGACCACATCAAATATCAAAAAATATATACCGTCGTCAATTTGAGCATTAAGAACACACCCATATCGCTAAATATAACACGATTGTGTCGCGTTCAGTGTTCAACAATCTGTGAACGTAATAATTCCCATACGGTTTATCCTAATAAATTTACTTGAAATAGGTACCCGCTTTGAAGAAACGTCTCTGTGCCTCATTAGTTGTCGGCTGCATGAAATTACAGCATTTAATTTAAATTTATCGTCACAATTTTCATTAAATTTCTGCTCGCGCTCCTAAATTGTTTTTCTTTTTGTTTTATGGTCCAAGCCTGTTGTGTCGCAATAACTCAATAAAAAGCTCACCCTCCTACGTCACACGTTTAATTGGAATTAGATTAGTGTCCCTTCTTCGTTCCTCTCCATTGAAAGGGGCCGAAAAATTGATTCGCTGCCGTACTTGATTTGCTATATTCACGTCAGGGTGATGACGTTATCGTTTTATTGAATTACAGTAAGTGTATCGTACCCTTGGGTCAGTAATTTTACTATCACCAAAAAATCATTGCAAAATATGAGAATTTTACGCAATCCATAGGCACATAATTGCGAAATGGCTTCATACAAATATGTACAGGAATAATTTTATGTCTAGTATTTTCAATTTTATTCTAATATCCAAATGGATTTTGTAACTTCGTAATTTTATGCGTTAATTTATTCATATGCGTGAATTGAAAATCAAAGTATTTTGGGTAATTTGATTTACGTTTTGAATTTATTTAAATTTATTGCAGTGCAACTTCTGTGAGGCTACATGAATTATATTTACGCTGTAGCAGTTTTTAATCAGATTACGTTCCACAGATCGCTGGCGCTAGACTGGAAAATATATGTATGTGGGCAGAACACATTCTAAGTATGTGAGCTTCCACAATCTCAACTTTTTGATCAATAATGAGACGGACTTGTTATGTCTTATATGGTGTGCTTGTGTTTATTTTTAGATTTTGATGAATTTATTATTACGGATCAGTTTCAAAGGTAAGTTTTTATAAATTTGGTGTCCTTTAGTTTTTGTCTCTCAACTGAATTTATTTACTGAGCTATAAAAATGTATAATATATATCTGAGAAATGTTGTTTAATAAATGTGAAATCTCAGTTTAGCGAATCCATTAAAAACTAGTTATACAAATAAATTTTACTAATAAGTTGGAAATAAACAATATTAAATTTAATTTAGTAATTATAAGTTCAGTTTCACCAAGTACTGAACTAATTTTGTAAATTTTACATTTATAAAATAATTCATAACATCATAATTGGCATCCAATCTGGAATGAATTAATGATTACATAATTTACATAACAATTTCACATCCCTTAATAATAACTTCAACAAAATAAGCCTTACATTTACTGTACTCAAGTGCACTCTCACTGCAACGCAACTGCAGTAGTCTTTATCAACCTACTATGTTGGTTCTGTTGGCACTGTTGCTACTGTTGTTACTGTTGGTACCGTTCACAAAGTTTTCGACACTGGGTAAAAACTTTTTGTCACTCATGCTTGTATGATTTGATGCAACTTTGGCGGATGCACGTGTGATGGTTTGACGAGCTCAAGATAGAACGAAACTGGTTAATACATTCGCTGAAAGTTATTTCCAACAAAGGGGATATTAGTGCCGACAACTGTGAAGTAGTTAAGAATTTTAATCGGTCGATAAAGACCAGTGTAATTACTTAGCAGTAAGAGTGTGGGGGTATTAAAGTCTAGATGGCGCTAGTACGTACACACAAACCTTTTGTTTATTTTGCTGGTTATATTACATTACTGTGTAATGGTTTAGAAAATATTCAAAATGTCTTCAACGCCGCTGTAAAGTGCGTTTCAACGATCAAAGTTATTGAGAAAAAAGCAGAACAAAAATATGTCTTATATCTTCTGAGAAAAGTGGGTATACGTTAGCAAATGGAAGATTTTCCTTCAAAATAAAAAGACTTTAAAATGCGGCATTCTTTAATTGTTTTGACAATATACGAAACGTATTCCATAAATCATTAGCAATGCAATCTATACTTGAGTTGTTGAACTGTTATTTCTATTATTGCTAGCAAAATATGGCAGCATTGGTTTATTGACTGACATTTCCTGGAGCATTCTCCTACTCTGCAATTGAAACATCCACTAGTCGATTACGGTTATTCCTTTGGGGTGTACGACGTCGCTCTTTTATTTAAGAACGTGCCATCGATGTTATGAGATTTAAATAGGGCTGTTTGGTAGCAATTCCATAAACGGAATATCAACAGCATTCAAATAGTCGATAACTTTTCTAGCAAGGTGTGGACGAGCATTATCTAACATCAATAATAAATGGGCATACAAGAAGAGCAAATGCCATTATATTTGCAATGACGGTGTCTTCCAGGTAATAACACGCATTCATAGACACTACCCCAACAACAACATTGCGGAGCTAGCGCGAAGTGTGGCCATTGGAAAGATATTGCAACTTGCAAATCGCACTCTTGCGCTTCATCAAACATTTCCATCAGTAGATTTGAGACCAACTCTTGTTACACCTGAGAATCCAATAATTAACAATCAAATGCTGATGATTCCTGGAAAACGCAATCTTTAAATTTGGTGCTCTTAACTGAGCAATGTTTTCTTTGACCGTTTTCTACTGCTTGATCCAACTTCATTTAAACGCCTTCTGATCGTTCGAGCCGATTTTACAAAAGCACCAGTGACGCATCAGTAAGCTCATTTTTAGCACAATACTAGTGGTCTGTCCATTTTTTAGAGAAGATTGCCTTTTGAATTGATACATCGTTTTCGTTCCCACTGTCTCACTGAATCGCTTGACCTAGCAAGGTTGATTCTGTTATTGCGTCTTCTATAGATAAATTTATTAAATTTCTTGGTGATTTAGTTCATACCCTAGTAGCAAGATACAAACCTTAGTGAAATAGCTTGTCTTAATAAGTAGTTTGCGATATTATTTTAAATTAATGTTTGATAACAACGACAGTAGGTCACGATTGTAATTCTACAACAAAACATTTGTTGATAACATTCGCTTGAAATATCAGAGGAGTCCTAGGGACTGAAAATCAGAATTGGTTACATCCTTGTCGTTTGTCGTTTTTTCAAGTTTCTTCTTTAAATACCCTTTTGTTATTGGTCTCATAGCTTTTCGAATTCGTTCTCAATCGAATTCACTCTTTACACTAACTATTTCGTATCCCATCTGATGCAGTTACTTCCTTCATTCAATACATACAAACGAACAACTTCAAATGCATCGCCTAAAATGACCGTACAGTCAATTTTACATAGGCGAGTCCCAATTATACAGACTAGAGACTTGCATGACGATTTCTTTTGCAATAATTTATTACTCCCCGCAATGAATTTTGAACAATGGGGAATTTGGATGAGTTTCTTTTATTTGTCAAATTCAATCTTGACAAAAACGAAACATTTTTTGGTAATTTCTTTTATCCGTTGAATAAATTTAACGCATGAAAAATATAGTATTCAAATGTAACAAAAACGTACACTTTCTTAGTCGTCTGGGGTGACGTGAGTAAACCCGGCGTACAGTAGTAATCAAAGAACAGGTCAATAGAAAAGTTGCCTAAATTATGTTCTTGTAATACTGAAGTAGATTTTATTCCTACCGTGGTCAACATATTTAGGAATAACATCTATTTCAGTATTAAAAGAAGATAATATATGCAACTCTCCTCCTCCAGTTTGACCTGTTCTTTGATTACCACTGACATGACGCCAGGCATATTATAGAGAGTACGCGTTTTTTGGAACATTTCATTGATGTAATTTTCAAAACTGCTCCATTAAAACTGAATCATCAATCACTGAATACAATACCAAATATAAAGCAAACTATAAAAATAAAATCAACAGCCTGATATTGTAAAACTGAACTAAATGTCTATGAATAAGCAATTGCTTTAGATTGCATTAAACTTCTGATCTTATTGTGACTGAGCCTTATATGTAATTAAAAAATACATTACGCACTGAATTATTAATATGAAATAGTTTACTCATACTCTTTTTGCCAATATGAAAAATGGATTTTAAAATACATATATTTTTTGATTGCATATGAATGGTTTACATTATAATTTATTCTAAACAATTTGCATTTATCAATCTATTTGTCTACATTCTGGGCAAGTACAACTTTAACAATTTATTTTTAGATTTGAGAAAAACCAAATGTTTCTTTTTCAGATATCACACATCAACGCCTTGGCTTATAACTGTCTGTGTATAAAATGAATACTTATGGAATAACAGGAAATCCTCACAAATATAGTAGTGTTTTGTTTTAATCGAAAGAACCGTTGTCATTATGGATCGAGGGTAAAATTAAACAAACGTTTTTATTCCTCTGCGAGAATAAATGACCCAATTTAAACTTCAGTTTCACACAGTGCATTAATTTAAAAGTTTGAACAGTTTTGTGTATCGCGGACAAATTTATTAAACATGATTAACATCTTATAATGAATTAACTTGTTTACAATTTATTATTATGCGATACCTACACGTTTAGGGTACATGAGTCATAAATAAATTAGCTACACTAGTATTGAAAATTAGTTCATATGACAAGCAATTCTACAGTTATGTTGGCCATAATCCTTTGAAAGCAACCACTGATTTGAAAATATGAAAGCGTATAACTTATGAATAATGCACAAATATGTCACAGATGCTACACATATTTTAAGTAACTTCATTTATCTTGAATAAGTAGAAATGTTTACAAATTTATCAACAATACGCAATAAATGAAACAAAAATAATTTGCAAGTTCAAATATTGTTCACAGAATGTTGAGCTACTTAGTTGTAAAATTAAATTGTGTTGTACAAAATTACCGTTGCCATCAACGTAGTGCATACTTAAAACAATTCGTTTAGTACGAATTTGTCAAAGAGGCGACATTAAGATGTGTAACCTTTTCATTTTTTAAAAGGTTCTTAGCAATAAATGTTTTGGTAATAGGTTTCGTACAGAATCACTCGTGCTACATAACCATTTAAATTTGAAAGCAAATCATGCACATTTTCACAGCCATAAAATAATTTTAACCAAAGGTTCAAAAGGGAAAATAAGCACGTTTCGATCATTAACAAAAGGTTCAACCATTTCAATAGACACCTAAATTAACAGATGTGCGAACAAATAAGATTAACTTATTGTAAGTTACAGAAATGGTAAACAATACTGTGTGACATCAATAAATTGAAAATAAATTAAAATAGAAACCATAGGGTCTTAAAAATAATAACGAAGAAGAATGTTAATATAAGATACAAGTAAATTGTTGAATTGCTAATACATGTTTTCATTTAAATGTTTTATGTGCAGATGCAACATTTGCTTGCAATAACAATTAAATAAATAATAAATAAAAATACAAATATGTTTATGAATTTATCCGAAACATTTTTTTAAACGATTATTTCAATTTTTAATTCTAATCAAGATTTGAACTTCATGAGAGATTTTCTTAAATAGCATTGATCTCTATACACAACAGTCTCTAAATTTAATGCATTATACAATTGTCTTTGCTTTCCATTTTCTTTTGGTATAAAACAGTGTTCATAGAAATAAATTGCGTCAATTTAAATTGCTTCAATTTCTAAGAAAATTTAAACATGAAAAACTGAGTAAAATTGCTCCAAGCAAGCAAAATAAAAAAAAAATAATTCGAATTACTGTTTTTGTTGACCTCATTTTTCGACACTCGACAGAAATTCCTATTTAAGAGCATTCGATTCCGCTCCGAAGAAGTTAATTCACCGGGCAACAAGTGCACTCCATAAAGGTGTGTAGGACGGATTTTAAAGTAAGAATTAAAACGTCGTGCGCACAATGAACTCGAAAATTACAAAATTATCGGCTTACAAAGCTCGAACGTGCGCTCATCGCATAAAAAATGTGTTTCGTTGAAACCAGGAAATTGCTTCAGCAATATCCAATCTAAAAGTGACGTGGCGCAGAAGCACAAAGAATATTCTATTAAATACATACAAAATATAAATAAATTATTAATCGATACCAATAAGTTGTCGTAGTTGCTCATATTTTTTCGGAAATGGTGCAAAATAATAATGGCTTATTTCGAAAGTCAATTTCTATGCCATAAAATTAACTACCGTGAAATTTGATGAACGGTGAGAGATCAACGAAATCATGAATCGAAACGACCAAAATACTATACTATTTTCCTCAATTAATGTGACGAAGATAGCGATTGTGAATTATGTAGATGACTAACACGCATTTCATATAACCCATTAAAACTTAATTCAATTAAATTATAACAGAAACAATAAGAAAATAATACACGTTATTGCCCGACACAATCAATCATCATTATAAATCCACGTAAAGGGGCGTAGAGTTTCGAATTCTTCTAGATTGAGTATGGTAAGTGGCTTAAATTATTACGAGTCGTAAATATCTGGTCATAACAAGACGTGTTGAATTGCAACACATATGCCCTTTATGGTAAAGCGAAAACTTTCAATTATTAATTTTGTGATCGGTGAAGTATCCACACGTAAAGACTTTTATCGTGCGATAAAATAAATTAAATAGTCAATAATTAATTCTAATAAAAGTTTAGGAATTTAAAACTTCTGAAATCACGCAGCTACTTCCCTAATAAATTTTGTTCGGTTGCGCGTTCGATAAAATGCGTTGTCACATTTTTATTAGCAACGACATTTTATCGAATAATTTATTATACGTCGCACGATGGAAATTAATAAGAATAAATAATCATAATAATTTGACACGTCCACCCGTTATCCATTTAAATGCGAAACGAAACATACTATTTATCAATCCGGCAATAAAAATGTATCAATGTTAATTAAATGGCAACAGATTACCAATAAACATAATTGGAGATAAAACATAACGGGCTAAAAATGCCTTCAAATTACATATTGTGTGCGTTACGAGCGAAAGCAACTAACAAAAAGTCCAATGCAATTTACCCAGGCTATAAAACATAGCAGACACAAATATACAACTTTAATTGCACGAGCTGCAATTACACGCAACGGGACGTTGCGCCCGCCGCAATACACAACATCCCAGCCTAGAATAAGATGAATTAAAAATTTGTTTAAATGAAAACATGGGGAGAAAATTTTTGGAGCTTTTCAGCGCTTGTATAAAAATTATATATGCTGTAGCAATGCATCTAAATATATTTCCCCCAAACGCCCAATAGCCAAATTTCACTACGTTTTAATGATGATTTTTTTTCATAGTAAATACAACTTAAAATATCAAAGTAAGAACCTGTCGAAAATTCCCTCGAAATATGTGGGTATATCTAAAAGTGATATTTCTTGTGTGTAAATGCGACGCTCCCGCCTAAAACACGCAGTAACGTAATCCGGTTCTGCATCGCTGTGAAAAAATGTCCAATTATAATTCCGTGGACGTTTAACAATTTGTTTTATTTTACGCCATCGATGTAGTAGATCTTCTGGGAACGAGCAAGTTTCAGGTAGACTGATTCATCGGATGACCGTAAGGAGTTTGTCATCCGCCTTTTTATGTTTCTCCTGGGTAACCGCTTACTCAATAAGATAGTGGCGATAAACAGAATGCAAAGAGATTGCCTCAATAAAGCAATCTTCTTTGGTGACTCGCTGTAGTACGTGATTTAGAATTTTATCAGATATTTTAGTGCGGCGATCATAACCATAATATCACAAACAAATCTGGAAATTTTGGTTTTAAGTGTACAACAATGTAGTAGACAATTTGTTTTATGAACTTTTGGGTGTAGTATTAAGCCTCACATAACTGTTATCAGTATGAGATCTAATCTTAATCTCTTGCTTACGCATAAGTGTCATAATCGGTAGCTGGCGTTTACAAATCAGAAAGGATAAATTATTGATGATTCAGTGGCATTTTGTTGCACTGGAAATGTGTTACATCACACACTGCGAAACAATTAATTCCAGATCAAATTTCTAACGATATTACATATTTAACTAATTATAAAAAATAGAAAATTGTATCTGATATTGTTTATTATTAAAAGAAATTAGCAAGAATTGGATATGGTATTAAATGAGACTCCGAAATATGATATTAAGATAGTACTGGGTGACTTTAATGCGAAAGTTGTCAGAGAAGAGTGCTTCAAGAGGATTTCGGAGAATAAAAGCCTACCCGAAGAATGTAACTAAAACGGAAAGAAACTTGTGCAATTCACTATGGAAAATGGGATGCAAATAATGAGTACACATTTTGAGCACAAGAGAATACATAAAATTACATGGGTATCGCCGGACACAAAAACCTTTAACCAAATAGATCATGTGTTGATAGAGGCCAACCATGCCAGAATAGTAAAGGACGCTAGAAGCTACGGCGGAGCGGACGTGAATTCATACCATTTTCTCGTGGCAATGAAAGTTTTTCAAGAGTTACCCAAAAAACCAAGTCAAGAGTGTGTGCATTGAGAAGTACAATGTCAAGGATCTTGGAGAACAGCAAGTCCAAAAACTATTTGAACAGCAAGTATCCCAGCTATTAAAAGACACTCCTCCACATGAAGATATAGAAGAGAAATGGAACACAGTGAGAAACAGCATAAGGGTTACAGCACAGCAGTTAATGAGGAAACCAGAACGTGTTCCGTTGGAGGTTGACAGTTGGAGGTTAAATGACTCCTTTATTGATAAGTAAATTGAATCCGGGACCATTGTACCTCCCATAGAATTACTGGCGCGCTTTTTTATTTATATCTATTTTAAATTATACTAGAAAAATATTATGTCGCAGATAATCATGGTTCGAAATTATATCAATACCAAATAAGGAAAAACGAATCGAAAAAATCATGCAGACACCGTTAGAAGAAATTTCAAACGGAATGTTTTTTAGAGGAGCTGCAAAAATATTTGATTTACAATTAACTATTTTAAAACGCAGAGCCAAAGGACAGAACAAGATAGTAACTAGTTCTAAAGTGTTCTTATCTGTGTGGAGATATGTTTTACTAACTTTTGGTTTATAATGTTCTAAGCACACTAAACACAGTCGAAACATCTATGAAGATATATTTCAACTCTGCCCAAAAAAACATAAACGTATATTAAGAATTATGTTTCAGAAATGGAAGATCGTCTCTTTGGTTTTACTAAAAAAAAACATTTGTGAGATGAAAAAGAAACACTATTGTTCATACATTTTCGAAGAACAAAAAGGCTGCTGGCAGCAGTGGATAGTTTTCCTTCGTAGGAATTCGGAACTTTTATTTGGAACTCTTGAAGCCACTTCAGCTGTTAGAGCTCGCGGGTTCAACAAGCAGTAGGATTTTTTTTTCACATTTAGATGAAGTATAACATTACTGATCCTATGCGAATTTATAACATTGACGAATGCCAACAAGTTACAGAAATCTGGTCAAAGCAGATAAGGGCTATAACAAGTGCCGAAAGAAGGCAAAGAGTATTGTTTTATGTATTAATGCTGGAGGAGGATTTATTCCACCATCATATTTCCGCGTAAGCGTGAAAATGACTTGCATTATCGATGAATTATGAATCGGGCTACATGATAACATGTTTGTACAATTTCTACAATTTTTTCAAAAACACACCCAAAGCACAGTTGAAAATTCTATTTCTATTATTTCACGGACACTCAACTCATAAAACCACAGAGTCTCTGCCTCTGTACTGCAGAAGAAACGCCATAATACTGTTATAGTTTCCACCCCATTGTACGCACGAACATCAGCTATTGGATGTGGCAGTATTTTCGCCTTTCATGACCTATTATAATCAAAATATAGGAGGGCTGTTACACTTAGTAACGGTTTAAGCTGTTTTGAAAAAAATGAAACCAGTTTAGACGGGTCAAAAAATCATTTTTTTTTATTTCATAAATTGTTAGTAAAACTATTCAAGAATATGTCGGCAAAATTTCAAAGAAAATTCCGACTAGTTCCGATGCTATGAGCACTTAAGTGACCGCCCGTCGGTGACTGGCTCAATAGCACGTATTACGGCTTAGCGATTCGAAGACATGAAGAAGACCATAATGGCAACATTTCAGCACATGATATCCACAGACGACAATCCAGAACACGACAACTGTCCAGAGGGAGAAGACAACTGGTGCAAGTGGCAGCAAGCTAAAGCACTTGGAACGGAGCCTGAAGCGCACCCTGCCCCATTACACCTCGACGTTCAAAAATAAATTCTTCCAATATACGAAGACTTATAGAGAGATGATTTGCTGACGAGATATTTAGGCAGTCATACGCAGAATGCTAATGAAAGCTTCAATTCCACCGTTTGGCGATTGTCTCCAAAGCACTACATGCTGTCCTGAAAATAGTCGAGATTGTACCATTATTGGCTACTGCGCTATTTAATTAAGGGAATTCAGCCTTTCTAATGCTGATGGACGAACTAAAACTAGTAGTTGGCGCGCATAACTTCAATTTTGCCGGGAACATAGATGAGCAGCGCGTGTAAAGATAGAATAGGTGCAGCTCGTTGGAGACTAAGGAAGCACGGAAAACTCGTCGGAGATTCAAGCCGGAAATGATGCGTTCGAAGAAGAACAGCGGTTGCTATATGGTGCTGGAATAGCTGATTAACCGATTATCAGTTTATATAATTAATTACTGCCTTGAAATTTTCCTTTTTGTTACATTTGCTTTTATCGAAACTACATTTTTTCAACTGGTGGGCATTGTAGCTCAAAAAGTTATTGACCAATCGTTCTGAAAATTGGTGTGAATATTCTTTATTCAATTACAATCTATATGAACCTAACTCTGGGATGATATTATTATTCAAAATAGTTTTTTTAATGCAAAAACACTCGCATAGCCATCGTCCATGTATAGCAGCATATAACTCTACTATTTCCGGCGGATATTATTTGAAAAAGCTACATAGTGTTCTCCAAAACATGAATAAAATACCCTCCAAGTTTGAACAAATTCTGATTATTCCTTCCCCGTTAAAAAAATTCACAAAAACACAAAAATGTCAGCCTCCTAAACTGGTTTCCCGCCTTAAACCAAATATATTTCGCGTGTGGCGTTATAAACTATCTTCTACCACTGATCGTGCCATAACAGCTTCAATTGCTCGAATCATCCTCGAACAATAATGAAAATTCCGAAGGAAACTATTATTTTCCAAATGAATGAACACCCACGCATCGATTACAAAAACCAAGGCATTCCAGCAAAAAAGTTAAGGACAAGTAGAACAAGAGCACCCACATGGGAGTTCTTCAGACGACGTCAATATTTTGGGGAATGATGCAAACCGCAATGTTGTCGATGTTAAGACACAATCTATGGAAATCGTTACTCACATCCTACAGCCCCTTATCAAAATAGAAGCTCAAGGACATCTCAAGGTTCAACGATATTCACTTCAACGCCTAATTGTAATATAGTCCAAAAAATCTGATATTAAGGAGCCGACAACTCCCAAAAAGTCAAGATTATAAGTCGTAGACATCATATCTGATAGTTATTATTGAACTGATTATTTCACATACTGAACTGTAGTCTGTTGATTACAATTCTACTTAATTCTACTAAATTGTATAAAAATTACCAGGGTTGGGACAATCTACTTTCGCCAACACGGAGTTTTGGAGTGAAAATCCAACCATAAAAAAATTTATAGGTCGTCTATGCCCATCCTAGAAAATATTAATTCAAATTGGACCAAACTTCTGCATAATGTGACAATTCATCAGTAATTTATTTGATCTGTACATTGCTTATTTAATTATTTATTATCAAAAATGTTAATTTGAATTTCAACAATAACCTCGTGGTTACTTCGTTTTTAAAATCATCCCTCGCGGAAATCGATATTTTATTGGCCAGGGGAATACTAGTGGTTATTTTTTTGTACATTAAATTTCGCTTGAATTATATACCCTTCGGAACATGGATGGTATTATTTATTCTTGTTTGTCTTTATGTGCAGTGGGGACTACTCAACTGACCAATACAAATCGATGTCCTTGCTACTCGTTGGAAAAAGAGTATTGGAAATTATAATATCGCACCACCTAAATAAAGCGAATTACAAATATGTTTTTGCAAAATTATTACTACTACTATATGAAAACTTTATTTATGGATTTTCATTAACGCGCCTCATAATTTAAAAATTTTAAATGGCACAGCGACTTGTTATGCCTCATGTTCATTCTGACAAATTAAAAATTACCTCCGCACAATCAAACAGCATACAAAAGAACACGAATTCTATAAATTACATCATCTCACCACAACAGCACAAATTTTTGTTGATTTGTCTTTTTCATCACCGCAACAACGAACACATTAATATTATAAATGGGAACGCGTTAAACGTAAAACATTCGTTTAATGAACAATAATTCTCGGCCACGAGTATTGTTTAGTTTATCGCTCACAAAATTCGCATGTAAAACGTTCATTCCGCACCGGTTTTTGTTAACAAAAGCGCACGATATTCGTAACATAAAGGGGCCACGTGAGAATTGTTGAGGTACCTAAATTGCGAACAGTGCTGCAGATAAAGAGGTGTGTCCTTCGAGTTTGCCAAAAACAGGTTTACGGCTGATTAATTGTAACTCGCCACGCTAATACATTAAAATGAAACAAGAAAACGAAACGAGTACTTACTAATAGCGAGGAAGGTTTGGTACGTACCTGGAACAAAAGGAACATTAGCGTTTATGTTTCTCAAGGAATTTTCTTAATTAAAAATTAAGCTTTCGCTGTTGAATTGCCACAGTGGTAATAATAATAGCAAGGCGCTTAAAAGATAACTACAATTGAGTAATTACGATTCAATAATTGGTTTATAAATATTAAGTTTCATGTGTATATAATAATTACTTAATGCAGTTTTTGGACGCATCTGATTTAAACTGTGATTTATCAAATTTAAACTAGTTTTAACCTGTGTTTTCCTATTAAATGTAGTTAGTATGGGTGGTTTATTTATCACTTTCAATATCATACATCTAATATTTCATGCTTTGAAAATGCTTCAATAAAGAAGCGAAACGTCAGCTTGAACAAATTGATGGCTTTATCAGTTAAACCCTAATACAGTTTTTGCAGTGATTTTCGATTTGATTTTTGACTATAACAATTGTAATGGAAAGGATTTTTCAATAGTTTCGGCCATTTCCCGGAAAACCGGAGCTGTAGTTACTGCAATAATACGTCTACGAACAAAAATCAATTTGCAAGATTTTCGAATATAATAAGTTGTTCTTTGTAATGTGTTAGTTTTTCATATTACCAGTTGTAACACGGTGGTAAATTCAAACGAGTTTAAATCACGGGCTAGACAAACCAATAAGTCCCTAGTATGATTCAATGATTTATTAAAAAAGACAAGATTACATTTTCTTGAAAATTATTGGTACTTTTACAAATAAATAGCATGAAAAATTATTGCAACCATCACAAATCAAATTGTGACAAATGTTCCCTCTGACCTCGAGTACGTGATACAAACTATATTTTATTATTGTATTATTGGATTCTCACTCAAAAAATTTTTGTTGTCTATGTAATTAGTGCCACAAATAAAGAAAATAAATTTTCACGGTTGTTAAGGTAACACAATCTGATAATCTTGCGAAAATACCAACCTGTTTTGATAGTTGTACAAAATAGTTATTTGAGATACAGGTGTAAAAAGTCATTTGTATTTGCACCAACAGTTTAAAAACCGCGATTGCATTGAAGTAACTTTTTACATGAGTCTTACAACGTTATATCGATCGATCGTACACAATTTTCTTAAGAAATGGTTAACTCGACTTATAAAATTTTAAGTCGTATTTTGCAAATGTCAGTTCGAGTGCTGGTAATTTTTTTTGCTGAATGAAAAATTGATATCGTTTCTATAGTACATTGTCGAATACGAATTCTTATGTGAAATTTGACATAAGACATACATTCCACAAAATATTAAAGCCACTGCTGCCAGAAAACGCAATTTTAGCAACGAAAATCAACACTAAAAACATCCAGCTTTGGTATGGTAGATAAGTATATTTTAAAAGCATTGTTTAATTAGCAACTTTTATTTATTTTATTATATTCGTAGATATGGATTAATGATAATTAATTAACAACGTTTACTTATAAATAATAATAAATAAATTAATATGTAATTTTAAATGATTTTCATGTGACCTTTACCTGTTTCTTTTACCGTGTTGTACCTCGCCATTTTAGTTCTTTTTTGTTATATATTTTTTGTGTTCTAGTGTCTTGCACATCTGCCACAGTCAACTTAAGTACACAGTTACAATTCCAGGCAGTTGCCCCAATTTTGTAATAATCGATGTTTTATTCATTAATCAATGGAAATAAATATTTTAAAAGCTTTCAACGCGACAGGAAATTAACAAACATTTCAGATATGATCAACAAATTATTAAAATTAATATACAAGTTCAAACACGACCCAACCTAATACAACTGAACCCAACTGACCCCAACCTAACCCAACTCAATCCAACCCAACCCAACCCAACCCAACCCGAACACAACCGAACCCAACCAAACCCAACCTAACCCAAAGTTCATTTGGAACGACACAGTTGCAAAATTAGATAAGAATAATAAAGATGGATCGAAGAGGCATTTTGGTAAGTGGGGTACTATATCTATCTTCGTCTCCCCTTCTATTTGTGCATCTGCCTATTCTCATGCCTACATCACCTCGCGCAATGCAATTCCCTATGTTCCTCATTTCCGTCCCAGACACTGTTATCCCCACCGTTGCGTATAGCCTTAAGCTGTTCAATCTAGCTTACCTTCTTCACTGATCTCTCGATACATTCGCCAATTGACACTCTTTCTAGCTTCCACGGGCAACGTTTCTCTTATAGGGTCTTTCAACTCTTCTTCGAAATTGATATTTATATATGCAACGACTCTTCATTCCACCCAACCCCCTACAGTATTGTCACACTTTCATATTTCCTCTCACTATATCAATATGCTCCTCGCACAAGTGTTCCATAATATTATCGGCAAATTGCATTTTTCTTGCTCCACATTATCGCAAAACTTCCTCTGCCCTCTTGCTACCGTTATAATTATTGCAGTATGTCACCACAAGCCATAAATAACTACTCCTTGACCTCTTCAATAATGTCTTGTCCAATAATTTCTTCCACCTTCCTCCTATATTCGATAAGCCAGCCTCCGGGAACGCTAGCTGCTCAGTCTCACTCATCCATTCTTATATTTTCGCAGCACTTACATTAAACAGTAAGCCGGCTTCCCGTTTCCCTCATTCTCATCAGTGTATGGAGTATGACAGGGTCCATCAATGTCGATTGTATAGATTTTCCCATTGCTTTGTCTAAGCCGCACCAATATGGAGTTGGATGAGTTGACTGGTTTCGAACAACCATTGTTTCATTATTATTTATAAATGATTTGTCATCTGTAAATTATTTAACTATGTGGATTACAAGTTTCTTCTGATAGGGAATACTTTCACTGATATTCTCCAAGAACGAGAAACCACCTTGGTCGTAAAAGAAGAACGGTTCAAAAGAAAAAACTTTTCATAAATAGTAGGAAAATTGAATGTATAATGTTTAAGTTTATTCAATCGCTTCCTACGCCAAAGTACTTTGAATAATCTAATATTGCCTTTCACTCATAATTTACAATTTCCTTGTGGCGTTTCCTTTTGAAACTTTATGGTTTGTCGAATATATAAACTACATTTGTGTAATACAATGGAGTAGTTGATGGCCTTCAAATTTTATCGAGAAATGCAAATGAAATCTATCAAAAATATTTCTGTTTCTATTCTCACCTAAGATATGGATCAATTTTCTGGAGAAATACACAGTTAAGTATTATGTATTAATTTTCTGTAGAAACGACGAAATATTTAACTCCAAGTGATGTATGCCAAGGGTACGTTCTATTCCTGCATGAAAATATTTAATAATTTGATAACTGTTATCAAATTTTCAGAAAGCTATCCAACTGAGAAGAAGAAATTGTGTCCTTTACACTGTAAGCTTGAACCTTCATACTACATTGCAATTTCAATCTTAGAAACAATGAAAAGTAAACACTTCGATTTCGTGTTTCAGACAGATTGTGTGCTAGTATCATATTACCTAGGTCTTTAGGTACAACTTCAATGAGGTCTACATACCATGGCACTGCCAATATTGAAACTTATATCGGTTAAAATTGGGTTGTGTTCTTTCTCCCCAGCTTTGGTCACTTCTGGTGGACCAACTATTGCACATTGTCGGTATTTTGAACCTCAACATACAGGCCAATGCTGATAAAATTGTCATTCTCATAAGAGGCAGTGATGAAGCAATCATCTCTAATCGCTGCAGGAAACGCTGGATGCTATGCAATGTTGGTGCGATGTGGAGGAACTGGCTATATACAATAGCAAAAGTTAAACGATACCATTTGTGGATGAAGCAAACTATCTAAAGATGACGCTAGATAAAAAGGCTTAACTGCAACTCCCAACTGATATATAGACCAAAGACTCAAGTAGTATAAAGCCTTGGTAACCATGCAAACATTCTATATGCAGAAGTATTTGCCATTGAGACGTATGTACGAGACGTCGGCAGCATAGATCAATAAAAAAAAATCTGACAGTAGAAGGGCACAGCAGGTTCTGGCTGACTGTCAATTCATGTCGATGTCGGTATGAGATTGTCGTGCAGTGCTATCACAAAAAAAATCTACCCACTATAATAGCCCTGGTTATTAGTTATAACCCATTAAGGCATCATATGCTTAGGAACACTTTGAGACAGTGAAGCCTACCTTGGCGGGGACCAAATCATGTTCTCAATCTTTGGTGAGGTAACACTAGATCTGCGTAACCTTTACACACTCTTTTTCGATATTACGGTTTTAACTTTATTAATCTTCGCATATTTTGTTCACTTTTTACGTTTATTTTTGATTTTTTCACACTTCCTTCTTCGGTATTTAACGAAGATGCGAATGAAAGGTAAATCATAAATAAGGTATGGGCCACAATAGATACTTGCGGTCGCAGTGGAAGAGCGATTAACGCACCACTTAATAACATAAGATAACATAACTGTAAATGAAGTCGAATAAGAGTATACCGCGAAGTCTAAAATGCAACAAAGTTGATGATCCAACAGAACATTTTTAACTGACGCTAAATACACGCAAATGTGAACGAATAAAAAGCTGTACTACACCACATCGATTTAATCAAACTATTGCAAAAAATTACAAAGACCCATCTCGAGGGAAATCAGGACGAAATATCAATATTCAGTTCTCAGTTACTTGGACGAAATTATCCCATAAATCGCAAAATCGTATGCGAAGTATCGTAAAAATGTTATTGCGTATTTTTAAAATAACTCTGTAAATAAGAAATTCGGGTTATACAGGCGTGTAAAAGTCCACCCACGCCTGTAATTAATTCCATTTAGAGATGGCATAATCGAAGTTACTATACGAATTATTGCCTTTTCTCTCGAAATGGATTTTATTTGTGGTTTTATTCCGTTTCGATAATAACTGACAGCTGGTTTTCTGTTTTCGACAGTGAGATATTTTTATGGGCTTGTAGTTGTTCTCGATAAAGATAGCCATCAAATAAAGCCATCGAACCACACAGTTACAGTTACCGTCGATTATAATGACCCAAAAAATCCGAAAACACTAATCAACGTTATGTAATTAATAGATGGGATTATATTTTTTTAATTTCATTTACACACGTACTTTCGCTGTAGTGTGATTTTGTAAGTTTTTGGTTTATTTATCTTCTCAATCAAACAAAAATTTCAAATACTCATCATCTAGTTGAAAAAAGTGCCATCTCTTTCTACGATTGTTTCAGGAAAGCATCGTGATGTTGGATACTTTTCACAAATATGTACATGATAGTGATAGAGAAGTCTTTGAAGTACACAGATCATAACGTTAATCTTTTACATCTGAAGCTTGTTTTTCTTTTGAATTTGATTAGTTTCGGAAAGTAATTTATATTTTGCCGAGTTTGGAATGGGCTGATCTTGAGATGGGCCAATTTTGAACAGAATTTATGACAAGAAGATCCTTGGTGGTTTCAAAATTAATTTTCAGGAATCATTAAGGGGGGATTCTGCTTTAGAAGGATCAAAAAAAAAAATTTATTGCTCAAATCTATGCCTAATATATCTAAGAATATGTATAAAAAATTATAGCGGCTAATTCGCAATATTTTGAAAGATACAGCACTAAACACAGTGAGGTGTCGAGCAAAAAATATACGAACGCACGAACGCTCGGACAAACGAAGCGCCCCCTCGCCGCAGTCACATAACACCGAACTATGTACTGAAAAAAATTCAATCGGTCGTTCGAAACAATAATATTTTGAATTCGTAAGAGCTATAGTAGGGTTATAACGAGATATTCCGTAAGAAATTGAAAATTGATATTTTTCCTGATCGTAAACTTTAGAGCGCGTTTTCTCGAGTTTTCGTTTTTACGATTTTTCTAAACTGGTGGGCGTGATTGCGAGAAAACTAGACAAGCAATCAAAACGAAACAAAACTTTTGTTAGCTTCAGTAGCATTCTATTTGATTTGAACTAAAAAGATTAATGAAAAAAAAATTCTAAACAACTTTTTTAGCAAGTTGAAATGATTTCATCTTCCTGCAAAGAGCACATTTATTTTCAAACCAGAGAAAAATCTGAATTTCAAAATTTTGGTTTTTTTTTAGCTCACATAGAAGAAAATATATGAGAATTACAATTTTCTTTAGTTTTTTTTGTTTCAGACAAAAATTACGAGCTACATCTTTCCCAGCGATTGTAGACTGCAATTGAAAGGTGTTGCACAAATGTGCATAAAAATCGGTTCCGTTTAAATATTTTTCTCTCGAAATATTTTTTTTAATACTCAAATAAAAAGAGATTTAATAATTATTGACTAGCAGGAATTTGTTCTGTGGACTAAATGATACTATGGAATGTACTAGCGGCTCAAAGTATATTATAATACATTCGATCCATGTCAGTGGACCTTAACGAACAACACTATTTATTTACTATTTAATAATTAAATTAAATCAATAACAATAACAATATCATTTGAAGTAATGAAATATTGACCCCACACGAATGTATTAATGAAATATTCACAAAAAAGTGCACATACAATTGGCTACATAACTACCTACCGCAAATTTGAAATTATAATAGGCAGATTAATCGCTCTAAAACCTAGCTTTCTAATGAATGTATTCGCGAAGACAGGCAATAAATTAAGGTAGGCCATTGAATTATGTGATTTAAGTAACTAGTTTAATAGAATAAGTAGAAAACTAAGTTGGAACGTAAAGATTCGTTCATGTAAAATGTGTGAATTATGCACATATTTAATCGTATATTACTGGCGCAAGCATACAAAACATCCATAATCAGATAAACAAGTAATTAATGAGGATTTCATTAACGTTACTAAAACAAATTATGGAAATCTTGCCATAATTGGTTTATGTTTAAAATCCGATCTTTATTGTGTCTTGAATATCAATGAATGTAAACAAAAGGACGATTTACAGTAAGTGGACAAAATCAGTAGCTGCGAAAAAAATCTACTTAAATTTGTACAGCGGCACGAACCAAATTAAAACACATAGAGGGATGTAGCAATCGCTGAAGCAGAATTATAACAGAATTTCAAATTCAGTTATTAAACTTAAGTCAAGAGTAATAGAAGTCTCGCCTAAATAAATAATAAATAAAAGAAACGTCCAGATACATTCAAGGTTGCTTGGATAATTTTATATACGTTTAAAATGTATAAAACGAGCAAAGTGGCATTTTCATATATTGATAGACAAATACATGAGAACGTATTTCTTGATTTCCTGCAAGAATTCAAGTTCATTAATCGTTCATGTTATTATTATTATCGAGATGTCAATCGACTAAGCAGTAAACCAGTCAACCGAAGTAATCACCCATCAACTACGAAGAAATCTTTTTCTTAGAAGTTAATATATAAGATACAAATAATATTACAATAAAAAAATTGAAAGTAACTGTACAGCAGCGATTCTCCTTTATATCTTTAATTCAGTTTATCTCGAAATAAAAATTAAATAATTCATGAAGACCGCCACACAATATTATTTAAAAAAAGATGCACAAATATTGCGATTGCAACTAAAAAATGAAGCTTAGCGTGGGTCGCCAGTCGCTAAAGTTATTTAGCAAATAAATCAAGGTTTTAGTCCTGCGCCAAGTCCCCTGCGCCAAGTTGTCACGTACAAACACAGTGAAAAAGTGTATCAACTACGTGATCAAAATTAATGGAAATTCTGGTTATTCGAAAATGACAACCTTTCATACCAGCAGCATGCAATTAAATAATATATAAATCAAAACTATCCAATGTAATACTACATCTGAGCCCGTCACGAATGAAAAATAGGATTATGGCACGAAATTTATAAAAATGTATGTGTAGATTAAAATGTTGTTCGGACGTGAACGCGTCAAACGAGCGGCAAGATGGAGAAGTGGCTTTGCAGATACGTGATTAGAAACAGTAATTTTGACAGGATTCCCTAAAGGGTTCGATAATGTGTAGAGTTAGGTGCAGATGAATAACTCGTGAATCTTTGGATGAATCGGTTCGTTTCTTTACATAATTTGTGCATAATAACGTAGCGTATGTGATTTATATAAGATCATACATCAAAATTTTAATTAATAGCGTATGGAAATATTCACAATTATGAAATAGTTATTCGAGTAAATTTAATATATCGTGTGTAATAAGTGAATTGGCAAAAGACAAACTATCACCAGTTTATTACGACTCATTCGATATTTATGTTGAAATACTCCAGCGAAAATACAGCTTCAAATAACAGATTTGCTAAAATTTTAGCATATTCTCAAAAATATTTCCCAACGTGATGTTAAAAATAACTAATTATTAATAATTAATGATAATATTCATAAATAAATAAATAGGTATAGACTATAGTTGAATAATGGTCAGTGAGGAAAAGCTTTATATGTCAAAAGGTCCATCGTTCATTATTTTTATACGTATTAACATCGCTGTGAAAAAAAAATCAATACCAATGTCGTTAGCACAATATTAATTACCCTACCAGAAAATATTCCTGAAAAATTAAATTGCCTCGTGGATAAATTATTCATAATCTGCCATTTTTCAAATACACTATGATGCTTGCATATTAATCGTCTGTAAGATGTTAATTATTAAAAAATAATTAACATCTCACTCATGCTTGCATGACTTCATACACCTTCAGCCACTGTATGTGTGGTGATCTGATGAGATCAAGATAGAGTCAAACAGCTGTCACCGCCTTAATATATTTAATAGTAAATTGTAGACTGTGGTTGGCAAATAAAATGAAACAAACTTACCCTTACCACACAGTATTTTATTATACACTAGATGTACATTTTGACAACTAAGTTGGCATGTTCAGCAGTATACAAATGTGTGCCCTCGAGGCAGTATACTTCTGAAGATGACAACTTAGTTGCCGAAATGTAAATAAAGTGTATAATAAAATACTGTATAGTAAGCGTAAGTTTGTTTCATTTTAATACATTTCATGACATTTATTTTCAACAAAACGTCCTTTACTTCCGAGTAGTATAAATCTGGACGGTACCAACTTAGATGATGGACAAAGTAGATGCACGTGTGATGGAGGTATAAGACAACAACATTAGTCTCTATAGAACTGCTGAACTTCTGAAGAAGCTGGAAGTTACAATCAAAGACCACGGCAAAACCCCAAAGAAATTGTTTCAAATTCCAACGAACTCAGGTAAAGGTTCGGTTCGTGAAATCTATATTCAATGTTGAAAAATCACAATTGCACCACAGTTTTTTGTAACAGTTTTCAACATTGGTCAATTATTTACTGACGGTTGGAACGTTCGTCAGGGCTCTTTAGATGGCAAACGACGTCTAGTTTATTTATACCAGGGGACAGAAAGTTTTATCCACAAATCATTACTAACCGAAGTTTTCTGGAAAAGTTGACAAAAGTTTTCTGGAAAAATCGTGAAGGTTGGCTCATCTTGATACTGGAATTGGTATTTAATTGGTAATTAAGTGTGTTGTATAATTAGTTGTTAATGTTAAAAAAAATTGATTTTCTATTATTCATTTTTAATTGAAATACTTCCTCACGTAACGAATAAAATTATGTAGATCCTTATTAGGTCCAACATGAGATAAGAAGAAAATAACTTTAACTCCCGACTGGTGAAGTACACTGTCTGATACAAGAGACTGCAGATACTATTGCCGAGGAAACATTTCTTTCACCGTGTCAATCATTGCTGAAGATGATCAGCATGATGAAGATAATAATGGCCACTTGAAGCAGGCAAACACACGTTCCAGAAAAAAAAAATGTTTTCTAGTAGTAGCGCCTAGTCAATGTGAATGTGCTCCCAGGTGTTTGTCATTCGCTAGGATGAGGTGTACATTCGACCGGTTATCTTGTAAACGATTGAAACACCCAATTTGAGAACATACTATGCCTATGTCACTTTCACTCCTAATGATTCATTATTCACTGTGGTTATAAAACTTATAAAAAAATATAAAAAATAACCTAATTTCTCATGAAAACGTAAAAATAATTGCATTTATTGCCTACGCACCTGTTTACTGCTTTCATATGCGCATACAAATTGTGCCTCTTAACTCAATAAAATGTAACTCTTCCATTTTATATGGAAAATAATTTCAATAAGCAGTATAATTCTTCCATTTACATGAATCAGGCGTGCCTTGTTAATTGTGTCTAATAATCTTTACATTATTATACAAAATTTCGCGACAAGTAAATGTGTTTTTAGATATTTTTTTTTGTGTTGGCGAGGATTTATTATAATTTGGTTATTCTTAAAAATGTAAGTTAGGAGGTAAAGAACAGCCAATAATGATCATTGACGAAAGTGATGAGGATAAAGAATTGCTGCCGGAGGCTAAAAGTATGTTTTCAGGTTCATATTAAAATTCAATTGAAATCATTTTATTTGAAGATCCTGGAGCTAAAGACTAAATAGCTTCAGTTTTTCAACGTATATTGACTGTACGTAATTTAATTTTTTTATTTTTTCTCTCTGTATGTTTCTGTCTGTATTTCAAATTTGTTATTAAATTTATGATTATATCCTAAACAACGATTAGCAAAATTAAAGTCTATTTTATTCGTGTTGAAGCATCTTTCGTGTTCTTGTTTCGAATGACTTACCTGCCTGCCCTATGTAGATTTTTTTATATTCTTCGCACGGTACCCGTGTTCAACTTTCTGTCCATTTCGTCTTTATTTTTAACATAATTTTGTTGTTCGTTTTGAAAGCAATGGTTTGGTTTTTCGATTTTTAATGAACGCTCTTATTTTTTCAGAAATTTTCTCAATAAGGTTATTTTAATTAATGCTTGTTTTAGATTGAATTCTAGGGTAAATATAGAAGAGAGTATTTTAGACTTTTTTTATTTAAAATATCTATTACCATGTTTGTCGAATGTGCATTATTTAAAGCTATTGTACTAATTCTGTTTTTTTTTTCAAATTAAAATTGACTCTACTCGTTCGGGTATTGATAAGTATATGGGTCAGGCTGATAATTTGTGTGATATAGGGTGAAAAGAACGTACTGTGTTGTATTGTAGTGTGTAGGTTTGTGGTCAATTTGAAATGGATTTGTTTTGTTCTATTTTGATCGTAAATATGTTGGGATGAATGATGTTGATATGATTATGTAAACACTTTAATTGTCTATCCGTACATGTTAAGCTACGTGTAAACACGTGTCATCCACGTAGCTGACCCAGTAAACACAGTATTTAAATAACGGGTGTATGCTAATGATACTTACAGATTACCGATGAATATTCCAGTTAATCATGAGCTTAAGGGGTTTCCCATTGCGAATCTACTCGTCTGAAGATTTATTGAAATTGACAATAGTTCTGCTGTAAACATATATTCAGCAGTGTACTAAAAATGTGCTGAAGATGACAACTTAGTTGTCGAAATCGTAGTCGAGTACATCGAGTGTGAATAAAATACTGTGTGGTAAGGGTAAGTTTGTTTCAATTTATTTGCCAACCACAGTCTCCAATTTACTAATTTAATATATTTAGACAATTTAACAGTTCATTTTTTAAGATGGGGTTAGTGTTTAGAAATGTTTTTGCAAGGGGCGTTAATTTATGACACTACATGACGAATAGATTTATTTTCTTTATGTAATTCTTAGGTGGCTGTTGGTTCATAGTAGTTAATTTGCTTGGATTTTAATTTAACAAATGCACTGTTATTGAGGAACTGCTGTACTTTATATACATACTCTATTTTTGGAATTGAAATTACTGTGTTACCTTTATCTGTTTTAGTAAAAATAATGTTCTTGTCCTCTATATTTTGGTTTACTGTTTTTTCTCATTATTCGGGTTAGGTTTGGTTTTGTGATTTTCTATTGTGTTGTGGTTAGCTAATTTTTATAACTTACGTTGCGTTTTAGTTTACTCAAAGATTTTTAAGATGTTTCTCTATTAATATTATGAGTAGAGGCAATTTTAATTTAGACAAAACAGAATTAGTACCATATAAATAATGGTTATTCGATAAACATTTCAAATAAAGTTTAAAATATTTTCTTTTATTTACCACAGAATTCAATCTAAAACACCCATTAACTATAACCCTATCACGTATATTTCAGAAAAAATAGGGACAATCATATAAAAAAATCGAAGCAGTGGTTTGGACTGCTTTCAAAGGCTCTATACTCTCTATACAAAATTCTATTAAAAATAACAAAGAAAAAACTGACAGAAAATTGAACTAAGATCTTTATAAGTTGACGTGTGAAGAATGTAAAAATTCTACATAGGCCAGATAGGGACGTCATTCGAAAAAAGCTACAACACGATTGCTACAACCGATTCTACTTTTCATAACCATTAATAACCATAAATTTAATAACAAATTTGAAATACTGATACAGAGAGAAAAATTAAGAAACTACAGTCATTAGAAAGTTTAGAAATCAATACATTTTATAAAATAGGCATTATTTTGAATCATCAGGTTAACAATTCCACCATATTTAATCTAAACCTGTAATACACCACCTTAGAATTTCTGTTTTAGTATTAAGGCATATATTTGTTTTCTTGTACGTGTATTTCACCTGATGAAGCCACAGTGTTGGCGAAACACATAGTTTATACTATATATTTGAAGCATAAAACAATTTTATTTATTGGTACTATTTATATAACAATATATAACAAATTTGTGAATTTTGTATAAAATTATTCAATCATGTTCGTGTATCCAATACTTTGAAGTTACAGCCCGGTATTATTCCTTATTACCGACTTTCGAGATGACGCCCGCCCAATACTTTGAAACAAAAATACAAAATATATATTCCAATAAATATTTGTCTTTCGACATTTGCAAACATTGTTATTAATTATTATGACTACTTATATAATGTGCTTCAGATAAAAATAGCAAATTTTAAAAGAACATATCCTACAATTGAACCCAATTTGTATATAAGATACCACATTGCTTTTAAATGCACGATCAAAAAGTTTTAAACATACGTGGTTGTCATAAAACACTATAATGATTACATTATTATTTTCGATATATATTTTTTTATTCAAGCGAACAGAATGTATGGGAATCGTCATTGAATAATGCGAGGTACAAAAATGAAGTACAGTATGTTTCAAGATGTAATATTGAGAAGTCGCTACTTAAATGAACCGTAAAATGTATTAACCCTCACAGCGGGAATGGAGACGACACATAAACAGGGCGTACTAAGAATATTAAAAAAAAAATGTTCTCCACGTATTTAAAATTCAATGTCCACTGATACATTTATATTGTAAATACAATATTTTTCATAAAGAATACTTAAATATATATATCAATAGATATTACTTTTGTTTATTTTCTAATAGTGTTACATTTACGTTTCTGGGTTATTCATTAATACCTACTGCCAAGAGGGCAACTCGACGCATCTCGAAAACGACCCTTAACTTTAAACAAATACGTACAATATATATTTAAAATCAACTAAGTATTTCACTGGTAAGGATTTGCCTATATTTAATTAACATATTATCATGAAATTCCTATGCTTTGGGCAAGTAGCTATAATAATCAATGTCAATGTCATATTTGACATTTTGTTACATTTTACAATTTCTGCAATTTTCATTATTTGACAATTTTCAGCAATTTCAACATTTTGCAGTTTATTTGACGGTTTTACCATTATAAACAATATCATTTTTTTACATCGACAATTTGCATATAAATTTATATATAAATAATTTAAAATATTCGACAATTATTAAATATTTCACAAATTTGACATTTTTCCCATACGCTTTAGATATCTCTTGCCTACTAATAACTACCCTCTTGTATGTTCTCACTTTATATAAAAATGCACTGACAAAAATAATATTTCTTTGCAAAATGAGATATTTCACAGGAAAGTCTAAACTTTAACAGAATAATATTTCTCCTTATTTTCTTAATTGCAAGCTACCTTGATACAGTACAATAAAGGTCAAGAGCTCGCGCGTATTTTATTGGCGTCTTTCGTACCTGTCCGATCCCCACTAAGAAGTATTCTTAGAAATTATGTAGCTCATATTTAAATTTGAAACAATTTGAAACTTAAACAATAATATATTCTGATAAATGAAAATGATAAAAGTAGCAATTATCGTTAATAGGAAAATAAACTTCACAGCGTAGTTTTACTTATCAATTCATATCATTTGATATTTTAAAAATAAACTACGATTAAAAATTCGTGAAATTGTCAACACATAAAATAGCTGTAAAAATTATTAAATTATAATGAATTATTTATATTTAACATGATTGCCAATAAAATTTAAAAAAATATATTGTAAAGAAATACATTTCGATCAAACTTTCGTTCTTCATTCAGATTAGAATTTCGTTAAATCTGTTTAATTCTGGATCTTTGCATAAGTTGCAAAAATTACAGACACCAGGCGAAAGATGTGAACATTTTTTAAAAATAAATCACAATGCAAAATTAGCTTACCGATAAATCCGGTAAAAAAGTCGCGTAAAAGTCCCAACCCTTAATCCGCGCGAAAGCACAGCGGGAATAACAAATTATTTTCAGACACGTGACCGCCGCCAAAAACGCTTTTCAGCGCCGAAAGGTATCGCACGCGATCTTCCGGAACTTCACATCCTAACGCGAAACGTCAACCTTTGTGGTTTAAAAGCACGGACGAGCTTAGAAATTTCCTCCAGAAACGCACGTGAAGGAGAGATATCGTCAAGGCGAATCGCAAACTATTCGCAGGAGAGGCATTCGTTAACTGTCCGGAGCGATTTCATGGGCACCCGGTGACAAGAAGTCTTGCGCGCGCACCCACCAAGAGCTACCGGTGGTACATAAACCATTCGGATGTATAAGCTGCGACCATAGACATGTAGCAAGTAGACTGTTCGATGTTGAATGCAGGGCATCGAACTGAAATATTTCGCTTGAGCCTTTCGTTCCAATTCGTATTGCACATCGTAAATCATAAAATCGCGGTTTCATTTATTTATTTTAAGTATATAGCAACCCAAGCGAAATACTATAGTACTGTACTAATATACGGTTAAAGATAACATAGACATCTGTGTGTGGTTTACTGATCGCGAAATGAAACAAAAATATAATACATGACGGTGTATTTTATGTGAAAATTATATTTCCAAATCAATCAAATTTCCTATTAAAAAATCACAACTGAGTATTATGTTGTTGCTATTATGTATCAATATCATCAAATGAAGATTGATGATCAAGCGAGTTATCTGTTCCATTGTTTAAAAAATCAATAGCACGTTACAATATTTGGCGAAGCGAAGCAAATTAATTTCCGAAGCCCTAATGGAATTCGTAAGGGTCATTAAAAATTTATATTCTACACCACTTGAAGGTCATAGCGAAACAATTCTGAGAGCCACAATTCAGTTTAATTGTAATGAAATTTACATGAATTTCTTATTCGCAATGCCGATCATTCATCTAGGCCAGATTTATTTCTATGCAAATGGGTCAATTTGTTATTTAATAAATTAAAAACGAGAAAAGTACGACGACCGAAGAGTGCGCAGATAATAACTAGGTCAACTTAATATTTAATATTACCATTATAGAGAGAAGCCGGGAGAAGAAGTATAAACCAAATAGACAGTGACAAAAAATGGAAAGAGATTATGTAAAATGAAAGGAATACTGCAGAAGATTTACTATATTGCTTTACAGAGCTTTGCATGAGCTTCACAAGACTATATATAGAGAAAAGAGCAGAAACATCGCCAGAAGGAAACCAAAAAACCAGATAGGGGCCCGGAGAAAGGGAAAATAATACTCGACGGAAAGCGGAAAAAAGAAGAACATAGCATGGCATGGCATCGATAGAAGAAAGCAACGATGGCAAGCATGAAAAGGGATACGAAAATTGATGAGGAAGGAATTTAACATAGAAGCAGAATATATGGATGGAGGATGGGTATAATGAGAAGGCGTTTCAGCTGGAAAATTAAAAATATATATTCAAAACGACTTAACGGAAGAGGAGAGAGGCGTGCAACGGCAGATTTGGAAATTGGCAAAAGAAAAATGGAATGGAAACGTTAAAATAGCGCATGGGAACTTGGTGGGAAAAGGAGAGTATGGGCATGAAAAACTGAAATATATCAAAGCAAGAATAAAGCGATGAACGAAATAGGGATGACGACAACCGCAATTAAATAGGAAGGGACCAAACGAAAAGATATGAGGAAGGTACAGAAGGGAAGCAAAATGAAGCTCCGAGCTGAGTGTATGCATCTGTTAGCAGCAGAAAGAATGGCTAAAGATTTGGAGAATATAAAATAGGGACGTAATATGGGAAGGAGAACGCTGCATCGATTAAGAAAAGTACGTTTAGTTTTACCAAGGGGAAGCACGGAATAGGCGTTACAATTAGCAGAGAACCAGAAAGATATGGACCCTACTATGGATGAAAAATAATGTACTATATAATAATATCAGCGAAACCAAGCGAAACGAACATAGAAGAAATACAAAGAGGACGTGAATTAATAAAGAAAGTGGCAAAGGAATATGAATGCGATATGATGTTAAAGAGAAAGAAAGAATAGAATACACAGATCCAAGAAATGTGAGTGTGAATGATATATGGAGACAAAGGAAGAAAGGAAGCGATTAATATAAAATGAAAATACCGAAACGGGTAGAAACAAAAAGTTTAGATGAAATGGAATTTGAGAGCACCATTAAATAGTAACAAAAAGTTAGAAAAGGAGAATATAAATAAGAGAGAAAATATTGATGCGAAATGCATTTTGAGGCGCTACTGACTAAAAAATATGAAATTCGTGAAGAAGAGAAGACCACTAAGCAACATGCTAGGGAAGAGCAACCATAGATGCGATAATTAATACATTCTTGGATAACTTTGAACAAGTATTTGACAACCTGAAGCCTGAAACGATACTAATAGACGCGTAGAAATTAGCCATGAACTGGTCACAAAGAGGGTTATGAAAGATATAGAATTTGAAGCAAGAGTAAGCCAAGATATTCTTACCTGAAGCAATGTTGGGAAGAATAAAAGACAATCGGTACAAATAGCAGCATGGTGGACGATTTTGCCATAATGCGAATATAAGGAATGATTAATAGTTATGATTGATTAACTGTTAAATACAAAGAAGCATACAAAAATCGTTCAGAAATATTCTCTTTGTTCTTATTCCTTTCTTGCGATCTGTTAATTCTGAGCTCGCTTCTGTGGTATACATCGGAAAGGTTCTTTGGTGATTGTTATACATTTGGTGTTATGGTCTTATTATCGAGATGATTATATTAGGTTTTCTATGTGGTTTTCAAACTTATCCTTTAGAATTCCTAGAAACAGTTTCATTTTCATGCATAATAGTGTGATTCATCTATAATTGTCTTGTGTCCCTTTTTGAAGAAAGGGGTCGTAAAATACTCTGAAGCCAGTCTCGTGGCACCTGTGCTGTCTGTAAAGTTTTCTTGAATAGCATCCTCAGATATTTAGTAAGTTCCTGTCCGTCATACTTCATGGTTCGTTAGATCTGTTATCTGGTCCTGGGCTTTTCTGTTTTTCAGTTTCGTAAGTTTCAGTTTTACGTGACGTTAGATGTAGCTTCGTGCTGTTCCACATCTACTAATTCTGTAGAGTTATAAAGCTGTCCGAAGTATTCCTCCCATGTTTCCATAGCCAGTCCTTTTGTTTGCACATACTTATTCACTGACAGGAAACTGCTCCTCAGCAATTTCCATACATTCCTTTGTGCGCCAGATATGTCACGTCGGTAGTGAACTTAACCAATTCCAATTTGCTCATTTGATTTATTTTATTCTAGAGTTTGCTCTGCTTCACGTAATCGGCTTGTTCAATTAGAATAAAAGCAACTTCCTGAGCGTAGATAGCAAACAATCGTAAAAATGTTCAATTTCAGAGAATAAATAAGCAAACCCAAAGAGGTAGCGAGATACTGGGTACTGGG
Organism: Geotrupes spiniger; assembly: GCA_959613385.1. Lineage (NCBI taxonomy): Eukaryota > Metazoa > Arthropoda > Insecta > Coleoptera > Geotrupidae > Geotrupes > Geotrupes spiniger. Next base: position 19,863,662 of record OY390736.1, on the reverse strand, counting down.
TACAGAACGTCTTGCAGATCTAAAATGTTTAAGAAAGGCAAGAGGAAGAAAGACAAAGATGAGCAGCAACGATGCAGCTATCTGATAAGGATAAAAATGAATTAAGAATATTCGAAATGGAGATCATCAGAAAAATATGGCGGCCAAATTTGATAAGCAAAGGATAATATATAATAACACGAGAACCGCATGAATTTAGAAACAAAGGAAATGTCAAACGGAGAGGACAAAATGTAAGTAATATATACAGAAATGACGATATGTCAGTGATAAGAAGAATTACAGAGTGTAAGTTGAAATGTGAGCAAGAAGTGACCGTAAGTAAGATCAAGTAGAAATGGGGTATGGAAAGTGTGCGTATAAAAGTCTGGAGAAAACCAAAGCGAGATAGGAAAAAATTATAAAAACAATAAAGCACGGAGAAGCACACTGTGGGACGCTAGGAATGAGGATAGTAGAGTGGCCCACAGCACAAAAGGAGACAGAATAAGTAAGTAGTTAAATACTAATAGCAACAATGGCTGTTGCCTGTTTCCATAAATAGAAAGTATATTTTTAAATTGATTTCATCGCAAATAAAAAAAGCCCACAATTTATCATAAAAGAAAGTTTGTTGAAACGTTTCCGTGACAAAAACAATGCCATGGAGACGTGATGTCTAATTATATGAATTAGACAGTTTTTTTAAAACCGCATTGTACAGAAAATTGAGTTTATAAAGCGATGTGAAGAACGAACCATTTTCCATGTCATCTTTGAGTGTGATTTTAGTTTGCATACTGTTAATCAGCCTTATATACGTGAGATATGGATGGGTGTGTAATTTACAAATAGTACATAATATTTCATAAATTACAGTACATAAGTAGATACTGTCATATAAAGAAAATAATCGAAGGAGCCATGGCATAATACATACTTAACAATATATCCGAAGGTAAAGAGTTATTTGGTTTAAAGACGACTTGTTTAGTTTGGGGCAAGTATACTCAATATGAGTTTCAAAAGTATATTTTTTGTCCACAAAAACTCCGAAAAATTTTGTATTATTTGATAGCAATAATTTAAAATCTTCGATAAAGTTTATATTTCTACGTTGGTGAAAGTGCATGCAAATAGTTTTTTCAACGTTAACAATTATCCTCGCTTTCTTCAATAGTCGTATCGCCCGCAAATAACGTTAGCGTGTTGTGTGAGCAACGGAATTGTGTTTCAGGGAGGGCTTTGGAAGTTTTCGCGTATGTCTTAGATTAATTTTGAGTAATAGAACTACTCGCCGTTACTAACAGGTGTACCAACCCTTTTACCGGTAACTTAAATTTAGATTAAATCAAACTGCAGGCAAAGCTGTAAAAACTGAGGTTATGTTGGCAATAAAATTTTAAATAATACATTTTATTCATGACAACTAATAGTAATTATCAAATAAGATGAGTTATATGGCCACCACCAACATCACAATGTAACTCTTCCTTTGACGTCGTGCAACATGTTCATAAATGGTGTTAAAATTTCATTAAAAACTGTTTTACAATACTTCAAAAAGTGACAGTTTAAATGAACTATTTTATTGGATTAAAATTACACATTCATGGTATGTCTATCTCCCTCTTCCAGGGCCAACTCTAAAACATAATTCCATTGCTCTCACGTTATAACGACATGAGCGTTCTTGATATAACGGTAGATCGTTTATAAACATAAAAAACTATTAGTGGTCCCAATCCGGAACCCCGAGGAACTCCTTTGTGCGCAATATTTCCCTAGCTTTTAACATCGGTACTTTCGATTATTACATTAAATTATCGATGGCTGTTATATTGTCAAAGCCACTGCTCTTGCAAATTTTCAGATTTTGTATCAACTGAAGGATTTAATTACTACGAGAAAGCAATACTATTTATCGAAATTGGCATTACTGAGCAAAATACAAAATTACAGCCATTTTTAAACCTACACCTGATATATTCCTCTGCAACCCTCGAAATAAAAAGTTAACAAAAGCATTACATACTTGTTTGTTATGTGTTACATATATTATTAAATTTTAACGTTACCTCGTTACTTCCTCGACTATGTTCTTTATTTACATTCTTCCATATTTCGTTTGTAGATTAGTTTTTTGTTTTTATATTTTTCACGAAAGTCACAATTTTTCAATAACCAAAAAAGGTTTTTTACCTAGTCATTCAAATTTATTAAATCGCGCGTTATCCAACACTTTATTATCTTTTGTCCACTACTCATTTCAAGATTTGGACAGAATAAATGCATATTAACTTTTTATAGTTAAAAGAGATAAAACAGCATTCAAACGCTAGTTCAGAGGAATAGCCACTAGATCAACATTTTTCAATTCAACATTCTCGCCCGAATAATTTAGAACATCCCCGTGTTTTTGGCTTCTACGACACCATTGTTAAACTCTCCAATGCACCCACAGTTGCTCAGTGTTCAGTCAGGGCTCTTTCCACGAAATTCTTATTTGATCTTGTTTATTTGTTTTATTTTATAATAGTAGATTCGGAAGCGAAAAACAAAAGTGCCGTCTGCAGGTGAAAAGGGTAAATGGAGGGAAAGAAATTAATGATATATATATTGGGTTTTGAAGGAATCTCAAAAATTAAATTTTGCCCTAACTTAGTTTTTAATTTCATTTGCTTCAATACAAGATCAACGTCGTCCAAATATATAACTATTTTTAATCTTTGTCAGTCAATTGCTAGAATTACGTTAAATTCATTGTAAATATTTTTTTAAACAAATGCAAATGTGTATTCTTAAGATTTAAATATATAATTTCCCTCAGAAACCATCGGATAAATAAACCTAACTACGTTAAGAACAATCGGCATTGTATCGTAAATAAATTTGCAACGCAGTTCTTACTACTTAATGACAACAAATCCAAAGTCAATTTATTACCAGGTTCTACGGCATATTAAGGCTATTAATAAATTACGTATGCTGCATTTTTAATTAAGTATCTACATAGAAGTTTTCTCCATAAATCCAGTGAAAAGGCGCCCGCGGCCATTCATTGTCGACGATTTTTATAGCTTTAACGTAAATACAAACTTTTCAAATTGCATCGTTTATAATCGCATACAGGATAACAGCATCAACGTTATTATGCTCTGAAAAATTACGTGACATTGTACGTGCTCATCGGTAATTAATTAATAGATTAATTCATCGAAGAAAATCAAAATTAATACGTTGCAAATTCATAAGTTAACCCCAAATGAACACAACACCCTTTGAGTGGTGATTTAAATCCAGAGCACACAGTTCTACGTTACGTTGCTGATGGTCGATAGGTAATCTCATTAAAATAACAATAACCCTACATAACCCTGCATCGTACTCTCGCATTACTTTCACGTAACTGTGAGGCATAAATATAATTATGTCGCTTTAGATCAATTAGAGCTGATCGATTGGATGTAAAATTTTATATTAACTAATTATTATCAACGTAAGTAAAGGCGACTGGAAGTCCAAAACAATAGATTAATTTATCTTCGTCTACAAATTTCTAAGAAAAATTTAATTGGCGTTGACACGCTGATTGCAGATAGTTTTCTTGTTTCGTTGATATTATCATTGAATTATTGTAACAATGTTTAATAAAAGTACATAGTTCTTTTTCAAATTGTGTTTGTTTATATTAAAAGGTTTTGAAGTCATCGTAATTTTTAATGTCATTTGCAAATTAGTAAAAATTCTTTGATTCATCTTTGCAATATTGCTGTTTACACATTATTAATAAATACGTTTCTTTGTATTATATACTATATCGCCAGTTTAATTGCCTCGACAACGGGCGACTATTAGTCCGCCGATGTAATTAATTGTAATTATTTATAGCAATTTTTAATTATTATGGTATAAATACATGTCAATCGTCAAATGAGATCAACGAAGATAAACATCTTGAATAAACAACTCAACTAGGCGAAATAAATCAATATGTTATAATTATATCAATGTCTATTATAACGAACGATAAACGCGTACGTAATAGGACGCCTCCTTTAGCTTAACAACTTAATAATACCACCGCATACATTATGATTTACTAGATGTAGATATAATGATACAAGAAAAATGAATTACCACCAAGATAATACGGGCTTGATGAACAAACTTTGTATTATATTTGTAGTGGTAGGTCGCAATCTCATCGTCGCAATTATATAAATACTAACGAGATAAATTTTAAATAATAATAAAAGGATAATTTATAATTACATTAGCTATGAAGGCGAACATAAACAAATCGAATTTAAACAAAATACCACTACGAGTAAATAGTAGCATAGTAACGAAAACAAAATAGGACAATAATCCTAAGATTGGGAACATAATAGAACAACAATGATGAAAATTTAATATAATTAATAATAATAATTAAAACATAATTTCAATTTTATTTCATTCAGAAATTTTATACAGTTCTACCTCAAACGGAACCTCAAATTAATGAACTGAAATTTAAAGTAACGATGTGCCTGGGTCATATCCTTTCTAGTATAAACAAAATCTAATTTGGAAATATATAACTCACAGCCTGCAAACATAACTTTTGTAAATTTAAAACCCATAAAATATCCCATTATAGTCGCACCCAACCGTAAACCGTCGACATCGGTTAATAGTCATAAATCCACATAATAAATGGGGCGCAACTACATCAACGTCGATCAGTTCTGCATAATTAACGGCCGTTTTGCAATACGATCGCTACCCGATTAATAAAACTAAACAACACGGATTAAACGAGTGCCGAAACTAATTACAGCTATGTGATTTAGCGTGAAAAATCGCGATGGGGCGTTTAAAGGTTGCAAAAATGATCGGTGCAACGTATGATTGATTATTTACACGACCATCGAGAAAACGCTGATCGTCTTGTAAGCTCTTTATTGAGCGATTAAAGGTTGTCATCGGGGGGAGAACTAAACAAACAGAATTGAAGGGCTTTCATGTCCGATACTCGCTCATTTAATAGTTCTATTAAATGCGTGGTTAAAATAATGTAATAAGTAATAATTAAGTAATAAATAATACAATTGTGTTACAGTTGTCGCAAGTCCAAGGAATCAAATATAATTACAATATTAATTGTTTATGAAAGGCATAACTTCGCCTCGGAACAAAACATGTTTCGTAATACGAACTTTTTTTGTAGCAACAAATCTGGCAAATGCGAAAGTGTTAACGTTGGATCGTTAACCTCAACGACCTATCGAATTAAATTTACCAATAATATAATATTCGTGCTTTTGTATACGCAACGGCCATCGCTTTCCAATAGGCATTTAACATAAGTCCTTTTTTGGAGACAGTGCGCTAATATGATCTTTCATAAAACGGTCCATTGCAAATGAACTGAAATATCAAATAAGTTTATGACAAGCTTATAATGTTACACATACATTAATTTTACAGTAACTAATTTTACATGTTCATGGTATTCGGCGTTGATAAGCTAAAGCAAGAGAGAATCCACATAATCCACCGATTCAACTGTGTTCCTTCAGACAAGTTTAATTAATTCCTAGCACCACCTTTTGTCGCATTCCCATTTCATCAGTAAATCAACCTTTGGATTTATTTGTAACTCACGACATATCGTATTACACATATATAGGGTGTAAACGGAGTTAGTGCCTTAATATTAACTGGCAATAGAATCTCATAGTGGACAACTTTGCAATGTACGCTTTGGGGGTTCCAATGAACCCCCAAAAGGGTAACAAAAAAGTTATATCTGGCATCTGTGATCGATCAATTATGGAGAAAGGTTTTATAAAAATAGAAATTAGCGAATTGTTTGCATTAACTCTAGATGGCAGGTCATATAAACTCAATGAAGTTTCTACAAATATCCAAGCCAAGGTTTCAACTTTGTGGTCGGGCTGGATCGGATCCCAGTAGAGATCCCAGCGAGATAACCTAGATCGTTCGCCAAGATATATCAGGGGAACAAACGAAGAGGAATATCTGAAAAGCTTTGGTGAAAAGGAAGACATTATCAAACAAAGAGGTGACAAAGTATATAGTTATAACTTCAGCCGTATGCTAAGTCGAAATCATACCCCAAAAATGCAGATGACCTGATTAAATTGGTGAAAAACCATTTTGTACGACTAGCTACTAGCTACCCCAAAAATGCAGATGACCTGATTAAATTGTTGAAAAACCATTTTGTACGACTAGCTAGTTTCGATGTTATCTCATTGTTTATCAAACTGGCGATCGAATAGAAATACAAACTTGCTAATCACATAATTGGCCAAATACTGTCGCAAGTACACGTACTTCTTGTATACTAGCCAATGGTACAAGCAGATACAAGAGGCACCTATGGGTAAATCGTTCTCATCATTAATAGTAAATATATTTATGGAAAATATATATGGATAACAGTAAAGAGATGAGATCACAAACAAAGAAATGAAACACCACTACTATTATAAAACAGATATTAGTAACTGGAAGATATACTGGAAGGCAAGCCATATGGATTCAAACTGAAAAAAATTGTAGTGGTCCGCACTGAACGTTCTTAATTTTCCAGTAAATGTTAGATTTTTCGAAAGAATTTTTCAAACAAATCTTGTTTAAAATTTCACTGTCTGTAACTTTCATGAGAACCACTTGTTCTTCAAACAAGAAGAAATTGGAATATGAATATAAGATTTCAGCATAACAGAACTGGGCTTTGCATATAATAAGGTCTTAATAAAATCAGATGGGGAGAATTGCCAAGAAAATCTAGGTAAGCTAGACATAGATATGAATATAGTAATAATAATAATAATAGAATAATACAGCATTCAAAATACATACAATATGTGTAGACCAAGTCAAATAGCATTGTCAACAACATGTTGAAATAAAATCCTAACGAACAATAAAAAAACTAAAAATCTGATTGACTGTGTCACTAAATAGTCCTTGAGGGTTTCTTTGAACGTTTGGTGATGAACATCACCAAACGTTTACTTTTATAACCTGGGTGACGACACATTTTTGATCTTTTGCGAATGTAGTCCGCGGAGGACACAAGTATGGTTCAATGGTACCTTGCGTATCATGTTCCTCAGTTCTCTTTAACGTTATAACTTACAGTGGCGTGGGGCGAAACGTGCACACTCGTAAATATATAAGGATGGTATAGTAAGGGTGCATTTCTTCTTAAATATTAACTTGCACGTGGCTTCTTTTAGATGAAATATGCTGCGATTATCAGATTTTTATTGCTTAAAAATTATGTCCACTTCAACTGAGTTTCCGCAGAAAATCATACGATATGCTAGACGATAATTTACAAATACGTGATGAGCGGTATAGCTGGCATCTGTGCTCATAACATGCAATGCGCAGCTGAAGCTATTTATTTTTGTTGTCACTTGGTTGCCATGTTCCATCCAATTAAGTTTTCCGTCCAATGTTACTGCTAGGAACGATGTGTTGGAGGTTGTGGTAAAGTATATTTTCATTGCATCGATATGTCTTGTTTTATTATTTATTGTTTTTAGTGAACTACTGGTCAAGTAGTGTTAATACGTGTATGAGTTTACTTTAAACGCCACCTATAATGGTAGGCCTTATTATAATTGAAGTCTCATCTGCAACACCATTACATCTGCAAATTTATGTCTTTCAATTTTAAAACTACTTTTTTTCCTTGTATTAATCGTTTGAGCTACCACGTTCCAAGTAGCACGCATAATTTTACTGAACTGTTGACTTTCCTCCGAAAGATTTTAAACATCTTACTTACGAGCCATAGGTATGCATTAAATAGTAATTCATAATTTTTACTTGGAGCGGCCACTTCGAAGTTTGCTATTTCATAATTTTTCAATGCCAGTTTGTAACAGCCCAATGTATTGCAGTTATTACCGGTCCAGTTTTAATTAACTTTCATACAAAAATCCATTTTCGATTTTCAACGGCTGCAATACAGTTTTGTACCGCGTAACATTTTCTTTTTATAGGACACGTCCCTAAACTGGGTTTCTGCTCCATTACTATCGATATGGCATCGATATTCGTTTTTGTTATTATTTACTTAGTAGTATTATCAGTAGCATAATTATGGCATCTTTGTATTATCTAGGGAACTTGCCGTCTTCTGTTGTGTGTAAGTCATAAATTGATTTTTGTCTGCTGCATCACCGATAAGTTTCTGTTGCTTGGTTATTCGCGTTCCATCTTTTTTCTTTTGCTGGGGCCTAGTAATTGGTCTGACGGGAATAGTTTGCTCTTTAAGATTAGCTTAGCTTCTATATTGTTTATTATTACATTTAGTTCGACTGATAAATTATAAAAGTAGACAGGAAACAGCTGCATCCAGCGATGAAATTCAAGTACTTATATCAATGGTAGACTAGATTTAAACAAGAGAATCATGCAGAATCTTTAACATCACAATACGCACAATATTGATGAAAAATATCAAACGACGCAAAAATGAGTTGCTGTTCATATACTAACCCATAAACTGGAGTCATGGGTACCGAAATAATAAAAGGGGTACAGAAAAATAAACGAAACAAAACTTTCGCGAACAAAAAATATTACGCATGGAGCAGTTTAACAACAATAGAAAAGAGTGTGAAGGGAAATATGAAAGATGACTAAAGAAAACGTAGAGAATTCGAAAGGAATTGCAAGTGACCAAAAATAAAAATAAATTACACACCTTACGTGGTACAAATGGCTGTGTGGAGAAAATTTAGCACAAGTTGCTAACAACATTATGTTTCCCATATGAATTGTAAATAAGTGGTTTATTGATACTTTTCTTTTGCAGGATAATTGAAAAGTTTCCAGTGAATTCATATAACAAAATTTGCTGGAACTAATTTTCTGATTTACAGAAACAGAAACAGTACCTTAGCTTTCATTAGCCTTCTGTGCATTTTCTTCAATTCAAGTTCAGTTAAACAATATACTTAATTACATATTCAAACACGTATGGCTATGATTATTTAGTACGTCAAAGTTTTTACAACAAAACGAATTTAAACAATCGAAAATTGAAATAATAATAATAAATGTAACCATGAAATTAAATTAATTAAATATGATTGAGATTTAGACCCGTAAACATAGAATTTCTGGCTTGGTGAACTATATACGAATAACGACGAAATCGATCGACGACTTCATTTTTAATTTGAATGTTACATTCATGTATTTTCATTTTCCACTGCTTGGTTAGTTTTTCATTACTTCCCACTGAATTAAGTGCATGGACGGAAAATTAGTATCTGCCCCATATCGATTACCACGGTTCGATGTCTTAATTAACAATCGCTTTACGATTAAATGGAATTGCGACGAATACAAAACGCCTGTTTGAGATTCTTCTGCTGCATACCATCATGTAGCGCTACGCTCTGTGCGATTAAATGAAAGGAATACACAAAGATCTATTTTGTAGCTTTTTGCACAAATTAATTGCCTGAACACGAAACAAAATACGACTTGTAAGAAGTACGTTTAATTCGTTTTCCGCAACGTGTAGGAAATAAGTTAGATGTATGTACATCCGAGATTGGTTGTAAGCGGACGAGATTATTTACAAGAACATAATATAGGTTAAATTCGATTGGTTTGGATTTTGCCTGAAGATATTTATTTGAAATTCCATTTAAAATAATAATGTAATTTTCAGGCAAAAAGGTTTATGAATAATTTCAGTGTATGCATTAGTAAAAGCTAACATTTGCTCTAAAACAAAGTGTTAAAGCAAATACAGAGGATTATATCATAAAATATCGTCCTGTATATACCTCGACATAAAATGTAAACGCTGCGGATGTAGTTTAAATTTATGTTTTTCCATGGTATAAAACATCCGTACTCTCGTTACGATTAAATTTATGTTGCAATAAAATATCTGAAAGTGTGGTAAATTTTATAATCAATTTACAATTACATATATGCATATGAATGTTTAATATATGATAATATATAAAAATAAACATCACGAGAATAATTTTACCCTACTGTAGATTTTGTAAATTTACATGGAAAAGTGTGTTTCATATTCGCTTTTTTGTAATTGCACATTTTATGAACGTAGACTAGAAATTATAAATTTGAAACTCAGCGCACGTCACAATAATTGCTCGTGCCGTTAAAACGTCGACACCTCGCAAATGATTTTTAAAATGCATAACTAAATTACAATTCGTCAAATTGAGTCTCAAATTTATGGTTTTAATTGCGATATTTTCAGTATGCAAATGACGACGACGGGGGAGGATTCTCTCTTAGGAAAATTATCAATTCAAATTGGACGAGTCGATGCACCGCGAGGTACAACCTTAAACCTTAAAGTCAGATACGTTTCATAAATTGAAATCGTTTCTCTGGCTGGCTGAATCAATTAAATTCGTTTCGCCTAATCTAATTTTACAATATTCATAATTATTTCTATTATTACTCCACAACAAATTATGTTACCACGTTACATTTTATAATTTGTATTTTTGCATTTTCGCCCACTTTTAATTTTACCTGGTATTATTTTTCCATTTGTTCCATTTTACAGTTTATGCCTACCTTGTCCGCTTTTCATTAAATTAAATTATTTGTCTAATGATGTGTCACATGCAGAATGTACCACAACTTCGCATATATGAATTGTGTGTTCTATATATAAATTCACTGTATCTGACTGTGCTATACGTTACTGTGCTGCATACAACTATACCGTATACGACTGTAGCTAATGTGCAGTGTGTGAGTGAATTGCTTGTTGTTGTAACGTAACAGTACTGTTTGGCAATTTACAACACGTGACTGCACTGTACGTAACTGTACTGTACGTAACTCTACTGCATGGAAACAAGTACAGTAACCCAACCCAACCAAACAAATGAAAGGGCAATGTGAACGCAACCCAAAAAAATAAAACAACAACAATTTATGCCTGATGAAGATAATTACAATTAAATAACAGCCAGACTGTATAGGAGGAGTTCAAGTACTATAGCTGTAGCATTAGAACAACTGTGTTGTATAAGAATGCTATATAATGTGCAACTAGGTAAACTAAGTTTTTATGAACGATTGGTCCCTTTGTTACAGTCCGTATTCCAGCTGTCAGTGCAAAATTTCAGTTTAATGGTATAAAATTTATTTTCAATATGATCAACATATAAGCCATTTGTGAAAAATGATTTTGTATATGCGACGACAATAGTTTTCAAACTGTTTTCTTTTTTGGTTTGCTTTTTTGACAATTATATTTGCGTTTTTCAATTTTAACATTTTTACATTTCAAAAAAATACTTTTTGTTTTATTTGTTTCTTTACAATTCTGTAAACCATAAAATGCCAAACGGCGTTTTTTTTATTTTCTTCTTAATTTTTTATAGTTTTATTTCTTTTTACGTCTTTATGTTTGTGACTTGTGACGCATCAAACGAAAATAAACTATTGGAAATGTTGATTTGCCGGAAGTTTTGGGTTATACTATTGCACCATTTATTGAAAAGTATCTGGCAATTATATCCCCTATTGTTTTATTACTTTTGATAAATATAAAAATCAACATTTTTACCATTTACCATTGTCCCACAAAATAATTTTAAGAAATACATTTATGGAATATGAAAAATCTATGTACCTAAGCTACATCTAATTTTAACAAAGCCCTGCACTATCGCTGTTCATTAATTACTATTTGAATTAAATATCAACTGGCTAAATTGTACTTGTATCGCCATCAGTGGAAGAGATTTATCACAAAAGATTTATGACACACGCACTTTTTCTCGACGTTTGCGACTAAATTGCGAAAATAGAAGGCACACGCATTATTTTCGTTTATATTTTATCCGCTTGAATGTTCACACGATAAAAAAATATATAAATAAGTTGTGCCTTTTAAAATGTTATGCAACATTGGATCACCTTGACAAGATGGTTGTGTTTTAACATTGTTAGACCTTGTTCGTGTCTCCGAAGAAAATTCTTAAAACTAAATAAATACTGCTAAAAAGTATTAGTAGATTGGGGTAAAGCATAAAAATAAAACATGACAATTTTTAAGCTAAATTAAAAAGATCAACAAACGAATAAGCAAAGATTATTACTTATTGCTCAATAAGAGATCTAGTCTCCAATTTAAGATACAAGGTTCAACTTAATTCCTGTTTCGGGTAAAATGATTTTTCTTGTGTTAACAATGGCGCCCATTGTAAACACTCGATGTTTTATAGATGTAAAGAAACAATTTCTTAGCAGTAAATATTTGTGTACTAACTCATCGCTGAATAAAATGTTATCAGGTTATTTTTGTATAAAGCTTGTCATTTCTAGAAAACTTTATCACCAAATTGACAATTGCGACCAATCAGAGTCGAGAATTTTGAACGCAGTAAGTTGTGTGCCTCAACGTGAAAACTTCCTTCACATAAATGCATACAACAGCGTCCTTAAGCCGGAACTTTCTACATTTTAAGCAAACGTAACAATATATTGTTGAATCTATCTAAATAAGGGGCCAAGTTAATTTACCAGTCTCCCTCATTTTCGATTCCCGTACCAACTATACACAACAGGGTGCTGTAATATCATTACAATATCCCTCGAAATGTATTAGAAATTACACGTTTCATTCGTACACGCACATATATATATATAACGTAGACATGCAGGTTCCAGGATACATTGTAAGAATTGTATTTATTCAATAGTCTTACACCATTGCATATCACTGATTAGCGAAACATTGAAAATCATACTCGATACATTCTGCACGTTTATGGTTTCACCTCAAAGTATACGAATATATTTTTTGCACAATATGCCACTTATGCGAGGACTTGTTAAGTTTGCAAATATTTACGCAATTACAAAGCGGCGACACACATATTTCTTAAAAATGCAACAGGGTATGTCTCGTCGGTGACGAATTTCGTGTCGTGTTAATGTAATATGTAAGCTAACCAAACAAAATATCAATGAAAACTTTTAAAACCAATAAGCGATTAAAATATATACGTTCCCGCGATTTCTACAGTATTTGCAGTCCGGATTTCAGAAACCCAGTTTCCGTTGTACGGTGAAATCATTGGATGGGTTAGGCGACTCGTAATTGTTTTTGCAATTTTCTTATGAATCCTAATTGTAAATATTTATTGCAAACTTCGAATTGTTATTTTGTTATATTTTATGAGTCATTATTCGCAATTTTGGAATTACAATTCGTATATTAAACTGAATTTATAGGACTGAAACATTGAACCGCACATGATAAAATAAATCAAAGCAGTGTACCACACGTTTCAATTTAATTTAATTAACTCAATTTATTAATATCACTTTTAAAGTTGTATAAATCTCCCGTAATCTAATTAAAACGTACGTTAAGTATATATAACGTATATTGAGATGAATGCACAACGTCTAGAATTATGTTTATTCACGTTTGTATTTATAAATTATCCACAATTGAGTACGCTAGAGAACACAATGGAAACCCCAGACGAGTCTCCAATTTAAGCTGCATTATTAGTATTAACGAACTCGTTTTCTTAAAAGTAGTTTTTCTATATTGGCGATCGTAAATAATGGCTGACTATTATTATGCTGCTATTACTTCAACATTGATTGCAAAACGCATGTAATAACTTATAAGTGCACTTCCTATTGATTAATTAAATTCTAAATATATAGGTCCGTGTCCGCAAATGAACCAAGTATATGTTATTGTGACTCCGATACAATACCTCCATATTTTATAGATTAGCAAATCGTTTGAGTTCAAATTACAGTTACATCATGAAAAATTGTAGTTTTTAAATAGTTAGTTTATACAATAAATTACTTGTTATACACATAAGCTAGTATAAAGAAGTAATATAAACAGCGGGTTCTATGTTACCACTAATGCCACACATTTTATCAAATTTATTGGGTTAAAGTTGCAAATAGTAATAAATTAAAAAGCTAAATCAAATATGTACTTTTATATCTTGGAAGAAAATGTATCGTAATGATTCATAAAACGGGTAAAAGTATGGACAGCACATACGTCAAAGATTAAACCTGCTACTGTTTGGCTGCATCGTTCAATTTTTTTCCCAAATAATTAAACCGAGGGATCACAAGTAGACAGCAAATCCCTCTTCAAAATGGATATTCGTGTTACAGTATTTTGCATACGTTTACAAAATTACGTTATATGTTGTTGTTACGAAATGTTGCTAATTGTGTTGAAAATCATCATAAAATTCATTTTTGAAACTTCGTTACGAAGAAATGTTATATAGCAATTAAGTTATTTTTATGTTATTGTTTTACTTATGATAAAAATACTCACACGTTAATACTTCTTTGTATGATTTTTTTGTAAGTGTGAAAAGGAAATGAAACCCTAACAAAACATCTTAAAATCGACACAATATTCGTACATTTCAGCTGCATATGGTACAAACCTGAGATTTCGAAAGATAAAGGAATCTCTAACAGGATGTTCGACGTTGAAGTTCGGTCGTATGGGATAATTAGCATTCACGGCACAGTGTAAATTAACTGTAATGTGTAACATAGATATCCATTACGCATATTACTAATCGAGAAATCTAATAATGTACCTGTTATTGCCCAATCTGACGTAATTTACATCTCATCAAATTAGGGATTAAAAATGTTGATGAAAGACGACCACACTAATTTTATATTTTATTACCAAAGATTTCTTTGAATACATACGTGTAAACAAATTACTGAAATCGTTTGCAATGCAGTTGTGTTGGAAAGGCGCGCTCTGCGATGTAAGTCGATGCAACAGTGCAATCTCTGGAGATAAATCTCAGATAATCACGAACACGGTAAAACATCCTGATACACCTTTGATGTTAGAAATATCGGATATGTAATTCATTTAACACGCAGCCCAGCACATAACTTGGGCGCGGAACGAAATTCTTTTTTTACAACTTTTCAATAAATCACTAATAACACATTGCCTAGTATCGTGTGTGTATGAAACCAGCTTTGAAGAAGTAAAAGTAAAATAAATTAAATCTATATTGTGCTCATCGGTAACCACATAAGGCTAAAGGAATTATTGGAATTCCCACAGTCGAGATGCCCAGCTTTGTGTCCAATAACAAGCTAATTATGATAGAATCGCGTGAATCGAGAATTTTGTTAGTTACATCCAGTAATAACGGTAATTTGTAGTGTTACATTCGAAACATCGAACTATGAACTGACATGAAGAAGTCAATATTGTTTTGATATCATAAATCTTCTACTAGACAATAAGAAAAATATTTTCGAATATTCGAATAACTCAATACCATTTATACAAGACCTCCATAATTCGTCGTAATATATGGCAAGAAAAGGTAGTTGCAGTAGTTTATTTATACTTAAGTTTAGATTGCTTTATAAACTTTAAAATTTTGGAAACATTTTGCAACAATACGTCAAAAAAACGTTTAATTTTAAGTCATGGACTTGCATTAGGGGCGAAACTTAATAACATAAAATATTATATATATTATGAAACTCGACGCCTAATTGTACAAAAAATGTAGATAACAGTATATAATTATAATGCGCAGAGCATTACAATTATATAATAATGAAAGAATATCTTGGTTGTTTTATTTTCCGCGATGATGTAATTTAAAATTTTGATTATCCAAGACGCGTTTCGAGTTTTTCGTCGGTGAATAATTTATCTTTATACTTATTCTTAGATAGATGAGTAGAATAATGTAAAAAAAATCATTTATTTGGATTATATATTGGAGTGTCTGAATGACTATAAGAATAATGTTCTATTAAAAGAGAAATTCTAAGCTCAACGTAAGACGAATTCGAAGAACTCCTGCACAAACAGCCTATGGAAATGTTGACCAAATAAATGGTAACGACTGTTAAAACGGTTTGACAATTTCAAAATTATTGAGAATAGGTTGCATTCTTCGTAATTTAATTTAAAATCGCAGCAAAATTTTGTTTCGTTTATTTTAACACAATTTTTAACGTTAATACATTTTGTGAATCGTATATTTCCTGATTATGAGTGTATGTGTTTTATATAAATTATGGCCCCTTCAGACTTTTGGTGCCCAGTGTTTACTTCCACTTCATAAGTTTGGACGCAAGGTTTGTTTGTATATAACTGATTTATTGATAACTGTCTACCTATTTTTAGGCAATGTTTAAAAAAATTACGTTAGAAAGAAATAACTGCACAGAATTTCATATGAAATTCTGTTTCGTTCGTAATTGTTGTAACTCCTCAGCAAGTTTTTCAATCATGGATTATGGATCAAGTAAGCGTAAAGAAAAATATCGTTTGAGGATAAATCCGGAGACCGGGTCAGGTCAGGGTATGTGGCGTTATCTCCCTATCCAATGATCAGGGAAATTATTATTTAAAAAATAGTATTCATGTATTTTAGTGTTTCTGTTTCGTTTAAGTCGCAATTGTTTCTTATTCATCATCATGGCTCAAAGAATCACAGTATTACTTTTCCTGCAATATGTGCAACGCTAAAGTAAAAATACCTTAACTTTCATAAGAATAATTTTTCGATAACTCGTACCGTTTTCGAGATACGGAACTTTTTCCGTTCACTCTTATCACCTTTATGATAAAGTAAACCATCACTTCCGGTTGAGATATTGCTTTGAAAATAGGGCGTTTTCATCCTTATTGCATAAAAATCTTAAGTTGAAAATTTCATAACTCTAGCTACAGTCGATTGGGCGCTAGAGCACGCACAGTATCACGGACACACATACACAGCCACACATTCACACAGACTCACATACCGACAAACACACAGACGTCATTCCGAAAACTAATCAAATTAATTCAGGGGACCTCAAAACGCGTATATTCGTTAAAATCTCGAATTTTCATGATTACTATGTGTACTTACTTATACATAAAATATAAGAAAGTAAAAAGGTTATAAGTCGTACTAGTAGTGCCATATGTGAATACGGTTGTAAAGTCATAAGAATATATTTTACAAATCATGTCTGGGAAAAGATGTTTAAGTGTAATTTTCCTGTAATAAACTAAATCCACCAGCAAAAATGTAGTAGGTAGTAGGTAGTGTTACATGTTATAACAGTAGGAACTGTGAGGAAGAAAGTAATATTTCATACATTCCGGTTGACACATGACAACGACGACGGGGAGTCCATTAAAATGGCATCTCCCCGGGAAATCTATAAAATAATTAAAAAGCAAAGTCCACTAAAAGCCCCGGGACTAGATGAAATTCAAAACAAAATCCTTCGGAACCTCTCCCGGAAAGCCCTAATCCAACTGACGTACATCATCAATGCCATTGTAACCCTGCAGCATTTTCCAAGCCACTGGAAAAATGCTGTAGTTATTCCTAAGCCAGGGAAGCAACGCGACAAACCGGACAGCTACCGACCTATTAGCCTCCTCAGTACGCTATCGAAGGTGACAGAGACTGTGATCAACGATCGACTGAGGGATTATGACCTCTTACGAAACGAGCAATTTGGTTTCCGAGGCGGGCACGACACCGTACAGCAAGTGGCAAGACTTGTAACCGACATACGTACGGCTTTCAATCGGAAACAAGTTGTGGCAATGACATTACTGGACTTGTGCAAAGCATTTGACAGGGTATGGATAGACGGACTTATCTACAAACTAATTACCTACGGACTACCACTATCATTAACCAGACTGATCCATTCATACCTGAATGACAGAAAATTTCAGATAAGACTCGATCATATCATGTCAGCGCCCCATATCATAAGAGCAGGAGTGCCCCAGGGATCCGTCCTTGGTCCGCAACTGTTCTCATTATACATTAACGACATGCCGACTCACGACGACACATCAATCGCCTTATTCGCAGACGACACGGCCATATATTCAGTATCATCCTCAGAAATCATAGCACATGCGAACATAGACAATCACATGAGGGGACTCGAACGATATTATTCCGACTGGAAACTGACTGCAAATCCGACTAAATGTGAGACATTCACATTAACGCGACGATACAGGCGGTATGCAATACCGAATCCGACAAAGATTAACGGTATTGCAGTACCGATTAAAACGACAGTGAAATACCTAGGAGTAACACTAGACACTAAAACGACATTTGGTGCACATATAAAAGAAGCGAACCGACTCGGACACGCCGCCCTAAAGACCATCTACGCGGCAGACTTACAACTGAAAACAAACTGTTACTTTACAAAACAATTATAAGACCGACGATGACATACGCGTCACCTGTATTTTCCGGAGCTTCGGCAACGAACTTGAAAAAATTGCAGGTGACACAGAACAAGTGTCTCAGGTTCGGCCTGGGCGCTGACCGATACATACGGATACGTGACTTACACGACGAAGCGGACGTGGACATGATCGTACCGTACATGACGAAGTTGGCGGACCGCTTTTACCGGCGGACCGCCGTTCACCACAACTTACTAATACAGACAATTACACAACAAAGACATTTAACAAGTCACACGCACAAACTGCCATACGAAACATTGGACCTGTATAACGAAGACAGGACTGATTAACGCACGAACAACCACGCAACCATACCAAAAAACAGGACGTACAGGGCGGGTTTTTTGAAAGTTTCCCGTCGACTTGACTATAACAGACGCAACGGACGTACTGAAAACAAAACTTTTGACAACGTCAAGGGAAGCACCTTACATGTTTTTGATTGTTAATTCCTAAATGTAACTACTTAATAAGCGTTGTTTCGTAGGTGTAAGTTATTTTAAATGTGTTTTGTATGTAGTATTTGTTGTAAATATTATGTTTGTGGGAAATTTTTAATAAAAACATTTGGATTTGGATTTGGTTGACACATTCTAAATTAGATGCGTTGCTAGTTACTAAAGTCGCGAACGTCGTAAACAAGTGTGTAATATTGTTAGTAGAAATGTATGCACAAATATCACAAAACAACATACTAACAATGTCGGGAGAAAATAGTTACAGCAAGGAAAAAGATAATAGGTAACTGCAGAATTAATGAAAGAAAAGATCAATAGTAATGAAAGAAAGAAACTGTTTCAGGATTATTGGAAATACACGATAAACGTGCTTCATATATTGCATCGATGATAGATATAAATGATAAGAAATGTATGAATATTTATTTCAATGTCGATAAGGGAAAAAATAAATTTCCTCAAGTAACATACACATATCATATTGAAATCAAGGAAACGAGGACTATTGTATGTAAGAAATGCTTTGCGAATATTTTGATTCAACCTTAAAATGCATTACAATTACTATTATCCAAAAGCGTGATTCAGGGAATAGTTTAGAGCAAACGGATGAAAGAGGACAACATCCAAACCACCAAAACATAAATACTCAGCGGAAACAGATTTAATTGTAAAACTTATAGAATCGCTGCCAACGTATGCGAAAATGTATCAAATCTACAAAGAAACTATCGCGCAGCCCATAGGACGAACTTTATACGAATCAGTATTTCGTAGTGTGAATTTAAAGTTCAAAAAGCCAAAAAGCAGACACTTGCCAAAAGTGTGATTCTTTACAATATGAAATTATCAGTTTACACTCCTGAAGAAAAGCATGCGATAATGACTGAACTTCAAGCACATCAACAAGAAGCTGAAACTGCATATAATCTTAAATCTACTGATAATAAATCCAAGGAATATCTAGTATTTGCACTACTGGTTTTTGATTTGCAACAATGTCTGCCGACGCCATATTTACAAACGATTGTTGCATTCTATAAAAGACAGTTGTGGACCATCAATTTAACCATACACAATTTGAAAGGTGGTCAAACAACATGTTACATGTGGCACGAATGTCAGATGTAGAGGAGGTATCTTGTCATAGCATCTTGATTATTGAAGCATTTAAATAATATGGATTCCCAAATCAAAGACGTTGCAAATAAATAAAAATATCGATGTTATTGGCCATAAATTCTTAGTCATGGGTTCTACTCACAAAAAAATACGTTTGAAGTCTAAAGGCAAACTGAAGATTTTTACAAATTTTCTTCTTTATTAAAGGGCCCGCTAGTAGCTTCTAAAGTTACTTCAACTGAAAACAAGTTTTTATAGTATGAAACTAAATGGCGCTACGATATCAGAAAAATTATATCCAGAAAATTTATATCAAGAAATCTTTGAGTGGTGCACCACTTGAAATAGTGAATTTTGATCGTCGAACTCGCGCAGAATTGAATTAATACCGTGTTGTAGAGGACCAATAACAATATGTCAAAGTAAAATAAATTGCTTTCTCGTTTATCCTCTATTCATATATAATTTCACGATTTTTACAATAGTTTATCAGTTGCCAATGTGTCAAATACTGATCCAGGCATCGAAGGAAGTGAAAATGAAGATGAATGTTTATAATAATTAAGCTATTTATTCTGTACAACGGTATTATAATTACTATTAGCAGTATTATTTTTGTGTTCTATGTAAAAACTAACTATAACAATTGATTTTTCAATATTTTTCATTTATTTTATCGCGAGAAAAGTCATAAGTATTACAAATTATTCGGCCAAAAGTCCTACATTAATCAATTTTTTAAAGTGTTAGCCCAAGATTTTTAATACATACATAATTCTACATATAATCGTTAAAAATATTAAGTTAATATTCATTATCTAACTCTATGATGATATGAAAAAAAATGGCGAAGTAAAATGAAATCATGAACTAAAATTAGGGCGCATTATTAATTAGTTTAGAAACATTGAACCTACAACAATAACAGCGGCCTTTTTAATTACTCTACATAATTGCAACATAAAAATACACAGCAACGAAATATAGTATCATGGAGTGATGATATAGTCGATGTCATTAAGGCAGTCCTAAAATAATACAGGTGAACCATGAAACTAGTGTCATGACTAACCAAATTTCAATACTTAAAATCCAAATAATCTTAACATTCAAGGAATGAAACTATATGTTTCCTTGTATGTCCCCTGATAATTTAGATATTAGAGTTTGACGAAATAAATAATTAATCGTCCGAAAATGAAATAATAAGAACAGCTGGTGTAACTTGAACGAGGTATCCGGCTTTCTCGGCAAATATTATTGTCATTTTAATTATAGTTTATCTGTTGAAGAGATAGTAAGAAGGGTAAAATAACACAACAAAATATCCTACGCCACACAATAAATATATTTGGAGGAACTCAAAGGCGGTTATAATGGGCCTGTGAAACTATTAGGGTGGTGCATAAGTAATTTCCTTATAGCATCTTGCTTCATCTATTGATTCAAAGATAGCTTAGATACACCCCCTGATCGTTCGTTCAGTATTCGTGGCTTACACACCTTGCGGAAATTGATTCAATACAATGGCACGGAGATTTACTTCACGCAGGCAAAACCAAAACTTATGTAAATGTGTGCATTGTGTGCAAAGAATGGTAAGATTATACGTAAAATTCGTTCGCCCAAAAGAATTATTAAGATAGGTAATTATTTATTCATTTCCTGACACCATATGTCAATTTCAGTTGAAAAATCTAATACAAAATCGATTAACAAGACGAGAAAAAGAGCACTGTGTCATTCATGACACACCATTCTGAATTAGGTGCATTATTTCGCGCTCCCCCAAAAAGCCCGGACCCCAACGTATAAATAATTTTCCGTTGCGTAAACGATCTCACAATGAACTGCTTGTCTAAAAATATGCGATTCGATGCAGCTGCATTCGTAAATTTTTCTTCCCCATTTGCTTGACAAATAAGTGTGAAGTTAAATGCGACGTTTTCGCGTCAATAGAATGTAAACAATTCGTCAACATGAAGGAAGACGCTCTATTCGGATGCTTTAGATTTTATGGAGGATCGCCACAATGAGCCGAGTCACAAATTCAAAGTAAACACGGGAGAAATGCACGCAAAATAATGGACTTGCGCGTAAACTGAACAGTTTTATGTATCGGCTTTATTTATGTGACGGAAACAAATTACGTCGAGTCGAATCGTCGACACTTTCTAATTTGATAAAAAATATCAGCGACTTTAAATTAATTAATTACGACGTACCTAAAGTGAATTAATGTCATAAAATTGTCTGTAAATTCTGAAATAAAGAAAGTATTAAATCAAAAATGAAAAACATCAAAATAAATAAAAAGTGGTGAATTAAATGTGAATGAACCACATTTTTGACGTTATAGACAAAGAAATGTTGCCTCATAGTGTACTCTTGCACTTTTTTAACGATTTGCATGATTTATTTTGGGCATTTATATTTAATAAATGTAATTGTTGTGTGTTGTAGAACTGTCTTCTTCTTTAATTAATGATGGAATATTCCCACTGATTTTCGAACTTGAAGCTTCCCATTTCTTGAACGATGTGACGTTCATTGTCAATTTACAAATTAGGTTCTCTCGAGCTAGCTATAATAGTTAATTTAGCAGGTGAACTGTAGCTAACTGCTCGATTTGAGTAAGCAGTAATTTTCTTTTCACGTCTACTGCGTTTTCTCAACATTAATATCTTGTTTTCCAAGAGTGGTAAACATGCGAAAATTTTTGTTCAAATTAGGGTCAAAAATAAAAAAATAAAACAAACAAACAGAACACAGGGCTTATTGAACTGCATTATTATTAATCATGGTATTGACCACTCATTGGTACTCTTCGGTATTAAATTTTTTATATTAATTGGCCATTTATTTATTCTTGCAGAACAGTATGAATGAAGTTGATGATATCCCAGTAATTTCCAGTACTCATTTATGCTAAATCATCAATGCTGTGCGTATTAAAAATTTTAAAAATGTCATATATTTATGTCAAACATAAATGCACAATGTTTTCCGACTTTGTATACATGCAAATTGATAATATATAGCTGGCTTCATGGAACGGAATAAGGTGCAGTGGGGCAAATTCGCACTGGGGCCTTATTTATTCGAATTGTATCGTTGCATTGTACCAACTGTAAGGTAGAAATATTCCTTTGGTTAGTATTTAATGATCAACATAGGTGGCCGCCATGTATTCTGAGATTCCCCCGTTTAACTCGTTCGAGAAAGTTCAGAAAGTGTTTGCAGGTGCAGAGCAAAGATTGAGTTAAGCATTATAAAACGATAATTTGAGCAATATGTTACAAATCTATGTGTTTATCTTCGATAGGTACAAAGTATAGTAAGGTAAGTTTCCTTTATAGTAATAAAATATATCAGTTCTTTTAAATTTTGTGATAAAATAATAGTCTAATCTAACTCAGGAAATATTTGAGCACGGGCCAAAACCGCACTATAGTACGAATTTAATCAACTGTTTCATTAAATTCCCTTCTCGGTAGCCATTTAATTTTGATTTTTTAAGACTGATAATACTTTTGCAACCCCACGATGGTCCGAAATTATGTAGAGAACACAACACCGCACTATACAAAGGAAATGTTGGCGGAAGCATTGACAGAAATTAAAGCTGGTCGAATGACGGTTTACAACGCTAGTAAGCACTATAAAATACCAAAAAATATTTAGTATAATTAGTGACCGAATCCGACGAAAAAGTCGACAAAAAAGTGAATCACGAGGAAGAAACACCGTATTTTCACGTGAAATCGAAAAACGTCTTACCGATGGACTGTTAACTTTGGGAAAATATTGATTTGAAGTGTCAAGAAAAGAAATGATGTTGCTTGTTGGACAGTCAGTAAAAAGAAATTACTTGAAAACTACCTTTAAAGATGGAGTACCCGAAGAAGACTGGTTTTTAGGATTTTGAAAAAGGAACACATTATCCAAAAAGAAGGCCCATGGTATTGAAATTGCTAGAAGGGGAGGTTGTCATCCAATCACAATTCAAAGTCAAGAAAAAAAATGATGTTGCTTGTTGGACAGATAGTAAAAAAAAATACTTGAAAACTCCCTTTAAAGATGGAGTACCCGGAGAAGACTGGTTTTTAGGATTTAAAAAAAGGAACACATTATCCAAAAAGGCCCAGGGTGTTGAAGTTGCTAGGAGAGGAGGTTGTCATCCAATCACAATTCAAAATGATTTTACTCTACTTGAATCTACTATTAAAGAGCTTAATTTGAAAAATAGTCCTTCAAGAATATGGCACTTGGATGAAATAAGGATCCATCCAAAACTAAAATAGTCGGTCCGAAAAATAAGCCGTGCACTAGAACAATTAGACAAAATATTACTGTTTAGCAGCATCTGCTACTGGGAAAAAAGTGCCGCCGCTCATAATTTTTAGAGGAAAGAATATTTGGGATCAATGGTATGCACCAGAGAATACTGGTTTGCCTAATACTACCTATGCCGCAACACAAAAACGGATGGACGGAAACAACCGTCTTTGAAAATTATTTTACAAAAAAAGTCAGTTGGTCCAAATCGACCTACTTTACTGATATACGATGGTCACTCAACACATATAAGCATCAGATTAATAGAACAAGCAATGCAATCGCAAGTTACCGTTCTAAATTTACCACCACATGCAACTCACATCTTTCAACCACTAGATATCAGCGTTTTTAAATCTTTAAAATCGATCTGGGACCAGAGACTGGTGTCCCGACAACGAAAGCATTTAGGGGAGAGATCGGCCAAAAAGTCTTTCGCACAAATGATTGGTGAAATTTGGTGGAATTTGAACACTGATATTATTGACAACGGTTTTCGAAAAGCTGGAATTCGCCCATTTTCTATGGAGGTGTTGCCGGATTCAGTTTTTGATGTTGCTTCTCTAAAACAGTGGCAAGAAGCAAAACAAACCAAGGCGACGCAAATGTATGAACAAATGATAATAAACAAGCTATTTCACAGCCTCCTATAATCATTGAGTTATCTCCCGTTGAAGACCAGTTTATAATTGCTGAAGATAAATTCCATTATATTGCCAGCAACATCAGATGATGTACAACCACCACCACAATATTCAACAAGCCCTGCCCAATTAGTAGAAAATTGCAATGTAAGTTTTGAAAATCTCCTGCATGAAACTATAACATCAAATTTCACGGAAATTGATAAAAAGAAGAAAAAAGTGACAAAAACGTCAAGGTAAAAACTCCTAACTGCGATTTTTGCAGTTCCACTAACAAAAAAGCGTGGGTCCAGTGCATTAATTTCATGAACTGGGTTTGTGGAAAGTGCAACAAAGGTTCGAAAAAAAACAATATGAATGGAGAGATATCTTGACGATGATTGATTGCAGTTTTGGTCCAGTTCCGGGGCAAGTCCGCCCTAGCGGCACAGTTTTGAATTTATTGAGAAAATCACAAGAAGATATTTTTAATCCAAATTAATGCAACTTAAAGAATAAACCATGCGCTAAATAAAAACACTAAGATTATTAGGTTTAAAGTAAACTTTACAATTTCTGGGTCGGTTTTACCCCACTCCACCTTATTACTAACCAGGTAGGCCAAAACTCTAATATTATTTAAATCAGAACAAAAAAAATATTCCTTATGGTACACCAGGTACGAAATTCCAACACAGTATTGATAAATGTAGTTGCAATATATCCTCATGCCATCGTGTAAATTCATATTTTTTGCACAAACCGGCAAAACGATAACGTTAACCTTGAGCTTAGCAAGCCCACTCCACCTTATTACTAACCAGGTAGGCCAAAACTCTAATATTATTTAAATCAGAACAAAAAAATTATTCCTTATGGTACACCAGGTACGAAATTCCAACACAGTATTGATAAATGTAGTTGCAATATATCCTCATGCCATCGTGTAAATTCATATTTTTTGCACAAACCGGCAAAACGATAACGTTAACCTTGAGCTTAGCAAGCCCTTTACTTTACTTTATTTTATCTCGAGATTGAAAGCCGAGCAAGCAGTTTGTTTACATCGCCACATATGAACATATAAATTGTAGTTGTAACAAGGGGCAAGCATGGCTTACCCGCACTATTAATAATGCGTACTGACAAACCGCCTCTCGTTAACTATTTTTAACTGCCGTTTTACAATCTTGTAAAATTGTAATGAACAAATATCTGGTGAACAGTTTTGAACAACCTGTCGTTAGCTGCCTTTGAATGTCTCCCGAAATGTAATTCTTTTTTTAATTAATAACAATTTGAAAAATTAGTACACGATGTTCAAAAAGTCCCAGCACTGCCTTGGCGACAATTGCCAGAATTATCTCAATACAGTCTGTTTCAGGTGAGAAACTGAAATAGTTATTTTTGCATCATGTGTGTAAATTTTGTGTTGTTTAGCGAGAATGTAAGTTCATTGGAACTAAATATTTAGCGCGCGTGACAAATCGTATTTTTCTAATATATTGTGACATTAAACCGCATAGTTATTACTTTCGTTTTCGAGGTTGTTACGGTGTGGCGGTGTGAGGATCATATGAAAATGTCACAGTTGTAAAAAAAAGTCAATTACAGTGTCGTGGCCATAATATAAACAAATTTGTTGTGAAAAACAAAGATATTGAATGGACACAAAAATATGCAGGCCATCAATTTATGTGTGTTATTTATTTTATATTAATATAAAAAATAATTAGGGTTTTATTCATGTTTTTAAAACTTTATCCATATTCATTTGCAAAAATTGTCATCGCCTTTGTTATATTTTATTGTAAATAAAATTTGCAATTTTTTATTTTTTGTTGAACAATAAATAAATAGCGTGATCTATAAGCTATTATTCATAACCTATACGTATTAATAATGACAATATGTTATTAACTTTAATACGATTATATAAGCAATTAAATGACAACAGTTATTTAGTCTATTTCGTTGTTTCGGTCCTTAAGATTATTAAAAGCGTTTATTCAGGCTTTGCTAAGCGTTTTTAGAACACATCGCGCTAAATCAGTTATTTTGTATCAAGCAGAACATTAAATGATAGAATAGTTCATTTTTTGAAAAAAGATACGATAGTATAATAGTTTCATTCAATTTTCATTCAATTTAATTTTTCAAGTTGTACGACATTTCTATTTCATGATTCAGTCAATTAGGTGAATTTTTGAACAAATCCTAAGTAACCCAAGATTATAAACACTTAAATTCTTAATTATTGCATTTCTTGTTACGGAACGAAACAACTCAATTTTTCCATGATATGTATACCATTAATAATAACATCGTTCTTTCCACTTCCAGTGCGATTTAATTCCAATTTGCACCGCTATCTGTCGGTGTTGATTATTTCAGCGACGTTACGCAACGTAAATTGGTGCGTACACACAAAGTCAGCGATTTAAGAAATTGAAGAGCTCACCCCAACAGTCGCCTCCTCCGACACGACTCCGTCCATTTGGATGCAAGATCGACGCCGCCATCCAAAAAGTCCGTTCACTAAACGTTTAAAGTTTCTCAGTTTATCAATGAATCGCTAAATTGCGATTTAATTTTACACGAAAAACAAACGCGATTGTGCACTCACCAAACGGTCGCGTTTAACGTCTCACGGGTTATTTATCGGCGCGACGGAAAGTTAAATTTCAATGCAACGCGAAACAAACGTCCGAAAATTTGCAACGCTCGGACAAAACTGATACAAGAAGCGTCGCAATTATGAGTCACCGTCGACTGAATAATCACTTTTTTGGCGCAAAAACGGCCCATTGCACCTCAGCGACGTTATCTTTGCATTTTTTTCGGGGAAGTAAGTATTGAGTTTTTGATATGTGTGCCGGCGACAATTAAAAGCAAAGATTGTCTCTTCATCGGTTGCTTATATACAAATTACTCTTTAAAATAAATTACATATTAATTTATTATTCGTAAACATCATATGTTTTTTACATTCTTATACTTTATGTATAAGAAAGTAAAGTAATCATGAAAATTATCGAACTCGAGTTTTAACGGATATACGCGTTTTGAGGTACCCTGAATCGATTCTGACTATTTCCGGAATGACGTCTGATATTGATATTAAACAACTTATATGAAATGATTTTTCGAAAAATGTAGTATAACTAAGTTACGTTATTAATATATAAGAAAAATAACAGGGTGTGCTTTATTCATGTTTTTAAAACTTTATACAAGGCAATCACATGTTGTGATTGCCTTTGTTACATTTTATTGTAAATATTTTTTTTAATTTTTTGTTTTTTGAAATAAACTTACCCTTGCCACAGTATTTTATTAACACAAGATGTACATTTCGACAACTAAGTTGTCATCTAAGTTGTCGAAATGTACATCTAGTATTAATAAAATACTGTGTGGTATAAGCTTCTACTTAAGCTTTTTTAGAGCACATCGCGCTAAATTAGTTGTTTTGTGTGAAGCAGAACATTAATTGATACAATATTTAGTTTTTTCTTTACGTAAATGCTTTTATTTTATAACATTTTTCAATTAATAATCCTTCTAAGTGAAAAAAAGAAACGCGATATAATAGTTTTCCATGCAAATAAAAATTATTCGATGGTTATTAGCGGGTGAAATCTATTTCTCCGCGTTGTCAAGAACTGAACTGCGTGTTTGATTAAAGTACGCGATTCCTACCATTTAAACTCAAAACCTCTCAAACTACTCCTAAAATATCCGTGAGAGCGTAAAACAAGATATATCCCCACTGCATTATAATACGATCAGCAAAAAATAAATATCCAGTTCCTTTCAATTTTAAGTTGAGCAAGGGAATACAATTGTCCATAAAACTGAAAAGGGTAACTATGTTACTTACGTACAGCATCCATATATAAAGAAGTCACAATATATAGCCTTGAAAGTAGTTTCTGATTATAATTGCTCGATGTAAAAAGTTCAATAAATGAAATCAATGAATAAACAAAAACCAAAAAAGGAATCAAATCAAACAAGACAAGATCAAAATAAAAAAACTATAAGGAACAAAAACCCTGTAAATAAAAATAGAAGAAATGAATGCAAATCTCCCCGCCTCCCCTCTTTAACAAAAACTAGCATTCTATAACATATCTTCATCTATTACGATCTTTATTCGAGGATTAAATATCCCTTGACAAAGCTCTACATCTCGTGAGCCCTAGATTACTTTTATTTACAACCCAGATTGCATATTTGTGTCTTGGATCAGTATTCGCTTAAAACCCAGTTTGAGATAAACTTGTGCCCTGACCTCTCCTCTGCTCTCCTTGTGTCCTTTTTTGTTGGGGTTGACTCCCTAGTATGAGAACTCTTTGACATTGCCAAACTCATATTCCTTTCCATCGTTCGTAGTAGTTTTCAAATTTTTATCTGTGGACTGTTCGGTCTCGGCCATTACCATGTATTTTGTTTTGGTTTATTTCTAGTCTGAAAACTATTGCTTCCTTTTCCAATTATTTTGTGATCCTCTTTATTTCCGCATTCGTTTTTGCTAGGCGTGTAGGGTCGTCCGCATATGCTAGACATTGATGCTCGTTGTTATATATTGTCCCACCCATCCGTTTAATGTACTATTTGTAATTATACTTTCCAAAACTAAGTTGAAGAGTATAGTAGAGGGAGGGTCATCTTACTTCAGGCAATTTCCCAGCAAAAATGCAGTTGATTTGTGGCCGCTTCACAATTACACATTATTTTGTGTTCTATTCAGCTTCATAGTTATTAGGGCTATAAGTTTTTCTGGTATTTCTAGTTTTCACATTACATTGTTTATTTGCTCTCTATTTACTCTATCATAAGGTTGTTTGAAATGAATGAATTCTTTGAGAATAAAAATGTGGTCAGTTACTGATTTTTTTCTCCTGAAACCTGCTTGATGTTGATGTAAAATTATGAGATAAGACTAGAGAAAAGGCGTAGTTTATGATTTTTACAAAAAGAATAAACACAAGAGTATAATATTATAATGTGCATTAATCTACTTCATATTGGTTTTCAAATATTTGTATAAAATCATATAAAAAAATTCTAAATCCTTAAAATTTTTTAAAGCAGGTTTCAAAAATCGATTAAATAATTGTTATGAAAATTGATTTGTAGTTTTGAAATTGATTTAAAACCGGTTTCAAATTCGATTTTCGAATTTACTACCAAACCGGTTGCAGTATTCAGCACTAAGGCTTATACACGATATGTATATTTGTGTGCAGTTGTGTTGTGTGTGTTATTCTAGGTGTACAAACAAGTCTTTGATTGTGTGATGTAACTTCAAGGCACAATTCCATTGAACAAAGCAAGAAACTCATTGACTCGTGACTTTACAACATATGGTCGATAAGTATCGAGTTCTGGATTAAATTCACTTAATTTTGGTTACCTATTTAATTAGTGATAGAATTATAAATAATTCCATTACAATAATTTCAATGACCGTACTAATTGTATTTCCATTGACATTCATACGCAGACGTTATTTCATTAAATTGTTAATGAATTAATATAATTGCAATTATAATAAAAATATTGTTGCAAAACACATTAAGCTAACCTACAATTAGTTAATATTCTTCAACTTTAAACTTGATTGCAATCAATGAATCAAGTAGGTTAATTATTTATCTGCTCATTCGGAGTAAGAAATATTTAAAGTAATTGTCTATAAAGCAGTTTAATATTTTATGTACCCTTTATGATATAAATAATTATTATTTATTAAATAAATCTTGAAGTTATGTGTGTTAGATATTCAGAAACTTTACTCTATAAGTATGTCAATTACCTACATGTCAAATGCAGTTGTGTTCAAAGATATTACTGTTTCATGTAGTAGGAGCACTTGTATGTAAAAGTATCAATTATCTTTGACACTTATCAAATATTAATCAATGCCTATTTACAGACCCTCATAATCCAATCATTTTACAAGGGTTGGTCTAACTTAATTTCGAATATTGATTCCTCACACTATTAATTAAATAATATTCAAAAACCCTACCTGAGCTACGTTCTCGAAGTGTTCATGGCTCTTCTGATAGACCCTGGCTTTCTGCAAATTTCTACCGATGCCGGTGTTTTTCCTAATGAAAGCCTCCCCGTGGTTAGACAACCAATCAAGCACCTGAAAAGCTTAATATTAACACAAATTAAGAATTAAATTGCATTCTTTTACCTGTTTGACGTCTTCCTGAAATAACCTTAAGGCCAATCGTTGATGCAGTTTGATTTTCTTTGCGTGCCACTTTTGTTCGAGGGCTCTGTGATGATTTAAAATTTGATGAATTACTGCTAAGACGTGACTGGCACCCTCGCTGTAATCTGCGGCAGGATTACCACCCGGTCTACTTTCGTAGTTGCCGGTACTGTCGCCCTATTAGAGAAACAAAATGATTAGGACAAGAACAAATATTTGCAATTTAATTGCAATTATTAATTAATTTAAAATAATTTGAAATTACTAATTTAAAACGGAATATTAATTAAGTAGTGCAAAGCGAGAAAATAAAATTATGTTTATATTTACATGTTTCCTGTCAGTTCCAGGTTGATTGCAGACTTGTACGAGATGATCTAATTGATAGAGGAGCTTCTTACTTGTACTATGTACCTGCCACCAACCAACACCACACAATGAGAAATTATCATCATAAACTAAAACACTAAAATACATCTAACAGTGCTCGAGTTAGTTGTTAAGTAGAAAGGGAAAATCCTATGTTAAAAAAGAAGCAAGTGTTACGACACGAATAATATTAACTGCTAGTGAGTGATAGAAAAAGAAATATTGCACACATTTAAACATAGGATTTCCATTTCTACCACATGTTTAAAAAACGACAACAAAAATAGAATGAAGGAAGTTGTTAGATATTGCGAAGAATCCATGGTACCCAGAGAAAGCTGAAAATAAAGAAGTAAATCCTACATTAGTCAGGTTTTTCCTGTCAGGTTTTTCAGTTTGTGACGTTGAAGAGTTATGGCACACTTGTAGCATTACATCCAGACCATTCAGTAGGGCTTGATATGAATTATATACCTAGAAAGTTATTACATTATTGATACCTTTTCAATAAATATTTGTGTTTTATAGCAGAAATTGGAATGGGCCAACTATACAATATAAGTATATTATGTGCATCATATATCGATATGAAGATACACAATATAAAGTAAATTTAAACCTGTTTATTGTCACATATTGTTATAAAGAAGTTTTTACAATGTGAGAGAAATAATTGAGTTCTTTTTAAAATATATATATATAAAAACGGCGAGAGAAATTTCTTTAACGCAATCAATTATAAATTACGGTACACTGTTTTCCAATTGTGTTAAATAACTATTAAAATTGGGCTTTACACGATTGCAACTGATTTTGTAAAATACAGAGTTATTTAGTTATTAACATTCAACAATTTGGAACTGGCAGAACAGGAAAGTAGCCAAGCAAACTATGTAGACAATCAACATTTTTGTTGAAAATATCATGGGTGATCTAGATTAACACGTCAAAAAATTGTATGAACCCAACTTTGCTGGTGCTAATGGGCACATTTTATTACCAAAACAATGAATAATGAACATTTGGTAAATGGTTTTACCATTACATTATACTATATTAGATTTGAGTCTTGGAAGGTTTAAATAACACTTATATTTACTATCTAAGTCAATAAGATTTTAATTTTGTAAGTTATGATAGAAATCAGTGTTTGCCGTTTGTTCAATTTGGCAGAAGAAAAGTAGTAGGGTGTCTCAATGCTGTGCGTTAAAGATCCTTTTTCATATTATAATCATGTAATATGTTCCCCATAACTGAATTAATTTAAATCTGTACCTAACTATAACATGTACCCATAAATAAATAGTGTATTTATTAACATTTTGGCACGTTGTAAAACTTGTCCTCAATCTGATAATATGTCAAAAAGAAATATAAAATCATATTACAAGAATTAGAATCAATTACAACTTTTTTCCCTTGCTGAATTCTTATTTTTTTATAGATAACTTGCAGATCATAATACAGAATATATTTATATAAAAGTACTAATTTTAAATATGAAACTTTACCTAAATAATTTAAAATTATTTCTCCACAGGCTTCAGATAAATATAGTATATCAGATTACAAAAGAGAACGTCAATTATTTCCTTCCCCTTGCAACAAATCTATTGCGCAGTTAGTTAGTTCACTAACATAATTGTTCATTAAATCAATAAATCGACATAAAACATGCAAAAGAAAACAATAAGTAGAATCTATCCTATGTGACCATTTTTTCAAATATTGTCATTGACATTTTATGCAGATGCCCACACAGTGAAACTCTAAAATTTGATTATCAATTCAGGAAATACACACATATTACGTAATTATTGGTGATTTCATCAGGTAGATGATAACGGACTTCAGTTTATAAAATGGATAATAAAGGCATGCACATTATAAATTAAATACTTGTGCAACAATAATCACAATCCAGATTATGACCTGCATGTGGGTGGGATGCATCAAGAAATATATAGTTTCATGACAAATGTTTCAATGGAAAATACTTGGTGGTATTCCAATGTTCAAAAAACTTGTATACATGGTCCGAATATGAAAATGAGTAACTAAAATAAGTACTTTGGAGCTAGAATACTCATTGAATTAATTTGTTATAAATACTTTGTAAGATTTTTCTTGTAATAAATTAAATAATAATTCAAATATTTTACTTAGGTGGTATATTACATCAAGGCAGTTCCATGAGGTTGTTATATCCGTCAATCATTGTTTATTCAAAATACATAGAAATTATTAATTAAGCCGCTTTCAAACTCCTTATTGCATAATAATAAGGGTCCCAGAATGGAACCCCATAAAATCTGGTAGATAATTGTAAATAATGACGCAAATTGTGTTTCCCAGAAGGACTGTTACAACTATTGGCTTTAAAACGATGATAGGTAGTTTTTAAATAAAGCAATGGATGATGAGATAATTTTTCAACAAGCAAAAGACAAACTTTAAAGCATATCCATTGACCTATAGGCTTTAATCAACAGTAATTTAGACAAAACATAACATTTAGAAAATTCTGCTTAACACCATAGAATTCCGTCTACTTTATTGATATATTCATTCAGATGTACCACATCCAGAGAACACGGCCAATATAATTTGACCATTTTAATATTAATTGGTCAACACGTAGAGCATTTTAATTAATTGTGAAAATGAGTGTATGGATCTTCACTGGAAAATTTTCTGTCGATATTAATATACTAAGGATTTACATACTAATGAAGGGTAGTTGCTTCAAAATTGTCTCAATTTAGCATGGAAGCTTGAATTAATATTGAAATGAAATGGTATAGGAGCGTCGTTCATTGAAACAATTCCAGATTCCATTATTTATTATCTTCTACAGTTCTATTGTAATTCTTTCAATTTGCATCTTCATGTACGTGATATTCTTCGTTCCACTTGAACTAATGAATATCATATATCATTCATATATCTATGAATTAATGAATATCAATTGATAACAATTTCTGTTGTACAACATACAATAAACATTTGTTTTTTAAAGTATAACCATCATTTTGCTCAATCATTACTGTGAATACACCCATTAGTTGCACCCATAAAGTAAAGACAATGAAAGTGGCAGTAAAATGTTTCAATGAATTTAAATGCTTTTTTTAGTGCTAGATAACTTTTCAAACTGCATTTTTTAATTATTTGAAAAACTAATTTGCTGTGAATGTTAATTTGCATTGCAATTTTGTTACAAATGTTATGTTAAAAAGTTCATACGAAAAATTAAAATAGCAAATAATTAATTCTTTGATTTTTAAATTTAGTTTTGAGAGCCTATCTAACGGGCGTTTCAACAAGATGAGTATGATTGATTTGTGCAACATTTTCTTGCTAGTTTTTATTTGACAAATTATAGAACTCAGCATGCAAAACTATACAGTGCATAATACGTACTAATTTTTCAATCTTATCATGAATTGTGTGATGAAGACACTTTGTAAAATAATCAAGCCAAGTGAAAATGGTATTTGCAAGATATGAAAACATCAAGGTAAGGAAGTGAGAATGTGTAGTAAAAATAGTCGGTCCCAACAATTGAACCTTTGTTTGGCTTAAGGTGTGGAATGTGCACATAATGGACCTGTATTTAATAAAATCAGATGAGGTCGCCGTACGAGTGCCGAAACATTTGTTCTAATGTGCACCTAGTTGCAAAATTACGTTGATAGATTTTTATCTTTGGGGTTACTTTAAATGAAAATTTATCGCAATAACACATGATACTCACTCTCAAGACCAATATTGGAGCCACATTAAAGAAATACTTGTTTATTAAAAACACAAATTTTACAACCCATGACGCGCAGCCTAGCCCAGTCCAACCCAACCCAACTGCGAAGCGAACATAATGGATTGGGTTGGATTGGTTAGATGCAGTTTTATATCAACTGAAAATTCGAAAAGCTTCAGAAAAATATGTCGTATCGGGGAAATGTAGGAAATGTTTTCCTTTCTTCACTCATTTAAATTAGTTATAAAGATTACCACAATAAAATTAAATACTTTCGAGTTCGAATAAAATTAAATTTACGTTACATTATCTGTAGACACTTTGTTACATACCTCCGTATAAGCCTGACACATAGATTCGTACAAATTTTGATGCTGATGGATTGAATTCTCCAACATCATAATTTCGGTAGGTATGCTTGTGTTCTCGCATGCTCCATTCCATGCAGGCACATTATCGACGTACTGTTCAGCTTTGTGATGAAAAATAACCGACAACGCTAAAACGGCCGTTCGTTCATCCAAGCCAGCCGCAAAGTCCTTCCAAGTTCGATCGAGACGACCAGCCACTGATCTTATGTGGGAGGCCGCATAGTGGCCACCTTCGATTAATCGACTTGCAACCGACAGTATTCTATTTATATTAACGTAAACGTTCATTGAGCTCATTGTGAAATGTTGATGGTCTTCTTGCAGCTGCTTCGCTAATTGGTAAGTGTGGCCTATTTCGACATAATTTAAAAGGAACTCATCGCGATTGTGGCAGATCCAGTCAAACATCTGAAATATAAAAGATACTAATATCAATCAATTTATCTTCAATACAAATACTACTGTAACTTTGATGGCAAGTTTTGTTATACCACTTCTGGTATAAAATGGAATATCGCAATTTTTAATTTACTAGATAGTTTTGTTCTCTTTTTGAGAATAGTAAATCTGTATGGTTTGTAATATTATTTACATAATAGTTGATGACATTTTATTTATTTAAATGAAATAACAAAACCAATCCATCCAACTACAGGGCCAGGTGTTCAATGTCACTCTTACATTCTTCATTTAAACTTAGTTATTTTCTATTTAATTCTTTAATATTTTTTATACTTTTTTCACTTTTAAAACAACAGTCTCCGTCAATTTACAAAGATATTATTTTATTTGAATTCATTTACTATTATTTTCCCTATTATTTCTTATTATTGATGTAATCATTAAACCTATTTTGGCGCTCTTTAATTTTACTAATGGTTAAGACGAAATTAGGTCTCAACATCATTTGTATCAGTTTCTATTTGTCTCGGGATGTGGCAAATCAACACCATGCAAATAAGCTTTATTCTCTTTCTCGCTCTCCTCCAGCAAATACTGATCTCGATGGATATGCTTCGTCAATGAACATTTAGTGATTTTACCGTCATCACTTAATTACTCGTGTGCTTCCGAGTAATTGCATACGCTTTTCGTCTAAGCAACGCGCGTTTATATGAAGTAAAGAAACGCTAATTACCAAATTAATAACATATTACACAGATTGGTTTAACCACCCAGCTTTACCACACTGTTTCACGAACAAAAGAAAGCAAGAATAGCAATATTTCTAAGAGAATGCCGATACGGACAGCATTATGTATTTCCAAAGTATTATTTAAAAAAATCTCTTTATAAATATCGATCAACACGAATTCAGCAGTTATCATTCTCGTCGTATGCCATTTTTGTCATTGTAATATTATTAATTTATTACTCAGAGTGTACGAGCACAACTGGATCGCTGCTTCGTCTGTTGCCTAAGCCGATTTTCACGGCAAAGTTCACAAACGACGCATTCGCTCTTTTCACTTTGCCTCGTAACTGTTCGTGCTCTTAAGGGGATATAAAAAGTTTGATAACGGGTATTTTAATTGTTTGTATGGATTTCTATAGCACTTTAACGCGAGAATGAAAAGTGTGTTTATTATCCTTCACTAGTGGATACTGGAGTAGGTAATCCACTGGTGTAGGATAAACGAAAGTTTTTTAAATTTATAGATATATTTCACTGATAAGTGGTTTTGTATCCTCCCACAGTAACCACTAAGCCACACATTTGAAAACACAACTTTTTCAAGTTACCGTTATTTTTACATAAAATTAATTTAATTTTGTTTTATCCCCTTAAATAGCGAAGCTAAGAACGTTTAACTTATTTCATAATAGATTAACCATTGAATAGATTTGTTTCGACTGTAAGCAGATCCTTATTAATTGCTAGATTTTGCATCATAGAACATAGTTATCTGGTAAACCTATCGATCACTGCGATTATACCAAGTCTGGCGTTTTATTGCAGTCGCAACAAATCTACAGGTTTGACAAGGAATCGATAAAAGCAAAATCTGCGTTTTATATATTACGGCGGCGGGTAGTTGTTAAGACGGAATCATATGCGTTCTATAAATTATTCCAGCAACACTGCAAGTGACAGCAAAAGAGAAAAAATATCGTTTATCCTTTCCGGTAAAAACTTTCACCAAAGCGCTAAAGCGAAGCAAAAAATGACGTCTGAAATATATGAAATTTATTAAATGCCTCACAGGAGAATCATGAGACGTAATAATTGGAGTAAAAAAATTCAAGCCAAGGATTATATTATTTTATAATATTTCATATTCGTTAACAATATGTTAACAGCACAATACGCCCTAGTGAACTGGATGATTCTTTTGTGTGACCTAAGGTTCCATCTAATTACATTTTACTGGTTATCCTATAATATGTAGGAAAATATCTTGCCCATACGCAAAATATATTAAAAATATATGTTACCTTTTCACAATCTTGCTCGAATAACCTAAGTTGAAAACACTGGTCCAATTTGAGCTTTTTATGGTGCCAAAGTTGGAGGAGGTGTTTTTGGGAGGAGTGTACGGCTTCTAAGTTTTGGACTACTAAAGTTTTGATATCACCATCTATGCTGCTACTGCTGGGAGATTCTGGATCTCTGCCTCCCCCGCCTTGCCCTGTGTCATTGCCAC
Organism: Geotrupes spiniger; assembly: GCA_959613385.1. Taxonomy (NCBI): domain Eukaryota; kingdom Metazoa; phylum Arthropoda; class Insecta; order Coleoptera; family Geotrupidae; genus Geotrupes; species Geotrupes spiniger. The sequence goes on along the minus strand of OY390736.1, from coordinate 19,825,431 downwards.
ATACTTTTTGTAGTAATCTCTGACCTGCAAAAAAGAAAACAACTTTTCAGTTTATTGTTACAGGAACAATTACGAATCATATAGCGCAGTCCACTCTACCATCGCACATTTTAACTTAAAATAGCGGTGAACATAATTGACGATAGTGCAAGCCGGGAATTTTAATTGGATCAAACATTATTTATTTTTGAGTGGTCGGTTAATTTGCTGTTAGATGTATTATTATGTCATATTAAATTATTTTGAACCCATTGACGTCCAAATTGTAAAACTATTTAACAAAATCTTATTACACTAAATGTCGACATGGAGTTTACTGCGTTGATAGATTGATAGATTTACAGATTGAAAGATCAATAGATGGATAGATCGATAGAACGATGGATCAATAGATCGATAGATTGATAAATACTATAAAATAATGTTTCAGTGAAGGCTTTGTGGTGTGAATTGATATTAAATTCAACCTTTTTTCTGCATCGTCACCGACCACCAACAGTTTTGCCAGAAGGAATGCGGACCATGAATTGTAATTAGAGTGCCCATTAAATGAATAAACTATCGATCGTGTGCGTCAAGCTTAGTAAGAATAAAACAGCATACCCACATTTATATTTCCTGAATTACAAGAAGGCATTAAGCAGAGTTGACACTAATCGTGATTCCAAGAAGTGAATCGTTGTTAACGCGTTAAGCTTTCGTTTACATGATTAATACAAATTTTGCGTTTGCTTTCGAATATGCAGCCGTTAATCAAGGAACGCTGCCTTGTATGTAGTCAAATATTAGCAAAAGGAATGTTGAACTTAATAATAAATTAAAATTACAAGAAAGACGAAAGCAACTAGTGGATAAATTTATCAAGTTTATGAAGGAACATTGCGTCCGAATGATCTACATATAAAACCTGAGATTTCAAAAAAAATATTTAAAATATCTACAACATTTTAAGTAATCATGGTTCGCACGTTTTTATTTTATTTTAAAATTCCACAATTACAATTACAATTTTACAATTTTACAATTTTACTATTTACAACATCACGTCACTCTACACGACTATTATTACATTTCAATCATCTTGGACGTTACGGCAGATTTGCAACAAATGATCGTTGTGTAATTCTTTAAGCGGCGAATTCAAAAGGCTACATGAACTGCACGAGAACGTAATGTGATTAAAATATAATTTTTTCGTAAATCGTTGTCTTTTAAGTATTAATGATGTCAACTAATGCGAATTTGGAGAAGATGGAGCTCAAAGCAGGAATAACTGTTTGTACGCGGCACTTTCGAGTCTTATACGGTAAAAAATCACATAACCTATGACGTTTTAATTTACTGTTACGTTAAACGATTAATGCCCACTTTCATAATTGTGCAGGACTTTTTTAACATTTGGGAGACTTTACAACGAATGACTGTTACGGTTAGCTTTGTTAAATAGTTGGCGAATTCGAACGGTTAAGTGAATTGCACTGGTACGGAATATAAATGGTTTACAGAGAACATTTCAATTTTCAACAAAATACCGAAGTTTTATTAAAAAACATCGCGATTAGCAATGGCTTCGATACTGAAATAATAACAAACCTTATTAAAAAATACAAATGGATGGCCACAATTTCAAATTCCACTTATCTAGGCAATACATTTGTTTGCTTACCGTATCATTCATCTTAAATAAAATTTTCAAAAATCATGAACTTCAGGTCACGTTTAAATCTAGTAACTCGTTGAAAACCCTCTTGGGGAATGCAGAATATAAAATTGCCAAAAATATGTCGTCCAAACGAAACGTTCAATTAAAACCCGCTATAAAGAACACATAGCACATTTTAGACTCAAGGTCTGGAAAAATCATACGTAGCTCAACATATTTTTGAAACACCAGATTGTCTTAAATTAATTAAAGATAATTTAATGAACTCTGACAACGGACCTATTCCTCGGTCCAACTTATTCGAATTACTTGATTTATGTTAGAGTAGTTAGTTAGTTAGTGTTTCATTATGTCTTCTACTATAGTTAGGAGTATAAATTAAGGTAGTTTTTAATTTTAACTTTTGTTTTATTGTACTGGTAATGTAGTGAAGAGAATACCTTCAAAGTGACACCTTACCTAGAAATACTAAGTTTAACACTTTTCTTTTATAGGTTTTTTAGGTTTCTACTAATGATGGCAACTTAGTTTCCGAAATACGTACATATATAGATTTATTAACACCAAGTGTAGGGTTTGTTAAATTTCGAAATTTTTATTTATAAGTTATTTTCATATTTAAAAACACAGTCTCCGTCAACTTATTGTTGATTTAACTTTTCGTTCAACAGTGATATATATGATTTAGCGATTCGTTGTCAAAAGCTGTAGTTAAGTTAATTTGTTAAATGATTAATGTCTAGCGAGAATTAGATTTTAAAGGAAGTGTGTTTACGAAACTTTAACGATTCCTCTTGCTAGTGTCTGTGTAACAAAAAATCTAATTGATTTCTTTGTTGAGCGATCAAAAACAATTGGCGAATTCGAACGGCTATGTGAAACGAACGGGAGCAGAATAAAATGAGCTAGTACTTTAAACAATTAGTGGTAAAATTGTTATGACTTTTGATGAGATCCAGTCAGCCAGAGTGCTGACCCAGTCAATAAACATCGATTGATTACTTGCGCTGGAGTAATTGTTGAATCGATGTTTGTCACAATTGTTCAAAAATTTATAATTTAATTTCATTAATTGAGTTGGTTTAAGTTGGGTTTTAATGGTTTCGGTTTGATTGGATTTGTGCCGGGTTAAGTTGGTTTGGGTTGGGCATCAATTAATTGAAGTCGTTTGGGTTCACATATATTATGGAATAGTAATAATTTGTTAATGTAAAATAAAATCATGTAAATTCAAGCAAGAAAGATAATATACAAACGTTGTATTTATGTTATTCGTACATTAACTTGCTGTGAACGTAAATAGGTTGGAAAAAGCACGGGTTGTAGCATCGAGCGATCATGTCATTCTCATTGTAGACTTTCAGCAAAAACACACTTTCCTAACCCGAAATTATTTAACAAATGTTCAAAGCGTCATTTTATTGCATCTTGCTGGAGATTTCATATCGAGAAGGAAACGATCGTTTCCAAGCGTATTCTTTATTGCAAGTTTAATTAATAGTCACACCATTTTATTGCATTATTAACATCAATTAATTTTCATAGAAGTGTTTATAAATGTAACATTTTTGTATGTAATTTAGAAATAAGTAGAGACATTTCTCGCTGATATAATTCACGATTCATTTATTCCAATTAATCATTGACGTCTCGAACAAACAAACACCGAGTCGTAGCTCTTTTTCATTTTGCTTTAATTACCTATAATATTTAGAATGTAGGCGAAGAATATCAAATATGTCATTCGTGGTTCTTTCGTGAATGTCTGAAACATTACAGTTAATAATACTCATATACCAGAACCAATATATTTTGGTTGGATCATATGTTCCTTCATATGATTCCTTTCACTTTCAGAGTTATTTTCTACCTGTTTCTATCTTCTGATACCATCCTATATCCCTGTCGACTTCAAATCGCTCTTCATCCCGTCCACCCATCTTGCCATTGGTATTCCACTCCTTCTTCTTTGCTCTAGCTGTTACTTTGTTAATGCTCGTATGTTACTTTCCAGCTTCCTCCTATAAATAAAATAAAAGCCCCCGCCATATTTTTCTCTCCGGTTTGAGATCTTTCTCCTTCCTTTGTTAATGTAATTGTTTCAGTGCTTAAAGTGAGTCATGCTAATGTGTACATCATTATTTTGCTTCTTTTCGACATTTGCCTACTGCTAAATAACTTTTTATTCGCATAGAAAGCTCTACTTGATTGTTGTATTTTGTGCTTTATTTCATCCTATATTTCGTCTGTTTATAATCACTCCCAACTATTTAAACGTATCCACAGTTTCAAAACTGTCCTGGCCAATTTCAATTGTTTGTACGTCCTCCTTTCATGCTATCCTCATGTGATTGGTTTTCTTTTTATTCATTGTCAATCCTAATATTTTCCCTTCAAGTTTGACGCACTAATAAGCTTGCTTTAATACTTTTCTTTGTTTTACTACTATAACAAGGTATGCATAACCAATTACTTGTACCCCACTGTTTCTTATGTTCCTTTTATTAATCATCTTCGTTGTGTGTTCGATTACTGCATTAAATAATATTGCCGAGAGTGCGCAGCCCTCCCTTACACCTCTATTAATCATAAATTCCTCTCTTTCTCCGACGTTCGTCAAAACATTAATTACTTTTGCAGGGATATTTATTTCCTTTAGTATTTTTATTAGGTGCTGTTGTCTGAACAAAGGTTTATAGGATCTATAAATAATTCTAATCCCATATCGAATTTCCACAAATGTGTTGCGGCCACAGTAGAACGATATTTCACAAATCCATACTGGTATTCTTCTATTACCTCACTTATGCTTGCTATTATTTTTTGAATTATTGTTGTCACAATCTTGTCTAACAGTGTAGACAGTTATTAATTTAGAAATTTTGTCCTGTATAGCTTTGCCACCATATATAATAAACGTTTCTCTAATATTTCCATCAGTTCCTCGTTCGTTGGAAATTCGCCTACTGCTTCTGATTGGTCGTTCAAGATTTCCATTTCGTCGTCCAGGTCACTCGACGTGCAGCGTTCTTCTACTAACAATTCCTTGAAATGTTCTCTCCATCTTTGATTTGCTGTGCACATTCAATTTGTTGCCCTTTCTTATTCTTGACACTGCCTACATTTATATGCTTTTTGTCCTATGCTTATTGATAATTTGGTTAAAATATAAGTTTCATCTTCCTCTCTTCTGCAATCTCTTTCATCCCCATTTCTATCCACTTCTTATTTACCCTTCTTAAAGTATGTTTGCTTTTCTTTCTAATTCCCACATATTTTTGCCATGCTTTTCGTTCTCGGTTATTAGCCATACCTTCCACACACCATACTCGCTCTTTATTCTCTCGTCACATTCATCATCCCACCACTCGTTTATTTTATTTCTTTCCATGGTTCCTATATGCAGTTTTGTAGCATTGCTACACTGACACTTTATATACACTTATGATGTATGATTCATTACAGCTTCGTTTTTATGCTTCCAATAGTTTGATTCATCTGTCTCCGTCTCTCACTCATATTTTCGTTTCTGTTTACTTTCTCCTTACCCATTGCAAAGTTTTGAATGTCTGTATATTGATAATCATCTTCTCCACTAATTTTTTACATCTTTTATCTTTTGATACGTTTAACTTCTTGCACTACCTCTTGTGGTATTATGTCTTTCTGTGTTATCCCAAATGTAACACAATTTACGCAATGTTTCCACTACTTTTCCACTACTGTTGGTCCACTACTCTAGCTCTACAACGAATCGTGTGTTGCGTCTGTTTCTCTTCTCTCGACATATCACGTTCGATGTATATCCTTTTTCAGTTCAGTCTATTTTTGTTTCTTAGTACCTCTAAATTCTCGTTCCATGTTCAAACTCCCGTAGAACTGATTGATAATAGTTTTTCATAAGTTCTGTGTGTTACTTGCTTATCTGAGCTTGTACGTACAGATTTTGCCCAAAAATTGATGTAATTCATCAATACCTTTCCATTCTGTCCAGACGTTCGTCTAATATCTTTTTCTCTGCATTTAATTTTTGCTCATTTTCTTTAAAATTTTCCGCCATATCAACATTTTTTTTATCAGCTCCTCTTTACTGCTTATTGTTTCCTTCTTCACCTTTCTTATTTTGCCTTTCCAACTTCAATGCCTCCATATTGTGTTTCTCTTCTTGATTGGTTCTTCATCGGGCTTTGTTATTCAAACGAAGCCTGCCTGCGCCTGTTTGTTTATAGGAGACCTAGTAATTTACATGCTTCTCTTAAAATTAACTTTCCCTCTTCTAGTTGTTCATCTTCATGTTGTTGCTTACTTGTAAGCTCTTCTTATGATTCATACATTATTTACGTTATTTGGTTGACGTTAACCTTAACCCAATCTTTATAATTTTGTACGTCTATATACTTAAATTCGGTTCTCTTCAGAAAAGCAATAATTCTTAACTTCTTAACACTTTACTCTTCATCCACCAGTATTTGAAAACTTACCCATTTTTTCTTTAATATTAAAAATTTATTTAAACTGAGCACGAGATACTTATTTGCGGCACGACTAATAAATATGATTAATTTAGGCTAACCCGTCTTAGTTATAGATTGACTTGCTTTTACAATTTTTAATTTACTTACATATCGCTGTCGGGCGGCATGCCTTTTTGAACTTTTCGAAACATCAGTCGATCGTTAAATCCTTGTCGCGTAAAAAGTTCCGTAAAAAGGAAACCCGCATCGATGTTCGGCAACGAAAAACTCTTCAATGTAATTACAGACTTTAAATGACTAATTAATCACTATCACTGAGGAATTCATTTTTGATTCATAAAAACTGTCGTCAACTGACGAACCCGATATTTAATTGATGACTATACCTGCCTTGTTAGACCACTTGTAATGTTAAACTGTAACGGTAAAGGGCAGTTTGAAAAATCCATGTATTTCGCACACATTCTGCGTTTTGATTCTCTAGACTTTAAATAATACGTTTGGTCACATTCAATAAGAAAGTAAGATGACGAAGTGACAACAAACGAGCTCATAGTTAATTAAGGACTAAAATACGTAAATACAGACATACATACATCGGTAACACACTTAGTTGTCATAGCGTCAGCAAAATGTAATATATAAAAATGTGTTCAACACTAACCAATGGAATTTTCGTTACACTTAGGGAATTTGATATGCCCTAGTGAAAAATTCAAATATCATCAAAATGTAGGGAAAAATTACAATTTCATAATAAGCAACGTATTCAGGATGTTAACAAAAACAATTACTGCTTGCTTTGAATAATTATACTCAGACTTATTAGACGCAATTTTTTAGTAAAATACAACCTTTTATTCTCGTCTCAGACGCCATCTGTTGATGAGCATCAAATTATAATTAGCGATTCTTCAACGAACTTATTTTTTACCGAGGATATAGTTCAATTACATGGATGCAGAAAGGTAAATCGCCGAGAAAAATCACGTGTTTGGACCCGAGATTATAAATACAACTCGAGGCAAATTTATCCCATTTCCGAGCAGCTTGTTCCTTCGCCTTCGTGAACAAGTATTTAAAGTCAATTTTTTAATCATGAAATAAGTGTCTTTCTTTGTGTTTCTTCATTGTTGCAAGTAAGTATACATCAATATTTATATTAAAAGAAATATTTAGAACAAAAATGTAATAAAATAAATTGTTCTCTCGTGTAGTAACTTGTAATTTTTGATTTTTATAACGTTGGTTGTCACGGGTCTCACTAAATGAAATTGTGGAACATTTTAACAAGATTTTAAAATAATTTGTGAGAGATAATATTATGATAGTCTTGAAAAAATAATTGTTTACCATTGTAAATAAAGCACCCACGCATTTTCATATTGCATGTTGGTATTGATCGTTCGCCTCTCGACATGGAGTATAAATATAAATACATACAACCACGTGGATGGGAATCAATGTGTCGATTCATTTTGCACAGTACACACAAAATTATTAAAATACATGGAACGCATTAAATAAATATTGAATTTTGTGCTCGTCCCAAGCTCTTTTATATATGTTCACGTGCATAAAAAACGTTCATTTTCGATGTAATTTTCTTTTTAGAATGCATCTTTGTTTTGGATTTTTGACTGTTTCCACTTTTATTGTTCATCAATACGTAATTTTAAAATACTGTAATACATGATTACAAGATTAACGTTCGTTTTTAAATATTTATATTTCATTCTTATTACAAATTTCGTTCTTTTTTGTTTCATTCTTTATAGACAGCAATATTCTATCAAGAGAATTTTGTTCGTTTTTATGTCTACATCAATATCGTAGCACACATTATCAGAAGTAGCCACCCTGGAGCTCGACTGCAATTTGACAAGTAGAGCGTGGATGTACGTTCAACACAAATAATCGTTGCATTAATTAAAACAAAAACGTCACTAGATAGAGATCGCTCGCGCCGATGCCTACAGAGATGCGATAAATGTTTTAGAAACAATAATCTGCATATCTCGTTAAACATATTTAAAAGTTAAGTTGTGATAACTTTTTCTTACACCGCCGTTAATTTCCATACAACACCTTCTCCAGCTTATCTTATAATTTATGGCACGCACGGCAAATTACATTTACGCCGCACCAGTAAATTACAATATAAAAGTACACACAATATAGAAAACCGATGATAAAAAGAAGTAATTTAAACGCAAATGGAGAAAATTATCTCACGCCATGTTAAAAGTTGCTTTCACATGCAGGATATTAAAATGTTTATGTGGGCGAGGACAGTTTTTAATATGTAAACCGAGAATGCCCCGCGGCCCTAGCCCAAGATTCATTTTGAACAATGACCTAAAATGAAAAAGAAAAACAACTCATTTACTGTGACAAAGTTTTCAATGCAAAGGAAACTCCGCCAAGTTGCGTCAGTGGGACGGATGAAGTAAATTCTTAATGAAGAGAAGGAAGCCTTACACCAGTTACGAAAGCTTGATCAAAGCTATCATTAACTGGCAATTTCCTGAACGTGTGTCGGGGTCGCCGACCTTAGATAATTTAATACTTTCAATAGCTGATTCACTTTCGTTTGAAATTAGCATCTTATTGAATCCGTTCATAAACGAAAATTAAACGGACGAGTGGATTGCATTCCAAAGTTAATTTGATCCAACGAATGCTGTAGCATGTTTATGTTATTATATTGTGTGTATTCTATTGACAGTCCCTTAACAAATAGATTGTCTATTGTTTATTTTGCAAGCTTGTAGACATTTATATATTTACTAGGATTTATGATAAAAAAATATGGTAGCATTGTTGGTATTACCGGGCTTCATCAAAGTACCCCACTTCAAAATATACTCGTTAATGAGCCGTGATTTTTGGAAGTTGTTCACTAATTCATGATGATAACCATTCAAGCTGAATTGAATTTTCAGGGGAAAGCATTTGAAGTATATTGAAAGATTTTAAAGTCGTGATGTAAATTTTAAAGTCGTCTCTTTTACTTTGCACACATTTTGCAGTTTAGATCAGAAGATTTGGAAAAATATGGGGAAAGGAGAACAATACGTGCGTACTTCATTATGTGGAGTGGGAAAGAGCGAAGAAAGGGGGACATTGCACGCCATATTAGTAGATTTGAAGGCAGCTTTTTTGCGACAGTAAAAGTTGATTGCAGAGCTGACGAATCGGATGCCATAAATATAGTCAAAACATAAATCAAGACGAAGGTGGAAAATTCAATGCCAGAAGGATTCAAAATACATACTACGGAAATTACAACCAGTGGAAGATGAGAGCAAGGATAGAGAAATAAATAACAAATAAGAAAAAATAAGAAACGAATTAACGGAGTAAAGACAAGAAGAAAAAGATTGTGAGAAAATAAAGAAGAAGCCAAGGAAAGAAATGCTAGTGTTGCTATGTCATAATATCATTACCACGACCAAAAAAAAGTCATGTACATGTGCGGAGAAAGATGAAAGAGGCGAGCAGAACATAACCACGGAACAAGGACACGAATACAGTTTCGATAGAGTAGACCATGATGACATCAAAGGACGAAATGTCGAAATTAAAGAGGCTGCTCCATGCAGCTGGAACATTGAAATGGCTGTCACGAGCAAACGCGTGTCTAGGAAAGTGAAAGCGTGCGTGTAGAAAATAATAATAAGGCCAACGGAGTTATATGGAGGAGAGACCTGGACACTGACAAGACAAGAGGAAGCAAAGCTACAGATATGGAAACGGGAGCTGCCGAGGAGAGTATATGGAGAAATAAAGGAATATGATCACTGGAGGAGGAAGAGGAGAAATAAAGAGGATGACGATTTCAGGGCCACCTTGAAATGATACAGGAGGGAAGACTACCAAAGAGCACAATGAATATGAGACAAGATGGGAAAAGAAGAAGGGCAGATCAAGAAGAAGATCGCCAGAAGAGGCACAGAGGAGTGAAGGAGTAGAAAGCGAAGGCGGAAAACAGGAGAGAATGAAGACAAATCATCTCACGAGGCCATAGCCCACTCGTGCTAATTATATATATGACTTATGCTTTCGTGATCTAAATAATGAAAAATAATCGTTGGATTGGATTAAGAAAGAAAGAGGATTTCTTTGAAAATAGAATGAGAAACTTCTGGCTGACATTTTCATAGTCACAAGATTCGATTTTTTTACGAATACCTATTTCAGAAAAATGTTCAGTAGCCTAATTCAGAATAGTATTTATCTGAACTTCAAAAACTAGGTGCAAACGTAGAATGAAAATTTCGTGTCTGCACATACACATACGCTATAAAAAAATCCATAATAGTCAACCACGCGCTGATAAATAAATGGTACTGAAATTTTTCAAATATGATAAAACATCCGGACCGACCGGAAAGTCGCGGAAGCGACTTACGGTAAAGTTCAGTCCGGTCGATTTCTTAACGTAAACAAATGCACGTACGAACGCCGTCCTAGTCGGGAGTCAACATTATGTAACATCGTGAAACGTGACTTAAATACGCGAGATGCGGGAGATTAAAGCGCCCGAATGCCTTTTCCGTCAACAACATCCGATTGGGATGCACGAAATTTGAAAAATAAATGCACCGCGGCGCGCAATAATAAATCACGTCGGTGGAATTACGAAAAGCGGCTGCAAGAACCAGTCATATTTTGCGCGTCGACAAAAGCATTTGTCAGGCGCTCGTTTCAATAAAATATTCTATGTGTATTACTTTTTGCAGATTCGAGGAGGAAACCACACTAATCAAAGAACTTGGTATACTCGTATAGGGAAAGGCGTGGATTCGATTTGGTTGTTACTTAAACATAATTGGTAGATCCAGTCCTGCACATACATATTGGAGCATGGATATTTTTACGAAAATACTTATTTTAATTTCATGTATGTTCCATAAAATACATACGAATTACATCGTCGTTATTAATGTTGTTTACTTAGGTTAGCTAATCTGACAACTATCAGTCATAGAGCTGAACTTACACCCAAAGGGTGCATGATAGATATTTTTTACAATGATCAATAATCGTAATCAATCAATGCAATAATTGATGGTAAAACTTATTTGGTCTAACATTGTTAATTGTTCAATGACATCATCGAAAAAATTAACACTAATAAATTTAACCCAGTGCTCAGTTGGTCTGCTCTGTCGCATCGTCAGTGATTGTTAATTTGTTGCTTTTCGTTTATCTTAATTAATCTCTTGTTTTCGTTTATTAACATTCCCTTTTCCTTCAGTCCAATTTTTAAGTATCGCGTTTTTATTTTCTCCACATTCTTAAGTATGGTCAGTGTTACTTTCAGTGTTTTATTCTCTTCACCACTTGAACGTTTGAGTTTTGAACAGTACGTTGTTGTCATAGTCTTACACACGTGTTAAAATATATTGTTAATTGTTGCATTTTGGAACGTACTTTTCCAGTGTTGAAAAATTGCCATAATTTTACCTTTGTCGAAGTGTGGTCAGCCTGTTGCTTAAAGTGATCTTCACCCAACCACCTTACTACCTGTTATATCTAACGTTATGTTGAAAATCATTAACTAACTATACCTCGACACAAATAACATTTTACTTATATCTGGGTTCAGACTTGAAAAAAGTTACTGTACTCCTCTCCTTGATATGACATCTTAAAAGGAATGCATGAAGGCAAGCTTTCGGCACTAATTTTTCTTGACTTTTCTAAAGTCTTCGACACTATAAATCACGGGATGTTACTGTCAATTTTGCACTATGTTCGTTTGAAGCAGAGTGTAGAGCTGGGTGATCGATTGTCACAGATGTTTGCGTTAGAGGAATCCCTCAAGGTTCAGTTTTGGTCCATTGCTTTTTCGTGTATGTACCAGTCAATTTGAAAAGTCTGTGGAGAATTGTATTATGCTTATGTAAGTAGATGGCAAGCAGCTATTGTATTCATTTGAAACGTCTTTATCTTCACAGGTATTTCTCATCCAAGGATATTACTTCCTTACTTTATAAGTATCTAGTATTGTCATCAAATAATTATTGTTTGCCGTTGTATGGTCTTAGCATCGACTCTTTGGACAGAAAACGAATCCAAGGCTTACAAAATGCGTGTCGTAGATTTATATTCGATATTCGCAGAAACCAGCACATGTCGCATAAGCTCGCAGAAGTTGGTTGGCTAAATATGCGCTACCGCTATATACATCAATCTTCGTGTCTCTTCCATATAATACTTTTAAAGTACTTTTTAAGTTACTTTTTCATATTGTCATAGGAAAATTCGTTTCGGGACCGATGTGGGGTTAATACGCCACCAAATCACAGCACAGCACGTTTGAACGCTTTTTTAGTAACACGATTTTCAATATTTTCAATGCTATGTATTGGAGATTCAGACAAAGTGTTAATTTAGGAACGAGTGTAATAAATTACATACTTTGGTTGTGTCTGAGGAGAAGAAAAATATTATGTACTTATGTATCACATAATTTAATTTAATTACGTTTAGTTTAATTTGATTTGATTTAGTTTGATTTGACTCAATTTTATTTAAGTTAGTTAGCTATATACAATCTGCTGACCTAGTTTTATCAATGATAAATTATCATATATTATAGCTTATCATATTTATAGCTGCACTGTGTGGCTCCCTTAGTACCGCTCCCCATCTTCGCCATAATGATACAATTTGTTCAATTGTACGAATTTGTTGTTGTATTATTCAAGCTATTTGCTGAACCACAACATAGGGAAACATAGAGGGAGATTTTATTTTTATGTATGATATTCTTTGCCAGTACGTCCCTGTGATATACTCTATCAAATATTGAGGCGTAAGATGATTCTGTAAATAGTGTAATTACACCTCTACAATTTTGGATTGGTTGATTAATTTCCACCTATTTGAACTCCTATTGCTTTATTTTATATTTTTTATTTTTTATTTTCTATAATGGGACCAATAGCATCCACGCAATGGATAATACGGGGTTTAATATTTCGATTTCGACTACGTGACAATTATCGATATTAGAGTCTTACACAAAATATTTTACGTGGATCAAAACGTTTTGACATTGAATTTAAACCCAACAATTATTATAATCTCTGCCTGTTTTCATTCCATTATGCGACCTGTTTTATGTATCTTGTTTTCGCGAGTTTATTATCATAAATTTGAATATAATTAATTGTTTCCCATTTTTGTTAAAGTCTAAATTGAGCACGTTGTTCATTTTCATTTCATTTATTTACTTTATTGTATTCATCTTGGTTTAATTATTTGTATTGATCCATAAATTAGATTTCCGTTTTTGAAATTTGTTTATTAAGACCGACTACAAAGTTGGACCTCGGGTATTTGATGATTATTGATTTTATCCTGCACTTTCATTTCTAATATTTGTTTCATCATCATTCTCAATGATATATGTTTGTTTCGATTTCAGGTCATTTTAGTATAGCATATTTTTTTTCAGTACCTTTGTGTTTGTGTTGTTTTCATCATTTATTTTTTATTCTTTATTAATTCTCATTGTCATTGATTCATTCGTACACAGCTACAATTATTCGTGATTAATTTATTTACTTTCGTTTGTTCGTTTTTTAATTCTTAATTGTATATTGTTTTCGAATAAAATTGATTTTTTAAATTTCTTTATTTATGTTAGCTGGATATGGAATGAATATTCTCATTCATTAAACTCTTTATTTATTGTACATATTAGAACATTACATTACATTACATGCTTATTCAATATTGTTATTTGATTTATGACTTATAATTGAGGTCCCGGATGCAACAACGCGCGGAGCGCTCGAAGGTGGAAATAGGTTTCGTCCAACCGATCGATATTTTGGGGAAATTTTTTTTCGGAAAATGGATTAAACAAAAATACTATCTTGTGTAACTTTCCGCATCTTTTTTACCCGAACTATTTTTTGATCCGTCAATTAATTTCTCCAGAAAAAAATAAAATAGTGAAATTTTTTCGTTCGACAATTCAATTAATTTCAATGCTTTTTAAAACTCGAATCGCGAAATCTCGGGAACTATTCGACCAAACTAGTTGAAATTTTTAATAGAACACTGTGACACTTCACTGTCGCAAATAAAGTTATTGCAATCGTTGAAATAATCATTTGTTGGATAATATTCAATAAATAATCAGTTGCGCTATGAAACCATGTTCTTTTTTTTCGACTAGCGAGGAAGTTTTTCGCTATTAGTCTTGCGGCATTCTCTTTGCGATATCATTGTTCCTTAGACTGTAACGTAAATTTTAATGTATCACTTGGCGTGATAAGTTTAAAACCTGGAAAGCTGTTGCTTTGTAAACAACAGGTTCGTTTACCGCGCACGACGCGTCAAGCGCTTCCGATGCATTCACGCTACTTTACTACATTTTATTCTTGCAAGCATAGATTAATGCCCAAATTACTTAAGTGTTTATGTGATAATCGTGATTGAAGCATACAGTTATTTTTCTATTTTCCTTTTTATAAGGAAAAGTCGAATGATTATTATTGTTTTTGTAGACATTTTTTCTAACAACGAAAGAAATACAATGAATAGTATTAACTTATTATTACATCACTAAAATATTAAAAACATCTATCAATAGGGAGCAGATTCTTTTGTTTCTTCTACTTTCATTCCTGCTTGTTAGATTTCTTATCTTCACTAGTTTTGCTCGCCGTCTTTACTCTAACACGCGTATCATCTAAATATGATGTAAAATAATTTCTACCTCGTGGAGCCAATATCGTAGCAGTGCATTTAAATCTTTAATTTTTTCTTGTGAAATCCCTATTTGTTTAGCTTTGCAGCATTTACAATATCGTCAAATGACACTGTCCTCGCTATTTTATAGGTAATTGGTTCGCTATCATAATCGTAGAAAACATTAATTTGACCATTAGCAAAATACTGAATTTTAACTGCTTTACTGATCTTAAGTCCTTTCGGAACTTTAAAATTAAAGATTCAAAATCTTTCACCGTGTCTTTCTGTTCTACAGTAGTAAATGGAAGATTTCG
This sequence comes from Geotrupes spiniger, assembly GCA_959613385.1. NCBI lineage: Eukaryota > Metazoa > Arthropoda > Insecta > Coleoptera > Geotrupidae > Geotrupes > Geotrupes spiniger. The sequence continues at coordinate 19,810,261 of OY390736.1, read as the reverse complement.
AGCACTTTGTAGCAAATCTATATAATCTCTTTCAGTTTCAATGTGCTCGAGCAATTTTTTTTTCCGCCCGTACATCCCAAATGATAGATGTTTTTAATATTTTAGTGATGTAATAATTACAACTTAATACTATTCATTGTATTTCTTTCGTTGTTAGAAAAAATGTCTATAAAAACAATAATAATTATTCGACTTTTCCTTATACGATCGCGAGTGTGACCAAAATAATCTTTTGTTTACAGCCGGTAAGCGTGTTGCAATATTTTCATTCATATGCGCTGTATGTTTGATTGCGTACTTGCATAGAAGAATAACTGTATGCTTCAATCACGATTATCACATAAACACTTAAGTAATTTGGGCATTAATCTATGCTTGCAAGAATAAAACGCAGTAAAGTAGCGCGAATGGATCCGAAGCGCTTGACGCGTCGTGCTCGGTAAACGAACCTTTTGTTTACAAAGCAACAACTTGCCAGGCTTTAAACTTATCACGCCAAGTGATACATCAAAATTTACGTTACAGTCTAAGGAACAATGATATCGCAAAGAGAATGCCGCAAGACTAATAGCGAAAAACTTCCTCGCTAGTCGAAAAAAAACGAACATGGTTTCATAGCGCAATTGATTATTTATTGAATATTATCCAACAAATGATTATTTCGACGATTGCAATAACTTTATTGGCGACAGTGAAGTGTCACAGTGTTCGATTAAAAATTTCAACTAGTTTGGTCGAATAGTTCCCGAGATTTCGCGATTCGAGTTTTAAAAAGCATTGAAATTAATTGAATTGTCGAACGAAAAAATTTCACTATTTTATTTTTTTCTGCACAAATTAATTGACGGATCAAAAAATAGTTCGGGTAAAAAAGATGCGGAAAGTTACACAAGATAGTATTTTTGTTTAATCCATTTTCCGAAAAAAAAATTTCCCCAAAATATCGATCGGTTGGACAATACCTGTTTCCACCTTCGAGCGCTCCGCGCGTTATTGCATCCGGGACCTCAATTGCAAATTAGGGTTGCCATCCAAGCACGCTTTTGTATTAACATTACTATTAAAAATAATCACACCACTATGAATTTTCAAGGATGAATTAATCAAAGTAATATAATTTGATTAATGTATTTCCAATTTTCTGGTGTTTAATTTAAAAACTATTATTAGATAATAAGAAGATCTAAGCATTTACAAAACCAATTGTATAAAATGAAAACAAAACAGTATTAGAGAGCACAATTATTACTGAATTTACTGAAAAATATTTAGTATCACCATACTCGATTTTAGTAAATCATATTCGAAATTATTACTGTGGATTATTTGAAAGGGGAAAAAGAAAAATAAGAAACGACGTCACTTGTTCTTTATATAGAAAATTTCAATTTTTATTATCTGTCAGAAAGGAATATGTTAATACCAATGGAATTATCTAACGCAAGAAGCTCCCTTGCATAAGAATTTTACGAGAAATTTTACCACATACGCTAAAACATTGCTACCATCACAACCGCACGTTCTGCAACAAATAGCTGCCATGTTAATATTTTAATATTAGCATCAAAATATGAATGAAAAAATAACATGATTTAAGTTAATTTTCTATGGATAAAATAACGTCGTTATGGTATAATCCGATTATAATTTTATTAATAGGGAAAATTACGACTTCAACGATAAACGATTAAAATACGATTGTAGTCGCATATTTTATAATTCCACCGATGTGTGTATATTCTTTTATTGAACATCAAGAACATCAAGAGATTTATAAGGTATAATGTAATTAATAGGTGTGCATTTGCATGCATGCACGTAAGCTTCCGAAGATCGAAAGTTTCATTCGAAGCGTTGTTTTGATTCCGTTGGTAACATTAAGATATTATTACAAAACTTTCCACCGATGTGTGTATATAATTTTATTGAACATCAAGAACATCAAGAGATTTATAAGGTATAACGTAATTAATATTGGTTGTACGATCGAAATTTTGTATTTAGTTGGTGGTGAATTTGCGTTTTCATGAGCATATGTTTGTCAGCTAATACCAGGCATTAGCTGACAAACACATGCTCATGAAAACGCAAATTCACCACCAACTAAATACAAATATTTCGATCGCACAACCAATATTAATTACGTTATACCTTATAAATCTCTTGATGTTCTTGATGTTCAATAAAATTATATACACACATCGGTGGAAAGTTTTGTAATAATATCTTAATGTTACCAACGGAATTAAAACAACGCTTCGAATGAAACTTTCGATCTTCGGAAGCTTACGTGCATGCATGCAAATGCACACCTAATTAATCTATGGCAGTGTATCGGGCTGTTGGTGGTCAAGTGTAATAGGCCATTATCAATCCACCGTAAATGACCTAAATATAGACTAATGGGCAATGGCACTAGCACAAGTCAAACAGATTTGCTGTTTAGGTGTACTGATTGAGTAGATAAGCTTCTCAACGTAAATACCTAGTTTACGTAGAAAAGAAGAGCCAATAGAAATATTTGTTTTGTCTGAATACACCATTTCAGTTATTGCACCAGATATTAGCGTCATGAAAATATCAATATGTGCTCAAAATTTAATTGATTTTAATAATTCATTACTCACGCACATATACTGTAAACGTAATTTCAACAGTAAATTAGTTGTCGGTACCCACTCATTAATTTCCAGCATTCCGCTACTCACGCATGAATTGAAACAATATTTTACTCAGTATGTCATGATTTATAATATGCTAACTTTCAATTATTGTTATATATGTGAAGACACTAACCTGCATTCATGTCAGAACTAATGCGCAATATAAAATACATTATCTTCATTTCAACATGAGCGTGGAACAATAATAGTAATTTATAACAACAATCATAACTAGGAAACTTTCGACACCTGCTTCATGTGGTTTGATGGCGGATATATCCTTGGTAATTTTATATCTCATTTAAATTCTTAGCAATATTCGCTTCACTATGAAGATTGAGTTGTACTTCGAACAGCGTCTCGCATTATTAAATGGCCTTGTTAGTTGTCGCCGTGATTAGTTACGTTGGTCAATCTCATCAACGCAACTATTTGTTATAAACGTGGCACATTATTGCATTATTATTATTTCCGAATAATTGTTCTGTTAGTTTAGAAATAACCCCATTAGAGATGAAAGCAAAAATGTGTTTTAATTATTTTGTCATAGGCAACAACGTTTACTCAAATAAAAAACATCGTTAAAAGCTTATCTTAATGTTGTTTAGATTCCTCATTGAGTTAGGACGCCATGTGCAGTGGTTGATATATTTATTTCATTTCAATGATCTTTCCTTACAACCCTTAATAAAAGAACTCGATGGCAAAACGTCTGGCCCTCGCGGACATACAAGTATGATTGTGAAAAAATGGGACAATGCGAAACTCTTCCTGTTGTAGAGATTGACACATAAAAGTAGAATAGAGAACATCATAAAATGTGATCTCATCACAGATCAAGAATGTATGTTTGATATGAATCGACTGAACCTGGTAACATATCTGCTTACCTCCAAACGAGAAACTCACGTAAACTTTCTAACATACAATGGATCACCATTGCCAATAGAATTTTAGAGCTTGACATCGCCAACGAAAATCTCTCCTCTACCCGTGCCCAATTTTGCATAAATCTTGCAGATTTCCACCAGTAATTTTTGCACATTTCTGGGTGGGTTGGGTTGGGTTACTGATGATGAAGATGATAGATTATAGAAGGATTTAGAAAACATCCTAGAAGGATTTAGAAAACGCTGGGATGAACCAGGAGGTTCTAACGGTTCTAAGATTCTAAGATGATAAACAATATTTTACTCAGTATGTCATGATTTATAATATGCTAACTTTCAATTATTGTTATATATGTGAACACACTAACCTGCATTCATGTCAGAACTAATGCGCAATATAAAATACATTATCTTCATTTCAACATGAGCGTGGAACAATAATAGTAATTTATAACAACAATCATAACTAGGAAACTTTCGACACCTGCTTCGTGTGGTTTGACGACGGATATATCCTTGGTAATTTTATATCTCATTTAAATTCTTAGCAATATTCGCTTCACTATGAAGATTGAGTTGTACTTCGTACGGCGTCTCGCATTATTAAATGGCCTTGTTAGTTGTCGCCGTGATTAGTTACGTTGGTCAATCTCATCAACGCAACTATTTGTTATAAACGTGGCACATTATTGCATTATTATTCCTTCCGAATAATTGTTATAGTAGTTTAGAAAATAACCCCATTAGAGAGGAAAGAAAAAAATGTATTTTAATTATTTTGTCATAGGTAAAAACGTTTACTCAAATAAAAAAAAACATTGTTAAAAGCTGTTCAACTTATTTTAATGTTGTTTAGGTTCCTCATTGAGTTAGAACGCCATGTGCAGTGGCTGGTATATTTATTGCATTTCAATGAGCTTTCCTTGCAACCCTTAATAAAAGAAATCGATGTCATAAAGGTATGAATGGGGAAAAATGGGACAATGCGAAACTCTTGTTGTAGAGATTGACACCTAAAAGTAGCATAGAGAACATCATAAAATGTGATCTCATCACTGGTCAAGAATATCTCTTTGATATGAGTCGACTGAACCTGGTAACATATCTGCTTACCTCCTCATGAGAAACTCAGGTAAACTTTCTAACATACGATGGATCACCATTGCCAATAGAATTTTGGATCACCATTGCCAATAGAATTTTAGATCACCATTGCCAATAGAATTTTAGAGCGTGACATCGCCAACGAAAATCCCTGGTAGAGAGTGGAGTAGGCAAATATCCGTGTCCCATTTTGCATAAATCTTGCAGATTTCTACCAGTAATTTTTGCACATTTCTGGGTGGGTTGGGTTGGGTTACTGATGAACACAAAAAATACATGGAGCATGGAATTAGACGTATCATCAAAGCTTGGGTTTGAACACAGGTAGGTGAATTTACTGTACCACATTATGCGGAGTTAATTTTTTGGAACGAAGTAGCCCCAACTAAACTACCAGTAACTACAAGTATGGAAATCAAGTTCTAAATGGGTTGGGTTGAGTTACTGATGAAGACAAAAAATAGACGCATCACCAAAGCTTTGGTTAGAACTCGGGTACGTGAGTTAACTGCACACAATATTCGAGTTAATTTTTTTGGAACGAAGTAACCGCGACTGAACCGATAATAACTAAAATATGGAAATCAGCTAATTGAAGTATTAGACGCAAGTTTTTGCAGTTTCCCGGATAAAATTTTTATTATTTTTAATTTTCAGCTAAAATAAAAGAACAAGAATAAATATGAGGTAAGTCACAATATGAAATATCCTAGAAGGATTTAGAAAACGCTGGGATGAACCAGGAGGTTCTAACGGTTCTAAGGTTCTAAGATGACATTGAGTATAAGAACAATAGCAGCAAGAAACAATCTTATTAAATGGGCATTTCTATAAAATGGGTTTGGTGGATATACAAGAGTGTAGAGGTAGCTGAAGTGAAGAAGAAACGCTTGATATAGAGACACGTTTTGGTAACTGTGATATATAATTTTTCAAAAATGTATTTTCATCGGTTTCATTCCACAGTAATCCTCAAACTTACAATATACAGTTTCAAAATTAAATAAATTCCATTAATATCGTTTTGCTTCGATCGTACTATGGTTAATACGATCAATTGAAGGTTGAAAATATTTTACGTCACTTATTGAGCAAGCTTTGAAGACTGTTGGAATATGCAGCGAGTTGTTTCTGCATGGCCGACGAAGACGTTCAAGGGATTCACGTTCTCTCACTCTCTCACGTTATCTAGAGATACCACAATAGTAAAAAGTAGTACTGTTAATAACTAGGACTAAAGTGTCGGGCTGTAGAACAAGCTGCTTTTCGTATAACGGATTTTACTGTACGATCATTATCTAATTACACGGATATAATGTGCCGTAATATGCTTTTGATCAGCTCCTATTGAGAAATTTCGGATTGACTTAGATGAGTAACAGCAGAAAATCTGTGACTATGACTTGCAATTTTTTTATCACTCATGTCTATAACATCATTTTGGCAGTATCTAATGTCCATTTTGACGGACTGTTTTTATACTAAGCTTTGCTATAAATTGAGGTCCAGTTCTTCTTTGGTGTGTTTGTTGTAACAGGCGATTTGATGTCACATGTTTGGGTCGTTTTTCTACTGATTTAAGAAAAGGGCGCACTGGACAAATCAGGTGAATTTTACACTTACTCTTTGTACGAAATTTTGATCCTGATTAGTTTGTATTCGAAAATGAAATAGTTTTTTTTTGTACTGTACTATACTTTCCGGTGATTCGTCTGTCCAATATTTTTCCTCGTCTTTCTTTTGTCGATTTTGCATTAAAGCAATTTACGTTTGGCATCTCTACCTTAGCGAGTAGTCGTGAGGGATCTATTTTTATATTATATTCTTGGAAAAACTTTTCCTGCAGCAGTTTTGCAGCCATATTCCAGTTAAATTTTATTACAGCCTCTTCAGTCTATAATCGGTTTCATCTTTTCTTGTCATATTATTTGCGTAGTCTTGTGGAATAATTGTTGCGTTGAATGTGTAATTCCGCGTCTGGTAAAAGTCCATAAAGAGTCGCGTATTCTTTAGCTCTTCTTGTATTCTTGGGAGTTGTATCGTCAATTCCGATATTTGATATTCTGAGACTGATGTCATTTTCTATCTTGATTTATCCATTTTTTCCGTTGACTGTGACATTTATTTTTTGGTTACTATAGAATTGCAGGAAATAAATAATCGCCTAAGTGACTTGAACCTCATCAAGACTATCGAATCTTTGTTTTGATGGAATTTTAAATGTGTGTTGAATTATCAAAATAAAACTGTGGTGTATAGAAAAATCTGAATATTATAGTATAATACTTAACCCGGAAAATCAATTATTCCTATTCTGATTTCACTAATTTTTCCTCCTTTTTATGATTTAATTTGCCTTCATTAGGTTTTAGTTTATTGTTCAATCTACTAGTTTCACTAATTTAAGAACTTTTGCCAACAATCGTGTGCCGTCACATTATAGAAAGGAGAATTTTAGCAGCACTTCTTATGAAGAACTTCTTTAACGAAACATTACTAACGTTTATTAACTGTTTATTGCTTTCTTTTACGAGGTACTATCACCAATTATGGGATTTTTTATCTAGAGGAGTCGGCCGCAGAGAATACCTTATTGTGGGGCGACAAAACTAACAAATTTCGATAATTATAATTAATATATTTTTTAAAGTGCATAATATATGGTATGGTATTTAAATAAATATTAATAGACGCGTGACATTGAATAAATAATTACTAACATATCACTACTCGTCAGGTCGGAATACTAGTAATTCTTAAAGTACATTATAACCCGAGATGAAACAGTTTCATGATTCCATGGATAGTGTTTATTTTTTATGTTCGGGTAATCGGTAGTCATGGTCTGGTTCAAAGTATATTTATTGGCAATGGATTTGTCTTCATTAAACATGCAACATGTATGCCCTACATTACTCAAGCACATGTACCGGGCTCATCCAACCATAGTAAAGAAATACACGTGACATGAGGCTGAGTAAGCTGTTTTCCATATGCTGTCTTACTAACTTACATAAGAGGCTAAACAGGTGGTAAACTGGTTTCGTACTTCGAACTTGTACTACAAGAGTTGAAAGTAATACCGAAGTAGTTCCAAAGCACAGCTGCCGAGGGTTGTATGAAATGCACGTATATATTTTTATACTATTATTATTATTTTCATCTTGTCATGTTTTTCTTATGTCTATGTTTTGCGAGATTTTGTTCAGTTCTTTATTGCTTTCGCTTGCGATCGTTTGTTTTTAGGGTGTGATCATGCCTAGACTGCGCCAAGGTTGAAATTACCGCCAATTAAGCAATTCGCTTAAGGTATTATTAGATTGCGAGAAGAAGCTTTTTCGTTCAGAAAACTTGCTAATCTCCTTAACCCTATCAGGCATGTATCAGGGAGAGTCAGGAATGTCGCAGATGAGGAACCGGGGGGCGAAAACGAACAAATAATGTGCAGAATCGCCATCTTCGCTTATGGTAACAAGAGACCGATTCTTCAGTACCAGATCAATTGCCGATCAATGTTTACGTAAAGAAGGTCGTCCTGTCATCCTTCGAACAATTTACCATATCTTGTGGCTCAACTAACACACCAACAGAGGGTCAGACGAACACGTAGGGAACGTAGCAATGTTGAATTTTCTGTTACGAAGCATGTGCATCAAACTATGGGGATTATGGTATGGGTGCCATAACTTATGGGAGTAGGTCCCGTTTCGTATTCATCCGAGGCAATATGGACGGCCAGCGCTATGTGGATAAGGTGGTAGAACTCTATATTCAGATGATAATATCAATCTCTTGCCATGGTTACCCCGATCGTTCGCCCATCGAGCATGTTTGGGACATTATGGGGAGAAGACTAGGAAGCTACAAACTCAACTTGATTGGGACACAATACCGCAAGAGGAAATAGACCATCTGCCAGAATCAATGCCACGAAGAATGAGGGTGTGTGTGACCAATAGGGGGGACCAACCCATTATTAATAAAAATTACGTTTATATTTTGTTCTTTTTCTTTAAAATTTTAATCTATAGCTGGTTTTCAGTAGTTACACGTTCGTGCCAAATTTGGTCAAAAAATCCTACCCCTTCTTGGATTTCCATGTCACTGAGTATAATTATTGACGTTCTTGCCTAAAACCAATTCCTAACTTCCTTTTTTCAAGTGATTAATAACATTCATAAAATTAACGTTACGCGGATTATAAGGGCGTGAAGGGCCATATAATAACACAAAAACCTGTACAAATATAATCGATATTTAATGCAACAATTCTTCAGATCTAATAACAAACGATTATGTGATTATTTGTGAAGATAGGACACGTCGATTTGGCGGATCTTGCAATGACCAGTTCATTAAATACCGTGTTACTGCTCATGTTACGGTACTGATACACGATACGGCAGGAAGAGACGTGTAGTCTGTCACCATTCAAATCAAATGTCCATATATTGTCTTATTGTCTCCATGAAATTTAGTTTAAAATTCAATAAATGATGTATTAGAGATTAATGACAATATTTATGAAGCAAAGACAACTCGTATTTGACATTGATCGAGATTTATTTGTAGGAGTATCTGTTGGGAATCACGTTGGCATAAGCCATCATATTATGTCGTCAAAATGTAAATCCAGATACATCTTATTCAATTTCGAATCAATCTTTAAATCATAGGGATTGGATATTAATTAACCCGTTTGAATAAATTTAAATTTTGTGATAATCACATGCACACATATGCAAACATGAGTTAGGAGGAACGTGTGTCGGTGTTGTACTAATGAAGGAACACAAACAAAATTACTTATACTGGAGACGTGAAAATTTTTTTTAATTATGGACACTCATAAAACAGTATGCATACACTTCCAGCAGCGTCGATATCTAACTTTAAAATATGGTATTACTGCTGTGAAACACAACATTCTGAACGTTCTGATTAATGATGGTTTATCATTTGAGCAACAGATTCACGCTATCCATAGTTAAGCAAATAAATCATCCTATGCCATTTTCAAATTAAAGCCCTCGGTTTCGTATGCCAACTTAATGAATATGCTATAGTCTTGCTCTGGGGCAGAGCAGCAAGTTGGGAAAGCGTTTATGTATAGAATCATTTCTTGTTAATGCGTTTTACACATTTCAAGAATATTTGGATTTCAACTTTAATCATGACAAAATTTTAAATACAAATATTTTACATGCATTTATTTTATTACTGTTTAATCTGTAATTTGACCCATGACATCTACACATGCTACCAAGAATAAAAAAGGAAATTTCCCAAAAATGCACCAAAGAAGGAATAGTTACGAGTAATTAAAAAGCAGTAGGATCTACTCCCTCAGCAATAACCAAAGATGAGACTTAATGTTGTCAACGGCGACATAATTAATAACGGGATGCATTCTATTGACTAAAATTAACTACAAAATATACACACACCGAACACCGACGGACAAAAGCGTACGGCATTAAAAATAAAAACATAAAACGTTCTTTGTTACTTGCGATACACATTGACGTAGCAATTGTTATTTTTAGTTAATTTTGTACAAATTATGTCCATCACAGGCTCACCTCGCCTAAATGCATCAAGCGAGCGAGACATCTTGCTTAAATAGAAGTAGAAACATATTTCTCTACTTTCAGTTATGAACAAGCTAACTTTACATGTCACTACAACTATTATCACTGGCAGTTTAAATTAAGTGTGAACAAACTTCATCGTCAAAGAGCAAATTCGTACTAGAAGTTTGCAAAGCTGACAAACCTCACATAAAATGCAACTGGTTATGATTTAGCTCGACAAATCGTTTATTGTACATATCGTTGTATTTCTCAGTACTGTCACAAGATTCTGATATAAATTATTGATACGGTTACAAATATTCTAACTAATAATTCCTACACCTGGGCGATTTTGTAACCTCCGTGTAAGGTAAAATTATTTATCACCGTAGTTCTTTTTCGCAAATTGTTAAGTTATATATACTCAGTGACATATAAACTGCACCACCTAGAAGGGGTGGGAATTTTTGACCAAATTTGGCAGGAATAGTGGAGTAGTCCAGGGAAATAGTTGATTAAAATTTGAAACCCAATCACCAAGTAGTCATGGGATTTTTGATGTTTGTGTCATTTTTTAGAGGTGGGGATAGACAAACAATTATCGAGTCATTTTTTGAATTTGTTCCACTTTTTCGGATCCCGTTCTTTAGTTTAAAGTGTTTCAAGTGTTTAACGATGCCTAGAGGAAGGAGACCTCAAGTTTACCACCAGTTGAGTGACTTTGACCGAGGGCGGATTGTTGGTTTACGAGAGGCAGGTTTTTCGTTTAGAGAAATCAGCAACCGTGTGGGACGGCACCACTCAACAATAATGCGTGTTTATCAAGCGTGGTCTGAACATGGGGTTGAACGTCGGAGAAGAGGCACTGGGGCTCAAAGACGAACCCATGAACGTCAAGATCGCCGCTTAAGACTAATGGCCTTGAGAGACCGATTCTCTACAACTAGATCAATAGCTGCTGATCAATGATTAGGTGAAAAAGGTCATCCGATAGGCTTGCGAACAGTTTATCGTCGAATAAGAACCTTTGGCTTGCTGTCTTACCGCCCACATCTTGTGCTCTCCTCACTGCTCAACATCACCAGGAACGTTTGGCCTGGTACACGGAAAGACTTCAATGGAACTTGGAGTGGCATCGAGTTGTCTTTAGTGGCGAATCGCGATTTTGTTTAGGAATGCATGATGGTCGGACGACTGTTAGACGAAGACGTGGAGAAAGGCGCAATCCTGATTTTTCGATTGCGAGGCATGTTCACCGAACTGTGGGGTTGATGGTGTGGGGTGCTATTGCTTAAGGCAGTAGGTCACCCTTGCTCTTCATTCGGGGCAGTATGACCGCCCGACGCTACATTGACGAAGTGGTAGAACCACATGTTCTTCCATATCTTCGAGGGCTGGAAGACCCACTTTTCCAGCAAGACAATGCACGACCTCACGTAGCAAGGATTTCTCTTGACTTCTTTGAAGAGGCCAATGTTAATCTTTTGCCTTGGCCGCCAAGATCTCCCGATTTGTCGCCCATTGAGCACGTGTGGGACATGATGGGTAGAAGATTGAGGAATCTACCGAACCCACCGTTGACAATACAAGCTCTACGACATGAAGTACAGGCTGCTTGGAATGCCATACCCCAAGAAGACATTGATCACCTGCTGGATAAATGCCAAGGCGGGTCAATGAGTGTATCAGAAATAGGGGCGGACCAACACATTATTAAAGAAAAATAAAAAAGATGAAGTGTTTTCTTTATCAAATTTTAATCAATTGTTACCTTAGATTAGTCCAATATTTCTGCCAAATTTGGTCCAAAAATTCCCACCCCTTCTAGGTGGTGGAGTTTATATGTCACTGAGTATATAAGTGAAGTATATTTTCAAGTGAACATTAAACTCGGATATGTTTGGGCATTAATTAAACATTTTAAACTAAGTAATATCGCTCGCTCGCGCTGCCAAAGTCAAATGTTTTTATTGTGTTGTATAGGACTGGTTTCAAGCGATGACTAAAATCAATAATTGGAGAATATGCATTTACACTCGTTGAATGACTCTACCTGGAGGAATGAACTCGTATGCTTGTATTTTTTACTGGCCATTAGTTAAATAGATTTCTGCTGTACTCTATACTGTCGACGAGTTTATTAGCGATAATCTGACGACTGGGTAATCATGTCAGAGCTGACATATAAAACTACTCCAGTTGATATTACTAATAACCTACGATCTTTGGATAAATACAGCCGTACATTCATCTCAAACATTATATTGACATTCATGTAGTGCTAATATACTCGCATCATCATTCGGTAGTTTCAGCGAATTAAACAAATTTCATTGAACTAATACCCTTAATACAATATAATTTATATGTAATATAGTTTACATACTATTTATTAACCACACGGAGAAACTACGTGTCAAGTACGTGTCAAGTCGTGGATAATTGTGAATTAAGAATTCTCTATGAACCTGCGTAGGTTGAAATTACGGAAAAATAACGTGAAAAACAAAGGCCGTTTTAATTCGAAACGAAAGTCTACATTTGCATAGCGGCTCACGCAACATATTATTCATAAAAGAGCAAATATCGTGTCATTTGCATGTTCATAGTTTTCTCGCGTTGCTTATTCCAATATGACTTTTTGCGTGGGGATTATTTCGTAACTTACGACTTCCGCAATAAAAGTGCCGTACGGTCGCGAACGTAAAAGACCAAAATAATAATCATAGATGCGAAACTTGCCAGAAAGGTATTATTGTGCAACGATAATCGTGCAAAATTCAAGACTTTTCGAGCGCAAACAGACAAATCTCTTGCATAAACACCTTCATCTGCGTATTAAGGTAGTTAAATCCGCGCAATTTGCTACAACGAACCGAGGCTGGTGCATATTTTAAGTGTAGTGAAATGGGAATAATGTTATATTAACATACCAGGAGATAATAATAGCAATTTGGTGCTTTAAGGCATAGCATTCAGGAAAGACTTTGTACAATACTGAAATCGGGGAAAACAGCGCCGAACTTTCATATTCATTAGCTGTAGCTATTAACAACATCAAGTTAGTATGGGATTACTCCAGTTAACTTTGCTAAACGTATTATTGCGTTTACTAAATTATTAAAATGTATGTTATTGCAACATATAATAATTAGACTATCCGTAACAGTGATGGGCATTTCATTTTGGTGACATAGTTCAGGTGAACAATATCACTTAAACTGACTAGTTCTTTTATCTAGTTCACTAGTTTGTTCTTCCGTTACGTGAACGACCACCGAAATAATATGATAAGTTACTATAAAGCATTCGCTTCATAAAACAAATAATAATACACACGTTGTGCAAACAAAATCTTATAAATCTTATATAAAAATAAAGATTTTTAAACGCATTAGAGTTGACATTGGTTTCGCTATCTTCAAAAAATATTCGTTAATTGAATTAATTTCAATTTCAAAGTACATCGCGTCAGCGATTCTAGTTCAGTGAATTATAATGTCAAACTAGTTCTTTTAACTCGCGTGACGAACTAGTTCTTTTGAACAGTTCTTGAATTAACCGTCACTAATCCATAATAAAGAAAATAATATTTTTTTATGTTAAAGTGTCAATAATAATAATAGGGAACACACTATGTGCATGTTGCTTATTACTACGATATATGGATTATTACTTGGCGAAAGCAGTAAACAATTTCGTTTGCTTAAATTTGCATATTCTCGGAAACGCGATGAGAAGTAAACCTTGGAAACGGTGCGCTCATTGCACCGCCTGATTCCATTAGCGCGCAGCGAGCGACCCGGTAATTAATTACACTCAAAAATTCAATTACTATAAAAATCGCTCACCCAGCAAATCGATATCCTCGACGGGAGCCTTCATAATTTTCTTCTTCATTTCGTTATGCAGGTCTATCTTGTGTTTGGCGCCGCTCACGTCGTCGGCGAAATCATTCCGGGTCAAATCCTCTTGCAGGTCGTCGAGGCGGTCGAGGAGATCGGCCGCTTGCCACGAAAACTCCTCGACCGCCAGCCGACTCTCCAGCCAGGTGTTGTGGTCGTAACTTAACGTGCCCTCTAAATCTGAGGTCAGTTGTGAGGTATCTATTATCTTCGGCAAGGCTTCCAGGCTTATCATATTTGTCTGGAATACACACGGCAATTAATTCAGCGCGCTGCACATTTAATCAGAAATTTGTTAATGAAAATAACAGATGAGATACGTTCAACCATATAAAATTGAAATATACAATATATTGAATACTATTTAGGTATTATTATAAAATCTTTTATATAATAAACTAGCAACAAAGGCCAATATGCAATTACGGGTTGGATTTTGACTCACTGACGGTGGGTGAGAAATTATAAATTGTAATGGTTTGAGGTTTGGGTCTAAATGATTCTTAAATTTACTATTTCAATATTACTTCATTTGTTATGTTTGCACTACCTTAAATATAAGATATATCATTACCGTTATGTAAATGTATCATCGTCGATGTACACGAATTAAAATTTCGCTCCAATAGATAGAAACATAATATGAATGGCTGTATTATTTTGATAGCGAAATACACACGAGTTGATTGCGTATAATAATTGGAATAAACAAATTATAAAAATTTTAACGTTTAGTTAAAAACGTGAATGTGGTTGGTTATTGAAGCTAGTTTTTAGTAATACACGTTAATACCACAGGACAACACAATTTTTACTGAATGAAAACTGTGTATTTTTTTGATTCCTTACGTGATGGAAGCTGTCAAACCAGCCCTAGTCTTATTTCATCGGGCATTTTTTTCAGAAATCACTGTTCTAATAATACAAGTCTTAGGTTTACTTAACTGAAATACTAATGAATATATTGAAAAAAGATAAATATGTGTCAATAAATAATAATTATAATTTTATCTCTTACAAATTTGTTTTTAGTGCCCATCCCTCGGTATGTAAAGGTAAAGTACATCCTTACGGTATGTACTTTGTTCAGGTGATTACTCCACGAAAACAGAGAAGAAATATAAGACAATTTTATAAAAATGCTTATAAAGCTCATTTTGGTACGGCTCTTAGTGTGTTACATAAAAAGTGAGCTCGTCATTACGTATATCCATTGTGTACCGAAAACATGGCATAGTGGATTTATAGTAAACCGAAGTCGTTAGCGTTTGGTATAACAATGGTGTGGCGTGAACGTAAAGACCATATTATAGATGGCTATTTCTGTTTGCGCAACGTTGTTTACATAACGAAGAAGAATAAAAGTGCTTTAAAATATCCTAGTAAATCGGACACTGTAATTCATCCCATTCCACTCAGTGAAGAAGTGCCTGTTCCTTAGGGGCCTGAAAATCTTGATGTAAGCAGTTCAAGCTCCAGCAGTGAAGAGCGACTGTCATCAACAGACATGGACATTCAACCTGTAAACACCTGTAAACACCCTTTGATAAAGAGTTCTTACCCCTCTTCTCACACGCTTATAAACGTGTGTTCTGTAAAAATTGCAAGTGTTTTAAGGGGGATCCTACTTTAGGAGGCCTTAAAATAGCGTTTTTGGGGGATTTTTTTTAGGACAGAAAAAAATGAGCAAGCCTAGCGAACTTTTTAGAGCATTTTAGTGTATATTTGAGCATTAAAAAAAATATATTTCGAGAAAAAAATATTTAAACGGAACCGATTTTTATGCACATTTGTGCAACACCTTTCAATTGCAGTCTACAATCGGTGGGAAAGATGTAGCTCGTAATTTTTGTCTGAAACAAAAAAAACCAAAGAAAATTGTAATTCTCATATATTCTCTTCTAAGTGAACTAAAAAAAAACCAAAATTTTGAAATTCAAGATTTTTCTCAGTTTCAAAATAAATGTGCTCTTTGCAGGAAGAGAAAATCATTTCAACTTGCAAAAAAAGTTGTTTAGAATTTTTTTTTCATTAACATTTTTAGTTCAAATAGAACAGAATGCTACTGAAGCTAACAACAGCCTTGTTTCGTTTTGATTGCTTGTCCAGTTTTCTCGCAATCACGCCCACCAGTTTATAAAAATCGTAAAAACGAAAACTCGAGAAAAGGCGCACTAAAGTTTACGATCAGAAAAATGCTAATTTTCGATTACTTACGGAATATCTCGTTATAATCCTACTATAGCTCTTTACGAATAAAAAATATTTTTGTTTCGAACGACCGATTGAACTTTTTTCAGTACATAGTTCGGAGTTATGTGACTGCGGGGAGGGGGGCGCGCTTCGGTTGTCCGAGCGTTGGTGCGTTCGTATATTTTTTGCTCGACACCTCACTGTGTTTAGTGCTGTATCTTTCAAAATATTGCGAATTAGCCGCTATAACTTTTTATACATATTCTTAGATATATTAGGCATAGATTTGAGCAATAAAATTTTTTGAACCTTCTAAAGCAGGATCCCCCTTAATGCTATGAATACCTAATATGAACCCCAAGAGTGGAGACTTTTTATTGATAATTCAAAGACAATTTTAAAGGGCGGTTGGGTTGCATAATGGAAATTTACAACATTCTGTTCCAGTATGCCATTCGATTAATTGAAAAGGATCATACGATACGTTGAGTTGTGCTAGAGTATGTAAGTTATGAGGAAAGTAAATGGAGTGTGGTGATCTAAAATTGATCTATATTGTTCTAGGCCACCAAGTTTGATTTACTACATACCAGTACTTCCTTTGTGAATGGAACTGTGGTGCTAGATCGGAGCATTGGACCAGAAATAAATTGCCACACTGGAAATTTAGTTTCTGGAGAATAAAATGTGCCCTTCTTCAATTACTCCATATCAAATTATACTTGATGAAACAATTTGTTTCAAATTTCTTGTTATAAAGTTCCCACAGAAAACTATTTTCGAGGGGCCCAGATTCGTCTTATGCAGAATGAGATTTATCATCGGTCGATGTCTGAGTTATAGAAGTCAGCATGGTTGGCATACAAACGAGTGACAAAACCTATGTTGGCAGCAAGAAGTTTGAGTCTGTAAGGAAATTGTGGAGAAAATGTGACAACATTTTATAAATCTACGGTGTTAAATTTTCTCAACAGTCATATTGTCATATTGAATACTTACAAAATCTTAGTGCAACGAATAGAGAACAAGGTAAGTGGTTTCACAAAGACATGAAATGGAATGGAAACCCGCTACCAAGGCCATCGGGATATATCCATGTTTGAAAACATACACTAGTGCTGAGCATATGAGAGCTTCGAAAAAAACATTTATTTTTCCCCAACAATGCAAAAATGTAGAAATTCGTAATTATTGACTATTTTTGACTGTTATCTTTTTTCAATATACTCATTAATTTTCAGGTAATCAAACCTGCAGAGACAGTTTTTATTTATTTGTAATATTTCACTGAAAACATAAGTATATTATTACATTTGATTTGATTTTGTATAAAAACCTAGACCGATAGAGAAAAACTGAAAACAGACTTGAATCCTGGTGGAAAATTACAAAAACACGCAGTTTTGTTTTGTACACCTGTATAATGTATCTGAACGATAGTGCAAATTTTGAATGGGTGTTCCGAAATAACACTTCGAAAGTACATATACAAAATGTAGAACCAAATATCATATGCATGAAAATATTATTCACAAATATCGTTTCAAAAATTCCCAAGCACAATTTGTAGGGTCACGACGATTGGTTGAACAAAGTGAGTCTGCCACCCACTGCAAAGAAAACAAATTCTGCCACACCATAATATTATTACCTATAATATTTTAATGACCTTTCTATACACCGACATCTTCTTCTTTAGCCTGTAATTCTACATAAAGCGAAGAGCGTGACGTACGTGGATGAACAACCGGTTACGTGGTTGATACTCTTAACCACCTTGGGTACTTTTCCTAATTTCCATACATACTCTTTATATGAACGTTTATCAACTTTCCTTATTTGAAATGAGCGGAGTGTTGATTTAAATTTAATATGTTTTAATTCGATAATTTACGATGTTTCTGTTACCACCAGTTGCGACTATTAAGATAGGCACCCCATATATATCGAAATTCTTTGTCATTTTACGTACCAAACCTTTAGTGCAGATCTATCAAATCTAGATCTCCCATAGATTGACAGATAATTTAATTACTCCAGATTTATTATCTACTGATTTCCTAATGCCCCGTTATATCGTTATATATCTATCAAGAAAAGTGTTGGTGAAAGAAAACTGCTCTGTCTGACACTTTATTTTAAATTGTTGTTAATGTGCAGCTTATGTTATCATTCTTATGCATTTATCGCGTAATCCATAATAAATTAGTATCATGTTGATAGTCACCTTTTCAATATTGAAATTTATACATGTCTTGATGAAATTTATACATGTCTTGCCCAATTTCTTTTGTTTGTTCTATTATGATTCTTACTGTACATATTTGATCTATACACTGGTGTCCTTCAACAAATTTTCATTGGTTTTCTCATAAGTTTTGGCTAGTTATTACTTTGCTACCAGCTGATAATAGACATATTATCCCTTATTTTTTTTTAAACGGGTCAAATCTTAGTATTCCTTCTGTATAATCTTCTGGCATGATCTCGAAGTCTATATTTTGTCATTAATGATATGCTACATTTACATAGCTTTCGACATCTGCTTAAATAAGTTCCCAAGTAATATTACCAATTCCGGTTGCCTTCGTATCTAACTTTCTTCCACCGTCGTAAATTCTTCATCGATTATGTTCAATCGTTGGTTCATTATTTAGTTCTCTCTATCTGCAAATGTTACCTTTAAGCTTTTCTATATCAAGAATATATATTTACGACGACAACCACCCAAACGACGAATAAGACTCAAAATTACACAAATGGCGAGGAAACGAAATAACAGTAGAACTATATTTTCAGTTCCCATCTAATTTGAAATTCAAGCTAAGAGACAACAAATTATATATTTGAACAATCGTAGGAACAAACATATATCAAGCATACATGCTGAAATGTCCAAAACATGAGACCAAAGCAATCTAGAAGACTTTTACTGCTATGATAGTGCACGTTTTCAGGCAATGTCATATTATATAAAATTACGTATGATTGGTTTTTTGTGAAATGATTTGAAGGGTTTTTATTTTTAATTAATCTCAACTGTGACATATTTTCGACTGATGCTAAGCGCTGCACCGAATATATCCACATGCGAATCACGCCAAAGATGGTGAGCTTAACATTCGTGCAGGAGGAACTTGTAAATGGGTGTGGCAGACTTAGAATGTGTATTACAATAAATATGCATATGTGACAGATAATAGATATGGAGTAGAAGCAAAGACTTTTTAGCCCTTTAGGACAATGTATTGTCACTGTAATTGATTGGTTCATTATATCATTATTTTCCATTTTGTGTTTAATTGGTGTGACATGCGAGTAGCATTCTCTTTCTTTTTCTCTCGCCCCGGGACTGACGCCCAACACAAAAAAAATTAGAACCACTTATACTGCAGCCGGTTATCGTCTGGCGTATGCCAACAAAAAAGCAGCACAAATTGCATTAAAGCTGCAGCGCCACAATATATAAAACTGGACGAGCCATAGAAGATGGAAATGGAAATGGGAAGAAAGATAATACAGTATTAGATAACGATGAAACGAGCATGGCAAGGAAGTGTTGGTGGTGGTGATAAACTGTGAATTCGAACAATAGCTTTAGATTAGAAAGGTATAGAAGGTCTACAAGAAAAGTCTATAAGAAAGGAAGAAACGAGCAAATGAAGCGAGATGTGTGGTGGATAAATAAAAGGAGATTGATGGACCAATAAGACGTACTTTACAGGGATAATATTAGGGAACTTGTGAGGATGTGATAAAGCTAGAATACTTAATAGGTGAACAAGAAAACATGATTGCAAAGTTTTGATGTATGAACGAGGAGCGAATCATTACTGGATGATGGGATACTATCAAATTTATCAATTTTGTTGCAATGGGGAAATATTAGAAAAATATAGAAGTTAAAGAAAATATAAATTTGATATCTCGTTTTTCATAAAAAAAAAACATAATTTTATATTGTGTCAATGGTAAGTAAAAAGCAAAATTAATAATTAAAAGCTTCCGCTAAATAACGATTTACGCTACATTAAAGCAATAATATGTTGGGGCGCACCGAATACACGAAAATCATTCAAATTCGCCATAGTTGTAGACGCACCTCAAATTTGTACTTGTGAGATCCAAGCGACGTCCTCTGCTTCTGCCAGAAGTTGTCCGGCTTGACAATGAGCGCTTGGTGAACGGCACCAGGTGGGAAATTCTCGTGTAGAGCTTTCAGGATCGGTTTGACGGTGGACCAAGTGGCGCCTCTCATATCGACTAGGACCGTAAAACCCAATCCTCGCGCATCGTCGCTGTAACAAACGGGGAAATTAGATTTTCTGAGGAGCAGTAACAGATTAGGTAATAAATTGGCAGACGCCCCACGCAACCCTTTCCTGCGCCGCACCTCGCCGCCTGGGAGTTCATTTATTAGGCGGAATTTCAATCGCTTCGGTTTTCAATTACAAATTCTTGTCTCTGTGCGTATGCGACGCGACAGGCAATTTGCGTTTTATACGAAACAGTTCCGTTTCTATTAGCTCCTCGTTCACTGCTGTACTACGACATGTGTGGAAAATGTAGATTAAAAAGGTCAATTTTAATGACACATCAATGTTTTGAATGTGTTCGGTGAATTACCACAACCGAGCTATTTTAGGAATTTTGTTTAAATGCATGAATATGTAACGCCGAATTGGCTGGATTTTAAAATTGTTTTATTGGGAAAATGGATATTATTCAATTAATTTTCGTAAAAAGCAAAAACAATTAATTTACACCTGCGATTTGACATTCTATTGAGTAAAAGAACTTGAATATTATGTAAAAAACAGGGTGTGCACAATAAAAGATCAACGATCATCACAGCTAATGATTCATACTTGGAAGGTCTTCTTTTAGCCGAGATTTCAATGGAGATGTTGGTCTTTAAACATTAAGGACAAAACCTGATGACTGTGTTCCTCGGCGTGTGGTAAAATAATATATCATCACATATGACATATTGATATTCTTGTATACAAGCGATGGTCGAGGAATCCACTTTGCTCTCACGTAAGTGAGTATAAAAATTTATTATGCTACGTTTATGCACATTTGCATTTTCTATCAAAACTATGTTTATGCTTCAAGCTAATTAATAAAGACGACACCACTGGTAATTAAACTATGTTACCAACGATTAATGTTATTCCCCATTAACTAGTCATTCAAATGACGTAAATTTTATATAATGGTCTAATGGTCTAATGGTCTTAATGGTCTATAACCATAACTCTAAAAGGATCCGGTGGCTACTTGTCTTAGATTTTCCCAGTTTTCTTGTACCCTTCACAGTAAATGATGGCGTAGTTTCAAACACAAAATTACTATCGATTTGTTTACTGTCAACCTCAGATACAAATAGGATAGACTGGTTAAATTTTGTCAGGTGTAATAATATGCAATTTTTACCCAAACTAGACGTCTTAAGGTTTTGATGCACAGGTTAAGTTGAGTTGTGTCGTATAATAGGTATTTGTACTTCATAATTTCAAATTGTGGTCGTTGACGAAACACGATTCAATTTTTTGGTTGTACTGGACAATTTGCCATTTTAAATTAACTTTATTTCAGCGTTGAATTAACCATTTGCGATCGTCGTATTTATTTTCAGGATGTACTTTTAATCCACTTCGCTACTTAATTAAACGAATTTTCCATTTTAGCTCGCATTATTCTGCTAAATATTGTACAGCTCCATTCAAAAATTGTACACAGTTGTTTAATATGCCATGAAAACGCGCAAATATTTCACGAAGAAATTATCATTATTATTACTATACTATATTATTGGCACGGTTATGGGTGACCACCGTTATTTTTAATAGTAAAAATTGCAATTTTATAATAAGTTGGTTGGCGTTGAAAAATAATTGTTAACTAACAAATTTAAATAAATATAGCTACCTAGATAGTAATGTTTGCTAATTTCATATAAATCTTCAGAATTTCTTGTTAAATTAAAACGTGTGAAGCTTTTCCGTGAATGTTCAGAAATTATTGTTATTACAATTTCGATGAAAGTTAGAGTTTTATTTATTTATTTTAGTATTAAATTAAGCCTAATTCTTTCATATTTCGAGATAATGAACAGCCGAATTGCTGAGTATTCAAATAGAGCTTTATTCATGTCATACCCAGATAGACTCGATAAGCTATTGTGCGCAAACATTTTTCGTGAAAAGGGTTAACCATGTACTTGTTATGTTTTAAAAATTAGAAAGATGTTGAGGTGAATTTGTAAAACATCATTCTTTATCGTTCCCACCCGTGAATTTGGTGATATTTACTGAATTTTCTTGCGCCAAACAACACAATAATCTATATGCATGTAGCCGT
This sequence comes from Geotrupes spiniger, assembly GCA_959613385.1. Taxonomy (NCBI): domain Eukaryota; kingdom Metazoa; phylum Arthropoda; class Insecta; order Coleoptera; family Geotrupidae; genus Geotrupes; species Geotrupes spiniger. The sequence continues at coordinate 19,787,567 of OY390736.1, read as the reverse complement.
GCCACCGCGTTCACTACTGCACCAGCCGCAACCAAACCAGTGTGCCGAAATCTAAGTGTAAGAAAATTCAGTGCTGGATGATTAATATGTATTATAATATAACATAAAATACTGATAATTAAAGTTACCCATTTATTTGAATGAACAAAACGCAGAGGTAAATTACACTTAAACATATTAATTAATATCAGTCACTAATTATACTATAACGATATAAATTAAACTTCACTATTATTAATATTTAGCTCTATATTTGTCAACGCACCGATAAATTACTCAACTATTTGCAGCAGGTTTTCTTTTCATACAAAAGATTTGTGGCCACACTGAATCAACGATCTATTAACCCTTATGTGCACACCCAACTTGTGCCACGTTGTTACACACCCGGGGTACCCACCACTGGTTTTTCTCGATTCCTGAATTTTCATACGAACGGAATCGTTTGGAATCAATTTACTTCATTAAGATAAGATATTTAAAAGTAGTTTTCGTCGTTCGGTTTAGGCCACAGGCTGGTCTTTCCACTATTCCTGTGAGACATGCTCAACCTGGAGACATACAGGCAGGAAGAAAATTATAGGTTCTTGTTACATATGAACCCATTTTTCGTAAATTGATTCTAACCCTACAATTATGGCGATTAAATTTGACTGTAAAATATGACTGTTCTAAAAATATGGCTTAGGCAGGCGGGCGTTTGCGGAATTTTTTTCAGCAGGGACAAAAGGCTCGAAGAAAAAATGTTTCATGAATTATTAGAAATTAATTATATAAGAAAAACATTACGTGTGGCAGAATTTGGGAAATTAAATATATATATATATATATATATATATATATATATATATATAATTTACACGAAAGATGGTCTAATCTTACACCTCAATGGTGTAGTGAACATTAATTAAAACAGGTCCATGAAGACTAAATGGTGGATCGCTAGACAATATTGTTGCTGGGTTATTATCCTTCGTCAGTAGCGATTACCAAGAACCTTAGTTGTTGAAATACCTTTACTTTTGAAAAAAAAATCAAAATATACTTGCTCCGACCCTGACAACTAAAACGAAATATTTTTCGGTTAAAATTATTTTATTACATTTTCAATTGCCAGATAAATCAATTAGCAATAAGTTCTTTTCATAAAACTCCATTTTTATATATTTCATATTAATTATAAATAACGTAAATGTACTAATTATCAAAGGTATTACAAGTGACAAAAAAACAATAACAAATGGTAAATTACAAGCGACGATTTATTCCATTCATAAACCGAGTGTGGTGTGAGTATACTCAAGTTGAATGAAATAAATCTCGACGATTCTCAGAACAGTTCAAAAAAAGCCACGACCTTGACCGTAGTAAAATTTGTAGTAAAATTAAAAAAAAGTTTTTTATATGACGGTGGACGGAGCTATTAATAGAACCATGCGAACACATAAACATGAATGAAATTTTTGTCGACGATTCGTGGAATAGTTTTTCTTAGTAAAAAAACGACCGTGACGACCTTGCCCGGGTATTACATTTGTAGTAAATATTCAACGAGGGTCGACAGCAGTGCCGGGTGACCTATTATACGGTCATTATTTTCTCGCGAGTATAATTATGAATGAAATTAAATTCGACGTTTCGTGGAATAGTTTTTTCTTAGCAAAAAGACGACCTTCACCGGTCTTGTAGTAAACATTCAACGAGGGGCGACGGCAGTACCATGTGACCTATTAATAGGACATTATTTTCGTGGGAACATATAGACATGAATAAAATCAATATCAACGCTTCGTGGAATCGTTATTTCTTAGCAAAAAACGACCTTGACCGACCTTGTAGAAAACATTGAACAAGGGACGACTGCACCAGCTGACCTATTGATAGGTCATTATTTTCGTGCGTGTATAAATATGAATGAAATCAATCTCGACGATTCGTGGAACAGTTTTTTCTTAGTGAAAAGACGACCTAGTCCGGGCGCAGCCCAAGCTGATCTATTAATAGAACGCATTTTGTTCGTGTGAATATGAAATCATGAATGAAATTAATTTCGACGATTCCTGGAATTAGGAAGTCAGGAATGTCGATTATTTTAATCGACGCAAGATCCATAATGAAGTTATGGATGAACTAAAAAAGGTTACGATCAGTGTCAATTTATAATTTTCAATCGAAATAGTGGAGCACAAACTATTTAATTTAGTTAAGTAGTGTTAGTATTTGTATAATTTTTTTGTTTATTTTAACACTGCGTTTTTTTTTGGTTTGCTTCGAATCATTGGCTATTTATTTATTTTGGTCTCAGTTTTTCCCAGGACTTTACGCGTTGTTGTTGTTGTTCGAACTCGCGGAGTTATTCGATGTATTTATTTTAAACTTCTTGCATTTAATGCGTTTACTTTTTAATGTTGGGCTTTGGTGCTTTTTCTATTCGTTGTTTGTTTGTCTCCACTTCGTTCATTGCTATTTTGTTTGCCCACTCAGTGTCGTATTTTTGTATTGCTTTCTGTTGCTCATTAACTTGCTTATTATTCTGTAGCAAAGGCGGTTGTTTCATGTGTTACTTTTTTCTAGGAGTGCACTTGATATTGTATGAAATTAATATATTTGGCAGCGACTTTTGTGAAAATGCAATAAATCCGTCATACGAGAGGAGATTATTTAGCGTCCCTGATATAGTAGGCGTTAGTGACGATTAATCAATTTGACACATTAAAGTATTAATCATTTGTTGTTACGTTGGTTCAATTGTATTTTATACAGTCACCTGTTATCTGTTCAAATAATTTAGACTTTAAGTAGGCAAGTTTAGAGAAAATTAAAAAATGGAAAAATCAGAGGTTCGTGCAATTATAAAATACTTGCAAAAGAAAGGGTTGTCGCCAAAAGACATTCATGAAGACATTCGTTGGTGTACTAGGTGAGGGTGCTGTTTCTTACCAAGTGGTGAACAATATGTCTCGAGAATTTAAACTGGGAAGACAAACATGTGAACATGCGAAGGGTGCTGGACGACGAGTAACTGTCACTACGCAAGAAAATGATAATCGTATACACGATATGGGAATGGCAGACTGACGACTGGCGACTGACCATTCGCCTGATAGCTGACATTACGAATTTTTCTTATGATACTATAGAAAATATTTTAACAATTATTTAGGGGCCAAAAAAGTTGTTTGCACGTTGGGTCGCACGAATGTTGACACCTGGTCAGAAACGTTCTAGAGTATTGTATTCTGAAGCTAGTTTGGCAAAGTTCAAAGCAGATCCGATGAATTGCGTTTTCGATCCTGAATCGAAGCAACAAAGAATGGAGTGGTATCGTCGAGGTTCTCCGCCACCGCAAATTTCGAGTTTTTCCATCCGTGGTAAAGTTATGGCCACAATTTTTTGGGTCGCAGACGGAATTTTGATGACTGATTTTTTTGGACCGTGGACATACAATAGCAGTCTCATACTATGTCAACTTAATTTCAAGATTGCTCGATCGTGTCAAAGAAAAAAGGAAAAATGAAAAAGGCAAATTGGGCAAAGGAATTCTGTTTCATCAAGACAACGATCCTATCCACACAAGCCATGTGCACGAGCATGAGCACATGAGCGCTATTCTGAACGCAGGATTTGAATTGTTTGAATATTCCGCATATTCAGCAGATCTGGCCCCTAGTGATTTCTTTTTATTCAAAATTAAAAGACTATCTTCAGGGGACCAGATATTACGACGATAATGAAGTGATGACGGTCCTAAACGACGAAGAGCAAGCGAAAGATTTTTCCAGAGAAATCAAAAGTTTGGATCATCGTTAGACCAAATGCATCGACGTTCAGGGATATTATGTAGAAAAATAAACGTTTAATATTTCTTCAAATTGTTTCCTTCTATGTTAGGAACTGTAAATACTGATCTCCCCTCGTATCATTCTACCACCATTGGAGCAACGTCGGTACTAACTGAAGTAATGTTATACACATAAATTAACTTCTCTTTAAAAAAAATCTTATAGACGAAACATCAATTCTTATTTAATGTTTGTTATGAATTTATTGTCAAATAATAATTCTTATTATTATTATTGCTGTAAATGTATACAAAATTTATATTTGTCTCAAGTTGGTCCTTATTACAAAATTGGACAGGACTGATACTACAATAATTGATGTTGTTGTAGTTGATGTAATCAAATCTAATTAGTAATTGTAAATTACAAGAAAACATTTTATGTAATAATATCACCAGTCAAGCAACTATATTGATTTTAAATCTTATAGACGAAACATCAATTCTTATTTAATGTTTGTTATGAATTTATTGTCAAATAATAATTCTTGGCACATTTTCTCTTTTTTTATGAATCATTATAATCATTATAATGAACGGCATACCGCAACTTACCTACAACGTACTTACGTATAGTACGTTGTAGGTTGTACCCTAGGAACGAATCGAATGAACGCCCGACCTTTCGTTTATACGCGGAACCCGTAGCTGACTGCATCCCGACAGGGTGCTTCACACGCGTTAGCAGTTCTTGACGTTTCACATGTTTTTGTCTTTCTATCCAGTAGTTCCCCAAGGGCCACAACTCACCAAATTCTTACATTTTAGACCATCATGTGTCATCCAGAGAAGTCTCAATACTGAACTGGTTTTCCACTTCGTGAACTTCGCTTCTCAGTGACAATTTTAGACGTCATTTTTTACAGAAAATCATTAGCTCTCATTCGATAGTAAAATAAACTCAATAAGTAAAACAGGGGCATTTTTCTAATTTGCAGTCGACTACGAGATAACATAAATCTTTAACATGTTTGAAATGGTTTTTAAATATCGAGTGTCTTCTGATTGCATTCAAGTTGTACATTAAATTAAAAATGAAAAAATATTGCTGTAAATGTATACAAAATTTATATTTGTCTCAAGTTGGTCCTTATTACAAAATTGGACAGGACTGATATTACAATAATTGATGTTGTTGTAGTTGATGTAATCAAATCTAATTAGTAATTGTAAATTACAAGAAAACATTTTATGTAATATTATCACCAGTCAAGCAACTATATTGATTTTAAAACAAGCAGCCTTTGATAGTAAAATTTACACGGATCAAGAGAAAGACTACCAGTAATATCGCAAGGCATCAGACCATTTAAGTGGCAATAACACATCACAAACCAATTCAAAATATTTTCAAACAACACTTAGCATAGAGAAAAACGGTAAAATAACTCAAGGGCGTCTATCTTATAAACGCCCTTGTCGCTTCCGACCAACTAAAAATAACGGTGCAATTACGATAGCGATCAAAATCGATTTTTGCAATCCCGTCTGCGACCATAACATTAAACGTTCTGCATGAGTGATAAAGCCTATTCGTAAGCACTCCGGATGTGTCTAATATTCTACGAATTCGTTAAGTGTCCTGATCTAATCTTCAGATTTAGAAGTTAATTTAATTTTATTACTATGAATCTACAGGAAATGTGAAGATAAATGTGTGTTACATTAGTACTCAGTGCCCTGGTTAATTGAAAACACAAGAAAATAAATAACCAGACGGAAAATTGGATTAAATGCTGGAGATTGTGAAGGAAATAAACAGATATCATGACACAGAAGGACATCGCAGAATAAATTCAAGTAATCAATATGTACAGAATAGAGCTACAAAACTTATAAATCCTCGACGAAAGAGCATTAAAAAATCTGCAGTGGTGCTTACTGAACTTATACTTGTTATACTACATTTTTCGGAAAACTTTTCTAATGAAAGTTGTTTTATTATCAATAACACATATCGTGTTGGAATATTTTCATGATTACTATACTTCCTTATACATAAAGTATAAGAAAGTAAAAAAATACGATTGCAACGTGGAATGTTGAAGGTACATGTGGAGCATTTTAGAAGCGCTGAATAATATAAAAAGAAATAATTAGCAACTATCAAAAAGAAGCAATTGGCACTGAACTTACGAATATTTATTTATTTGTTTATTTACATTAGGATACAAACAGAATAAATCCAAAAACAGTATCACCTACTTAACTATATAAATGTTGTAACAAAGATTGCATTTCCAACAATATTAAATACATGTAACTAAATTAAACTAAACATAGTAATAAGAATAAAAACAACAACAATAAGATAGTAAACATCAGCAACGCATATAGATAAAATAAAAATTAATTGACATAAAAAATTGAGAAAAAAAGAGAGATAAGTAAAAACAGTGATCAGTAGTGGGTATTGAATTTTAAACAACTTTTTAAAACTTTTAAAAGCAAAACGAGGATGGCAACAGACTTTTTGACACAAAAGAAGTACAAAAATAAATTTTAATCTCGCATTGAACAAAATTTACGCCATAAGGTTAAAATGGAACAAACGAAACGACAGTACACATGCTCCAACCATATTTTATGAAACACTTGCAGATGTATAGGAGAATCTATCTAAATGTGAACACAAAATAGTGTTAGTGAGAATACAATGACAAGGAATACGAACGAATAACTGGAAGGCATAGTAAACATGATATTTTAAATGACAAAGGACAAAGATTAATAAACTTAGTAATGAAAAGGATTATGATTGTGAGAAGTACACAACTACAGAGGATGGAAATACATAGAGGAAGTTCGCAGGGTGAGCAGAAATTACTCAACATTATAATAAAAATAATAATAGTAATAAAGTATAAAAATTGATTGAATCAGCCAGACAAGAGAAAGACAATAAAGAAAATAATGTACCAGGCAAGATTGTACGAATATACTAAAAGACAACACTACCTGAAACAGATTTCAAGAAAATATAAGAAATAGATGAACAGATGAAACAGATGAAGTAAATTATAAATTAAAGCTACTGGATCAACAAGGAGTGTCAGAAAATTGCAGAAGAAAAGAAAACACTGAGACAACTCGTACTAATTAATCAAAATGAAGCAACTATACAGCGATATAGGTGGAAAAGAAGTGAACTGGAAAGAATCTGTAGAATGAAAAAAGATATACAGCGAAGATAAGTTAAAAGAAAGATTTCAAAGGAAAGAACTGAAATATGCATAAGTTAAGAAAATAGGAGAAAAATAGAAATAACTATTTCAAAAATTAAACAAAGGAGAGGCAAAACTAGAACAGAACCAGTAACAGTATACACATATGGATAATGAGATAGTAGCGAAACCAATAGAGGAAGAAATATATACAGCTTTTAGCAGGTCTTTTAGGCAGATTTGTTATTTGTCTCCATCTTCCTATTTCTTGCTTTGGATACCCAGTTCTCTATACCCTTTTCCTTTATGTCTACCATGACCAACTCCCTCCACTTTTCCTAGGTCTTCATCTTCTCTTCTTGTACGCTGGTACTATTCAAGCTATTTCCTTTCCTGTCCTCTCGTCTGTCAATCTTTCCATGTGACTTAACCACTGCATTATTCTTGCTTGTCACTGAGAAGATTGTCCCTGAAGATCTCATAAATCTCTTCATTTGACCTTCTTAGATATTCCTCTTCCGGTTTCTTTTCGCCCAGAATCCTTCTAATTATCTTCCTTTTCCATCTCCTAAGTGTTTCCTGTACTTTCCGCTTTAGCACTCATGTCTGGCACCCATACGTTGCTGTTGGACTCAGTATTTTTCTTCATTACACTTGTTCGTTGTTCTTGCCGCCAGATACACAAACTACCCTACTTCTTCAAATTGAATTTTGCCCAACGGTGTATTCACTTCTATTTGTGTCCTGCGCTCCTCCTATTCTCATCAGTTTGCTTTTTTTATTTATTTGGAATACCATCTTATACTATTTTCATTATTGCTTCATCGAGTTGTGCTTCATTTCTACTTACAGTGACCTCGTCATCTGCATAGCCTATCACTTGGTGACATTCGTAGTGTATGTGTCCCTCTAATGTGGCTCTCTCTAATATTTTTTTCAAGTACCATGTTAAATAATGATATGAAGAGGGTCTCCTTGGCCGGTTTTCAAGTCCTTCGACATTTGTCTTTTAAACCTTACCTTACTTGTGGTTTTCTTTAGTTCACGAATTTTCTCAACTTCGTGGGTATGCCGACTTCTTCCAATATTTCCACCAGTCTCCTTCTTTTTATTGAATCGTATGTCTTAAAATCTATAAACATTACGACTGCTGGAAATTTGTACTTGTAATAGGTTGTTGGTATAACATAAACATTTTATCAGTTATGCAGCTGCCTATCCTGTATCCTGCTTGGTATTTGCCTATCTACAGTGGTTCCATTATTTATTCGTTTTATTTTTACTAGCGTTGCTACCGTATTGCCACGTCTAACAGTCATGTCCTTCTGTAATTATTACATTATGTTTCATCTCATTTTTTAAAGATTGGTATTATTTACAGTATTAATTCGAATATTTGTTGTTTTAGGTCCTCTCCGACGTATTTTATATTCTCTACATTTATTTCGTTCTGTCCTGAGCTTTTGTTGTTCTTGAGCTTCCGTATGATTTCGTTTATTTCTTTCTTTATTGGATCTGCGAATTGGTAGTTGACCTCCCCACGTGCTCTTCTATGTCTTCATTTAATATCTCGTGGAAATATTATCTCCACCTTTCTCTGATTTTCTCACCCACCCTCCACAAGTTATAAAGAAGTGGCACAAATACTACGAAGTGTCTAACGAGATTTCGCGAGTATTGAACAAACATACCTAATTTTCGCATCAAAGTAAAGTCTCACATGACACATTTACAAAATTTGATTTCAGACAAACTTACTGTAGAATAAATCGCGAAAATATGTATAAGGCATTAATTAAATAAACTAGCAATACCAAAAATAGTGATACGACTGGCGAAAGTTACAGTAGAATTGTCAAAAATGGAAAAAACATGAAATGGCAATACATTTTAGGAATTTGATATCAATAGAGAACTATCCACAGTGCTTGTCAGTTTGGTACTAGAAAAAATAATAGAGTAGCAGGCTAAAAACTCAAGGAACAATATTTAAATAGGAACACCAGAGTCTTGCTATTGCAGGCGACTAACATTAATACCAAACTACAGAAAATACCAAAATTATTGGAAGATGAAGCGGCCGAATTTGGAATTAGTATCAAAGAAAAAAATTACATGGTAATGGGACAACGGGAGAGAACAGAACGCCCGACAGTGGTAGCAAATAAGGCAAACAATATACTTTCGAAAGATTTAGAGAATTCATATACTTAGGAGTAAAAATGAGGCAAGTAATCCAGGCTAAAATATTGAGGTAAAATCGGAAGTATATGACATTAACGACATCAAACTATGAATCATAAGCAGCAAGAATAAGAATCTGTGCAACAGCAATTCGACCAATATCGTACGCTTGTGAAACGTGACTGTGACGAACGAATGAATAGAGAAAGAACGCGAACGATTATACTATACAGAAACCTAATTACTAAAAAATAAAAGGTATCCCAAGAAAAATATGGATAAATAAAGTACTGGAGAACTTAGGAATAATTTATGGCACATATTGGAAAGAGAAGGCAGGAAACAGAAGAGAATGGAGGAAAATCTTAGAATGGAAAAGGTCTATTATATTTTAGGAATAAAGTTATGCTAATAGGAGACAAAAAATATTTTTTTCTTTTGGTTAATAGGCATAGATGCCATTGTGCAGAAAAAGTAAGAAACCGGTTGAAGACAAACACATATAATATCGTAACAATATTTAAACCAAATGGTATATTTGAAGATGGTGTAATTGTTTTGAAAATATATAACCACAGGATAGTCATAAACAGATTTATCATCGGCATAAATAAATATATCTGGACAGTACAAAAAATTATGTAAATAAAATTCTAAATGGAAATGACTGCCCGCTACCTCTTACACCGAGACTGTTTATCTTTATTTTCAATACACGAAATTCAGAATTATTTATTTCCTATTGCAACGATTGGGTGCACCGTTCATCGAATTTTATCTCTAAAGTAAACTAGTTACGCTTCAATGCAATTCCGGTTAACTACAAAATAACTACAAAAGTTACGGCGCAAGTCAAAAGCGACTTTTGCATTTCCGATCGCTGCAACAAACATTACGTACATTATGGTTGATAAAATCCCTAAAAGGAAATTTGCACAACCTGGCGTGTCTCATATCTATTGGTGAAAAGGGAAAAAACACAACCGTACTGAATTTGAAATTTTTGTGAGCTCATGTGCAAGAAATACGACCGAAGTTGTTTGAGATGTTTACCGACGTGTGTTTTAATAGATTCTTTGATACGTGGTGCTGAAATTCAAGAAAGGCGGCGACCGTAAACGAAGATCAAACGTATTCCAGAAAATGCTCCCTACATTCAATCATTAATATTATTACTAAGAAGTATATGCTACGACTTTGCATAAGATTTTTAATATTAATATCACATTATACTTCAGTGTATTTACTACAAAATACAGTAACTAAAATTATATTCAGATATTTAATCGTATCGGTCGAAGTTATTGGGCCAACGTTTCGGAAAAAAATGCAGTATCATTTGCTCGTTAAAATAAAGGGGAAAAAAATACAAAAATAATTTTGCGCTAATTGCACACTGTGTATGATACACTTTAAAAAAACGACCGCGTATCCATCTAATCGTATCATGCCTGCGGACCTTGTTAATTAATGTTCATAGTATTTTTTGATGCATGATTTTACCATCAATATGGTAATTTTAGGATCGCTAGTATTTTACTTTGATTAGTTAATAAAATTATTTATGGTATAAATCATTTTGTGAAATACATGAGATAATTACATGCTATAGCACATTTCTCGTAGTAATCACCTTTCGAAACACAAAATTTATTATGCTGACAATTTAATATAACATGTATATGCCATAAGTAATGGAATATCGAATATTTTATCCATTACTCGAAGCGCTGATTTAATTAGATATCAGGCGCAGAAGCGTCATGTGAAATATTTATGTTTAACAACCCCAATAAATAAAACATAGCTACGTAATGTGTTAATTTTAATCCTAAACTGGCACAAATTTATAGCCGACGCATCGGAAATGGCAGACACAATTTAATTTCAGTGAATCCATGGATTATCCCCCGGAGTACTCGATAAAACCAATGCGCGTATGTTATCATCGGCGCGGAAATTTCTGGATGAATTTCTATTTCTAACTTCGAGGGTTTCCTATACGAGTACATAATATAGCTTGTTCGCTGGGGAAGCGCGTGCAAATATATATTTGCACCGGGAATTCAGCTCCATTAAATATTTGAAAACAGAATTAGTAGAAGGATAAAAGCAGCGATAGAAGGCGGATAGCAGGTGGCATTTGCAAACTATCAAATAATTTATGAAGAATCCCCTACATATAAAATGAAATTGTTAGACTTATTTTTTTACTTGATTTTAAGTTTGACTTTGATTTAACAAACAATTATTTAAATTAAGGATCAATACATGTGTTATTAATGAAAATAATACTTCTATTTTTAAACTGGGTAATGAAAGATTAATTAATTGGTTTGTTTAATTAATTTAATGTTTTCATTCAATCACGTATTTACTCACATTTATAAATGCATAAATTGCACCGTCAACATTAATTAGCATAATTAAATAGGCATACCTATTCATTTATAGTAAGTAAGTGGGCACTAGTGATATGTTTAACTTTTCATGTTTCATTTCTTTCTAATTAAATTAGTTAAGTTAAATTAGTTAACTTTTCGTTTGTTGTCTTTACACATTTAATTTCAACTTCAGCATGAAATAAATTTCTGATCCCCGCAAATTCAAGTTTCAAAACAAATTCCGCCGCAATAGCTAAAAACTGGGTTCCTTTATGTTGTCAAAATTCGAAATTTAAATTGGCTTATTGGTTATTTGCTCCAGCACGGCGCGTAGTTCGTTCCCCTCCAGTAGAAAATGCCGTATGAATGATTTTCGACGTTTCCTGCTTCATAATTCCATTTTGACGAATAAAATGAAATCCACTATGATCTTGCATAAAAATGCCGATAAAGAGGTAAGGGGCAAATCGCTTCCAGAACATTGATTCTTGCGGCCCTGGCAATGAAACCATCACGACAATGCGGGGAAATGGGGTTTGATTTTTAAATTTTTATTTCGCACTTCTTCGCAGTAAAACTGAAACTATCTGCGAGTTTTATGTCTCGGCAGTTACGCCGTCGTCGATATTCGTTCACCGTCCGCAAGTACTTCCGAAGTGGAAGAGCACTCAAATTTAAAACGAAAAATAACACCGGGCATTGTGAAATGTCGTAAAGTATCTACCATGATTTGCTTCCATTGTGGAATGCTATTTTTGTATTTGTCAAATCAAGTGTATAATAAAATACAAAATGTGACATTTTCATACGCGAATGTGAATGGCATATAAACATTTATTTCTTACATATGTTATACATTTTCGTTGACATATCGAAATTGTAGGTGCTACGTGGGAAAAAATGCATAAAAGCTGTTGTCTGTAAACTTAAACAGATTTTAATTCTTCCCGAAGTTGCTGAAATATAAACATTATTTCTATGCGATAAAAATACGAGTTCACATAACACGCAATGATAGCTGACCCACTTCGTAAAGTTTTCACCACCTGTGCAACTGGCGTAATACGCTTTGATGCAGAATCTTCGTGAGAAATAGCAACTCAGCGCATTGACAAGGATGCAGCCTCACAGATGTATATGGTAGGTACTATTTACGGTATAATTCCACGACTTAGCGATGTGTGCACATGTCTACTAACCGACCTGTCACTTCTGAAATCAAAGTTCACATCATAAATACTATTGTCCACATTGGCATGTGCTAGTTTTCTTTGTGGATATCACTGAAAGTTCTCTATTTTGACTCTTGGCGCGTATAGATTTACTGACATTTACTGAATAATTAAAAATATTACATGACGTCTTGTTCTTAAATTTATATGCTACTTTACTTGATATATACATAATGGGTTTTTCTAACAAACAAAAAACCAACCAACGTTCTGCCAAATAACATTTACTTTATTTTCATTGATATAGACGAAAGCAGAATATTGCCATGTGCTGTTTTAAGGGTTTCGACTCGGTCAATTCTAGCCAGGCTAGGATGCAATTGAGTGGTGATATATTAGAGATGCCATCGTTTCCAAAAATGTTGCAGCAATTGCTGAAACCAAATTAGTAATTTGATGAAACTCTCTGAGACACAATGGTTTCGGTATCAATCAGGATATGAACGGATATAAAAGTTCAGCAATCTAGCGGTTGAGAGGGGAGGGTGAAGAAAATGAATTTTACATTATACATTACATTGAGAATTATTACGAACGAAGATGTGGAGAACGTGAAGAAATACCTTTTTATTCAAGACTCGGCCGATACTGAAATTAATTTCTTATATTTGCGAAAGAAATGAATACGTAAAAACATCTTATAGAATTGTACATCTTTTGTTGGCCAGAAATTTTCCTTAATATTAGGTATATACCTGCGTGAAGGGAGATAAACTGTTCTTGCTCATAAAGTAATTTTGGAAGGTTTCTATAACCAGATTATCAAATTTTCTTTATCAAATAGAAAATTTAGACCACACACCAACACGCAGTATCATGATAACAACGGAATAAGGCTTAAACCACGATTAGTAGGATAAAATGATTGCTTTGTTATTTGGAGTTTCAATTCTGCACCGAATGATCCAAATTACGAGCGTTTTAAAAGACATTTTTGGTATTCTTATTTATGATTAAACCTTAGATAAGATACAGTTTCATTTTCAAGTAGACGAATCCACTTTCTTTGAAAATGAATAATTTGCGTATTTCTGCAATTCTACAGAGATAAGCTAGAAAGCATGAGGGCAAAATGATTTGGATTGGTAGACTTTTTTTGCTGAATTCAATCAAAATGGTCAAGAACAGCGTATTCTGATGACAACAATTCTTTGAATGAACTTCCTGATTACATACATACGGGTGCATACGAGGAAACACAAACTTATTTACCATTTTTCATCGAAAAAATATTGATGCACCGCATAACGCATGCCCTCAGCGACCAAACGAGAATGAAGCACCTTACGCCACAACACTCGACGTAACTTGAGCAAAGGTCCTCCGCAAAAGAGATCGAACATTCGAGTCCCGAAACAAAGAATTTTCTAAATGCCAGGCCGACGCTGTTAGAGGAATGTACGAAACTATAGCATAGTTCGCGGGTGCATCGCAAAAATGGAACGTACCACATTGCCATGCAGGTTAAAATGTAGAAACCATTTCGACTACTAATGACTGAAAATGTCAAAAATTGCCAAAGTACCTCAATTTACATATAATGATTATATCATCATCTTTACACATGGCCTAGCTGAGCTTGAGCTAAAGTTTAACGATCCGTACCAACCAGCCCTTGCTGCCACCACCAGTAAATAATAAATAATTTTACGAGCTAGCTTACTTTTTTAGTCTAACCTAATTTGTAATAGATTATTTTGTTCATTTCCCAAATAATAAGCTAAGCTGTTTAGCTGATAATTAATCAGAGATTTTATACTGTCGATTCACGTTAATATTAATACTACCAACTCTGTCTGGCTACTACAGTCTATTGCACATAGCACAGCATAGCACTAGAACGTAACGTAACTAGGTTTACTAATTCCAGTAAAAATCGTGATTGTAGGAAAATCATGTCCGATTTTGTTGTAAACAAAATAAATAGAAACTTCAAAAATCTCGTACATACAATTATTTTATAACAATATGTTATGGAGTAGAAGAGAACAAGTGACATGATCGATGAAAAACACGTAAATATGTAAATCGATGATCGAGAGCAATGCATAAAATTGCATATTAATTGTATGGAATGTCAGATTCATACACAACACTGGTAGAATACTAGAAAAAGGCAATAGATATTGCGCCTTTAATAAGTGACAGCCGAACGTCTACATGGCGGTAATACTCACACACATACTTCTTATCAGTCATGCTTGCATTACTTGATGAAGCTAGAGCGAATGTATGTGTGGTGGTCTGATTAGCCCTAGAGAGCGAAGCAGCTGTCATCACCTCAATACATTTACTGAAATTTACTTTCTTCAGGAAAGATTGAAGAGTTGTTCGCTGTTTGCCCATAGCAAGTGATGTGCTTTGAAGAAGAAATTCACGATTTTGCAAAACAAAAGTTGAATGAATAACTATTGTGGACAACGCGGGATCCGGCGTGCCCCCGAGCCCCGTAAGTGAACTCTATCTGACGTATTGGCTTGTAAAAGGTGACATGTATATTTTCATGCGGTGCTGCTTTGATATGTTCGTCTCTATTCTCTCTTTTCATACAGCAACACTAATCAGCCATCATTGATACATCCCGATGGCCATGGTAGCGGGTTTCCATTGTTTTAATGCCTTTGTGAAACCGCTCACCTTGCACCACGATATTCAGGAAATTAATCAATATAGCTGTTGAGAAAATTAACTTTAACACATTTCTAAAATGTTGTAACATTTCCTCCATAATTCCGTTACAGTTCTCAGAATTTTTGTTACCAACACAGTTTTCTGTCACCCATTTATATGTCAACCATGCTGACTTCTTTAACTGGAACATCGACTGAGGAAAGTGCACGATAAGCTGACGAATCTGGAGTCCCTCGAAAATACCTACTATCTTAACTTCAGTTTTGAGAACTTTGTAACAAGAAATTTGAAACCATCAATGGCCTCATTCCGACCAGTTATAAATTGAGTCATCAAGCCTAATTTGAAATGGAGTGGTGGAAGAAGGATATTAGATGGAGAAACCAATACTTCATTTTTTTTCCTTGCTCTGATCTAACCTTACTGCCCCATTCACAAACGCAAAAAACGCCTTTAAACTTCTGCTTGAACTATTAATAAAAAGTTTGCACTGTTCAAGTTCATATGTGATATCCATAGCATTAAAATTCCAGCTACGTCGTTACAGAACACCAGTTTATGGGCGCGTGAGAAGAAGGATACGAAATATTTATATGTAAAGTTCCAGGTGATAGCAGGTTGTTTTCCTTTAATTTCGAAGAAATAAGTTCTTCGGCAGGTAAAAATCTCTTACCAGATCAGTTAACTTAGCCTGTGTAAAGTATTTGGTCTGCTTCCAGACGTGTCATTCACAAATAGTTTGAAAGTCCATGTCCGTTGATGACCGTGGCTCATCTTCCGCACTGCTGGGACTTACTCACTGTTTACACCTAGATTTTCACACACAAAGCAAAAGGAATCTGTACTATTCAGGCACCGACGTCGATCACAGATTTTTCACGCTCGCATTGAAACTAACGGGAATTCAAAACTCGACTAAATGTCTACAGCGCATTTACAAAACTAAAATAGTTCTTATGAATGAAGTTTTACAAAGAAAATATTCCACCCCCCCTTTTGTTACTGAGAACAAAAAAACGGACCTGACAGTTATAAAGAGCGGGTAATCCCTTGACTATTAGAATAAACAAGTCCGTATCGTAACACGAACCAGATTCGAAGGGTGGGAAGGCACTAAATAGAGACTTGTAAGAGATAAGATTATATTTATTACACTGGCCAACAAAATTGCACTTTTTGACTGATGAATGCCATGTCTCATGATGTTTACTAATTTCACGTCGCTGATTCTAAATATACCCTCATTTGTTTCCCAACAGCTATTGTTTACGAATTATAGAAATTACGTTTCTATTATGTGGCGTTTATTCATAGACTCGACAAAACGGAGTCTAAAATGTGTTCTCTTATACAATGGGAATAAATTACGGAAAGTAAAAGAAGAATATACATCTCTAGTTGTATAGACTCTAGACTTTAGTTGTGGACAAAATTAAATATGTGGAAAACAACTGGCTTGTATGTGTTGATCTTAAAATGGTCATCTTTCTTTTAGGCCAACAAGATGGTTACACAAAGTATCATGTCTTCTTTGATTGTGGGATAGTAGAGCTAAATATCAACACTCGGTTAAAAGGGGTTGGTCTATGTGCTAGTTCCAGGACAACAAAACGTGATAAATCTATCTTCAGTATCAATGGATCGTATAATTTTATCTCCGTTGCATATAAAATCGGGGCGTATAAAACAATTCCTTAAAGATCTTAACAAAAATGGGAATTGTTCTCTTTTAAAAAACTTACCAAAACCGAGGAGAGAAAAGATAAAGCGGGCATTTTTGACGGGCCACAGATAAGATTATTAATAACAGACACAAATTTTACGGACACTATGACAGAGATTAAGAAAAAGGCACGGAATGAGTTTGTTTGGCTTGTTAAACATTTTTTGGGAAATAAGAAAAGTTCTGACTATTCTCAACACGTTGAACAACTAATGAGTCATTTCCATACGCTTGAATGTAACATGAGCATCAAATTACATTTTCTTTGCAACCACCTAGGCTATTTTCCCGCTAACCTTGGGGTTTTAAGTGAAGAACAGTGGGAGCGATTCCATCAGGACCTTCGTACGATGGAGGGACGCTATCAACCCTGCTGGAACGCACGCATTGTGGCTGACTATTATTTGAGCATTGAGAAGAGCTCTCCGACATCAACTTCTGCAAGGAAGTCTTATAAAAGAAAGTTTTTTTCAACTTAAGAATAAAGAATAAAATAGGATTAACTTTAAACATGTGTTTTATTGTAAATTGGCTTCTCACACATTTATCTTTTATTAAATAAAGTAAAAGTGCAGAAACAGTTTTGTATTAGCTTTATGTGTTTAATATATTAATAATATGGAAAAAATAATACATTATTATACATAGTACAATATTACAATTGATTTGGTTTTGTATGAAAACCTAGACCGACAGGAAAACTGAAAACAGATTTGTATTTACAGCATTCATATTATATACATCCAGGAAAATTAAAAGAAAGCACGTAAACGTAGCCTTGTATTATTAAAACTATTCATTTATATAAAAGCGATTTCTGAAAAAATGTTGAAACAAATCTAGATATTGTTTGAGATTTTCCATCAAGTAAGGAATCTGAAAATATCAACAGTTTTCATTCAGCAAAAATTGTGTTATTCTGTGTTATTAATATTCATTAAGTAATCGAAGTAAATGTCCACCCATAATAATTCACGTTTATAATATTTATTAGTGATTAACAATACTGTGTTCTACCAAGTTCTACCAATAACGCTACAAATTGTGGGTATGACCAATATTGTTATTAATGTTTAAGAATTTTTTTGACAACGGTACAATTTTAATCAAATGAAGACTATAAACTCAAAAAAAAATAATAAGCGTAACTTAAAGACTTTCAAATAATGAATCTAATAGATTTGTAGAATTTATAGAATCATTTATAATAAAGATATCGTAAACAATAAAAAACACAAACGGAACAACAACGCAGGCAACTAACATAAAACCAGACCCAATCAAATAAGGGGGAAAAGAAGAAATGTTAAAAAAAATATTTCAGGTCTCCTAATACCTAACATCAGTATCTGTTGGTGCCATATAATTAGCAATGTACAAACCATACCCAAACATGAACAAAGAGCTTGAAGAGGCACATTTGCTTCAAGACATATGCCACCTAGTACGATATAGAAAATCTCATTGCTGGGGAATGTATTGACCAATACATAATACAGTGAAATCCACGTGTGAAAGACTTACAATAGAAACTCGACTATAATGGCCGACTTTTTGGAGTCCCGGATAAAATACGTAAACTCCTCCATTATAAGAGCCTCACTTAAAAATAGACTAAATGGATTATTAATCATTATTTTGGTTCATATAACCGGAGTTCTTTTGCCCCAAAATTTATGGGATATAAATGGAGATTACATGTATAACTTTATGAAGAAGTATAATGAGTGCAGTGTATCTTCCTATAAGAGCAATGTACCCAGTAGAGGAAAAATTCTCCACAATAAGTGATTCTTTGCAAGTGGGCACAAATAAAATAAAATTAAAAATCAAATGTTTAAAAAATCTCAAGAAACCGAAATTCAACGGTCAGAAAAAAATGTGTCGAACTCTACTCTCTACTATTTAAATGCTTCCAATTAATTGCTTAAAGTAATTTTGTATTAAAAAGTACATGCTTAATCCCTTAATTTATACATATTTAATTCAGATCATAAACTGGACACTCGGCCATATAATGCATAATGGACCAACCCCCTACAAGGCTATTATAATCCGATGCAACTTTATGTAGATTAAAAAAGTTAATCATAACTCGCAACATTTTTTTCAATATCATTACCACCGCACATTATAAAATCAAATTCAACGTCCAGTGAAAAATCGTCGTTCGGAATAGCAAACGTAGTTTCCATATACGAGATTCGATTACGTGAACTCCGAGCGAATAAAAAAAAAGCGCGGCATAATAAATTGCAATTTGATACTGGTCTTCAAAAGCAAAGCAAATTTTGTTATTATACAACCTGCTACCCGGTAACATTTACGAATAATTGACTACATGCCTAACACATAAATTAACATACGTGTAACGAACAGGAAAATGTGCAATACATACACTATATTGCATCCTACTACTATAACCGGTTCAAGTGACTTCCTAACGATACGTCATTTAGGTTAATAATAACAATCCATAAATTCACCGTGGAGTCGAATGAGAAATCTCATCTCATTTGACCCCACAGTGAAATATGGGTTGTTATTTCTAACCTAAACGTTAACCTAAATTCGCAGATCAGACGCCCGATGTGTAAATTTACACAATGCACTCACGAAATAGGACGCGATTAGCATATTATTAAACAGGAGGATACAAAGAAACAAAACAAACTCATTTTTATTGTTGATGAATGTTGCACTTTTGTGGGTTGAAGAATGCAATTACAGATGTTCAGGCGAGTAACAAACGGGCGGACCTAAATATGTTCGTTGTTCCTTCAAATAGCATTTAGCAATGAATGTACTAATTAAAATAAAAAAATAAATAAAAAGTTAGAACGAAACGGTATTATACTCCATTTTTCGAAAAAAATTTTCAAATGAAAATTTTATAGTTCAGAATTACAATATGTTTATCTTTCATAAGAACGTTTTTTTCGATAACTTATACCGTTTTCGAGATATCGAAAAGTGTGATAAGAGTAAACCATCACTTCCTTGCGGTATACATATCACAAGTTTAAAGTTTCATAGCTTTAATCGTTTGGGCACTAGTGCGCGTAAACACACACATACTTCATTCTGAAAATAGTGTATAGAGTATAAGCAAATACTATAGGTCCTAGGTAACATTTTCTATATATTCAAGTATTTGCAGTACTTACAAATTTTTATGTTCACTCATATAGTACGATATTAGTTATTACCTCCAAAATCTTTACAAATCGCAACATATTAATTCATTTAAAACAAGATTTTGTGAATATTAAATGAAAGTAACAAATGATATATTTCAATTTTACAAAAAAATATCCAAAATATTTGAATTTAATTGAACTTAGATTTTATCTCAGGGTTCCTTTTAAATATTATAATTATTTATAAAATAAATCGCGTGGGTTCTTGTAGTGAATAATAAAGAATGTCCCAAAATGATCGCAAGATTTGAATTAAATAGAAAACACAGTGTTTAGTCTTTAGATTGACATTTTTAATGAGTCATAAAGTACATACATAGGATAGTTATTTTAGGAAAAACACATCGGGCAAATGGCCTCAACGGCTTTGCTGGCACATACGCACTCTTTTGTCGAAATTTTCCATGACCATTCTGCATAAATGTGGCTGAATTTCGTTGATGCAGCGTTTAATTTCCTCCTGTAATGCACGGGTTGTTGCCATAGACCTTTGATTTCAAATAATACCAGTGGGCCAATTCTCACCACCGAAACGAAAGAGTACACGATCAGGAAATGTCTCATGCAGTCATTGAATCATCCAATTTCGGCATAAAAAACTGTGTTATCATGTCGCGATATCGAGCACCAGTAACAAACACTGCTTGATCAGCCTCATTATCAAAAACGTATGGTCCAATGATACCTCCAGCCCGACATTCGCACCAAACAGTGACACGTTGTGGATGCACTTGTTTCTCGACAATCACATGAAGGTTCTTCGAACCCCAAACACGGCAATTTTGGCGATTAACAAAGCCGTCAATGTGAAAATGTGCTTCATCGCCTAGGATGATTTTGCCCGAAAAATCAGCATCCACATCATAATCCATTCAACAAACTCTCTTAGCTGTACATGGCCATTAGGCTTCAATTGAATTTTGTAAGCATTTAGACACAGATCTTTTGTGAGTATACGCTATAGAGAGCTTCTTGAAATTTGCAATTCTGGTCCACGGCGCCGAATTGATGTAGGATTTTCAGCAACGCTCTCATCCACTGCTTCGATATTGACTTTTGAACGACCAGTGTGTTTAGCGTCTCCAACAGATCCAGCCTCCCTGAAGTTCTCAACTAATGACTTCAAGGTTGATGAAGTTAAAACACTCTTCCGACCATATTTTGTAGGAAATTTTCAAACAGTGGCCGCAAAATTTTAATTATTTTTGATATATTGTTCAATAATGAAAACAGGCTGTTGTATTGTGTAACGCTCCATTTTTACTAACCCTAAACTCTCAGCTGTCAAATTGTTTTTTTAGGGTTGCCAACAATTTACTGCACAAATGGCGGCAAATTCAAATCTTGCGTTAATTTTGGGACAGGCTTTATAACCAAATTTAAAATACCTTCCTGGTGTTATGTCAATTTCGCAAATCACAGCAGTTTTTTTCTTATTCAATTTTCTTTCTCATTCAATTCTGAAGCCAACCGCAGTGGACATCATGACGGTAAAATTGGTACTACTCTCATCATTTTCTGACATATCTTTTATAGCATTCCGTGCCTGGATCTATTTGCACTATATTTTTGTCGACATTTACATATTCCTGTTTTCCTCAGAATTTTAAAATCCTTTACATCATTTAGAATTTTATCAAAAGTTATGAAAAAATGTTATGTTTCTCTTTACAATTCTTTCATATAAGTGCACTTTATAAATTGCAAAAACCTTTTTCCTAAATATGACAGCTCAACGTAACCCTCAATATATTTTCGTGCTAGCTTCGAAATCTTCCCCGAAATATTTATTATACATCAAACTTAGATCCCACGAACCTATTTTTCAACCAGCGCGATTCTGTATTTATCACAAAATTGAAATATATGTGTTACTTTTTCATTATCAAATTAACCGAAAAACCCAGGTGGTATATGCGTGATCGCTGTCATTTCAGGTTTATTTTATATACTTTATATTTCTTAGAAACTCGCAAAAATGTGCCGTTTTAAGTATTTTTATATATGCATGTTCTTCTTGCATACACAGAGTGGAAACGAGACTGTCGTACATGGAGAAATCACAATGGAAAAATATTTGTAGTATCAACGTAGTTTGGGGCAATTGGAACTTTGCATTCCCATAGAAAAGCAATTGTTGCACGATAAGAATTCCCACTTAAGTACCATCTAACAATTTCAATTTTCTCTTAGTTATATAATAATTCATCTTCAAATTATTAATTTTTAACTTGACACGTCAATTTTTAGCCACAAATCTCATAGAAACGAAAATTGACTATGATGGTTATTGTTAAAAAAATATAAAAGCATACATGGATTCGGAACAATAGTTCCCATTGCGTTTGACCTATGAACGGTACTGACATCACCAAAACCTACATCGACTGCACCATTTTCACTCTATAGAATATTATTGATTATTACCATTCTCTTGATTTCACCGGAAGCAACCACACCCGAGATGTGTAAATAAAACCTGACAGCATTATCGTTTTCACAACCTTACTATTCTTAAATGAATTTAGAGTCACCTCATAAGCAATGCTTAATTCATGTAAGAATGTATGTTCTTTGTAGGCACAAAAACTTATAGCAAAACGCGTAAGTTAATTTTCTGTGCTCATCATTTCAGGCATCTCTTTAGTAAAACTCAGAATTCACCCTTTTATATCATCTCACTCATCTCATCTCATAATTTCGGCCGACCGCATGTGTAAACCGACCTCCGACCTAACACTGTCTAACGCATGGTAGGTAACTGGTAGGTCAGTGTCCACGTGGGTGGAAGCACCAAGTTTTCAGTTCAGTTTCAGGTTGACGTCTTAATATGGCCTCCGAAGCACGATTTGACACCGTTAATCTCTT
Organism: Geotrupes spiniger; assembly: GCA_959613385.1. Taxonomy (NCBI): domain Eukaryota; kingdom Metazoa; phylum Arthropoda; class Insecta; order Coleoptera; family Geotrupidae; genus Geotrupes; species Geotrupes spiniger. The sequence goes on along the minus strand of OY390736.1, from coordinate 19,764,340 downwards.
GAAATGTGTGACCAAAGTTTCATGCGGCGAGACAGTGGGATAGAACCACGGTCGTGTCGGGGCTAGGCTCGGTAAGTCTCACCACCTCGACACCTCGAGGATAATTGCTTAACCCAATAATTATATTGAAAATGAAAACTTCAGTGTTAGTTAGGGGGTGATTCTAGATAATTATAAAAAGACATGCATTTCGAACTATTGATACAAGGAATAATATTTTAAATCCAGTAGCCATCGGTTTCATGTACATGGGATTCTGAAAGCAAATAGATCGAAATGCACACTTATTGTGATATTACATCACCTATGAACGCACTTTTTCACACAATATAGTGGCTTTCAAAAGTTTTCAGCGTGACGCGATCACCGACAACGATCATTTTTGAGAACAGTATACCAACAGCGGAAACCTTTTTTAGCACATCGCGATCTAGATTAAATGTTTGAATTATAAAAAAATATGATAAGTTGTACTACTCTTGTAACTAAAAAGCACATGATAATTTTGGTAATATCGTTAAACTATGTATAATTTTAAGTGAACATTATTAATATGTAATTATACAAAAGTATTTGAATAAAGTTTCTTCAATATAAACATATTATTTTATTGTAATTTTCAGCGTTTCAGCAAAACTGCTTCCTGAATATTCTATATATCTAATTTGTTATCGTAAATATTACAAATATTTATTAAAATATTACTAATATTTAATAAAATATTACCAATATTTATTAATAATATTTCAAATTGCATATGTATTTCACACTAAAATTATTTTAAATCACGTTCCACTCTATGCATGCACTTTTGGAGTCAGTGCTTTGTCTTCAAGCTGAGCGTATTGGACTTCACTATATAGCTACTGTAACGAGATCAATGCTAAGGATTTCTTCATCATGTCTGATCATCATATGTTATGTCATGACATGAGCAGAAAAAACACCCCCGTGTCAAGGATTCTCAAAACTAAATCGAACCAAACCAACATTACTTGTGTAGAATCATGTTGGCCATCATTGCTCCATGATTGCTGAGTACCACTAATAATAATGACAATAAAATTCGTGATAACAGTCTACATCCAATTCGAGCATTTACAAAACATATATGATAAAATTGAATCTTAATGTCTTGATACACAAATAACACAATAAGTTTGTTTTCGACCCTTTTCATTGTGCTATCGATTATTTTTAAATCCCCAGAACATTTCCTTGTTTAAATGCCAAGGCAATCGATTAGAGACTCTCAAGTACCCAAATGTTTTCTTAATTTAATTAATGAATTTAACATGTTTACATGATAATCTTTCTTATAAATAGCGAAATTATTACTTTCCTGAATTTGTTTCATTTTGAAGGCGAATCACTTATTAAAGTGGCAAACGTAAGGCTGTTAAGGAAATTGAAAATCACTACCACAATTCAACATAATAACGTGCGAATTGTAAGATGCGATGCACAATAATTTATATATGCAGGAAATCCGGCGCCGGCGGCCGAAGATAGATTTACGTTTCAGCAATCAGAATTGCTTGCATAACAAAATGCATTCGTCTTCCGTCGTCGACACAATTATAACAGAATTCTTGTGCCAAGAAATAACGACCAAAAAAAGTTTGAGGAAATGATACATGAATCCTTTCAACGGTGTATACCTACCGTTCCGGAGTTGTGCCACTACGTATAAATTTATAGCGCTACATTCTTACCGTATTATCGATAATGTTTTATTTCGAAAACTAATTTATTTAACGGTCAGGATACAATGTAAATAACGAATATGTCTCAACATATGGAGAGAGAAATATCTAACTGTAAAGATAAAATATATTAGTTCGTTCACATGAGACCTATTTACTGGACGTAATGAGACTATCGGTAGCATTTAGATCGTTATTTAGCGTTTGCGAGGATGAATAGTGTGTATGTGTTCAACTGAGCGTAAATATGGAATCGCCCGACGAAAACAAAGTTAATGATTGGAAACAATTACAAATCAAATCAAATCAAATCTGTTATTTCGCATCAGCCAAAATTAAAAAACGGAACACAACAAAGCCATCAAACAAACGATACGGCATAACGAAAAACTAATAATACTACGAAACAAAACATAATTTGCATATTGTTACCATCGTTTCGACAATATGGGACTAGTTGCGAAATTTTCAATTTAGCGCTCATGATAAAGCATATTTACCTTTTTATTTGTTCTGTTCGTATATATGCTGGTTTTATATCTTTTGTTTGGCAGCAATAAATATTTATCGTCATGAAAAATAAGCCACAGAGGCGATACATTTATATAAACATTTGTAGAGTAGTAATTATAACGTAATTGACATTCACTACTTCATTGTGTTACTATTTATTAACTAAACCAGCACACGGCCAATATATATGGTATTAGAAAATACGTAACGTTAAGCGACACACATATATTATATTATATAGTACATATAAAACATTGTCATGTTAGCAACAACGTAGGTAATTAAAACGTATGCGTAATTTGTAACGCGTAGTAGAGCTACAGACGAGCTAGCAATGCGTCCAGTCCTCATAGGTCAGGTGATCAGTTCACGCTACGTTCGCTCTATCACGCGTTTAACCAATAAACTAAATCACAATTTTCATTTAGTGTTTTATTCTAATTAGCGGAACAAGGGAGTTGCTAGGATTCGCAGGATCATAAGACACCTCTAGAAGAACATATTTGACTTCATATCTGCTTTTATATTGTTTGAAATAAAATATAACCAAAAGAAATAGCAATCATGCATTCACCACAATAAAAGAATAATTTTTATATTTCCTGCAAGGCTATAATTACGAAGAATATAATAACATTATGCAAAAAGTAACAACATATCAATGGGGAAACATATACAAGGATAAACAGAAGGCAATATTCAAATTCAAATAATAGCTAACCTGCAAATAAACAGTAAATTCAAATAAACAAAAATACCAAACCAAAAAAATGATTGTTTGTATAATTAAATTGATAAATTTATTGATTTATCGCCATTCAAAATTTCATAATTAACAAATTATTATATTTAATTGGTACCAGAAATATTAAATTCATTTTTCAAGTATAAGTGGTGTGCTAGTTTAGTGATGTGATGTGATGAGAAGGTGGGACTGGAATGGCAAGAGATAGAGAGAAATCAGAAGTTGATGAACAGGTGAAATGCATAAAGCAATAAAAAGAGATACATTAATGCAGAACTTGATAACTTGAAAGGAGCACCAAATACTTCTGAAGGACGTCTTACAAGCACTCTAAAGTGAATTCATAAACCGATCGACAATTATATCAAAAGTGCGTCGTTATTGAAATCCTAGTGTTTTCTAGGTCATTTGGTGCTCTGAAGTATTGTTGCATCATTCCAAACAATGTATTGCATGTTGTACAATGTTGGCCTAGTAGATTTCGAAGCTCCATCCAATGAAGTTTTCCAATTAAACGACATTGGTCGTAGGATAGATAAAATATCCGGTGATGTATTTCTGACCTTGATTGTGACATGAAAATATTGAATACATGTGTAACGTAACACCATTAACCTCACACCTATCACTATTGACTTTGTGCCATTTTTATTATTTGATCTTTTATTTTTTTCTTTGTGCTGCCGCAAAATCATTTAACATTTATTAAATCATTATTCAGATTTTGTTCAAAATCGATTTATTTGTCGACATTCTATACTAAATTGTGTTCCAACAAGAAAGGAACTAGTATCTGAAGCTAACATTAGTCACAACTAACGTAAATGAGACTAATTACGATTAATCCTTTTGCTTCAATTACACTATAATTAGCATCTTATTTATTTTGTCGATTACACCCAGATCCCTTTCGACTGTGAATCAAAAATAATTGCGGACGTGCAGTCATAGGAATTTGAAGTTGGATTACGTTGGGCTGGAGACAACATTTTTATAGCACCTTGTTAGAAACCACAAGGACGGCATTCAAGATCTACCCTTGCAATTTGTTTGACTTTTTGGCTCGAGTTTGCCTCAGCACATTCAATTGACAATGTGTACGTTCGACTAGAATGTGAGTTAATTAGACATTAACATAAAACGTAAATAAAATATTTTCAGATAGATTAAAAATGGTGTAATCTGTTTTAAAGTGTATTAAATTAATAAATAACATATGATGATGTAGAGATTTCTATTTTTAATTTTATGAACGACATTACCGAGTAATTCTACAATAGATTGAATTTAGTTGCCAAGATAAACGGACGATGTTTAAAAGAGAAAATTCATTTTCCGCGAGTGCAAAATGTTAGCGCAGTCTGGAGAATGAACGTGCTTTTAGGTCACCAGCCTTAGCAGAAAAGAACAAAACTATACACTACTTCAATTTTCCAAATGATCTGATACAATTCCAGTGTAATTTAGCCACCGGGCATTTTCTACGCGCAGGATGAAACGGAGTAAAATCTTCAATTCAGAGAAAACGTGTTCAGGTAAGGCACGCAAAATAAACGGGCATCAATCCGCTGGTGGAATTATAACATTGCCGTATGTTTGCATACGAAACTATATATAAAACGTTGGACACATATATGATTTATTGCGGTGTATTTAATAAATTCATTCAGCCTGATGAATAAATATAGATAGATAATTTTTATTCAATAATATCTGAAAACATGTGTTGAACACGTCAAATATTTACATACTACAAATACATTGGCACATTCCATTGCACTGTCAGCGATTTTGCATTAATAATAATTATTATGTAATAAATCTCAACGTACGACATATGACATAATAAAATAATTACGAGAACGTCGTCAATCTTATAGAACGCACCAAAGTTTCTTCATAATAGTCTTTTAAGCTGCTGGGATATACTTATATCTCTTATTTAATTGTCTTAACTCTTTTTCATTCAACTTTGCAATTTTGTATGGAATGTTTGTATTGTACTCGGAAGTACAATGTTGAATTTACGTTTCATAAATTTCATGAACACTCGTAGAACAGAAAATATAAACATACTTGTGCCTAAACATAATGTGGCATTTCTCTTTGCGTCAAGTGGAAAATACTGTATTTTTGAAAATGTTAATATGTTATTTTTCTTCCATTGTAATTTGTGATTTTCTACTTTCATTAACCAAACCACACCACACACTATTTCGTTAAAACATTAAAACTAGTTTTCTACGACTTGTAACTTGTCAATAACTTCACTGGCAACGTTGCTCGTTACTTCGTTATCATTATTAATTAAATATCGTCAACAAATTAAACAGTCGTACGCGATTTATCTAACATATGTAACAAAAGTTTTGAGAAAACTGCTTAAATATAATTAATCAAAATATAATTGTTTTATTTAATTTGGTAGTAGCTTCACCGAATCGTTTGAAGCTTCAACTATAATTATAAGCTATCGCATAGCAACTAAAAGGCAATGGGTTTCAATGGTTTGCATTTTGGAGCGAATGCCTCTCACCAGCCCTTGAACGGTAAGTGGATTAAACTCCTCGAATCTTTTGGTAGATTCTTCGTCCTAGTTCTTCTTCATTTTGGGCTTCCCACCCATCGTCGTAAACTTTTCTACCGAGAAAAGCCCTAAACTCTTCTATAGGACGTGCCTGTGGAATATTCAGGGGTTATCCTCTTTACGTAGTACATGGAATAGTTTGTTGCCTTAACCAATCTTGGGTTATTTTTGCAAAATGGCACGATGCCAGATCCGGCAAGAACATAATATTATCATTATCATGATGCGTTTGAATAAAATTTGGGGAGGCATCTTGGAGTATAAATGTCTGCATTTACAGCTTCGCCCCTAACTCGCCCAACCATAAGGTCTTGAAAAAACAGCTTTTGAAATGGCGCACCACACTAGAACATTTTTGTCGCTTTCTATATTTTTAATTATTTCTGTTAATTTCCCTCTTGGCGTTTGTTACATACGTATGCTGCCTTCTCTGTATGATTGCAACTTATATTACACAGTTACCATTTCCATAAATTATCATTTTTCATTCAACGCTTAAATCATTTTTTCTCAACATATAATTGATGCCGCCATTATTATCGAAGCAATTATTTGTCCTTTAAATTTTGCAGTAATTGCTTGTGTTTGTATGAATAACAACGTAAGTGTTGCCATTTAAAACTTGCAATTGCACAAGGTTAAGCAAAGACATGAAACAAATCTTTTCACTAAAAAAATTGAAGGAACTACGAATAGAATTCATTATTAACACTTCATAAATTTTAAGACATGTCTGCCCCTTTTCTGAAATCCGCTTTTGATTGTACAGATTTGCATTTGCTGTTCTAAAATGGCTTGAAAAAAAATGTCAACTGGAAGATTATCGAAAGCTATATCGTTTCGATCATGAAAATGCATCGTAACTTACATATAAATCAACCCAAGAGCTAAAATGAAAATATTTTGAGTTGCATATCGCACCCTGGATGTAATAATCCAGTAATTGGGGAAATTTGAGATCATTGTAAAGAAATTTATAGATACTTTGGCGATAGGTTCCTGCATAACACAAGTATTGTTGCTCAAGCACCATGTGATTTAAAAGAAATGCTCAGTGGTCATAATCAGACGCAGTTATTTTAAATTTATATAATGTCAGCTCATAGTCTTTTACAAAATTGAAAAAATATAAATATCTTTACCATGAGTCATTTCTGTAAAAGGAATGATCATAATCAATTCATCAGAACGAAGACACACAACTGGGCAGTACCTGTCTTCAAAGTTGTTGGGCTGGCTTACTGGGTTGCTCTGTCTACAAACCACTTCAAAAATCTTGCGTTTACATCTTCTTAACTAACTTTTTGTCAATTGTTGTAATATTTGTTATTCATAGTTTATAATGCATTTTGAGTTGCAAAATCTTTAATCATTGTAAAAAAAAATTCACCAATCAATTTTGTAATAACATTTTTGTTATTTGGCGCACTGTATGGCCTCCTCTACTCCTTATTACTGCATTCATTCGCCATAGCATACTGGAGAGTAGATTTTTATGACATCTTGGGTGATATTCTCCCATTCTGCTAATACTGCATCTACCAGTTGATTATGGCTAAAATGTGAGGGCCTTTTTTTAAGAGCATCCCATATATGCTCTATGGGATTCGATTTAAATCGAGACTGTTAACTTCATTTAAGTATTCAGTCACTTGCCTAGGAACGTGAGGACGAGCATTATCTTGCATGAATACAAAGTTAGGCCCTATGAAGGGAGTAAACGGCATTACATGTGCAACCATGACATTTTCGAGATAATAATCCGCATTCATGGATGTCATACGGATAGGAACCAACTCTGTACGACCGATAAAACAGATTCCTCCCCAAAACATTACAGTGCCTCTACCAAATGGAATTTTTTGATGTTGCTGCTCGCAAATCTCTCTCCTGGTCGTCGCCAGACAAGCTCACGACCATCCAAAGATTTTAAGTTCACCCTAGTCTCATCTGAGAACAAAACCCTCTTCCAATCATCAACCGTCCAGTGTTGATGATTTCTAGCGAAACGTACTCTTGCAAATCTATGTTCCCTGGTGAGCAGGGTGTTTTCACAGGTTTTCCACTGTTCAATCCACATTCATTTAAACGTCTTCTCACAGTTCAAGACGATATCAGGATATTGCGAGCAATTGCCAACTCATTTTTTAATATTGTACTAGTGAATGTCCGGTTTCTAAGGGCAGACTGACTCAGAAAGCGCGCATCCCTTGCATTCGTAGACCATTTGCGCCCTTGTCCTGACCTGCGATTGTAAGATACTGTTTCATTGAAGCGTTTGACCATGCGACTCATAGTGGTGTGATTTCGTCCTAACAAATTTGCAACATAAAGCATGGAATATCCTTCTTCCAGTAAAGTAGATGCCTTTACTGCGTCCTCGACCGATAAATTACTCCGGCGATTAATTTTTTAACAATAACACTTTTAAAACTAACACTACTAACAACACAACACCTTTCAGCAAATGAAATCTTTTGTTAATCAACGATTTTCGTAACGACAAGGTGTTCAACTTTTGAGAAAATTTAAATTATGATAATTATGATTTTAAATCAAACAATTTTTCGATAGCATGTATCTAGATTACCTAAGAACATCCACCCCTATCAGTAAAAAATAATTAACCTTACTCATGTTCGTTATCTTAAAAGTAGGAGTTTATGTCTATATGTGTTTTTTGTTGATTTTTCCGGATTTTTGGTTGTTAATGAATTATTATAAATGTCTCTATGAATACGTTTTTGAAGTATCGCTGGGCAGTAACTCTAAACAGAAATATTTGCGTAGTTCTAGGTACTTCGTAACGTAAGTGCCCATTAAATTATTTCTGTGATCGACTATGTAGAAAATTGAGCAGTCAATTTCAACTATAAGGTCTTCTGACAGTTTGTAGAAATCTTACAACTCATAAACTGGTGCAATACAACTTAAATGTTGTATATTCAGCTTTTGGCTTCAATAAACTAATCAATAAATTTTCTTTCAATTCCTGAATTTATTAATGACTGTAATTTCGATTTTCGATATTTTGACAAAACGAAAAAATATAATCCGACGGAACTGAAACATCTGCCACTGGAACATAAAAAGAATTAATAATAAAAATTTTAGCGCTAATTACATCTACATATGCAGTAACTACGGAGCGCGAATTTGAATTTTTAAAATGAACATGCATATTAAGCACATCATTACGAAAAATTAAACTTTTCATGCAAGTAAGCGGAAAATTCTTCTCTAACGAATACGTACGAAGTGCAAAAATGTGGAGCGAAAATACTTAGTAACCACATTCATTTTGACATGAAGTATGGACTTTGCAGATATTGACTTTAATTAGCGCAGATTGCACATTTTTTAAGTTTGATAAATTTTTTGTACAAATAATTATTGTTTTGTCCTCATGTTTCTACTACCGCTAGACACGAGAAATATTGAATTAACGTCACATTAGCTGTAAAATTATAAACTAAAATCAGTTATTAGACAATATTATGAAAAGTTTTTCTAAAAAAATTATGTATTTTACGTAAAATATTAACAATGAACCAAAACCAGGTCAACAAGACATCTAAAAATTATATGCGAGGAACATGAATCACAAACGAACGAAAATACCCAGAGGTATATTCGGAAATGATGATTCATGTGCCTTTCCAATATTCAAGATGTTCTTGGTATACACAGTTTAACTAATTGAACGCTCTCGTCAACTAGATTAGTAGTTTAATTAATAAGATGTGTAATGGAGTAATTTAATGTAATTAGAAGGCCCAATAACGGCGAAAGCTTATTATTTTTATGGTGTGGAAAAACTTAAGCGGCCATTACTATGATCAACAATTAAAAGAATTTTGAAATTATATATTATATAATATATTTGTGTGTGTGGGGTACGATTGAAGTGCGGTATGAACCTAAAGTTGCATTGAAGTTAAATCCTGAATTACGCTATTCAATTCAAGTGACCACTGCAACCACGTAGACATGAATACCGAAAGTTTACATTAGCACATTAAATGGTGTAAAATATTACAGCAATCAAGGAAACTATTCGGTCCCGCATATGTACATATTTAATTAAGTTAATTAATATTCGCGCAAAACGCGTGTACATGTTCGTCAATCACTTCGTCGAATTATTATTTAGCTGCATATAATTGTAAATTTTTCCCAGAGTCATAACCCGTAACTTTTGCGGTCATCGCTGCTAACTGACGCCTCTTGGCACCACGTTCTCGATCAAATTACTTTATAGCATCTCTTTTGTATTTTCCAAAGTAACAAATTCGCGTCAATTGTATGCCTAGATGTATGTTCTATTATCACATCCGTACGGCTCGGCAATCATTTCATAAACTCAGCTCTTGGCAATTTAAATTAGTATACAGCCTACAATTCGGGTTTCCTAAGCGTCTGAGAATTGACCACACCAAATAATGTACAGAAACGTAATGTATGAAATCCCCTAGATGTCTAACCAGAAACGAAACGATTTCTCCCTCTTACACCGACCGACACAAAACAGGGGGGGGGTCGTGCATTTCGTCCACAACAGGGATATCTCATCAATTTCAGATATAAGGACGCTTTCGTCACATAAAAAGCAAGTACTCATGTACTCAGCATCGAGTAACATTGGGAGTCCGATTAACCGTCACTCCTAACCATGTTCAACAAATGGCTAACAAGCACATCAGACAAATTATAATTGTGTGAATAAAATAGTGCATGAAGGTATTTTCTGCGACCAAGTTCAGAGAGAGAGAATCAACCTGAAATTGTCAAATACAAGGTGGCTACGAAAATTGGAGTCACTTTTCTTCAAATTGCCGAGATGTCGCTGTTTTTACAACAAATTTGCGGTTCTAAAAAATATATTTGATTAAATGTCAATATGGAATTCAATATTATGTCAATATTTGGCCATAATGAATTTCAATATTGAGCAGCGAATAAACATCGTAAAATGGTATTATCTTGCTAAAGAAGGTCGCTCTGATAAAACTACAGCATTAAGAGTGCAGGATCGTTGGCGTATAACATATCCTAATCAGTTACAACCAACGCTTAGTGGGATTATCAAAATCATTAAAAAGTTTGAACTGGTTGGGGATGTTACAAATCAGCATAATAACAGGAGCGGTAGATCTAAATATGTTGTGACTGTTAAAAAAATGCAGCTGAAGTCCACAACCATTTGGTGGACGACCTTCAACATTCCAGAGGCAACTTGCAAGAGAGTTTGGGTTTTGCAGACGATCGATTCAGAAAATTATTCGTCAGATTGGATTAAAATGTTATCGACCAAGGTTTGTGCATGCTTTGAACGAAGATGATCCCGATCGAAGATTGCAACTTTGCGAGGAATTTCAGAGTTTGCTGGTCGATGAAGTTGATCCAAATTTTTTGCTTGGTCGTATTTTGTGGTCTGATGAAGCTAAATTTCATTTGTGTGGTCGAATTAATCGCCACAATTGCGTTTATTATTCTGACGAAGATACCCATGTAATCATTGAAAAAGATTTTAAATCGCCTGGAATAAACGTTTGGGCTGGAATGCAGGAGTGTAGGAATTATTGGCCCATTTTTTATTAACGATAATATTACTGGAGATGTTTATTTAGCTCTGCTCGTAGAAAAAATAATGCCAGCTATTTTCTTACACTGCCCTCCGGATGAAATTCTGCAACAAGACGGCGCTCCACCTCATTATGGTGTACAAGTTCGAGAGTTCTTAGATGATCATTTTCACCAGTCTTGGATTGGTCGAAGAGGTCCGATATAATGGCCTGCGAGGTGATGTGATTTATCACCAATGGACTTCAGTGTTTGGGGAATTGTGCGTGACTTGTTATACGTTCATAATGCTTTCGAGGACGTGGATACTTTAAAGGTGATAGTTTAAGAAGCATTTCAAACGTTCACTCCTGAATTATGCAGTAAAATTTGTAGATCCTTTCAAAGGAGGCTAGAATTATGTACAGAGAATCGTGTTCATCAATTTGAGCACCGTTAATATTAGTAGATATTTTTGTTTTTGCTGTATCGCTTTTCATTTTATTTACGTTATTTGTTTTTGAAACAGTTGGATATTACTAATTTTTAAATAAGATATTTCGAAAATTTTGAAGACGCGATATTTTTTAAAGCATGGTTATGGAAAAAAGCAATGTTGCCAGCAATTTCATTTAATTTTTTCTTGTAGTTCCATCTTTTCGGCAAAAGTGGAAAAGTGATTCCAATTGAAAATGTTCAAAAAACACATACACCACAATCAAGTTGAGTTCGCCACCCCCTTTGATCTGACAAAATTGCTTAACTTATTAAATTCACCGAAATTAATTTACGACTTGATATAATAATATCAATTAGTACATTTGCATAAAAAATATCGATTTCTGAAATTTCCATGAATCATTCAAGTATGAGCATATTCGAAACATAATTTGTAGTCACGTCCTTGTTACCTGTCACGTGTAACATCATTTATAATCAACATCACGCTCACATTTCTGTAAGTTTATAGTCTAATAAGTTTAACATTGTTAACAAAGTTTTTTTCTCTTGTTTAACGGTCGAGTCTTGATAAAGACGTAAATTCGAAATTATGCATCCAGTATCTTTGCCCTGGATAATGTTGATGCATCGCCACGTAACAGTAACAAAATATTATATATAAACCGTTAATAGCACAAGTATTTTTCATAAAGTTTCTAATGAAGATAAATGATGAACAATTTAGTTCGTTCGAAAAGGTTCTCATCGTATACAAATTTTTAAAAACATGTATTGCCTCACCATTCCATGTTGTGTATTAGCATTGCATGGGGAATTTAAAATTGAATTCATGTCGTGTTGCATTCGTACCACCTAACGCACGTGGTATAAGTAATAAATATAAATTTACGCATAAACATGTATTTAAGTCACGGATAGGTGAGTGTGTACTTACAGAAGTAACCGATAAATGATATATTCATTTCGTCTGGTAGGATCTGAATGAGAATCCCAGAATCTAGTGGAAATGCGTTTTGATTTCGGATGTGACACAGAACCACTAGAACTTGTAGCACACTTAGCACAAAGATAAAATTACAAGATTTGTGCAAGGAAGTACAAGGGTGCAGTTTACTATAACCATAATAATTTTAAAGAATTTTCCATTTATGTAAAGAAAATACACATACATTTATGTTGACTGATATTTAACGCTTAACTCTATGAATCTATGATCGCTGCGATAGTCAACGATCTATATCTTGCATCACATTTTATTTTTCGTCTTGTGCTGCTTAGTACATTCCTATTATTTAGTCTACATTCACACGTTATCAGGGTAGAATTATGTGCGAACAATTTCTAAAGATGTCTCTGTCACGGTACTTCAATGGAGAGTACATCTAAAATTATAATGACAGTGCATCCGTTTTATTACATTACATTACCTTATTTGTATGTGCATACATTGCTTCCCTGTATTATAGTATAACTGTGCTGAGTTAGGACACTTTATTTTTAAAAATTATTTTTTTCCATTCTAATGCTCGATAGAGGAGGGCAACAATAATTATAATAAAAGCCGCCACTTTGACGGCCCGTTACCTGCTATGGGCTACTCACATTACCCACATTACCAATTAAGTGTTAAGCGTTATGAGATTACCAATGTAATACAAGTAGAAACTTTGCAAAATCAGTGGGAAATGATATATTAAAACAATGAAATTGGTAAGGAAAGTACAATATGTTTTAGGATCTACAAACATTCTTCAACTTTCTGAATAGATTGGGTTAAATTTTCCAAATTTCATCCTCAATTGCATGATAAATATTACAGTAATTGTAAGGTACAATAAATAAAAAAAAAATGTTTACAATTTAACCCGTGTACCATGTTTACTGCTTGTATGCGAGCCTTCTGACCCAATGAACTGTAATTGATTAATTTTTTGTTGAAAATAATTCCAATAGACAGTTTAATTCTTCAATGTATATGAAGTAGATATGCCTTTTTACTGTACCGAAGAATCATGATATTATTAAACAAGTTTGAGTATTTATTATTTGTGATATTGGCTTTGTTATACTCTTTATTTGTTGTAATTGAATTTTCTTCATAATAATGAAATTCAGCAGATCATAATGATTATCGACGAGCGTGATGATTATTTCCTACTGGAGACTGGCAATATGTATTCTGAATCTAGCCATAGAATTGAATAAACGCATAATACAGAACAAAAATCTACAGTGGTCCGCACTGAACTTTCTTATATTTACTTATGCTCCATTATTAGAAAGAACTTTTCAAATAAAAGTAGTTTAAATTATTAATATCCTTAACTTTTCGGTAACATGTACCATTTTCGAGATATGGAAAATGTGATAAGAGTAAACCAACACCTCCGGTTAAGATATTGTTTTCAAATTTTGAAATTCCTCCTTGCTATATACAGATCTTAAGTTTAAAGTTTCATAACTTTAATCGTTTGGGAGGTAGAGCGTAGTCACAGTCGCAGACACAGTCGTCATTCAAAATCGGTTCAGAGGACCTCAAAATGTGTATATCCGTTGAAGTCTCGTTCGAAAATTTTGAGTTCGAAAAGGTTCATGATTATTGTACACTCTTATACATGAAGTATAAGAAATAAATATGCGTATTACTGTAAATGTTTGCAGAAAAGTTTCTAAAAAATGGAAAATTTTGAGTAATTTTTAATTGCCTTAATGAATGAAATCAAAGAATGGCAATTTTTTAATATCAAAAATTACGCACTTAACACTTAATAACAAATTTCATTTTACAAAAATACGGCTCAATATTTGAATTTAAATGAATTAAAATTTTGTCTCAACCCTGAGACCCTTTTAAATATTATAATTATTTATAAAGTAAATCGCGTGGGCTCGTGTTTGAAGAGAACATAATTTAAAATATCTTTAAGAGTTCTTTGGATTTCGTTATAGAAAATTATTTCAGATGTGTGGAATTTACAGGTGGACGCAATATCAACTTGATTTAACACTTACGGTTATTTTCCTAGTGTTATGTAAATTTCGCAAATAACCGCCATTATCTTATTCAATTTTAGCACTTTAGTTTTATTAATGACACGCTTCCTTTTACAGATTCCCGTTTTCTCTTCCACAGTTTAAAAATCCGATAAATCTTTTTGAATTTTATCAAAAGTTTATATATATAAAACGATGGCTTTTTGCTCCACAACAGTGCTTCACTTTTTCTTCTAAGTAGCACTATGACTGTGTCTTGCAAGTCTATAAAAAATGAAAGAGGAAGAAATTCCACAAATGTGAAAACAATAAATGGCAGAATATATTGAATTTTATGAACACAAATACCGTCCATTGCCATTGAATAACGTGTATCGAAGCTCAGCTCATATGTAATGGATTGATAAATTACACAAAACTACAAAAAAATGTCTTTGTCTTAAAATTTATTTTATAATTTTTGTATTTATACTCAGTGACATATAAACTGCACCAGATCTGAGAGGGGAAAAAGAGATATGGGAGTACCTAAGGAAGCGAAGAAAGGGTAGGGGAGGCACGGGGAATATTGGGAGTGAGGAGTGGAGGAGTCATTTTATGGATTTATTAGGAGGGGAGGAGGAGAAGGAAGAAGGTGCGGAAGGGAGATTGAGCCAGGGAGGGGAGGAGGAGATAGTGGAATTTACTTGGGAGGAGCTGATGAAGACAAGGAGCAGGTTGAAGAAGGGCAAGGCCGCGGGCGAGGATGGAGTAGATACGGAAGGCTGGATAAATGCACCAGAGGAGGTGTGGAGAGAGACCCTCAGGTGGTTAAATGACATATGGATGGGTAGGAGGGATTTGCCAGGAGCTTGGAAGGTGGCGATAGTGGTTCCGATATGGAAGAAAGGAGACAGGGAGAGGGCTGGAAACTACAGGGGGATATCGTTGTTGGATGTGGGATATAAAATATATGCAGGGATGATTAGAGCAAGATTAGAAGAGGAGGTGGAAGGAATGGAGATCCTACCAGAGGGGCAGGCGGGATTTAGAGAGGGAAGGGGTACTAGGGACAACTTATATGTGTTGAATTACGTAGTGGAGAGGGAACTGTCGAACAAAGGGGGGAAGGTTTACGCTATGTTTGTGGATCTCAAGGCGGCTTTTGACAAAGTAGTAAGAGGCACCCTGATGAGGGCTATGGAGAAGGCAGGGATATCAAAAGGGGTGGTAACAAGAATTAGTCAGATTTATGAAGAGACCTGGTGTAGGGTGCGGGTAGAAGAGAATCTGACGGATCCATTTAGAACAACAAGAGGATTGCGACAGGGGTGTCCGCTGAGCCCGCAACTATTCAACATATATATCGCACAGCTGGAGGATGTGTTTAAAAAAGGGCAAGGTGGAGGAGTAAAATTGGGCAGGGGGAGGATTTGGTCGCTGGTCTTTGTGGACGACGTAGTGCTACTGGCGGAATCGGAGAAAGGATTGTCGGAGATGGCAAAAAGATTGGAAGGGTTCCTGGATAGGAGAGGACTGGAAGTAAACGTACAAAAAACAAAGATAATTGTATTCAGGAAAGGAGGAGGAGGAAGAAAAGAAGCGCAGGTGAGATGGAAAGGAGAAATAATAGAGCAGGTGAGGGAGTGGGCATACCTAGGTTATGTGCTCAGTGAGAACAACAGTGGTGACGCGCACATAAGACATATATGTAGGAAGGCGAAGAAGGCGGTGGAAGGGCTGAAGACAAGTTTATTGGGAAAAAGAAAAGGGAAGTTCGAAGAAACAATGAGGATTTGGAATGTATGTGTACGGGGCATATTGATGTATGGGGCGGAAGTATGGGGTGTCAAGGAAAGAAAAAGAGTAGAAAGGGAGCACATAGGACAATTAAAAAGAACATTACAATTAGAACGTTCGACACCGGACTATATCGTGTGGCAGGAGACGTGAAGCGAGAAGATGGCGGTGGAGGCGGGCAGGAGAGTGGCAAAGTATGAGTTGGGGGTGAAGGGGAGGGGAGAGAAGACTTTGGGGAAGAAGGTGATGGAGGAGCTGGAGAAGAGGGAGAGAAGCCGGAAAGAGCTATCAAGCTGGGAGGTGGCAAGGAGGAGACTGTACGAGAAGGCGGGGTGGTCGGTGGGGGAGATGGAAAGAAGAAGAAAAGAAGGGCGTCTGGTGGAGAGAGAGTTGGTAGGGAGGTGGGTGCAGGTGGAAGCCCAGGAGAGGGAAGGAAAGATAGAGAGAGCGAGGTACAATGGAAGATACAGGGAATTGCAAGTGTACAGTAGGAGGCCGGAATATCTGGGGGGAAGGATGATTGGAAACACTGGTGGGAAGAATGTGAAGAATTGGTTTGGAGTAGAGAGGAAGAGAAGCTGGGTCTGGACTGGAGAAGGATGCTAGGAGAGAGAGGAGATGGAGTGGAGATGTTGAGAAAGTTAAAGAAGAGAAAAGAAGAGGGAAGATGTAGGAGGGAGAGAAATAAATAATACATTTTGTTGTAGATGCAAAGGCAGGATGAGAGATGGAGGAGTAGGGAGCCAACAAAAGAGAAGGGAAGCGAGGACCAGGATGGAGACGAGGGTATAGGAGGGAGGAGAGACGCGCAGGATCGCATAATATGTATATATGTAAATAGTTAATTTGGGCAAAATATGCGTGTAAATATATGCCAATAAAGGTTGTTACTACTATAAACTGCACCACCTAGAAGGGGTGGGAATTTTTGGTAGAAACATTGGACTAGTCTAAGGTAACAATTGATTAAAATTTGATAAAGAAAACACTTCATCTCTTTGATTTTTCTTTAATAATGTGTTGGTCCGCCTCTATTTCTGATACACTCATTTACCCGCCTTGGCATTGATTCCAGCAGATGATCAATGTCTTCTTGGGGTATGGCATCCCAAGCAGCCTGTACTTCATGCTGTAGAGCTTCTATTGTCAACGGTGGGTTCGGTATATTCCTCAATCATCTACCCATTATGTCCCACACGTGCTCAATGGCCGACAAATCGGGAGATCTTGGCAGCCAAGGCAAAAGAAGTCAAGAGAAACCCTTGCTACGTGAGGTCGTGCATTATCTTGCTGGAAAAGTGGGTCTTCCAGCCCTCGAAGATATGGAAGAACATGTGGTTCTACCACTTCGTCAATGTAGCGTAGGGTGGTCATACTGCCCCGAATGAAGAGCAAGGGTGACCTACTGCCGTAAGATATAGAACCTCATACCATCAACCCCACAGTTCGGTGAACATGCCTCGCAATCGAAAAATCAGGATTGCGCCTCGCTCCCCGTCTTCGTCTAACAGTCATCCGACCATCATGCATTCCTAAACAAAATCGCGATTCGTCACTAAAGACAACTCGATGCCACTCCAAGTTCCATTGAAGTCTTTCCGTGCACCAGGCCAAACGTTCCTGGCGATGTTGAGCAGTGAGGGGTAGCACAAGATGTGGGCGGTAAGACAGCAAGCCAAAGGTTCTTATTCGACGATAAACTGTTCGCAAGCCTATCGGACGACCTTGTTCACCTAACCATTGATCAGCTATTGATCTAGTTGTAGAGAATCGGTCTCTGAAGGCCATTAGTCTTAAGCGGCGATCTTGACGTTCATTGGTTCGTCTTTGAGCCCCAGTGCCTCTTCTCCGACGTTCAACCCCATGTTCAGACCATGCTTGATAAACACGTATTATTGTTGAGTGGTGCCGTCCCAAACGGTTGCCGATTTCTCTAAACGAAAAACCTGCTTCTCGTAAACCAACAATCCGCCCTCGGTCAAAGTCACTCAACTGCTGGTAAACTAGAGGTCTCCTTCCTCTAGGCATCATTAAACACTTGAAACACTTTAAACTAAAGAACGGGATCCGAAAAAGTGGAACAAATTGAAAAAATGACTCGATAATTGCTTGTCTATCACCACCTTTAAAAAATGACACAAACGTCAAAAATCCCATGACTACTTGATGATTGGGTTTCAAATTTTAATCAACTATTTCCCTGGACTAGTCCACTATTCCTGCCAAATTTGGTCCAAAGATTCCCACCCCTTCTAGGTGGTGCAGTGTATATGTCACTGAGTATATTATGTATAAAAATAAACGAAAAATACCCATATTCCTTAAAAAGTTTAGCTCTTGTGGTAGTTATGATAATAATACTTTTTTTCAATTATCGTATATAAAAAAAATTGTTCTAGTATTTTTAAAAATACCGCGAAAAAATAAAGATGGCGTAACTGTCACACAGCGTCTACAGATGTCACTTAAGTGATAAACAACAAGTACCTGTTTTGCGGAATACTCAAAGAATTGAAAATGTCATCTAGAAAGTGTAAATATGACCCTGATCCATTTTGTTACATATGTGGAACATTTAATAAAATACAAGATATAACATTTTATTTGACGCATGTAAAAAGCTTTGTGAAGCTTATGAAGCTTACTGCCCTGTTCTGAATCTAGATACTATCAACGATCTTTGCCACTAAGAACCGAATTTTGAGTTGGGAGACAAAACGTTAAATGTGAACCTATTGCTAAACCTGAAAATGTAATGAAATGAAATTTACACATCAAGTTAGGACTTATGAAAGAATCCGTAAAGAAGCTGGATGAAAGATCTGAAACTTTCACATTTTTAAAAAACTTTTTCTAACGCAGTCAAAAGCAAAGGTTAAAGCTGGAATTTTTGTTGGTCCACAAATTAAAAAAAAACTTTTTGCCACTGAACAATTTCCAAAATTACTCAATAATGCTTAACAACAAAGTTGAAATAGTTTTAAAGGAATAGTTTCTGTATTTTTAGGGAATAACAAAATTGAAGATTACCGAGAACTACTTAATAACATGTTAGAAGACTTTAAAATCATGGGTTGCAAAATGTCTCTAAAATTACATATACATGCTCTATAAATAAATTTGAAAACAAATTGGGGACATCCTCAGAAGAACAAGGAGAGCGCTTTCATCAAGATATCATGGACTTCGAACAACGCTATCAAGGCCAATACAACGAAAATATGATGGGGGGTTACATTTGGGGTTTAGTGAGAGAAAGTCCTTATAAACATGATAGAAAAGTTACTTACTTGTGTTTTTAAACAGAACTTTTTTGTAATTTTTGTCACAGTTTTCAATCTTTAAAAATGTTAAACACTAAATACTTTCTTGAACTTTGCAATGGCAAGCGACCATTTATTTATGATTTTCATATTCAATTATCTCCACGCAATATGAACGATCAGTTATTCGACTATTGTCTTTATTTAAGTTTATTATCGTTAATAATAAACTGCATTGGTATATTATTTAAATTTAAACGCCATTTTTTTTATTTTTAGCCTGTCTACCTTTATTCACCGTAACTTGGCTTTTTACTACGTTGGAAATATTATATATGAATTCAATTACCCAATGTATGCTCTGGGGTATATAACATCAACCGCGAGCGCCGAAAAGTGACAGTTTCGCGGTTGTCACATTCAATTAATTTACATCAAATGACAGATTATCATTATATGAAGTAAAATGAATACGTATTTGCTAATTTCATTGACGAAATTAATATAAACGGCTTTTCTACACTAACGTGACTGTAGCTCGAAACGTAGCGGCGATTATCACGCGCGTGCGAAAATGATACCTTTTCCACCTTATGTAGAGAAATAACTACAACTGATAATTGATCACAAAACTTGTAAAGAAAAAATTAACGTAGAATGCAGTTAAAATAAAAAAAACTAAATTTTATTATTGGCCATCAAGAACACAGTTACTAGTAATTGAATGATGTAACATGTACATCATGTCGTGGTAACAAGAAAAATGACCATGGATTTTTAATACTCGTATTAATATTCTGAACATGCACGGCCACTGTTCTTCAAAAATGTGT
Organism: Geotrupes spiniger; assembly: GCA_959613385.1. Taxonomy (NCBI): domain Eukaryota; kingdom Metazoa; phylum Arthropoda; class Insecta; order Coleoptera; family Geotrupidae; genus Geotrupes; species Geotrupes spiniger. The sequence goes on along the minus strand of OY390736.1, from coordinate 19,743,896 downwards.
ATTATAAATCAACCACTTACTTATTTTATATTTCACATCGTTGAATTAGAAATAAATATTTCTGTTCGATGGCCTAAAAATTTACAGTGAAACTTTATGTAACAGTTTTATATTAATTAATTAATTAATTATTTAATTACTTAAAGAAACTCGCACGAATAATTGATTAGTTAATATCTTAAACAGCGCCAGAATACATAACATAAAAAATACGTTTTATACGATAGAAATCTTCGATACTGTTATCAATAAATTACAATTCATTGTAAAGCAAGAAATTCTCATATAGAAATCCACATTCGGAAAGCAAAAACCTCTGTGACCTATGGCATAGATCAATTGCGACATTCGATGCAAACAGTCGAATTAACAAGCAACCCGGTAAGTATATTCGGAAAATACAGGCGAACATTGCAGGGGTCAGATATCAAATTTGGGTTGATGACGATAATTTCTCGTCCCGCAATCAAGAAGATCGAGTTATGTGTCAATTATTTGAGAACATAACGAATCATTCCATTTCGAATATGTCTGATCCAATTCTCGTAAACGTAGCTATAATGGATTCGTTTCATCAGTTTTAGGTTAGAACAGTAGCTTGCAATCCTCACATGTTTAATAAATTAACATTATATATACGCAATAAAACCGTAAACATATATCGAGGAAAAAACCATATATCAGTGGAAAATATACCTACACACCTAATTACAAACATATAAGCACCCGATTAAATGTGCACTTACGCGCTCAGTGCAACACGCCCCCTTAATTAAAATATTTCATACATGTTCTTTATTGAGTCATTTACATATTATAGTGAGATTACTGGTTATATATAGAAGGATGAACTAACTCATTTAGTAGTTGTTGATTAAATATAAAATTAATAGCAAAACTCTCAGATACAGATCTGATTAATTTGATACCAACGCGTTAAAGTATTGATGTGACGTACTTAACACTAATTTCTTTGGCCGGGATAACCAATCAATAACATAACATGTACAAAATAACGATATCGATGAACCATCGGAGAATAATTGTCCAGTTCAGCTTTTCCTAGAACTCGATTGATTTTCGCGATGTGTAAATGACACTTTTTGTCTATTCACTTGCAGATATTCATTAATCATCCAACAACAAGCTTTTGTGTGGTAGGCGCTATTTCAGTTCTTTACTTTTAAAAACATTTATCCACTGCAACGCAGGAAATAAAGATGAATTTCTGAACTTTAATGCTCTTCTTCGATTCCGGTTCGTTTTATATAACTACTAATTAAAGCGCAGTATTTTAGGCTGCCGTGACTTTCAGTGCAAACGCTCGCGATTTGTATGTTATGACAATCATCGAATTTACAACTGGCGTACACTCTTTGTGTTTACGTAAACTGCTAACGCCAAGGCTTCAGGTGAATTCCCCATTGCTTATACGGACATATTTTAACTTTACATACTCGGGGCTTATCGCCATTTGGGCAACACGTTCGATAAGTCAAATAATATAAGTTACTTACCTCCTATATTTCTCGCACGTTAACTAATTTGAGATCTGATAGAATAAGTGGTAAGATTACCTCGAGAATTTCTCCACTACTATTAATCGAACAATAGTTTGTATTTATTTCCATGTAGGTGCATGTTTTGTGTGTGAAAACTGTTTGATCCATAATCATAATATTAAATGATAGATAAGTACTCGTATAGATTAAACGGGAAATATTGCGATTATTTAATGTTTTACGAGCGAAAAATATACAATCATTGAACTAATTACTTAATAACTCACATAAAATGTATGCATACTAGCAACTTCCTTAATATAAATTAAAATTCTATTAACAAAGTTTCAACTACCGAGTTATATTAAATTAATACGGCGTTCGAATTACCATAAAATTGCTATGGAGCGTATTATAAACATGCAATGTAATTTATATACCAGAAACTTTCAACATAAACAAATTTGAAATATACTTCGGTATTAGGGAACTACCGAGCTGAGATTTAAACTCGGATGCTTGCTTATCTTATCGTATATTAATAACAAACAGTTCGGGTGGTTTAGGTATAGCAATGAAGGCGCATGGGTACTGTCTCTGTGACAATTTTCAATGCCAAAGAAGTTTCATCCGCTAGATAAATAACTCAAGAGACATCATGTGCACGATCTATGGACTTCGTAATGTTCGTTGAACTAAAATAATAAACTAGGAACGTAATTTCACCATTTCCATTAGAGGACTAATAAGATAATAAATAATTTCGTTCGGATGTGTACGTCCTAAAGCTTTTCAGTAAAACTCTACCAACACGATTAACATGCTAATATATTTTTATTAAATCCAATAAAACAAAATCATATTTGGAACACATTTAGCGCTAACTATTCACTTAATGAAAGATCACAAATTATTTATATTATATTTATATTTAGCAATCGCACCACAGAATTATAAATAGCACCTTTTATAATACGATAATTAATATGATACATAGAACTACTTACAGGGCCCCTTTCATGGGCTTGTCAGATCACACAACATATCATCACACAAATTACGCCACTGTACTCCACTACACTATCATTTTCTACACGTGTATCGGCTACTTAAGTTCACGTGCCATTAACAACTAGCGTTGGGCTAATGCATTTCATAACATATCTTAACATTAGAGTTTAGACGGCCTGGCTCTTCACTCACCCCTAGACGATAGATCATATAAAATTGTGTGTAACTAAATATTGAAAATATGCATTTCTATGCAAATATCCGTGGTACACAACAAAATAACTGAAAATTGTATTGCAACTAAAAGGACTAGAAATGTTTCCATCAAATCAAATAAATGCATTTTTATCTTTTAAACTATTTTGATGAGTGTCGGATTTGAATAACAAATCGAAAGATGGTAAGTTAAGTTAACAAATTAAATTTAGATCGGATTCCTAGCATTTTTCGAAGAGCTTATACAAAGAGCGTTGTTACATGCAACATTTCAAAAGCATTGCTTGGCCGACGTAAGCTGGGGGTTATGCGGATCGCGCGCGTAAGCGGTTGAGACGGCTGGTTTGTGAACGTGAATCGTCGTCCATTTTACCGTTTTTTGGTTGATCGTGGTATACGTTATCTCTAGAACGAAGAAAAGCTCGATGTTGATCTAGTGATATATTGTGGTGTAATTGTGCTCCTGTATTTTGAGCTTCGCTCTCGTTGTGTGGGGATTTGTATCATCGTTGAAGATTACGTTGGATTTGTATGGAAAACCAGTTCATTGTGGAGATATAATTTCTGCAGTATAAAACCATGAATCATTTTTGTACACCGTAACACGCAGCCGTGAACCAAGGTATCGAGTTATTTTTTTATTTGCTTCCCTTGTTACATTGCGGAGTTCCTTGTGTTCTTTTTATATAAAATTCGACGCATTTCGTTGTTTTAAGATTTTTAACACTGGCCTTTCTATGGTTGAATCAAGGATTTTATGATTGGAATTTTACGGCCGGATTTTTTGCCATGTCTAAGATCGTTCGAGAAGCCTGTAACGTCACTACCGCTTATGGATTCTATCGAGCGTAGTTCGATCGCGACCGACAACGATTTGTCACTTCTACGTGTCGAACGAAAACATCAGCCTCGTGTGTTTACAAACGCGATGTTATTACTTCGAACCAGCAGCCGAGCTTTAATGTGACCAATGTTTTGAATGGTTTCAAGTCAACGTGTACTTAATTTCATTAATTAATTAATATTTGCCTCTTTGCATTCACGATGAAGTACACTTAACCTCATTTTCGCGCATTTCATGTTTATATTTGCATTTGAAGTAACCATTAAGTAATACTTTCTTGCTTAAATGACAATTTAATGGATGGCTGTCTTGGTCCATTGTTTAACGTATTCGTTGATGTCGCGAACTATGGATGCGCATTTAGGTTTTGTTGATTGGAGCCTAATTCTTGTATAGTCAGTTCGGACAAATTGTTTTAAGCTATCGCATGGTGATTGTCAATGTTTATTTAGGAATAATGTTACAAGTATTTTGTTTATTTCATTCCCTCAGGCCTTCGACAATTAGTTAATCAATAAGGATACATGACGAGGCGAGTTTAATTTGTTTATTTTATATACATTCATTTCATTTGGCCCGAATCCGCATGTGCGACTTCTTAAATCATTTGTTTATTTTGCATTTAATAATATTTCGCTTTGGGAAAGGACTAGTTGTGTCCGACTTTATAATTATTGTATTTCTTTTAATAAATGCTGTTGATTAGTTTATCGTTCCCATACGACGCACGCTGACATTATCTGTCTAGGGCTGTATAAATTTATATTCCCACTGGAATTAGCCGAGACACATGTAGCCCGATATCAGTGCAACAGATTTAACATATTTCACCAAAATTATTTTCTGATAGGAAAATATTTGGGACAACCCGACCTTCTGTTGCCTATACTCTTTTACCTTTTTTGTTACGAGCGCCACGGTAAAGAAGGGTGCTGGAGGTAATAGCGTTGCTCGACGAAGAGTAACTATTCCGTACGCATCCGCTTAAATACCGTATTGTTGGCCTTCCTTAAAGGTTTGTATTGACGTTGGTTGGAAATAGTGGATCAGGAACATCCACTGCCTCTTGTGTCATCCTGAATGTTTGTAAACAGCTCGGCGTTTGCATTTCATGTTCAGCAAGTGTCGTGCCTCTTTTAGATATGTAGTTTTTGTGTTATTCATCGTCGTCTGCCGCAGTCTTTTATGGACTGCATTACCATAATCGATTATCCAACGGACTAAAGCGATATTTACATTTACTGTCCTATAATTCTTCGGGTTTCTTATCATTGACGTCCCGTAATGCCGGTGTCTAATTAGGGCACCCATCACAATCGCATGTATTGTCCCTTACGCTGGGAAATTCTAAACCTTTCTTGCCAGATTTTAAATCCAATTTAGATACTGGGACGTCACTGATGGTAGATCCTCTTGGTCCGAGTCATTTCCAAATAGTTCTTGGAACTTTTTCGTCATTCAAATGGATGTATTTGGCGAAAACAAGGGGATACCATTTTGTTGTGACATTACAGCTCTATATGTGTGGTTTTTTAAATTATTATTATTTGTCTGTGGCGACTTAATTTTATAAAATAATTATCGGTATTTAATTTTCTTTGTTATCCTCGACCACGTGCACTTTCCTAATGGTTTATATCCGTTGGCGTACATTCGATGTTGAATCTATTGCCGCCTTCAGTCAGCTGTTGTCTGGGTGTGTTCTTAGTATTGTGTTGGTATAATACTTGTATGCTGTGAAATATATGGGTTCACAACAAACTTGTCTTTCGCGTTTTCGCAAAATATTGTATCTGTTAATAACATTACCGTTACTATCGTGCCATCCTGGTACTTCACGAGAATTGATTTATATACACGAATCTCAATTGTAATGTTCCTTTTTAAATTTATAGAAAAACAATAAAACTATGTGCTAGAGATAGAGACATATTTTTATAGTAGATTTGTACAGGTTCGTGGTGATGAGAATGTTGCTTATTCAGGGGTACTTCTTTATGCGAAACTTACGTACGACTAAATGAACGCCGTATATCCCTATTTAGGTATATTAAGTGGGGCATTTAATCCGTCCTCCACTCCGACCGCAAGGACCACCATCATCGACATTCCTTTCGGCTCGACAATAATCTAACTAAACTTCAAATTTTTGTCGCCGAAGAATAACTCTATAAACATTAAGAAATCATGAGTGAATGTCACTAATCTTTTGTCCGTTTTAAATTCCAATATTTTTAATTAACTGTTTGTTCACACTTTACAAACTTTACTTCCCCCGTGCTTCCTTGTTCCCTTTTCTTAGCGAAGATCATTTTCTTATAATTACTTAATTTGTTATAGTGTTAATATTAATATAAACATTACGGCTCGAAATAAAATTCCTTACGCTCTTAGTAATAAACCAATACTGGGTCGTGTTTGTGTTTTTATTTGTTAGTGTTTATAACACTTTTCCCCCTCAAAAAAGTAAACAACAACCCCTGGTAACAGGATGAAAATAAAGTAGTTACACTGCTAAACATTTCCGTGAAAAAGTATTTAAAGACCATCTTAGTAAATAAACAACGCTGGATAAATAAACAATTAAGAATTTTCATCATTATTGTAAATTTATTTAAATAATATCTTCGTATTCAAAATATATAATTAATATAAAAATATGAATTTTCCAATGATAAGCTAAGCTGGCCAAACAGTCTACTAATAATAATTTTTTATTGGACTAAATATTAATCATGGTTGCTACCACTACAAGACTAAGTGACGAAGAAAAGCACCCCACGAAATATATTTAACAATATCCCTATTGTTTCTTTTCTCCCTCCCTTTCTTTTAGTACGTATTTCTATTAATTTTCTTTTTTATTTCTTTTAATATTCTTGATTTGCTCTTGATATACCATGCGATCAAAAAAAGAGGGACACGTCGGTAATGAAAAACACATGCCAGAGAAATAATCGGACGGAAGTAGAAGTTTGTGAAAGCCATGATTACATCACGCGAGATTAATTTGGGAATTTCATTATGAGTTTAAAATATGTTACAATGCCACTGTAAACAAGGTATCCCACGGTAAATTGTTACCCAAGAAACAGCATATTATAATAATATACAGTTAGGGTAATGTCCATTCTGCAATGTACATTATGTAACGTAAGCACTAAACGTAGAAAAAATTATGTTAATCATGATTATCAAGCACATATAAAACAGATTAGACTGCATTCGTAGAAGAACCCAAACCAAACGACTAAAGTAATTTGGAGACTAACAATTACTTCATGCAAATTAAATGGTTTAATGGTTTAGATTGCTTAAAATAATATGTTTTCTAAAAAAAGTTACTCATATCTAAGAAATTATCCGCAAGTTTATTTCATACTGGGCATAGTGTGTGTGATTTAATATACTCGTAGTGTTTAGATGTTTCACACGATTTTCTGTGATCAATACAACAGCAAGCAAAGGATATAAAGTCGGTCAAGGTAAAACATATGAGCTCTCAAGTAGGTTCTTATTCTAAAAATAGTCAGAACTAAAAATTTTCTTTGTTTCTGTGTAGAAATATTCTGCTCATATACAAACCACAAGTTCCTTTTCAGTTTTAATTCTCTTAATCATATTTTATACATATTTTATGGAACGTATATATAATTAAAAATATACAAATTTTATGTAGTTATTTGTCTGTTAAATTATTAAAAGTTTCATGGATTTCTTTCTATGGCGTTGTTTTGAAAAGTTGGTATACGATCCATCTCGGCTACGGTTTATCATTGGTCTATATTTCGACAATCAAACTAATTAAACCGCGTCATAAGCGTCAAATTCTACGTAAAGAACCACTACTGCTAATAAAGAATTATTTGCAGCACTTGCTATTGGAGTTTGTTAAATTCAGTGAACGCAAACTAATCATCACCCACTAAAATTCATTTTACCGTCGAAATTCGCCTCTACAATCGAGGTAATTGTTTAACGCGACAAAAAGCATTCGTATGTACGAAGGCAATGTGCCTTTTGTCATTTTTAATATAATCGCTTTGTAGTCCTATGCATTTTCACATTTAACAATTAACTTCTTGCTATACAAAAACTCTCAACCTCCTATGTTAGTTATTCGTCGTTTAGAAATCTTTATCCCTCCAACTGCTTTTTCAACTTCCTGAACGGAAAAATCACAGGGTGCTAAGTGACAGGACTGTAGGATGGATGATTTCATTCCGTGAACTCTAAATCCTTCAGAGCTCCTGGACAAATACAGCATTGTGCACTGGCGCATTGTCATACGAAAGCAGAATTCCAATTTTGAAATTTGCGTTTTTCCATTATGGCCTGCTGAGAAGTACGTAAATATCATCATACTAGTTAGCGTTCATAGTGCTCTTATCTGGCAAGTAGTCTAACTATTAGTAAATTTCTCAGTCAGAAAAAATAGTGGCCAGCTGAATGTTCGAACTTTTTTCTTTAGCGCTGGCGAGCCCTTGTGTTTCCAATGAATCGACTTTCAGGATCGTAGTGATAAACCAACGTTTCACCGCCAGTTACAATTTGTCAATAATGTGTTCCTCTTGTCGTTCACAAAGGCCCAAAACATTTTGCGAAATTTCAACTCGACGTTGTTTATCGAATGGAGTCAACATTCTCAGTACCCATCTGGCACTCATCTTTGATATGCCCAAATTATCATGGATGATAGTCCAGACACGTTCCCTGCTAATTTACAAACTTTCAGCTATCATAGCGATTTTAATTCGTGGATCTTCAAGAATTATTTTTTTTTTCTTTTCGAACGTTTTCTTCGGTAATGGCTGACCACTTCGAGGATCGTCTTCGATGGATTCCCGACCCCATTTAAATTGCTTTGACCAACATTTTATTGTCTTATAAGAAAGAGAAAGTTCGCCGTAAACAGCAGGCATGCGATTTCCCTTTCTTGTTAGAAATTTTATGGAAAAAAGGCCACACACAAAATGCAATATTATTATGCGACAATATTCTGACAGTTTAAGGAAAATAATAATTGTACACAAACGTTTTTTCACAGCCTCCTTCGTATGTATGAACAAATTACTTTCGTACGTAACAAGAAGATTTTCTGATCGTTGGTATAAAATATTTAATTTGTATTGGAGAATTCATACCCGCAGAATATGTTGATTCGTTGATTGAGATGCAAATTTAAAAGATATTTCATCTGGATATTATACTCCATTTACTATAGCCACAAACGCAATCAAATGAATAATTTCCATAGTATTTTGTGCAAATAAAATGTCTATTCATTCTGTAATCGTGATCTTTATAAAATAATAATTTATTCGCCTCTGCTGGAGACCTAATGTACAAGCATACACACAAGCATAGTATATTTATAATATACTTTTAATAATAACAACAACAGCAATTAATATTGACGAAGACGATCTCAACGATCCAACTTAACTTATTCAATTTACAATAGTAATTATTGCATTCAAGCCTAACCTATAAATCTAAACTTGAAATAAATTTCTAGAGAAAGACAATATATTAAATATAATTTTCATAATATGTTATTTCCAGAAGGAGCTATCAATAGTTATAATTTATTTTATTTTATTTAATTTATTTAAACCAATTTAATAATTTCAATTCAATCTAGAAACATTACTTAACCGAAACAAGGTCACACATGCGACTGAAACATTACACCTAGGGGTCATAAAAACTATATAGGAAAACGATAGTTCCCACAAATACACACAACGAAACTTGGTGTAAATCGATACGAAAATTCGCGCTCTACTGGAGCAAGTCGAAAACAACATACAAACACCATTAATGCAAACGTGGCATTCCGAAGTAGGTACTCTTCGCTAGCTCAGCAAATACTGCTTTTTAACAGCTTCAGCGAATCGATGAACTATGCTTAAAACAATTTTATGACTACTCTCCCATCTAACAATACCCATTTATTAACCATTAAAATAAATGCTGTCGGCATAATATTAATATTTTTTAATATTTTATTAAAAAAACTTAATACTAAAACTTTCACATTTCAAGTCCATTAAACTATCCACTATTTTAAAAGTACTGGTGCTTAATTGAAATAAATTACCTTAATATTAAAGTGATTTTTTTAATTTTTATTTCTTAAAGACTGTGGTCACGAAACGTGTAATGCTCAATAACATGACGCAATTTAAAAAGGATTCTTATGCTGTGAGAAACTGTGTATAATGCGCAGCGTTGACAGTAACAGCGTCTTAAAAAATTATGAACCGGGAATTCCTATTTAAAATCGTACATTTCTACTCTTTAGCTATTCAAACTGGATGTCTTGGACTGCTCTGCGTAGCTGCTAGTCAGGGTTTCTAACACGTTTGTGTGATATTTACAACTTTTTCGTTAAAAATTGCGAAGTAGTAGAAGGAATGATCCATCGTTTATAAATTAATTATGAATTTCCTCTACGCAGCGACGACATAGTCATTATTTATAATGTCTTATGATTTAATAAAAAACATGTTGCCCACTGGTCCATTGTTCCATAATTACAAAATCGCATACAATGATATTTCAACATAATCCACAGCTAAAGGCACATAGTTGCGAAATATCGTTTTGATAATTTTACGTTCGTGTGGACCACCCAACTATATAAACAAAAGCGTTTACTTTAATTTAAAAATAAAAATAAATGACTTACTTTGGAATGGACATGAGGTACTGTAACAAACGGCGGTAGTCTTCGGATTTTGCGCGTTCTCTTCGAGGACTGGCCGGAAAAGATAGCACCGGCCCTCCTCGACGGTCACGGCCCCCGGTCAACACCACAAGACGTTCCTGAAGCAGAGGTAATAATTCCCGAGCGCGCTGACCGTCCATAATTCGTCCTGAAATAAATAAGAAAATAAATTCGACATCAACGCAATTTAAGACCCCGAGTAAAATTTTAAAACTAGCCAGTACACAGTACAACATAAATAAAATATCCTAAAATAGATATCTTGTTAATTTTAATCGATATTGGTAAATTGAGAGTAAATTCAAGATTCCTTCGAATATATTGGGATAATAAATAATAGGATAATAACGAGACTTTTTTTTCGATGATTTAAATTCCCTAAGCTGATTGAATTGATTGAATGCTTGATTTTCAAGTAGATTTGTTTTTAAGTTAAAATTATTTTTTGTCCAAAATTTTAACGATATATATTTGCACAAATTTAAGTGGAATTAAATTTTGGGGTTTGGGTTTTCAGTTTGTTTGTATTCATCAATTCGCTTTTCATTTTTGTCTTCCCTTTACCATACGGTTTCATTTTCTTTTGCTTTCTTGTCGTGTTTTCCATTTGCTTTCGTTTTGCAATATTTTTTGTTTAAAGCACGAAGCTCTGCAAATTTATTGAATTTCCTTGGCACAATTACATATGTCGAGCCAGTCTCGAACGTTAGTAAATTTTGAAGATGCAAAAAATGCTTATGGAAGGAACGTACCTAATTTGTACACCCACTATCCCTCATTGCTTCTTAGAAGAGTATTAGATATTGGTGCGAATATTTATATTAAACGTTGTGGGAAAGCTGTGTATGAACATTGCTGGATTTTTGCATTTGCAAGTGTTTGTGTTGACCATGTCGTAGTAATTAATGGTAATTAATGAATAATATATTGCACCTTGACTCCCACGTAAATCAAAACGTATTTCATGAATGTCAGATTTTTTTTAATATTCAAAGTATTTTATGTAATAAATTTGCTATAACTAATAACATAGTTTTACATTCATCCTCCGATCGGCAAACTGATGTTCGAGTTATTACCCATTGCCTGACTCATTTCATGTTGTGTACCCCTACCAATCCTATTTGAAATCCGATACTTTCAAATAATCATTGACGGGTTCGGCTTTCTGCGTACCGCACATAATTTTCTTCCCGCCTCAGAAGTTCCCCAAATTGTGCAATCCATACTTGCTTGATTTGTTTCCTCTTCGTGTTCTCCCTGTTTCATTGTGTTTATTATTCGCCTCGCACTCTCGTAAAAAAATATATTTTTGTTAATTTCCCTCTTAGTTCTCCATTTAAAAAATTTTGAAACAATTATTGTCCAATTTTTCTTAATGACTTACCTCTCCACTCCTTGCGTTTGGACAGATCGACTCTTCCTGATTTTATCTATTTAGTTCTTGCATCTAGCTCTACAGCTGTTACTTCATCGCATTGCGAATCAAACCACTCTTCCACAATTATGCCTTTGAACTGCATCTATAACTCTATTGTACCCTCTCTCTATCATTATGCTTATTCCTCTGTCAAAGTCCTCATATTCGCTATGTACATGATTGTTTGTAGTTGTTTCAGGCTCCACCGATCTTTCGTTCTTACTTACTTATTTTGGTTGGCTACCAATAAGTGATACGTGTCCGCACCAATTCTTCTGCACCTTCTAACATTTATTAATTGTTTCCCCCATCAAGATATCAATGAATGGACTATTTGGTTTCCTATGTGTATGTTCCATGTTTATTTATGTTTATGCCCTACTTATTAAAAACATTTGTGCGGCTATGTTGCACAACATAAATCCATTTGCATCTTCCGTGTAGCCAAGTTTATTATAGTTATGTTCAGGCCACAACTACCTGTATACATACTTTTGTCTCAATATTGCATTAATCTGTTTATAAAGGGTCTTCCAATAAGACCAAAATCATATAGAAGAAGATCAACCTGTATCTACTTGACAGATGACAAATAAAAACTACGACATTAAAAAAAATGGAACGATATACGCTCCAACAACGCATTGAAATGATTTAAATTCACTACAAAAATGTTGAAATTTCTCGGTCACAGTTCGCAAAACTAAAGCATTTTTAGGTCGTCGTGGCGCACCTTCTCGGCCAGCAATTTTGAAACTGGTGGAAAAATCTGAGCGGTTGGGGCAAGTTAGTGATGTAAAGAACTCGTGCACGTCGCTCAAAAATAACTGAGAATATTGCTATTGTCGCCCATAGTGTTGAGGAAAACCTAGGTTTGTCCATTTCTCGTCGATCTTTGGAATTGGGCATTCCAGAAACGACAATATACCGTATTTTGCATAAAAACTTAGGTCTTAAGGCTTTTAAATTGCAGTTAACACAAGAACTCACGTCTACCGACCATCAACAACGTCGTGTACTTGCTGATTGGGTTCTTGAAATGCATCGAACTGATTCGAAATTTCATCGAAAAACGAAACGACATTACACCGTATTTTGCATAAAGACTTAGGTCTTAAAGCTTTTAAATTGCAGTTAATACAAGCACTCACGTCTACCGACCATCAACAATGTGGTGACCTTGCTGATTGGGTCCTTGAAATGCATCGAACTGATCGGAATTTCATCGAAAAACTATCTTCAGTGATGAGGCCCATTTTCACCTCGGAGCCTACGTTAACAAGCAGAATTGTCGTATTTGGGGCTCGGAAAACAGAAGAATTATTGTTGAAAAGCCTCTCCATCCTCAACGTGTGACCTTTAGGTGCGGTTTTTTTCTGACGGAATCATTGGACTTTACGTTTTGGAAAATGAGGCTGAAGCAACTGTTACGGTGAATGGACTGCGATATTGAACGATGATTATTGATTTTGTATGGTCGGAATTGGAAGATATTGATGCGGACGACGTTTATTTTCCACAAGACGGCGCTACGTGCCACACAAATAGCGATACCATCGTTCTTTTGCGTGAAAAGTTTCCTAACAGTGTGACTTCTCGAAAAGGCGATCACAATAGGCCACCGAGATCTTGTCATTTAACACCTTTAGACTTTTTTCTTTGGGGCTACTTGAATGATAAGGTATGCCAATGATAAGGTATATGCCACAATCAATTCAATATCTCAAAGATGGAATTCGTGAAGTTATCGAGGACATACAGCCGCAAATGTGCGAATTTGAGATGGAAAATTTCATGATAAGAATATGGTATATATACCCTTGGCGGCCATTTGGCTGATATTGTTTTTCATTATTAATGACATACCTTCCTCTTTACAATTAAATAAACATGCGATGATTTCGCTTAAAAACACTCTTATTTTACATATCAAAATGAAAGCTCACAACTACAAAAAACGTTTGTTCTTTGTCAATGCACGTCTTTACACGACGCTCAATGATAGTGAGAAAAACTTGTGTGGAATTAAGAAAGTCATAAATTGACTAATCAGAAAATTTAGAGAATTGAAATGAATTACTTTCTTTTGATGAATCACAAAACAACGAAACTACTAATTAACAAACTAATTCCGTATGCAGCAGATAAGACTGTCACGCGTTATTAATATAAAAAAAAATAGTTCATGGAATGGTTTTACTGCATACTCTGTATCATCTGCTTATTTCTAAAATACAATACACATAATGCAGAAAGATTGAACTATCTTTCATCTAACTAATTATACAGCCATACAAAATACGCAAAGCAACTAAAATTCTATACAAGATAATATGAAGAAATTGACGTCATAATATTTTCCTGTTATGGTTGAATGACATAAACAACTGCGAACTGGATTCCTATTGATACGATATTGTGGCGGGATATTGTTATATTTTTGAGCTCTACACTGGCTTCTGTAACATTTAGATCATTTTTCATATCAAAAGATAATATCTCGGAAAATTTGTTGTTCAAGAAATCATTCCAAACGTCTTTTTAGATGTCAACTGTGCGATTGGTGACATTGTCATGGTACTAAACAAATCCACGTAAAGAAATTGAATGTCAATAAGAATGCTCTTATTTGAGCAAATTAATTAACACATTAACTTATTTCTAAGGTTAAGTATTATTACATGGACATTGGGTCGCTCTGCCTACCAAAATTTTTTTTGTAGCAATATTTAGTAACAAACAGTTTATACGACCTGGGGAGGATGACGATAAGTTTCTGGAATGCTTGGAGAACTCAGATTTAGAAAATCTTGATGAAGAAACTTCATCTGAAAATGATTTCGATGAAATTGATGGAGAGGATGAAAATTTATTCGATCAGCCTGACCAGGAGATACCTGATCCAGAAGATGAACATCCGACCGAAAATGATTGAGATGATGAGCCGCTAGCTACAGGTAAAAAAAGCTTGATAGTCAAAAAAAGTCTGGTTCAAACAAACGCCACAATACGTGGAAGAATATGGGCACATTTGCTCCACTGAATTGCGATTTTTTTTAACAGATACTACATTGTATGAGAGGGAACAGTTTAAAGTCGAGGATTACATTCGAGTTTATTTCGACGACTCAGACTCCGAAAATATTTGCAATTGTACAAATGTTAAATTTTTATTAGAAAATGAAAACCCATGAATCTAACTACAACTGAAGTAAAAAAAAATTGTTGGTATCTCGATTTTAATGTCTTGCCTCAAATACCCTCAAATTAAGATGTACTGCGCCAAATGACTCGAGTTAGCACCATCATCAGAGCAATGACATCAGATAAGAAATCATTTAAAGTGGTAATTGATGGTGATGTACCTGAAACACGAAAAAAGAAGATCGACTTTTCAAAATACGGCCTCTACATGAAAGAATCAAAAAAGGATGTCTGTAGCGACAGAGATCCGTACCTAGGAAGCGCACTAGGTACGGCGAGGTTGCAATTGATGAGCAAATGATTCCTTTTACTGGAATTTGTCACATGAAACAGTTTGTGCGGGGTAAGCCAAATCCAGAGGGATTGCAAAACTTCGTCTGTGCTGCTCCAAATTGACTTGTTTTGGATTTCGAGATATATCAAGGAAAACAAACCCCGAATCATCAAATTTAGGGGTTGGACCTTCTGCTATTGTGAGGCTATGCAGCACACTTTTAGAATGGACACAGATCTATGTAGACCAATATTTCACTACTATACCATTACTTGAATACATGCTGGGAAAAAATATAGTCGTCACAGGAACCATTATAAGATCCAGAGTCCCAAAAAATGTCCAATTAACATCTGACAAAACCATGGCTCGACTGGGCCGCGGTTCTTCGGAGCAGGATGTACGATCAGATGGCCTAATAAACATTGTGCAGTGGTATGATATGAAATCTGTCATTGTGACATCAACATTTTTACAAATTAATCCCGATGCAAACGATGTTCAAAAAAATAAAGTTCCAAGACCAAATATTGTCAGAAAATACAATTAATGCATGGGTGGAATAGCCCTTATTGACCGGATGATAAGTTACTACCGAATGGGAGCCAGAAATAAAAAATGGATCGTAAAGACAATTTTCCATTTTTTTGATCTTGGTATTGCAAATTCCTGGATAATGTATAGAGACGGCAGGAAAAAAATTTGGAGATAAACTTATGAAGTTTTTGGACTTCAAAGTAAGGGCTGCAGAGTTACTGACAGAATCAAACAAAGAAGAATCCAATAATGGCCTTAACAGCTCTCCATCTGTTGATAAAAAACGAAAACTCGACCATTTTCCTGCCATCGCTGTTGGCAGGCTGTAGCACAATTCATTAATTTGATTCCATGTGTTATCAATATTCAAATTTCTAATAAAATATTTTTGTTCAAGCTTCCGTCGTTATAGATTGGGACAATGTTAATTATTCTATTCCAATCGATAAATTTGACATTGTATAGAATAGGGATTTGATTTTTCACATGATTAAAATAAAACTTAGTTTTACTCTCATTTATTGATTTTAATCAATTAATCATTCTATGCCAATCATAATTCATAACAAGTATTTGTCATGTCATATCGCAACATGACACACTCGAACCGCTGTAGCCGATTGGAACATCTTAGATTTAAAATGCTTACCGTTCTAAATAGAGAAGTTCTTGAAACATTAAGCTCCCTGTCTAGTAAATTTAGGAATGTTACATTATGAATGAACATTATTTTCTTTGGTGGAACATAAAGTATTTAATTAAAATATTCAGTGAGGACTTTGCAAGTTATTACCTTCTTTATGGGCGTTTCTTTCAGCCTTCGGTATTAAGTTGGTTAATAATATAAATAGTACCGATAGATGCTATTGGTTGGTCGAGATAGTTAGGGCGGGATAGCGACTTTAACTGTTATTGCTAAAATACCATCGTAAAATATTATTGCATTCTCCTTTAAAGAATATAATAACTGCAACTTTTTAAATAAAATTTTTACATTACGTTATTGACAAATGTCAACTTATATCTTATCAAAGGCAACGCATTGAAATATTAAAAATAGAACCTACGTATATTTGTAATTGTATGTTGATGAAAGAAGATGAAAAACCTTGTATGTACGTGCCGTGATATTACGATGTTATTCTTTAATTAATTTTATTAATATATATAATGTATACACGAATATATATTATTTAGTCTATACATAAATCAGAACACTAAAATCACTAAAGGAAACATACGACCAGACCTACCCACTTGATCATAAATCTAGCTATAAACTGGGAGCTTTTATATCGTGGAGTAACAAATACATTTCAAAATTATTGAAACAATGCGAACGAGAAAGTTATAGCACGAGAAATAGCTCATTAGTAATGAGGAAGCACAGCATATTTACGCATTGATTTATGCGATTCGACTCGCTTCAATGGTTTACTGAAAGCAGTTGATTGGTTTCGTTAGTAGCAATGTCCTTATTGAATGAACCCTTCCCAACAGTTGTATGATTGTATATACTCGTTAACCATTTTATTTGTCTATGTTTTAATTCTGATACATATTGTTACATTTGCACGTTACGTTGGTCGAAGCACCAGACAACTTCGTGAAAATGTGCTCAATACGTCGTAAAGGATTTGGAAATGATGGTGGTCGATATAGTATTATATGTGCAGTTGTCCTTATCGCAGTATTTAAATAAAGGTCACACGTGTATGTTAAGATGGAAAGTATTTATGCTGTGTTAACTAGGCGAGCGATAAAATATCAATTTATATGGGTAACCAGGATGCGTTTTTTTTTTCGCTATTGATGTTATATATGTAACATCATTGCCAACATCATTGGCACACTACCTGAAACTATGGACCAGTATAATTTTATAGTTAAGGTGATAATTACATACGATTTAAGTAATCGCAAGTAATATTAAAATTCGCTCAAGCTGAAAACTTTGATAAAAAATAAATATTTCTTACGCAGTAACGCCGCAAAATTTGAAATAACAAATCATTAGCTTCAATGCTTTTATAAATTATTATAAACTAAATAATAAAATATAAAGCAATTGAAACTTGATACATCAAGTGGGTAATTAAATTACTATCCAAAAACCACATAATAAATTGGTCCCCAATGTAAGATATTTTTGCCAAGTAATAAATATGTTTTCCACTTTCTATAAGCTGTCATGACATCTAGGGAGGAAAGCGGAAATTTTACTTCCCATGGGAAGTAAGAGATATTCTATTCCCCATACAAATATGTTAATTCATTTTATTAAGCAATAATATAAAAATCGAATTACACAGTTCTCCAACTTTTACATTAATTGTGAACTGACATTTTATTTTGTTTCTAATATATATTTGATGAAATATCAAACTACTAATTCAAAAATTACAGTAACATTTTTGATAATTTATGAAAAATTTGACAGTAGCAACTTTTGACAGTCTTGAACTCATTGCCGGTTGATGCCTCGATTGCTAGCTGTCGGCAGGCAAATTATATTTATTCACCTAGTTCCTTAAATAACTATTTCTTAAACGATTTTAAGATACTTCCCTTCAAGATGATTCTACTTCCCATCACATATTATATGTACTCGTGCATCGTTCCATCAATCCCATAGAGTCCCAGTGCCCTCTAGGTTTCAAAGTGCAAAATCTTCTCAAAAAAACTTAACTTGTATGAACAACTATGTATTGCTCCATCTTGTATTCATGTTTAGATTGTATATTCAAAAACAAAATCCACTGACTATGTCAGTTGTGACTACGTCTGCAATGACTGCACGCAGGTTAAAAACGAAACCGATCTCTTTCTGCCTGACATATCATAGTTCCAATTATTTCACAGATTAGTTCAATTAAAATTACTAAAACGTTTGGTTAATTATTTCCGAAAAATTGTGTCATTTGATATTACTTTGATTAGTAAAATTTTATTTATTATGTGACTAAGTTAAAAGTTGAACACCGTAATATCCACCATTACAACCTAATACATACGCAGTTTTTTATTTTGTTATTACATTATTCTAAATATTTTATTGAGAGTGGATAATATTAAGTATTCAAATCATCATTGTCGTTTCAGATGGAGTAGCTGTGAAGTGCTCGAATAATATGAGTCAGAAAGAAAGTAAATAAGGCCTCGTTTGTAACGTGCATACAGTCGTCGCCCATATAGTGTGAGAGTTTTGGAACACGGTTTACCATACACCATATTGCCGTTCTGTAATTACTATAATGTTGTATAATAATATAAGGCTATTTCATAGCCTATACACAGATTTTTATTCTGTGCTAAATATAGTCACGAATAATATTAAATTAGAATATTTTTGTCGAATAAGCAATTTATTTGTATTGTGGATAATTTACATTACAGTCAGTATTAGATAATTCCGCTTAAACTTAAATGTATTGAGCAGACACTTTTTAATGTGTGTAGTCACACTTCCCCGGTATATGCCCCATAAAATCCAACAAATATTCGTCATATTCATTTTATTTTTCAAACACAGTCTCCTGTACTTTTTGAATCCCTTCTGTAAAGTTTCAAAATATGCATTTATCTCAATCTCTCTCAATCCCTTTAGAATCAAATCGCTTCCCTCCCAGCCATTTTTTTAAAACTAGGTGATAGGAAATAATCCCAGCTGGCTAAATGTGGTCGAATGTATTATGGATTTGTGAACATTGTGTTGATGACAGACATTTTTCTTTGCCAAATATGCTGGATTCTTCCTCAAATCGTTGTTCCAGTATGTGAATGTCAATCATCATCATTCTTCATCAAAGATGTTCATTCGACTGCGTTTAAATTCATTTGGTCCCCATAAAGTAATTGATTTCATCGTTTCCTTTCCATAAACAAGAATTTCATTACTGCCGATACTCGATACTATTTTTTTTTTAATTTTCGAAGCAGATCACCGAAGGATGACAACAAAAATAGCATTTGAGTCAATCAATGTCGTCTCTACGCAATTTTTTCAGACGTTACATTCTCAATTTTGGATTGTTACGGACCCATAAGCGTCTTGCAACCGAATTATTTAAATGCTTATTATTTAACCAAGTTTATTTTGAAGCTAAATTACAAAGACGTTGTTTGAATTGGATTTCTCAATCCCAGTTCATTATTGTAGTTTATGAACACTTCTCACTCGGAACTATCTCACAGCGTTGCACTGAATAGATACTGAATTGTGTCCATAATCTAACTAAACTTAGAATCGACTCGCGAAACTTCTCACACAAGACGTTTCCAACGTAAACTCGCTTTGTATGCAAGTGATACAAATATAATTATACAGTTAAAATTTGAATATAATATAACACACGGAGCGATAGTTTGTTGCAATATATTTGTCTTTTAATAATGCAGACAATTCTATCGATTAATAGATATCTATTTGTGTCGTCAACTACTTAGTCAAGAAATTATTTCAATTTTCTAATCTATGTCATCCATATTTTCTTTGTAATAGTTTCACTGAAAACAAATAAGAGAGCTGTTAAATATATACATAGTCATTGTATTTCTGGTAAATGTTAAAAATATAGTGTACTTCATTAGACTTTACCATAGTACCATAGTTAAATGAAAATATGGTACGGATATTTTATAGAAAAAAATTATTATTTGCCGTAAAATTGATATTAATTCATTGTCAGGTACAGTACCCTTTAACAAATCGCACTTAACAGAAAATATACAAGCAAAAGATGAAAATAGCCAGATTCCAATTTAGCGAAATCTTCGAAATAATAAAAAGTATTCTACAATAAAAATAGCTTTAGTGTTGTCCTGACTCTTGACCCTCATAATATCGACGATAGATTTTATATTGGGTGGAAATGCGTTGAACGTTATCGTAGCTTTATAGTTTGGGTCATTTTCATTCTGGTTTGTTCCATGGCTAGGAATACTATAGTCAGATAGTTAGAACAATGCCTCGTGTGCATTTTGCTATACAGTTGGGAATTTCGAGCATACAGATATCCGCCCTTCTTCAGAAACATTACTAGTTGATAGATATAAATTGGCAGAATCTTTAATTCTTGGAACAAATACCTGCATGAGTCAAATATCCAAGCTCAACATATGTACCTTATAATTCGCCTTTGTGAAATTTCATTGCAGATTTTGGATGAGGCCCAAAAGATGATGCCATATCTCAAACGTGAAACATGCAAAGTAAAATGATTTTAATAATAATAAACTGACGTTGTTTTTGCATTTTTTAGTGCATAAAATACGTAATTTATGACACAGTTTTATATAATGCTGTTCCCAATTACGACGGTACCGTAAGACCCAAAAAGTAGACAAACGACCGTTCAATATGGTATATAAGGAACTCTCATGATTACTGAAGTTGAAGTGTATTTGTGGGGTTTTATTACAGTTAGGAAGTATTAGGACATTATCATTACACCCTTGAAGCATTTGGTTGGCTATTAGAGTTGATTGTTCCGATACTTTTAGTGCCGTCCGCATATTGCGAAATTAAGCGAGATTGTAATCCCATAATGTAATTGTAATTGACAATTACCTCACCCCGCGGCCGTTAGAACTGTCGTTGTGTACGACACGTGAGGTAAAAGTTAACAGAACGACAGTACCTCGCCAGTTTCATCTTCTCCATGGAGTCTTTCTTTCTCCAGGGAGTCTTTCTCAAAAAGCTCTCATGTAGTCATACATGAATTAAAAATAAATACTAGATGATCTGCGATGAACTATACATGTTGCCATAAGGAGCAGGACATTTGATCGAGTCCTGCGGGTCCCGCAGTCAATATTTCTGCAATGATAGTTCTCAATTCACTATGACAAGAGGGCTTCAAGAACATGTTATGCATACAAGTACAGTTGCGGGAGTAATTTGTTTCACTCGTAATGGAATACAAACCACTAAACTGATTATTAAAAATTTCATATAAGCGGATAAGTATAAACCATTGGACAAATATGACAATAATAATTGTGGGTTTGGTCTAAATAAAAAGTCAAGCTTATGGAAAACACATTTGCACCTCAAACATGCACCTCGAAGCGATTTTGACAATAATCTAAATGGAAACAAGGATAAAAGTGATTACTGCAAGCTGTCGATTACTTGCATGCCTGCATTGATATCAAACATATAGATACCCGCCTACCCGGTTAATAATAAGTCGCGAACATTAATAGAACCTAAGAAGTTTTAACACATGTCCAACAATGTCCAACTTTGGAAACCTAATTGCTACGGTGGAGGTTGACAAAGAAAACCATGAAAATGGAAAATTAAAACGAATCATTAACGATTAATATTGGCACAACCATGAAGTCAATGGGTCAATGAGGGGAGGGGTTATTTTTGATATCTGCGTGTGAAGTGCTGGTATCCATGTTCTTGCAAGTCTTTGGAAATTATACCGTTTATAGAAATTTTCTGTTTGCTGCTCTACTTATAAAAATTTCGTATTATTCATGTAGTGAAGTGTATGTTAGCTATGGTCCTGGTGCCATCTGCTTGTAACCTTGGTCATACATGAAAAAAATGTTCAGCTAATTCAATGAGATCTGACTATTCGTTCATCTGGTCGCACTAAGCAGGTCTTCAACAATTCACTTAGATGATCATATGATTGTAGTCGTTTTACCCTTTTATTATTATAAAATACACCACATCACATTATAATACAATACTAATGCAGAAACCATAAATCTCATCAAAGCGCCGTTCGACAGAGTGGATAATTGGAAAACGCGGGGATATCGAAGGTAGTCGTGACTAGAATAGGACAAATATACGAGGAGACCTGGAGCTGGCTGAGAGTGGCTAGGAGCTGACAGCAGCATTCAAGATAAGTTGGTTGAAACCGGGGTACCTTCTGAGCCCGCAACTATTCAATGTCTATATAGCGCATCTGGAGGCGACGTTACAGAAAGAACAAGATGTGGCTGAAGGAGATAGCCAAGAGATTAGAAAGAACGCTCCCTGGATAGGAGTTGACTAGAGCTAAACACATATAAGACAAAGGTGATGGTTTTCAAGAAAGAAGGAAGGAAGGAAGGAAGGAAGGAAGCGCAAGTGAGGTGGAAAGCGGAGGAAATTGCGGAGGTGGGAGCATATCTGGGCTATGTGATAAGGGACATGCATGCACATCGACGAAGCCCCAGTATATACAGAGACCCGTAACTTCCAACGTCACTTCTTCTAGATCGCTACGATGGACAAGGCTAACCTTATATGTGATTTGTTCATATAAGAAATTACTCGTCCACAAAACAAACAAAAATGGCGGTATCAATCCCTAGTTATTTTTACTTTCTTATATTTTATGTATAAGGAGGATTAGTAATCATGAAAATTTTCTCGACTCGTGATTTTAACGGAAAAATACGTTTTGACCTATTCTAAGCCCATTCTGACTATTTCTGGAATGACGTCGATGTGTCTGTACGTACTTTAGCGTACAACCATTGAAGCTAACACTATGAAACTTTAAACTAAAGATTTGTATATAGCAAGGAAGAAAACGCCCTATTTCGAGAGCAATATCTCAATCAGAAGTGATTTTTTATTACGCAACCAATCTTACTCAAATAGTTTGACAACTATCACGTGTGAAATGGTTTCGTTTCTGATGAATTGATTTGTTCGTGAAATAATTGGAGCTAGTTAATATTCCAAATATGATGAAATATTTTCAGATTATTTCTCTATAGAAATCGTTCCATATCTTTGATTAATAACAATAGAAAAACTTAAACTTTCTCAATACCAAAAGTAAAATTTTATTTCAGTTATCTTGTTTTGCAGAACGCGCATATTTGCAAGAAACGATGTGGCAGTTGAAGTTACAAGCCCCAAAAATATGATTGCATAATTTTAAATGTCCTCCACCTAATTTTCCACAAAGGCAAGAATTATTTGATTGGTTTTTGGACAATAGTGGGAATGTTTTAGTTGGCAATTTTCATTTGACACAAAATGCAAATTATTGTTTATCCAGCATCCGAACAATACACATACGTGCGTTTATTGGATAGTTCTTTTCTTTAAGCGAATCCCTAAATCGTATTTTTAATTTCAATGAAATGCATGTAATGATCAATTCCGAGCACCTAGTTTCTTAACGCGTGTAAATTGAAATGTTCATTTTTTATTATTTTGTAGCAATTCTTATGAAATACGATAATAAAATACAATATCACAAATTATAAATAAAATTTATAATTCTCCACACATGCATCTAGTACTGACAGAGGTAAAATTATTTGCCAGGCTTCGTAAAAGTGGCGATAATGTGGTAGTTGCGATCGCTGGGATTGGATTTCAACTTAACTTGCACATTAAAAATATTTTGGTACAATGTGATTCACGTGGGATTTCGTATAGACTATAATAGTCCATCAATGAGATGATGGATATGATGCGAAAGGAGCTGTTTCGTGAAATTATTCGATGATTAAACATTGCTGGGTGTGTTCGGAAAACCTATGACCGGGAAGATTTAAGAAAAAAGTTCTTCATTCAACTCAAGACGATTGAAGAGAGAGGGGTAACAAATTTCTAAATGTATTTCCATTAACACGTCCGCACGCTTATACCTAGATTTGAAGAACAATTTCCATAAAAAAATGATCTACATATATGTTAAAACAAAATGTTTTTATATGAAATTTGCTTGACATATTCGAGAGTAACACATATTTTATTAAAATGTTCTATTTATTTATTTCAGTTCTCCATTTTCCATCATTATAACTTCTTCATTGAATCGCAACATATTGAATCCCTTGAACCGCGTGTATTCTCTTCACATAAACTCAACAACCCCTTTAATATCACCAGTCCCACAGTCTCACTCAAACATCCCTTATGTTAAATTGCTACTTGATTTCATAAAAAATGTTGTCTGGAGGAGATGATAGCCTACATGCGAGCGACTGAAATTTTCCGAAACTTAGGCTGGGAAGGTAATTAAATTACCGAAGTTAATTTCGTGACATGATTGATATTAGACATAGTGCACTAAAACCTGCATCTGTGACAATAGAACATAATTCTTATTGAACAATAAGACTATTACTAATCATCACAATCCGCTTTTGCAAACTCGTATTTAAAACTTAGATATCACAGAAAATGTTAATTCGTACAATTTTAAACATTTAAATACAAAGTTTCAAATTAATAAGATTTGTAAATTATTCATCACTCATTGCAAAATGTTAGCTTGTTATCACCATCCATTCTGCAACATCCAAGTCGTTAATTTGTCAAAAATAAATGTCTATTAATAGAAGAAAATTGAAATTCAAGTAGTTTTGGAGATCCGCTTACTAGAAGTAAACAGTGGAAAGTAAATAAATGCTCAGTTATTTACACAATCTCAAACTCTATAAAGTGGAAAACTTAACACACAAGCTCACATAGTGCAAAGATGAATTACAGTTAGATCGATAGTACGCCTCAGAAAATTTCAGACGCTACTTCTCACAATAGGATATTTAAATTAATTCAAACACAATCAGCATGTTATCAGCACACAAAATTGAATGTACAATACTAAATCTGAAATGTTTTTCCATATTTGGATTTGCATTTTCAACAAAAATGTTAAAATCTGCTGTTGAAAGATAAAACGATTTTCGTCTTTGCTAAATTACGTATAATACGTCAATGAGGCGATTTTTGTAAGTAAAGAAAGAACCCCCGTTCAAATAAAAAAGCACATTTTGATACAAAGAGAAATCTTATATATATAAAACTCACGTGGACAACGAGGGCCATTTTATCACTGTCAGGAAAATTTCCCTTGTTCCATTTATATCACTTTACGGATGGGAAAGCTATTTGCGAATAACGAATTTTCGATGTTCGAAAAAAGTATCCGAGACAGGAAACATATTTGCGGAAAATTGAATTTATTGGAGTTATATATAGAACAGCATTCGTGGCGAGGTGGATTAGATTAGACACTCAATTTGTTTGCGCAGAGTTCCAAGTGTGAAAGCCAAATAAATATTGCAGTTATAGTGCCGTATACAAGAAATGTTCAACAAATTAATTGATTTAATTTAATTTAATAAATTGATTTTAATTAACTTTAGTATATCAAAAGTAAGGACGTGATTTGCAAGATATATAAAAATATACTGTATAGGTCTGGTTTCTTCGGAATATGTTTGCAGTGACAGTTAAAGAACAAGGCACTATATAATAATTATTCCAAAATTTTCCAATGAGGCCATATATCTTGAAGATATATTATTATTACGTATTATTAGCCCCGAGTTGGTATGCTAATAAAATGTTATTATTACATTGTTTTAAGCTAATTGAGGACGGAACGCGAGGTTAATGTATACCCTGCAGCAATGGTTTTGTAGAGAGGTACGTAAATCACAAAACATATAATTAAAAAAAAATAACTTCATGAATTCTATGGGAATAAATTTAATTAATGTAAATTGTAAAATTAATGTAAATGTAAGGCTTCAAAGAAGTTTTTCCAAATGCGTGTTGAAAATGGCCAGCTATTGAGACATAACGTGTGTTGTATGCAAAATATAAAATGATAAGTATCAACATAATAAGGGTGTAATAAAGAAAATATGAAGATTTATTATTACCGAGAAGAATTAGCATACGCGACTTTTTGTCCCTTCACAAACGAGTTGAATAAACTGCGCTCAGTAAATCCGATGCTAATACCATTAATGAGCATCTCTTGCCTCATATCATTAATAACGCAAGGACATTAAATTGTTTGTCACATGTCACTTAACGAATACAACAAAGAACTTGCCATCGAACCGGTTCACAGGCGGCAACAATCGTAATGATAGTAGTAAAACGGAAAAGGAAATTATAAATTATCTTAATACTGAACCATAAAATAGCTTTAAAACCATTATTAATTAATAATATCGAGTCATGTGGTCACGATAAACAGCGTTTAATCAATTTACGATCCTGAATTTGAAATGAAGTGGATAACGTGTTTGCATGTTTGAAACTTGCAATTTCATTAAATAAGGAACAAAATAATTACGGAATATATCGCAGAAATTATGATCCAGTAAAGTGATTAAATAATGAATGAATTACTGACGTGAAAAAGGAATATGATGCCACGAGTATAACGTTTAGAAAGATGAAAACTTTCGACAATTAAGACAATTTTTCTTGTGGTATTAAATGAAGAAATCGCGCCGGCTTATTGCCGCCAATGCCATTAGATAAATTTATGTAGACATAAACAATTTGCTATCGACGTTAATTCACTAATTGTTATTGCATCCACCTGCATAAACTTTCTAACAACGTTACATTTCACAAAAAATTAATACCGGTTTCTGAATTAATTTTCTAAAAGATTTTCTTATGATTTTACGACAGACATTTAGTAAGGACAAAGGAGGATTACTGGCTGCTAAATGTGATAATAAGTGTGATATTTTCAGTTGCGAGATTACCAATACGTTAAAGAAATAACTTTCAAGTGACCGTCGTTTACATGGAAAGGCGAACGAACAAACCTGCATCTGTGAAATTGGCACTACTGAAAAACATCCTTGTAGGATTTGTTGATTAATTAGTTCAGTTTAGAACACAATCTTTAACGGAAAAGTATTTTCAAAAGTACTCATTATTCCATAATTATATATAAATGCCAACAAGCCAACAAGCCTAAAAAATGTTACAAAATAAAAATTTATCGGTGGAAATGTTTATTATATCATATTCTTGTTGCATCTAAATTTATAAAAATCAATGAGATCACCCATGAATTAATCGCACCAGTCAACTATAAATCGACGCAACGTCCGATAATCATTTCACGCCCTATTTTTTAACGAAGGGACATTTATAACTACACTGCAATGATTTTTGGTGCACAATATTGACTGGGTGGATGAAATTGATCTCGTACACAATGGTACAAGGATATGTCGCCCGTCGGTTATTCGGCACACCAGTTACAAAAATGTGGTCCCTGGCCATTGGGAAGAATTGAAGGTTCAGTTTCTCGGTCAGCAAGGAGGACATTTTAAGATTACATGTTTGTACATGCTGTACAAATGAGATATCAGAGCTAAAAGTAAATACTGGAAGGTTGAATCTGATAGCAACTAACTCAAAAGAAAGCATTGGAAACATAGGAAAAAATATTTTAATAACGACTTCTTCCCAAAGACGTCTCGTAGGTTCTCGCATTCTCATTATTGAAATACATCAATAAAAGTGGAATAAGAAAGAAGTCACTTATTTCATAGACGCAAATATATCAAACAGTGCCATTAAACAGATGTCCAAAACTTTACCACCGACATTTTGTAATCTAAATATATAACACAATTGTATTACAAATTACAATTACAAAGCTTATTATAACAGGATTTTATGTTGGTATAGTTAAAATTCGCGGAACTTGTTTCTCGAATTAAACAAACATGTAGTACCAACTCATCTGATACATGAACACCTGCAATAATTGACCATCTGACAGTGTTTATAAAGTTTGTATTACGCTCTCAGTATCGCGAATTATTTAAAAATGAGTTAAAAGGCATAGTCGCTAATAGTATATCATTTAGCAGAAGGCATTGCATATGCAAAATTATTCATAGCAATCATGAAAAATGATTTATAATTTAATAAGGAACTATTAGTACTAAACTGTGTAGATGCCTCATAAAATGTTCCAATCGCTCAATATTTCCTGTATTAATCATTTTAATACAAGCAAGATTAATTGGTCAATTACGTTGGAGGGAGAAATTACACTATTTTGATGAAGAGGGTACATTTTATCCTTAAGTAAATTAAATCAATGTTAAGCCAATGCATATATATTAAGAAAAGTAAATCCCAACAAGATCTTAAAAACGTGCAAAGTAAGTTACGGAAGACAACAAGAACCCCAATTAAGTACCATCGTCGAAAATACTCTAGAATCATTAGAAAATGATTTTAATATTTTTTTACATAAAACCATCATTTTTATTATTATTACAATTATAATTATTCTTTCAAGAATTCTTTCTAAAAAAACTTTTATAGATCGAGAAATCGAGTAATTTTTTCAATTATTGCCAATAATTTTAGCTATTAAAATTTGTAATATATTAAATTATTTTTATTTAATAATATTTTTCTTATCCTTCGTATCCTTTTCGTAGGTCTTTATCATGAATGCAACCAAGGCGATTTAAATTCATCTATATAGGATAATAGTTACAATTACATTTAATCTGCATTGAAAAATATTGAATGTCAATTTATCTTAAATAAGAAACAATTTTTTGTATTTAGTTTCGACCTAAAGTTTTGATGAATTACCTCATCCTTTTTAAAATTAATTCTTTGTATCAATAAATCACTCGATTTATTTTTATTTCATAATACCGTGTCAACACAATGTAAAATAAGGGCATATACGAGGTGCATACATAAATAATAATATGTTGAAACTTAAGAGGAACAATTATATTTAATATTTAAGCCCATGATCAAAGAAGGTAGTAGCTTGTGAAATGTGCTTTTTTCAGTTTTCGCCTAAAGTAATTACAATGACAATACGTACACTGAAAAATGAATAGAGACTGTGTTGTAAGTAGGTTGTAGTCATTAAATTTTTTTATATGCATGATTAGTTTAAAAAATTACTCTTGCACTTTTTCCTTGGAAGTGAGAGAGATGTATATTAAGAACTATAGAACATATGTATGTATATAGGCCTCACACACGCGGAAAGGTGATAGTCGTTAATTAACCAGTATAAAAACAAGTATAAAGCCATTTACTAAAAAAAAAACTTGCTAATAAATGTTTTAGTGGTAGATTGATGAAGGTTAATTTCGCTCCCCACTACGCCAATGTAGTACGCCGCTATCGTCTTGGATTTAATAATTTGTAGAAGCGCCTTGATTCTAGCAGAAAAAAACTATTTATATTTACCATTATTTATCTACACAAATAATATGTATATGTATTTAGAAAATTTGTTGCTGCACATTAGATGGTTATTAAATTTGTTTTTCTGTAAAACTTCTGATTGAGCTCCCTGCTGAGTTGCTTGTTCCGTTACTGGCGAGTTCTGATAAATTGCTTGTTCTGTTACTGATGAGTTCTGATAAACTACTTCTGTTGATGACAAGTTCTGATGAAGTCATTGTTGTTCTGTTTCTGACGAGTTTTAATGAACAACTTACATGAAAAAGCCCTTTCCTTAAATGAGAACTACTTCTAGAAGGAGATGAAGCTAGCATTGGTCATTCGAGTTTACGGTGGTAGAATCATTTTCATTGGTTTTTTAATTTGTTGTTGTTATGCTTGAGGAAAGTTGCACTTCGAAATTGTTTCCGAGAAAGGCGCGCCGAATAAACATTTAGGAACTGCAAAACATACTATAATAGAGATAATTTTCTATCAGAATAAACACGGCTGGTCTGTGAATAGACAAGCCTGACATCTATAGATAATTGAGAATAACCGGTGAAAGTTAGATATAAAAGGTCGAAGAAGTACAGTACAACAAAGAGACTTGACAGTCATAAAGATGTGCCGAAATGCGATGCGATATGCAAATTCTGTATATGCATTGGAATTGTCAAATTTCGAGGAGAAAAGGAAGGTGATGACAAATAAAAGTAAATTGCAATTGTAAAAGGATGACCTAAATAAAGAAGAATGCAGCATACAAAGCACAATAAGGATCCAAGCTATAGAAGACAAAGTCCTAGGGAAAACGGATAAGATAGGTTGCAAAAAAGTAATTGTTGCTAACCAAGCCAGGTCTAATTTGGCGAATGCAACTGAAGAACCTGGTCCGTAAGGAAGAGACAAAAAGGACAAAAACTAAACAATGCAGATCAGAGGCAACATATTTTAAGGACGGACAGTCGGACAAAGAACACTGGAAAAATACTCAAAACTTCTCGATATTTAAAGAAATAATTTTTATGGGCATCTGGAATGTAAGGGACACTCTGGCGCCAGGGAGCCTTCAAGAATTAATAAGGACAATTAAAAATATAAGTTAGAAATAACAGCCTTACAAGAAATAAAACAAATGGGGCTAGATGTTGTAGACATAGAAGATGAAGTGACATTTTCTAAAAATTGTGGAAAAGACTTGAAGGCTTGGGACTGCTTTATGGCACAACAAAATTATAAAAGTCCACGGAAAACGAAGTATCAGCAGAAATGATTAACAGGAGTTCACTTAACTGAAAGAATATATGAGCTTGTAAAACTAGTATGGGAGAAAGAACAAATGCAGGAAGAATCGCGCTAATATGCCTTTTGCATAAAAAAGGTGACAAATCTTGTGAAAACTACAGAGGTATTGTATCAATGGACACAACTTATGAAGTACTGGCATAATTTATTGAGGAATGATTTAGATTTATGTTAGAGAAAGTGTCATGGGGGGATACCAGGCAGGTTTCATGAGAAACAAACCTGGAAATTATCACATTTTTACTCTCAAAGAGATCCAAACAACCTGCTGCGACTAGAAATTAACTCTCCATATTCATTGATTTTTAACAAACCTATTATAGAGTAAATAGAGAACACAAGAATAATGCAATGAGAAGACTAGAAATATTCGAAAAACTTATAAAGCTAATAACTATGACGCTGAATAAAACACAAAATAAAGTACTGTGGAATAACCACAATTTAACAGAATTTGTGAGGTAAAATGGCTGTCTACTACACTCTTCAACCTGGTTTTGGAAAGCATAATTAAAAGCAGTAAATTAAAATTGGAATGGACAATAAAAACGAGCATCAATGCCTTAGCATATGCGGACGACCTTTACACTCCCAGCAAAGATGAAAGCGGATTTAAAGAGGATCACAAAACATTGGAAAAAGAACCGATTACATCCGAGGAAATAGGGTTACAATCTCAACAAGGAATACTTTCACTGACAGAACTGGTGCAACCAATTTAATTGAGGAGTTAGCAAGCGTCAATGCTTTAGTTAACGTAGATAAGGGCGACGTCACTGGACAAACAGCTGACAAATTATATATTTTAGAAAATCCAGTAAAATCCGTATTGGTGGCTGTTGAAACGTTGATGAATCTCAAAAAACCAACACTGATCGAAGTAGAAAAGCCGAAACGAAGCTTTGAATTGTTTAAAATTCGATATAAATAAGGTGGAGTTCAACGAGCCTGAAAAGAAGAGGGTTTTAAATGTCGTCCAAAGTCTGGAATCACTGAGTGCTAAAATTTCCGAAGTGCTAAAAACTACCCAAGAAACGGAACCTGCAACCGAAAAATTGAAAGTACCTTTGACGAAACTTCAAACCCAAATAAAAAAGATAACATCCGAGGAAATAGGGTTACAATCTCAACAAGGAATACTTTCGCTCACAGGACTGGTACAACCAATAGAAAATTTAATTGAGGAGTTAGGAAGCGTCAACGCTTTAGTTAACGAAGGTATCGGTGAGGTCACTAGAGAAACAGCCGATAAATTAAATGTTCTCAAAAATCCAGTCAATTGGTGTGTGTCGAAACGTTGATGAATATAAAACAACCAACCCTGATGGAAATAGAAAAACCAAAATTAATAAAAGCATTGAATTGTATAAAAGGTGATATAAATAAAGTAGAGTTCAACGAGCCTGAAAAGAAGAGGATTTTAAATGTAGTCCAAAGCTTGCAATCACAGAGTGTTAAAATATCACATCTTTTAGACGCACCTGAAGAAATATGTGTGGTACCAACAACAGAAAACATCAAAGCACCACTAATTAAATTGCAAACAAGTATAAGTGAATTGAAAGACATTAAAGGAAATGATAAAATATTTCCAGTTATTGAACTTCTGGAACCAGTAAACGCCCTTCAAGGATCACTATCGGAAGTTGATAATTTAGCAGCAACTGAAGTCAAAGAAATAACTGAAGAAACTGTAAACAAATTAGCAATTTTAGAAAATCCTCTAAAATTATTATCTGGGACTGTTGAAGGACTCAAAGGTCTTGAATTTCCTAAAATCGAAACTCATAAGCCAACAATGTTGCATGCATTGAAATCTTTAAAGCTATCCACTGATAAAATTTCTTTTAGCAAATCGGAGGCTAAATCGATACAAATCGTTTCACATTCTTTGACGGTATTGTCAGGAAAAATAACTGAAATTACCACAAGTCTGGAAGAAAAAGATGATAAGAAAAATATAGTCTTCATTTTAAGTGAAGCAATTCCACCAATTGAGCAATGTTTGATAATTTTAAGAGAGTCATCGAACGATGATGCATTAAGCAAGCAAATACAAAATTTACGGCCATTGTTGACACTTTTATTTGACAATATATACACTTTTAGTGTGCAAGATACTGATGCCGAAACAGGGAATAAAATCAACAATCTAATCGGATCTTTGAAGATGATACATCAAACCAATATATCTATAATGAAATTATCAGAAAAGAAAGGGAAATTCCTATCAACTAAGTTAAAAAACACAAATGATCTAATCGATGCTATCACAAAAACTGAAGTTCATAGTGATCTCACTTCAAAGGCAGACAACATAAAGATCTTGCCAAGCGTCATGCAAAATATGTATGAAATACTTATTACTTTAAAACATATTGATGAAATTGATACTCAGGAAAAAATTGAAGAGATAATTGAAATAGAAGAGGCGCCAATTGATGTGGAACATTCTACCAAAGAAGTGGCAGTTGAAAATGAACATGAATGAACAGTTTTCGGACTAGAAATAAATCAACAAAATAAATGGTAATGGGCTAAACCGAACGGTTAGCAGATGCAAATTTGCAAATAACTACGAACGATGGACGGGAATATGATGTTGGCAAGGTAAAAGAGTCATGATAAACGAAAAAGGATACGATGGACAGGAAATAAAAATCAGAATTGCGAAAGCTAACAACAAGTAACGAATGCTGAGAAAGGATATGCCAAGAAGAATGGAGATACGAATTTATAAAACAGTTACCAATCTCACATATGTTTGTGAGGCATAGATGCCCTTGATAGATGGAGAAGAAACATACTAAGATCCATATACGGTGGAATAAACACAGAATGCGACTGGCGAAGATGAGTAAATAGACAAGCCCCCTACTAACTACGACTAAGGTGGATAGGGCATATGGAAAGAATGGACAGAAATAGATTACCAAAAATGGTTCTTAACAGAGGCTCCTTTGGAAAAAGGGAGACCACAGAAGAGATTGCTGAAAAGTGTAGAGCAAGATCTAAAAAGCATGAAGACCCAAAATAGGAAAGAGAAAAGGAAAAAAGAAAAGAATGAAATAAAATTGTTCAACTAGCCCAATGCCTTCACGTCATCTGAACTTCCAATCATAACTTCTCACCTTCTCACAATTATTCAAAGAATACGGTTAAATTCCAAATGCCACATTTCTGGAAATAATGTCCAATTACTGTACTACATCCACTTACTATATTGAAAAACATCGAAGTCTCTCGTATTTTGATAATTATCAAATGAAAACGGTGACTGTGAATAAAATAGTATACAATCATCGGTGTAACGTTTCATTACGCCTCGGAATATAGCTTTCTTATCTGTCGTTATTAATTAAATATTTCTCACCGATTGAAAGTTACCTACAAGATAGAACACAGTATGTTCATCTGAATGGGTAATATGTTAATAAACAGTTTTTATGAACCATAATTTTGCAGAATGCAAAATTGTGCTTTCGTAGCGATACTTGGTCGGCGATGTAAATCACAACAGGTGTTTGTTCTAGTTTTCTGCCACAACAAATTAGTCGTTTATTTCAATCTCATGCAAGTATCAGTTTAACATCGCGGGAGCCAGTAAATGCAGGGTCAGAAGAATTGAACTGAATTAAGTTGCGGTAATGAAAAATTCATATGATATAATACGCAGAGCTGTGTAACGTATAGGCTGTGCAATTAATATGTCTACAATACTTAATTTTCTACAAATAATGTCTCGTGTTGCCGGGGAAGAACTATGAATTCGAGTTAATCAAATGACGGACTAGCAACGCAAGAAGGATTCTATGTTATGAGAACTGTACTTTTGTTTTTGAACAGTGGATAGTTTATTCATTGGATCCACCATCGTGTATCATATTTTAAGTTATGTGACACTGCGATATTTTAAAGGCATGGATTTGCAAGAAAAATATTATTAGAAAAATTCTTGTAGAATTGCATCGCATGTAATATGCACTCCGAATGCGTTATTCGCATTCACACGTTTTAAAGTACACTTCATCCTTAACCTGCTACCTTAGTTAAGATGGTTCTCCGAACAAAGAGACGTAGAATTGGATTGCCTACGAGATTAATTATTTTAATTGTACCATTTAATTGTGCTCCACACACACATAGCACGTGGTGGGGGTTCTGCCAATGTACATATCTAGAATATGTTGGAAACGCTGCATTGATGCAATGATTAAAATTTAATTGAGGCATCACAATTGTGACATCAAACATAGTAATGAAAAGTAACTAATGAACATGTTCATAACAAAATCAAATTCTAATTTAAATTATATACTAATGATACTTTCAATAAATTTATGTATATATATAAAATGTTATTCACGTTATCGAGCAATTCACTGTATTCCAATTACAATAATATAATAACTTCACATTCCCCTCATATTTTTGTAATATACATATTACATTTTGATGTTCATTTTGTTTTTATTATCCAACATTAATTAAAGCTTCAAGCATTCACTTATTAAAGGGCAATACAATTAATGTAATAATATAACTAATGGGACAACTTGTACGAAAATTTTGTTTTTATTGCGCTAGAACTATACACACTTTTCTACTTTTTCAAGCATGGTGTTATGTAATTTTTTTGAAAACAAAAATCTGAAATGAAACTAATCTCTACAATCTCGCGTTGTAACACAATAATCATATAATCCTGCACGGACATGAGTTATTAGCATCTTACAACGCCCTGCAGTTTGTTCTTACTGGTTTTAGAAACTTATTTTAAAACGATTGAACCGTAACGAAGCAACTACTGGAAGATACGCCTACACTGCATATGATGTATATGTTTTAGGTTCTCATTTTTGTATACAGTTTGTTCGTCAGATTAACTCGTATTACCAGTATATGCAATTGAGGGAGTGAAGTTATCTGCCTTGAACATTGCCAACCTTCCATACACAAATCGAAACAGCTATATGAGAGTATTGGGATGGACATTATTACCAAGTAATTCGAAGAAACTATTTCTGTACATGGAAGAAATCAAAAATCTAAGAAACCATTATTTGTAATAAAATAAGTACCAATAATTATTAAATAAATGCATACATATCGAATGGGTTCTTTGACAAAATTAAATTATGACATAGCATTGGAGTTCTGTGAAAATAATCCTATTATAAGAGTCGAAGTGCTACAACTATAAATAAAATAAATATCGTTAAAGCGATTTCATTATTGCACATTCTTAGAATATGTTACAGAAAGAAATTAAATATCTTCTTGGAATTAAAGTTTCATTACCAAAAGATATGATTCTTAAGAAACTAGTATAATATTTACAGCTTTCTTCATTTTTGTTCGGGAAATCGAATGGCAATACGGTGTAATGAAGAGTAATTAGTTTAATTTCATGCAATTTATTTCTGCAATTAAACTTAAATACCAATTAAATAAGTCGGTGTCAGTGCCAATGGATATTCCAGTTGTTTTACTAAAGTTAATTAATTTTAATTATAATTACACGTAGTAATGGTTTTCATAAAAACACGTATAATTTACTCACGTAATGATATTTCTTAAATAGATTTATAAACAAAAGATTGTAATATTATGATATTAATTACATAATTAAATCTAAAAAGCACGAATAAATCAGGATGCCACTATGGCGATTTTCGTTTTCGATTTCGTTCGGCGGTCCTTGCGATGAAGACGACGTGCCTGCCATGAAATGGGGGGAAGACACTTTGAACCTATCATTTGACTTTTGTTTGTTAGTAAATTTTTAAAAAAACGCAATTTTTGGTATCTCCGAAACGGCCCTTTGAGGTCCATGCTCATTACGGTTTTGCGGCAAATTTTGAGCCATACTATACTTTGTTTTTAAACTAGGAGGAGTAAATTAGAAAGCCTTATTCAATTTACCTTAATTTATGTTATGGATATATTTATTTTAATTAAGACGTTCCAATGACCTGTAAACTTGTTTGTTACTCACAAATCATGGAAAAAATACCATGAGGATATAAACTTGATGCAATTATTAATTAATTTCTCGTACAATCCGCTTATCTGAAATTCATTGCCTTTAAAGGTAGCACGATTGTGGACTAGGCCGCACATTAATCCGATAGTCACAGGGATTATACAACGCGAAGATTGCTCAATTAAACTCCATGTAATTGCGATGATTATATACAAAAATCCGAGGCAAGAAACTTAATATTTAGTGGAATTGTTACGTCACAATTAAATGGACTGTGGCGCAATCACGATCTCAGGCCATTCGCTTTGAAACGTATCTCGTACACAATAAAAGTAAAGAAATTTACGTTACTTTTACCGCATCTCAGAAACACACGTTGTTTTAATCATGACAACCTACTAGCGATGTCATAGTTCGTTTACATTTAATACATATAGCGATCGTTCAATAGTGAAATACCTATGCATTCTATTCTACTCTACGACCATTTTATGGAAAATTTAAAAGAATCGATTGACCGAGTCAACGAAATTTGCTTTAAGCGAAATAACAAACGATAGATGTTTACAAAGCGAATTTATTCTGACTCAGTTCACCGGATACAATCACCCATATCGTACAAACGTATTTATTTACGTTCGTGTAACAGAACAAATACATTTAGCGCACATTATCGTTCAATGTGAAGCGTTCATCGACGCGAATAAGTTGCAAATTATATTGTGTTCCATAAACGCGACCGAATGCTTTCATCATTGTCGTCATTTGAATCTAAAACAGGAAATACCGCTCCATACATAAAGCAGTCTTGTACTTTCGAAGTGAAACGGAATTACGTTGAGAAAATCCGTTATTGTACGAAGAATTTCTTCAATTGTAGATTTGTGCAAATCGAAATTTAATTAACAAACTTCATTATATAACTCGCCAGCAATAATACATCACAAATGCGGTATATGACTAAGTATTGAAGAGAGGTGTATATTATATACAAGGTACACATTCAGGGTAGAAATTTTATCATAATTTAATGTAAACTGAAAAAATGGAAATTTTCATTTGTTTGTTTATATGATTTTTACCCTTGTGGCGGCCAGCTTGAAATAGCAGCGGATCGTTACATAATAAATTAGGCATTATATGCCTGGTGTTAGGGGTTTACCCACATAACCGTTCTTTTACTGGCCGCAGTCAGATTTTGAATGTTTTATTTATCATGGAAGCTTTTCAAACGATCGTTACGTTAAGCAAATTTGAAATGACATGAATTGATAGTCATATGACAAAGAGGATACGACATTTTTTTAGACGTCACCATTTAATATTGATTGTTATTAAATTCATTAAAAATTACTTCAAAACATTATTTTTTTCATTGTACTATGTTGTTGTGGAATAAATAATATTCACAACTGAGAACCGTTAAAGTGCTAATAACATCCTGTAACTATTACAGCTCGCTTACTATAACGGCCCACTTTTTTGGAAACTTTTATTTTATTTCAAAATTATATTCCCACCGCCAAGGCGACAACGGCTTCTCGATTTTAGAATTTTTACTTCCAAATACTCAACATTTTCAAAATTTGAAATAAAATTTTTAAAATGAAGCTAGATACACGCAAGGGCGTTTTTGTTGTATCCATTTCCTCTGTCTCTATTTTCAACTTGTTCCTTTTTATTGGTCCCCATGTTTCAGATTTGTAACATTCCCTTCTCGAATCCTTGGTGACCCTAAATTGGCCCGTAAGGTACTTCCCGAGGTGGCACCTTCCATATATTATATATATTATCCTTATCCTCATATAATTCGTGAAACTCTTCTATGAGTGTGTAATTCAGGATCGATTGCTCCAATAACGTCCACAGTTTACAGACTGGAACTGTGTCATTATCCTTCTGAAGATCTACGAATTGATGTTTTCAAATTGCTGCCCTACTATCGATGCCAAAGCTGTGTTCGAGGGCCCATATCAAAGAAACAGCTTGTCGAAAAATATTGAAATAAACATTGTTACAACCAGCAAGCATGTCTTCGTGACATATTGTAAGTTTTCTATCCTTACGTTAAAAGCAATAATTAAAAAAGTGCAAAAGAGTACGTGATTTTAGCGATTTCTAGCCGATGGTCGCTTTTACAACAATTGTTTTCTCCTACATCTTTCACAAAAAAAATGTGAAACTTTGATGAACAATGGAATTCTCAAATTATGTTTATCTTGGCCAATATATTGAAATAAAAGTTTACCAAGGGAAGACGATATACAAGCGGATGCGCGTGAACTTATGGGAATCCGATCCTGGAGGAGAGCGGCGACAGATAGAGCGTCATGGAGGCAGAAATTACAGGTGACCAAGGCCCAAGGAGGGCTGTAGTGCCATAGGAAGAAGAAATAGTATTTAATTAGTTAAAACAAAATAAATCTTGGTATAATTCCTGCCGGCTGCGCAGCTAAGTCAGGACTTTCTCGATAGTTAGGATGAAGATGCGGTCTACCCAATATATAAATCTTATATTATCGAATTATGA
Source organism: Geotrupes spiniger (assembly GCA_959613385.1). NCBI lineage: Eukaryota > Metazoa > Arthropoda > Insecta > Coleoptera > Geotrupidae > Geotrupes > Geotrupes spiniger. Next base: position 19,704,380 of record OY390736.1, on the reverse strand, counting down.
AATAATGGACAACAATACTCAAGAAACAGCCTCAAAACCGCATAGACGATAATATCTATTGAGGTAGATATTGCTACTAAAATCATATAAAAGCACATCGTTTTATATTTGTTAGGCAGCAAATAAATAATTATTTGTATTTATACAAAAAGTCAAACAAGTAATTACATATGTTAGATATTTTTTTTCAAAACAAATGTATCAATCGGGCAACTAGTGAAGTAAAGAAAGTTCTAAAAACAACGGCTAAAGCTGTTGGAGTCTTCAAAATAACTGTTAAAAGAGTAAGTAATGAACACCGAAGTGAAGATGAAGTAGATTATTTTAAACCAAAAAGGAGAAAGATTTGGAACTTTTGTATAAAAAGGAAATTTCAACTAAAAGCATTGTACTTTCAAATGATTAACGAAGTGGTAGATTCGCCAGAATTGCCCCAGAGAACATTGTACAGATGGTTAAGAAACATGAAATTTTCATTCAGGAAATGAAATAATAAACCATTCTTAAGGGAACACTTTTTAGCAGAAACGTGAGGGGTTTCGTCTCAAAAACATATTTTCATATCTATTCAAATATTCAAAAATCGCGCATGAAAAATGTGGTGTGGTGCAAATCATACGCGGCAGTTTGGATAGGTGAAAAATAGGGATACATTTGATCATTATCGAGGTGAAGTTCAACAAGTAAATGGTTATTAGATGTGGTAAAAACGGCCATGAGGTGCAGGACAAAGGATAATTATTTTACATATTGCTAGCGAGGATGGATTTTTGTAAGGACCGTAAATGCTTTATAGGCGAAAATAGAAACCAAAAGCCGAATATCATCACATTTCGTGAATAAACAACATGTCGAAGAATGGTACCAGACGTACTGACAGTAATACCATCAAAATCTACTATTTTGATAGATCAAGCCCCTTATCATACACACAGCTTGGAAGAAATATGACATGTTTGCGTGGTTACTGAAAAAGGAGGTTGCCCTCCCAGATGGAATTACATATTTTTCGAAATTAACTAAATAACAGCTGTTGGTATTATCTAAACCACATCGTTATGAAAAGGTGTTACTATTAGAATCTATTTCAAAACAAGTAAGAGGGGGCGATGTGAAATTAGTATTGTTACCTGTATCTAATAGCGATTTTAATGCTATTGATTTAACCTAATAATAAATATGTGAAAAATAAAGTTGCAACAAACAATAATACTTTCAAAGCTAACAATGTTTTGAATTTATGTCAGGAAGCTTTGAACAATGTTTCAACGGAAATACGGAAAAATTACGTAGACCATTGCAAGAAAATCCAAGAAATCTACATAGAAAGAGAACACTTTATGGACGAAATTAAGGAACCATTTAGAGTTAACTTGGAAGAAGATGACGATGAATTATCGAACGAGTCAAATGACAGTGATTATGACGAACATTGTTATAATGAAATTGATATTAAGGATACTCACTTTCCTCATTGCATTACAGGGGATGATAAACAAGGTAATCGTACTGCCAACAATTCCTTCGTGGCTGAAGCCTCTGGCATAACCAACCCTGTTCAATATCTGGGTAACATATTCAACGCCATTCAAAGGGTTACAGACAATACTAATCTTACTTTATGGCCATAACCAATCCAAGGCAACTAATACAGTCAGAGACTTTGTACCTACATAATACAAATATTCCATTTAGAATTACATTATGAATATGCCGATATTGACAGTATTCGTTAGTTCATACACTGTTGCTAAAAATGGTAACAGTAAATCAACAAATGTGATTTGTATCAAATGAATAGTGCCTTTTATATGTTGATAACAATATATATTACATTAACATTAAGACGAAATTAAATTATTATTTACGCCTGTTACAAAAATAGAATGAAGCATGTAAAATAATCCAAAAAAGTTTTTGTATAATCCTGGCGAAATAACCGCCCATACCGGGGAAACATGCGCGTAGAATATAGCAATTTTTCACCCGCTGTCAAAAATTAAATACTTGGTCAAATTTGTTTTTAATATATTGGTCGACATAAACATAATTTGAGAATTGTATTGAACTGTACCCCGCTTTCGTGCGATTATTGAGATGGAGTATACAAAAGCTGAAGATTCCAAAAAAGTACATGAAATATTTAAAAAGTAAAAATATCCATCGGTGCTCGATATGATGGCCTGCGTCCAGTAGTAGGTAGGCCAGTAGTAGTTTCACTTTTTTCTGAACAGTGTAGGAGAAAAAGAAATGTAAAAACGGACATCGGCTAAAAATCGCTAAAATCGGGTATTTTTCTACACAAATGATAGCTCTTAAATTTATTGCCAGAAACTTACAGCATTTTACGAAAAAATGATTGCTGTTTGTAACAATGTTTATTTAAATTTTTCGTCAAGCCGTTTCTTTGATATTAGCACTATCGGTGACATTACTTTGGCACCGATAGTAGACCTAATTTGCCCGAGGTATTATCCATACACGCGCTGTCAGCCTGGAACTTGTTTTTTTCCTTCTTCTACTTTCCTCCGTAAATTATTCCTCAAGTCAAAATTCTTAGGTGTACTCTACTCACAGTGCTGGTTGTAACATTTCAGTATATTCCCCTTTCTGTATATTGACGAAAAATCCACGCCACTGTATGTAATCCAATACAATATATATATATATATATATATATATATATATATATATATATATATATATATATATATATATGAATAGAACTAACGAATTACTCAAGGTTAACTTGGTGACGTTTTTGTAGTGTCCACTGGAGAACAGCCTCAATCTAGTAGGGTCATCGACTTTACACAAATGTCGCCAAGCTACCCCTGAGTAGTTCTGGTGTATATGCCGGCCTTCCAGCCAATTTATGTTAAGTTTTAAAACACCGTTATCATCAAACAAGATGGATAAAATGAATCCACTTGTTCTTCAACAAGATGTATGACAACAGATCCTAAAGATCCTGAGAGACAAAAAATGATCAAGGCTCAAGAAAAACTTAAGCTGTAATAGGCAGAAAACGCTAGAAGGAGCAAGTTAACCAGGACGCTGATCCTTAACCTTCCAGAACATAACTACGCCACGTCAACAAATCAAGAAGGGGAATCAAGAAGCCAAAACTATCTGCAAGATATTCTGAAAATCTGAACATCTGAAATCTGAAATCATACGTCGATGTCGAATATGATTCAGAGGCTACAGCACTCTTTCCAAAGGAAGAGACTTTACGGAGAAAATCTATGCCGAGGCATTAGAAAAAAGAAAGATCGATACTCCCGCCATCTCTAAAAGTACCAAGCCGAACATAACTCTCCCAAAGAGACAAAATCCATTCTTCAATGGTAAATATGCAAAGTTATCAATTTTCTGCGATCTTTTTATCCAATCAAAAACATGCAGTACATCCATATTCGCATTGAGCCAAGTAAGATAATTCAACACCTCCAACTATCATGAAACGTCATGCACCTGCGTCAAAAATTTATAACAATCGATCTGCCGAACATCAAATATGAATCAGTTAGGAAAGTAATTAAACTACATGATGTTATTTCCGAATGTTTGGAATACCAATCTTGGTATTCCAGCGAGTTCATGGTGGCCTTTACTGACTAAAATTATTGACAGAAAATGGAACGTTGACACCAATAAACTTTACGAGCAGTCCGTGAAATATAAGATATGCAAAAAATTATATGTTTTCTACAAAGAAGATTTCAGTCGCTAGAAGCATTAACTAAATGTTAGTTATTCAATCAACCTCGTTATCGAACACTGCGGTCAAGCTACCTTGCCGCAGTGAAGAGTGAGGCTACTTTTCATTAGAATTCTGGACATTTGGAAAACGTCACCAAACTACCCTACTAGTAATTCTGGTACAATTACAACAAAAAAAGAATTAAACACATTGTAAAGTTGTAAGATTTTATAATTACAAATTCATCAGAGCCAATTAAAAACGACACCTTCAATTTAATCAAAATTTATAATAATTTTATACTGTGATCCTTTTTTCCAAGTAAATATTTTGGTTATTCTTATTCTTATTATTATTTCAGTTAGTTATCCAATGTTGCATCTAACATCACATATTACATTGCGGAGACATTTCTTTAGGTATAATAATAATACTCGCTTTATCCATATGTGGATGTGAAAAGTCAGATAATATATAATACATAAACTAGCCCCCTATACGTGTGCGAGACCGATTAATCTCAAACAGGGCAGCATAGCGAAATTGGAATTTGGAGGTAAGTTTGTATTGATTTGATGTTCTTATTGTTATTGAAATTACTGTGAATTGAACATTAGACATTGTAAAATTTTACATTTGTGCGGTATTTTTTTAATATATATTTAAATTACTACTATTAATATTAGAGCATTAAAACTAGTGCGGAACATGTGATTAATTACAATGCAATTTTCTGTGACTACTTCTGCAATTTGTTTGCAACATTATAAATAGAGCCATTTAACGTACGATTATTTGAAAAATGCAGTATATCAAATTGATATTTTCTGATAATAAAAAAAAATTACTATAGTATAATTACCTGAAGTACATTTCTAATTTAAAATATTTTAAGGTACGCAGGAACCAGCAATTAGAAAGTTATAAGCAACGGAGATCAAACGAAATAAATTTTATTCCAGAAATAGCTGCACATTTACAATTTCTTTAATGGGTTTATTTATGAAACGAAACTGCAGTTATCAATTTATAAGTTGAGGTTATCTATTTTAGTTAGATGATTGCCATTTTCGGCGACTACTTTCTTCAAAAGATTTCGTACTAGTTGTTTATAAACACCATTAGTAATCATTAATAAAATTACACAGACTACATACAACGTCAATCTAATTTATGAGTTGTTGCGATAACACTTCTAAAAGCAATAAATAAAATTAAATCGATTTGCCAATATAACAAATTAATTATATGTCCCTATTTAATTTTATTACAGCGAGCATCACAATTCACATAAAATCTAAAATATACATAAATCTATAAGCATATTACCATAAAGGTGCCTTTCCGGGGATCCCATGGAGCAGTGCCAGCTGTGTGGGCGTCGCTTGGATCCCCTCATAACATCGCCCCTCGAGTGGCTCGTACTAGCCATGACCAGATGACATCACTGCACCAAATTGCATAGTTTTTTGTAATTTAATACCCGGCATGGATATTTGGTTACTCGTATAACCCGTGATTACACTACACATACTACATTTTAACGGGCGGAGGCGACGTCGCAATTTTTATCACTAACGCGATTGCCATAAATTGTAATTATATGAAATTATATTTTATATCTGCAAAATTGTCACTAATTATATTTATTTTTATGTTGCAATTCTTATACATTTTTGACTTAGTGGTAAATTTAAGCAACAAAGTTTTGTTTGCAATCTGATCCTCGGCCAAATACAAAACGATTAAATGCAAAATAAGTACTTTGTTTATTTTTAATTTATAATATACTCAAGTGCAGTATATTATAACCCAATTAACAAGCTTGATCTCGCACTAATAAATTTGGAACGGTACACCGATAATAGTGTTCTATTATCGTACATCAAATATTTATGTTAATAAAAATAGTTTTTTAATTACCATACACTGCGTTTAAAAAGTCCTGGGACAATCAAACATTTATTTTCAACGTGTTACGTATCTGTCAAGTCAATTTTTCAAAATGATTAATGCATCATAATTTTGCCGTTGCTTTACGAATCGCAAATGCATATTCAAATGGGAATTCCGTAATAAATATTCCAACATTCTCGTGAAAATGAATATCATTAAAGTCACCTTATACAATGTCGAGTAAATTTTTTTTATGAATTAGTCTAAAGATAAATTAATTATAAACCCAGTTCTCAACATGCATAACGTTGCAATTATATTTGACGTATTTTATTATATATCAAATATTATATATTTAGGGCGTATTGACTTATATCAAGGTTTTAGAAAATAATAATGAAAACCTTGCACTGGTTTGTTTAAGTGCTTTTCAAGTCACATTTGCCCGACCGTGTAATGGGCTTGTATACGAAAAGAGTCATAGTTTGATGGTCACACAGTGCGCTAGAACAACACGTTAGGAACAGGAATGATCACTTGACCCAGAAAGGTGGGTCCAGTGGTCTATTATCTGCTCCAGGTGGGTAAAAGGCGCACAAGTATATCGCTTTGCTAGTCTTATTGACGTTACGTACTGACGTTCAGGTGTGTACAAATATCACGGATGGGGGACTACTGGAGAGGCGGATGAAGAAGGGACAGGAACAATCCGAAGAGTGCTTCAGCTAGGGTAATGTAGACACTCGATATGTTAATTACGGTCGGTATTCATAATCACAAATTCCTGTTTGTCTTTTCAGCATCCTTGCCGGATTATTTGTTTACCTGAATGCATGCAAATTTTAGAACATCACCTATCGGTCCGTAGACACCTATCGCGGAGATAGGATTTTGGTAACGTAAACAAATAATTGGCTCGTACGAGGCTGTGCGAAACAAAAATAAATTATGAATGAGTTTTCATCGATTAACGGTTTCAATTGTTCTAATAGATATTTTGTCAGCGCATCTAACAATGTTTATTGCAGGTATATAAAACCCCGCAAAACGAACAAAAGTCGCAACAGTGAACGATTGCCATAATTAGTTCATTATTTTTTGTGCCTGATCTATTTTTACGTATTTTAAAGTTAATACAAAAAAACGGCGCACATTTTTTAGGGTCGTAGGTTACGCAGTAATTTTTCAGGCTATTTGCTTCAATGGCGTCAATATACTTGAATGGTGTAAACAAATGTAGCTTTCAGTTTCAATCTCAGTTAAACCGATTCAGCCTCATTGATCAATGCAATTGATTTATGTAAATCGGGCTGAACGTAAACCTCACATTCGTTTCGCAACTGACATCTAATACAGTTGAGTATAAACAAATTTTACGATCTATTTCAATTTCAGTCGTGCTGAATCAACATCACCGTTCAATGAAACGAATAAATGTTCAGAGTTAATAAAATGTGTCCAAATTTAATTTGACACCGGTTTAGTTTAATAATGAAATACAAAACATTTCAAACGTTATAATCTTAGAATTTTAAATTGAAGTACTGATATTCATAATAAAAAATGCTTTCTGCTTCTTTGTCATGATAACGTTCCTTTCCCAAATTTCTCAATAACTTTAACATATGGGATAATTTTTTTTCCGAAATGCGCACGACATCTCCTTGCAGTTGTAGCAGACCTTTAAGGATCTGGTTTGTTAAGAGGATATATGGATTTTAATGTTAGGTTTAATTGTTTGTTGTGGAGGATGTTATCGATGTTATCGATTATGTTGTGTATTAGTTGTGGTTGACAATTTGTTTAATTGTTTTGATTTTTATCTATTTTTGCTTTACTCAAATTAGTGTCCCTTACTTGTCTTAGTGCTTTTTCTACTTCTACCTTAAGTGTTTGTTTTATATTATTGATTTTAACTTGTGAGGCATATTTAGGACCTTTATTTAAAAGATGCATTTCTTTATTAGATAAGCTGACATTACTGAGTTTTTTGACTCTAGAATAAAATTGGGTAGCATTTTGAGTGTTTGGCGCTGTATTTAATTTAGATGTTAAATTTTCTACTTTTTTAGTTTGTGCTAAATATTTCTTATGTACTATCTTACTGATTTTACTTTACCGACATTACTGACATTATATACACTTTATGAACGAATAAACTTCTCGTGTTAATAACATTACAATAATACAATATTACTACAGCTCATGCTTCTGTTTGCTTCTGCTTTCTGTTCAATATATGGAGTGTTACAAGGTCGGAAATGATTATACTTCTATAGACACTAACGAGATACAAAGTATCAAATAATATTGGGACGACCCAACTCCATCTCAACAACGATATCCATCTTGGCCGAAACCTATCTACCACATTTGCTTTTCTCTAGATATAAATAAAATATTAACACATTGTTAGGATAAATAATATGCGACTACACTTTACATCGAAAATTCTAAAACTTTTATGACGAAAAAGTAGTAAAAATGATATATTGCACGTCCTGGAACTGCGGTATCATGTGCCGGAAAGTTTCGTTACGATTATATTGAACACAGCACCCCCAGAGAACAATTTAGAGCTGTGAAAGTCTGAGAAGGTTTACAGCGGTTTTGGCTAATGAAGGAGGATGGAATATTATTAAATATAAATTTGGATAAATAAGAAAGAATGTTATCAGGGTTAACGGTTAGTTCGTGGCGTCAATGAAACGCAATTAGTTATTTTTCAATATTTCGCAAATAGATTTTTCAGCAAAGTTAAAGTGATAAACAAACTACAAATACAATAAGAATATTCACAATATTTAGAGTTCAACTTAAGTAAAAACAAACACAATTTAATTTTTCGATGAGAGTTATGATTAAAATAAAATCACAAGATAAAAAATTATCCATGAAAGTAGGAGGTTTTGTGCGTACACGTTAACAATCAAATATGTAATGGATGATTCTACGATTATTTAACACACACATCAAATGCATGTTTTAATGTTACGTGCTTCTATCTGCAACGTGGAAAGGGTTGTCTAAATTTATGTTTCAAGAAAATTTCAATGCTTGAATTTAGATTGAGTGCCTAGAATAGTTACATTGTCAAAATCAAAAGTGTGGGTTTCCTCTCTAAAATAAACAGATAAGACACGAAGGTACACTCTTTGTTGGACAAGTCTGATATGCAACCATTGTGACGTATGCCAAATGTATCATGTATCCACATTCAATGTATCTTCCTTGGAAAGTAATCGACGCAACCTGAACTTGGATGAAAGACTACGCGACTACGCTAGCAGATTATGACAACGATATATTTTAGAGTTTCTAACATGCAATTTAGTTCTTTGAATTCAGTTCATGTTTGAATAATAAAAGTTTTCCTGCGAAGGTATGTACGTTTATTGTGAACATTTTTAGGTCGCTTAATTATTTAATTAATGGCTATTGTTTATGTACATCAGTTTTTACTGGTCATGTTTTTTTACAAAACATTCTATAATATTGAAACATGATATAAAGACACATTGTATGTTACGTAGAAGCTGTGAATATTCTCTCCTTGTAACTTCATTTAGTCAACATACCGTACTAGTTCATAACTTGAAAACAAATAATACGTCACACTTATCAGAATTATTTATTAGAGTAATAAACACACAAACTAAGATGAATACATTTGCCCATACTAAATTGGACTGACGTTCTACTGTGTGATAAATCAGTGGCAATTTTCGGTTTGGAATGGGTACATAAAGGAACTAAACATGAGAGTGCACGTGATTTTTGGTTCCATAAATAATAATGTTCAAATCATTAATAAATGCGGGTGCCAGACAATTAATTAATACTAGTATCCAAAACTATCCCTTTATGAACAACACTAGTTGGTTACACCAAAATAAATTCCTATATACATAATAATAACAATTAAATTCTTACGACTGGTACTACTGAAGCGCTTAAAATAATTTAGTAGATTATCGATCCGGAAACGGGACAGCGAACAATGTCCAAGCACGGTTAATAAACCTCGTAAGTTGACCAATAATTTTTCATCGATTCAAGGTGTTAAGAATTGAAACTACCGTAAGGTAGACGACAAGGATCAGACATTACAAATTTTACGAAAATATCAGTGTATGCTGAAATTTTTACGAATATACGCGGACGGTTTATGCCGCCAGGTGGCGCCACAGTGAACTCCGTAAACAATCCCTTCCTAATCGACTAGAGCTTTGCTCGCGGGTCGTGTTCCCTATCTCCAGACGATAAGCTCTTATATCCGTTAAGTTTCTCGCATGCGTGCCAATGTTTTCGATAATTGTGGATATTGTATTTTTCTATTTTTCTATTAATTCGACGCATTTGGCTATATGTTTACTTTGCGGAGTTTCAATTACTTTCTTCAGTAGCTTCATAAGCACACACACATACATACATATAAATTCGATTTCCAATAGTTTTTGCCAATCGCAGACTTAATTTGTTCTATCATTAACTTTATTAGACATTGATTATGTGTGGGTCACAACTCAAAACCCAATTTATTTTTTCCACTCAGGAATTTTGTAGACTATGCGATTACGATTCGCGTTATTATTGCAGCAATTAAAACACCGCGAAAATTGAAGGTGCTATAAAACTGTAATTACATCGTATTATTTAAATTCCTAGTGGTAACAATGCAAAGAAATCTGCGTCTACTAGCTGATTAACAGTTCAAGTATAAATAGAGCATAAATAATAACGTAGACAATTCTATCGGCACGTATAAATTGCCCATTAAATAAATTGGCAGGAAGGATTTGATAATTCGCGTATCAAGGTCGAATGCATAATAACCATAAGAAGATGGTATTAAAACATCGATAAATAGTTAACATTTCGTACGATACATGAACGAATATCTGCGTTTACTATAAATAGTAAGTTTTTTAATGCATGCAAACAAATTGACCATTTATCATGGACGAGTGAAATAATGATTGTTAGTTATTTATATGATTTATAAAGTAGTAAAACTTCCGGGGTGCACATATTAACATATTAATATATGCGAGGACATATGGTGTAGTATCTATTATCACTACCCATATACCCATATACAGTCAGCATAAACTGTGCTGTGGTTACTCGTTGTTGTTGACGTTAATTAATTTTGTCGGTGCAAGAAATCTATTAGTAATAACGAAGCATTCGTTCATGACATCTGTGCACGTATCGTCCGTCTCAAATGACGCTTTCGACGATTTTGCTAAGCCATAAAAGTAAATTAAATATCATTATATCTCGAAAATCTAAACTGGTGCTATGAAATTATGGTCTGTACGCCCTACATTACCCCATGAAAATTAATTATGAAGTTTCCATGATATAAAATATATTGCAACTAATAATTCAAAACTATTTTTATGAAATCATATGGGATGAGTTTAAGAATCCAATATTGTACAATGGACAAGTGTCATAAAGAAACAGGATTTTTTTTTATTGATAATATTTAAATATCCAACATGAAAATATTAAATTAAAATTAAGCAAATCTGGGAAATATAATATAACGAAATAATGAACGGGTCTAGCATATTGAAAACGTTTTTGAAGTAATTTGAAGCTTGCCTAGATACATAATATCATAGATGGATTTAATTGTAAAAAACAACTCGACAAATAAATCCGTATTCAAAATCAATATACGATGAACTAAAGTCCTGAAGATTGCATCAAAAAGAATTACGTAAGAACAAATGGCTACCTATTGCAAAGAATCTCGCTTTAGATTCCAGACTGTGACGTAAGAACCCAATAATACTAATTCTACGGCGCCTTTAACTTGAAATTCTTCGCCAAAATTACTCATCGCAATGATATCTTTCCGCGAGAAATAACTACCAATCATAAATGTTTCAAAGAACATTCACGATTTATCGCAAGTTTCTAACACGTTCTACAAAACATACTTCAAAACAATTATAAATTACTCCTACCATAAACCGCAAACTAGTTGAAGTTCACGGGATATCTTTAACATAGACAGAAACGATATAAAAACATTTAATTAAAATATGAGTGTGGTTTTAATTGCAGTTAAAGTTCTTTCATTTAGGCAATTTAAAAATATGTTTGTATTTAAAAGTGGACTAAACCTTTTCAAACGTAAATTACAATACAATTCCCACTTTACTTAAATTTTAATTCGGAAACGCAAACATGAAGATCGTCATTAAGTAAATAAGGGATTTACAACAAAAAATAATAAATGGACATATTTTCGTCCGACATTTTACAAATATGCCATTTCAGGTTACTTCTTGACAAAAATGGTAAAAGTTATCACTGATAGAGTTTGAAATGAATACAAATTTCGTTCCCCATTATTGATGTTTTTACTGACCTAAAACCCGGAAGGTGATAAATTTGAAAACAATTTCTGGAATTTCTGAAAAGAACGTCAATTTATTCCAAAACTGACACATTTCAGTGCATAGAAAGAGTAAAAATATACTTATGTAGAACTGAACCTATGTTGCTCACTCGGCCCAGGGAGAACAAGAGGATCAGCGAATAAACGCGGAAAGGACGAAGATTATGCCTGCTGCAAAGACAGTGGTAAAAAGAAATACGAAACAAGTTTTTTGGGTTGGGAATAGCAAGACAATTTAAAATCACCAAAATTGTGTATTAAACTTGGGACGGAAGTGGTGAACAACGAGAAAGTTACCAAAATGCAAAGGGGGAATAAATGCTATAGAGAAAACTGAGAAAATTGAATTGGTAGTTGAACAGTGAATTGTTGAGAGGGTGAATTGCATTCGAAGAATATACACTCACAGACAAAAAATTGCATTTTTTTTGGTATTTGTGTTTTTTTTCCCATTTGCGTCTTGGGTGGTTTTTGTTGCAAATGTTATTTCACTGGAGTATTTTACGTATACCAGAATTTATTACATATAAAAGAGTGCTTAGATTTAGCTTGTATAGCTGAATAAGAAATAATGTTATTGTTACTTTAGCCAATGAAGGTTGCAGACAAGAAGATATTGCGCGGAGATTGCGTATTAACCAATCCACTGCTTCTCGTATAGTAAAGCGATACAATGAGACTGGAGAATACAAAAGGACGCAAAAGATGTACTACTCCAAGAGACGATCAATATTTGAGAATCCAATCTTTACGAAATCGAACAGTTACAGCTCCACAATTCAAAAATGAATTACTGATTACAAGACAAGTCAATGTAAATGTTAAAATGTAGTATGAGTACATCGGAATAGAAAGTCATGGACAAATTAACGAAAATGTGTATGTAAACCAGAAGAACGTTTGAACGCGCCAAAGAAGATGAAAATATGACACGAAATTAGATACCAGACATGATGGATAATAAAAAAACAAACATGATATAAAGAAAATGACGAAATAAAAATATTCCCTACTTTGCCTGCGCCAAACGAACTCTCTCTTTCTCTCTCTCTGGGGGGGGGGGGGTATATCTACAGGTTCTTCTTATTTTCATTTTTACATTATTTTCACGCTGGACAGTGCAGAATTTGGTTGACCTGACGACGTTTTGATTTTACTCTATGTTCTAACTCGTAACAACGTACACTTCATATTTCGACTTGTGAAAATTGCTCTGGCCTACGTGTAGCACCAATATTGTTATAGAAATGATAGTTTCAATATTTAATTACATTCCTTAACATTCATACGAATACACATAGTTATGTGTGATCGATCATCTAAGGGTTGAGTGGAGATGGTGAGCCGTCCGATGCTCGTACAAAAAGTAATGTGTGATGTTGCGACTTGTTCTAAATGGCAACGATGCACATCGAGGGAAATTCAGAGTTGGTAAGGTAGTGTTGTACCACTTGCATCCATACAAGTACTTGTGTTGTTATGTACATATATTTTGCTGATGTCTGTAGCAAATAGGAACTGCAGCCCACGTTGTGGCGTGGGGTAGTGCACTTGCGAGTCAGAATACATTAGCTATTATTCTTGGTGGACTGATAACTGGCGTGATTATCAGGGAGACTCGACCTGTCCCTGAGGGGACGACAGTCTGGAACCACATGTCCAGAAGGAAAGGTAAGCTAATACCCCAAGTTGATTCTCCAGTACACCGATGTCGTATGTTGGGCGCTGATGCCCATTACTTCTCCTATGACTTCAACGGAGAGCAACGACTACGTCAAGTACACAATTTCAGATACATTAGCATGTGAAGATATCTGCCAAATAGTAAAGATGTTCAAAGCATGACAAATGCTATGTATATTTTCATGCGGCGTATGTTCTGTATTCTCTAGTTATTCTCCTATGTGTGTATTGGCACTGTGCGATTATTTAAAGCGTCACTAAATTTTAACATGTGTCAGTACTTTCTGTGACACCTTTATATAAATAATTTACGTTGAGAATAATATTTATCAAAAATATATTGGAGGCGCCGGGCATCGATCCCGGTACCTCTCGCATGCTAAGCGAGCGCTCTACCATCTGAGCTACGCCCCCATACACATAAATAAACTGGTTTATATAAAATCGATTTATTTGCTCTACTTTTCACTCTGCATACGTTAGATTATTTACAGTCGTAATGCGTATACGACTTCACCACACGCAATGCACTTTAATACATAGTTGTTTCTAAAAAGGTAACCATAATTTATTTTATTTTTAGTTTTGCGTTCACTTTTTCATATGCTGGTTTTAATCTCTTTTAGTGTAGTCGTCCAGTTTTCAAATTTGTTTCTTGATTGGAATCTTGTTTTCGTTTGTTGCTTTTCGACAACAATACCATTTTATTTACACTTCGTCTGATCTGATGTTATGAATGAATCAATATCAATATTATGTTGCTTTTTTTAAGTAAATGCGCGAAACTCGTTGAATCTTAACTCACATTTCCCACACAATTCAGTTTAGGGGAACAGGTGACACGGAACGTTTAATAAATTTTTAATAAAAAACTCCAAAACAAGACCCAACAACATTGCTGCATTTTCGTTACACACATACATTATTTAACTTTTATATAAAATGTTAGTCGTTGCAAGAAAAGTTAATAATCTGCTAAAGATTTCTACGAAAATTCATTTAGGTTAGGTAGATAATACACGTAGCCATGTGCGCAATATCGCAAAAGTTCAATATGCCAGGCGGCCTGTATATTTAATGAATAAGCTTGTAAAATTTAAAACTATGCTCACTCACTAGCAAAAAGAACAAATATTACGCTTATTCGTTCGCCTTTTCCAGCTCATAATAATTATACACACGGAATATAAAAACTTGAGATGTAATCAAACGTGAACCGCTACAATAATTTAAATACCACAACAAAGTTGTGCCACATTTTACATGTAAATGAAACTTGAGAGTCGTTGACCGAATGTGTGAATCAGCGAACTGAAAGCGCCTGAAACCGAAAGTGCTGTTCCCGCATGTTATTATTCACACGTGTTCGCACACTTTCATTTAAATCGAACAATAACAAACCGCAATTACTCAGTCGTACGTGTGCATGATTGATTAACACATATTCGTAATGTGCTGTGACCTGTTATATTCACAATTATTCAGAAGAAATTGGTTTACTGTTCTAGAATTTATTTCCCCTTTGCCGCAATTTCATTTTGTCATTCGTCAAACTAGTTTTCGCATTTTGAATACGAATTAATGGAAAACGGAACGAAAAACGGAGAACTGCATCAGGGCGGAAAAATTGACTGGAATTATTCGACTCTCGCATAATGTCGAGTTAGGAAGTTATGGTATAATTAGTCATTCGCATTTACAACGTTATCTAAGATTTATGGGATTATTGTAATCAGTTGGAGAAATTGGCCATCTACTATAAAAGAAGCTGTGTTTTTCTTTGCATAGAGAAAGATAGATGGAAACCTAAGTTTAACATCATCGCTAATTGCTCCTACCACCATATTAGTAAATTTGAAAAACCACACAATGACAATAACTCCATAATATTTTTTTTCAAACGACATGCAGTTATTAAATAATTTACCATGTTTGTCTGCATAAGCCGGATGTATCAGAATGCAAAACACCTAATCGCACTGGAATGGAAGAACCATTTAGTACGACCAGACCAACTGCTGGTATGTTTCGATATCGTATTACTGTTTGCCCAAATCCCGATCAAGAAACACATAGAATTAAGAAAAGCTCAAGCGAGCTGAGCACATCATGGAAAAACGTTACAAACAGATGGAAGGAGAACCAATGGATCCCCGTTATCACCTTTAATAACAAATTTATTTATGTACAATGTAGCATTGAATACTGCACAACTTAAACCAGGTGTGTGATTAAGGTATGTTGCATATGGTCATATTTAGGAAAAGCACTTGCTATTCCTCAAGCATCTGAACGAGAAAACACCAGCAAATTCACAATGGAAGTGGAAAAATAATCAGTTCTGAGACGTATTAACGAAGACAGGAGAACAGAAGGACAGCCTGAACCGCAATGTATATCGCAAGAAGAGCCAGACCAGACCAGGCCGATATCTCATTGCAAAATCAGCAAGGATTGCAGTGATATCAACAAGGCCGGAGAAATTTATAATATACAAAAGGCATTAATTACAAGCTAATCGCTATACGAAACCACAAATACCAAGAGCTAGATACGACAACGGAAGTCTATAGCTAGAATCTTTACCATAACAAAAATTCCGTTAGAGGAACAGGGCATCTGTGAAATCCCATGTATGGACTGTGATAAAAAGTACATTGGATAGATTTACACGAACAAAGAGAAACAACACAGAGCGGTGAAACAAAAAGAAACGTCATAATCCTTGTTGAAACATATATTAGACACTGGACACAATATAGATTTTGAAAACACCAGAACCCTATCCAACATACCGCACTTCACAACACGTGTATAAAGACTTCCCAGAAGATGGAAATGAGCACTTACTTGCCGGGAAAACATCACACGAAGCAAGAATACGTTAGAACAAAAGAAAATATCAGAACCCACTGCGTAGCAAGAACGATTCTGTCTACTGATGCGAAGTCAGAAGATAACCATAGGATATGAAGACGGACCAGTAACTTCCAACGTGAGTCCTCCTACATCACTACGACCGAAAACAATTGCATTAGTGTGTCAATATAATAACACTAGGACCGAAAACAATTCCATTACTACAGTGCGTCAATACAAATAATATTATTAATAATTTGCGTGAATTGATTGGATTTTGACAACAATTTATTGAGATTCAATTATTCATATTTGCAGAATATATTTATTTATATTTATTTATTACCTAGAATGCATGCTCGTGCCAGTTGGGTTTGGTTTCAACTTCATACGTGGAAATATATTCGTGTTCATTAAGTGGAAATATATTCGGCATTGCATTCTTGAAATATGTAAAATTGTTCAAACGGATGGTCGACTGCAAGTGGCATTAGTATATGTTGAGTTTATGATCGTGGCGGATGGCAAAATTATTACTAATTTATGAATCGTGACCATCGTCTCCAGGAACAGTAAAAGCTCATGTCTAAATAACTAAAATTGACATAAATAAAGGATAAATAACGGCTATATATTTTAATGACTGAATTGTAGAAACAAAATAATTATTGGTGATAAATTCAGTTTATCTTAAATTGTAAAATCGATATTGCGTGGTCTACCCAACTTTAGCAAACGTGTAAGAAAACTATAAGAACAACTATAATCTTCTCAGATTATCCTTAAGGTAAAGGGAGCTTACTTACTTCAACGGTATTTATACTGGTTTTACTATTTTAACTAACATAAAATCTTTACAATGCCTTAATTATTTATTTTATTGTCACAAACGATATAAAAATAATTGGCGGCTTGCCATGAATTTTCGCGATGAATAGTCGTCCTACTCAGGTCAAGTACTGATATATTTCATGCACTTCGTAACGTCTAACATTCTATTTTTTTATTAAATATATGCAAATCAGGTGGCAGGTGTTAATTATGTAATTTTTCGCTGAATTGAATTATATTCGGGATATTTCGCTTCGACATAAGTCGCTGTGGGAATTTACCTCCTTCAGAAGCAGAACAGAAGTTCGTCGGACGGTGCATCGGATCCGAAAATTTCAAATAACAAATCAATGAATTAATAAAATTAATAATATAAACAGTTCTTCAAACCTTTCTCTTTTAAATATAGTTTTGTACACTGGTAATAACCAAATTAATTCCCCAGTTTGCCAAAATCGTTGGAGGCGCTGGGCATCGATCCCAGTACCTCTCGCATGCTAAGCGAGCGCTCTACCATATGAGCTACGCCCCCAGTTATTCTTTTCTAAGCGCTCTTATAAGCAGGTAATTTAATCGATCTACTTGTAAAACGACCGTTCAAGTCCGCCGGTCATATTAGTCATAACCTTCACACATAATTGGGCTTCACAGCACGCGAGGTAACTTTACAGAATGCAAATCAACTTCAGTGAGCTTAACATTTCTAGTATTTCTTAGCAGAATAATAAAATATTAAATCTATGTTCATTGATTTATTTAATTATATCATTAGCCCAATACAATTCACTTGGCCCTAACAGAGAATTCCTAGTAGTTAAAATTTTGTTCGTCTTCTTCATATGACTCCAATACGTAACATTTACTGACAAAGTCTCAAAAAGTATTGATAGTGATGCCATAGTGATGCCACTGCCCCATTCAAACAAATTTAATTTTGCAGAACATTTTGTGCTTTTTCCATTACAAACTATAACGACAAATGCCGTCTATCTATATTTCCTATCCTCAAAATGTGAAATACGATACTAATAACTGCTTGTGTAAAACTATATCTTAGTCGTAGTAAAATAGCATCAGTCAATGATTTTATTAATATAATAAAATCCCATTAAACAATTAATATAAAAATTTAATTAAATGGATAAATGTGGTTATCTTTTATTCGTTTACTAATTTTTCAAACAAGTAGCACTTTGAAGCAGTATGAGTTGGCAGTCTCTTAAATAACGTATTGCACACAATCAAATTCATTTGACACAATACGTGGCAACCTTAAAAAATATTTAATAAATTTAATGGCATATTTGAAGACGTTTGAATAGACGACGCAATAGTAATTATTATAAGAAAATTAAAAGAAGTTATGACGTAGGCCTGTCGATCACGCATGTTTGTTTATTTCCAATTTGTAAAACCGTGTACATTTCTAATTCCATTTACACTGCCTACCTTCTCCTGTAATTGAATTGGGTCTACCCAAGAGAATTTAGATTTCAAACAGCTTCGTAGAAAACACCAAGGGGAGTAATATCAGGGGAACGAAACGGCTATTCAACAGACCTCTATCCTGAATTCAATTATTTAGAAACAATTGATTAAATTAATTTTTACGATAGCTCGTTGTTGGGTTTTCGTTCTAAAGATTTACAAAATCTGTATGTAAAAACATCATACACAAGTACCATATCGACGAATTAACACCGACATATTCTGGTGTGTTTTACTATAGATTCGAAAATTAATATTTTACAATTGTAAAATTAATTAATTATGCGGGAATTAATATAGCATACATTCACGACTAAAACTCTGAGCTATGGGTGCAAATATACCAGTATCGATACTAATAAACGTGCGCTAGAACGATTCTACATTTACAAATTAAACAAAAAATTAAATTAGTATGTAAATGCACAGAGGGACGAAGATGTATATCTCGTCGCCGGATGGTAATGAACCTGCGGGTAGATGATCGCCTAGGTGCAGAATTGAAACTAAAACGCGTGGAAAACGAGTAAATTAATTAAAATTTTAACATACTTAATTATTATTATTTATACGATGTATAGTCCTATAAATCTACGAATTTATATATCGGACCTGAAAAGTTCGTATAATATACGTAATTGAGTTACTCACTTACTTATTTTTAGAGTGTCAATATTCGAAACGAATTTTCGTTGCTCTACAATATAGCAGTTATAGGTATAAACTTGACTGCTATTAGCACAACGTCTCTTCGTAAATCTGTTTTCGATGTGCACGAAAAGGAACATTTTCGCGATTTCCCCTACAGGAGTAAGTTGTATCCTTTCAGGTTACTAGGATATCAATGGCTGCAGCTGACAGGTATTGATGAGAAATATTTTGATATCGGAAAGGACGCCAATGTCACAGACATCCGTCGTTTTGCAGGGCGATGCTGTAATATATTGGAATATGCCCACAAAAAATTTAAGTTTAGAAACTAACATCAATTCAAATAACTTTATCTATTAATAACAACGAATTATCTGCAAATTTCATCATAAAGTGGAACGTGTACATAACTGATTATATAGTTAAAATATAGTAACAAACCGTATTGAATAAAACAGATAAATATAATGAATACGAATTATAATTTGATGTAGTCACATGAATAAAACATATAAAAGAATATTTATTAAACAGATTTATAAATTCGCCATGTTTAATAAATGTTTTACATTGCATGAAGTGTTTACATTTCCAATATTCAATTAAACTTTAAAAATCTTTTATTAAGGTTGCCAAGGTTGGCGTCAAATGTATTTGATAGTCTACAAACGTTATTTAAGAGATTGTCAACTCACATTGCTTCAAAGTGCTACTTCCGTGAAAAATTAATAAGTAAACGAATAAAAGATAACCACATTTATCCTTTTAATAATATAAGATAAAAAAATTATTCAACTGTTATAACAAATAGTACATTTAAATTACAGAACGAAGATTTCTGATAATAAGGGGGAGTCCGGGAATGTTGCTCGAATGCTTGTTGCATTTCCTCTTTGAATGGCGAGAGAAATCCTCTCAAAGAGGAATTGTTTCGAACTCCGATACCAGAAAGAGGAATAAGTTAGTCGCCAATTATGTAAATAAATTCGATAACTTCTTTGCGCCAAGGACCCAAGGTTTCAAAGGCAAGGCATTTAAAAATGTAATTTGAAGAAATAATCAACTAATATTTGCTATGTTTCCCTTTGCAAGCAATTTCAGCAGCTAAACCAGAGATTTCTGAAGTTTGCAAAAGGTAGCTATCCGCAAGGCTATCGACTACAGTAACATCCCAAACTAAAACTCGACCTTTTAAACCAACGAACCAGGGTCATGCCATCTGGACATTTTCCATCATCTCTTGACAATCCGTTCGGTTCCAAAGTTGAATTAATGTGTATTGAAGTTAAAGAACGATTGAGCCAAGAAGCAGATTCTCTGCATTGAAGAGCTTTAAAACGAGCCACATCTCTTGGAGAGTTGAAGAATAAGTTTTTTGTAATAATTCGATTTAAATTAATATCGTCCAATTTCCTCTGAAATTCCGGAGATGAAGGTTTTTCGTTAGGATTCTTGATATGACACTCTGCAAAAGCTTCATTATAAAGGTGAATATTAAATCCATTATCCTTCGATTTTAGTAAAATAGAAACGAGCTTATTAACACCATTGATAGAAGACAGAAAAGCAGGAAGATAAATGTCCTGAATACGACGAATACCCAAACCACCAAATCTAAGAATCTAAGAGAGTGGCCAGGGGCCACTGAAGGTCATTGAAACGAATATTAAGAATTGTTTCTAAAGATGATTTTAAAGTGGAATCAATGGATGTAAGAAAATCAGAAAATTTCCAAAAAGCGGTTGTTCTTAAAAAAAATTACATTTAGGAACGAAAAGACAGTTCTTGATCAAAGTATAAGCGATGTGACTAGTAAAGAGTTCAGCTTTTTGTAAGAAGTTTTCAATCAATATGACAGTTTTTTCAAAACTACGTTTAAAACCTTGAGTAAAAATTGGTGAACCAGAAACTTACACGATCACAAATCTTTATGCCGGGAGCTAAATTTTGAAATTTCGGACTTACAAATCAGGAACTTCAGAGCAGAAGAATGTCTCACATTTTTTTAAATTTAAATGCAGACCAATTTCTCTCAAAAGATTGATAAGTTTTTTTAAAATCAGACAAAACGACTTCAGGATAATCAGCCAAAGTTCCATCATCTAAATACCAAATGTTAAGATGATAATGCAAAGGTATAACAATAGGATGAATTGCAAGATTAAAAATCATGGGACCGCAAGGATCACCTTGTTGAGCTTCAACAGAAGAATACAATAAATTATTACCAAAAAATAAAGATGAAGGGTTTCTATAACATAGACAGAGATAAGGATAAAGAGGGTGGGGGGTTAATGACTTTTTTATATTAATTGTTCAATGGAAATTTATTATATTAAAAAAAATATTTACTGATGCTATTTTACTACAACTAACATTGTGTCACAGAAGCAGTTATTAGCATCACATTTCACATTTTGAAAATAAAACATTTTCAAGGATGGACGACATTCATCGCTATAGTTTGTAATGAAAGCAGCAGTAAATGTTTTTCTTAAAATAAAATTGTTTGAATGGAACATTGGCATCACCACATACTTTTTGAGACTTTGTTAGCAAATGTTACGTATTGGAGTCACATGAAGAAGACAAACAATGTAACTGCTGATAATTCTCTGTTAGGGCCAACTGACTTGTATTGAACTAATGATATAATTAAATAAAACAATGAACATAGAACACAAGAAATACTAAAAATGTTAAGCTCGCTTAACGTGATTTGCATTCTGTAAAGTTACCTCGCGTGCTGTGAAGCCCAATTATGTGTGAAGGTTATGACTAATACGACCGGCGGACTTGAACGGTCGTTGTACATACAAGTAGATCGATTAAATTACCTGTTTATAAGAACGTTTAGAAAAGAATAACAGGGGGTGTATCTCATATGGTAGAGAGGTATTGGGATCGATGCCCAGCGTCTCCAACGATTTTGGCAAACTGAGCAATTAATTTGGTTATCAGTGTACACAGACATATTTAACAGAGGACGGTTTGAATAACTCTTTCTATTACCTTACGTTTGACTGCTTCCCGGTTATAAATTTTATTAATTCAATGATTTGTGATTTGAGATTTTCCGATCCGATGCATCGTCCAACGAACTTTCTGTTCTGGTTCTGAAAGGTAAATTCCCACAGCTACTTATGCTTATAACAATTAATTAACTTGCTGACATGTCGAAGCGAAACATACCGAATATAATTATATAAAATCACGCGATAATTTTCCATGTTAAACATTTCAGCGAAAAATTACATAATTAACACCTGCCTGATTTGCATATATTTATTTAAAAAAGTAGAACGTTGGACGTTACGAAGGGAATGAAATATATCAGCACATGACCTGAGTGGGTCGACTATTCATCATGAAAATTTATGGCAAACCGCCAATCATTTTTATATTGTTTGTGACAAAATAAATAAGTATCGTATTGTAAAGATTTTATGTTAGTTAAAATAGTAAATCCAGTATAAATACCGTTGATGTAATAAGCACCCTTTGCTTTAAGGATAATCTGAGAAGATTATAGTTGTCCTAATAGTTTTTTTACACGCTTGCTAAAGTTGCTTAGACCACGCAGTATCGATTTTATAATTCAAGATAAACTGAATTTATCACCAATAATTATTTTATTTCTACAATTCAGTCATTAAAACTTATGTCCTTATTCATCCATTATTTATTTAAATTTTAGTTATTTACACATGAACTTTTACTGTTCCTAGGGTTGATGCTCACGATTCATAAATTAATAATAATTTTGTCATCCGCCACGACCATAAACTCAACATTTCCTAATGCCACTTGCAGTCGACCATCCGTTTGAACAATTTTACATATTTTGCGAATGCGCTGCCGAATATATTTCCACTTACGTATGAAGTTGAAACCAAATCCATTCAAAAATCAATTCTATGAATTACGTTTCCCAACTTGACACGTGCATGCATTCAACGTAATAAGAAGTTAATCTCTATCTTTAATTTCAGTTTAACACTGAAAGAACTTTGCAGTGCAGAATACGAATTGAATTTTGTGAAACTCAGATCCCGTACAATCAAAAAATGTTTAGATAGGTACTTAGTTCATATGTACATATATAAAAAATCACGTGTATATATTATATATACTTTTATTTATTTAAAATTCACCCGAATTAAAATATTAAAGCGTTTCGTAACAATAATTTTAATCACTCGACAGCGACATTCCACAAATTACTGTCATCAATTAAGCCGGAACGCAATTGCATTCTATAAATAAAGGAGCGCAACACGTAAGAATTCTCGTTCAAATTAATTTTACAACCGACTATATTCCACTTGCGTTGTAATCCAAGGGATCAATTTTGATGCCGGACGTAAGATGTGCGCGGTGTTTGTGAATTATTGAAGGGCCTCAATCTCGACTATTAACCGGTGTAATTAAAACAGTGGCTCCGCCAGAGCGTCGGGTCAGGCTTTGTTTGAAGTTACGCGACAGATAATGACGAAGTTTACATTAGGATCTATGATAAGCCACCGGAGCTTTGCCTCATACGGCTACAGCACGAATGCAGGCGCAATTAATCATTACTGCGGACACATAAACAGACACGTTTTACTCAAATTATGTACGGTTTGAGTGCGTGTCTCATTGAAATGGTAATGAAACAACTTATTATAAACAACAGGAAAATTAAATTTAAAGTTTAATTTTAAAAACCTATTTTTAAGAAGATTAACAGCTTCCGATAACCCTTGAAACTATTCCAAGAGATTTCATTGCAGGTGTGGTGGTTTATCAAAGGTTTATTAATAGCTTCAGAATCCATTAGAAAATAACGATCTCAGGTATAAATTATTTTGGCAAAATGTCCCTTTAATACGTGCCAATGTAGTATATTAGTATGCGTGGAAGATTATTTTAGTTAACAAACCTGTTATTTTTACTTTTATTGAAAGTAAACATAACTATCCACCAAAGATTCCTACAAGATACAATGACAAAATAATTTTTTTATAATATTATAATACATAAAATCGAATAAAAATAAATGAATTTATAATAAATCAAAGCAATAATAATGTAAATAAATAAAATAGTGAAGCAATCAGAAACAATTAAAATAATGCAAATAAAAGTGTGAAGTATGAAATATGAAACCCCAACAAACAACAAACTGATGTAGTCATGCATGTTATATCAACAACCGTTTAATTAACATGTGTCCTGACATGAAGCCATCAAAAGAAATTCAAGAAAATATTATTAAAAGAAACCAAAGATCGTATTTTCTAAAGCCTACTGATAGGGAGGAAGTTATAAACATAATTTGTACTTTGAAAGACACTTCTGCCGAGGGCCACGATGAGATTCCTATTGCTGTCATCAAAGAAGCAGCTCCTTTCATTGCAAACCCATTGTCGCACTTAATAAACCTTACTTTAAAAAATGGAGTCTTTCCAGAACCGTTAAAGCGAACCATTCTTGTGGATCATCCATCCGATCCACAAGAAAGGAGACATGGCTAATATAATGAACTACAGGCCAATAGTTATACTATCAAACATATTCAAGATCTACGAAACAATAATATTAGTCGGAATAAATTCATTTCTGGAAACAAACAATATCATAAGTGACAGGCAAAGTGTGTATCGGAAAGGGAAATCAACCAATATAACCATCTACCAAGTGCTATTAGAGGTTTTGGAGGCTATGAATGAAGGTGAGCAGGTCAGCGCGATGTTCATGGACCTTACGAAAGCATTTGATAGCGCAAACCATAGTACGCTGTTAAAGAAAATGGAAATCATCGCTTTTCGACGAGTATCTCTGAGCCTGATTAATTCATATATAGCTGACAGAAAACAATGCATAGTAGCATCAAATGAAAACGGAATAAGTTTTCTGTCACCGTGGAGGTCGATAAATAGAGGAGTACCACAAGGTTCGATTTTGGGTCCGATTTTGTTCCTACTGTATGTCAACGATCTGCCTGAAATACAAAAAAAATCCACAGCTTCGTTTGCAGACGACACATCTGCAGTTATAAACGCATCAAATAAGGATTTGTTGAATCAACTCGTGGAACAGTCCCTAATAACAATGGAAAGATGGTTTACACGAAATAATTTGAAATTAAATGTTGACAAAACAAAAATGGTAATGTTTTCCAAGACGGGATAAAAATTGACGCATCAATAAATTGGAAGTCGCAAATTGAATATCTAGCGGCTAAGCTGGGACCATTCAGCTATGCTCTTAGAATGATATCTTCATCAGTAAATCTAGATGCGAGTCTGGCTGCATAACATGCATACGTGAACTCACGACTCAAGTATGGGATTATATTTTGGGGGAATAGTGTGGATGTGAATCGAATATTCAGGAGTGTTTTCAAAATGAATAACAGAGACTCATACAGACAAGTTTTTAAATCAAACAAAATACATACTTTAACGGAACTCTACGTAGTGGAATGTGCAAAGTTCGTGAAAAAGTATTACAAGACTTTCCTAAAAAAAAATACGAACTCAATCATCGTCACAAGACACGGGGAACGAAAAATATTTACCTAAGTGCTCCGCTTAGCTCATCAAGAAAAATACAAAAAAAATATGGTGCACCAGTTAATAAAAATTTATAATTACATTCCGCCTGAGTTAAGAAATTTATCTGATAAATGTTTCAAACTTTACCTGGAGCGCTATTTGTTGAATAATGCATTTTATACACTGGATGATTTTTTTTAATAGTACATTTTAAAATAGGTTTTAACATGTTGTATTGTACCATTATTGATTTACTTGTTTTATTAGTTTTAATACTGTAACCTTGACTTGTTCCATACTGTACCAGGGAATAAATAAATATTATTATTATTATTATGGGTAGACATATTAAAGTAATAGAGGGTAATAATAACTATAATAGTAACTACTGCATGGATAACGTTCGGAGCTTTACTTCAAAGTATTGTATGTATTTATAATATCCGTGAATGTGTTGAATGTTATCACCATGGGGTGCAGTCGTAAAACAATACATAGCTGTTTAACAAATTAAACGAACCTATTAAATTTGATTATTTACGTTATTTCTCAGGAACTACAAAATCAAGCAATAAAAAATGTGTGTAATTTGCGGCATTTCCTAGAAATTTCGTAAAAGAAACGTTTGATCATAAATAAATATGTTTCTGTTATCATCTAATGTAAGTCGTAACACTATTTTAATATTCGCCATAAAACACCTGGTTTAATGTTCACAAATAAAAATTATTATTATACACTCGATGATGCCTGCGGAGAGCGTATTTTGAAGAGCGGCATATCTCCGAGTTCGGTGTTATCATTGACAATATTTTTCTACGCATATTGCGCTTTTTTAATTTCTAAATTTTCTAAAATATTTAATTTCCGCCCTTTGTTATTCACATGTAACACCTGTATATTGTAGTGAATAAAGTGGTTGGTGCTGATGCAATGCTCTGATATTCCGATGTGCGCATGGTTGTTCAGTATGCCTATATTATGTTCTTTTAATCTGGTTTTAAAGTTCCTATCGGTTTGGCTTATGTACAATGCATTGCATTCTTTGCAATTAATTTCATAGACCCCTGATTTATCCAATTTGTCAATTTTGTCTATTGACTAACATGCGTAAGTTGCTTTTGTTGACACATATGGCTTTTACGTTGTGTTTCTGGCGTCTATTGCATATTCTGTGGCTGAGGTTGTCGATATGGTTTATAAAGTTGTATCTCTTAGTTTCCGATTTTTCCTGTGCTGTGTAGAAACGTTTTAATATTGCCGTTTTTTGTTTCTTGGCAACAATTCCGTCTATAAGGTCCGTGTTATAATTACTTACTTGTTCTCTCTTGCTACTTGTTTAATAGTATCAAGATCTTTTTCAAAATTTCCTGTATTTAGCGGGGTATTTAGTAGTCAAACTAGTAGTCAAACTATTGAAGGCAACCACTTTCGGTAAATGTTGAATTCAATTTTGTTGTTGTTATTCGGTATCAAAGTAAGGTCGAGGAAGTTGATGCTTCTATTGACCTCTTTTTCGATGGTAAATTGTATTCTCGGGTTTAATGAAACACCAGAAATGAGTCTTATTGTCGGTCGGACCCTGTTCACATGCAAAGAATGTTATCCACGTATCTGATCTATGACATGATACACTTCAGCAGATGATTCTTTATCTTGAATAACTTATTTTCAAAGTTATCCATGAAGATTTCTGCTAATAGCGGGGACAGTGGTGAACCCATGGGTGGACGATCTCGTTTTTCAAAGAATTTTTGATTGAATTTGAAATAACTTTGTTTGATACAAGTTGTGACGAGCACCTTTAATTCGTTTTTTTCGGCCTCACTGATGTTGCTAACATAAATCAGTTTGTCTAAGATCAAGTTTAGGTCTGTTACGGGTACTGATGTGGAAAGGCTGGATATGTCAAAAGATATTAATTTACAATTGTATATGTAGTGATTTTAAATGAGTTACAAATTCTGCGGATTTGGGTTTGAAGATGGTGAGTTCAGGAAGGAGATAATTGAGTTTTTTACATAGTTTGTATGTAGGAGCAAACATGTACGATACCACCGGTCTCGTGGTCAAAATTGGTTTGTGGAGTTTAGGTACACTGTAGAGTAACGTGTAGGTTCATGACTTTGAGGTGTTGGATGGAGTTTTTTTAGGGCCTTAAGTGATTGGATTTGATATTTGTTGGTAGGATTGTTTTTAATTCTAATTTAACTCTCTGTCTTGATGACGAGTTCGGTTTTTTCAATGTATTCACTGCGGTTTATGATTATTATTGTGTTACCTCACATTTTTTTTCTTGATGTTTGGTAGTTTTAACTCTCGTGTTTCTAGCCAAACTTGATTCTATTATACCTGCGCAAGTGTATTTCTCTCTGTCTGATGTGCTGAGGCTCAATTGTGTTTATTATTAATATTAAGGGGTAAAACAACTCCAGGATTTTCAAAAACCATTTTTTTCTTTCGCTCTAACGATACTTCGGGATCATAAAAATAATATGCCATTTGATTTATAGTGGAAAAAGAATGTTATAGGGTTTAATTATCGGTCTACCGCAGCTTCTCGAGCGCGTGATGGGCACGCGCGGCGCGCTATGATGAATCGTTTTCGTACAAATGTAAAACTGTACATTTATTTAATTAAGTTAATTTGCATCCACGCAAACACGTGTAAATATGCTTTACAATAATTCGTCCAAAAATCACAACCCCTGTGCAGGCGTCGCTGATTAGAGGTAAACAAAATTTCCAAGGATTAAAGTGTTTATGAAACTTTAAACGCGTTTTTCTCTAAACTACTTTTTCCAAACTGGGAGGACAGATTTCTCGTATTCATGGATCCATTTAAAATTTTCACAGTAGCATCATAACAGTGTTCTCTATGGAAGTACGTAGCCGTTTTTTGATTGGATATAAACTTTTTTATGAACAATTTATCACTCATTTTTACGGCAAAATATATTTAATTCTTTAAAAAGTGCACAACTTCCAGAAAAATTGATAAAAAAGAAAACCCCTACGTACTTCCAAAGCCCAATGTACATAGATTATAAATTTGTTTACTTTTTTGCTTCAGGACTCATACAAGCCGAGAAATCCGTCCTCCCGTGGCGGAGTTTTTAATATAGGTGTTCTCAACGACGGGTTCTATCGCCGCAATTTCTAATGAAAATTACAATAACAAAATTATTTTTTGTACTCCAATATGTGCTTAATGAACCCTCTGAGCAGAATTTCTATTCCGCTTGTCATACTCCCAAAATAAATTGATAAATTTAGCTCTTTTTCCGGGGTCTAGAGTGGTTTTACCCCTTAATGTTTCAACATCTCTCATTATTTGTGTTGGTGGTGAATATTTCAGTCCTTTACCCAAGAATTTGGTTCCTTCCGCTCTACAGTTGCCCGATGAGAGATAGCAGAGTCTCGTGTAAAATTTATGTGGTTTCTTGTTGTTTTCTTGTTAAGTATTTTTTGTTGTTGTTAGTTTATGGAGATTGACGGCTTGTTGCAAGTGCCGTTTGTGCGTGAATACTTGAACTTCTTCTCTTGTTGTTTTATCTACTAAATTCAATGGGTGTAGTTTGTAGCATAGTTCGTCGTGCACTAGTTTTAAATGTAAACCGAGGCAAAAAATAAATAAAAGAAAGTTATTCCAATCCATGGGTTCACCCCGGTCCCCGCTATTAGCAGAAATCTTCATGGGCAACTTAAAACCGAAAAATTAAAAAATCAAAATTTAAATTTGAAAAATTTGAAAATTAAAATTCAACTCATTCAAGGCAAATATTCCTTTGACATGACATGATATGGACCAGATACGTGGATGACATTACATTCGTTGCATGTGGACAGGATACGACCGATAATTAGACTCATTTCTGCTGTTCTTAAATTCATTGAACCCGAGAATTCAATTTATCATCGATAAAGAGGTCAATTGAATTCAACATTTACCCAAAACCAACATCCACGAGCACAGTAATATCCGATGACTCCACTCTAACCAATCAAAATGGATAAAAATGGCAGCCTTCAATAGTTTGACGCAGAAACTACTAAATACCCCGCTAAGTACAGAACAGTCTAAAAAAGAACTCTATACTATTAAACAAGTAGTAAGAGAGAACAATTACAACACGGACATTATAGATAGAATGGTTGCCCAGAAACAAAAAACGGCAATATCAAAACGTTTCTACACAGTTCAAGAAAATTCATAAACTAAGAGATACAACCTCATAAACTACATCGACAACCTCAGCCACAGATCATATTAATTGTAAAAAACTGCAATGCCTTGTACATAGGCCAAACCTGTAGAAACTTTAAAACCAGATTAAAAGAACATAAAAGAGACATACGCTACAACCATGCGCACACAGGAATAGCAGAGCATTGCATCAGCACCAACCACTTTATTCACGACAATATACAGGTATTACATGTGAATAACAAAGGGCGCAAATTAAATATTTTAGAAAATTTAGAAATTAAAAAAGAGCAATATGGGGACAAAAATATTGTCAACGATAACACGGAACTCGGAGAGACGCCGCTCTTCAAAATATGCCACTCACAAAGATCATACGCAAAGAGTATACCCAACGGGACCCCTCGGATTGTGTATATAATTCATCTTCTTCCCTAATTACTTTCAGTTATTTGTAACAGCTCGATAATGGCTTAATAAGCCGAAACAATTGTCGCCGAATAATAATAAATTTTATTTGTGAACATTAAGCCAAATGTTTTACTACGAATTTAAAAGTATGTTTCACCTAGTGCCAACCGCCGATTCAATCAATATGTAAATATGTAAATCAAGTTAGACAATTGGAAACTTAAATTCTATTCACAAATAAAGACCGAACTGAATCTTAAAAATGTTGGCCTGGTATGGGGAGATGTGTCTAAACAAACTGATAAAGTTAGTCCAACGTTGTTCATTTGAAATAATCACCACAAGATCAGTCTGAGTTTGAAGTGATTGAAAGTTCTGATGATATTTAATTAATAACTTGTGAAAATGGGATACAATACAAATTAAAATCTAATAATCACTTTAAAATTAATGTTGACAATGCCTTTTGGCATTGGAATCATATATCCAAGGGGCTTCAAAAACAGATTTGTCTTCTTTCCTCTACCGCGATTTTGTTCGACATAATTTAAATAACTTTTATCTAAATTTATTTGATTATTCTCGTTTTAATTGTAAGCCTCGAAAAATAAGTTGGGTTTTGTTTCACGTATTCAAAGTTATTAAAATTAGATATCTGCACTGCGCATGTTTCCAATCGACTTGCTGCACTTGCTGAAGTACCCTTCTATGGTCCAAATATTGATAGTAACGCATTCAGATCGGTCACTAAGTTAAATTATGTAATTTCTTATAACCCGCAGGTTTCCTCCAGCAGTTAAAGTATCAGTTATTTAAAAATAATGTATTTATGCAGCGCACATTTTGGGGAATGGTTAGCCCGGATGAAAATAATTGAATAGTGCAAAAGGCTACACACTGAAAAATATTTCACATAGACTATACAAACAATTAATTCAATGGTAAATATAGTCACCAAAGAAACTAAAACTGTAAAACTTTAATGAACTCGAAAAAGATCGGCGCGCCCTGATGGAAAACTCGGAGCACTTTAATCTCGGTGTCTTTTAAATAAGTAATTAGGCGCGATTGGAAAATCGCATTAGATTAAAATTCGCGTTAAAATCGCCATTTTATTCGGTTTCAGCGCGAGGAAATTGCTCGTTACCGGACCGTAATTAAATTTCGCTTAATTAAAACGTCACGTAGCGCAATAATTGGAAAAGAGCGACGGTGCAGGTGACGTATATTAATTTCTTGCGGGATTAAGAAACGACACAAGATCTACATAGATGATGAGAAAGGTCGGTGCTGAAAGTCCTAAAAAGTTTCAACTTAAACCCCCTAACGTATTTACGAACTGCAGCAAAATGTCTTTAAACTTTGGGTAAATAGTAAGAAAAAAAAACGACGCTAACATTTATAATTTACCACAAGTGAATAGTTTCGTTCGTAAATAGCTGGCTGAAATATGTACGTTACAGTACAGAAAATATCAGCAAAAGTTATGTATAATACATACACTAATTACACTTACTTTAATTATTTTGAACATAGTAGAATAAAGTTAAAACAAAAATATTTTATGAAAAGGAAGTCGTTCAAGATATATGCTGCTTTAGTCTCATGTCAGAATAAATCTTTTAGTAAATAATGTTAATCGTGATGATACCATGATTCTACATAAATTAGTTTTGATTAAAACACATCTGCCATGAATTGAAAATAATTATGTCGATGCATTGTACATCGTTAATAAAACAGGAGTATATTAAGCAGATCAGAACGGAAATCCTGTCAATATTAGTTTAAAATTCGGTACAATATTTGATGTTATCCAGCAAATTTAATGCATATGAAATTTACGTACATACATACGTAGTTAAATTTCATTATTGAAGTATACATTGAAGTTGATTTTGCTCGTTAATTTATTATTATCACACTACCTAATTACAAACAAATTGAAGTTAATAAGAAGTAATATTGTTCATGTTGCAGTTCACAACTATTTTAGCTAAACCTTGCACTAATTAACCACTATGAAGCCAGTGTGAAATGGAACTGTAACGACCTGAAATGTTTAAACAGATTTATTTTGAACGAAACTTGAAAATAAAGTTGAACATGGTTTCGATCGTTATAAACTTTTAACGTTTAACAATAAGCAGTTATGAACGTAGCTTTAAAACTTAAAAAGTCGATAGTAATAAATCGAGCAATTTCGGCGAGATTGACAATTAACTACTGCAAACCAAGCTTGTAAATTAAGCGTACTGAATTGGTCTTGAAAATTTACTGTTTTAGATTGAATCTGAAAATAGACAGAGCTTGAACGGAAACTAATGAACAAAGCTTGAAACAAAATCTGAGTTTTTAAATAAACATCGGTGAGTAGGACTATAACGAACTGTGTTTGAAACAGAAACGACCTTAAAAAAGTGAAGCCGGTACCGAATTCGACAGGACATTATTTCAGTTCGATGTAAAGAAATAAATCCTTCTTAAAGTCAACAATATCCCCGGAAGAATTCATGGTCTGGGATTGCCGGACATTGAGGTAAATCCGGGATTTGAATTTATTTGCACGGAAAGATTCGAATTCAATTAGACAACAAAGGTTCACGTACGGTATATCATTTCTTATCACTTTATATGGTTTCATATTCTATTATGTTACCAATACAAGTTCAGGAAGCGTATTTATTGCGGTAACGTCATTAGTCAAGCCTGAAGATTTAATAGTACACATTGCAGTTTCAATATAATAACAAGAACAACAAACGAGGCTATGCCATGATAAAAAGGATTGACAAATGTAATAATAAAGGAAACGTGTATAAAGAAACATAAGGAGCACAAAAATTATAAATGAATAAAAAATTAAAACACACCTCCTTCAATGCAATGTTCAAACACGACATACTCATGCATGTTAGAATGCATAATGTTAATAATAATAATAATAATAATAAAAAAAACAAAATGGATACAAATTAATAATATACAGAAACTCCAGCGCAAACCCAAGACGAGATTCAGGTTCATTAAAAACCTGCTTTGCAATCTAATCTGGAATACAATAACAAAAATAAAAAAGAGAGATATTATACCTATTGCTAACCTTAACTAAATATTAACTAAATTTATAACATAACATAATAACCATATAATTAACACTAATATGAAAAATTAATAATAAAACTAATAATACTAGATATACATAATAAAACTAAAATTACACGATGCACGCTCCGCTTGTGAGATAATGTGGAACATATAAAAAAACATATAAAAAAAGAGAGAAGTCATAGGGCAAAACCCGCACGAATTACATAATTTGCTCATGAAAAATATATGCTTTCATTCGCCTTTTAAACACGCCGATACTCAAATCCTTATACTTGTTTAGCACGTTATTATATTTGCTATAAATGCAGTAAGTAAAATATCTCGTAAAAAGTGATGTTTTGTGGAACGGTGGCGATATTAATCCCCGAAACCGAGTAGCGATGTTGTGAACATCCGTACGAAACCGTATTTTTTGATGGAGATACGGCGGTGACCGAAATATGAATATCTTTTGAAACAAACAGAGGCACTGAAGCTCTCTGCGATTCTTCATGTTAAGCCACCCACAATCCACAAGTTTGTGAGAGATATGTTCATATTTTCTTATACCATATACAAACCTCAAGCACGCATTTTGAACTTTTTGAATACGATGAATAGTCATAGAGTCAATTGCAGGATGGTACACTCCTGCGCAATAAGTGAATTGCGAAAGTACAAAAGCTTCACATAGTTTCAGTTTAACGTCTATATTCAATAGCAAACGATACGAAAATAGTTTTTTCAACTGCAAATACGCATGCTTAATATATTTTGATATTTGCTCGCGATATCGAAAGGTATTGTCGATAACAAGGCCTAGATATTTTGCTTTCGGTACGATTGGGATAGTGTTATGGTTAAGTACAATACATATAGTGTTGCTTAATTCATAACAAATTTTAGGCTTACCAAAAAGCAGAACCTGTGATTTACCCGGGTTAACCTGCAAATTGTGAGCAACGGAAAATTCATAAAGGCTCTGTAAATCTACATTTAGGCTTGCAACACTCTGCTCCCAATCCCGAGGACTAAACGAGAGGTACAGTTGCGTATCATCTGCATACATGTGGCTTTTACAATGCTTTATGCAACTCGTGAGTTTGTGTGTATAAATTGTAAAAAGCACCGGACCTAAAATTGAACCTTGCGGAACTCCTTGTAATACGAATAGTGGCAATGAAATATCATCGCCTATCTTTACACTTTGTTGGCGTTTATCGACGTAACTGCGAACTAGTTGTATTGCATTCTTACTAAAACCTATATCTTGTAGAATTGATAATAAAATATTGTGATTTACAGTATCGAAAGCTTTAGTGAAATCCAATAATACTAAAATACTTATGTGTCCTTGATCAGTTGCAGTTAGTATGTCATCAGTTACTTTTAAAAGAGCAGTTTCACAACTATATCCTCGACGAAACCCTGATGTCGGAGGAAGAACATTGTTTGCATTCAAAAAGTCAACAACTTGATCATGTACTACTCGTTCGAAGACTTTGGAAATAGTCGGCAGGATACTGATTGGTCTTAAATCTTTGAGACACGAGGGCTCATTATTTTTAGGTAAAGGAGATATTATAGAATGTTTCCAGCAATCAGGAACAGTACTATGTTCAATTATATAATTAATAATATGGGTAATATAAGGAATTATATATGGGCAGCACAATTTAATCATGAATATATTTATTTTATCGACCCCTGTACCTGTAGTCTTAACTTTATCGATTATATCAGACACTATATTTTGATCAATAAAAGAAAATCCAAATAAATTTGTAAAGTTATTACCATTGATATTGTAGTCGAAAGAGAAACTTGAATTAGAAGCACTATTAACGAAGTAATTATTTATAGCATTAACATCCAATAAATGCTCAGGAATAGTATTTTTTCTCTTTTTATTGAGATCTAAGTAACCAATATGTCTCCATAAGGTACTATTAGAATTTGTTCTAGCAACATATGCGAAGTATGCTTTTTTCTCTTTTTTGAAAGTAGAATTTGTTAAATTTCTCAAGGACTTATAATATTATATAACGTGCTGGAGATGGTGAAGCTCGATAATTTGATTTGGCCTTATCCCTCAACCTCATGAGTAATTTTAAATTATCAGTCAACCATGGGGTATAGCATTTTGTAAAGCGTTTAGTAACCAATGGCGCATGTTTATCCAACAGATCGAGTAAGCTATTATTTAGAAACGAAATCTTATCATTTACATCATTCATCGCAAAAATAAATTGCATTGGTAATAACAATTCTTTCGCGAATTCTATCGAAAAACTACATGCATAAGTAATGCTACAGCTTGATGTTCTTACTGGACGAAAGAATAGTACAGAAACATAGATAGATAGATAGGTTTATTTTCATCATTAAATGTACAATACATATTGTTACATAGTGTGATAAGTCACGTGGGGCGTTAAACCATCGATGTGCAAAATGAATTAAATAATGTAATATTTCATTTACAATAAAATGTTCATTCATGTTGTAGAATTCGCTGTGTGTAAAAATCAAAAGTCTTTTAAATTTTCTAAAATCTTTCTCATTTCTTATGTCTGCAGGCAAATTATTGAAACATTTCGGCCCCATATACTCCGCCGAATGTGGTGGTACGGTTAGTCGCACTAAGTTCACTGCTCTTGTGTTATGCCCGTCAATGTATTTGTTAAAAGTATGTAGTACCAATTTATACGCATAAAGTGACAAAACTGTCATTATTTTATGCTTTTAGAACAGCCCCTTCCAGATAGTTCCTGGCTTCACTCCATAATTCGTATTATTTTTTTTTTTGTATTATTAGGACCTTATGTGAATGTCTAGAACTCCCCCAGAATATAAGTCCGTAGCCCATCACCGATTGCGCAAGTCCAAACTAAATCATTTTCAATATGTTTAATGATACCGTCACACGCATTGTCCGCATCAAGAACACTACCGAACTAACTTTTGTAGTCAATTGCACTAAGTGTTCTTCCCTTGTAAGTTTACTGTCCATAGTGACACCCAAGAACTTTACAGATTCTGATTGCGCCAACGATGTTTTATTCACTTTTAGCCAGGTCATTTTATCTACTTTTTCATTTATAGGATGAAATTCTATTGCTTGACTTTTTGAAATGTTTAATAATATTCCATTGCTTTTGCCCCATTTCTGCAGTTGGTGTAGTGCATGATCGGCAGAGGTGGTCAACATCTCTATTGTCCGTTGGACGACTAGCATACTAGTATCGTCTGCGTACAATCCAATTTTGGCTGCAGCAGCGCATTTCTGCGGAAGATCATCTATTATAACAAAAAACAGTAGTGGTCCTAAAATTGTACCTTGGGGTACCCCTATGTTTATCATTCTTGGGTCCGATAGAGTGTCGCTGGGATCTACCGGAAAGATAAAAACAGATCCATTTGTTTGTAACCCCTCTAATTCCTTTCTGAAGCAGCTTGTTGGCTAATAACTTGTGATATCGGGAGTAGAATGCTCTTGTCATGTCAAAGAAAAACTAACTATTTTCTGCTTTCGTTCAAATGCATTGCAAATTGTCTTTAGTATCTCTTCTATGGCGATGATGGTCGATTTCGATTTTCTATATCCGTGTTGCGCTTGTTGTATTTGGTTGAACTTCTCCAGGAATGACTACAGTTTTGTTTGGAAACAGTATTCGAAAATCTTGCTAACGTCGAGGGGACTGCCCTTATTTTTAAAAATTGGCAGGGTTTTAGATATTTTCAATCTAGCAGGATAAACGCGACATTCAA
Organism: Geotrupes spiniger; assembly: GCA_959613385.1. Classification (NCBI taxonomy): domain Eukaryota; kingdom Metazoa; phylum Arthropoda; class Insecta; order Coleoptera; family Geotrupidae; genus Geotrupes; species Geotrupes spiniger. The sequence continues at coordinate 19,666,830 of OY390736.1, read as the reverse complement.
GAGATTTATTAATAATGTATGTGAGTGGTTCACTTATTTCTTCTTTTACGCACGTTCCGTTAATATATTATTAGGTATGCGATGTCGATGGCCACTGAAACTTTCGTACAACATTTAACACGCCTGTCTTCGCTTCTCTATCAGGAAGTCCCCACACAATAGATTCTTTAGATTGATGATTTAATATATCTTCTAACTTATTGATATTAGAAGTATTGCCAAGGAAGATAAAGAGAAAGGAAATAGCGTGAATATAGGATACAGAAAAATGTTAATGAACGGAATAAACTACATCTGGAATTAAAATGAAAAAGTATTGACTGTCAGAAATTAAAGAAGGCAAAAAACTAATAACACAAAAAGGAAAAATATCTTATAAGAAAAAAGGAAGTACAAAAAACATTAGGAAAAGAATAAGGACATTGAAAATGAAAATAAAATTGGAACATAAGGAATATACAGTATAAAGAGTAAGAACTCGTAGAAGAAATGATAAAATATAAAATGGAAAGCTATAGAAATAAGAATAAGAGAACTATAGAGTAAAACGAGGTGTAATAATAAACCCAAACAGAATAAAGGACGTATGGAAGGGAATGGTATAGTATTCAATGAGAGGTAATATGGGCAATAACTCATCTAAGTGAGTTATTGCCATTACCTCGAGTTGAATACTATACTTTATCGACGACTGTTCTTCTGGCAACAACGTTTACCTTTTTAGTCGTAAAATTTTTAGACTTCCGTTTGAGGAACTCTTGTAATGTCGTTTCGTAAAAGTTTCAATAGTTACTCTGTTATTTATACTGAGCGTACTTCTAAGCATAGAGTAGAAAATGAAGAAAATTTGTATTTCATTGGCAATTCTTTCCAATATGCCAGAAGCACAGTCTCTGACAATGATTTTACGTTCTTACTTGTACTCCAATCCAAATATTTTGGTAGGCCACATTATATTTCTTGTGCGATTTACCCGGCGAAAGATTGCGAGTTGCTATTTCGGCGATTTTTCTTATTTCAGGTGGTGTACAAATTTTTGAATCACTGTCTGAACTCATTTTGCCATTTACCTAGTCCAATTTGCCATTTTATCCACGACTATTGCGTTATACATACGTTACCCAATTACATTTCTACAAATAATGGTATCTATAACTACCCAGCGGGAGTTATAAGCGTGAGTTATAATAACTCACGCTTAATCGCCATAGTAACTACTTAATTAATGTTGTCTAATGGCCGCTATTAAATATCATGTCAAACAATTAAGATAAATAATCTATACTAGACTATTTCTTAATAAGTAAAAATAAATGGAATGTTGTTCAAAATGTAAAAGTAACTAGAGAAGCTGAGATTGGAAGTGATCACTTTTTAGTGAAAAGGGTCATGAAAATCAACATAGAAAAAAGAACAAGAGAAGTATGCAAGCAGAAGAAAAATAATAAGCTACAAATTAAAGAAAAATAATATCAAGAAAAATACCAAAGAAACAAAGTAAACGAAATACAACGGAAGATAACGGAACACCTTTGAGAATAATATATTGTAAGCGTATAAAGTTTGCGGAATATCGAAAATATCTAATCAAGAAAAGGAAAAATCAGAATGGTGGAACGTAGAAGGATATAATTAAAAGGAAGAAGATAACATGGAAATATACCGGAAGAAATATAAATTAGAAGGAACGAAGTTAAAATAGTAATACAAAAACCGAAAAAAGAATCATGGAAGAAAGTTGGGGAACAAATGGCAGGGAGAACCAAAAACGTTTCTACGGCACCCTGAAACGAATGTGGAGAATAAAGGATTTCGACATGATGAATATAAAGGATAAAGAAGGGAATATAATCACTACTGAAGAAAAAATAATAGAGAGGTGGAGACAATATTTTGAAGGGACGAACGGAGCAGAATTGGAAATGGGAGAAGAACACTAGGTAGATTCTGAATCTCAAGAAAAGGAAGATACGGATTTTGGAGAAATATGGCTAGAAGAAGTAACAGAAGCTATACATAAATTGAAGAGAGGGGCGGCGTCGGGAATAGATAACATGGAATCAGAAATGGATAAGTACATGGGAATGGGAGGAAAAAACAACTAACCCGCATAATAAGGGAAATATCGGGAACAACAACAATCCCAGAACAATGGAATAAAGAAGTAATAATTCCCTTATACGAGATAGGCGACAAAAGGAACTGCATTTACTACAGAGGAATAACCTTGGATAGTATGCCAGGGAAGATAATGGCTAGAATACTCGGGAAAAAAATAAGAAACAAAGTAGAAAACACGATTGAAGACACTCAATGTTGATTTAGTAAAGAAAGAAGCACCCAAAATCTAATCTTCATATTAAGACAAGTCAGTGAGAAATTAATAAATAAAAGAAAGGAAGCAGATATATGCTTTATAGATCTAGAAAAGGCCTTTGATAGGATCAAAAGAGAGCAAATCTGGGATGTATTAAGAAAATGAAAAATAAATAAGAAAACAATGAATTAATAAAAGTATGTACTCAAACAATAAGAATATTTTAAAAGAAATAACGAAGACTCCAAAGAATTCAAGACTGAACGGGGTGCATACTTAGCTCAATTTTATTCAATTTAGTACTAGACGAAGCAGTGAAAGCGACGAAAAAGAAACAGAAAACATTAGAACTAGGATACTATATGGCAATATTAGCCGAGTCGGAAACGGACCTACAACATAATAGAGAAATAATAGTCGAATAACTAGAGAAAGCGAATATAGAAATGAAAACTTCAATATTTGGGGAATTAATTAACATGATGAAGAACAGCTTTTTTGGAAAGCAGGAAATACCAAAGGACATACAAATGGACATAGTGAACACAGTTACAAGACCCACCATTATATATAGTTGCAAAACATGGACACAGAGAAAGAAATTACCCGGGAAGGCCAAGAAAATTGGGGAAGAAATGAATCCAGTGGAATAGAATCGAGACAATAACACAAGACAGGAAGAAATGGAGACAAATATGTAAAACAAAGTAAGTAAATTAAAAAGTCATACATCCACGTGGGTCTAAAATGGTTGGTCAAATAAATAGATCGATGTGCTGAGCAATACCGCTGATTGTTTTTTTTTGCACAGAACTAACAGTAGTAAGATAATGTCTAAAACAGAATAATGAGGAATTCAAATAACGAATATTGAATGCCTTCTATATGAATGTCTCTTTTTAAATGTTTTCATCTATTGTTACATTGTTCTGGAAGCACAGTATTACACAAAATCAAAATCGGAACCTAAACTACCAGAGATCCCCATAGTGACTTTCGAATTTGAATCAGCCTGAACAGCCAGAAAATCAACATGTCAATAACTAGTTTTACAAAAAGGACTAATATCTCGTATGCACTCACAATATTACACAAAGTGCATCAGGACCTAAACTGACAGAGATCTCAACGGGGTCCTTTGAATTTTAATCAGCCTGCACAGCCAGGAAATCAATGGGTCAATAAATAACTAGTTTTACAAAAAGGTCTAATATCTCGAATTGTATCAAAATATTACTCAAAGTGCATCAGAACCCAAACTAAGCGAGATCACCGTGGGAACTTTCAAATTTGAATCAGCCTGTACAATCCTTAGCTTCACAAAAATGTCTAACATCTCGAATGCAAGGACATTACTGCAAAATATGCATCAAAACCTAAACTAATGGAGCTACTAACGCGTATGCTTATATGGTCGCACGTCTGCAAGTTATGCAAAACGAGATATCATCGAACCACTGCACAAATAATTATCACTGCAATAAGTATATTCAGTTTAGCATGTTCCTGGGCTCAGACGCCCGGACTGTGCTTCCCAGGGTTAAATATAACAATAAATACTAATGACAATACAATATAAACCTAAATCAAACTGTATAATAGCAATAATAGCATCTAAATAAATATCCGAAGACGACAACAGAAATCTTTATTTCATTTATTGTAATTATATTTTGTTCTTATTTTTCCAATTTTTTAAATACGTAGGTGAATGGAAGCCAAAAACAATATTTTTAGTATCAAAGTTAATTGTGACAGCGTTTCGTGTTTATTATAATAATTATATTAAATGATTATACCAAAATTAATTAAAAATAAATGTTTATCGTCATTATATTTCTCATTAGAATTCTTTCATATTTCACATTTTGTTTTGCTTTTATTTTCATTCAATATTTGTAAATAAATTGTCAATGCAATTCCGTGTTTTTGTTACGGTCGATTTAAAGTTAAAATAACTAAAAAGACATTTCAATCCCCACATTTACCAATAATATGACAGATGGCATGTAATCGATCAATTCGCGCAATTCACTGAATTAAATACAACCGGCAATTACCAATTAATCACGCCCGAAATGATTAAGCAATTAAAGCCATAATGTAGCTATCAATAAATTTGTTTCGTGCTCTCGTATACCGTTACGTTGCTGTCCGATATTTCACAATGATTTACTTATTTTTCTTAATTACGCCCACGTTAAACTACAAAAGAACGGGCTGGAGGACGCCACCGCTTCAATTCTCAAAGGCTTTGGTTACTTGGTAAATTGCTCTAGTCCTCTGGCATGCCTCCAACTTTTGTGACCAACACAAGTGGCGCCTCTAACATCGATTAATGTCTTCTAGCTGTTCCAGCAGATGATATTCCCAGAAACGAGTAGTTATTGGAGGAGACATTTTTTATGCGAAACTTCAAAACTATATACGTAGCTAATTAAAATAAATAAATTATTTTTGCTCTATAAAAGTTATATTTTGTTAATGTTCGGGTAATTTACCACATATTTCTGTCTTTTGGAATATTTTCCCAGCAAAAAATTAAAACCAAAAGCACCCACAAAAAGGCACAAGTGTAAAATCATTAAAAATTGCTGTAAATTTAATTTACATTCATCAAATGTTAAGACAAAATAATAATGTCCATGAAAATATTTTATTGCATAAATAAGCGGAAAATTTTTAATACAAAAGCATAAACGTATTTACGTGAGCTTAGTTTCAAACAAAGGGCGCATACAATGTTGCTTATTCCAGATCGTCAGATGAAATAATGAAGCTTTGAAGCCACCTCATATTAAAATTTCCTTATTGAACTCCCACCTTTGTAAAACTTACTATGTTGTTTTGCTAAATGTAATTAGACATTTAGCTCTCAGTGCTACTCGTGTTACATGAAACGTCTTAAAAGACGAAGCTACTGATGGAAAATTTAATCGCGCAGCGTTATACTTTTATTTTATTTATTATATTATATATAATTATTTATTTTAGAACTTTATATTAAAACATCTTTAATGATCTTACTATTTACATTTTGGCAGATACTATTCCTGCTTTATGATTTACTATGCATATTGGCTCTGAAATATAATTAATATAGCTACGCTAGTAACACTTTAGTGTTCTAAAATACATTTTAACATTCCCAATATATTACAATATATTATAAGGGTCGTAAAGGTTATAATGTGATGATTTTATTTAAATATTTGACTATAGTAAAAAAGCGAAGACAAAATTATTCAATAATAATAATAATATGAAATATAAAAAATTACAACAGTATTCTGCTTTAAACGATTAGGAAAAAGAAAAAGCCAATTTGTTAAGGCTGACGTTTTGCTTCTTTATTGAAGCATTTTCGAAGCCTGGAAGATATACAATACTATGAAAATGTGTTTAAATAATTTACAAGAAAAAAATGTACAAAAAATGTTTATTTACATGAAATATTAAATGAATGAAATTGAAAGTGATAAATAAATCACTCATATTAACAACATTTAACAGGAAAACACAGGTTAAAATAAATAACATTCTAAATGAGATGCATCCAAAAACTGCAACGCATTAAGGCACCAGACCACGGTGATTTTTTTTTCTGTACGTACAAGATGTTATCTATTTCAATACAATTGTGGCCCGATATTAAGCGCTGAATTCCCCGTTTTACATAAGCCGTCATGAAACTGCCGCTAATATTGCATCAATACTTTTTAACAATGGTCACATTCGCCTCATAAATGTATTGGAGATATTAGACATCAAAATTGGTGAAGCACTCTACCAATATTGTCAAAATTGTCGACGAGAAGCGAATATGCGAAGCCGAGCACGAAGCCGAAAAAAGCACGCATGAGGGTCGTCTGCGTGCAAAACATGGAAAAAATAATGATTCTCTGGATGCTGAGGAGCTGTTGAATGGTCCAGGAATCGCTGACTAAAGGTAAAAAACAAGAAAAAAGAGACAAAGAAAAAAGTCAATTTGCATGTTGAATTATCCTTCAGCAAAACTTTGAACGCGGTTTTCTCGAAACACTACATCTTCAACCTGGTTGACAACATTAGAACATATAAATACCTCCGATTTGCACGCACCAAGTCTTAAACTGTTCGAAAATGTAGTCTCTATAGCACCATGTAAAGGTTTTTTAATAATAGGTCTCCTTCTATTTTTTTTCTTATGAACGATGAAAATTTTTCATAAAAATCGGAAATAAAATTGGCTGGTCCGCCATTTTTTTTCTTCTAGATATCAAAATTCCCCAACGTGATGCTGTAGACACATACGTGTAGTTTCAAAACATAACATAAGATTTTACGCGCATAAAAAACGAACATTTAAAAAACACCGAAAATGAGCCTTATGACTGCCTGCGAATTATGTAATAAAAATCCACCAACATTGAACGAGTTACGAGGAGGAGAACAGTCAAAATTATTTTTAAAAAAAGGGGACCTAATCACAAAGGATAAAAATATAGGAAAAAGCCCAAAGGAACCAGAAAGGTTGAAAATTAGAAGGATTAAGGATTATGGTCAAAAAAAGATCACCTCCTATTCAAAACTTATGGTACCAAGGACAAAACCGACATGAAGTTAATTTAAATTTAAATGTGAAAATTGGGGGGGGGGGGGGGGGGCTATCCCATAGGGGTGCCAAAAATTTGAAAAAAATATGTTTGTTGAAAGAGAAATACGCTGTGTCAAAAATTAATTTTAACGTAGTGAGGAAATTTAGGTGAGGCAAACAGTTCAATCATATCCCAGTTATCAGTGATAATATTACATACTATTTCCATGCGGATGTTAGGAAAAAGATAAACCACATCTAGTATTAATTGTTAATGAGTTCAGAAAAAGAAAAAAATATATTATACTATTAACTATTATATTCTTTAAAAATGATGGAGAGGATATCGGCAATGAATTTAGGTAAATATTGGGTAGGTCCTTGTACTGAGGAAACAATGGGTCTAAAGTGTAAGGGATATCAGGTTTATGAATTTTGGGGAGACCATACTGTACAATTAGAAACAATAGAATTATGAATTATTAATTTGTGATACGCACGTTCATCTATCAATGATCTATTTTTTAACGATGCTACTAAATCATTGCTACTCTTTCAATAGCTGTTGTAGAGTACTTTCTGATAGGGTTTAAGTGAACGGGTCCTGGAGCAACTCATTGATCCTGTTAACATAGTCATCTTTATTTATGGCGACGGTGACATTGCCTTTATCAGCTCTAACAATTACGATGTTAGGATTATTGTTGAGGAATCTGTTACAGAGCCTTCGACTTGTTCCAAGATCCCCTAACTTATCAGACTCCTTGTGCATAAAAACAGTTTTTAAGTTTTCCATAGTTGCTGTTATACGAGGTACGTTACGCAGGTGATTGTCAAAATTCGAAGGCCAGTACGACAAGCTGCATTCAACTTGAATCCCAAAAAAAATTGCGGCTTCAACTGAACGGGTTCGCCAATCGAATGTGTGATAAAATTATGAAACATCGCACATGAAATCTTGTCCACGAAATCGATTTAAATGCAAATAATATTATTGCAATTTGACTTCGATATAAAATACATATTGCGGTATCTGAAATTAGTTGCCGGATATAAATTTTCTAATTCCCTTGAGAATGGATAATATTGGCAAAGTTAATAAAGTTTAAGAGTATCGCAATTTTCAGAATACAAAAGCCGAAATAGTGAACAAGTTATGGCACAGACTCGTTCACTTTTTCAAGACTGTTTTTATATGTTTGCGATAAACATTTAAATATTGTTAGCTAGTGTTTTATTTACCAATATTATTATATTTGTTATATATGAGTGCATTTCCTTATATCGAGGTTTAGCTCAGTAAATACATTGTTGATAGTTGTTTGTGAAACAGTTTAGAACGTATCATTGTGTAGATTGCCAGCAATAGCTAGCTATAGGCACATGTCGCGGAATGGGGAGGTATTCCTGCGAATATTGCACAACAGAATCGCACTAAGGTGGCACAATTCGGTGAAGTTGTTCGTACGCGAGCTGTATGCTGACGGCTTGTGTGCGCATGCATGAAAATGCAACTAATCTAGCGATATTGTCATAAGCATTGTAGATGTGTGATCGCTTGACTTGGACGGGTGGGTCCAGTGGTTCATTGTATCTGTTCCATACAGGTAATGGTTACAAGCACGCAAGTGCATCGAACGAGACTTTACTATAGCGATTGACTATTTCTACTGACTTAAAGTATTGACGTTTAGGTGTACACGATGGTGGATAAGCGTACTCCATGTACGTACGATCCGAAGAGTGCTAACGCAAGGTTGCTGGAGCACCTGGTATGTTAATACAAATTACATTCGATATTCATGAATACTATTTACCATTTAACGTTTCATGTTGCTTGCGGCAAAATGTGGTTACCCGTGTACGAGCAATGAGAGCATCATATACCGATCTGTAAACTTCGAGCGACTTACTTAGACGTAGCGTAATGTACAAAAAATTTCTGTTTGCATGGGGCTGCCTGAAGGGAAAAGCAATTATTATTAGGCGCCACTTATTAAGGGTGGAATAGTTTTGACAGTGGTACGTTTTCTATTATTCTACCTGTATTGTGCATTTTATACCTAATTTTATGCACCGCTTTCAATCACCAACTTACTTTCCATAATAATATTATGTGTAAAAAAGTGTAAAAAGTAAGTTTTAATTTATTGTTGTGGATTATCACCATAAATGGCGTCTTCAGAAAATCTACTCAAATATTTTAACGTGACTTAAAATAACATGTCATGAAGAGAACATAATTGTTTTTATTTATCAAGAATTATTGTATTACGAGATTTTCCTGCGAATATGCATCTGCGACTTGTAAAGTAAATTGGGGCGCACTATTTCGAGAACTAATAGAAAATATTGCCTGTTAACTGGATCGCGTAGTTCACTACATGTGGTATTCAATACATTAGGTGTCTACTGCATATACATTTATAAAATTCTAATGTAAATGGACCAGTTATCCTTGTACTAATAACATCAACTGTGACAAATTAATTTTCAAATATAATCGCAAATAAAATATCTAACACAGACTTCAAGTGTCACTTGCATCTTATATATGTTTTACTATGTTTGTAGCAGAATATATATTATAAGAAACTTATTTTTACTTACATCAAAAAGCCGAGAATAGTAAAAGCGAGCACGAGAAGTTAAAAGCATTTTAGATGCAACCGGAAATTCAAGATGCCAAACCCATTACATTTTCATTGAGTTATTATTTCCTTGAGGTCTCAATCGTAGTAATTAATTAATTTTGTTTTCATTATTATTATCAATTATTGCCTCGCACTGTGAAATATTTTTCACACAAACAGAAATAGTTGTTATATCACCATCTTGTAAAATAAACCTATATTTTACAACTGTTTATTTTATTTGAAATGTCGATTAGTAAACACGAATCGATACGAGTTGGAAATAAACCGCAACGCGCGAATTCGTGCGACCGAAGGAGAAAGCACACATTTCAAACACAATAACGTGACGTAGACTGCACATTCATAAAGCGCCACCCACGTGTGTGTTATCACAACCGCACGAGCGTCAAAATCGCACGCCGAAATTTTAAACGCCGGCCAAATTAACCGCACAAACTGATCAGAAACGCTGAAAAGCGGTCCGTTTGGTCGGAGAACGACGTGGATTATAAGTCGCGCGACGATCCGTCGCGACGGCAATCGGCCTTCACGATCGTGAAACGCAACGGAACCACCGCATGATGCGGACGAGCGACACAAAGGCGACTTCCGTCGGCGCGCTCAAGTCGAAAGAGGAAGCCGGGCGACTGGAGCGCCCCGACGCGCGTATCGAAGTTGGTCGGCGCAGTCGCGACGGATACGCCGGAACAGGAAATGCCCGACGGGATCCTCATGTGTGGCATTCTCTTCGGGACAATCGCCGGCTCGACGACGACGCGCGGCATTAATTAAACTCCGTTCTTAATTAAACTTTATTTTAGAAACGTCCATTATACACAGATAATGGAAAAAGTTAAATGCATGTCAGCGGATATAAATTTATATAGTCCCAGGGCGATGTTATCCGCTACACTGTGGGTCAAATAATTATAATGCATGTACTGTAAGTTGACACAGTGTAATTTCGAGTTTTTTAATTCAATCTAACCGTGTTTCAAAAACATAAACAAGAAAATAACACCACACGATGTACCTCAATCCATAGATAATCAAAATAAATACAGAATTAAGATCACAAATTACAAGTAAATCGAAGACCATAATAGATAAAAATGAAAACGATAACCCATACATAGTAAATAAATATTGGATAGAAAACTTAAGATAGGAAACGATCCCTGAAAGAGGAATTTTGAGCCTAGGACAAACTACCCTATAAGAAAGAACAAACAAAATCAACAACCACTAACATTATAGGGAATATAGAAAACGACATAAACGATCTAGTACTCAATACTCAGTTAATATCCCGAACAAAATAAAAAATGTAATTACTAACCACAACTGAACTAACAGCAACCGCAGTAACAAACAAAAATACCAGTTACTTACACATATAGCAGAAACAGAACAATTTATAAAAACGATCCCAAACTTATACATAGTAAATACAGACAAAACAAATAGAACAGTGGTAATGCATGAAGATGAATATAAAATAAAATAAATGAGTTGATAGATGATATTCATGACGCACTAAAGATCGATCCTGTGGCTAAATATCAACAAAAGGTAAATGATCAACAAAAGGTAAATGACAAAATGGACAAGGGGACAACTAATAGACAAAAAATAGCATATCAACTAAAAATGAGTAACGCACACCCGCCCAAAATATACGGACTACTTAATTGCATAAAAAGGAATACCCGCTATGGGTACAGCAGTAATCAAAGGCCCACGTATAATTTAGCAACATTTTCAGCAAGTTCGATTAGTCAAATCTTGAAAAAAAAACTAATATCATACCAAAGACTGATATTAGTTCCTTTTTCAAGATTTGACTAATCGAACAATGAAATATGTGGAGTTTAGACAAACAAATGTTGCTTTTATAAAATTTTCCATAGTCCAAATTTATTAAAGCACAGCAAATTATCAATTGGTTAGATTAGATGGGATCTCTTTAGCTATCCGGCGATTAACATTTTCTTGGATAGTGACAGTTACTGGTCGTCCAGCACCCTTCGCACGTTCACATGATTGTCTTCCCAGTTTGAATTCTCGAGCCATATTTTTCACCACTTGGTAAGAAACAGCACTCCCACTAATACACCTGCCATGTCTTCATGAATTTCTTAATGAATGATTAATAATTTGTCAGATAATGTGTCAGATTGTCACTCAACGCCTACTATGTCAGGGACACTAAATAATGATCTCCCCTCGTATAACAAAAAAAAAAATAGAAAAGTACATATCGCAGAGAAAATAATCATTAAGTATGGCATAACAAATCGTATCTTCATGGAAACGTATATAATAATCATACATATCCTTTGTCATTGTTCGACAAAGACATAAGAAAAGTATTGACAAGAATAAAAATATTCATAATTGCTTCGTTGGTTTATAAAAAGCTTTCAACAAAACACCATATGAGATGTCTGGTACATTCTACAATGAAAAGGTACGGAAATAGCGACACTCGAAATAATAAATACTATCGTATATTAACTTTCATTAAAAGCGCTAGTAGATAAAAATAACATAAGTGATTTGACAAGGAAATAAAAATCGAAAAAAATAAATTAACGCCACTTAGAGATACTAGGATACTTGGCCGAAAATGTAGTGCGGCATTAGTGCAGATATCTTCAACAATTTTTCGGATCCATATTTGTGGATCTGAAGGGCAAGACTTAAACGCATAATACGATGTAACTGAAAATCGCCAATTTCAAGACATCAGGTTCAGGACTGAGTTTTGCTCCGGTTTCGCATTGTGAAGTTAGAAAAATATAGTTATAAATCCACGCCCACGAGAACCGAGGACAGGAATCGTGCCCACAACAGGTGTGTGGGCAGAGTTAAAACTTGTCGGTGAAAAACTATCTAACACTGATGCAGACCTGATATCGATCGACGGCATTTATGAGCCAGATGAACTAAATATTACAATTGAACGCCCATTAAAGCTTTTGATTGGATGAATCATTTTATTCTGCTAGAATAACTGAAAGTGTATGTGTTTTCATGCACTCAACCTTTTAATACCTTACTTGGTAAATAAATTGGTATCAAACCCTGAGCAATAATCTAATCTATATTAATGTCTTTCCATACAACCTTGCGTGTTCGAGCAACGTTGCCCGCAAATGCCCAATATAAGACTGCTTTAGATATTTGCTCAGCACGATGCAATTATTTAAAGATTTTAATAGTCAGTTGTCATAACGATTGATCTATTTCCCTTAATTGTGCGATTTTCATAAACACAGTGATAAATTAATACGTTGGGGCTACAGTGTACAACCATGATTAGGAACTACGTTTAGACGTTGTCGCTATTGTTGCAAATATTTGAAAGTTCTGAAACAGAAGTTTGACAACGCTGGGTTAAGGACACACCTCAAAACAAAATATGGTGCTGCAAAATGTTTTTTCATTATGATTTTACGCATTTTTGAACGGAATATATAATTTTACGATGCTTCGTGAAGTTCTGAAATTTTCACAGTAAAATAAATTTTTCCAAACAAATCATATATTTATTAAATTATCCTACAGGAACAAAACTCCTTTTTCGTGATTTGTTCGCTTAAACCTTGCCAGGGATGTTACGCATGATTCTCCAACAATAATCAGCCATCATGTGCGTGTCTTATCTACCTTAGTATCTTTCCTCAATAATTGTCCTCTTGGAATCGCACGCCCTGTTCTTGGCTAAAAAAGCCAAGATTCTCTGAGAATCTATCCAAATAGCTGAAAAGGTAATTTTTATGGCGATATTACAAACCAGCATTTTTTAATTGTTAGGCATATCACTAGTAATTTTCCTATACATGATTTTCCACAAAGTTTTTCTTATAATTTCAACAAATGAAATTGTTCATTGCATTTATGAAATTATCATAAAATATTCCATTTGCGTAATGCTTTGGCTATAGGCTTTTACAAACTTAACCTGGGAAATTTGCCCGCTAAGTATGCAAAACGCAAACCATCTTTATCTAACACTTTAACGTATTGTTTCATAGGTCCCAGCTTAATATATGGTGGGGGCGAATGGTTTTGTTCCTAGAAACCAGCGGCAAGTTTATAATACTATGCTTCCCTGCTTCTACTGTCTCTCTTGATAGCCACTATCTTAACCAATGGTCACCCAAAGCTCTGCTTGGTTCACAAGCACAAAAAATATAGATATTTAGTTCCACCTTGAGGACCCAACAAAAATTTTGTCATTTTTAAAACGACGAAAATTTCCATTGGTAAAATATTTTCTCTAGTTCATGTAAAACTGTATGATATTCTTCCTTCAAACTTGTGGAGCGAGCAATGAGGATTGAACAGTGATTATTACCAGTGTGTATTATGACATAATTTAAGCTTCTTTTTGAACGGCCTAGTGACATGGATAGTATTCATTGAGCCCCATTTTATGAAGAAGACCGCCTATGTGAATACAAAAAAATATTTTTTTCTAATTAAAAAACGGGGGTAATTCTTTCTCCATAGCACAGTACATTGATTGATACCTTTGTGCAAAAAGATAATTTTTTTTCTGTTCTATTATTTGAAAAAGTTGATTATGTCACTCATCTTGATTAAAAGGTTGAGAGTTTTTGTCTTCAAATTCATTCATTTTCATCATTTGCAATGATATTTACGTCCATGGCACTGTCTCCCTTAGGACGTTCGCAAAAAATAAGAATGAGAGCATCATTTAAGTAGGGTAAGGATCTTTTAGCTGATGTCAAATCTGGATAACTCATTTTTGTTGGGTTCGTGCCAGGTAACTCCGCCGAACAAAAATAGCAGACATCAAAATAATTTTTTTCTTCCGTCCAAATCACGAAAACTCGAAACTGCATGTGACCCCATTGACCTATCGTTCAATATCTTATGTGTTCACAGCAGGTGTTGCAGACAATAAGTGGAGCCCACGGCTTATTCTTGCCCCGAATAAAAGAAATCCGCGGTGGTCCGCACGAAACTTTCTTATACTCACTACGTTTTTCGAAAAAACTTTTCGAATGAAAGTTGTTTAAAATATCAATATCTATAATTTATGTAAGAATATTTTTTCCGTAACGTGTACCGTTTTCGAGATATGGAAAAAGGTGATAAGAGTAAACCATCACTTCCGGTTGAGAGATTGCGTTCAAAATAGGGCGTTTTCCTCCTTGCTACATACAAATGTTAAGTTTAAAGTTTCAGAGCTCTAGCTATAATCGTTTGGACGCTAGAGCGCGCACAGACACACACACAGGCATACACACAGGCACACACACAGACGTCATTCCGAAAATAGTCAGAAACGATTCAGGGGACCTCAAAACGTGTATATCCGTTGAAATCTCGAGTTCGAAAATTTTCATGATTCCTATACTTACTTATACATAATGTATAAGAAAGTAAAAAGTACGCACTTCGCACAACTTATTTGTTGGTTTCCTGAACTCTTACAAAAGTAACAAAAAGTATTCATGTCACTTAAACAGCATCTTCTTGACGTAGCTATATCGTTTAATAAGTTTCAAATATTCTAAAATGTGAAAATAAGTCACAAATAATTCGAGTGAACAAGTTTGGTGTTTACATCAAAACACCAAACTGTACGTAATTCGGTAGCGATATGTAAAAATTATATTATATATTATAACTAACTTTTCTTTATTGTCAATAGTGATATGTGAACATTGTGTATATGATTATCTGCCATTGCTTGAGTTTGCATCATAAACCCGTTAACTATCTTGTTTGCAAATACTAATGCAGTCGTTTTTCTTCAAGATGACTCGATCATCATTACACCCACCGCCCTCACCAACGGCATATATTCAATAAACAAAACCTTCAATGTCATATAACATTGTTGACATTAGTTTTTGTGATAGACAACCTGCATCGATTCCTGTTCAGTCACTCACTGATAATTCGAGAATAAACATTCTGTCCCTCTAAAAGGTGGCTACATTTTCTTGGAAAATGTTTTTTCCCTGTACAGATCTGCTTAGATGTAAGCAATCTGGGAATGTTCCTCCTTCGTGCCAAAATAATCATACAAAATTTCCGCTACACTTATGACGGATATGCAGACTTCGTTGGTCATACATAGCGACATTTAAATGCCGAACTTCCAGTACCAAATGTTCGACTTTTTGCATCGTCCAGCCTTTGAGCAATAGTTGATTAATTCTGGTAGTTTAGACCGAAATGAATTTGCCTAATTGCCTTCTTTTGTCGGAAATTAATGGTTCCGCATTAGCCTCTCTTTATCAATGAATAAACCCTACTAAATCTCTATAAATAGCACAAATTCCACTTCTAAACGTTGTTTTCAATAATTATTTTCGCAACGTCGCATTTATGTTTCGCAGCTAGGTAGATAACCCACGTTTGTATTATTATGCTTATCATGTCGGATCCTTTATTTAATACAAACAAACCAATTTGATGCGAGTTCTCAATGGGAAAAGACAGAACGATAATTGGAAAAATAGGAACAAACTTACAGAGGTTTTATAAGATCATATGGCAATACTAGATGAATCAAGAAAGACCTTGCAATATTATCCATACATATTAAATTAAGAGATAAAGAAGACCATGAGATTATAAGAACCCACGCGTGAACATACACTAAAATCTGATGCCAAAAGAGATAAAACTTGAGATAATAATAAAAAAGGTAATGACCCCAACACTAATACAGGGAAGGGAATCACATGACAACTGCAAATGGAAAAACGGAAGCATCAAAAGTAAACCTCGTGTGCAAAGAGCATACGATATAACACATAGAAAGAAGGGCGTTACAACGAAACTATATGAAATAAGCTTGAAGGAATTCAAGAGGCAACCGAATCAAACCCCGCCAGGACGAAGTAAACGACGAAGGGCATGAAAGTGCTATATCAGATGAAAAGATATTAAGAAACTAACTTATAACAATCGATAACCTTGCATGTCTCAGACAGCTAAAGCAAACTAAAGGAACTGATTTTTAGGACACGCAGATTTAGGCACAAGACAGAAATGAATCATTGCATAGTCTTCAAATTGCTTCCCTATGAAAATATGCGCAAAAGAGTAATTACATAATTTCATGGCCGTACCAGGAGTACTATTTGAGTAGATATCGGTAGAGTATACGCAAATATGACAGACCATGAGATAGCTGGGGTGTTGTAGAAGAATCTTAGCTGCATATGATATAAAAAATAAAAGAATAGTATTTTCGGTGCGACGGCTCTAACAGTAAGTAAAAAATCCAGAGAGTTTTGGAAAAACTAACCTCGTAACGTCCCTATAAATTCATTTGAAAATCATCCCAAGCTAAGTAGACAAATCACATATAACTTGATTATTTTGTGCATTGAAAGTCAGTCGCATTTACATAATCCATTAAATGGGGAAAATAGCGGATATACCCAACCCTTAATTTTCCCATTATTTTCGCCGTTAAAGCACACAAAGTGTTCAAACGCACCAAACTGAAACGCTGATATCACTAATTCCATTATCTGCCATGTACAGCGCGTTACGGAAAATTAACTTTACGTTACGGCTTAATGCGATACAGGAAATTGTAACGTTATCTGCAAAAAAACCCTTTTAAATGTTGCGTCAAGTATCAAGTCAGAAACTGCACTTATCAAGAGTTTATCGCGCCATGGACACTTTCGCGAGGGTGGCCGGCGAGAGAAAGGGTTCCAAATAAAATACAGGAAACGCGCGGGACGGTCGGTCAACGTTTCACCGCAGCGGAACAAGAGCTCAAATTTAATTTACGGCAGAATTTCACGAAGCATCCGGACAAATCCGTATCTAGAAATGGATCGATGCCTTGTTTCAGCTGGAATTTGAATGACAGGCAAAATTGAATTTCAAATTGAACTTTGCGGGCATAATATCGATATTAAAGGCAAAAATTCGAGTAAAAGAGACACACAAATCAATTTCCTAAATTGAAATTTCAATATTTAAACTGCAAACGTGATAAAAAGTTTAGCCGAAAGCTTAACAGTGTCGCCATATTAATGTTAAGGAAACAATACTTAAGACAGGGAAGACAATCATAATCAATAATAAAATGTGGTTGGATTAAAATAGGAAATCGCAATTTCATAAAATAATTATATATTTATTATAAAGAAGAAAAAACGGCAATCGAGTTAGTTGTGCTGCTATTCTCAGAATTGTATTGCACGCATTGTCTTCCAATGCGCTTTGAATATGCAAAGTACCAAAAATAGACACCCTTGATATTTGTCTCATTTAAGTCCATGCCAACATTTAATACGATACTGATCTGGATTCTCGAGCACTCCGCGCCACCAAAATAAACACGTTCTACGATACAATAGTAATATTTATAATCTACAGTCTAACTGACATAAAATATATCCTGCTGCGGACAAACAACTGAAATAGTTAACACGAAAATACTCCTTTTATAACTTAATAACAAAATTTCGTTAATTTTTTAATCGGACAGCCTTTTTCAACTTTCTTTACTCTTTTGCGGCTTTTGAAAAAAAATTGCGACCGTATGGAACCGATGTGTCCCATAACACATAAACGATCCTTTGCCATTTCCTACATATGTTGATATACTTTTACCCTTTTTTTTCCACCAAATCCTAAGCTGATTATTGACATAAAATATATATTCGTTTGCATTTAACGGAATGCAAATAAAAATTGCCAACTAAATAAATCGTATTATAAATTACCGAACATTAAATCTTTCCCACTTTGAAAAAGTTATTTTGGTATCAACCCTCTAAAACCTGCCAGCTTCAGATGTCTTCCGAAGCAATGCATTCCAGTAGAAAACAAAGCTTGTTATAAAAGTTCGGTAAGAGATAATAAATCAGATAGACGGTAGCTCTATTAAAGTTTGAAGTTGGAGAGAACGTTCACCATTTATTCCGATATAAACTTCATGGAAAGCAATTTAAAATAATTTAGAAGACATGTCAGATTACTATTGCAGTTAATTCAATAAATTTACAGCATTTATCACAATTACGAAATTACGTTGACCCAAATGATATGTGAACCAATTACGCCGGGCTGTTAGTAACTTGCATGATTCAAATCCGTATCAATTCTTCACAAATTGGAAAAAATCGCTGCAGCTGCACGTAGTAAATAAATCTAGTCGTTTCTATTTACGTAAAATAAATTGATAACGCATATACGAATTTACGAAAGGTTAACAAAATTATTATTTTAATTTTTAGTACGTTTTATTTGTATTTTAAATGTAGGACGCAAGAACAAAAGAGTAAAAATAAATAAAGTGTGATAAACCCAATTACAATCAAACCATATGGCATCTCATTTTCATATCGATTACAAGCAAACAATACATGTGCCACATTAAGACATTTGCGAACTAAATTATATGCCTATTAAAAACGTCGTTATTATGAGAGAATATATGCACAAGCAGAGCCTGACACTGATAATAGGTCGTTAGCAAATATTAAATAAGTGGCTCGAGGAATAATGACTTGACATTCCTGTCGTCTTCACCCGAAGCCCGATGCGGAAATGAATCTCCGTTATACGTTTACGTGTACTTTTGCAAAATTCAACGAAAATATCATGAAAATGTCTGAACAATGCGCGATTCACTGCGACTGTCGATGTCGGTCGTGTCAATGTGATAATTTATGTTGCACTGGTTTCGAAGAAACGTTCAATAAAACGAGGGCATATCTATATGCCCGCAGTTACAACATGTGTCATAAACAAGTACGATTTCTCAAACATCATAGTACATATAGATGCGACCAAGTGGATATTAAATACGTTCATCAATTCATTGCATAGTCGAATAACTCTCGCACATTATATTCAAACACAATGGCTCCACTCAGCTCAGTGAATGAAGGGTGACTGTTAAGGGTGCCACACACAATGATAACATGATATGTCACGAAAGAGGCTGTGAATATGAGAATTGTTCATCATATGTATATAAGCTAAATTCATAAGGTCATCAATAAAATAATTCAAAAATCAGTTACAAAAAACACAAATGTATTTTACAAATAATTAATCCAAAATGTGCATCACATACGACACAATAGATTTTATAAGACATTGATTACTATTATTATTTATCACTCCTAGAACTCATAGAAAATATGGAAAATAGTCATAAGAGTTGCAGGATTCTTTAATCAAGAGTAATACTTCATAACACACACACATGCCCATATGATAGAGATAACACGCTGCTAAACTCTAAATATTAGATGTTTGTATTACTTAATTTTGATAATTAGTATTTGGTCTGCATGCTGGTACATATTGGTATGGATGTTCATCGAATACGGGGGGGGGGGGGGTAAAGAAACCGTATCCGTCACCGATTATTTTCGATGGTCAACAAAAAAATTATGGCTGTATGATATATTTTTTATAAAATGTAAACTAATCGCTACAATGAACATAAATTTTGCAGGTTTCGAGTTTCTGCAAATAAATGTGTGCGTATGTGTTGAGTTGCGGTCTATTTATTGGCTTTATGCTAGTTATTTGTTTTATTGTTTTTTTCTTCGTATATATTCACGATTTCTGTTTACTTTTTTGCTCCATGCTTGTTCTATTTTCTATTAGTCCTGCTTGGCGTCGCTTTTTTAATCGATGTATTGCGTAGTTGAATTAGTTGTTTTTCTATCTGAATTTTCAACCATTTTTTCCCATATGAACACATGAACTACAAGTGAACTTGTAGATTCCGCTTCGGTTGTATGATGGCTTTGATTTCTTTCTTGACGAGGTTCGCAAGTCCATGAATTTGTTTTCCTGTGCATGTAAATGTAGCACCGTTTTTCGTTTTTTTTTTTTAGTTATTTTTGATACTTGGCTTAGTTCATCGGTATTGATTCTAATCTATTTATTAGAATTCTACTATTTCTAGTAGATGTTGCTACTGTGTGTTCGCATCTGTATTCTTGAACCCAACCGGCAATAGAAATAATGAATGAATCACCTCCTACCACCTAAACCCCACAGTTCAGATAATGACAGCTGTTTTGGTGCTATACGACTCGTCAGGTATTGACGTATAGGTGGTGTTAGTACCCTCACATAAATTCCTTATAAATAATGCTTCACCGCAGTTATTCCACACCGCTACATAATCCTTCACTTCACTTACTGCATACGTACTTCAACATAAATTAGCATAAAAGTGATGTTGAGTTCATATCGGGCAAAATAAGAACACGCTAAAATAAAACCATATGAATAACTAAAAAATTAATACCCAAATTGTGGATATAGTCGTTATTTTCGCCATTTTTCACGACGATCTAAAATAGCTTGTACGAAATCACCAAAATAAATACCACAATATGAACAGGAGGAATAGTGAATTTATCTTGATGGGCCTAAAAATGTAGGTGAATATGTCAAAAGCAACGTATGATACATTTTAATTAGATTGTGCCACATGTATTACACCAAAAATAAGTATCAAAACAAGAAAATAAGCAAAATTAAATGAAATTATATAAGTTCGTGGAGTTTATTCTATAATTCAGTTTTATATTGTTATTTAGAATAGAAAGTAATGTAAATGTAAAAATTAGCAAATTGAGCAATGTAGACAATGTTATATTTTGAAAAACAATAACATAAAAATAACAAATGAATGTAAAAAATTAAAACATACGAATATATTATTTATTTAATAAATAATTATCTTAATTGATCGTTTTAAAATCAATTGCATTAAAATAAACAAACTTCAACAAAATTAATATTGACATGGCGATGGCAATGGCAATGGCGGCGACGTAATTAAAAAAAATATTTATCATTGTAAGCATCGTCGCCTTTTTGGGAGTTATCTCAACACAATCGTTATGTGTAAAATATCGTTATTTTATTTACATTAATCGTATGCATACTTGTCTGCAGTTAATATTAGTTAGAAATTAATTTTAATTTCGCTAAACTGAGTTGTCTATTTTATTGATAATTAAATAAGTGATTAATATGTACGCCATTCTCATTTACTTTAGTTAATACATTGTTATATATAATTTAGTTGAGTTTAGTTGAGGGTTGAGTTGGATTTTAATGGCTGTCAAATTGTGATGTGTTTTATTTTTGTCATGCATATAATTTGGAAGTAACATAACGTAACGCATTCATCTCTTTTTGACATTTTGGATTTTTCATTCTTCTTCTTTTGGTAGATTTACGATACTCTGCCAGCTGTGCTTGCATTACAAGCTTAAATCAAATATGATTTTTTTACTTTTTGCAAGTGACCTTTTTTCGGTGGGTTCGTAACATTATTCAGAAAGAAGTTAAAAAAAATACTGTGTACAACCCTTCTGGACAAATTGTATGATACTAATTAATTTCGCTTAACAATAATAGCAATGTATAATTGATTTTTCTTTTCTGTTTGTACTTCTTGTTATAGGATGGGAAAGTAATCATCTTTTTCTTCCCTCTTTCTTCATTCTCATCACAATTTACTACTGGTCCAGCTACTTTCATTTATTACATACATAGTTCATCGTCTCTTCTACTATTTCTTCTTGTTTTCCTCTCACGAATTTTTTATTCCGTGTACGCATTGTAATGATATTTCCTTCGAATTAAAATTTTCCGTTTATCTTATTTTTATTTCCTTTTTCCTTAATCTCTTCATTGCCTTTGCCTTTAATCTAATTTTTTGTCATACTTCTCTCAATTGGATTTTTCATTTCCATTTTTTTTCTGGGCCCCATTTGCATTCTTTAGCATTTATTATATGCCATAGAAATGGTAACAATGAAAGAAAAAATATGATTTATCATGTAATATATTACACATTACATTATATAATTGTAATTTTGTATACCCACATGTACATAAACATGGACATACTGGTACTAATATTAACACCTCTAGTTGTACACTGGGTTTAAAGACATTTAGAGTTCCTGGTTAACTTTTTAATAAAAATATAACAAAGGATAAAATCTATCAGAAAATAAACAAATGAATATTTGACCTAATTTGTAGACGAGTATATGTATAATTTGTGCGGAAGGAATCGTTAAATTGTTTATATACTTTAACAAAAAATAAATTGTGATGTTACACATACTAAAAATATCGCGTACAATTCGATCCTTGCATTGCATATTTTTTGCAATAGCCTTAATATAATATAAATATTTATAAAGCGAAATAAAAGTTAGTTAATGCTACTTTCGTATCCTGCATTAAGTGATGAATGCTGAATAAAAATGTAATGAAATGCAAAACTTTTTGAATACAGTTTTACATCTACACTAGTGGCTTTAAAAAACTATTTATTAAACTACTTACCAACAGAGGCCGATCGCTTGAATTAATCCGATAAACCTGAAAAAAAATTATATAATTAACATTGCTTTCCGGTTTTCACCGAATACATACACAATGTTTGACTAGTTCTTCGTTAAAATTACTTATTTAAAAAACTGTTTATGCGAAGCAGCAGTACATTTTGTATCGCTTTTTCTGTCATCTGTGGAACATAATATTTCGAATATTGGAAAAATAAATAAATTCAATTGGCGAGAAGTACATATGACCCCAGACCAAATTAAACTAATAAAAACTTAATCAATTTCTACACTCTCACAGGAAGGAACACAATGGGCTACAAACTAATTAAAGCAGGAACTCGTATAAACAAGAAAACAATATAAAAGGCAAATGAAATGGAAAGATCTGTATCATTGGAATCAGTAAATTTGGCAACCTATAAACAACTATGTACTACACTATAGCGAATGTTTATTTAAATTGTATTCACATACTAATAAAGTGTTTTACTTAATTCGAACAACACACAAACGTCACATGGACAAGAGCCCTTGCTTTGTCGACTTAAATGCTTTTGCGTTGCAACATAAACTGAATTACATGAGATGTGTATTACTTATTCAATATAAATCCGTAAAAGCACTTATCTGAAAACTATACACTCTGCTCGTAACCACAACCGACTTGAGAACTTATCGTGTGTTTCAGTAGATTACGAAGCTGTCCTCGACTTATAATTGATTTATGTCGTCGTTTCACTGAACGTAACAGTTTTACCCAGATGGCTATATAAATTAAGGCGAAATAATTATTTACGTTTCTTACTAACGGTCTATTAAATGTGATGATATAATATCTTCAGGAACCAGTCAACTACTCATCGATCATAAAATTGCATTAAAAATATTAATATATTACAGACGATCAAGAGGGTAATTGATTTTGAAAGTAAATAAATTTTAAATCGCAATGGGTTTTCCTAAATATGGATACTGTGCTGTCACGCCTATTTTACCAAACTGACGTAATTCTTTGACCTTGGCACACTATGTTGTGATTACTGAAGATATAAAACTAACAATACGATAAAATTATCTTTGTCAGAACGAGAACATCCAATGATTTTTAGGTCGAACAACAAAATACTTCGATATCTGTACCAATAAAACAAAAATAACCCTGAAAAATTATGGACAACTGCAGATGATATGGAGGAACATTTCAAAATTTTAAATTTCAATATCATTAACATTAACATTTTTCATGACTACTATACTTATATAAGATGGTAAAAATTAATACTAAACTTAGAAAGTTCTATTATGAAATGCCAACCAGAGGAAAATCTAAAATTAAAATAATCTAAACATCTACACATTGGACTACAAACTAGCTAACTGTCCTAGTTTGGAGTTGTCCAATATCCAACTAATTGTAATCTTTACGGTTGGTAAATTATTTTATTTTAATGCGGTTGCTGATTACTTTTCAATATTTTTTTTTAATTTATCGAGCAAACGTATCCGTGCATATGAAACAATGTTATTCTTTCTAATTTGTCTAATATCCATAAAGCTTTACTAGTGAACAACTAGTTGAACAATAAATATCCAAATCCATCCATTAACATTATATTTACATAAATAAATTCTAAAATTCTAGTAGTTCTCTTTAGTTTTCTTTTTTAATGCCAGTGCTTTACATTAATATTTCGTTATTGCGTGCTTAATATTTTAGCATTGCATTTCTTTACATATTACATTTTAAGTATACTTTCATATACCGTTTCCATTTGTATATTTTATTTCTTAATACTGTTTTGATTATACTATCGATTAATGTTTATAGTAAATTTACCATAAATCAACATCGTGCGTTTATTTTAAATAACAACAAATTATTTTAATATCAATTATTATCAATTTCTCGGCTGCAATATTAATTACGCGTGAATAAATTCTTATCTCACAGAAATATAATCATTTCCAAAATTAATCATTAATGCATTACATCATACCACACCGCAACCAATCTCTTCTAATTACACCATTAACGAATAAATCGGTTCAAGTGCAAGCGCATTACCCGGTCATGTATTTACAGCGATGAGGCGGACGTATTACCACTCACTAGAACAAGTAGCTGCAGACTCATTTACTATACGCATCGAAAACACTCCTGCATTATGAAAACATGTGTTTGATATTTCACTGTCACATAAAGGAAACAAGATAGCGTATACATTACCGTAAAAAGCGGCGTGGAAAAATATACGACCGTAAAATGTAAAGTAGCGTCAACCGATTTTGACAAATGGGTGTCACGTGTTTTTACGCCTTTAAAATGTTTGTGAGTAACTCTGGCAATGTTCGTAGGTAGTTCAAAACTGATGGCAATTTGCAGATAATTACGAACAGTATCGATAAAGGAAACAGTTGGCGTAGATATTAAGTATTTGAAGGAACGGCGTACGAATGCATGAGGATTATGTTATTGATAATTGGATGTTTGTTGGGGATCTCATTGAGGACGTAGGGTAAATAAAATGATTATTATTATTTCACAAAAATCATTAAAATATGTATTAACGCAGCAAGCTCAAATACTGATCAGAATAGAACTTAAATAATGAAATACACCACAGATTAAAAAAGTGTGACACAAGTTCTCAGGTTTTCATCTTCATATCATCAGACTCACTAGCAAGAGAATCGATATCAGCGAGCTGGAAAATGAAATCAAACGGGCTTCTAAATTTATTATATATGTTGCTGTCTGCATACGCATACTATTGATTCAAATGTCCTATTGATAGTTTTGACTTTACTACACAATATCTCTCGTCACAGCCACATTTATGATGGCCATAACATGCCATCACACATGCTAAAAAATGGGGTGTACGCTAATTAATTCTCGGAAAGCTGGAAACGGTTTTAATCTCTTAATTTAAGTTTGCACCCATTTTCTGCTTGTGCTGTATGAAGGGTGGCACGGATTTTTCATCATTTTTTCACTAATAACTCCTAAACGATGCATTTCTATGAAAACCTTACACAACATTCTGAGAAGTATTTGAAATGTGTAAAATTGAAGTTGTTAGGAAGATATGCGAGTTCAAAGAATGACCATTTTTAAGTATATATCTTGTGGGCCGTTGTTGTTTATCTGAGGATAAATTGTGGATTTGTGAGTTTTTTGTTTTTCGGTGTGCGTTGAAGTGACTTTTGTGAAAAGAATGGTGGATTCACAGAGTTTCATCTGTGGCTGCTAGTTTACAAGGAAAAGTAACGACAGTAAAATGAAAAGAAATCCTAACTTTCATTGACAGCATTAAAATAGCTAGAAACTCCAGAAAAATCTACAGCAAGCAGTCGTACGCTGCACTAGCTGAGCAGTCTTCTGGGCCTTCTATAAGATCGAATGAACCGTTGTTTGATTTCAAGAGAAGCTTTTGTTTTGTGGAAAAGATGCATCCGATGCATTCATAAAACTTAAAATTAAAATTAAACCAATCACGACGAAAAGAATTCATGAAGTGTCCAATCTTGATTTTAAACAAAATATCATCGATGCGGCTAAAACAATAAGGAAGAATGATGAATGGAATACAGATGTTGTTTTCGAATTCAAATTGAAACTGATATTGTTGCATCAGAAGGAAGGTATCATGGATCATGGTGTAAAGATTATTTCGGAGGATGGATCAACAACAAAGCGAGGGTACCCAGAGGATGAAAGAGCTTCAGGCCCAGTATAATCTGCTTCAAGAACATAAGTTACCCGATTTCAATGGGGATGAAAGGTTACTCAGTATGGTCGACTCCCATTACGATCAACAGCTGAACCGCAGGAACTGATTAATAACACTGCCTGCAAAAAGTCGAAAGGCTGCCGAAATAATTGTCTGCACCAATGTACCAGCTAAAATTGACGACGAACCAAACTTGAACGAGAGCTTATAACTATCTAAAATAACGACGGATGCGAAGACCTTATGGATGATCTTCAATCGGACCAATGCTCCAGTCAGTTCCAAACGCACCAAATTCAATTAACCTTGAATATTTATTATTTTTAATTTTCAATTACACATCACAACTTTTTTGTATTTTAAGTCAATTTTCTACGTTTTAATTACATAGTTATTTGCATCACAATGTGGGTCTTCTTTGTTTCAAATCCTTTCTTTTTCAAATGATTAATTTATGATAGAAATATTTCCATACAAATTCATGGTTTAGTCACTTATTAGTGAAAACCTGAAAAATTCCGAAAACTTCGAGGTTCTTGGGAAACCCCCATAGAATGCAAGCAGATAATTGGTGCATACTTCAATAAACCCTTTTTACATGCAAATGACAAGATTAAAGCCTACAAACCTTACGTTGCCTGCCCTATTATGTTTTATTATTCATAGTCCAAGTCTATTCAAAAATAATTCAGAGAGATTACAGAGCTCTTTGTAAACCATCCTTCAAAACTTGTAAGAATAAATAAGTTCTAAAGTTTTCCATTTTATTACTCAATAAATTAACGATTAAGATTGTTTTTACATTTATTAACGATCCCCTACAGCTTACTCAGCAGAAATGCGCAATTTTGGAATCAGCCTGTATATACGTACAAGAAAAATGTATTTTTTGTAAATCGACTTTATTTTTCAACATAGTGTGCTTTTAGTCCAATGTTTTTGTAATTTTTGGATCTGTATAGTACGATTTTCATCATTAGAGCCACTTTCAGGCGAGCTATATTTTTATAGCCCTGGAACAGAAAATAATTACAAGGCGACTAAATCTGGAAAATATGGTGGATGAGGAAGTAATTTGTAACCCAAATTTAATTTAATAATTCATTTTATGAATTTGTGAGATGGTGCATTTGATGAAACATTTTCAACTAATTTCTTTGTAAATCTTTTTTTAATTTTCCGCTATTAAATTAAGTGTCCATCATAACGGTAAATAAAACAGCTAAGATCGTCAGGATGGAACACGAATCAAAACAAATCAAACAATTTATTTTCTTTGCCCAAAGTTCAATTTTCCATGAAATCATATTAAAGGAAACGGTCAACGATTGGACTAATTATCATCACTTATGCCTTTTGCATCCCAATGACTGCAGTCATAACCTCTACAGCTGGTGGACTGACTTGCGTTATTCAGGGCGAATTTGCTAAGAAACGTCCATTGTTTCGACTGTTGCATCGTCTGTGGTGCAGTCAACGCAAAAATTCTTTTGAATCACGCTTAAACGCTGATTGCTTTCTCATGTGTATACGTTTGTGCAAAATATTGTGCACACGTTCATTTGAGATACATAATATCTTAACTATCTATGCACATTTACGCTGAGGTCGAATCAATATAATATCATGGCTTTTGGCAATCATTTCTGGTGAGGTTGTAAAATTTGGACAACTGATACATTCTTCACATTACAGATGTTTCAAGTAATGCGTTTAAATTCAGCTGTTGGTATCCGAGAGCCCCGATAAACCTTTAGGTAATGTAATAAAACACTTTTTACTTGAAATAACTAAGCTATTATAATGAGATCTCGAACTAAGTCCTATATCTGAAAGCAAAACTGCGGTAAAATTTGTAAACATATAAATGACATTGTGCTTTCCAGACAATAAAGTTGGAATATACCAAATATCAGACTGTATTTTCACTATCATCATGGAAATTTCGCCAAATGTATTTATAGAATGAACATGTGTATTGAGCAAAACGTGTTGGGACAATTTTGAAAATAAAACCATTTGATACATGACCTATCAGGTGACATCTAAATTTGAATATTTCGGCTATTTAAAGGAAAATTTCGAATAAAATAAGTTACACAACTAAGAGCATCAGAATAAGGTTTAACACCATGAATAATCCGTATTCGTAGTCGAATGTCGTTAACCATGATAAGAAATTTCGGGCTGGACGAGTAAATATACTAAATAATATACTAATGTAATGAATAATAAGTGTGATGTCAAATAAATCTTCCTCGTATTAAATTTAGTTTTGTATATAAAGACAAGTTCGAGATTACCTTTCAAAATTAAATTGTACAAAAAAAAAGTATTGAACGTGTTCTTGAGGGAAAAGTAAGTCAAAAGTATTGTCTGGTGGACGGCCTCCTCACAAAGGACAGCCAGAGTAAAACTAGCAAGCCTGCAGAGAATGGCCAGCATATCGGTAACTGGGGCGCTAAGCACCATGCCGTCAGCGGCCATGGAAGTGCTACTGGATCTTCCTCCTTTGCATATTTTGCTGCAAGGTGAGGCCAGGGAATCGATTTCACAATGCGGAGATGCAAAGACCGCAGACATTGGCCTTCATGCGGAACATGCTGTCGACAGACATTGAAGCATGACATCCTGGGTATGAGGGTTGATGCAATGTCTACAATATACAGCTTCGGACTGCTTTACAAAGTCATAGTTCCCACTAGAGACGAATGGGAGCGCGTAATCAAGTCACCCTGTTACAGGCAGATTCGAGCTGGTTTATGGATGGCTCTAGGACAATTGAAGGAGCAGGAGCTGGAGTCTTCTGCCGCAAACCAAGAACTGGATTAGAATTCAGTCTTGGCAAGCATGCATCGATTCAACAGGCAGAAGTCTATGCCATTGAAATGTGCTCAAGAGAGCTATTAAAAAGCCCTCGGCAGCACAGGACGATAAAAAAATTTCTGACAGCAGAACATCACTGCAAGTCCTTGCTGACAATCAATGTACATTAATGTCGGCCAGGAACTGCCGCGCAGTGTTCTCTCAATTAGGGAGAGTCAACAAGGTTAGCCTGGTAGGCCCAGACACGCTGGAATAGAGGGAAACGAAGCCGCCGATTCCCTGGCAAAGAGCAGGGCTAACCGAGAATTTATTGGTCCAGAACCGACTCTTGGGATTACAAGAGCCCTGGCCAGAAGCTCTAATA
Source organism: Geotrupes spiniger (assembly GCA_959613385.1). NCBI lineage: Eukaryota > Metazoa > Arthropoda > Insecta > Coleoptera > Geotrupidae > Geotrupes > Geotrupes spiniger. Next base: position 19,637,016 of record OY390736.1, on the reverse strand, counting down.
AGAGCTGGATAGAGCACAAGGTCCTAGAATACTGGCAGGAGTGCCAGGGAATGAGACATTCCAAGATAGTACTGAAGGGCCCATCTACTGCACGTACCAGGATACTGTTAGGCTTGGGTAGGAAAGACCTGCGAACTCTGACAGCCCTGACTACTGAGCATAGCCGATTAAGGCATCATATGCATATGCTGGGAGTGGTTGACGCTACTGAATGCAGACTATGCTGTGAAACTGAGCCAGCCCCGCCGGTGACAAAATCAGGTTCACAGTCTTTGGTAAGGGCTGGGAGAACTTGACAGAATCTCACCCACTAAAATCCTCCTTTATTTAAAGAGAATGGGAATGGAGGGTGAACTATAAGCAGTTGTGAGCCACAATAGACCCTTGCGGTCGCAGTGGAGGGGCGATAAACGCCCCACTCATTATAACTAAACTAAAGTCAAAAGTTTATTGCGCCTTCTGACTTATGCAGTAAGTCTTGTTCCAGGTAGATAAAGACTTGTATCAATCCTCCAATTTTGGGTCTCTGATTGTATACGGTGCTGAATTTGGAATTGTTCTTCAAGATCTCCTCGACTTTGTTTCCATAGGAGAACCAGTACATAATTAGTCTAGAATTTATCTTTATCTTCCTGTGAAATCTTGATTTCCGTTTTATTGACACTTACTTATTCTTTAATACTGTGTTTTTCGCATTTCTCTCACGATAATGTCCAGCATGCAAGCGATTCTTATAGTTCTTTGATTGCCAAGTTCAAACCGTTTTCCAATAGCAATTAGCGATTTCTATCCTTTGCTTTGACAAAAGTTATCAAATTGCCTTTTTGCCATACCCATACGTCCTTTTTCGTGCCAATGCTTTTGACATCCGCAAAACACACCCTTCTCCATAAATTATTCATCCAATTACATGCTTGCTATCATAGTTAGCTCTACTGTCATTATCCGTAATAAATATGGGACGGTGCTTTCTGCATCACACGTCTTCAATTATGAATTGTATTGTGCCTATGTATTCAGAGGAAAGGTTAAAGTAGGGACGTCCACAACAAGAGACCAAAATATGGCACAAATAATCAGCAAGGTGAAGAAATTGGTAGCACGAACACCAAAACCTACGATCTGTATGTTTGCAAATGATTGGATTGGATTGGTCCAAAGTTGTTCGCGATCGCTAGCAGAAAACGATGTATGCAGTAAATAAGATTTTAAACCAATGCAAACTAACATATATCACTTGATCATAAAAGTGGTGACTTTTATGATCCACCATTAACGTGTTGAGGGTCCAATGCCAATGTTCCTTCAATCAATCGAAACACAAACTCCAATGATGAAATAACAAAAATATTCCATTAATAGTTGCAATAAAACCACATTAATGTGATCGTTTACGGATGTCTGAAATGTTAAATTCAATCCTCGTCAAAATTCCTCAGAGATCAATTTTCGCACCTGCAGAAATAAATCCCAAATCGAAAATCACTCGCTCCTTTATCGGTTCGCCTACGCGAACTGACTAACAAGGGAACATCCACTATGCATTGAGCATAGAGGGCACATACTTTTAAGAAATGAATTAGTTACTAAGGATGGTTGTTTCCGTGTGTTATACGGAGGTAGAGTATCCCAGTATCTTTGTGAAATATGTATGAACGTAATTGTGCATCGTATATTGGTTAAGTATTTGTCTTATGACACTGTTTTTGTTTGTTCCATTCGCATAACTTGTCCACATGGAGCTACTACTCTCGCATGTCTGTCAAATGCAGTTTTCAAGTTCATTGCCCAAGTATTTGTGCACCTAGAAATATTACTTCAGCATTTCTGACCATCTATTTCGGGGCTCTGTTAGTTAGATAACTTTACCAACACGTTATTTTCGCTATAGTTATATTTCTTTTAATTATAACATCACGTCATAATAATTTAAACTAAAACTAAAAATAAAACACATGTATACCAGTTCGACGGCAAACATATACCGTTGTAACTTTATTTTATAACTGGATCACTGCATTATTTATAGATGTATTAAGCTCAAGCAAATTTACAATTGTTTAGTGAAGTTAAACTTCCCAAAGGATTACAAAATCTTAATACCATGCGCACATGAATTGGGGCACCTTTGTCTAAAGATTACCGCTCAAGAACTCACACCATATTTTCAGAGTTACCGGGCAACCTAACGATTTGTAAAGCTTGCAGTAAGTTATAAGTTCAAGTACGGCCTAATTGCATTTTGGACGTAAATTTTTTTTTTAGTTAAAGTTTGTATCTAATTATAAACTGCCACATATGCTGAATATTTTATAACAATTGATGGATATGTTTTTATAATATGTGATTTACTGACGACATCTGGACGTAGTGAATAATTAATCATAAATCACAAACCAGGCAGGACAGAAATATAGGTATGAAACGACACACGAAGCAATTTTTGAATTTTTGAAAACGTGTCATATATTCAGCTTAAATTACCCAAAATAAATATTTCGTTAACCGCACCTTAAAGAAATCAGAAGCAGTTTCATTATTGTTATTATTGCTTCGTGTCGGTTTTATTACAGCGGTTTTGCAAAACAATTAAGTGATGCTGTAATTAAAATTCCGGTGCAGTATATCGCTTAAACGAACCTGTCGCCTTGTTTACAGGCAGCGGTGTCCATCAATAAACAGGTGACGTCACGTGCCAGACACACTGTGCATCCCAAACAGTTGACCTAACTAGTCGCGAGCATTCCTCTTACTTGGAGGTACACTAATTCCTTTCGGAGCTAGGACGCTTCGGAATTTGATTCGATTCGCTCCTGTCTACCTGCCTCATATACGCTCTTGATGTGGTCCTTTTGCTGAGGTAGGTCACATTACTTAAAACGGCATTTTAGGAATACTCTCGTATTATGAGACGATATATTAACCCAATTATATGTAGGAATAGATAATAAGATTTTACCATTTGTTCTTAAAATGGGGTCTGGTAGGTCGCCCGAAACAGAATGAGTGATACAACATTTTTATTATTAATAACAGTAAACGTACATGAAACCGGGGTTGTTCACCCCACGCCGTCTTATATAGAGCTCGTAAATATAACCCGACTGCTTAACGAGTAAATAATATAATAGCCATTCTACCTACGGCAATGAAAGTTAGTCGATAGTTAACGCCATCTGCTGAGACGATATCATCTTTTTGTTTGTTATTACTTGTTAATATTATACATTATTTATATAGTTCAGATAATAGTACCATACGTACTATTATTTAACATTACTGCGGTCCTTTTTTAAATAAAATCAAAAGTTTTAACACCCATTTTTATTCAGAGAAAGAATGTCGCTCAAATGTTTTTGTATAAAATGAGCGCCTTTTTCGCTGAACTAGAATAATTATAATTTATATAAATCATAAACCAATCTCTGGATATGCATTATAACTTATGCATTATATGTTTATGTCACTGTTGTCAACAAAAAATACCATTCCGAAAATAGCTTCATTAAAAGTGTCCTTTGCTGGTAGTAAAAGTGTTATTGGGCGATGAAAAAGATAAAACACAATCTCCAAAGCGATAAAACTAATAGAAGGCGTTTAAAATGCCAGAAAGCACCTATCCAAGAAAAGTCGTCGCAGTCGGAGGCCAACGACGAATAAATAGCCCCAAGTTATTACATAAAGTGATCAAAATAAATATAAAATTAATTCGAAAAATAAAGACTTGAAGGCTGCATTAAATTTTCAAAATTGTACATTTACATGAGTTAAATCTTCGAATTCAGATAAATAGATAAAGCAAGTGAAAACAATTCGCATTTATTTTTTCAAACAGGCCGCACATATTTAATATTCGCGAAAATAAAACAGCACAGAGCTGAATGTCCCTTGTATGTGTGAGTTTTGCACGGTTACCGTGCGAGAATTTCACCTCGCATATAGCACACAATTCAGATTCACAATTTATTTTCGCACGGATTAAAATACGCGCGGCAATTACGTTCGTCTGAAGCGGCAATTAACTAGACCCTAAAAACACGGTATTTTTGTAACGGAAATCACGTGACGCCAACGCAGCATGCAAAATTTTTCAAGAAATAGACTTTTAATGAAAATGCGGATACTAATTGACTATGGACAAACTCTTTCAGTCCCGTATTTCACATCCAATATAAATATAATATAATGGTTTTAAGGAGATTTTATATTTGCGGTTTATGTTAGGTTGGCGTAGCTTCGTAATATATGAGAAATGTTTATGGGAAATTGTTTGTTTAATTTTTGTTATTCTTTAGAGAATTGGTTGAAGTTTCAGTGCAAAACATAGGAGTTCATTTGAGGGATTACGGAAAGGGTCATGGGGGGTTATTGGGGGTGCCGAAGTTTGTAAATATCCAAATCTGTCGTCAGCCATTTTATATATTATATTATATAGCACACGTATATTCCTTCATTTTATACGTCAGTGTCCTAAAGTGTTTCACCATTCCTTTGTCTTTTCTTTATTAAGTTGGTGTGGTGATTAATGTTTAGTTCATAGTCTGAGTATTGTATATATTTGCAGAATGGAAAGGTCACTATGTGGATATCGTGAATGTGGAAGAAGTGTCGGAGATAAGGAACATTAAAAGTTCTGTTTTGATTAATAAACAATGCATATAATGTTTTTATCGCAAATGGTAATCGAACCGATTCTAATTATTAACAATGTTTGTTTTGTTTAGTCAACGATTTACAGGCTCTCTTTGGGGCATTTATGCAAAGCTGAAAAAGATGTCAAGGTCAGGGAAGGAATAAAAATGTTAAGATTTCTTTTGCTTACCGAGTTTATGAAAACTAATTCACCGGGTGATGAAGCTAAGAAAGTAACTCATATTAGCTAATTGTTTAATTTTTGTATTGTTTAGTGCTATTTGAAGGTTGTAACAATGCATGGCATGTTTGGGGCATATCGACCCCACGAGTTGCATTATTTACGACTTCAAGATGTGACAGTAGTGATATCAGCCTAAAAGCTACACGCCGAGAGTTTACCTACGTTGCGAATGATTTTGTGTCTTATCACGGTGGTAAGTGTCTGTGGAAAATGCCTCGGATTATTGTTGAGTTCTTAAAACTACAGGATGTAAATAAATTCACCGGGCATTGCTTCTCTAGAAGTGCAGCTACTATGCTGGCAGAGAATAGCAGTGATATAAGAAGCCTGACGCAACTCGGTGTATGGTGGTCGGATAAGGTTGCCGAATTCTACGTCTTTTCAAATCAAAATCTGTATTGCTCAAACCATTTCAGGTGAAGCATCGATAAACATACTTTAAGCGAATGGAGGACGTATGGCGGTCGGATAAGGTTACCGAATTCTACGTCTTTTCAAATCAAAATCTGTATTGCTCGAACAATTTCAGGTGAAGCATCGATAAACATACTTTAAGCGAATGGAGGACGTGTTCGCTTTGGACTTGGTTCATGTGGCGTTACAATGTCTAATCCAAGCAATTCCACAATTAATTTCAACAAAATTTAACTTTTTTTATGTAGGTACTTATAATTTTTTCGTAGGCAATAAATGTTCTAAAACATATTCAAAATATATTCAGAAATATTTCTTTGGGCATATTGCTATTGTTTTCACTATATTCCACACCCGTAGTGTGATGCTAGTAGTAGTCGGGATATAAAAGTCATATTACGCCCATATGATAATAAAGAGGATTTGCAAACAATATTGTTATTGTATCTAATAGATCTCGTAGTTCACCCAGTGTGCTTTTCCGGGTGGTCCCATAGGTAAGTAAAGTTATGTCGACGTATTGCGAATTTTTATTAATGTGGAGCTGGTTATTATGGAAAACGTCACGGTAATAGATTTTATATAACGTAGAGATAAGGGAGATCCTTGTGGAAGATCTTGAGATAGATACATTTTTGGGAGAGGATATTATTTATTCTGATTTACCTGATTTATCGACACTATTGTTCAGTAGTGAGGAGGCCTCTACATAATATTGAGTAAAATTCCCTATCTACATTCATAAATACAACGGTTGACCAACTGGCCTGGTATGTTTGCTTCAATATATTGTCAAAGTAAGACAGGAAGTAAACTAGTAGGGTGTTAACTAGTAATTTGGCGGAATCCTGGTTAGCTTTAGGGATCGTAATTCCAGTATATTTTAAAAATAAACTTTAGTGATTCATGTGAGAGCTATTTATCATACCATACCCGGGAGTTGCATTTTCGTCGATTGGTATAATTGTCAGTAAGAAGTGTTCATGCAATTTATTTACTTTGGATATATTGATGTCGAAGTTATTATAATTTGAAAATCTGAAGGTCTCTCTAAAATGTTCTGCAACTGCTATTGTTACTTCGTTGTCTTAAGGGGGATCCTGCTTTAAGAGGACTTAAAATATCGTTTTTAGGGGATTTTTTTAGGACAGAAAAAAATGAGCAAGTCTAGTGAACTTTTTAGAGCATTTTATTACATATTTGAGCATTAAAAAAAAAATATTTCGAGAGAAAAATATTTAAACGGAACCGATTTTTATGCACTTTTGTGCAACACCTTTCAATTGCAGTCTACAATCGGTGGGAAAGATGTAGCTCGTAATTTTTGTCTGAAGCAAAAAAAAAACCAAAGAAAATTGTAATTCTCATATATTTTCTTCTATGTGAACTAAAAAAAAAACCCAAAATTTTGAAATTCCAGATTTTTCTCAGGTTTGAAAATAAATGTGCTCTTTGCAGGAAGAGAAAATCATTTCAACTTGCTAAAAAAGTTGTTTAGAATTTTTTTTTCATTAATCTTTTTAGTTCAAATAGAACAGAATGCTACTGAGGCCAATAAAAGTTTTGTTTCGTTTTGATTGCTTGTCTAGTTTTCTCGCAATCACGCCCACCAGTTTAGAAAAATCGTAAAAACGAAAACTCGAGATAACGCGCTCTAAAGTTCGTGCGTTCATATATTTTATACTCGACACCTCACTGTGTTTAGTGCTGTATCTTTCAAAATATTGCGAATTAGCCGCTATAACTTTTTATACATATTCTTAGATATATTAGGCATAGATTTGAGCAATAAAAAAAAATTTGATTTTTTGAGCCTTCTAAAGCAGGATCCCCCCTTAATGCAATATTGTACTGCTCTGAAGGTTCATTTTGCCATATTCCTTGCCAGTATGTCTTACCGTGGTAAGATAGTTGCGTTTGTCCATTCTTGTGTTTTGTTTTGAATGACAAGTTTATGTATGTCCTTATTTATATTATCAAAATTTTCATTTTAGTTCTTATTGTTCAGTATCTGTAAAGCCTCTGTGTTGTTGTCTTTGTATTTGAAAAGTTTAACTATAAAAACAGTTGCTAATCATTTAAGGATTTTTCTGTTCAGGAGTGCATATTAAAAGAACCGTCAATAGTGTTGATAGAAAATTGGAGATTACACCTGGGTTTAGGAGTTCTTGTGTTAAATTCTCCAAAAATAGTCATTTTGTCGTTTGCTTCCGATATATCGCATTTGGTAACATTATAGGTGTTTCGCCAGGCGATTGGAACATAGATTAGAGATATATGTTGTATTATCAATTTCATGTTGTCTTTAAGCTTCCTGGTGGAGAATATGACATTTGGAATTTTGTTGTGCATTATTCGACATGATGAAAGTTGGACAAGCACCCAGTCTGATGAAGTTGGAATTCTGAGCAAAATTATTTAATTGTCTAGTTTTAGTTTTGATTATATTCGGACGTCCTGTGACAATTACAAATTCATATAACGATGCTTTTACTAACATGGTATCTTGAATGTGGATGAAATATATAGATTTTATTTATTAATGATAGGAAGGGTGAGATGAATATTTGAAACATTAGCTTGTCCTTTTATTGCATGCCAGTTTCTGTAAAGAATATTGGTTTGGTTCTTGGTCTCAACATACATCGCGCAGGATCATTTGTGCTAATGTGATTTATTGTTTGATGAGCTTTTTGGCTGTAGCTGTTGATATTTGAATAAAGCTCTTCTGTACTATACATTTTCAGATTGAACGAAGTTGCCGGAAATAGGTTGGGTAAAAAATCCACGTCTGGATATGTCAAGTCAAACATTAGGACATAAAGACGAGTAACGTATGCAACAAAAGTTTTGGCCACATTTTTGAAATATAATTAATCAAATTATAATTGTTTTATTTAATTTGGTAGTACAGAAAACGATTCAGTGAAGCTTTAACTATAATTATAATGTTTCAGATAGCAGCTAAAGGGCCTGGGTTTCAATGGTTTGCAATTTGGTGCGAATGCCTCCCATCGGCTTTTGGACGGTAAGTGGGTTAAACTCTCGAATCTTTTGATAGATCTTTTGCTGTAATTCTTCATTTTAGGCTTGTAACCCACCGTCGTAAACTTTTCTACCGCGTAAAGCTCTTCTACAGGACGTGCTTGTGGAACATTCTGGGGGATATCCTCTTTAGGTACACATGGGATATTTTGTTGCCTTAACCAACCATGGGTCCTTCTCGCATAACGGCACGATGCCAGATCCGGGCAAAAATTATCATTAACATGATGCGTTTGAATAAAATTCACTAATTCTAATATAAATGTCTGCATATACAGCTTCACCCCTAACTAACATAAGCTCGCGAAAACCAGCTTCCAAAATGGCACACCACACTATACCTTACGCCATTAGGAACGTGCTCAATGTTGTATGTATAAAAGCTCCTGTTATTTCGGAGTTAGATAATGCAAAATACTTTTCGTCTTCTAAAAATCTTGGCATGGTTTCTGAAATGCTCTAATCTTAATTGTCTACAGCATCTTGGAATCTTCTCTAATTGAGCAGCCGTGTATTTTAGGCATTTTTGTCTTAAATTATTTCTGGTAATTAATCTCTTGGCTGTCATATGGGAAACATGAAATCTTCGGCCTAATCTTCTCGATGAAACTCCTTTTCTATTTCTGGCAGATTCAATGAAGTTTTGAAGCCTCGAGGGCGACTTGTCTTGGAAGGATTCATGCACGGCAAACCTTCCTCACATTCGTTAATGGCGCGGTAAATTATTGTCAAAGTGCAGGAGAAACTTGACAGATTCTCAATATCTGGTGGTAAGTTAGGAAAAAAATAATACGAAACATTTTCCCAAAACTTTTGTTATATAAGTTTTTGGAAAATATTGCCGCTGTGTCGATGCGGTAATTATACATTCATTTTGGTTTTAGAATATTGATAAATTCTTGTCCGTTTGCATGGTGATGTTTGTTGACTTTGTTAATGTACTGGTCGATTATTGAGTCTTGCGTTGTAATTTCTGACTGGATAGTAATTTCTTCTCAGTAGATTTATAGTAGTATACGTTTGCAATCGATGTTCAATCGGTATAGCATTCAGATGTTGACTCATATCATCGCCTATTATTTTGTCTTCAAACGTACGGCCTAGGAACAATTGTTGGGTTGTTGTTCTTCACGCGTTTTATGTTTGTAACTCTTAAATATTATATCCTTCACATGTTGTGAGTAGCTACTTTTTTATTGTATTGATGTCGAATTGTTATTATTGTTTCAGGGAAATAATCGCTTCACATCAATAGCATTTACTAACTTACGTACCAGCTTTGCCTTCAATTGTATCTGTAGGATTCAGCCTTAGCGACATCCTTTTCCTTGCGCGTTTTCTCTCCATCGTAGGTGGTCTATACTGTGTCACTGCTTGGCTAGCCATTCTCGGCCACATCATTCACCGTACTCATGCCACTTGTTTCTGTTAAAACAGATAACCACTTGACCTAGACGATTTTTTATTTGTTTTTTTCGCTAATTTCATGATCTTGGTTTCAATTCACACAATAACATTATATTTAACTTTAACAGTTCCTTTAAGTTTATTAACAGTAACGTTTTAACCGATTGTTAAAATTTCAATGATTTTAATTTAAATGTAAATAACATTTAGTAAAAATGGAACAATGAACAAGAATTCAATGAATGTTCACATTTTTACTTTCTTAGCCGGACAAGTTGCGGGCCAATTTATGGTAAGATGAATCTAACGTCTTACGAAAATATATAGAATTATTATAAATATGAGTATTTAATAGAATAAATATGTTTTATTTATGTGAGAGTAAAGATGAGAAAATGCAGTTCGTATGGATGTTAGGTAGTTGACTGCTTACACTTTACATCACGGAAAAATTAAGTTTGTATGGAGTAATTATTACCGTAGTAACGAATCAATTGGTAACTTATTTCTGAACAATTAAGAACGCCTTACGATTATAATTGTTAACAAAGTTGTGATATATTTTTGTTTAGAGGAGCAATCAAAATTAAACTATAATAAATACTTGCGGATTCGCATGCAAAAACAAGTAATTGAAATTTACTCTTTCACACAACTATATCAATTCATATTCTGGGTCACAAGACATCGCACATTTCACAAATCTTTTACGTTATACATTTTAACTAGCATGACACAAAAGGAATATTATAGGTAGATATATTAATTCATAGTAATTTTACAGTATTATATATTTAATGACCATTTCGTTTCTTCAAGTTTATATTACAATTTTTGGATGTAATATTTAGGTTAGATAGTTACCAAACCACGTCTTCTACAAAGAAATGATAGGCAATTGATTTCTAACGTACATTTGTAACTTAGAAGTTTGAGATTGCTTGTACCACTTATCACTACAATTTTCAATTGTACGTTAATGTAAAACAACAAAAACTGTAACATTATATTACCAACAGTTTCTAAATTTCTATTCAGCTGATTTGTCACGTTCTTGGATAATATGAACGTACCTTCTATCTTTGATGTTGCCCCAAAAATTAACACCCATTGTGCACAAATCAAATGAACGCCAAGGCATTAACTCTAGCGTTTTGTTCCACATACACGCATTTTTACGTATAATATTTTTACAGCAACTAGGTTTTAAATTTATAATCCTACAACTAATTTAAATATCTAATGAAAGTTTTTTGTCCATATTGCATGTAACAATTTCATATTTGTGAAAAATATGTTTAAACAAAATTATTCTTAGTAATAAGTCGAAAATGCGATTGTTTCCACCATCGGATTCAGCTGAAACCCCTCTTTGCAAACAATCTTTGCTTAGTAGCTTCGATAATAGCGGAGCACACTAGATAAAAATAAACCATAATGGTTACAAGGTTATTTACAAACTTAACAGCTTAAGTTGTTCCGCACGCGGAAGTTCACTTCTAAACGGAAATAGAAACGTGTATATTGTTTCGTTCGAAAATAGCAAGAGAAATTATCTACTTACGCATTCGCAAATCTTACAACAGCGATTTCGAGAAACACACTTAGCGTTAAAATGTTGTTTTCACCATGGGTTTACTTTCACGAGGGGTCGTAATAAACGTGGACAATTTAATCATTTTTTCGTAATTAGTTTTGTTGCTGCAAGCATAAACATGAGAAAGTTGGTCAATCGACAGATTATTTCTTGCTTGTGATAAATAAATCATCAGCACAGGCGTACTTCGTCTTTTGACCTTTCTGTACAAATATAGGTGTACGCGCTTGATTAATATGAACAATGCAGCCATAGGTATTAATATATAAACGGTATGAGATTCGAGTGTTGGTAGGCTTTATTTATTTTATTCGGGGACGATCAGTTGTGACAATAAACCTACTTCATTATTTATTATAGGTATATACCTACAATAAATAATAAAAACTTTAGAACAGATTCAAATGGATTCGGAGAATAATAAACAGAATTAATTTGTTTGCTGTAATATTAATGTTTGGATATTAACAATATTTTACATATAGTTTGAGTACCGGATTATAAATAATTTTGCCTTTGGCATTTACTATTTGCATTTTGTATATTTGTATATTTAACTGTGTACATTATCTATTTCTCGAATAATAGCCTCATAGCATGATGCAGCCTATATAACAAGGCACTAGCTATTTCATTACCACTTCGTCCCATTTGATCTTCATTCCAAATGGCGCAATAAACATGTTTATGCTATATGAGCAGTAATATTATGAACGCTACATTTTACATTGTAGTAATAAATAACTAGTCTTAGGGCAACTTCGAACATTTACCAAGTCAAAGCAGAGAACAACTCGGTTATAATAAAGCTTTGTGGCGCCCATAAATTAATTCCTGTCATGTTGGGTACGATATAAAATGTTTAAACATTTGTTTGTACATTTATGCGACCCAGATCAGTGATTGTTGTATATTTATTAAAATCGTTACATTCAGAGGCGAATGAAAAATGAGCACTTCGTGGATCTACATACCTATTTTTATTTTTATCAGGATTCTTTGCATTCCTTCTTTCTGCTCTCCTTATTCTGTCTAGTGTCCCGTTATCAATCTATCATTCTGTGATTTTGCTTTTTCCAACTGCATATGTGTTCTTTCAGTTTTATGATATGCATGTGATATTATGTATGCGTCGATTTAATATTCACATTCATTTCAAATGTGTATTGTTTATTTAAATTTTATAATTATTTGCTAATCCTTGCAGTTACATGTCTTTATTCTTGTTGTCTATTACAATGTTGATATGCAATTTTTTATTTAGTTTTTACTTGTCGTATGTCATATTATATGCACATGTGCACTAGTGTTCCGAGTCAGTATAATCATATCGTCAAAAATATATAAATAATATAATAAATATGAAAGAAAATTGCAGGGATTCTATAATCTAACGTGTAAAGTGACATGAACAATAAATGCCACAAATGTCGGCAGATCGCTGTTACAATATAACACGAACATGTCACATCAGACTTTTTAAGTGCACTCGTAAATCATTTGTGTAACATTCTAGTTGAAATACACTTACCCGTCAGTTGAGTAAATATTAGAACAGGTCTTTTTTCACCTTCATAAACAAATTACATACGAAATTAAACAGGATTTGAAAAATAAAACTTCAAAAAAATTCAAGAGTTCAAAGTATAGTCTACGAACATATGCATTCGAACAATCACGCACGCCATAAATGCATTAATCGAATAAATAATTTATTTTCAAATATGAATGCATTCAATACATGCTCCTTTATTAGCCCGTCACACAACATTATCTCAAGCACAACATCGACAATTTTTGTACAATAAATCAATATGACATTATTTTGTGCCAAAAGGGTTTAGAAGAGTTCATCAGTGCGAGCATAATAATCAATCGCTCGTTTATTGACTAAATCGTCTTGGCAGCGATAAGGGATGATTACCTCGAACTGTAATATTATAATATTATACGCAATATGAAAATTAGCATAATATTTTTAGCAGTCTGTTTACAGCTATTACAAAACGTAATTTAAAGGTCAATATACTATTTTGTTTTAAAATAATCGACAATGATCTTCGTATCCACATGTAAGAAGGACGCGTACGTCCGCTCCCTATAAGCGAAATGTATTGATGTGAATTATCAAGGAATGATATTTTGCGTAAAAAGAGCGAACGTATGGAAGAATGACAGGAGCCAACATCTAACTGAGTAAGAGAAAATAGCAAACACTGGAAAAAATTTGACTGTAACAGGAATCGACAGGAGGAATCTACGAAGTTGTGAGCGTTGCACGAGGAAAAGGTGAAGAAAAGGGAAGAAATAAGAGATATCGGGCTCGAAGAACTGGGAAATGGAAGAAAAGGAAATTCCGTCGAAGAAACAGATATGTAATGTATTTATTTAATTATGCTACATTCTAATAATGTACTTAATGCCACAATTTAACATTTGAACAATTACTACTACAAAGATAATTTGTGTGTCGATGCATTTCTACAGTTCTTCAATGCCACACAGAAATTAGAAAGCAATATCAAAGTCAATAACAAATCGAACTGTGTAATCTTTAACAGTCTATGTCCTTGTTGCATGCGGATAGGAAGAACAGAACGTTTTCTCGTGTGACGTCTACATGAATGCAAAGATGGCCGCTGTCTGTTTAACATACCATCAACCAAATTGTTCACCATGACCGATTCTACTTGCATTCAACTAAATCCATCAAACATATATATAATTTCGTACAGGTTGCACCATGCCCACCCTATAAACGCAGAACATAACCCACATACAGCCATTAATAAGTACTGTTGTTCGTCCAACCCAACCCAACCCAACCCAACTACACAAACACTAATAATCTCTTAAGACACATTTTGTTGTCTAATAGAATAATTGTCTACTTTGTTCACTCTTCATACGAATAAGAGCAGTAGATATAATAGTTGGTAGCGAATTTTTTGCTTTGCGGTATTGTTTTAAATCATAATTTAAACTGATGTAAGTATAGATTTTAAAACACAAAAATATTGAAGATTTGCAAATAAACTATCGTGTTACAATGTTGGAACTTGTGTATGAGATAATCGAAGTTCTAAGAAGTTCAATTATATAAAATATATCAATGAATCATATCAATAGCATTAGTTAACCAAGGTGGCACCATGCATAACAGAAATTTGGTCCATTCTTTCTTGTTTTTTACCATCCTCTGTCCTTTAAGATAGACATATGCTTTTCGTTTGCATTTTGTCCTCCATCTTTACAACGTGCCCAACTACTTTAGGTATTGTTTCTCCATGCTGTTCAAAACTGGTTCTATATTGAGCTTTTTCTAACTGTCTCTTCGAGTGATTCACTTGACGCATCCCAAGTACTTTATCTCTGGGATCAGAATTCTACTCTTCATACATTATGTCTTCTTCTCTTTTTTCTTATAAACGTATTCATATATGAGTACATTATATGCACCTGGAAAGGTCGACCCCCGATTATATAGTGAGGCTAGAGACGGGGTGCGAGAGGATTGCGGTAGAGACTGGGAGGAGAATGCTGAAATATGAGTTGGAATTGAGAGGAGGGGGGGGGGAAAGGTATTGGAGGAATTAGACAAGAGGGAGAGGATGAGAGGAAAGTTATCAGAGTGGGAACTTGCAAGGACCAAACTCCATGAGAAGGCTGGGCTATCGACAGGTGAGGTGGAAATGAGGAGAAGAGAGGGGAGACAGGTGGAAAGTAAGATGAGATAAGGGAAGCAAGGTATAATGGGAAATACAGAACACTACAAACATATGGAAGGACGCCAAGGTACTTGGGGGGAGTTAAAACGGCAGAGGAAGCAGTTAATAGCTAGATATAGATGCGGAAACGAGGAGAGGGCAAATAAATACTGGATGGGGGAAGAATATAAAGGGTGCGAAGCATGCAGGAAGGGGAGGGATGAATGGAAGCATTGGTGGGAAGAGTGCAAAGAAATGGGGTGGCGCAAGGAGGAGGAGAAGGAGGGCAGGGATTGGAGGAAGGCATTGGGAGAAAATGGGGAAGGGGTGCATATATTAGAAGAGTTACAAAGGAGGAGGGAGGAGGGTAGGAAAAGGAGGGGGACAGAGGGGCATAATTGATATGTTGCAGGAGACATAACAGTCGAGGGCCGGAGATGGAGGGTGTAGACACAAGGTACAAAGAGGTGAGAGAAGGAGGAGGAAATGGAGTGGAGGAGAGAGTTCAAGGAGTGGAATGTCTAGAAAAATGTAAATAGGGTGAGGGGAGTATGGGATTTGGAATAAGACAGGGTACATTGTAAGAGGCAAATGCCAAATAAAGGTTTTTTTATGAGTACATCAAACTATTGTATTTTCTATTCTACTGTTAATCTCTGCACTTCATTTCCATCCGGCCATTACCATTCGCTTTTTTCCTAAGGCTACCTCACACTTACTTTTCACGTAATCCTGTAGAATTCTTTTTTATGTCGCTAAAATGTCGATAATTCATCGTAAACATGTGATTTTGGGCACCTCTTCCTTTTCTGAAACCGCTTCGTATTTCTTCCAACTGACCTAGTAAACCATTGTTTAATCATGCCATGCTCGTTTTAACCTTTTTATAGCTTCATTTACTTCTTCTATCTCTATTTCATCTACTATGTTATCTGTATTTCTGTGTTTAAAACACTTTATTTAGAAAACATAACTTGTCCCTTCATTTATTTGTCGTACCGACAATGAACATTTAAAAAAAAATGTTGAAATTTCTATGAAGTATCCACATAGGTCATAATTTAAAAGTGAACTCATAAGAATTTCTTCTGGTAAGTTGAGAAAATATGTGTACTGTCGCCGTTCCCCAACTTTTGTACGGTCGCAACACGCGACATCTCCGATTCCCGTAGTATTAATTAATTCTTTTAATCTTAAGTATATATTTATGACTATGGTTATGTTATGTTATGATTATAATAATGATTTAATAAACATTAGATCAAGTGCTCTCTCCCGATCACCCCCTCCATCACCCGACCACATTCACCCAACTTCCAGGCCACTCCTCCTTCATTTTTCGCCCAGTCGCGACCAATCACCGCACAGTCCATTGTGTAAATCCGACTGGGTTTGAATAAATACCACTCCATTTCCACAATCGACATCACTCCTCACCCACCATCCTGCTCCCAATGTGCTACGGCATATCGAGCAACCTCCACCTCTCGCTCCCAATGTGCCCCCGTCATATCGAGCAATCTTTACCTCCATCACCACCATCCCGGGTTCTAGCTCCCAATGCTTTACGCATCGAGCTAGAACTCACCCGAATCTTCCCAGCACGGTCTTGATTATTAATACCATAGTTGTGTTATTTTATTTTCCCTAACATCGTTCCCGAAGTCTAGCTCCCAATGCAGCCGCATCGAGCTAGACTTCACCTCCACACCGCACCGAGATCGCATTCGTAAGCCGCCTAGCCGCCGATGCCGACACACAGACGCTCCGCGTCACCCATCCGCCGACCGATGCCGACACACAGACGCTCCGCGTCAACCATCCGCCGACCGACCACGCCGCTAGGTCCGCGACCAACGACCGCTCCATCCACGTTCCGGGGAAAACCGACAGCCGATCCAGTGACCAATTTTCCCCCGTGTAACAGTACAAAGCATTCAAGAAAATTGCATTGTGACATGGGCAAATTCTAAAACACATCACAATATTGGAGTGAATATGACCAAAGCAGGAGAAAATATATCACGTGGAGAAATCTCGCAAGCAAACTTGAATTCAATGGATAAATTATATAATGTCTTAGTAAAAATCACCAATGAAATAGTTGGTAAGGCACTCCGAAAATTAGTACTACTAAATTAGTAGTCGAACGAATTAGTAGGGAAGGTCGATATCTCGGGTTCGACTGCACTCCGAAAATTAGTAATACTAAATTAGTTGTCGAACGTCGATGACGAAATGTGTGCGAGCGGGACCGATACCGAGAACCTCGATATCACGAGATATTCTCACCACAATATTAGTACTAGTTCGAGGTTCGAGTACAATTATGTTCATGATATTGCGTTAGTAAATAAAACGCTTCAAAATTTACAATAATATTTATAAACTGCCACATTAATATATAAAAAATATGAGCAAATAACAACAACAGTATAATTCTCAATAAAAACAAAGGTACCTATATAATAAATTAATAACGTGCGATTAAACAATATTAATAAAAATTAATAAAACAAATTTATAAGAAGTAGGTACCATCTTATTAGTCGAAACAATTAACAGAATAAAATGCAAACTATTCATAACAACTCCAATGTGGTATTAAGGAATATAATTTGATCTAAATTTTTAGACGATAATCTGTTTCGACGTAAATTTGTAAGTTGCCCGGCTTTAGAAAACACACTGCTAGTGGTATTAGAACGTTGATGTTGTACGTTGCGTTAATTAGTACTAGTACTACCACTAATTTTAACTACTAATATTAGTCGATTATTAAATTATATTGATTACTAATAATCGATTATTGAAATATCTCGATTATTCCCATCACTATTTAAAACGCCACGACATCAACGAAAATCGTCTAGCTTTTCATGGTATCAAACAGGAAGAAGATGCATATAACGCACAACAACAATAACAATTACAATAACATATGCTAAGTAATAACTACGAAGTGAACAAATTTGACCAAGAAACATAGAAGTCGAAGCGATTGCTCAATCCAATTAGACCAAGTATGAAGATACGAATCAATACAAAAAATGCGAAAATCGTATAAAAATTAATGAAGCAACCAAGGACCTAAACGATAATAAAATCAAGTTTGTCATTAACGGTCTTCGATAATTAATTCCACAAACGCCATTGTAGTAGTACAGAAAAAAACACGATGCCGTAAATTTATGTTGAGATACATAAACATATTTGAGAGAATTTCTTCAGGGGTTTGACATAGTCTTCAATTATAATTCAATTATAAGTTCTGTAAATACTTTTTACACTTTTCTACATTCGACTATAGAAGTTGCGAAAATAAGAATTTTGATTAATTCATTTGAAGGATAATGAAGGAAATTCACCAGCAGCTGTACGTAAATTTCTGAAAGAGAATGAGAAATTAATTTCGAATCTGGAACAGCAAAAGGCATTCGAAGATCCAATTTCTATATGAAACTTCAAGACATATATGTTGCTAAGTTTTAATTTTAAGAACAAATGTACCTAACACAGTACACGTAGTAGCAGCAGAGCTAATCCAACTTAAAACATATGAAAAAGCATCGATACAACATCAAGTTAATATGCCCTTTAATTTGTTTTTACGACTTGCATTTCTGTGACTAATGGGAAAGTGATAACAATATTTGAGAAAGTTATATAACGTTACGATGGTACCTTTAAAGTTATTTCAATTTTTAAATAATACATATTTGAACTTTACTTCCACTTCAAACAATGAGTAGGTAACCTTATTATAACAGGAATCAGGCAAAACACTACTTAAATTGTTTTTAATTATATAGTTAATGTCTTCATAATTCCATTTTAAATGATAATTTAATCTAACTTTTATATAGTTTAAATTAACCACGCTCCCGTAATATTTTACAGGATGTACTGTAACAAAATGTTGCCTTTAAATAGCTCGATGGGTGTGAAATTGTACTGAAATACACTCCCTACTTTATGAACTGCCGTGTATAAGCAGCAAATCTATTGCCAGAACAGACATAATGAATACTTAAGTAAATGTCATTGTTTCTTATGAAACTGATTCGTTTTAGAGACGTTCGTAAATTTGCACGTTACCACTTAATACTTAGTAGTGTTAACGCACGCTTTATTTGCACAATTAGACACACATGGTGCAATGAACTGCGTCACTTCCACTTGGTTAAACAACGTATGAAATCACAGTTGTAAATATATAATTGTGCACCTTGGCATTGATGTGGTTCATTTCATTCATAAATCGCTTTGAACGATACGTACTCTACATAGTTATTTAATTAGTAATTGAATGAATATATTTAATGCAACGCCACCTGTTAGTTTGAGTCACGTCGCATTCATCTCGTCTATTTTTTATACATTCCACATTAGTTTCATATCTTTTCATACGTTTTCATTCTCAACTATTTAATGTGTAAAGCAAAAGCAAGTGCTCTGTATTGACGTACTATATGTAATGACTCCTATTCATTACATTGCATTTAGTTTCAATTGAATACTGAGTCTATTATCCATAGCAAACACCTTTTCAAACCGCTTCAATTTAACTTTCATACAATACAAGACATAAATTAAAGGGTGGAAGAGTTATTTTAAATCGTTTATAAACACACAAATATCAAACCCAAGTCAATGTGAGGAAATTAAAATTTGTTGAAACCATTTCTCATTGAAGAAATAAATAACAAACAGTGAAAGGCAGATAAAATAAATTACACCATTCAGAAAACTACTTCTAAAAATAGTATTCAAACACAAAGATCACACGTAACAGACCTCACATAATCGCGACTAGATGTTAACAAATCACACATACATTGACTTTATATTCATGTTCATTCTAGAAAATTTATACTAATGTTCATGTTACCGTGTTTATAAGATCGTTATGATTTATTGAAACTGTTTTATTCGCAAAGTTGTCTTGTTCGCGCATATATATGTGACTTTAACTAGCGCCTTATTTTTTTGCTTCGAATGGCTTTGAGAGAAATGATTTGAATTAAACATTATGCTGCATTTTCTATTTGTACGACTGTATCGTCGTTTTATGTAATAAATACGTGATTTAACTTTTACATTTCCTAACATAATAACTTGATATTATTTTCGATTATTTCTTGGAATGCTGTGATTTAATATAACAATGGTATAACGCACGTGCTCCAGTGCCCGAAGTTACACTTCCTATTTTCTCTTTGACACATGTTCTGCAGATGTTAATGACCGCTAGTTTTAGGAACCTTCTGGCAATATATGTTTTGAGCATTGTTTTAAAAACAAAGAATTATTAATCACATTGTTGCTGAAAAATGCCACTTAAAGGTTAAAACGATGACGAGTCATTTTTCAAGAAATTTCACGTTTATTGTAACTTGATAATTGATAACTCGTTCATTTCAAAATGATGTTTGTGTATAGGTCATGTTTATATGCGTATGAAACATACAATTGCAATAATGTTTAGAAAATAACAGGATATAAGCGTGTTGCGTCCGGTTTCTATATAAATCCATACACAGACCGTTAATTTGTCGCGTTTGAAGTACCGCATCAAAAGATTCCTTGTACGTTGGATTTCACATAATTCATTTCTATATTATTTAATCAATTAGGTAATCAGTTAAATATCTGTAACTTACTGTAGTAAATAATTATGACTAGATTGCATATGCTTCTTTCCTCACCAGCCGCAGTGATTTTTAAGGAGAGGCTGTTTTAATGTGTAATTAAATAAGGTACTACACTTCTGGACAAAATTAAGGGACCACCAAATAAACTTGAAATAACTCATAAATTGACGTTTCTTAAACAAAATTCAAATAGCGTGTCTGCAACAATTAACAATAGCAAGAATTCTTTGCTATGACACGAAAAGTCAACAAAAAGGCTTAATTGTTGAAAATTGTTTTTAAGTCATTTAATTAATAAACCTTGCTTTTTCTTGCGAGAATTGGTGAATTTGTTTGCATTACGTGAATTAAATATGCCTAGGCGCCATTGTAGACCAGAAGAAGTATCCAAAATTATTATTCTTCTGCGTGAAGGATATTCACAAAGAAAAGTTGCTGAAATTCTAAATACCTGTGGTGCAGAGGGCCGCAGCACGGTTCAGAAACACTGGTAGTTTCAAAAGAAGACCCGGACAAGGTGCTAAAAGAAAAAGAACCCGCAGAGAGGATCGCTTTATTGAATTTCAGAGTCTAAGGAAGCGTTTTGTAACATCTCGTGAATTAAAAAATGATCTCCGATTGGCGACTGGAACAGAAATTTCAACCAGAACAGTAAGAAGAAGGCTAAAAGAAGTCAATGTGTCTGCTAGAAAACCAGCTACCGGTCCAATTCTTACAGCTAGGCACAAAAGAAATCGCTTAAACTTTTGTCGAAATCACCAAGGTTGGGACGAGGAGCAGTGGAAGTCCGTTTTGTTTTCAGACGAGTCCAGATTTCTGCTAAACAAGAATGACCGCCGTGTTCTTGCCATGCGAAGACCAGGTGAGCGGTTTGCACCATGAACCATTAGAGATCTTGACAACTTTTGTGGGGGTTCTGTAATGGTTTGGGGTGGCATACAGTTTAATGGTCGTACAGAATGGGTTTTGGTACGAAATGGGTGGCTAACAGCAATAAGATATAGAGACGAGGTAATCGTACCCCATGTTCAACCATTTTTGCCAACATTTTGGCAATGGATTCATTTTTATGCAGCTAACATTGTCACAGCCGTGTTTAGAGAAGCAAATATCCAATGTTTGGAGTGGCGTGCCAAAAGCCCTGATCTCAATCCTATTGAGCACCTTCCGGATCAATTGGGCAAAAAAATCAAACACGTACTAAGACCGCCAGTAACACTTGATGAGCTCTCTAACATGCTTGTTCAAGAATGGGAGCAGATACCTCAAGAAAAAATACAAAACTTAATCTCAAACATGTCAAGAAGATTGGCAGCATGTATTGCTGAGGGAGCTAAGAGGAGGGCATACACACTACTAAAAATGTAATTTTTTTATAAATTAGGATTTTAGTTCATCAGAAGACCATTGGCATTTTAGTTTAATTTTTACCTTTTTATCTTCAAGTCCATAAAAGTACATGTTGTTAATTTTAGACGCTCTTAAATCAACTATACTGTAAGTAAACACACTTAAATTTGTATATGTATTCGTTTCATTAAATTTAGCTACTTTGTTTTAAATTTATTTTGAATTTTACTAGTGGTCCCTTAATTTTGTCCAGAAGTGTATTTGATCTAGTGTGAAAAAAATACTATTGAGATCACTGGTATAGTATTTATCCTGTTATTTTTCCTAAATATTACACAAGAAACTGAATAAATGCCAGTAGATGGAGGCAGCTCATTTGCAGTATAGTTTGTTTGATGTTTCTTGTCATGCATGCGACAAAAGAGGATCATGGCGATAAGTATACACAAGCATATGAATATTATATATAAATAATTTGTTTGCGTGATCGCTTGATCTGGACAAGTGTATGTAACTAGCACACGACAGAGATTGTACAAACCATTACATTAGAAGTGCAGCTTAAACAATAACACAATATGCACACATCAAATACACTTAATTTTCAAAGTCATGTAAGACGTTTCTAAATTATATTCTATTCTAATTAGATGTCGGTCATATGATGTAAATAATACATCATATGACCGACATCCTTTTATTACAAGTGTCACATGGCGATCCAGACCCATAAACTTGATATGTCACAAGTATTAACAATGCACACGCAAGAATAATGTGCTATAGTCCAAAAGATATAAAATTTCACCACACCAGCAGCAAGAACAGCAGTTCATGCAGCTCAACGTACATGGTTGAGAGCCAAAATCAAAAACCTTCATCAGAGGAGAGGTGCCATACAACATTATCTCAAGATATTGCATTCGGAACTTTCATTTAAACTTCGCTCGATAGAATTTACCGTATTTGATGAATTTGTTACAGAAAATGTAAGTAGAGTCATATATAGAAAGTATAATATTTATTTCAAAAAGTTAAATAACCTTCGAAAAAATCAAGTTCAAATTCAGTAAACTAAATACATCCAATAAATTCCGTAATTCCAACATCCACCTTTATCAACCTTATGGATACAACATTCAATGCGACAGAACAATCGCAAAATCCTAATTACAGTCCTTATGTTAGTAACAGAGCTGATAAAACAATAATAGCAGTAGAATCTGAAATCGCTTTAAGAAAAATTCAAGAACCTCTCCTTCTCCAAGCATTAATTTCAAAAATTATAAAATTGCATTCTGAACATTCCCCCAGCAGATTCTTTAAATAGAAAATCAATCAAGTCTAAAATTTCAAATAATGAACTAACGATCACAAAAGCGCACAAATCCAATTCAATAGTCATTTTAAAAAATAATCAATATTTTAGCAAAGTAAATATGTTTATTACAACAGAAAATTTAACACTCTTAAAGAAAGATCCAACAACGTCATATCAATCAAAAATTAAAGACTTACTAGAAAACATCCATATATTTTTTTCTAAATCTGATAAATATAAAATTATAAATATGAATCCTCTTGCTCTAAGAGTCGACGGTTTAATAAAAACACACAAACCTGATCTCGCGATTAGACCGAAAGTATCATACATTAATAGTCCATCGCGAACCCTAGCAATTAAATTAGATGTTCTTTTTAAAAACATACAAATTTTACATCCAACTACGGTATGAAATATTCACTCCTCCTATCCCAACATTTAAAATCAATATCCACCCCAAAAAATTCTAAATTAGTATCGTTTGACGTCACAAGTATGTTTTCAAATATTCCAACAAATGAATGCCTTAACATTATTCAGCATATATTAGACAAAACAGTGAAAGATCCTACTACACATTCGGAAATGTATAATGCATTTGAAACGTGTTTAACCCAAAATTACTTTCAATTTAACAATCAGTTTTATCAGCAACCTGCAGGTTTAGCAATGGGCTCCCCAGTAAGCCCTTTACTAGCAGATGTATTCATGTCAATTATCGATGATAAAATTTTCAATGTAGATTACATTAAACATTACAGTATACACCCAAAAATTAAATTTAAATGTGAAACAGAGAAAAATGATCAAAATTTTTTTTTATACTTAAACTTAATTCACAAAAATAACAAAATAGAATTCAATATCCCATGTCACATAAACTAGCACCCTATCATGCTATGGTACATCGAGCCTTTTCAATTCCGTGGTCACATCAAAACCTTCAAGTAGAACTGAATAAAATTATATCCATAGAAAATATGAATGGGTTTCCAATCAGCCTTATACAAAATGTGATTAAGAAAAAGAGATACCAAAACACAATTTCTCATATTTATCCAATAGTTTCAAATTTAAATAATGATCCATTTACAACATTAACGTATTTTGGAAAAAACACGAAACCATAGCGCACATTCTTCAAAAACAAAATCAACAAATCGCGTTTACACAAAGTTGCAAATGATCAAACATATTATTTAATGCTAAAGATAAAATCAATCCTTTAAAGAAATCGGGTGTTTATGAAATCTCGTGTTCCGAATGCAATAGTGTATATGTAGGCCAAACTGGACTAAGTTTTGAAACACGTTACAATGAACATTTTAGAGCATTTAGATTAAATAACGATAGTTCATTTGCAAATCATCTTTTAAAACGTAACCATATTTTTTTCCAAAGGTAATAAACTTAAAATATTACACAACGGTAAAAACGGCACAAAGCTTAATCTGTTCGAAAAACCCAAGGTAAACAATCCTGTGGTAAATTTGTTGAGCGACCAGCACGATACAAATCATCCCATTTTAAATACCTGTAAACATATGTTATTCCGTTACTTCTTTTTCTGTAAAATTTTGTGTATACCGTATGTCCCCGGATTGAGTTTACAAATAGGTATGATTGGCCAAAAATTTTCGTATTGGAATTTCATATTTTGGGGTTCCGCTCTGCTTGGTTTGAAACTTATTTTTAGTTTACTTTCGATTTTTTTAAATCAAGTAGGCCTTTACAGTTTTGCAAAAACTATTTTAGTTCTAGGTAAACTACGTTTTCCATTCACAGTACGTTAAAGTGTTGCTAAGACAAGTTGATCAGAATGTAAAGTTGTGACGTTATGCACGTTTTCACAATGATCGGCCTACTTTGATAAAATCCAGTATTGGTCAGTATTGCAATGCAAAACAGCAATGATAACATGAGGTGGTTTAATAATTACAAAAACAAAAACCAACAATTACATGTCAAGTATTTATTGTAGTATGACAGATATCGTTATCTTTCAAATCGTTAAAGTAATATCACAAAACTCATTTTCATTGCGAAGTAATGACAATGTTTTTACAAATAAATGCTAACGTTAGAACAGAAAATATATTTAGCAGTGTTAGGGACGTGGAAAAAGTTACCGCTAGTTAAGGAACTGCGACGGCGGATTGAATTATGCAGCGACGAAGGTGAAGGGTTAATAGAATAACTTAATAGTTGTTTTAATAATTTAATTAAAAATTTCTTATATTTTTCTGAAAAAAAGTCGAAAGTAAACTAAAAATAAGTTTGAGACCAAGCAGAGCGGAACCCCAAAATATGAAATTCCAATTCGAAATTTTTTGATCAATCATACCTATTGTAAACTCAATCCGGGGACTGTATATACGCAATTGCCTATCAAATCTAATTCCTTTTATTAATCAACATCATACCGATGATGATTACATATTTTGGCCTGATCTTGCATCATCGCATTATGCCAGAGATACACTCAACTGGTTGGATGCCCATCATGTACCATACGTCCCTAAAAATGATAATCCTCCGAATGTCCCTCAGGCAAGGCCAATAGAAACTTTTTGGTTCCAATTAGCAGGAAAAGTGTTTGAACATGGTTGGGCGGCCCAGAATGAACAAGAATTGCGACAAAGAATTTATCGAAAAATTAGAGAAGTGGATTTAGAAACCGTCCAAGCCATGATATGACACGTCAGACGAAAACTTGATTGATGATAGAGGACTATTAGCAGCAATCTAACTTATATGTGTTAAAGTCTAAGGTCAATTAGTTATTTTTATTTTATGTTTGCTTAATAAAGGTTTCTTTTGTTTAAATTATATCCTGTTAAACTTTTTACCAAAACTTATGAGACAGATGTTACATCAAATTCAAAGCAAATTTGAAATATGATCCTAAATACAAAATCTCGTAGTCGATCAATAATAATAACATATATGAAATCAGTGCTCTATTTTTTAAGTATTCTTAAAACACGACGGGGTTCCTTGTCGTAATTTACGTATTTCAGCTATTTTCGTAATGGCGAACGAAAACTTCTGCGGCGTTTTTGCGCCATTAGAAGATAATTGCTACGTTCCGCAACGTTTTTGCGTGATTGAACGGCTTCTATCGTTACACTGATCAAATAAATGCGTTTTAAATTTGTCCTCCGCAAAAAATACGCGGAGTGGAATTCAAGCATGCAATGTTTGTCACCGGTTTGATCTATCTTGCTGAATAATGCATACACTTCTTGGAGTGGTGAGTTCAGGAGAAACGAAACCTTTGTTCGAAGTGTTCATCATCATTTATGATTCACCGTGAATTCATTAAATTAATGATATTGAAACATTTTTTCCAGATTTACTACATTTTTTCTCCGTCGCATTTAAATTAGAGTAGATTAAGTTGAAATTAAATGCCGACTTAATTATATGGCTGGCCGATGTCGGCCGCGACCGTGGTAATTGAGTCGATAACTTATTACCAAGTCCATTTTCCGGGCTATATAACCCACAACTTCTTAAAACTTAATTAATTAACAGGCAATTATAAAAACGATAGTTCATATGTTATAAATCTTTATAAAAAAAATATTAATTTGTTATGCTCTCGTTTCAGTTTTCTTATTCTACTGTTTTCATTTGTTGGGAATTCTAAATTTCTTTTCACGTATTTAGAAAGCCTCTACCAAAAAAAAAGTTGTCACGGTTACATAACACTTTACGTTTACTAAAATTATATTACCTATCTTTTCAATTACTAATCCTAATCCAATTTGCGTATAATTATATTTGATTATGTACTACACAAAGTTTCAATTGGCATGCGTAACGCTTTTTTACACCCGATATTCGTATTAGCTGCGCAAGGTCCCGATTTTATTATAATTCTTTAGGCTCGAAAAAAGCAACGCAAATTGGCTACACGACGTAAATCCGCAACTCAAATAGTGTGGCACTCACCCTTTTCTCGGCACGATGATGTTCATTTCGACGGAAAAACGACGCCGCCATCCAAAAATAATGATAGTTCTTGAAATGTAAATGTTTCTTAATTTAACGATAAACTTGTATTTTAAATTTACGCGGAACACAAATGTGCTAATTCACTAATTAACGTTTCTTAGTTTATTTGATCGACGGTAAATTATATTTTAATTTTACGCGACACACAAACGTCCGAATATTCACACATTGCAGAAATATGTGCGTGCGAGCGACGCGTTGACTCACCAGTGACGATAATGACTTCTTTGGTGCAAAAACTACCCGTAACCTAAGTAACGTTATCTTTGCATTCTTGAGGAAATAAATATCGAGTATTTCTGATGTATGCGACCGTAACGATAAAAAATGTTGACGGTTGCTTCAAATTTTTATATATAATTAATATAATGATAATAATAATATATAATTAATATAATGATAATAATAATATATAATTAATATAATTATAATAATAATATATAATTAATATAATTTATATATGATCCAAATAGACCGTTTGCTTAACTGATTTGCTAAAAATGTCAAGAAAAGTTTCCTTAGTTTAGTTCACATAAGTATATAAATATTGGAAAATTTTCCAAATTTTCTACACGTCGATTTAATTCTCTTCAAAAGTTGATGACAAGAACAAATAATTTGGAACAGTTTACTGAAATTGACCTAACTAGTAAAAATCTAACGTTCTTCAAAATGTTGTGTGACAAACATTTAAAATTTGACGAACTTAATTGTCAAAAAATATCAAAATTGTTGATTTGTAAAAAATATCGAGAAAATTTTCCTTAATTTAGTTCACATAATTATAAAAATATTGGAATAATTGCCACAATTTTTAAAAATGATCAAAACATCAAAAATTTTCTACACGTCGATTTAATAAAAAAAATTAAAAATAAATTACGTTGTTCAAAAATGTCACAAATTGTTGATTTGTAAAAAAAATGTCAAGAAAATTTTCGTTAATTTTGTTGAGATAATTATAAAAATATTCGAATAACAGCAAAAATATTTAAAAATGATCAACACATTAAAAACTTTCTACACGTCGTCGATTCAATCAAAATTTGACGACAGGAACAATAAATTTTGAAATGTTTGGTTTAATTTCACTAATTTTACGTAACTTTACTAGGAATCTAACGTTCTTAAAAAATAAAACAAATACTTAAAATTAGACGAACTTAATTGTAAAAAATGGGTTGGGTTGGATTTAATGCATTTACTTACATTGCAGTTTAGGTAGTAAAGGTTTCTTCTTTTACAGATGTATTTATAGAAACTTTATTAGAATCTTTGAATTTCTTTTTTGTTTAATTTAAACTTTTTCTAAAATTATGTGACCACTACTGCCATCAAAATATTCAAAAATGAAACAGAAAGGTATTATCATTGAAATTATCTTTAAACATCATGAAGTTGTCATGTCTACAGAATTTAGTTATTGGTAGAATGTCAATAATAGTAAATCTGATCGTTTTCTTCGTCGTCTTCTTCCTCTTGTACCTCTTGGGACAAACGAGTCGGCAGTTCTGTAGGCAAACTTCTATAAAATCCATGATAGATCGGAGGTATGTGAAGAACTAAATGCAACATGTCTTCATTTTTCTGGTATAGCACAGGTCTTCTTATTGGATATAAACAGTCTCGATGATCAGGTAAGGTGGCGTGTTTCGTACGTTTACCGAATGTTGACATCTAATAGCAACTATCTAATGTTTAGCCAACTAAAATTATGAACCTGTTATCTGAATTGAAATTTTAAGAAGGAGTGTTCCAAAATTATAAATGTGCATATTTCTTTTTTTATGGGGCACAGATTTACATGTTGAAAATGGTAAAGCCTTCAAATCTAATGTTATTATAAAATACAGTTGTTCAGGTGCAAATTTTTTATCATTTTTAAGGGCGTCCCTTGCTTGGGCTGCTTTTGCCAAATGCAAATTTAGGTGTGTTTCCATATTTGTTACTTTCTGCATCATTTTCGCTTTAAATTCAAGTCATCATATATTTTTTTCAAACGCTCCTAAAAATTGTAAATTGAATATAGTTGAATGATAAATCAGAATTCAAGGACTTCTTTTCAGGGTCTTCCTTCCTACTGT
This sequence comes from Geotrupes spiniger, assembly GCA_959613385.1. Classification (NCBI taxonomy): domain Eukaryota; kingdom Metazoa; phylum Arthropoda; class Insecta; order Coleoptera; family Geotrupidae; genus Geotrupes; species Geotrupes spiniger. The sequence goes on along the minus strand of OY390736.1, from coordinate 19,607,538 downwards.
AACCGCTTTGGTAACCAGGAGAACTGATAATATGTTCCAATACACCATGATCGTCAGTTTTATTTATTGGAATGCTTTTTCCTCGTTTATTAACTACTTCTACAATATAATATTTTGCAACAACTCTGTAAAGTTTTCACTTACACAAAATGTTTGTAAAAAGCATACTTTGATGCTGTTAACTTTTAAAAAATATTCATGATATATTCCGTTGGGATTCTTTGATATATTGAGTTTCCTATACTTTATTGTAGTGGATTTAACAGTACTATGAAGAAAAGCATTTTGCTTTAAGAAATGTATATTATTTTATGTTTACATTTCTCTTTACTCGTACATCCACATTTGTTCGCAAATACTTTTTCGGGAATGAATTGACTTATGAATGAATTGTGTTTTTTTTCCTAACATTTTTCTTCACTATTATTTCCTTTTCTGAATCTCGTTACTTGGGTTCTCTTTCTTGTACAGCTATACCCTGTGCTATCAATTCTTCTTAATCTGTAAATTCTTCTGTTCGAGAAGACTGTATATAACATACATAGCATAACCGGTGTAAGTCACTATTTACCTTTAAAGAGATATAAATACACATATATTAATGTAAAAAAAGTCACATTGGTTTTGAACTAGTGCTCAGAATATTTCCAATGAAGATGTTAATGCCAAAGTAAATTAGCGACGTTTATTAAATTATGATTTGAAGTTATAACTAGACACTCTAGAAATGATAATATTTTACTTTTGGATAATCATATCATTGTTACAATGATTAAAAAAAATATCAAAAGAATGTCAAAAAATAAGACTTTACATTCAGAGAATGAACATTTTTAGACTTATAAATCTATATATTTATAAATATTCTGCGATATAATTAACCATGGAAACCAAATGCAACTGAACGATAACGATGCAAGAACGAAGCCACTATAAAAGCCCGGCTGAATAATAACCGAGGCTTATTCTGAATATTATGAAAGTATGTAATGAAAAGGTTCCTGCAAAGCAAATTCATGTCGTTTCAGAATAGCACGAGCATATTTTAAAAGATTATGCAAATGCAATTAACTTTTTCTGTATTTATGCAACCCAATGATGTTCAACATTGAGTATAAACAAATAGTGATACTAATAAAATATCTGACGTAGGATTCGTCGAAATAATCGTTTTCTCAAAATATTGTAACTGTTACACGTTTTATCTTTTTTTTTGATAATGAGGTTGAAATAATCAAATTGAATGCATGCTTATGGTAAATAAATGATAATATCACCAGCTTATCAGATTTCATTACTTTCATAAAAGAACAAAAAGTATTTGTCTTAGTGTTCCTCTCATTTATTGACGCAGTATATTTTATTGAAATTAAATTTTACATCTTTTACTAAAATTAGACGATTTATAACAATATATAAAACGATATACGAAACCTGATTTATAAGAAAAGCATTAATCTAAAGGTGTTCGAAATTCTATCCTTTTGAAAACTCGGTTATCAGACATTGTTTTGACGCTTTTAGATGCATTAGTAATACATTCAGTTGAATCATATTTATATACATAGACATGGTGTGTATATCTATCTCATCTTTCATTTAGTGAATATTTTAGGTTTCATATCTTTATAGCTTATATTTTTATTAACGACTAATGTTTTCGTTAAAATGTATGTCAAAAGCCACCACACTACACTATAATCTCATTAGTAAGTTATTGTTTTATTTGGGTTGTTAATTGGTAACAAAAGGTGATAGTTACGGTTTAGATATGTGAAATACATGTTATTCACACATAATTTATTATTTATTTATAATTTCTAATTATTCTCAAATTATGGATCCTTCGACATTTCATAGAGAAACGAAGCATGGTTCCGTACAAACTTGACATATACCAGAGGAAAGAGAAGTGCTTGAATGAGAGTGATGGAGAGAATAACCCATCAGTTTTCAAAAGTAATGCTGAATAGGATGAATTTGGAAGAAAGTAATGACGAATCAGAAAATGAGACTAGTGCAGAAGAATCAGAAAATGGGACTAGTGGAGAAGAATCAAAAAATGAGACGCGTGAAGAAGAATCAGAAAATGGGACGAATGAAAAGGAAGGGTGCAAATATTCATAGGCGAAAGTCTTCCAGACTCACGAACAACCAACTAAGGAAGGATGACACCAGATATGAAAGTGTTAGGAACATGCCAGTTTTCTACAATGATTACGGTTGCATCTTCTTCTAATCGCATCCCACTCTTTAGAATACTCGCTATGATACTTCTCCATTTAACCAGATATTTAATCATTTCAATTGTGTAACCCACCCCGTGTTACGTACGTCTGTTGCCCATTTTCCAAAGATCTTTCAATCGTCTCGTTTTAGTCTCCATTACTAAAATAAAAGATATCCATATTTACATTTTCAAATTCATAACTTTCATGTTTCAGGTTTCAAGTATTCTCGTTGTGTCGCATTTTCTTAGTATTTCTATTGGTCGTCATTCACAACACCCGTTCATAGCCACGTGAATTGCTTTATTTTACCTTATACCAAAATGGTACCAATGCTAAACAAAAAGTAAAGGGAACCTCAAAAAATGACGACTTGGCGCTTACACTGACCAAGGAAGAAGAACTATAATTTAAAAAAGCATATAAGAAGGAAACATACATTTCATAGCATGGAGTGGAATCAATAAACCAACGTGAAAAGTAGGCAAAAAATATTACTATATCTATCGACAACGCAACTGTGACAAATAAATTTTGGGAAATCATTACCGAAGAGACAGATTATGGAATTAGGAAATAACATAGTGGAGAAGAATAAAGAAATGGACCAATTTACCAATAGTAGGGATCGTCTAAACTTAAAATCAACGATGTTATTGACCAAACACATGGAAAGGACGTACGAGATGTGAGAGCATACAAAGGTCTTGGTGATCAAAATCGACCACTAGCTACTGAAAGAAAAATCAATCTATGCGCTTTAGCAATGTGTGGGAATGAAGAGAACACAGAACCACCACAGCAATATTTAAGAAAAAGTAAAGAAAAGTTGATGAAACTACATTATGAAGCATCGAGAGAACTACTGTGTAATAACAGAAAATAATATTTTAAATTAAAGAAGGTAATCAAACCTATATACATTAGCAATAGCATCTGTGTAAAATATACATCATGGAGTTATGTTTTATATTAGAGATTAAGTCTGGGCGGGATACTGAGCCCACATATTTACAATACTTACGGACGATGTGACACAGTAAGTTGTATAGAACATTAAAGTTTTATATGTAGATAAATTAGATATGTAGTAATAATAGACGACTCTTGGGAGTGCACTTTGCAAATGGTAATTTTCTACTGAATGATATAAAGCAATGAAATACAGAATTTAAAAATATAAATATGGAAAGTAGCAAAAACCTTAAGAACGGGACTGCAGGGATTATAAAATCATCAAGTCAAATCCGTTAAATATACATTAGTGCAATTTCATAATATGAAAGATGGAATTAAAACTATTTTCATAATATGCCGTGTCCTTTATTAAAAATTAAAAAAATCCCTCTCACGTCCTTTTTCGTCTTCATTTGATATACACAGTAAAAAAAAGTCTTATTTCCATCATAAGATTTTCGGCATTACACTGCATTTCCATCCCAGTATAAAGTTTTTTTTTTTGTATTAAGCATCGTTCTAGTATCAAACATAGTAATAAAAATGGTAATATTCCTTGGGTATTTTCGTAAGTTTTTCGATAATGTGATTTTAGATCAGACTATTGAACATAGTAGTTTATCTATGCAACAAAATCCAAACAAGATACTCAATTTCAATAGAACAGAAATTGAATAATTTTCTAGAACTAGAATTTGTTTATTTTAGGTTTGTCAAGATTACATTTGTTTTGGGCACATTACCGCTAACATAAGTAGCGATCGATGGGAAGAAATAACATTTTTTTTTAATTTCTCAACAGATGCTTAATAGATTCTCTGAACTGACATTCCCTGACGATAAAAATATCAAGAAGGAAAGTAAAGGAATTTTTGAGGAAAAATAAACAATTATTGACAATATTTGTATAACAGCTACAAAATGGTTTGACAACAGATCGGTCCATGTAGCAAGCGCATTATCTAGTGCTTATCCACTAACTAATGTGAAAAGATGGGCTAGGAATTCAAAGGCTTCTATTGAAGTAGTGGTGTTATTATAAGTTTAATAAGTTTATGAGAAGTGTGACCTGCTAATTGCTCTAAATCAAAAAACGAATACCAATTTCATTTTCCATTTTATTGATCGAGTAATAGTAAATTGTTGATAAACTGATCTTTAGGAATAGAGGCGTCAAATGGATCCTTTGTAATTTCGCACCCAGATAACAAAATCCTTATGTGAAGAAGGAAAACCAAGGAACACTAAGAAAAGAAGACCTTAATCGTCATCTCTTCAAGAATTATAGGAGGAAAAGAATAAAATGGCCTAACCAGCTGCTCTTCCTTCTAAAAATGTGAGATTATATCATTGGCCAATTATCCAAGAAAATTGACAACATAAAAAAACAGGTTGTAAAGGGCAAACAAATTTAATGTATGACATATGTAATGTAAATGTATACCTAAACAAAAATAATAATTGGTTACAAGAATTTCATATGAATTAGGAATAACTGAATGAAATAAATGAAGATGTTTAAATGACAAGCTCGCCATCGGTTTTAATTTACGTGCTTCGTCGCCTGGTACAAACAATGTTTCTCCAAGAACTTTAAATGATTTTTAATTATTTCCAGAATGTGATTATTTCGACGAAGACCCAAGATTTTGTACCAACGTCCCATACTCAAAGTTCGAAATCATTACATTGCGTGAACATGGCAAGATATTTTACAGTTTACGTAGATATCCTATAAAATATATTCCTATTATTTCATAATATTTTAATGCGATGCGCTACATGTATTTGCGCTGCAGGAGCATTTCCATTACAAACCATTATAATATTCAGAACAAGCCTTGAATAGTATCCAGTCGTGCTTTTATAGCGGCTTCGTTCTTTCATCTTTTTCATTCCACTGTGCTTTCTGCTGTTAATTATGTCGTACAATATTTATTTTCGCTGCCGTTGTTTCATATTTATAAATCCGAAAATGTATATTTTTGAATATAAGATTTTATTTTTCACTCGTTATTGATTAGTAGACTGAAAAAAGTAATTAATGTGGTAGAGGCAGAGCGAGTGTTACACACACCTATTTAATGTTTCCGCCCAACACATACGATGTGTAATACGAAGAAGACATAAATGAAATGACCTACAGTCATGACAAACGACACCTCATTGAGAGTGGCATGTGACCTACCAACGAGTCACATGGCACGCCAACGCGTTAGTATATTGGTTATAGTAAATAATATATAAATAAATGCATATAAATAATAACTTAATAGATGCTAATCTTGCATAAAAATAAGTTGGAGCTACAAAAAAGACGGTGTGGATTATTGGGCCATTGTTTCTCTCTTATTATGAGAGATACAAAAATCAAGCAAAAACTTGCAACTAATTTTGGTTTTGATAATGTAAAAATCCTGAACATAAAAAGTAAATATAAAAATTGACTTATAAATGAAATGATACAAATTCATACACACAGGCCAAACATAAACTACAAAAATCTGCAGTGGTCCGCACTGAACTTTCTTATACTTAGTTATACAACATTTTTCAAAAAAACTTTTCTAATGAAAGTTGTTTAATTTCAATATCTTTAACTTATATAAAAACTTTTTTTTGATAACTCGTACCGTTTTCGAGATATGGAAAACGGTGATAAGAGTAAACGGTCACTTCCGGTTGAGGTATTGCTTCCAAAATAGGTCGTTTTCTTTCCTGCTATATACAAATCTTAAGTTTAAAATGTCATAGCTCTAGTCGTTTAGACACTCAAGCGCGTATAGACACACAGACGTCATTCCAAAAATAGAATCAGAATCGATTCAGGTGACCTTAAAACGTGTTTATCCGTGAAAATCTCGACTTCGAAAATTTTCATGATTCCTATACTTACTTATACATAAAGTATAAGGAAGTAAAAAGGAAACAAGTCACGGCAATACATAATTACGCAAGATAGCTGAGGTTAAAATAGTCATTAATATAATATGGTTCAAGCAAACCCTTTGTCCCAGTTGGATAGGTTTTCGCGAATTTGATAATGGTTGGCATACCACTCCATATTTTCATGCAGGAATAAAATGCACCTTTTGCGTACATATCCAGTGTGTGAATTAGAAGTGCATAGTCCGCTCCTTGTCTTGTATTATGCAAATTAGCAATCTTGTTAGAGTTAAACTTTTCGTCTCCAAAGGAATTTAACATTATATATGAATCTTTAGTTTCATATTATACATGACTCCGATGGCCTGCTTTTGGATTGAGAACACCCTCTGAACTATTTCGCCAGAAAATTAGTCCATATCTCAGGTGAGACTAAATGTTACCGTGGCAAAATAGTTGGATAGATTTTCATTAATGTTTCTTGATGAGTCCGTAAAGTGTTCTATTGAGTTTTACGCAAATGTAATTTATGTGTTCGACAAACCGTAGGTTTCATAGAGGAACACCCCAATTAATTTGCAACTTGTTGTAAAATGCAATTTTAGATCATTCAAATGCTTTTGGCATAGGGAACTATTGGTTAACTTTAAATATTGTACATTCGGCTTTTTCTTTGAATACTTTGAATACAGAATAATTTCTTGCGTAATGCCACTGATCACCTCCGCCGCATCCGAGTACTAGACCTCCCACATCAGTTCGCACAGAGTGCCTCTATCATAGATGTATGACCAAAACCATTCCAATGCAACTACTGTAATTCCGCATTGGTATAGCTTAGACAGAAGAATGGCGAAATCTCTGCAATCCAAGGCCTTCGACAAGTCAAATAGCACTCCACATACTGTCTTGCTTGCTTGTCTGGTTTTATCTTCAGGTCAAGTCGCACAAATTCTCATTATTGGAGTTTTTTCAGCTTTTCTGTGCACAGCCAATTTATTTGCATTTAGTGCCGAGCGCAACATCTCTGGTTCATTTTGTGGGATTAATCGACTAGACGATGTAGACGAAGTACGAAGTACGAAGTACAAATGACTGTTAAATTGTATGCATAATTTATTTAATAAGATTAGAACTGAGAATAATTAAATAACACAAGAAAAAATATTCCATATATTTAATTTAAGAAATAATTGTACTTTACTTTCAAGAGGGAGTTATTTAACACAGTAGACAACAGCACGAAATGACAAAATTAGAAAGGGTAAACAAATGGCTAAGAGAACGTTTTGATGTATAAATTTGAATGTAAAAATCAGAATACTCAGCCCTTTAGAAGTTGTCCATATGCATCCAAATAATCTACAGGAAAGTCAACTAGATCCAGAGCGAATAAAACCACGGGCCAGCTTAATTTGATTATATAAAAATGAGCACGCCAGGCTAATATTGTCGGTGTTGGTGTATTTAAAAAAGACTCAAACCAATTAAACGTTTAATTTATTTTATTATGAACAATTAGATTCACGTATTTCACGCTAATATGCTCGGCGTTCGATGATTAAAGAATGGCCGTTTAATTTATTTATAGAGAATTCAGACCAACTATGAATGGAATTTATTTTATATATTATAAAACATCTAATTCATGTTAATCCTGTCGGTATTGGATAATTAAGAATTACCGTTGAATTTGTTCATAGAGAATTCTAATTAGTCTTATGATAGTGAATTCATTTTATTACAAACAATTAAAATAAGGATTCTATCTTAATCTTGTCGGTATTGGAAATTCCGAAATTGAATTAAAAATTAATTTATAGAAAGTTCAAGTTAATCAAATGACCTGAGAAGTGTGCTATAAACAAGTAAGACTTATATTTAAGACAAATAATTAAAGGTGTGAATTGGGCAAGATAATTAACTAAATAACTAGTGATTGCATTTAACCCAGCAATGTAAGATTAAAAATAAGATTCGGTAGCAATTTATGACAAAAACTTGAATACAAGCAATATGAATTACACACAAAAGTTACCAACCAACTGAAGTTCATTCGCACTCGTCGATAATTCGAACTAAGGCGACGACCAGTTTACGGTACATCCAGATATGTCATTTATTAACAAACATATTACTGTATAATACATTCGTAAAAATAAATGTATAAAATTACCATACTAGTATTATTTAATATGTCCGACGAAAATCTGTTTCTGCATAAAATATTTTTATTGTGTAAACAATTACTTCGTAAGAACCTCTACGATGGAGTAAGACATTAATTTAAAACTTTAAGGCACCAGACCACGGTGCGTGCGCCGTACGAAGGTGTATCTTTCATAATTATTTTCAAGCGAATGATGAATGCAATTCATTTCATCAATGTTTATTGTCAATATATGCATATAGAAGACTATATACAATTTTTTATACTTGAATCTAAAGTATAGTTTGCGGTGTACGCCGCTCCTAAGAGGAGACTGCGCGCGCGGTGGTTGACAGCGATTAAGCCATACGGCTCATCTAAAAAATAAAATAAAAATATATTTAGAAACTAAACATATGTGTCTGTAGCATCACGTAGGGGAATTTTGATATCTAGAAGGAAAAAAAATGGCGGACCAGCGAATTTTATTTTCGATTTTTATGAAAAATTTTCATCGTTCATATGAAAAAAAAAATAGAAGGAGACCTATTATAAAAAACCCCTACGTGGTGCCATAGAGACTACATTTTCGAACACTTTAAGACTTGGTGCATGCAAATCGGATGTACAGTTTTTCTAATATGCTGTCAACCAGGTTGAAAAAGTACGTTTCGAGAAAAACGCGTTCAAAGTTTTGCTGAAGCATAATTCAAGATACAAACTAACTATTTTCTTGGTCTATTTTTTCTTGTTGCTTACGTTTAGTCAGCTATTCCTGGACCATACAACAGCTCCTCAGCGTCCAGAGAATCATTATTTTTTCCATGTTTTGCACGAAGACGACCCTCATGCGTGCTTGTTTCGGCTTCGTGCTCGGCTTCGCATATTCGTTTCTCGTCGATGTTTTGACAATATTGGTAGAGTGCGTATGTCTAATATCTCCAATACATTTCTGAGGCCAATGTGACCATTGTTAAAAAGTATTGATGCAATATTAGCGGCAGTTTCGTGACGGCTTAGGTAAAACTGGGAATTCAGCGCTTAATATCGGGCCGCAATTGTATTGAAATAGATAACGTCTTGTACGTGACAGTACAAGTGTTTTTGGGTTTCTAATTTGGAAAAATGAGTAATAAATGTAAACAATCGAACCGACCGTTAGCTGGCGCATCTGTCGAACAATCTGTACCTGGACAGCCGTGAATTTGAAACTAATTTCGTATGCAAAATATTCTGAGGATCGAAACGAAATAATTGTAGCGAATATTTTGCACTGGATTACGCATATCTAAACTAACTTAATTAATTGCTAATATATACATATGTGGGACCGAACAAATCGAATGATATTATATATACGAATCGTACGACTGCCGCTCGGCGCGGTCGTACGCTAGCAACGGTTCACATAAAATGCTGTATCTCCACCAATTTGAAGAATTTCTCTAAAATATTCGATGAAAGCATTCTTGACAAATGCATCTTTCAGACAATGAAGAAAAAAAAACAAGAAAAATTTTTTTTTTCACCGTGGTCTAGTGCCTTAAGAAAAATTAGTAGAAATAGGTTAGGTAAACCCAGTGTAAGATATGATGACATCATACGACATTTAGCGAAAACACACCTACACAAAATCACCAAGAACTACAATAATTTCGCGAATTTCGAATACATATTGTTGTAACTCAGTTGAACTGAAAAAATTCAATTCAAGCATTTCACCACACGAACCCCCTAGTAGCATAGAACTATTTAAGAAACTTTCAAGAACGTTAAGTTGTATTAGTAAAAGTTTGTATTTCGGTCTAAAATTTTCAATTCTTTTATTTAATAATAATGCAAATAGCGTGATTTGAGTACTTTACGTACTTTAAAATATTTCACATGCTTGATATACAAATATTTGCTACGCCAACAGCCAAAAAACTGTAAATCCGGTTATTTCTTTTTATTGCAGTCGTTTATTATATGCATTACAAAATAACATGACACATTACAAAATTACAAGACAGCGTGTCATGTAAATTGCTATGCCACTATAAATCACCCAGAACACCAAAACACAACTCAGCATGCATATTTGCGAAAATTGCAGTTCATCAAGGCGGACTCGGCAAGTGTCGCATTCCTACAATTCTTACGCTTTGTGCGCGCTGTTATTTATGCGGACACAAATATGGCCGCAGTTGCGCCAAAATTGAGCTTTAATCAGACCGCGGCGTCGCATCGCAGTCGTTGGGAGACGGTGGATATATTTTTTTACTACTCCGGTAGTGTATATGTACGATTCCCCTCATCGTGCCAGGTGTCCGACGAGAAGAATACTTGAAAATTTTAAGTCGCTTGCAGTATGAATAATGCGTACATTCGATGTGTAAAATCGTGCTTCGGTTTTATTAATAACTGCTTGTTGAATAAAATATTACATTTGTCTAGACGGATTACTAGTATTGAGTGGCGAAGTCGTTTCTTCGTGTGATTATCTGTTTAGTGAAATTTGGATATGGAAAGTCGTTAATATATTTTGCATGAAATAAATTAAATATACTCAGTGACATATAAACTGCACCACCTAGAAGGGGTGGGAATTTTTGGACCAAATTTGGCAGGACTAGTGGACTAGTCCAGGGAAATAGTTGATTAAAATTTGAAACCCAATCATCAAGTAGTCATGGGATTTTTGACGTTTGTGTCATTTTTTAGAGGTGGTGATAGTCAAGCAATTATTAAGTCATTTTTTGAATTTGTTCCACTTTTTCGGATCCCGTTCTTTAGTTTAAAGTGTTTCAAGTGTTTAACGATGCCTAGAGGAAGGAGACCTCAAGTTTACCAGCAGTTGAGTGACTTTGACCGAGGGCGGATTGTTGGTTTACGACAAGCAGGTTTTTCGTTTAGAGAAATCGGCAACCGTTTGGGATGGCACCACTCAACAATAATGCGTGGTTATCAAGTGTGGTCTGAACATGGGGTTGAACGTCGGAGAAGACGCACTGGGGCTCAAAAACGAACCAATGAACGTCAAGATCGCCGCTTAAGACTAATGTCCTTGATAGACCGATTCTCTACAACTAGATCAATAGCTGATCAATGGTTAGGTGAACAAGGTCGTCCGATAGACCTGCGAACAGTTTATCGTCGAATAAGAACCTTTGGCTTGCTGCCTTACCGCCCACATCTTGTGCTACCCCTCACCGCTCAACATCGCCAGGAACGTCTGGCCTGGTGCACGGAAAGACTTCAATGGAACTAGGAGTGGCATCGAGTTGTCTTTAGTGACGAATCGCGATTTTTTTTAGGAATGCATGATGGTCGGATGACTGTTAGACGAAGACGTGAAGAAAGGCACAATCCTGATTTTTCGATTGCGAGGCATGTTCACCGAACTGTGGGGTTGATGGTGCGGGGTGCTATTGCTTACGGCAGTAGGTTACCCTTGCTCTTCATTATCAGTATGACCGCCCGACGCTACATTGACGAAGTGGTAGAACCACATGTTCTTCCATATCTTCGAAGGCTGGAAGACCCACTTTTCCAGCAAGATAAATCACGACCTTACGTAGCAAGGGTTTCTCTTGACTTCTTTGAAGAGGCCAATGTTAATCTTTTGCCTTGGCCGCCAAGATCTCCCGATTTGTCGCCCATTGAGCACGTGTGGGACATGATGAGTAGAAGATTGAGGAATCTATCGAACCCACCGTTGACAGTAGAAGCTCTACGGCATGAAGTACAGGCTGCTTGGGATGCCATACCCCAAGAAGACATTGATCACCTGCTGGAATCAATGCCAAGGCGGGTCAATGAGTGTATCAGAAATAGGGGCGGACTAACACATTATTAAAGAAAAATCAAAAAGATGAAGTGTTTTCTTTATCAAATTTTAATTAATTGTTACCTTAGACTAGTCCAATGTTTCTGCCAAATTTGGTCCAAAAATTGCCACCCCTTCTAGGTGGTGCAGTTTATATGTCACTGAGTATATATCATTTTACGTTGGAGGAACCCATAAATGGATGTTGATTTTAAACTTCTATCGGTACCGTAACGCAAAATTACACACGTGGTGAAGTCGTCTTCATAGATTTAAAATAAATCGCACAATTATCTATTGAATGCGAATAGGATAAGACTCAATTCAAAACTAAAAACGATGCTTACTAAAATAACATAAATACTAAATAAAAACATGTAAAACATAACAATGCAATCTTTCTGAAGACTTGAGACTATTCAGCAATAAAACTGGATTAAGTAACATAAAACGGATCGATAGATAAATTGATGCAACAAATTTAAAAAAATGTGGGCACTATAAAGATTTAGTCGATTCATTTTCTCTATTATTTCCATCATTGCGTCCCTTTCACTTTTCACATGTGACGATCTCTTTCTGTTTCTCCCTGTCTCTCTTTATTTAATTAACGAGTCGGCCGTCGTGAACAAAGGCCGTAAAATTCGTACACGCTGAGTAATTCATTACATGTGTCGAGTAGACGTTCTAATTTTAAGGTAGAGCGTTCTCCGCTCCCTTCTGTGCCAAATATATCCCTTGAAAGCTCCAATTCGCAGCTCGGAAAAATGGGACAGCAATTTATGCATAAAAAATACTGCCTGGGGAAGCGCAATGCTGAAAGAAACGCCAGTTTCGTTCGTCCAATCTAATTACGTCATGATTTACATACTAGGCGACAAGTGCACATGTAGAATGTAGCGAAGAGGTTTGTAGGAGAAGTGGTAATTACTCCGCGAGAGGGTCTTGTCTTCGGGGAATAATTAAGGGACACCGGATCGTACGTGTTGGCTACTAACAACTTACCGGGTCCAATATTAAACTTACATATGCTGTAGTTTATGGGCGAAAATTTTAGGAGGTTTAGCGCCCGATTTATAACTACGCCACCTGTTATTGAAGTCAATATTCAAGTCAGTGTTATAAATTATTATAAAATGATTTAAGAATTAAAATTATAATTAATTAAGAAATTCGTGTATGCAAGTAGAAGTTATTGATTATACAAAGACAATATCACTCTCATCTAAACTACAATACAATTACAATGAACATAGTTAAAGCACAGGAGTTGTATTTAAAAGTGACAAATAATTTATCAAACAATGATTTTCAAAATTGGTGTAATTTGGCAGACGTGTGAGAAAAATTATGGAACATGCTCCAATCGATGAAATCATGTCAAGCATAGAGTGTTCTATTAAAATTACTTAATAAGAACTTCTAAATATATCTAAAAATTTGGAACGTGTGGTTTATCAGTGAATTCAAAATAATTAAAGGTTTATGAATTAACGATTGTTTTTATTTGAAAGGAGATAAAGGAACCAGTTTGTAATTTTTGACAAATTAGAATATATTAACAGATCCGTATAAATTATTATATGAGAATCCATGATCCATTGTCCAAGAAAAGTCACTCAGTATTAAGTTACTAGCTCCTAACCCACTTGTGCCCAAATTGTATTGTTTACCTAAAATTAACAAACATTGTAATTTAATGAGGCCTATCATTTACAAATATTTTATTTCTAAATTCTAAATCTGATGTAGTCCGCGCTGAACTTTCTTATAATTACTTATACTCAATTTTTCGAAACAACTTTATAATAAAATTTGCTTCGAATTTCAATGTTTATCTTTTATATGAACAATTTTTTCGATAACTCGTACTCTTGAGTATACATATAAAGCATAAGAATGTTAAAAGGGGAAACTAAATTGAGAAGTATATTATGAAGGTAACCAATCAAAATTACAGTTCTTGCAAAGGTACAGAAGCTAAAAATATAGTATCGGGAAATCTAGTTTACTGTCTACTGTCAATTTGAACAACAAATTCTGGACTGTGAATGGGTGGTGAATACTGCTGAGTATTTGCGAAATAAATCCTCTGGATTGCAAAAACTCCGTGATGAAATTTGGAACCAGAGAAAGCTTGATGTTAATATATCAGAATATTTTGTAGCACATATGAAAAAGGTTACAAATGGGATATAAAGGCAGAAAAACGTAGTTTAATAGGTTATGGTGAAAACATAAAAGGTTATTCGTTCCAAAACCGAAAATAGTAACTACAAGATGTACAAGGCCTGTTCAACAAATACGCAGATTGTTTGAATTGCGCGGGTCCAGTTGGTTTCAGGGAAATACGATTGGTGTCGCCATCTTCGTACAGATCAGCAGATTATGAGGCAGTTTGTTGATTGCAAATAGCATTACTGTTTGATTAGCTACCCAGTTGTTTGTTAAGTGTATTTTCTCATTTGTCGGATTTTAAAATGAATGATTTGAACGAGCAAAGAGTTGCTGTGAAATTTTGTGTTAACTCGGTAAATCAGGAAGTGAAACTTTTGACATGGTCAAGACGGCTTACGTCGACGTTGCTATGAAGCGTGCGACATTTTAAGTGGCATGGACGTTTTAAAGATTATAAGCGTCTTGGACGTCTTTCCACGTCAACTGACGACTCACACGTCGACAAAATCAACACCCTGGTTCCAGAAAATCGAAGTCTGACCATCAGAGAGCTTGCTGAAGGGTATGGGATATCAGTTGGATCATGTAACGAGATTTTGATCGAAAAATTGAAGATGCACCGCGTTGCTGCGATATTTGTTCCACGCCTGTTTTTGAATTTTGGGTGTACGGTTATGACGTCGAAACAAAGGTTCAATCGTCCGAGTGGGTGGGTGAAACAGCTCCCAGACCAAAAAAGCCCGTCAAGTTCGTTCAAATGTGAAGATGCTGTTGACAGTTTTCTTTGATGCCCAGGGCGTAGTCCACCACGAGTACCTCCGACGAGGCTCCACAGTAAACCTGATTTACTACATTGAAGTTCTCAAAGTCTGCGGACGCTATCCGGCGGAAAAGGCCAAAAATGTAGAAGAGTCGTGACTGGTTCTTTCATCACGACAACGCTCGCCCATTCAGCCATCAGAACTCGTGAGTTTTTGACCAAACACTCGATCACTGTTTTTCCCCACCCACCCTACTGATCTGACCTCGCTCCTGCTGAGTTCTTCTTGTTCCCCAAACTTAAAAGACCATTGAAAGGAAGAAGATTTGAGATGATTCCCGACATTCAGGCACATACGACGAAGGAGTGAAAACGTTGGTATGAGTGTGTGCATCGGGGAGGTGAGTACTTTGAAGAGGACCCGGGAATGTAACTTCTAAATAAAGTACATTTTGTTTTATGACGTCAGTCTACGTATTTTTTGAACAGGCCAGGTAATTATAATTGAAAGTTAAAAAATATCAGAATCAGTGGCATACAATGATACAAGTAACAACGGGAGGAGGGAGAGCAAGTAGTATCAAATCACAATTTAAATGGAAGAGGTGTAGAAAGAATTAAAGAAGATTAATGAATATGTTTAAAGCGAAATAGCGTTTTAATGAACGGTTTATCGGAATATTCAAATGCGTATGTTTGGCGAAACAAGTAAAATCGTGATATTGTTGTGAGTCGATGAATCATACCTTTACCGAAGACAAATGACTCTTAAGGTAAATCGGGGTCAATTTTGATGAATTTTCAGTTAATTTTAATTCGGAAGAAGAAATATTGCCTGTAAAAATAAAAAAGTCAGGAAAAATATAAAAATGTTACTTATCTTTGCCCATGACGCAGTAATCTAGAAAACAATCCGATTTCTATGTTCAAATAAATTCGTAGATGAAAAGTTGTTGGGTTGTGCAACATTAACCTAACCCAAGCAAACCCAGTGTTACGTACATATTTGCAGCAACGGCATTACCGGCCGTTCTTTGGCAACATTTTGAGTTGTTCCACAGGCAACTGTTGTGTCAACATGATAGATGATAGATCGCTGGACGTCCCACTTGGGATTGTGGCCCAGCCTACTGTCGTAGAGTTCATAGAGTTCAGCCACCTTTGTCCAGAAATTGCTCTCTTTCTGCCGAACAAGTCGTAAGACGTGTTAACGACAGACATTTGGTCGGGGTGTATTTAGCGAAGCATTTTTGTAGAGGCTTTCAAGCCTACATTTGTGAATTTCGCTCCATTTTGTGGTATTTGACTCTTCGGTTGTGGAAACGGACATGTTTGCTCTAAGTCGAAGAAAGCAGGCAAATACGCTACTTTTATTCTTTCGCAAACTGCGGAGATTTATGTGTTCTTTTCTTACAATAATATTGTTGCTAATATAAGCATTTCATTCCCTTTACGGTGGAATTTTAGTCCCGCATTGTTATCTCGTGGATTAAAATCTGTTTCTAACGTTTTATTGGACTCCTTGCCGAAGTCTATTTGTAACGTGTGAGCAACGGAATTGTGATTCAGGGAGGGCTTTGGAAGTTTTCGCGTATGTCTTAGATTAATTTTGAGTAATAGAACTACTCGCCGTTACTAACAGGTGTACCAACCCTTTTCCCGGTAACTTAAATTTAGATGAAATCAAACTGCAGGCAAAGCTGGAAAAACTGAGGTTATGTTGGCAATAAAATTTTAAATAATACATTTTAATCATGACAACCAACAGTAATTATCAAATAAGATGAGTTATATGGCCACTACCGACATCACAATGTAACTCTTCCTTTAACGTCGTGCAACATATTCACAAATGGTGTTAAAATTTCATTAAAAACTGTTTTACAATACTTCAAGAAGTGACAGTTTAAATGAACTATTTTATTGGATTAAAATTACACATTCCTGGTATGTCTATCTCCCTCTTCCAGGGCCAACTCTAAAACATAATTCCGTTGCTCTCACGTTAGAATCCCGTTTATTTTGTGGATGCGATGTCCGGTCGATTTACCACGCATCACGAATGTTCAAGAAACCCCTGATGTCACCACGAGATCATCAAGCGAGGTTGAATTCTAGATCAATCAGCTGATCCAATTTCATCTAAACGAGGTGAGTTTATTTTAATTTTATTTTTATTTTTGAGTGTAACATTACCTTCATTTGGACCGGACCCGGATGTCCGTAGTGCGATATCAACAATTTTATTTTTATGTGTTTACATTTCACTTTGGTGAAGAACTAGTCGTGCCCAACGTAAACTTTACGATATATGTATATTTTTTAAGAAATTTGGGTAAATTATTTACGGCTACAACGCGCATTATTTATTACATCTCCTTCCTAAACGACGCACGCTGGTCTATCTGGTTGAGGGCTCTATACATTTCATATCGGCGCCTTAAACTTATTGTAGTTTAAACACTGCATTTACCCAACCGTATTTTCCATGAAGGAAATATCTTGGACAGCCCGACCTTCTGTTGCCTGTGCCCCTTCAAACCTTGTATTTTTATAAACCCCAAACCAAGTGAATACGGGTGGAGGTAATAGCGGGCCAGCCCAAACCAAATCCAGCGTTAACTGCATTAAACCCAATTTTAGTTTAATTTTGCCTTTAAAACCAACCCAAGGGAGAATTCGAAAATTTAAGGTTATTATTAAACTCGGAGTCATAAAAAAACACAAAATCATACACAAATTCTATTATAAACCCAATTAGGTAGATAAGTGGGTTGCAATGTTCTGCGAAGGAGGGATTGAAAATAAAAATCTCAATCGACTAGGGCGTCAGGTTGGGCTGGGTTGGGGTTGGTTTGGTTGATTTGAGTATTGGATCTTGAAAAAATCTTTATCGAGTACGTTGTAGGGTTGCGTTGGGTTGGGTTGGGTATATAACTTCAGACCAGTTTCTAAACCCAATCCCGATCAAATTTATTCAAAATTTCACATAGTTGTCTTCAAAACTCACAATAACAACAACCCGTTGAACTAAAAATTACAAAACACGCATATCTATTAAAATCTTGAGGCCGAACATTTTCATGAATCCTATACTTCCTTATACTTTAAGTATAAAAAAGAAAAATTAAGAATTTACAGACTATATTTGAAAGTTTTTCGAGAAAAATTCATAGTTATCATAAATAAAATTAAATATTTGGATTTAGTCAGTGATGACTTCCTCTTTTTAAGTTTTAGCTTTGTTTCCGAATAACTCCTGTATTTGAGATCATAGATTATTCCAGACGTGTATAAATTACCAAACGATCGAATAAGTGATTGATCGATTGCATTGTTTTATTGACGTAGAAGATTCATTGGGATGCGTCCGATATTGAAACAATTGAAATCAACTGGCAGTGTATCACTTTATTTACATTTAAACATAAACTCCTTGAATATATAAACATACGTCGATGAACTTCAATAAAATTCAGGGTCAAGGTATAAATAAGAAGTAGATAAACCTATTCTCTTACGTGTAATTGGTACGTAACATTTTTCAATTTGCAATTGAATGTGGAATAAATACAATAATAAAAAATGAAACTAAAATGACAAAAATATTTTTCTATGGAACTCCGTCAATTATGCCCACATACACATATTGAATAACTCGCGTTGCTTGATAACGTTTTTTTTGTCCACCAACCGAACGAACTTCCGATGAATGGTTGCCATTCACAAATAGAAAATCCCTCAAGCAGCATTAGCGAAACTCGGATGAGTGCTTTATTTTCAGTTATTTGTAAAGCCTGATGAAACAGGATCTCATTAGCGAGATGGGAAATTTGGATTCAGTCGTGCTGAAAAGTATGGTGTCATTAAACGGGAATATTGAAAACTCAAGTCAACCGAGAAATTTTCATGGCGATGTGTTTGAATTTACGTTCGTCACGGCAAAATTGTCTGTCGTTATTACCTGTGTTTTAACTGCACGAAAATTAAATTACATGTGTCATTTTATATTGCGGGGAATAATTACTATTGACAGTTTTATATTTGTATTTCAAGTCTATAGGAACTTTCAGGAAATACGTGCGACGCAAAGAAATCCTGAAACTTTTTTTTTTGCATGATAACAGAAGCATTATTCTAGAATGCCTGAAAGATTACCACGCCGCATTCTGGTTAGTCCTCATTCTTATTCTAATATTCTCGCTTCGAAATAATACTGCCTTTTGTTGCAATATGTAATATATTGTTATCAGCGGGTTGACTGAACACAATTGTAAATTATTCGTACTTTTGTTAAGCTTTAAATATTCTCTTTTATTTCTCATATATCTTGTTCCGAATGACTAGGTTCCCTCCTACGTTTGCACGCGATTAAACTGGAGGACATATTTATTGTTTTGATTTATACAGTAGCAAGCAGAAACGTGATATATATTTATGGATGTTAAATATTAGGTATATGAAACATTAAAGTGGGCACAATATACAATCTTATTATATTTCATTTTGTCGAATTCTAGAAGTGTAAAGTGTAAGCAAATCTAGTATTGTATGCAACAGAAATGAGACCAGGCCGATTTACGATCTAAAACGTAATACATTGTAGAAACACTATTAAAATCAGCTAAGAAATACAATTTGTGGATTAAATTTGATCCTTGATTTTGATACAACTTAAACAAACAGATGATATAAAACTAGTCTGAAAAATCAACGGCGATGGTTAAGCATTTATTTTATAATAATGTCTCGTCATTCTATTTAATGATCGAGAACTAGTTATTTACACAAAAAAGTCAATGCCATACGTTCAAAGCATTTGGTGCCATCAGTAAACTTAAAAGGCTTACAAAATCAAATATCCACTCAAATTATTAAAATTAAATTACATAAGCTAGAAATAAAGGAAAAAATAAATTCAACGATCAACGTATTTCTTCACATTCTTCTAATTAAAATATGTAAGACTTGAAAAAACTGCTGGTGTCAAATCAACGGTGGATTACAAAGGTGTTCTGGAGTAAAAACTCGATTCCACTATTTAAAACATGAATAATAAAAGCTGCATGTACAAAATTATATGGAAAACTCGCTGTGGTTCAGACCAAAGCCAAATTCGTGAAAATTGTACAGTGGATTGCAATAAGATTAAAATAGTTTGTAATTAATTAAACCATTTTTGAGCAAAATAAAACGCATTGCAATTAGGTTGTATCAAAGCATTTTTTGGCATTGCAAAATGTTTTACCGGAAAAGCTATTACAACAAAAAACGGGATTTTTTTTCGTAAATCAAATTTAGGCTCACAAGTATTTTGAAACTCATTTAATTTAATAAAAACTCACTTAATTTAACAAAAAAAAACTTTATTTGCATAACCCTGCTAATTACAAACATTATATTTCAATTGTATTTTCATCCTAGGTCTCTCCGGCTTACCCATTTCGTCTCCCGGCTCATCCTCCCCCCTATTCGTCTCTACCTTGGTACCTTTTCCTCTCTTTCGTCCCTCACAATCCTTTTCCTTTTCTCCTCCTTCAATTCCTTTAGCTTCGCCAAGAATCTCGCCCCTTCTCCGTTATCCCACATGCTTCTTCTCCAATCTCCTCCTTTCATCTCTCTCCATCTTCACTTCTTTACACCCTCTCATTCAGTGCTCCAAATTATCTTCGTCTTCTCCATAGAATTCGAATTTCCTGTACTCTTCATTAATCATCTACTTTGTCTTTGTCTTTTCATAAATCCCACACCTGTACCTTACCATCTATCGATTATCTCTCTTGACACTTGTTTACCCTCTCCTCTTCTCGTCTGTCCTTCTCCCCTGATATTCCTGCATTTCAGCAGCTTTATCATTCCTTCATCCCACTTAGATATTTTCCATCTATTATCCCCCCTGCTCCTTATTTCCGCTATTGCTACTCTTACAAACTTTGCTTCGCCCCCCCTCTCTTTGTCAATTCGTTCAACGCCCTGCCTCTTGTCTCGACCCCCAACCTTTCACTCCCAGTCTCTTGTTTTACAATACACTCTGGAGTTGATTTCTCTAAAGCAAGTATTCTTTTTATCTGTCTTTGTTGTACTCCTTCTACTTTCTTCCAATCTCTCCAACACCACTCTTCCGCTAAATACATTAATATACTTTTCACGCACACACTCCATATTTTGCTTGTTTCTTGGAAGCTCCCTTTCCCCAAACATCTTCCTCGGCCCCTCCTCTACCTCTCTCGCCTTCTTGCAAATATGTGCTGTGTCCCTCATTACTACTGTTGTCGCTCATTATGTATCATAGGTACATATACTCTTTCACTTGTTCTATTTTCTCTCCTTTCCGTTTCATCTGTATTTTCCTCGTTCTCCCACCTCATTATCTTAGTTTTCATAGTATTTAATTCCAACTCCATTGTATCCATAAATCGTTCTAACCTCTTCGTCATTCCCTTCTTCATTTTTGCTACTAGCACAATATCGTCCGCGTTCGCCAACGATCACATTTTCCTGTTTTTCAATTTCAACACTCCGTCTTGGCCCTTCCTCAATACCAACACTGCTATTTATATATTAAATAGCTGTGACCTTAGCGGTACCCCTGTCTTACCCCTTTCCATATCCGGAATTTTTTCGAGCTGTCTTTCCCCATCCTCACCCTGTACCATGTTTCTTGGTATATTTCCTCCACCCTCCTCCTTATTCCTTCTGATATCCCTAACCTCTCCATCGTGTATCGCAGTATCTTTCTGTTTACTTTGTCGATGGCCGCTTTCAAGTCCACAAGCATAGCATGTACTTTCCCTCCTTTCAAGAAGTAATTGCCCCTCGTTCCTCTGCCTTTCCTGAAGCACTTAATTTAATATTAACCCAATAAAAAATCGTTGATTTCTCCTTTCGAAAATAAACTCATTTCAATGCATTAAATTAAGATCGTGCGTTCTATTGTTCCCAATATTAAAAATTCAAATCCAAACAATCCTAATAACATTACTTACAGCAAACAGGTCAATGACTCGTGGTTTTGAATCAGTTCCCTTCTTTACTGATAGAAAAACCGATTAAAGCTCTTAGTTGTGCTTAATTAAATAATCTATTGATAATGTTGCTATGGGTTTATTTAACGAACTCGTTCAACAAAAATACACAGGCTAAGTTTAATTAGACTCTGGAAGCACTACTACCATGGGAACAAGCACTGAATAATTTAAATATCTTAGACATAAAAATTAAGGAGACCAACATCTCATTTCTTCATGACTGCATTGCAATTATGTACGCAATGTGCGATAAAATTTCGTTAACAATGTATGAGCCAGGAAATGTTGATATATATTCTAAGTTATTTTCCACAGTTTATCTTGGGAAATTCACTACCTAACGTTCATTCGACCCTCGCACATTTATAACGTATGTTGCAAAAGTTTTGAGAATTTAAACAAAAATTAAAAAAGAAACTTGCAATAATATATTTAATCTGTAATAAGAACAACTGAAAATAACAATATTTCTTAAACTAAAAATGATTTCAAAGTACTGCTAATGGGCCATGATTTTCCACGGCTCGCAACTTTCTCTTAATGTTCCTCATTAGATTTTGGACAGATTCTAAATCAATTTCTCTGATCTTCAGCATTATTCTCCTTCTTAAGTGCTGTTCATTTTGAGCTTCCCAGCCATTATTATAAACTTTGGTACACAGCTGAGCCCAAAAAGTTTCGATAGGTCTTGCTTGAGGAAGATTGGGAGGGTTGTCGTTTCTTGGTACAAAAGGTATCCTGTGTTGTTCTAGCCAGTTTCTCGTAAGCAAGGCATAATGACTAGAAGCCAAATCAGGCCAAAACATTATATTGTCGTTATATGGTTGGTGTTAATAAAATTAAGTAGCTTAGGCAAACATCTTTGAGTATAGACTTCTGCGGTAACCGCTTCACCTCTAACTCGTCCAACGTACGGCTGTGAAATACCTTTGTCTGATATAGCACACCACACTAACACTTTGTTTTCAAACTTCTCTTTTCTTTTAAATTTAACATTATCGGGCAGTTTTCAAAATCTCTTGTATAAAAACCACTATTACCTTTGATTTCGGAATTCGAAAATGTGAAATACTTTTATCATCGACGATAATTTTGATGTTGCCAGCAAAATGAATGCGACGTAAACTGCGACAGCATCGAGGAATTCTTTCTAACTGATTTGGGGAATATTTTGGACATTTCCTTCTTTTTCGAAACTTTAAGTTATTTCTCTTTATTTCCCTGCAAATTGTGCTAGCATTAACATGAAAAATGCGTCCAAGTTTCCGTGTTGAAGTTCCAATTTGATTTTCACACCTATTGACCAATCTTTGAATTGTAGCAGCATTCAGCGCTCTTGGACGTCCATTTTTTGGCAAATTTATACAAGGAATACCTTCGTCACATTCACGGATCGTTCGATAAATTGTAGCAACGGAAATATTTTGTTCTTGATATAGGCGAACTATTTCTTTCTTTTCAAGTCGTCCAACTAGACTGTAAATACTCCGAATATCTAATTTATACGACATTTTTACAAATTATATCATAACCAAAATCGTTTTATTTTGAAGTTAAGATGTTGAGTGGTTACCATGGTGCAGATTTTTGAATTGTTTTCAACGGAGGTGCTACCTCCTGAACTTTGAAAAAAATTCTCAAAACTTTTGCAACATACGTTAATTCACGAAATGAAAATATGTTTTATTCAACACCGCCGTTTAATAAGTCAACTATTATGAAAACTGTTTTAAAAAAATTGTACGGTGTAGTCTAGGTCAAGTTGCTTTCAAATGAAATATCGCTGCAAAATAGCAAGCCCGTTTTTCGTTTGGGGTTTTTAATGAATATCTGAAAGATTAATTTGCACTCCGAGTTAAATAGTTCCGCAGTTGTTTAGAGGGAATTTGAAATGAATTTCCACCGTGCAATTTAATTCGCGTGCCGCCGGCGATTTTAAAACTTATAGGAATTTCCGGATTAATTTAACTTTCCTTCTGGTTTACAATGACCCGTCGGTTTATAAATTCTATTGTTAATGGGCGTTAGTTAATAAAAAAATAATTACATTCATATTGTTTATGGGTTTTAATCGAATACATGTATACACTTTGGTGAAATGTATTAATTATTGTAACAAATATATATTTAATACATAGCATACTTTTATTTCAACTATATCGACATAATACGTAAATGTTGTGAATAAAAATAAATGTTCACACAAGTGAAGTAACGTAAGATGTTTGCTTAATTTGCCTCATCACCATTCATATTCTGCTTAAAACACATGTAGTCGTATAAATATGTGTTTCGAAAATTACATATTAACATTTATTTAAAAATGTAGATTTTTGAATAACTTATACCTTCATATCATCAATTGAAGAGAAATATAGTATATTAATTTATTTCAACAAAGCACTATACTTATATTATTTTTCAGCAACAATAATAAATTTATTGTTGCACTATTTTTTATAATATAATTTCTTATAGTTTGCTGCATAAACTAAGGAAAATTAAGGTCAAATATTATACCAATATTTAAATAGTACAAGCAAGGAAACAAAATGAATTAAATCATAATACTCAATAATCACAATTAATAGCCTTCACGTAAATGCCGAATGAATGAAGAAATCAAATACACTAAGAATTTTATTATAATTTAATGTTAATGCGATGTTAACTTCAAGAAATTATCATAAACCTATCAAATACACATTTATAAATCTAGTTGGAATAATACAGGTAACAACTATACATGAATTAGTAAGACCATCACCTCGATAGTTATTGAGAATAATTAAAAAAACTATTCAGTCTAAGAAATGTAAAACATACACTAGTTAATGCGTAATTGCAAAAATGCATTATCTTTTCAATTTACAACAAAGTTCGTGTTGTCATTTGAACACATGCAACTATCACGGAAAATTGCCATTAATAACATTTTGAGACATATTTTTTATAAGTAGCAATTGTGTACGTGAATTAATAAAAAAAATGTATGAAATAACACGTATAGAAAACTGTACAAGGTTTCTGTATAATTCGAATATTTCCAAAGACAGTTAAATTTTTTTAATAAAATAATGTCACCGTATAACATATTTTATAGTGAAGTTATCACTTTTTTGTTTTTGCGATATAATAAAAATAAAGACGTTTTTTCCATAGAAATATTGCATTTATTTCGTATAACAGGAAAATTTCTGTTATATTCGATTGGGTGGCACAATACGTGTGGTTAATGCAACGTAAATTGTAATTGAAGAGTAAATTATATGTTTGTATGTTTGTTTGTTTGTTTGTTTGTCATGCTTTTTAAGGAGTGGTAATTATTTTACGCCAGAGTTATGTTGCAATGACTCTAAATCCTACAATAGTTTCAGTCAGAATAATGCCCATTGAAAGTATATTTCAAAATCAAGTCATGATGCCCACCTCTTCTTATTTGAAATATTTCTTAGGAACAATCTCGTCAATATGGTTGCAAACATTTTTGCGGGAAATTTTGAATAGTCATAATTATATCAATTTACAACAAGCTCCTGTAGCACCGATATTTTTATAGAAATCCATATTTTAAAATTTGATTAAATTTGTGTGAATTATCTTCAAGGGTTGAGTGAAGAAGGGAAGCTTTTATAATGTAATACAAGACATGAAATGCAGACAGATGAATTAGTTTTGGGGCGCTTGCTAGTGGCATACGAACTAGACGATGCACGTGTAGGAAATAGCAGTGTAGAGTACACGTGACGTAGTTAATTTGTGTGATGTTTGGAATTCTGCTAACTGGGAACGAGGCAAATCTTGACAGAGATTATTATCGCAAATGAAGAATTGGTAAGATAGTGTAGACTATATGTTGTTAATGTATTATGTGGTACCTATTCTATTTTTATATACCACTTTTGTGTGGTGTTTGTGGCGAGTTGGGTACTGAAGGTCCTTTATTGCGGCATTGGAATAGGCTGATATTTTAGCCAGAATCGAGTAACTGCTATTGTTCTTGGTGGATCGATAACGACGAGTATCAACCTGATTTTTGGGCGTGGCGTGGGGCAGACAGCCACTGATTCTCTTGTAAATCCAGGGCAGAGGGACGAGTACGTCAAGTACACAATTTCAGATACAGTAGTATCCGAAGATAGTTGTATATAATATATAAATAGTAAAGGTACCCAAAGCTAATAACCATGACAGTAGTCATTTACAATCCAAGACAATCCAATCCAAGAATACAAGAGGCAACGTGAGAAAGGTAGCCTGTAAGTAAACTCTATGTGTCGTATTAGCTGTGTAATAAAAGATACTCTACTATTTATATTTGTATGAGGTGATTGCTTTTGCTATGATGCGTGTGTATGTTGCTTTTAGAGTTTGCCGCCATTGAATGGATGTAGGAACGCCTCCCTAGCATTTCATATGACGAGTTGCATTTAGCTATAAACGATTAGTTGAGAAATATTCTGCTGCAACCTTTGATTATTAATATTAATTGAGTAATGGAAATAATAACGCCTACTAATAACACTCCTGCAGAATTAACATAACACAATTGATTGATTAAAATGGTGTATAATTTAAATGCAAACTAATACGTATTTGCGTATAAATGAATCTTTAAATCCAATTCCTTAAACCGATTACTCTACGTTCGCGTACCAATCTTCTTAAAGTAAATTGATCGACATGCGCACTTTATAATCTTTGCATGAAATAATTTACCACTACCTGTAAGAAATCAATGTAAATGGGAAATTGAAGTATTTTTCACAAGATAAATTATATTTTAATATCGAGATATTAGCGAGATATTATCCATGTGGGATTAGACCACTCTTGTAGTGTGGAACATAGGGATTAATCTCTTTAGTCCACTGTTAAAGTTTGTTGTGCCAGTGCCCTCTCACATACTCTTTCACATTCCTGTCACACAACCACCTTTCTTGCCCAATTACTGATATCCATCGTTCTTATATCTTCAAGTACATCTTGGTCTTCCTCTTGGATTTCCAGCCACTGGTATCTATTCCATCATTGCCCTTATCGAACTTCCTTTTTTACGGCGTAGTACACATCCCGACCATCTTGTTTTTGAACTTTTAATAAACTTAACTTAACTATGTTATTCCCATCCATTTCCTGTCTATTTCGTTGTCCATTCGTATTCTTATATTGCCCCCTTCATAATTGTCATTAACACTTTTCTCTCGAATACTCTTATGTGTTCTCTCTATTTTACTCATTGACATAGTTTGCAATCCGTACGTTACTACCAGTGTTATTATCATTCTGTACATTTTGAGCTTCGTTACTGTACATATTTTTTTATTTACTATTTATTTTATTGTTGCTATAAAAAGGTTTGCATCCCTTCACGATGCGTTGCTTTATAGTTTCTTCTCTGGAGTGATTGCTGTTTATGTACACTCCCAGGTATTTCAAAACTATGCCCTGCCTACTGATATCATTGCTTCCTTTCGCATTTCTGTCTATTTTCGTGTATTTGGTTTTCCTCTTATTAATTTTCAATTTCTGGTTGAGTTTTCATTTTCTCAAAAATTAGCAGTACTACTGCTTTCATTGTCCTTCCAATGATAACGACAATATCATCATTATAATCTGTCTATTGCCCGTCGAAACCCTTTCCTATTACTCCTCTTTCCATTGCGACATTAAACAGTATAACTGACACTGCATCTTCTTGCTTAACTCCAGTATTTCATATGAAACTGTCTCCCTCATATATTCTGAAGCATTTTCTTGATTCCTCCATTGTCATTTCTTCTAATTTATCAGTTTACTAGGTATTTTGAGCTGCTGCATCGTAGTTCGAAATCTACAAAGTTCTAGCTAGTTCAATTTAAATCTAATTCCATGGGATTAGAACGTATGTTTAAGTATCCTATCGATAGCCTATTCCATATAGATAGCAGTTCCTCTCCTGTTCTTATCACTTTTTCACTTCTGTGTCCCATTTTGTGATCTTATTTTCGCTCCCTAAATCGCTCAGTTTATTTATATTTGATATATAAGTCGGGTTTATGGTGTCAGATACTGATATTGCTACAACTCCCGCTTTCCAATTCTTCGGAGCTTTGACCTTGACTTGATTTAATATTTCCAATAATTCTTGTGTTTCAGTTTCATTTAGTAATTGTACGTGCTCGTAATTGTACGTGCTTCATAATTTCATAACACTGGGGAACAAAATTTTTGTTTGGTTAGATCTGATACTTGGCTTTGGCTAACAGTTGCCAACTGAATCCAAAAATGACCCTAGAATTTTTCTATCACGTCACCTTTTTACTCTGTGCTCAACTTTTGTCCAAAAATTATACTAGATATACATTTTATTTATAAAGTTTATTATTATTACAAATCAAACTGTCTGCTTACACTTCAATCATGTACAAGTAGTTAATTTTACTCGCTCGATGCTCCAACAATAGTCAGGAATCATATATGTGTCCCATTTGCCTTGATACGGTGCCTCCATAACCTTCAAATCTTGGTGCAATCGTTCGACTTGCTCATCACTAACAGAAATTGTACTCTCTAAGACTTCTGGGGAATTTCTGTTCTCTATTATATTCACGAGAAAGTCCTTGATAAGGTTTTTGAATCACGCTTACTAATGTGGTAATTATAATTTGAATTCAGTTTGTAGTTCATAATGATTGAAACGTTTCATTGGATCTGGTGGATTGGGCTTTGTCTTGTTGTGTTGGGTTGGGTTTGGTTGGATTGGGGAGTCGAATTTCAATTCAGAGATAAAATTTATGATAATTACGATATTGAATTGCATCTGTTTCTTAACGTTGGAGCAATTTTTAACTGTAAGCCATGGACCAAAGAACACGTTCTTTAATGGTGTTGGGTTTGTTTAGATGCCACAACGAGATACAATAATAAAATAATAAAAACACACTCCTGCTATTGCAGTTTACAACCCTGTAGTAGATCGTAAATTTATGGATATTATCAATGCAACATTGTGTTGCCATTTCATTGCGCCCATTTCATCATCAAGACGGTAGATACATCTCAAAACAATTGGTCTATTATATTCTCATGCCTTGTTTGTTTTGGAAAATTTGTACAGAGCTGACGTCAGTTGATGTAATGTTTCAATGAAACACAGCTGCTTAATCACATGTATTGCGTCCGTAGTTGATCTCCACGATATAAATCCGAATTAGGCTTCTCCAATTATTTCGGTGGTGTATTCTGCAAGTTAATTCTGTACTATTGTTGTAAGTATTTTATACATTATATTCAATAAGCTATTTCGTTATAGTATAGTTGATCGTTTGGCCTGTGGTTCATATTTTGTAATATATATTGGTATTATTTCCTTCTATGATTCCTTCAGTCTTTGTTTCACATGCCATGCATTTTTATCGTACAGTTTTTCTGTTGGTACTGGAATTGCTGTCATCCTCTGCTATTTCTTTATTGTTATCCATGTTGCTCTCATTATCCACGTTTATTATTCTTTCAAACTGTTCCCCCCATAGAGCTCGTATCATTTCCGCTTCCTAAACTTCCTTCTTTATCTCTTACTGTCCTTTTATTTCCACGTTTTCTCCTTTTCTCATTTTTTCATAAAATGCCCTTGCCTATGTTTGCTATCGTTGTCCATGTCTTCCCTCATATTATCATCATTACATATTTTTTTCTCTACATATCCTCTCAGATTCATTTCTTCTTTCTCTGTATATTATCTTTAACTGCCTCTTCGTATACATCATCAAATCACTCCTTTCTTATCTCTCGCCTTCTATGGACTACCGTCCTCGTGCTACTTCCCATATTGATTGTTGGATATTTTCTTAATTTGTTTCCTGTCTTCGTCATTTTCGTCTTTAAGTTTTCTGTCTCTTTCCTCTTCATATAGGTGTGCTGCGTCTGTTAACCTTTTTACATTCTACATCCTGCAATTACTATTAATTACTGTCACTATAATCAATAAAAGTTTTAAGTCACTATTTTCTTGCAGATCTGTTATTTTTTGCAGTTCACACATATCGTATAGTACTTGCAGTGTTATGCCATTCAAATCACACTAGCCGTTAAAATAATATGTTGTTATTGTAATATATGTTATGCAACAATCTGATTTAGAAAACCCAATGGAAGTAAATAAAATAACAATAGTACCTCAATTCAATTTTGTATTTTCAATAATTATTCAATTCAACTGCTTAATTAGAATACCAGACTTTATTCCCTGGATCAGTATTCAATGGATGACACATATTTTCTAATATATTTTGAGATTCTATGCTGTTCTGACTGTCATGAACACAACGACACCCATAACTCATATAACCTTAAAAGGTCCAGTTTTGTAATTATTCAATTCCACCTTATATCCCTTCTGCATAAGATTTACACTTAAAGTAAATTAAAATACATGTAATAATAGAATATAAACACTCAATCAGCATCCTCATTATATTATAAGGAGCATTTATAAAACACAATTACTCATTTATGTACGTGCATTGTACATCGTACGAACAACGTGGCAATTAAATGATAGCATCACTATTAAACTGATGCGTATGTCTATAATATAACTAAGCGCCGGGTACGCTGCAAAAGGGAACGCAGAAGTAAAAGTCAAACTGTACACCAACGCACGCTTGCAAATGAAAATAAAACGGGGAAAGTACGTAAACGGAATGCTGCTTAATAATTCCCGGTTTGTTGTTGACAAATATGTACTTTCGTTTAATAAAAACATTTAAAATACAGCACATCAATAATTACTGAAATATATACAAATTATCGCACATACCAATAGGAGTCGAAACGAAACTATTAACACCAGGTGTATAGGTGTTAGAATAGACAATGGGAGGTATTTCCATTATGGAGTAATATCTACGTCGTAAATTTCACAAAATATATTCTCTTGTCTCCAGCATCTGCTTAACTACCTCAGAATGGTCTATTGTTACACG
Organism: Geotrupes spiniger; assembly: GCA_959613385.1. Classification (NCBI taxonomy): domain Eukaryota; kingdom Metazoa; phylum Arthropoda; class Insecta; order Coleoptera; family Geotrupidae; genus Geotrupes; species Geotrupes spiniger. The sequence continues at coordinate 19,576,578 of OY390736.1, read as the reverse complement.
ATATTGCGTTGAGCACGTGCAATCTACCTTTAAGTATGGCGAGTGATGTAAAGAGATAAATCTTTAAAAATCTTTTACTATATCAAACTAGATTTAATCTGGTTTGATATGTAATACCCTGTTAGATACTTACGTATCTACCTTAATAATTGCAAACATTTTAATATAATTTTCTCCCAATGTAGTTGCTACATATGTACATAATTTTTACATTTTCAAAAAATGTAGCATAAAAATGAGGAGAATAAAAGTAAACTCCGACCAGTTCATCAGAAATTGTTTTTAAAAATATTAAGAATAATTACTTTTTTCAATTTCATATTTATTCACTTACTTAAGGGAATTAAAAATTAACATACGAAATATATTAAATAATCCTCGTAAATACAAAATCTCTAAAAATACTTAAAGCTCGGAATAGCTTAGTATAATAGTTCCATTCACTGACGTTGCCCATCCGTCTAAATAAGAACTCCACCTGAATTCATTTCCATGGTTATTTTTGCATTTCCTACACGTTATCTTTGCCTGGATGCAGTGTTAGGAGTAATCGACAAGTTGAAACTCTTGCATCAGTAACTTTATTTTAATTAAATTAAAACGATTAAGTACGTATTAATAGTAACAGAATTGTGAGTATATATGAATATGCTTTTCAATTAAGAATTTTATTTTAAATTAGTAAGTAAGTTATCTCTGTTTTTGAGATAGATATTGAATTTGCCATTTTGAAGTTTGAAGGTAGAGTAAGAATGTATTTTATTATTATTTTTTTATTATTATTATAGATCATCGATGCATTACGTGCTAGATAATTAAATATGAATCGGTTCTATTTTATTAGTCAATTCCTTACAACTGGTACCTAGAAATGTATATTTTAATCAGATAATGACCCTTGAAACAATGTCAGGAAGTTTAAATACCATACGAGTAAGTACCCGCATGCACCGTTCATTTGTAAATCCAATCAACAAATACATTCACCTTGTTTCCGCCGCGATAACACAAAGAAGACAATAGCCGGAATTTGGGATCTATTTAATTTGAAAAACGAGGCTGAAAGTGATGATGATTAAAGTTTATTGCACGACTGCAAAATAAAATCGAGAGTGAATTTCTATTTATAAAGCGGTAAGAAAACAAACAGCCGTGAACGCATTTGAACTTGAATTGCAGGTTTTCTAGAATCAACGACGCGACGCTAAGAATGATTCAGAAACGCGTCAGTCAACAAGTTTTTTTTTGTAAGTGTCGTATTTAACTGCAAGTGAAAATGTAAACGTTGATATATATTGTCTCGGCTATCGTGAAATAAAACGTAACCCGATAAACAATAGATATCCCGGGCAGTAAATTTTTAAGAGAAACTCATCGATAAATCAGGGAACGGAGAGACCCTGTTTATTCGACGAAATAGTTTGGAATTTATCAGGATGGAAATCGAGGCGTTCAATCTCTTTCCGAGGAAATCCAATCCACTGCTGCACGAAAAAAGTGTAACTTCACAGATTCTCGACAAGCAAAGGCCATAAACCAATGCGTGGCGCCTTGAAATATATTACATAGTCGAAACAATTCTTTTTATAGATGTGTGTGGGGTAACAACAAAAATAACTTTCCGTATTCCAATGTAACTATCACATTCAAAGTATCACATTTCCGTATATTATTTCTACTAACAAAAACGCCAAAAACAATTCAGTTTGTTTTCATTCGTTTCGTTTTCATTTACTAACTTGTTTTAATTACGAAATTTATTTCGGGCTCGAATTTCTTCCTACTGCTCTAAATGATTTATTTCTTACTTTGATTTCAATGTAGCTTTTTTATAGTTATGTTTTGTTTTAATTTTCTTGGTCAAACATTTATTTTGCTTTCATCAATTTACTTGCGCGACTTTGCCTACGTATTGTTCGGCCTGCTTTGATTGCTTTCATTTCAAATAACGATAAATGAGTACAACTTGAAAAGGACCACGGGTTTCAATTGTTCGCAATTTGTTGCGAATGCCTCACATCAGCCTTTGGACGGTAAGTGGGTTAAGCTATCGAATCTTTTGGTAGATTCTTCGTCGTAGTTTTTCTTTATTTTGGACTTCCCACTCATCGTCATAACCTTTTCTACCGAGTAAAGCCCAAAACTCTTCTAGGACGTGCCTGTGGACCGTTCGGGAGGTTATCCTCTTTAGTTACACATGGGATGTTTTGCTTCCTTAACCAATCTTGGGTTCTTCTCGCATAATGGCACGATGCCAGATTCGGCCATTATCATTAACATACGTTTGAATAAAATTTGGAGAGGCATCTTGGAATATAAATGTCTGCAACATAAGCTCTCCTTTTCTACTTCTTGTAGAAGATTCATACACACAAACCTTTCTCACATTCCATAATGACGAGGTAAATTGTTGTCTTAGAAATATTTGGTTTCTATAAATGGCGACAATGTCACATTTGGCCAACCAACTTGTAAATACCACACAACACAAATGTATTGTCAAACTGCAGGAGAAACTTGATAGATTCTCAATATCGTAAGTTGATTGCTTTATTTTTAATAGGAAAAAAATAATAGGAAAAATTTTCCCAAAACTTTTGTTACTTGCGTTAGACCGTTTTCAGTCTGATGCTCTCCCTCAAGTCGGATAATTTCTTCTTTAATTTTATTCCAAAATTATTGCTTCACATTTTCTTTATGTATAGCAATGCTAAGACCAAAGATCCATAGTACCTTTGATATTAGCATCGTTATATCTGTACCTAAACCTTGTTTTGCCTCTGCACTCAGTTTTTTTCTATGTTCGTTTTCAATGTTACTTGTACAATACGGCGATCGCCAGATTTTTCATGTGATAGTTTGACATAATTTGACTTCCTTTTCAACCTCTCTCTCTATTAATACGCACTTTTATTGCAAAAATAAAGTTTTCACTTCGGCCCCACCTCGTATTTGATCAAATTAATTTAATTGAATGAAAGAGTTGAAAATTATGATTTTTTTCCATTTTATACAACGATTTTTTTGTGATTATTAAATTATTTTACGGCTATTTCGGGATTTCGAACTTTTTTCAAAATTATTCTATTTTACAACATTATTTGTTTCCTTCCATTGCTTTTCTTTTGTTCCTTACTATCTTAATATTTTTTTAACATTTCCTCATTTATTTCAATTTGATTATTTTACATTTCGCTTTTGTTCATCAATTAATATCTGATTTCCATTTTTTTTTACAAAAATTACAACTCCAACCACTTTCTACCTGGAATAAATCAATAAAAATATGTCATTTCAACAAATTAATAAAAAAAAATCATTAGCTAACAAGATGTGCTCATTTTCATTGATGATTCCTTACGATATGTTCACTACATTTACAGTAAAGGTCGTAGCGATTTTCAATAAAAAAAAATTCCTGGAAACCAATCATTTCAAAAAGTTTTGCAAGGCGCTGTGTTACGTAGAAACGGCGATTGTATCTATTACAATCGCCGTTTCTACGTAACACAGCGCCTTGCAAAACTTTTTTCCAGATACCCTTTGATGTTGAATAATTACTTCAATTCGCACGTATAACACTCTGCATGTAAGCCCTTCCTTATCGATTATGAAATTTGATTTTAAATACGCGAGCAGTTCAAATAATAAAATTATTAAATTAGTCGTCGTATCATGACCATTTGGGAACAAATTTAATAGTTCAAGGTCGTTTATGAAACTTAGAACCGTGGAGATTTATTTGAGTCATCTTAAATATACACAATGGTTTATGAGTGGAATAAGTCGGCGCTCCTAATTTTATATGTTTGATAATATGTTAGGAAAACAATAAATAAAGACGTTTTTCGCAATAGATCTTGTAAAGGTAGTGATGTATCAGGTTCGTTTCTGGTCTTGAGTCTTTGGATAATGACAAACTAAGCTAATTGAAGAGTTTTTGGGTAATATTTAACAAGCAAAATAACTGAGTTTTAATTTATTATTGGTGTTGTTATCCAACAACAACAAGAACAAATTCGACGCATCGCTACGATAACAAATGATCCAACACAAAAACATCAAGGCATTCAATATCATTTCATGTTAAAATTAATATTAAATTTGAACTAAATTATTTGACTTATTGCTATTTCTTAAACGATTTATGGAATTAGTTTCTGCCGTTGAAGCGTTTTGGTTGACAAGCTCGGCGAATGGTGAGTTCCTGAGTAAGTTTGCTGTTCAACAACTAGCTTCAAATTTTCGGCACCTTATTGATGCTCTCATAATAAGAACGAAACGATCGTCTGAGAATCCAAGCCATATTTTGCAGATCCAATCTGTTTAATTAAGATAGCAGTTCTTATAAAATAAATAGTAATTCTCTATTTCTTGTTCTTTAGGCTTTCGTTGATTGTTTGTTGGACCGTGTCCTTCTTTAATACATTCGACGATTTTTAATTTTTTCCCTTTATTCGTCTCCGTCCTTGATATTCATGACTTTTACATTTTTAACGTTTCATAGTTTTTTTCTCTTATTGTTTTTTTCTAATTTTGTACTTCATTTATTTGCCTCCGTTTGCAAAGATTCGCTGCGTTCCCAATTTAACTAATTTTATTTTATGCCAACATTTCTGTTTTCATGTTGGTTGCTTCGTCGTTGTTTTGCTGAGATTTTTCATATTTATTATTTTTGTCATTTGTACTTCCTTATGTAATTCATTTTACTTAATCTATCAATACGTGGATTGGATTTGGTTGGGTTGAATTGGGTTGTGTTGAGTTGTATACAATTGTAGATGGTTGTGTCAATAAATTTTAAATTGTCCGTAAATCCAATCAAAACAAATTTTACATCAAGTAGTGTTGGATTGGGTTGGGTTGAATTCAATTTTAGATGATTGTGTCAGTATATTTCTCCTAGTTCCATAGCTTCTCTTTTCCGTTTACTTTCATCATTTTTTACCACGTTTATTTCCATTTCTTTGTTCTTCATAATTCTTCTTCTTGGAAAAATCTAAACAACAAATTGAAATCCTTAAATATTTCCCTACTTACGTTCGCCATTTACGCAATAACATTTGGTGTTTTCAGGCATAACCCCCATTCTTTTCTACTCTGTTCCATTCCTTAATTTCCTCCATTGAGTTTCATCTTATTTGTCCCATTTCCTTATCATATCCACCCATTTCATTCGCGGCCTCCCAACCTATCTTTTTCGATCTCTTCTTGCTTCCATTATCCATCGTACAATTATGTCCTCTGCCATACACATCAGGTGACCAAACAGTCTTTCGATTATCCATTAATTTCTCTTCCTATCCCTTTTCGTCACTCCCAGAATTTTCACTTTCATTTCCATTGTGGTAATTTTTCCTTCGTGTTTTCCACGGCCTAACCTGTAATTAGTGGGATTAGACTATACCCTTGTTTCAGTTCTCTTTTCATTTCAAATGTTCTAATTTCTAGCACAGGTGTTGTCCTCATTCTTAATTGGAGGATTGTGGTGTTGGTGTCTTGTAGCTTTCCAGAGCTTTGGTTGGCGTAAGACTTGCCAAGTTCGTCCCTGGATGCTTCCCAATCGGTTTTGTTATACAAGGGCCGTTGTTTTTCTTTATTCAAGATCTCTGAAGGGGTGGATGGTGATCGAAACAAACAGGATGATTATAAATAAATCAAAGCAAAATTCTGCCTTACATAAATTGAAAATGCAATAGTATTTTCCCCTATCATCTTTATGGACTATCAAGATTTGCGATGAAAAGTGAGCCACTATAATGAACAATTTTAGACTAATGTAATTTAATTAAAACAAGTAATGATTATTGCAAATCAGTTTATTACAAAAAAGTATATAATGAAGATATATTTATTGTAGCTTTGTACTAATAGAAATAAATAAAAATTGATAAGCAAATAAAGTAAAAATATTACAAACAAAAGGTAACATAAAAATTAAGCTATACAATCCTCTTGATTTTGATCTAATAGACATAACATGCAGACCAAAACTTAAATTTGTAGAAGATGCATTTTAATGAAAATATATTTTTTTAAATTTTCATAAAATATAATTGAAAATGCTGAAGTTACTAAATTATTAAAACGAGAGAATATTAATTAGTATTGTCCAGGGGGTAATAAATCCCATTGCATTAACAATACGCCACTATCATACAAATTAATGGGAAAAGGCAACCTCATTAGTACTGTCCACCAGTCAACGATGTGGCCAGAATATCAACTCCAGTTAATAAAATCTTATTTCATATAAATGAAATATTATACTATAAATGCTAGGCGAACACGACATTCTCCGTCTCTAATTATTAGTGTGTAAACTTCTTGCCCGCTTGCCGTTCAAGATTTCCAATCATCCCTCCTTCTTAGCGCCTGCTTCTATCCCCTTCCAAGGAACCCTTTCAAACATACCTCATTAGGGCGCCGTCATAATGCCGATGTCAAAATTTGATAAATTGTGCTCCTTATACACAAAGCGAAACGCGACGCGCATTAATTTGACGAACGTTTGCAGGTACAGAAAACTGCCCCTCCTCGTCGTCGACGTACATGCAAAATGAACGTGCGATGACAATGCGAACCAAAAATAAAATAAAAGTAAGTTAATTGGCAAAGTTCGAAGAACTCTGTAATGAAAACTGTATAATAACAAGGGTATAATGCTTTAAATGTCAAATACGGTTGATGGAATTCATTACGAGAGAACGCGATATCATTAGCTAAACACGCAAGCTTTACATTTTTTATAAATGGCCATAGTTCAGATAGCGATGTTCATTAAAAAATTAGTCGTTTTATACAGAGATAGACAGGTAGATCATTTATTAATCACATTAGGCATATCATTGGATGTGAAACGTCATACTGTCATTACATTCTTGATACAAGATAACATAAAAATAAGTACAGCAACGCAGATATACACGATGGTATATATCATAACAGTAAAACATCAATGAAACATCAATGATCGCAGAAGGATTTATTCAGTGCATATTAAGTCTTCTTATGTAGATCTTTAAGGAATTCTTAAATTTAATTTTGTCTTATGTTGTTTATGTTATGTACTCGCGCAACAAGTTAAAACATAATAGGCATTTATCAAAGATTTTCTAACCATCGAGCATGCATCGTCAATGTGAACAGACCAATCCAAAAATCTATAAAGGTACCTAGAAATTTATAACATGATTGTGGTTATTATAATTTAATTTAATTTATTAATTTTTTTCTAGCAAAATTTGCATTATTTTATATTGTTAACAAGCAACTTATTTCGTAACACAAATTGAAAAAATCATGCAAAACTGTGTGCATGTGTCACGATAACTGGTTGATATACGTACTAATAGACGCCACTACTATGGACTTATCGTCCGCATACAGAAATACATCGTGATATATCCAGGCAGATCTTTAATGAATAAAATAAAAAGCAGGGTCCTAGCCCAGAACCTTCAGGTACCCCAAGCTTCTGATCATGTGTATTAGAACATACTTTATCAAGTTTTACAATAATTTTGCGATTTGTCTGATAGGATAAAGTCGAATCATAAATATTACCTCTAACACCAAGACAATTAATTTTATCGATCAAAAATTTATGGTTCACTACATCAAACGCATTTGATGAGTCGAATAATGGAGCAGCAACTTTTAGTTTTTGTTTAAATTATCATCCACCATGACAATGCGAGCTCGCACACAGTACAAACAAATGCTTTTGAGGACTCAAACGTCGACTTAATGGGTCATCCGCTATTTCTGGTTGTTCCAACACGTGAAGAACAAACTGCGCGAACTACGATTTTGGATGCCGGAAGAAGAGGTTGATGCGTTCAAAACCCTTGTTTTGGAAATACATCATCGAAAAACTGCTATGAACAGTGTTTCCAGTGTATGTATTGATCATCAGGGAAAATATTTTGAAAACCAATACGGTTACAGAGTTTTCGAAAAAGCATTATGCAAATTTTAAAAAAATTTCATTAGAAAAGTTGTTTCGAAAAATCTACCATTTACTGGCAAATCGTATTTGAAAATTAGTTTACACAAATTGGTTATCCTGGATACAATTCAGTGTCAGATGTAACTAACCTAGTTGAACGTGTTCACGAAGCGATACCACACTCGCGGTCTCGCCTGTCATCATGGTCACGTCAGTTTACTATAACTTTACAAAAGTGTAAAAAAAGTTCACTGTATATTTTTTCCTCGCATTGGGATTATAGTTAAATCCGGTGGACCACGGATCCATTTTTGTAGCAAATGTCATTCTTCAGCATCCATTACTCTAAGATCGGGTCTCTTTCGCCTTTTGCTTCTTTCACTTGATTCTGAAAAAAATATTTGGCCTGCAAGCATTTTCACATTGAGAAAAATAAATGATTACCTAAGCAAATTACCTTTCAAAATATTCCGTCTTTCTTGAGGGTTGCTTGCTTTTAATCGGTGCTCCATGTAGGATAATCATCACAGTATTTGTTTAGAAGAAAATAATAAACGTATTCAATTTTTTTAGAAATTTTTCACGGTACGCCTTTCAAAATATTATATGTCATTGCGTGTGATAGAATAGAAAAATAATTTATACGTGAAGACGAAGACGAGTTAAGTGATTTTCAACAACCAAACACAATTAAACATGCATGGGGTAGTTGCCAGATCTGAACCTCATCCAACCGACAAATACGTAACCTTAACTCATATCTCAATCAAAGGAAATAGGATCGTGCAACATTGCGTTAATGAATTTATGGTAAGCCGTTTATATAATATAAAATAATTATCTTTCATAAAACAGCGTAAGCCACAAGCCGAAATATGTGATGAATATGCCCCGACATCGTTACATTTTCATTGATGTGGTTTACGACCTCCTCGTAGTAGCACGTCGTTCCGCGTTCCATTAACAGGAATAGAACACTTGACGAAAACATCATGTGGTTTATTCTTATAATTACATATTTCTGCTAATGTAGCGCGAACCCACGATTGAGTCGCTTATATAACTCCTACTATTGCTGACATGATATTCATTGTATATTTGATATATGCTATACATGCATGTCGCTTAACGTTACGTATTGCTTCATATGACCTAAATAGTTAGGTCGGTTTAGTTGTTAGTGACCTAATTAAGTAATATACTTCTTAATTTTTCTTTTAAAAATTATTTCTTAATTTTTTGCTTTTTAGATTTGATTGCGTTAATTTTGTTTCCACAATTTTTTATAATGAATAATGAATTTCGGTTTCAAGATTCCTGAGCATGCTATTATTACGTGTCCTGTCCCAATCAAATTTAATGTGTATGATAATTTTTATTACCTGGTGAAAAGGTGAATATTTTGGAAATATCGGTTACGGATAATTAAGTTACAACGGTAATTTTGTGAACGAACCAGCAGCTGAATGGACCATTTTTGTTGGTTAAATTTTTCTAATTAGGTATATCTATTAATCTATTACAAGGTAATAAAAATGTTGCTCGTGACGTTAACTGCTGTGCCGTAATTGGGATATAAATTCATAGTAACACTAATTTGTAACAAATGCGTAAATGTATAAATATAAAAATAAAATGAAAATGTTACGTTGTGTAATATTTTGTATCAAATTATCGTTCCTAATTTTATTTATGTTACTCCTGTTACATACTATTTATTTTATAAATTCAAATTTCCTTAATTAACCATTATTTTACTTGTATCTTATCTAATACAACATTTTACATGAGTCGTAATTATGGTAATTATAAATGTGATAATTATAATTATCACATTTTCACTTCTTTATACAATTTAGAAGTTTATTCAATTGCGTTAATTTTCTTTCGACTTTACAATTTTTTTATAATGAATATTATTGATTTTTCTGGCTGCATCAAATTTAATGCTTTTGTTTAATTAATTAATCAACATCCATACCTGAGCCCCATTTGCTATTATTGTTTCTCGCATTCCTAGATGCCTGATGGTGTGCTTCCTGTCGTCACACATTTTCCAGCAAAAACCTCAACTTCGCATCTATCGCGTGATTGGTTTATTTGCATTCTTATTAAGAAAAGTTATCCAACATTTTTAATTATCCATGAGCCATTCTAATCAATTGTATATAATCTACTAACTCTTTCTTTTAATTGCCTAATAATAATCTAATAACTCGTTACGTAAATTGTTTTTCAGTTGCACTCTCACATTGTGCGTTTCTTCCAAGCACTTGACGGCCCCATGTGCTTCATATGGATCTCCATGTGATGATGTCTTCTGGTGCGGCAGATGATTTCTCCAACCAGTGATGATATTCTCTGGTGCTACACCAGAAAATTTTTCGGCTTTTTCTGTACATGGATCGCCATGTGGTGATGCGATCCGCGATGACGGGATGATGGCTCCATCTTGTCAATAGTACTGGTTTTCTAGTCCATTTTAACGTAATGGACTGCGATTATTCCATGAAGTTATCAGCAATTCTTCAATCAATTTGTTTGTGCCAAATTGCTTTGATTCATATGGCTAGGATCGGCATGTGATAATGAACTCGCAGGAATCGCCATGTGATGATGTCTCATTCCTTAATGTAGCATCAGAAGGTTTTCTGAGGTTTGCTGACATGACATTATTTGTATATTTGATATATGCAAGTTATACTTATTACTCTACAACCTCAAGCACAATATCTAAATGTCATTTGCGTTGAGGGATTATTATGAATATTAGCTTCAACATAGAAATTAATTTAAAATGAATTATTATACAAAATATTATTTTACGGCGATAATTGTGTAATTCTCGGCGCAGAGAAATTCAGATAATAAACCTATTTTTGATCTAATTTATTTCAATAATTTTAATTTAATTTGAAATTATTTATGCATCTTCCTAGTAGTAATTGCAATACCTAAACAACTGTGTTAATTAATCTACGTTTTCATGAACGTACGGAATTTATTTATTGATAAATTATCATATGCATGTTATCAATTTATCATTATAATGGGCCCTGTGATGTATACTTTCGGGTACAGTTGAGCAATACAAATTAAGTGAAATGCAAGAAAGTTATGAATAATTCATAAGCGTACAAGATAAAATTCGTATAATGAACAGTTATTGTCCGGAAAAAAATATAAACAAATCATTTTTATGTGTTTTATGCCACGCAGTAAATCAAGTATTTCGATGCCCGTACAGTATGGAAATTTTTATTGCCTTGTGAGAATTTGAGAAAGTAAATGTTTCCCGCCAAATATCATTGATTTATCATTTTTAAAATACGGATAATTGGGTCACTACGGTAATTTTGTGAACGAACCAGCAACGTGGATGGAACAATAATAGGTTTTTCCAATTAAGTATTTATCTATAAATGTATTACAAGGTAATAAAATGCTGTTCGTGACGTTAATTGTTCTGCCGTAATTGGGATATAAATTCATAATAACGGTAATTTGTAACAAATTGTAATTAGTGTGTAGATATAAAAATAAAATGAAATATGTTTTTAATAAAAATGTTATAGTCCGTGGCATTTTAGTGGTGCCAATTATTAACTTTGTCGATGTCGATCCAATAACAAAAATAAGTAGAAAATGATCAAATATCGGTATCTCCGGGTCCAATAACGTCCGTTAATCGCTGTTCTTATTAAAGATAATAAAATATCCGAACCAAATAGTAGATGATCGGGAACTTTATAATACAAAAATTCTCCTGTCAAGCTAACAAGGAAACAATAATTTATTGTTTCCACAGGAAAGCTACAATTATTTGGCAACTTATTTGATTTCGAAATTATAAATAAACAACGACGTCGTCGAACAAATACCCTAATCCTAAAATAGGACAAAGCGACAGAGCTAAAGTACCCGATATTGAGATTCCAAAGTTGATCCAAAATCAACTATTGCTGTTGTAGTAAATGTAAAAGAAAATTAATATTATCAAATGGGTACGAAAGTCGGCAGACTGACGCAGCTGTTAAAAATTAATAAAAACTCAATTTATATATGTGCTTGTCTAATCTTGAAAATTTTAAAAGGTACGCGATTCAAAAGTTGTTTAAACTACCTTCCTAAAAATGCCATGTTAGTTTATTTTAAACCATTAGGCAAATTTCTTTTAACAATGAACATTTCATTAGTGAAAATGGTAACGGAGGTAACGGGTATATTCCCAGCAACATACACAGCGCCTAACGTGCACTTTCGGTTAACGTAAACCGAATTTTTCACCGTAAACTGAAGAACTATATAACTCTCATTAATGTGAACAACCGGTTTTATATTCTAAGGTAAGCTGCACGTATGTAAGTGGAGTTCCACGTTTTACTAAATAGGTACATTCTTGCAATAAAAGGAGACATTTACTTCAATAGCGTAATCGCTCTTAAATTGAATTGAAATCCTAAACTTATTTATTACAATATTTATGTTATTCGTGCATTAAAATGTTTTGGACATAAATTAATAGCGTTCAGTTGCAACAAGCATACCTATGTACCTATGTAGCTTTGAATCATCTTTTCACTTTCACATTTTAAATTATAATATATATTTTCAATGCCTTAACAGGAACAATTTACAGACCTCAACAGACTCAGATTACTTCATTATCGCGTCTACTACAAACAGATATATTACAAAGACACAACTTATTAATTAAATAGTTATTAATATTTCCACGATGGTACAGTCATAAAGAAAGTTACGCCACTTAATAATACCACCCACTCTTTAAAGTATGACTCGTGGTCCTCAAGTCTGATCTAAAACAAACTGTCAGTTGCATAATAATACATATGTATATAGATGATTCACCATTCCCTCGACTGTGGTCTCGTCCGAAGCCTGTATTATGAAAAACGAATAGATGAACCGTTTTCAAAAATCATTTCGATGAAGTGTAATGGATTTGTAATTGAATTTCTTTTTATCTACCTTTCAAATTTATTATAAGAATTAATGAAATTATACCATGTAATATTGACTGTGACAGGACAATTGTCCACACTAGAAAGACCCTGTTTATTCAAATTGAAAAAAAAATACTTAATTTCATAAACAACGAAACGCATATTGACAAATATTAACAATTTTTTCAGAAAATGTCCAGTCAAAGTAAAACGTAAAATTTGATAAATACGGGACGATCAAATTAAAAAAAAAACAACATATACTCACTGACAGAAAGAACAACTTGAGTTTTTGGCAATGTGCTAGTCTTACATCAAGAATGAAACGATAACATTTATAAGAAATTTTATTAGTATGTAATAAAATTTTTTATAATGTGTTTGGCGGCCCCGTAACTGAGTACACTACTGTACACGTCTACGCATCGAAATGATTGTCTGTTGTCGATGTCTACTTGTTGTACCTCGATCCAAGCAACTTGAACTGTATGGGTTAACTATGCCAGAGGCTGTGGAGGACGGTGCAAGGTGGTCAGTCTTCTCCCCATCAAATCCCAGACATGTTCGATGGGATTTAAATCCGATGAACAGGGTGGCCACGGCAAAACATAAACGCCTGCTTCTTGGAGAAAGTCCATAGTTCGACGAGCAATATGTGGACGTTGTCTTGTTGAAAAAGGACGTTTTGGTGGCCATCCAGATAAGTCGTTTGTAGAACATCATCCACATGCAGCTGTCATCCTACCTCGAATAAAGAGAAATGGTGATCGGCTACCATAGGTAATAGCCCCCCCCCAACCATTACTCAACAGTAGCTAGTATGTGATACGCCCAGGTTGACCAGTTTGTCTTCTTCATGTTCCTCTACCTTCTTTTGCCCACTCATGACATACACGGTGGCCAATTTCAAGGTAGGGCAAACCAACATCTCGATAGGCAACCATTCTACCCCTATCAAAGTCATTAACATGGTGATAATTTTGACGTCTTTGAACTCGAGATATTTTGTTACACCTAACACTTTACCCAGAGGCGCAATAACTAAAAATGTCTGTACTAGTCAGCCCTTACACCACTTTCTTCGCAAGCCACTACGAGATAAAATTGTGTTTTCGCAAACAATTATAAAAGTCAAAACGTTGACATTGTTACCATAACGCGCTTTAAATAAAATAATTCTGTTGCCAAAAAATCAAAAATCAAGTTGAAGAAATTATTCCTTGTGGCTGTTACACTTGCAATGCTAGTGAGTATACATATGTACCGCAGCGGCTTGCTAAGCACTCATTTTGACGACGATGCATGGTCTGAACCAACACACTAATATAGAATATAAACCGATGGTTTATCATTCCAAGCTACCGTAAATCGTTCAAGTTGGCTGCAGGGTGTAGTAAATTACTCAGCCGCTTGTCGATCATATCCCACGTAAAATCAATGGGCGACATTGACATTGACCGTATGCCACATTGTTAAACCCGATCTGAATATCACATCTCCACAAGTGTTACATTGCGGTTTACACGCCCAACAATATCACTAATGAAAGTCTAGCTTTCTTCGGTCCGATGCTCAACAAAGTATAATTTTCATTGCTACTCTTGGCGTCTTTATAAATCCCCAGAAGGCAGTAGTTAAAATTGAAATTAATTATAGACAGATTGTTTTATTTCTTAAAATGTATTGCAAAATACAAAAAATACAAACAATTAATTAAAGGTTTTCAATGTGAAGCAACGGTTTCACTTGATGCCTATTTGCTGGAATTCTTTAGGACAAATGTTGTTATCAAAATATGAAACATTTACTACTTACGTCCAGGTTTTTATCCAATTCTCCATTCCACCTTCTTCATTTTGCAAAAAAGGGGCAATGCCTTAGTAAACTTCATCCCCAATTTGAATTATCCAATGTTTAAGTGTCAACACATGTAAACTTCATTGCCTCACAGGAACCACGACTGGAGATCAGTATTTACGATCCTTAACACAGAAGGAAACAAATTGAAGAAATATCAAACGTTTATTTTTCTACATAATCTCCCTGAACGTCGATGCATTTGGTCCAACGATGCTTCCTCTGGAAAAACAATCTTTAGGTTTGTCTTTCAACCAGTCGTTTACGGCCGTTATTACTTCATTATCGTCGTAATATCTGGTCCCCCGAAGATATTCTTATAATTTTGGAAATATAAAGAATCACTAGGGGCCAAGTCTGGTGAATATGCGGGATATTCAAGCAATTAAAATCCTGCGTTTAGAATACCTTTCATGGCACTATTGCTCTTGTATTTAGGAGCGTTGTCTTAAAATAGAATTCCTTTGCACAATTTTCCACGTCTTCTTTTCTTGGCACAATCGCGCAATCTTGAAATTAAGTTGGCGCAGTAGGAGCCTGATATTGTATGTCCACGCTCCAAAATTCTGTCTGCGTCCCAAAAAATTGTGGCCATAACTTTACCAGCGGATGGCAAACACGAAATTTGCGGAGCAGCGGAGCACCTCGGCGATACCACTCCATACTTTGTTGCTTCGACACAGGATCGAAGTGGTGAACCCACGTTTCACCAACAGTGACGAATCGAGAAAGAAATTTATCCGGATCTGCTTTAAACTTTGCCAAACTGGCAAACAGGACCCTCACCTACTACACCTACCGTGTCTTCATGAATTTCGTTTGGCGAGAACCCTTCCTTTGCGAGTATTTTATAACTGCACGAACCTCTGAGTTTTCCATTTTTAGAATTTCTCTAAACTTGTCTACTTAAATTCTAAATTATTTGAACAGGTAACACGTGACAAAAGTACAATTGAACCAACGTAAGAACAAATGATTAGGAGTTTAATGTGACAAATTGATTCAACGTCACTCAACGCCTACTATGTCAGGGACGCTAAATAACGTCGTACTTCGAGCGCAAATGGTGATTATATCGCGGTATATGTGTAATTGAATTAGCTAAACTGTGCTTTAATTGAAATTTCTAATAATATTTAATGTTTTGCACCGAAATTGTTTCTTCGTTTATTGAGTGTAATAAATCAACTATTAGTGACACTTCCCTTTCCTTCTAATCTTTTTAATTTTTTATTTTGAAATATCCTCTTAGCAACCTTTGTTAAAATTATTAAGTTACTAAGTCAGCAAATTCGCAACGTCATTCACAATTTTTGACTCATAAGTATTCATTTCAATTAAGTGTTTTGCAGTTCAAATTATTAATTCGTATTTATCTCAAACATCGATAGAATTACATAGTTTTATTCCATGCAGGCATATGCACTAGTTGTAAAAAGTTACTTCTGGGAAAAGTCAATATTGTTCAGAAATATATTTGTTTATTCCCTATAAATAACTTTGCATTAAAATATGGTACTGTTCAAGCACTATTCAAGCACCGATCAATTTTATTGCAACATTGGTCCGACTTAATAATGTAGTCGATTTTGTGCATTTTGTACCACGTGGCAATGCTGTTGTAAACCAAGAAAAAGACAACAGACTAAGACGTCCACATACGCCTGGAAGAGCTATAAAATATGTCTACATCGAAACCTTGGTAAAAAATGTGTTTTTGGTAACGCAGGAAAAACTTTTTAAATTATTATATCGCGTATATTTATTCTTTAAACAATAGATTATCAATATTTTTTTAATAAATAAAACAACGTGTAATAAGTATTAAAAAGTTGGGGATTAAACACGTTTTGCATTTAAATGCAAATATTAATTGCAGAGAACATGCTTGTAACCTTTTCTGCAATGTTATCTTTCGTTCGGTTCATTCAGATCTGCATTATTGAGTCGTAAATTTTATAGTGTTAACAGAACGCGTTCGTCGGTTTAGTTCAGAAAATTAATGCAGTTGGGTAAACTCCACCTGCAGCATATTTTATGACAAATTTTGTTGTCACTGGAAAATGTCTTTAATTGAAATTAATATTATTTACTCGTCACCAAACGAAAAAGATACAAAAATTAGTGGATGTGTTTAAAAAGACTCGATGAATGACACATTCACGTCGAATTAAAAATTATTCATTAAATATAAACATATATACATTTATAAATATATATTCATTTCTCCCATATTTCAAAATGCCAATTGATAAAGTGCAATAATTACAAAAATATGTTTCTCGACGTCTCTCTCCACGTTTAAATGGCTCCCGCTAGCATCAACTTATTAACTACACCACATATTTGCCACCTGTCCGATAATGCTGGTCGACAAACTGTAATTTTAACACGTGTTCCATAGTTTCCTTTTTGCAATGCTCCCATTTATTATATGGGCGCTGTTTATTAGTTTGCTACGTAGAATATAATCCCCTCGCGTGTTGTCATGTGGCTCTCCCGTATTCACATCTGTTTATTGCAGGTGTCAAAACCGTCAAGCATATCATTAGTTATTAGATGTCTAAAAAACTTATTAGCTGTACACATTTGGTTAATAAGACCACTGCTTTTTATAAATACAATAAAAATAACGAAACTCGGATAGGCTGCAAAGTAGAGAGAAAAATTTGGAAATTTTACATTCCTTTATACCCAACGAATAATACAAATAAAGAAAGAGGGGAAAATTTCGGTTAAGAAATATGCAATTCACATAAATTTCGGTTGAGTATAAGTAGTCATGTAATTTTATACTTAAAAGTGGCAATTTGTAATAAGTGTAAATATTTGATTATTCAGGGAACTGTGGAACAACGTGGTGGAGAAGTGTTTGTGGGGTCTAAACATGATCTAGCTGGACCAAACGTTTCGAGCAAGAAATTTAACGAAAATTTAGTGAAATATGAATGTCGTTGGTTTGTCAAAAAGAACAAAAATTTTTGTACATATCATGAGATTATTAAGGCGAGAAATTAAACAAACAATAAAAAATTATAAAAATATGTAAAAAAAACAGATACATGTAAAAATCATTTCGACCACATTAATATTGGTGAGACTATTTAAGGAATGTCAAAAACGACGAGTTTTTCTTGTCATTTTACCTACTACACGCTTCACGTAGCTTGGGAAGGGATTTCATAAAACCGTTGCACTCAATGGCGTGTTTGAAAGAAAATTGACAAGTAACGGTTTATTTTTTTTTACTTCGTCAATAGTTCCTGCAAATTAGTGATATAGGCAATAGCAAATTATATTTCAAACAACTAACCTGTCAGTAAAAAATCCTTTTCAAAATTTAC
Source organism: Geotrupes spiniger (assembly GCA_959613385.1). Classification (NCBI taxonomy): domain Eukaryota; kingdom Metazoa; phylum Arthropoda; class Insecta; order Coleoptera; family Geotrupidae; genus Geotrupes; species Geotrupes spiniger. Next base: position 19,558,459 of record OY390736.1, on the reverse strand, counting down.
AAATTTCCGTGACTTGAACAAAACACGGCCAAAATACACGATATTTGCGTAAGGCACACAACGGAGATACTCTGCAAATTTAGGATGTGTTTTATTTAAGATTAACAATGGATTCTGTCAAAAATAATGCCTTTGATTAAAAAAAAACCTTTATTGGCATAACCCTACTAATTACAAACATACATTATATTTCAATCCTCGTGTCTCCATCCTACCCCTCTGCGGTCTAATCCCGGCTCTTCCTCCCCCCTTTTCCTCTCTTCCTTAGTGGCCTCCCTTGCCTACATTTCCCTCATCCCCCTTTTCCTATTCTCCTTCTTCATTCCGTTAGCTTCGCCAAGAATCTCACCCCCTCTCCGTTCTCCCCCATACTCCTTCTCCAATCTCCGCTTATCCTCTTCCTCCATCTTCACTTCTTTACACCATCTTATCCAGTCCTCCCATTTATATACGCTTTCCCTTATAGAATTTGCATTTCCTGTGCTCCTCGTTTATCCAGTACTTGTTTGTCTTTTCCTCGTTCCCACACATGTACCTTGCAATAATTTTCTCGTCTTCTGCAGTCCTTTTCGCCCCCTTTGCCCATAAGCTCTTCCTCAGATCCACCTCTGCCCCTCACGCCTTCTTGCAAATATGTGCTCCGTTGTTACTATTTCTGTCCCTCATTATGTATCCTCTTTCACTTCTATTTTCTCCGATTTTCACTTCTTCTGACTTTGATACTAGGTAATAAAAATATAATAATATTATAACTTCATTCACATAAAAATCTGTTATTTTGTACTTTTCCTGCGATTTCAGCAAAACATACGGAAAGCAAACGACGTAATGTGGGTGTAATGAGCATTTATTTTTGGTAGAAATTCACGCGGACTCAAAATATAACAAAAATCACCTTTTACTAAAAGAAAGATTCCACACCGTAACTGCATCTCAATATCTCATTGTCTCGCCACCAAACAGTCTACAGCCTAGGTGCGTTATTAATTATTATTAATAATTTATTGATAGAATATGATCTCAACTGCATTCAGACGAAAGCACAAAAACTCTACCTAATAAGAGTAGTCAAAATGACACTTTTCTCCCAAAATTTCATTATAACATTGTAACTAATTAGCTTTTTAAACCTCAAAATATTTTTCGTTTGTAACATTGGAAAAGAACATGCTTTTATATGTTCACACCAGCGTCAACGAGCAACCACATTCTCCATTTTCACTTTCTTCGGTCTCATCACCAACTTCAGATAATATTTTTCTGTCAACCCAAGTTTTATCATTTTCCTCCCTCTCGACACAAAATTTTGTTTAATTACGTAACTAATAGTTATTTCTTTTTGTCTGGAAGAGGGTAACCTATGTCACTATCATTTCAGCAATGGAGTAATGAACAATGGCGACAAATCAAGCTAATTCAGCAGTTCAGCTAGCTGATCTTGTACAATAACAAATATTTTTTTTTCTTTTGTATGCATATTCGATAGTAGTCAATACCTTGTTTTTACTTTCTTTTACTTTATATGTAGTAATCATGAAAATGTTCGAACTCGAAATTTTATCGGAAATGCACGTTTTGAGCTTCCAGGCATATGCAGACTATTCGCTGAATAAGGTGTAAAGTTATGAAACTTTAAATTAAGGGTCCTGTTTTGCATATTCCACAATTTTGGTTTTCTGCTCTTTTTTTAATTGTAGAGATTTTATATCTGGCTATTTCACTTCACACGTTATTTGTCAATTTTTCGAACATTTAACATTTCAGCATTATTTTTACATTTTTGGCAATTTTGTAAATTTAAACATTTGACAATTTTTGACTTGCATGCAATTTCGACATTCTTTCAAATTTAGTTTTTAAGTTTAAAAATTTGTGACTTATTATTTATTATATATATTATTTACATTTTACTGATATTCCTTCCGTTTTTTTCGTCTGATTCTCTCATTTTGAATTTTTACTTTTTAATTTCTCCCTTTTTTCTTGAAGCATTTTTTTTCTTTTCGTCTTTCTGATTTCGTTGGAAAAACTAGACTAAACAGAATAAAGCGGATACACATCCCGAAAATATATTTTTATATGCCCCGAACCCGAAAACATTTTGTAAATTTTGCTATTTTAACATTTTACAAGATTGATTTTTTACATTTTTATTATTTCGGTATTTCATTTCGGTATTTCATTTTGGATTGGGTTGGGTTGGCTTGGGTTGTATGTATTTTTCCAGCTAATACAATTTTTATAGTATTGGCAATTCAAAAAAAAAATGTTTTTCTTATTCTTCAAAAATTCTAACTTTTGGTAATTTATTGCATTTCGATAATTTTCTTGCAATTGCAAAATGTTGGTAATATGTCAATTTTTATGTTGTCTTTTGGACATTTGGACCTAATTTTTCCATTTCGGCATTTTTCCTACTGGCATTCGATTTTTTGTCTGTTTTTGGCTTTTTAGCTAATTTATTCCATTAGTTACCATTTCGCCAATTTAAATATTTACGACATTGATCTAATTTCGACAAATTTGCAAATTTTAGCAAAATATTACATCTAATTATTTGACAATGTTTCTTTTGAAAAATTAAACTTTGCACATTTACAACAATTTTGATGTTTTGTCGATGTTGTTCGTGTGAAAATCTTCTAATTTACTTTTTCTTCCACCTTTCGCACATATTTTTCGTCGATTTAGTAAGAAAATGTTGGATTGGGTAAAATTAATTTTTAAAACTTTGGGAATTTGGAGAGCTATTGTGTGTCCATACTTTCGGCATTTTGATGGAATCGTCTAGTATGGTTGAATTTTATATATTTTTGATAATTTAGACAATTATTGACTATTTAGTCAATTAAACAAGTTGCCCATTTTCGACAATTTTGGTATTTTGTCAATTTCGTTCTTTGCTCATCCAAATTTCTTCTTCTTGTTACTTTATTTTCGCCTCAATTTTCTTTTTCAGGAAGTTTGTTAAAAAAATTAACCAACTTCAGTTGCGTTGGGTTGGGTGGGGTAAACTTTAAAAGATTTAGGAATTTGGAGAACTATTAAAATGAAATAAATTTCTAGTGATATTTTTATGCATGTTCGACATCTTGAATGCTATTTATATTTTCATATTTTTACTTTCTACTATGTATTACGATGTATAGGAATCATGAAAATTTTCGAACTCGATTTTCGCGGAAATACACGTATTAAATTGCCTTACGCCTATTCTGACAATTTTCAGTATGTGTGTCTGTACTCGCTCTATCGCCCAAAGTAATGAAGCTAGCACTATCCGACTTTAAACACATTTGTATATAGCGGGGAAGAAAACGTCATATTATCAAAGCAATATCTCTACTGGAAGTGATAAACTATCACGCCGTATATCTCTCATCACTGTTTCCCATATCTGGAAAACGGTACGAAAAAAATGTACTTTTGAACAACTTTTATTTGAAAAATTCTTTCGAAAAATGCTGTTGTTATCGCAAGAAAGTTCAGTGCGGATCACTGCATATTTTTATTTGTTTTTGTTTTACAATACAATAAGCAGTAGTAGATGGCGTGAATAATTTGTGAATTTTTCGCATCGCAGAATAATCTTAACACATTTAACATTCTATTTCGTCTTCCGGATTGATTTTGAGTCAATATGTAGAATTCATTCCTGTGGAAGAAAAAACATAGAGAATTATTTTGTGTGAGTAGAAAGCATTTCACAGTACCCAATTGCTGCAGGCACCACAAAGGTGATTGCCAACAATACACATAATAATACCATAGATATCAATTAATAACACTATCGCACCAACCATAACATTCCTCTCCAGGATGTGCCTCACCACCGTTTTTCGTGCTCGAGCTAACATATATACATCCTGGTGAAGACGACCGGGGTTCCTCTCTGCCCTTCTTTCTTATGCCTCTTATTGTGTATATTCAAATGCATTTTAAGGAATGTGGACAAAAATAAATAAAAATATGGTGCTACACTGCGTTTGATGGAAAATTTAATAATTGAATTGTTTATTTATAAAATAAGGAAATCGCGAGCCACCATCAGAATTATTGGTTTTTGGTTTACTACAAACGTTTATATTTTTACAATATTTAGGCAGCAAAAATTCAGGTAAATTCTAGGAAAGTGGTAGTACGTCATCACAGGATATAAACTGTCATTTGTTATCCATTAGTAGTATATGAATAATCAAGTCATGGCAACATTTTAACATGTAGTTTTTACCACTAGGAAAACGCAAAATCTTAACACTAAACATTTGATAATATGTCATTGTGAAACGATACCTTTGATTAATTTCTGCTGGTAAAATGCCTTCTGTTCACTATTTAGTAAATAACAAACTATGCGAATGGTGAGTACTTGTCACTTGTTGCACTAAATTATAAAATTATTATTATTATATAATAATAAGAGCCAGCATCCAAGAGCCATAGCAATATAGTATAAAATGTTACTCATTGGCCCAGTCGAATTACACAAAAACGTCAAATTGAAACGAAATATTTTAAATTGCTGAATAAATATGTGGAACCAAACAATCAAAGGTGGACATAAAAATTTATTAACTTCGCATCCAGCAAAGTCAACAAACGAACATAATCCCGAAAATGTTGCAAGCTCATGTTACGGTGAATTAATGCGTTAGTCGCAATACGGCCGGAGTTACCAAAGTGCTAGTATGCGAGAGAGGGACAACCAAGTCATAAAAACTTTGTAAGCTACTCGCTGTACTAATGGACGCGGATACAAAATACAATTACGAAGTACGTATAATTAAAACGAATATGTGGTCGATGTGAATCGTAATGGCGCACATTCGTACGACGGCGTAAATACCTGCAAGATATGCAAGCCATCCGTAGAATTAATTACGCTATGTAATCTGCGGTCATGCATTGACATTTGCCATTACAATGATAACAATTGAGCTATGTACCTGCCAATGGGTCAAATGGCCGACACAATATTGGCGAATGTAACAAACACACGCACACGAAATCAAATTGCTTTAAATCAATTACGTCCCAAAGGAACACAAGTTTAACCCTAAGTTCTAAATTGCTAACCTTGTCTGCCAACTCGTATTGCAATAGGCAACTTACACCGCGGCAACGGAAACAGCATATGTATCTACATCGTCACAATTACACATATGGTTAATAAAAAATACGTGAACGGCGTTCATGAATAACCTACTGCATGAATATCCACATATTTGCATAACAATATAACTTTGAGTAGTTTCACATAAAAATAAATAGAAAATACTTGTTTTTGCAAAGTGCATGTTTATTTCAAGCAAATAAAAGTCTTGAAAAGGTGAAGCATTCCCCATAATAGTTATTCCTGGTGCCTACTGCCATCGAACATATCGGCGCAACACAAATAATTATGAACATAGCAAAGTTTAAAAATTAAACCAAGGAATTTTTTTGAAATTTTAAACAAAACTAAATTAGTTTTTTATACGGATTTGGAAAACGTAAGTAAAAAGTTATTAATCGATGTAAAACCAACCGATGCAACATTTTCCTATTGTTTTCTTGCAAAGTATTGAAACTTTAATGCTTTTATTTTTGTGTAATTTTAATACGAAATAAGAATAGAGAGCTTTATCAACATAGTTGTTACTGTGTCCGTCAAAGTAGACCCAACAGAACCAGTGTCAGGGTATTGAAGAAATGGCGTTAATACACTTATACTGATTTCTTATACGTTGTACATTTTAAATCTGGCTATTAAGTAAATGTTAATGTGAAAGAGTAATTTTCATTTAGAGAATAATTGCTACGCTTGTATTTTAATTACCAATATAATTTTACACAAATATATTTGGCACGAATAGTGGACTAGTCCAGGGAATAGTCGATTAAAATTTGAAACCCAATCATCAAGTAGTCATGGGATTTTTGACGTTTGTGTCATTTTTTAGAGGTGGTGATAGACAAGCAATTATCGAGTCATTTTTTGAATTTGCTCCACTTTTTCGGATCCCGTTCTTTAGTTTAAAGTGTTTCAAGTGTTTAATGATGCCTAGAGGAAGGAGACCTCAAGTTTACCAGCAGTTGAGTGACTTTAACCGAGGGCGGATTGTTGGTTTACGAGAAGCAAGTTTTTCGTTTAGAGAAATCGGCAACCGTTTGGGACGGCACCACTCAACAATAATGCGTGTTTATCAAGCGTGGTCTGAACATGGGGTTGAACGTCGGAGAAGAGACACTGGGGCTCAAAGACGAACCAATGTACGTCAAGATCGCCGCGTAAGACTAATGGCCTTGAGAGACCGATTCTCTACAACTAGATCAATAGCTGATCAATGGTTAGGTGAACAAAGTCGTCCGATTGGCTTGCGAACAGTTTATCGTCGAATAAGAACCTTTGGCTTGCTGTCTTACCGCCCAGATCTTGTGCCACCCCTCACTGCTCAACATCGCCAGGAACGTTTGGCCTGGTGCACGGAAAGACTTCAATGGAACTTGGAGTGGTATCGAGTTGTCTTTAGTGACGAATCGCGATTTTGTTTAGGAATGCATGATGGTCGGATGACTGTTAGACGAAGACGTGGAGAAAGGCGCAATACTGATTTTTCGATTGCGAGGCATGTTCACCGAACTGTGGGGTTGATGGTGTGGGGTGCTATTGCTTACGGCAGTAGGTCACCCTTGCTCTTCATTCGAGGCAGTATGACCACCCGATGCTACATTGACGAAGTGGTAGAACCACATGTTCTTCCATATCTTCGAGGGCTGGAAGACGCACTTTTCCAACAAAATAATGCACGACCTCACGTAGCAAGGGTTTCTCTTGACTTCTTTGAAGAGGTCAATGTTAATCTTTTACCTTGGCCGCCAAGATCTCCCGATTTCTCGCCCATTGAGCACGTGTGGGACATGATGGGTAGAAGATTGAGGAATCTACCGAACCTACCGTTGACAATAGAAGCTCTACGACATGAAGTACAGACTGCTTGGGATGCCATACCCCAAGAAGACATTGATCACCTGCTGGAATCAATGCCAAGGCGGGTCAATGAGTGTATCAGAAATAGGGGCGGACCAACACATTATTAAAGAAAAATCAAAAAGATGAAGTGTTTTCTTTATCAAATTTTAATCAATTGTTACCTTCGACTAGTCCAATGTTTCTGCCAAATTTGGTCCAAAAATTCCTACCCCTTCTAGGTGGTGCAGTTTATATGTCACTGAGTATATTTAGAGTGCATTTTCTTATAACAAAGTTTAGTTCCGTACATACTTATGAAAACGTTATATTGGTTTGTTCCTTTCCAATTCCAACATCTGCATGAAATTTATCACTAAAATCAATTTAATATAAGTCGCGGCTAAACTTAATTACAGCATATTATTTTATTTGTACCGTTGTTGATTACCAGAAATTGAGAGCGTAGCTGATTTAAAAAAAGTATGAAGTCATTAACCCAATTTTATTTTGCGGTTTCCGTGATTGTATTTCCGATTGGCGACTGATTTGAAATAAAGTTCGTCTCGGTTTTCAAACATTTTAATATACAAAGGAATAGCAGTTCGGTTCTGTAACGTTAGTTAAATACGCTTGGGGATGAAAAATGGTGGTGAAATTTGCTTATGCGCGTTACCAAGTTGTTGCTTGTGCATCCGTCTGTTATCCCACTGTGTGTTCGGACATCAATATATGGCGTTATATTCTAGTAATTCGATATATAGCGGTAATGCGATAAATATCATAGTGAAGTAACAAATGTAAATAAATTTGGTGGAATGTTAATGAATTTTATTTTTGTTATTTATGTTTACATTTCCTTTTAAAAATTTAGTCACGGATTTTAATCAACTTGAAAGTAGTGAAACAATAACAATGATAGCATGATTTCAACGCCGGCAGATGTGGGCGTAACATGAGTGAATATTCTACCGGAAGTACTTTTCCGGTATATATACGACATTGCCAGTACACCACTAAAAGTGCATGTACTTGTATAGTTTGAGTCAAGATATGATGTTGGAAATAATAGGTCATCCATGAGGAATAAATCACATCGCTTAGTATCAGGCAGAAAATAAATATGGGAGGAAAGAAGCAAACGATTTATTTATCAATTTATTTCAGTATAGTATATTGCTTATTCAACATAAATACATGCGTACCGAACTTTAATAATAGTGTGTGTAAAAAAATCTAGTCGATATTAATTCATGTTATCTAACTTAAAAAATGCACTGATTACCGGCTCCGTTGCTCCAACGCCGTGTGTGAATATAACAAAATATTTTGATCTAATAATATAGTTTGGCCAAATATAAATATTTCACAAATAGGTCAGGTAGAGTAAACGTGATTGTTTGATTTAAGGAATACTGCTCTAATTTAAAATAAAAAGTTATCTTCTTCAAAAGAAATATCTGGTGTTATCAGCAATTATTTTATTTTAATTTGAACCCTTATCGGTATATTTTTGTAGAACTAGTTATCAGTTGTTATTGTTTGTACTTGAGGAGATGATTTAAAGAAATTAACGCCTTTTGAAATGTGGCGAAGTATCGGGTATGTACGAGATGAATTAGGACAGCGAGAAATCGCTGGATGATTAGGATTAAGATTAGGATTCCACAAACTTGAGGACATGTCGAAGTTGGCGGAGAAATCGGCTGTTAAGACGAAGTAATAAGTGTAATGGGATAATAAACCGGATAATTGTTCACAGAGAATGATGATTACATGATTATCATTTATGGCCGATGACAGTGCAGACACTTAGATTGAGATCAAATCTTCCAAACTGTCGTATTCCATACATCGGTGCAATGGCAGACAACATTGGACGTGAATTGAATGATATCAATTGTTCTGATGAGGTTATGTTTATGGCACTAATTGGCATACATGTTTGCGAAGACATAGATGACAACTGTGCAATTTGCAGTTTGTACGATGAAGACATACTGGCTTAACAGCTAGTTTGCGGCATTTATATGGGAACATTTATTGAAGGCACTTTAAATGCTCGACGTTATATCGACAACGCCTTACAACCAGTTATTCTTCCTCTATTTCAAGAATGTCCAGAAGATACTTTCCAAGAAGATGGTGAATGATCACTCTGTGATATTTGAATTTTCCCTACTGTTCTAAAAAAATCAAAAATTGGCCCCATTCATAAAAATGAAGATTCGTCTTAAGTCCTCTTTCTACTTTTCCGGTCTTCCTTCGTATGATAAATAAAACAATTATATATTAAATATTTGTTGGTCATAAATAATTTAATTATATTATAACAAATAATCAGGGGGAATTATTCTTATGCAAATATATGTGTCTTAGTGTATTATATTTTCAATATTTACGCAAATTTTATTTCGCTACATCGTTATAGAGTTATGTATTGGTTTTTGTGCAGTGTTGGTTTTAGAAATTAGTGACTTCCCGTACGTCGCTCACCGCCATATGTGACGCAATTTTTAAGTACTCATCGTCACCCATTCGCCAGAACTTGATCGCATATCGTTACGCCATCTACTGCTGCATCGACTTTTTACTAGCTTTAATGTCCAAATGACTCATTCATATTTTTGCGATCATTGCGTTTGTTTATTTTCCTTAGAATATCAGTATTTGTTTATTTGTTAGCGGCAAGGATTGACACCACATCTTTTTGTTTTAGTGCAGAATTCTTCAGATGTTACAGTCTATTTCAAATCCCCCATAGCTTTTGTAAATCGATTTTTAGCTCGTGGCGTCTTCCAAATTAATCCTAATAATAGTAATTTACTCTTACTCCACAAAAACTGATTAAAACACTATTAATTGTTGGGAAAAATTTAGTAAATACGTTAAATACGTTAGATCAAAAAGTGTTCCATAATGATTCACGCCGCCGAAACGTAGGGTGCCAATTTATTAAACTGGTTACCAATTATTGTCTAGTCTACTCACTTCCACTTTCGTTATTGAATGGAAGCTTGTAAACAAAAGCCGTTAATTTGGGCGCCACAAAGGGCAATAAACAGACGCCACTGGGCGATGTTTGCTTGTTCGACTCGGTAACGAATCGTCAAACTTTTGACGAACCGGGCAGTAATCTTAGCCAAACCAGCACTATTTTAAATTCGTTGAATATCCATATTTGTTTATCCATCGTATATTAGGTATATTTATCGTACGTTTGGAAACTTTAAATGCAAAATGAAACTTAGAACTTCATTCAGAATGGCGAAGAGTTCCGTTATTGCTGCAAAGAATTACTAATGCCCGGTTTCACAAACGCTAATCGGTCGTTAACAGCTTGTTAACGAATCTTCAAAAGTTTGACGATTCGTTAACGAGTTGACGAACCGTTAAAAGAACAATTACCATTGTTTTGAATTTCACAAAGAATAATGAGTCGTTAAAGGCTTGTTAACTAATTCATCATTTGACAATCGTTTGTGAAACCGGGCATAAGTGATTATATTTTAAAAAGTTATATATAAAAAAATCATATTCAGTGCATAAAGTTCAGATTTCTTCAATTCAGTACTGTAAATGCTGTACGAATATAAATACCCTTATTCGGAGGAAGTCTTCAATTAGACATGCATGTCGGTGTACTCGTTGATACTTTATTTCAACTGCAGCAGTTTAGTATTAGAAAAGAAGAATTGCACAAAATTACACGTTATTAAACTATACATTAAACTTTACAAAAGACGTATTATCCGGCAATATATCGTTTGCGAATATATATTGTTAATATAACAATAGTAATTATACTAGTTATACAATAAGTATAACTAATACCTAGTAAGTATACTAGTTATACAATAAGTCTTTGTGCATACGCATAGAGGCAAAAAATTCTAGACATGTATAATTCAAAATTATTAAATTGTCTGCCGCGTAAGATATGACTATCGATGGATATAAAGCATAGTTAGAGCCAGGTCTGGGTTGCAAGGTGGATTTTGTCTTTGATTTTGCCTTTCTACTTCATTATATTGTTCAGCCGCAGCTTTGCACTAAAGCCAATTTTCCAGTAGTGACGCAAATAAGGCCCATTTGCATTTTTTTCTTCTGTCATGATTAGTAACAATGTAATGTTTTAACATGGCATATACAGGGTGTCCCAACGATCTGACAAAGTTCCCTTACGGCGTTACGTTTGCGAATTCGAAAAAAGTAAGTATCTACATGTTTAGACGGTCCCTAGGTTCATATTCTAAAAATATTTTGAGCCGACATGGGCGGTTCGTCAGCGGGGGGCGACATAAATTATACTTTGTTTTAATGGAACACCCTGTATGTTTTAACATTTTTGAATTCTATGAAGAATTGTGAATACATCCATGTACAACTTGTTTGTCAAAACTCAACAGAACTGGTGATTTTCAATTTTTTTAGTGAAATTTTAGATATGCAGACTATGCTTCAAAAAATCATCTAACTGAGAGGATAGTTGGTGGGAGGGTAATTTTTTATCCGTGGACTAAGGGATCGTCAATGTGATTATTAATGCACCCAAGGATCCCCTTTTGTATACAGGGTGTTGTCAGTGTATTTTCAATCTCGCGCAACTTTAAGAGGCAAAATATCATTTTTTTCAAATGACACCTACTATCAAATTTACCAACACTCGATTCAAAATCAAATTCTGCGTCGACTGATGCTACATATTCCTATACCTATCACTTCAGGTTTTCGAGTAATTTCAGTAAAATACTTTATTTGGTCACAAAATCAATCGCATTACAATTTTCGTAATATTAAACATAGTAGTATAGTGTCACTTTAACGTTCTTATGACAGTGACAGTCTTTATCAATAAATTTAATAGACACATTAGTTAATTATTAGTTAAGTTATTGTCCCAAGCTTGTTTTTGAATAATGAATTTTTCAAAGGAAGAAATGGTAAATATGATTTACACAGTGGGTGAAGCAGACAACAAGAATTGCCTTTTAGCAATGAGGCTCTATAGGCAGAAGTACCCTGATTTAAGACAACCAAATGTTAGATGTCTGCAGAAGCTAGTTGATCGCTTCGAACGCACCGGGAACGTGGCATACGAGAGTAGGAGGGTGATTAATCGTGCTATTATTAACGAGAACAATGACTTAAACGTTTTATTGGAACTCCAAGAGAACCCACATGGAAGTGTGCGGACAATCAGTTCAAGTTTGAATCTAAGCAAATTTTCAGTACATCGGATAATTCAAAACCACAAATTCCACCCATACCATCTAGAATTGCATCAAGCATTGAACGGGAACGACTTCGATAATCGAATTAATTTTGCCAATTTAATGATGGAACGTATCGAGGAAGATCCGGCATTCATCAATAATATTCTTTTTACGGATGAGGCAACGTTTCGCAGCAATGGTGTGGTAAACAGGCATAATGTCCATTATTATGCCACCGAAAACCCGATTATTACCGGTTTTTGCGAAATGTACTGCATACTTTATTGGAAGATGTGGATTTGCAAACGTTGCGGGATATGTGGTTCCAACAGGACGGAGCTCCACCTCATTTCCATAGAAGGGTAAGACGATATTTAGATCGTTGGATGCCAAACAGATGGATTGGGAGAGGTGGTCCAGTATTGTGGCCTGCCCGTTCACCTGATCTGACCCCGTGCGACTATTTTCTCTGGGGTTTTATCTCAAGTCTACCTTGAGGCTCCTACCACTAGAGAAAATATGAAAGTTAGGATTCAAGAATGTTTTAATAATATTACTCCTGAAGTCTTACAACGTGAACTAGTTTTAGACATCGACTGAATATTTGTGTTCAACAAAATGGAAACATATTTGAACACCTTTTGTAAAATAAACTTTGTTTTTTTGTATATAAATGTTATATTATCGTTTTTTACATTTAATTATTACTTGTCATTTGTCAGAATTAAAGTTGGTTTTGCTTGTATAGAGTACATTTCATTATTTTTAGCAACAATCAGCTCACTCGATGGTAAGTGGGCTCTGATGAAGTGGGCCGCCTTAGCTAAGAAGCCCTTGTTGCTTTAAATTAATTAATCTGATGTGACTTTTTAAAATGAATTTAATTGTTCGATGCAATTTGTAGTTTTGTATTATCCAATTTACTGAAGTGACACTAGACTACTATGTTTAATATTCCGAAAATTGTAATGCGATTGATTTTGAGACCAAATAAAGTATTTTACTGAAATTACTCGAAAACCTGAAGTGATAGGTATAGGAATATGTAGCATCAGTCGACGCAGAATTTGATTTTTGATCGAGTGTTGGTAAATTTGATAGTAGGTGTCATTTGAAAAAAATTATATTTTGCCTCTTAAAGTTACGCGAAATTTAAAATTCACTGCCAACACCCTGTATACAAAAGGGGATCCTTGGGTGCATTAATACTCACATTTATGATCCCTTAGTCCACGGATAAAAAATTACCCTTCCACCAACTACCCTCTCAGTTACATGATTTTTTGAAGCATAGTCTGCATATCTAAAATTTCACTAAAAAAATTGAAAATCACCAGTTCTGTTGAGTTTTGACAAACAAGTTCTTCTTCATAGAATTCAAAAATGTTAAAATATACAGGGTGTTCCATTTAAACAAAGTAAAATTTATGTCGCCCCCCGCTGACGAACCGCCCATGTCGGCTCAAAATATTTTTAGAATATGAACCTAGGGACCGTCTAAACATGTAGATACTTACTTTTTTCGAATTCGCAAACATAACGCCGTAAAGGAACTTTGTCAGATCGTTGGGACAACCTGTATAATAGCCAGCCGCTAAGATTCGATCGAATATTTATGACATATTTTTCCCAAATTTAAGAACTAAAAACTCACGTACAAAAGCCACAAAAGCCGTCATTTTACGACTGCCAAATTCATATCTTCATGATTCAACCCTGTGGTTGTAAATAAGCCATTAAACATCGTAATTTAAATTATTATATGGCATGCACTCTCGTGAATTTAGATTATTTTTTTTAGAATCTGTGAACCAAATGTCGTGCAATGACCCTTTGCTTTGGTCAGTATGAAAATTGTTCTCTGGCCATTCACGATGAGTTCTTCGTCTAATACTGCCTTGCACAAAAATGGGGGCATTTAATTCCCAACAGTGATACAAGCGAACTTTATTATTTAAAGAAGTTTTTCGTCCTTAATATTATTATTATTCAAGAATAACATCTCCATTACTCAAGATAACATCAAAATCACTCGAGTAGTAATACAACAGTATTATTCACTCAAGTATTAATCACGTACAACAGTACAAGTAGCAAACAAGCTAACACAAGTGTACAAAGTTAAACGGAGTTTATTCTGCAACAAGCATCGAACGATATAATAAAGCCCAGGCAATAGCGGCACGCCGCGCAAACAAAGTTTCTTTCATATCTGACGCATTACTTAATTTACGCATTTCATTTTCTGAAGTTCAAAGAAATTCGGAAATGCTAAATCTAAATCGATTTAATCTAAGATCTAACGATTTTTCACCGAAATGGGATACTGAATAAACCAACAATAAGTTAAGGCAAGACGAATATACGATTTTCGTATTGCAAATATCGAAATGAGCGCAACATTCTTTGAAAAGAATAATTATTTTAGTATTTAAAGAAATTAGTATGTGCACCTAACGAAATGTCACATTATCTTGAACCATAATTAGAAGCATGGACAATCGTTTGCGTGTTGTTTAATGAAACTCGTAATGGTTCTTTTCTTGATTTATTGTTAAGTGTAACAACTTTGGAAAGCGACTAAATTGAAATGCCCCACTCACGACCATCATTCATAACTTATTAATAGGAAGGCGATTAATCATTCAGGTATTAGTTCCGAGAAATAGCTGACTAACACCAATATCGTGAGAGCTTTTATTACAAATGAGATCGTTCAAATATTCTATAATGAGAGAACTTTCTTAATGTACCAAACGTGTTAGTTTGACTCCCGAGTTTAATGTAAATTCAGGCGTTTGAATTCTTTAATCTCACATGTGTGAGACCACTATATCACAACCAGACACCATATGCAATACAGCGCGCAATAATAACAACATTAAGCTCGTTTCGGTTACGCATTTCCAAATTATCATATTTCATATTAAGAACGTCGCCCATTCATTATTTTGTTGATGATTCTAATTTTAACAACTGGGAGTAAAAATAACAACGTTCAAACACAAATGTTTTGTTTATGTGTGTCGGTGGAAAGCTATTTAAAATAATCTTAGCTCAAGACAACTTACGACTTGCATGTTTGTGTGGGATTACCACTAAATTCTTGAATGATATTAATAACCAGAATGTGTAAACCTTCGTATCTTTGTTCGAAATTTAATGGTAAACGTTGCACCAAGTTTTATTTCAGAGTTTAATCTTTAAAAAAAAAGTTATTTCGTCCCAACGATATGCGTCATTTAAAAAAGCGGTTTAAAAAACGAAAACAAAAACAATAGCGATATTTCGCGTAGGTATCATATGTCTGTCTTTCCTGACTGAAACAGATCATCAGAAAACCGAAATAAATCAATGTTTGGGTGCAGGAAGAACATATAAATATGAATATATGAAGTAATGGTTTTTCTAACTGAATACTTGCCTAATTTTCGATTGCGGTGATCATGTATCCAAATAGTAGTCCACAACAATCATTATTGTCACAATTTTAGACACTAGTTCACTTATGAATACGTCTATTTACTACAAAAACACTTACTTATTACTACCGTACGCACAACTTCCATCTTGGCGTGTATCAAACTGACTGAATACAATGCCAATAAACTGCGCATACTCTTTCCACACGACGTACGTTTAAAAGCTCTCGCGATTTCAGGGCTAAAAACAACACGCTCCCATAATGGAAGTATGTCGATACTTGTCGCGTTCGTCGCTGTATGTTTCTGTGAGGGTGCAGATTTGAACGCTGTTATGCTTTTGAATATTTACTTAAATTAAACAAAGTTAATACAATATTTTAAGATGACTAACATGCCGGTAACCTCGTCTACGTTATTACCTTTAGGTAAGGACAATTTTCAATACTTATAAAACGTTTTACAACCGCATTTGTTGGTTATGTTTGTGTGCGGTTTTACAGTTACCTATATTATCATCTTTAATTATTTTTTTAGAACTGGTAGATAAATGTATAGGCTCCAGGATTCACATTATCATGAAGAATGACAAAGAAATCGTCGGAACACTTTTAGGATTTGACGATTTCGTGAACATGTTATTGGAGGACGTCACTGAATACGAAACTACGCCGGAGGGAAGGCGTGTAACGAAGTTGGATCTAATTCTGTTAAATGGGAATAACATTACTATGGTAATAAGCTCTAAATTTGTGTCTGTATTTGAATTAATGAAAAACTTTCAGCTCGTACCTGGTGGAGAAATGCCGGATGCTTAAGTATAAAATTATATTTACGTAATGTATGTATATAATGTATTTTCTATTAAAAATTAAAATATAAATAAACCTTTTGAATGTGTTTGATATAAACTTGATTTTCCAAATTTCTGTTCGTATATCCATTTCGCCATCTGTTGTGAATGACTTGAAATATGTGTACCTTGAGTATAACTGGTTGCCTATGAATGATGTTAACTATCAATTTGCAAGAGAATGAACAGAAAAAGTTTCAATTGATTCTAATCAGGTGTAATTAGAAGATGTTTAAATGTTCTGTTGGTATCGATTATAAATTAGCTGTACAAGCCTTGTAGGCTCTGAGCTCGTGAGACGATTTACCTCTATGTGCTCTCCTATTTCCAGCCTTCTTCTTCCAGTCCTTCACTCCTATCTGTTACAGGTCTCTCTCTACTTCTTCTATGCACCTTCTTGGTCTGCCTCTCTTCCTTCTCCGTCTTGCCTCCCATTCATTACGGTCTTTGGCAGTGTTCCCTTACTCTCTTCATTTTTGTTTGTGTTGTGATGTTTGATTTATTGAATAGTTCTCCTCCTTAGTTTTCCTCCTTCTGATATTTTACTCCTCCATATACTCTCCTTAGCAGTTTCCGTTCCCATATCTGTAGCTTTGCTTCCCCCTGCCCTGTCAGCGTCCAGGTCACCCCTCCATATAAGACTGTTGGCTTTATTATTGTTTTGTACACACATTCCTTCGCTTTCCTTGATACATGCATCTGCAAACACGCATTGGTGTCTCCGGTCTTAATCAGGTCTGATCTATTCAGCTTGCCTCTTCTCATTATCGTTTCTAGTACTAAAACAATGTGGATGGTAGCGGGTCTCCTTGTCTCAGACCAGATTCCGTTTCGAAAAGATCAGATTTGTGTCGGTTCCATCTTACTCTACTCCTGGTATTTTGTAGGATGCTTTTAATTACTCGGATGAGCTTTCATGAGATTCCTAATTCGTTCATTGCCTCTAATGATTTTCCGCGGTTTATAGAATCTGTACTTTCTAAAACCAGCCTGGTATTACCCTATCATTTAGCCATTACTTTATATACTACGTACAGCAGTGCGATGACTCGATAGTTTTCGCACTTGGATTTATCTCCTCTCTTGTGCATTGGACAGATTATTGCTTCCTTCCATGCTTGCGGTATTCTTTCTCCTTTCCAACAAATTTTAACCAGTTCATATATTTCTGTAGTAAGCCGTTTTCCGCCTCATTTGATTAATTCTATCTGTATTTGGTTGTCTCCAGGGCTTTTGTTATTTTGCATATTTCTTATTATTGTTTCAATTTCTTGTTCTTCTGGTTCGGGTATAATTTCTTGTTGTGTGTCACCTTCTTCAAAATTATCAATATAGTTCTGTTTGTTTTATGTTTAGCAGTTCTTCGAAATATTTTGCCCATGTTTTTGCTCCCATTATCTACTATTAAATTTCCTTCTTTATCCCGGCAGCCAACGATTTTCGGTTTGTAGCCCTGATTTTGTTTTCTTGCACTTTGATAGGAATTCCTTAAATCCTTTCTGCTGTAGGTCTCCTCTATTTCTATTATTCTTTGTTTTAATTGCTCTATCTCTTCTTTACTATACACATTCTTTTAAATGTTTTTCTGTATTTTTGATACTTAGTCTTATCGATTTCTTCCGTAGTTTTGATGTATTTCTGTCTTTTATTTCTACTATCCTGTACCGCATACATGCACTCTTCGTCAAACTATTTATTCTTCATTTTGCTTATGTTTCTGGGTCCTAATGTTTTTTCCATTACTCCATTTATAATGTTTTGACCACACCAGTCTTCACTATTTCACTATTTTTCCTTTATTTTGTTCTTCCTTAGCTCTTTCTCTTATTGCCCTTGCTTTTATTATCGTTCGGTCTTTGTTAAGTCATTGTTTATATATATCCTTTGCCCTGTTACACTTCTTAATTTGTATTTATTGAACTTCTTTTTTCTCGTCTTCCTTTTCAATTTCTATCAGTAAAATTTTTCTCCTTGTGCCATTTATATTTTTGTCTTTATATGTAGGTGCTTTTCTGTTATACTTCTACCTTTTTCTTTTATTCCGTCTGGGTCCTTTGTGTCTATTGCAATGCCCTTTATTACTATATTGTTTCTTTTTCTCTTTCTTCAACCATTCTAGTTTATCGTTAATTGTTCCTAGCTCGCCCTGTATTTCTTTATTTTCTCTTTTGATCATTTCGTTTTCGTTCTTTAATAATTCATTTTCTTTCTTGACCGTTGCGATTTCCTTCACGCACTGTTCTTGTCGCCGTCTAGTTTCGCTTATTTCGGTTTTCAGCTCTTGCACCTGTTTATATCTTGTACATCTGTCTTTAGGCTTTTTATCATATCTATTAATGGGTCTAGTTTGTCTTCTTCTTTCTTACTTACTTTTGTTGGCGTTCTTGCCATGTTGGTAGCGATTACGGCCACAAATATCGTGACCGACAGAATAGGAATTCATTTACTTAATTTTTTTGATAATAGACTTGTGTTGTTAGCCTTTATTTTTTCTACGTTATCAGTTCTATAATTGATCAACAATAATATACGTTGAATACTCAATTGAAGAATTTTTCATGAAATGTTTTTGTTCAGGAATGTATGGATTTGGTTCATCGAAATAAAAATGTTCTTCTGTTAAGATGTTTGCGAGTTTTGTTCATACTGTACGAGTGTTGAAAACCATGAAAGGTGATTTAGGTAAATGAAAGAAACATTAGTTACAGCGGCTAGTTTTATTTTAAAGAACAAAATAACCATGACTTGCAAAATAATTATATATACTTTCGACAATAAATATACAACACATTAATATTTTTGTAATGCTTAACACATTAACAAATTTCATCTACATGACTATCACAATTGCACAAATGGCGAAATATATCATCTATAGACCTAACCACTACCACATAATTTGACCCGTAATTTAAGAATAATTTTAATTATTACATGAATTGAAAAATTTAGACGAATATGTACAGTAAATCGTACGCTACATGTTCCTACGTTGATGTGCTATTACCTACTCGTACCCTTAGGTAATATATAAGCCTTTCACGCTTTCTATAACCAACCAACTAGTAACAGAACGGAATGGCAAATTTTATCGATTCAATGAAATTAAGTACCTATATTTATCCTCGTAAGCAATGGCTTAGGTTTGTCTGTTCCCAGATCCACCTACACTATGAGCTACACTATTAGACTACATTGATATTATTAATAGGAACTGGTATAAATAGTAAAAATATGATGTACAAAACTATGAAATTTATTAAGTAGTAGATAAATGGTAACGCAAATAAATGTTCTGTGAAATACATATTTAAAGGCGTCAAGTGTACGTGTACGTTTGTTCAATATAAATAAATCCAAAACCATTTTCAATTGTCACAAAGTAAATTTAGTTTTGATAAACATTTTTCTTGCTACATCAAATATAAATGTCTGATCACTGCGAAGAAATCATATTTTCGTGCACTCTATTTATCATGAGGTTCAGAAGGCAAGAGTGACTTAACACAGTAAAGCATTGACGATAATGTTCTCTACCAGAAATTATTCGTTTCAAACTAATAAATAATACACGCTCTAAAATTCTTGGCAATTAAAAAAAAAATAAAAAATATAATAAATAATTATGTTCTATGTTTCTCTGACTCTTTGTTAAATTAATTACAATTTACAAATAACCACTATATGCATAGTTAGGTGAATAACTGAAATATATTCTATGGAACACTAATTGGCTTAGAATAAACAATACGTAAATATATTATCTTTTTTTACGCTTTCTCGAAAGCACATTCAAACTTTGTTCTTGCATTTTCGTGGCGTCATTGCCAATATTTTCAAAATTTACGCCGGCTTTATCGAGCGATACTACCTTATTATTGTTCTTCATTTTTGCATGCATCGTTCTTATGTGATTCGAAACTTGCGAGGTGCTTGAAAAACTGGCGTCACATATATTACACGCGTACAATAACGTAGTCGAGTGAGTCTTTTTATGATTTGTCAACTTGACACCGCTATCGAACAATGCGTAGCACACATCACAAGAAAACTTCTTTGGTTCGTGCTGCCTCATGTGTTGCATCATCGTGTATTTACTAGAACATTTACAATTACAAATAGTGCAAACGAGATCTTGTTTCTCGTGCATTGTTCGAAAATGGTGCGACAAACATTGCGCCTTGTCGAACTGCAAGCCACAAACTACGCAATTGTAGTGGCACTTGACGAATTGTTCATCGTGGACGAGACGGTGCGTCGATAAGCTCGACAACGATCGACATTTGTAATTGCAAATTGTGCAAATAAACTCGCCTATGCTGTCCGCTTCTGAGAAGTTTTCTTCTCTGGCCTCGACTTGATTTAAAAAAACGGTGTCCTGAAAAAAATTATTGTAGTACATACACTAAATGCATCGAATAAATTTACCGTATTTATAAAATCACTTCCAGGCGGCAATAATACGAACGACTGCGAAGAATCCAAAACTAACGACCGGTTGCTCAACCTTGTTATATCAACCGAACCTATCTCGTATGCTTCTATGTTTTCGTCATCATGATCTTCTTCGGGTGTAATGCACGCCAAGTCGGTGTCTTGCAAATATATTATTTCAGTGACGGTTTGGGGAACAACTTCAACGGTTACCTCTTGCTCTTCAAGCTCATTATTTCCAGGATCCATATTCTTTGGAACTATAGAATTTTTTAGTGGAACCTTTCGAAATTATTTGTTTATTTTCAATATTGTTCCTTTCATTTTTACATTTCCATTACTAAACTGTCAAATATAAATCCGAACATGCAGATTAATTTTAATTTTAAATGAGAACTTTGACACGTTGTCATTTTGCATTATTATTGTCGAGTTAACAATAATATTGTAAATATTCGGTTTCAGCCATACTACTTTCTCCGGCAACAATAACGAGGGCTGCAAGTCAATGCATGTCAGGGGGGAAATACAAAGTGTATGATGCACTTTCTTTAGCTTTTTGACATTAGGTGGCGCTAATTGTTACAAATTGAAACCACTAAAATATAAAGAAATTCAATTGCAAAGGAGATAAGAAAATATGGGGGATCGAAACAAGAACGGAAAGATTTTGGTACAAAATTTATATTTGATAAACGTAAAGATGGAAAACTAATAGGGGGAGAAGAAGAATTATGAAAAGGGTACTTTAATGAAGTACTAAATGGACAAATAGGAGAAGAAGGGGCGGAAGAAAATTGTTTTAAATTGTAAGGATTTCAACTATTCGTTTAAATCAAATTAGTCATTAAGATCTTAAACCGTAGATAGTACCAATCCTTATTTTAAATGAAAATTGACCCTAGTTCTCTGTAGTAATCGGCAGTATTCCGCACTGGACTTTCTTATACTTATATTGATACATATCCGGTACACTATTGCGTCCACAATAGCGTGAATCTAACGCAGCTTACACACTGATGCAACGCAACTCACACGACCGACTCAAGCAACTACTTGCATCAGTCTGAGCCATAAGACTGATGATAAGACTGGACATCCCGGTCGCACCGCGATCAGTTGCATTGGTTTTTGTGTGTATTGTCATTATCTTTAATTATCTTTATTTTAAAGCAAAATGAACGATGAAGCATTCAGCAAATTAGTGCAAGAAGTAGAGAAATATCCAGTATTCATTTGGCATGTGGGGAAGAGATTGAATGACACAGGTAAGAAAGTGTTTTTTTTATTTACTTTATTTATTAAAAATAAAAACGAACAGAGTTGATGTTGCTTTTATTAAATGCCTGGAAGAGAAACGCAGGCAGCCCAAAGAAGAGAAATCTCGAAGAATGTTTCTGTTGAGTTTGCTTCCTGACGTCCAAACTAGTTGCTTGAGTCGGTCGTGTGAGCTGCGTTGCATCAGTCTGTAAACTGCCTAAGAGTCGCAGCAATATACTTTAATTATGTTCGTTGAGGAAGATAAAGATTAAAAAGATGATATTCTACATTATTCCTCTTCCCTATTGCTATAAAAACCAGATCCTAGCAGGTATCTAGCGACCTTCCTTCTTTTCCTTTGCCTGTAATTCAAATTTCACTTGCTATTGCACTTCGTAACCTTATGTCCTTAATCCTAACGGCATTATTTACTCCTTTATGGAATTGATAAAAATTATCATAGATTAATTGGAGAACTGTATATAATTTCGATTTACTCGCGATGTTCATAAAAAATTAACCTTTATTGCAGAGTACTTGGTAGGCTTTAAAGCAAAGTGATATCTATTTCTGGTAATGTGCATCAAAACGTTTAGCATTTTGAAGATATCTCTGCAAGAATGCATGCTTTAATCCTGTAGGACGCTTTTGGTATATGTAATTAGTTTTTCCCATGTTTAACTATAGACAACTTTCACAAAACCAGTCACAGACGTTCCATTAGATCGGATGCCTTGAATTCTAGGTTGTCCATCATGTTTATCTGACAACATCGACAGATGTATCGTCCGCAAAGATAATAATATTTAAATAATCAAACAAAAAATTGTGATTGTCATTGACACGGACGAAAAGACTAACACTGGTCCCAAAAGGGAACCCCGAGGCACATCTATTATTACAGAAGAGATGTTTATTTGTTAGCTCATTTATAACGTACCAG
Source organism: Geotrupes spiniger (assembly GCA_959613385.1). Classification (NCBI taxonomy): domain Eukaryota; kingdom Metazoa; phylum Arthropoda; class Insecta; order Coleoptera; family Geotrupidae; genus Geotrupes; species Geotrupes spiniger. Next base: position 19,535,382 of record OY390736.1, on the reverse strand, counting down.
GCTGCTTTACATGGATTCAGCACATTGTTAATAATATTCTATGGTATTGTATCACTACATTACACTACAATTGCATCAACTTCATGCTCACTCTCAACGAAGTACTCATATGAAGCTAGGAAACGAAGACATTAATTTGATCTATCGATCTTTTCAAAGATATGACATTTTTTCTTACAAGGATGAAACTAAAGAATGGTGGACAATAAATTAATAACAATGACGATTTTTAAAGAACTTTTCAAACTTCAAATTTTATCAGGAATCTTGCAACTTCAAAGTTTCTCAAACTGATATTTTCAAGAAAACGTTATAATAGTCAACATTATTATTTATTTTGTGCTCTAATAACAATTTTAATAATTATAGACATACCACCTGTGGCGTTAGATTGAGACTGGGATACGAAAAAAACTGCAAGAGGTTAGATAATATATATTTCTTTATACGTATAGAAATAGAACAGACAATTCTTATTAAAATCACAGTTAGAAATACTATTACGCTCACAATAAATTATTCACCAACAATGTAATATTTTATTTTGATTCTTTACGTTTTTACAACAGGATGATCAATTTGAACTATGTATCGTCAAATATCATAATATCTAAACTCTATTTTTTTTAATATCTCAATTAAAATATCTTCATTATTATTATAATATTCATAAACTACTCCTCAACAATTATAATGATTTAATCTAAATGTAAATTAAGTAATTTCTTAATATCGTTAGGCATTTTTAAAACCTACGAACTAAGTATATTCTATGCATAAAACAAAGTGTTCGATGATACTAACTATTTGCTAAAAGGCAACTAATGTATAATATTTAGCACACTGTAAGAGTTGTTAGTGAGCCGAAGAGTCATCACAGTCGTCTAAAATATCTATTAAGTATGTAATCAAAAATGTATACAGATCACCAAAACATTTCACATAGACTATAAAATGAATAATTTTGAAAATAACATATATTTTAAACAACGCCTACTTATTGATCATTGCTTATTAATTTCACTGGTCCACAACGTTAAATTATTATTACAGCAAATTACACACTGGCAAGAGAAATGTACAACATTTCGTTGATCTGCATAAAATAACATTTGCAAAGTTTTAATACTGTAATATCATTACAAAAATTATAGGAAACAAGTAACAATAGTTTTAACAATTTCACATTTTTTTTATTTATGTTTAATATCTAATTTTCTTTCATACTTATGGGCACATGTAATACTGCAGTTTTCTTACTTAAAAATTACCTTCTTGATCTTAAATATTTAATACTTTTAATACCTCTCTAATACTCAAATTTTAAGTATCTGTAAATACATTGTATTGTAAACACTACACTAAAGAATGTCGTAATGACGTTAAATATTTGAGGAAGTGTGATTTAAATAAGGAAATGTTTGCTTATGGAAAAGGAATTTCTTATCCAGGAAGTGGTGCTTCTGCGTAGAAATCGGGCTCGTCGTCGTCTACATCCGCTGGTTGATGGCCGTCGAGCTGCAATTAAAAAATAATCATATTTTAATATTAAATAAATCGAGAAATATTAACTAACACTAAAATGGTTGATATTCTAACTAATCTAAAAACAAATAGATCCGGACAAGATTATTTTTAAAAAATTATTTATTATCGACGATTATTTAACTATATTAAATATATTAAATATGTTAATCAAATTGGTTTCCGTTCGGTGAGATTTTTGGAAACAAATAAATTACCGGTAAGGTATTTTGAAATATGTACTTGCAAAATTTTCGGTCTGTAACATATTCACGACTTTGCTAGTGTGCACGAGCCTCGCAATCGATAATACTTGTTTGTAGTATGAATCATCAACCGCATTTTGTTCCCTTTTCCTGCCAGGGTCATATTGACTTCGGGTTAGTTTGCTCAGAAATTAATTAAAACCTTGCACCATTGCTGTCATACAAGTTCTTAGAGCATTCTTACTTTAATATTATAATATAAAGCAAGAACTAGTTTCAAAATTCGTTATAAGTAATTGTTCGAAAATGGTGAAATGTTTAGTTAGTTGAGTTAACGCCCCATATGAACGCCAGAAGCATTCATAGGAACCCTTTCAAAATTATCGTGACCAGCTGTTAAAAACTTATAGAGAAATAGCCGATGAATATGCAGACTGCATGCTTGAATACAACTAACCACAGTTAGTCAATAGAACCTTTCCTTATGTAAAGTAAATACAACGGACACTGTAAATTAATTAATGCAAAATTAATTGGTAATTCTATCCGCAAATAATTACACCGTTAACTAGGAACTAGTTTGTTAAAAATTGTTTCAATATTATCATAATGTTTGCTGTGAATGTAATTTGTGCCAGCACGCTGCCGATTTTCTATTTTCATTTACATTCTGAAGTTTTTACTGTGTGCGACATATTAGTTGCTTTTTCAACTCATGACTACTGATGCGACGAAGAACCAGGTTTTAACGTAAAAAATGAAACCGTTCCCATTGTTCGTTTTCTAATAATTTGTGAAAACTGTGTTTTCTACAATAATAGGTTTCTACCACAACAAATATTCTTTACAATTGTTGATAATTTTCCACTTCGGTCAGATTTTCTAAAACCAATGTACAGTTATTTTTAAGAACATACATTATGTGTTTAGGAAATATGAGGTCATGTGACTCATGTGTACAGGTTAGTGTTTGTATATTCGTCTTTGTTTTACGATGTACGAGGGGAGATCAGTATTTACTGTCCCTAATATAGAAGAAAACAAATTGAAGAAATATAAAACGTTTGTTTTTCTACATAATCTTAATAATGATAATAGCGCTCATGGCAACATGGCTTTTGTGCCAGCAAATGGCAAAACACGAAATTTGCGGTGTGGCGGAGAACCTCGGCGATGCCATTCCATACTTTGTTGCTTCGACTCAGGATCGAAGTGGTGAACCCACGTTTCATCAACAGTGGCGAATCGAGAAAGAAACTCATCCGGATCTGCTTCACAGTTTGCCAAACTGGCTTCAGAATGCAATACTCTAGAACGTTTCTGATCAGGCATCAACATTCGTGGGATCCAGCGTGCATACAACTTTTTTAGCCCGAAAATGTTAAAATATTTTTTATAGTACACCAGAAAAATTCGTAATTTCAGCTATCCGATGAATGGTCAGTCGTCTATCTGTCATTGTCATATCGTGTATACGATTAACATTTTCTTGGGTAGTGATAGTCACTGGTCGTCCAGCACCCTTCGCGTGTTCACATGTTTGTCTTCCCAGTTTAAATTCTCGAGACATATTGTTCACCACTTGGTAAGAAACAGCACCCTCACCTAATACACCTACCATGTCTTCATGAATTTCTTTTGGCGACAACCCTTTCTTTTGCAAGTATTTTATAACTGCACGAACCTCTGATTTTTCCATTTTTTAGAATTTCTCTAAACTTGTCTACTTAAATTCTTAATTATTTGAACAGGTAACAAGTGACAAAACTACAATTGAACCAACGTAACAACAAATGATTAATACTTTTGATTCAACGTCACTCAACGCCTACTATGTCAGGGACACTAAATAATGATCTCCCCTCGTATGTACATTTCGAGGTTTGATTATTGGCAGCAGTAAGAAGGTTTGGTTTGCAATCGTTATCTTTTTGTAATCTTCCCTTTTCGTCAATGTAAGTGGTGACAATAGTTACCACTGACAATTTTAAAGCTGTAAGTGTCTGTAGTCAAGTTGCCTTATTGCTTCTGCTCCGGCTCTGTTATATCTCTTTAGTTTAATGTTTGGAGAGATATTCCACAGACACTTATTCATAAGCACAGTTATATAAAAATAAAATAACTCAACGGGTCAACGGGCGTGGCTTCTAACCTTCAAAAAAAATGTTAATTGCCATGCATTGTTTTGCAAATTGTGGGCATTCCCGTGTGTAACTGGACTGAATTAATGTAATAGCGATAAATTTTGCAACACTTAAAGAAATACATACTTGCAGCTATGTATGTCATTTGCTAGTACTTTGTATACTTGTAACAAACGTAAATTTTATGACCAATTAAAAGATTACTAATATCGCATATCGATGTTTCAAAATTGGCAACGTTTGCAATTGTTGATAATGCAATAGTACACATAGCTATGAATAAATAATTCCCAGAAGTTACTACAACGCAATCGGTGTTGATTCACTTCGCATATACCATAAAAAAAGAAATAAATATTAACGATTTTGTTGGCAAACGTACGGTAATAGCGCCGACCTTGTAATACTATACAGCACCTTTCACACAAGGTTATTCACGCTAAACTTAAACAAGTAAACACAAGTGACCTAAACATTCGCCGGCAACTAGTTTTCCTAAACAATATGTAATATTATTATTGAACTTGCCAGTTAAAAGTACGACTTATTCACTATAATTTATATCGACGATATCTCATTAGGATCTCTCATGGCCGTACGTATTCTATTTTTATGTTTAAGTATCTAGTGTTTTCTTAAAATAGACGTCTTTTCAAGTGGACGGGTTGATTGGAAATCGAAAGTTTTATAATCTAAATTTAATTTACCACTTAACGTATTCGTATTTATTAGCATCACATAAATAAATTACGTGCATTGTTGAATTTTTCTTACGTATACTTTTCACGTAAAAAATAATACGAATACCACGAGACTATCATCTTTTCTTGGAAGGCATGCTCTGGGCGCAAGAATGAATTACGCTATACAAAATAATAATAAAACACTTAAATTTAGGCGACCCTTCTTGAATTCAAGCTAAGTTAATCTCAACCCGGGGACCGGCTATTGACAATTTTTATACGTCAGACACACCAGATAACCGCGCACAATGTGCATCATTAACATAATCTATAAATTATGCATCCGAGAGTAGAGTGGACAATGAAATCTGCCCGTCTACGTCCATTGTATATAAAAGTATGTTTTAAGAAACGTACAAAAGGGCATTAGCATGCACTGGAATTCTGCAAGATACGATAATCAAAGTCCAAGCGTAACTCAGCACATATTTTCGCACATGTGAAAAACTTCACATATGGTCGTGTTTCTCATAAGTGAAGCGTTTACGAGTGTAAACAAAGCGATAGTTATTTTCATAAAACGGGAGCACGTTAAAGGAAGCACCTCAAAACCAGACTTCTTTTACGACTTTTTATCTGCAGATGTAAACAGTTTACATGTTCTAACCCAAATGGATCTTGTGGATGCTCGAGAAATTAAGTTTCTGAATGAGCAATTAGGGTAGGAGCCAGGCAGACACGAGCGTGTGTACATTCCTCTTGGCGGAATTTTCTACTTCACATTTCTATTTCCGAAGTTCTTTATAAATTAATTGATCATGATTTAATTTAATTTCTAAGTTATTAGAACACATATGTAGGTCATAATTACTTGCATTCGTTAATTAAACGTTCATATTTAACGATGCGATGGTTTTTACTTTCTTATGCTTTCGCCTGTGCGCGCTCTAGTGCCAAAACGAATCAAGCTAATCGTATGAAACGTTAAACTTAAGATTTATATACAGATCTTAAAAAAATTGCCACAAACTTTGAGGGCTGATAGTATGGCCCAAAATATGCCGAAAAGCCATAATGAACATGGGTCCGCCCGCGGTTTCGGTGATACGAATCATTTTGCGTTTACACCACTTACACCACATCTCCGTGGCATGCACCTCTGAACTCTTTCGAAAAGACCTACAGTGACTCGGTTTCGATAGCATCCTTGATATACACGTTGCTCCGGGAGATCATTTACAGGCGTAGCGTACACTAACATTTTCAAATATCCCTAAGGAAAGAAATCAAGGGGGTTTAAATCGGGCGATCTTGTAGGTCATGATACAGGTCCGCCCCTTAATACGCATATATACAAACGAAAAATGCGCCGGAGCACCACGTTTGTTGTCTTTGGTTCAAAGGAATTTCGTCTAAAAGATTACCCAGTGTGTCCTGCAGAAAGTTCAGATAAACAGCGCCTGTCAATCGGTTTGGTAAACCAACCAGGCCTAGTAACCTGTCGTCCAAAATGTTCAATGAAAAACGTACCTGATGTCTGGATTCCATAATAACATAAGTATTTTCGTCGGCCCATGCATGTGTATTGTGGAAAAAATCGTATCTTCGAAACCGTCCATTTGCGGACCCATGTTCATTAACTTTTCATTACCTTTTCGACATATACCATCATACTATCAGCCCTCAAAGTTTGTGACACTTTTTGTAAACACCCTGTATAGCAAGGAAGACAACGTCCTAAATTTAAGCAATATCTCAACAGGAAGTGATGGTTTACTCTTATCACATTTTTCCATATCTCGAAACGGTACGTATTATTGAAAACAGAAGTTAGATATTGAAGTTTAAAACATGTATTGCAAAAGTTCTTTCGAAAAATGATTTTTAAATTCATAATATTTCAGAAACGATTTAATAAATTCATAGATCACCAGAAATACAAATAGACGAATTTTAAAAATTCAATGACATATTCAATCAGTATATTCGAAAGCAGTACATGGAAGGAAATTACCTAGCGATTGAAGTCATGCCCTCACAATTGTTTAGCCATCCTTCGAATATATGAACACGGAAGAATGAGGGTGAAAGACGAATACAAGCAAAACAATAATATTGGCTTCGATATGAAAATACCAATAATAATACGGTAGCTTATAAATCAAGTTTCTATCATGTAAACATTACGACAGTATAACTGTATTACGCCTCTGGGATGATATGGATAAGAAAACGAGACATTATCATCAAGATCAAATGGTGAGGGAGACGCTTGAGAAACGAATAATAGACCTGGGAGCTTTTGACGAACAAAAAATTAAGGGTGAAAGGTTGTAGAGAACTATATATAAAAGAATGGAAAGGAGATATATAAGTGTCGACTAATCTATCCGACAGGGCCAGGTGGAAGAATCTTAGGATATATATCTTGAGAACGTCAAAGCTGCGTATGATAAAGTATGGGACACTTTATCAACCAATCTGTCGATATGACGGAGGATGATGACGTAGATGAAGACGAACAGAGGTGATGAAAGAATTTCCACTAAGCCATTTATACTTTACATCTGATCAACACCATGTATTGTAACAGAACTAGTTCAAAAGTTAACTATGATGACAGGAAGAGATTGGAAGCTAGAGCTGAAAACAGACTTGCGATTGAAGTAAAAAGGAGATAAGTATTTAAGGAGGTAATGGAGTAGATCTACTGAAGATGAATGATGAGAAGATACAGCAATGGGAATCATATGCACGTATATGTTGAACAACCTGGTGGAAGTGGACATGATGCAGAAGAACTGTAGGCTCAACGGAAATGTTCGTCAATTTAATGCTAGCTTTGACAGAGTGGTCCTTATGTACTATGCGACATAGTAGCGCTGCGTTAGAAGTGTATTGACATATAGGGCGAACGTGTTTGGGTCGAAGACGGTAGAATGCTTGACATGATCCACCAAGGGATGTTGAAGAGACCATGGAGGTGACCATGGAAAACATAATGCTGTAGAATTACGGCTTCAAAATCGAGCACCGTAAATGTGGTCCATCATGAAAACTCGGATGTGGCGACCTTATGCATTGAAGTGTAAACATTGTTCCAGTCGAAATAAGCGAAGAGGTAATCGACGTACGATTGGCAAGCCTACAACCCAATGATGAATAATGAATGGGAACCCAGCGCAATACAAAATAGGCAATTAGAGGATGTCGATAAAAAGTCCTGCAGCCAAGGCATAATGGGTACAGTGATGGTATCTTTCACCACGTATAGGAGAGCGAAGACAATCGCAACCATGCTGGAACGAGTTTCGCAATGGACCAACCGGTGGCCATTTGAGTCATGAAAAGAATTAAAGAATATTAAGCAATGGTTCTACTAGATCAATTGCCAGGAATTAGTCGCTGGATTGATCTGAAATTTTGCAGCCACGGGCCCGAAGGCTAGACGCATGGGAAGTTCACAGCATACAACGCGTGAGTACCATTTGAACGAACGAAGCGGGTCCACTTCCAATTAGTGACGCCGGAAACAAGTATGTGCTGGCAGTTGTGGACTATTTCAGCAAGTGGCCCGAAGTCTGTGCTTTACTAAACCAGGAGGTAAATATGGTTACCCAGAACTAGATAACACAGTTTAGGGTACCCATAGAGCTACATTCAGATCAGGGAAGAAACTTCATGCTTGTTATATTTAAGGATGGGCATAAAGAATACCCTGACGACCGCTCTATAACCGCATCGGATGGTATGGTGTAAGGTTTAATCGTATTCTGGAGGAACATGTGTGTCAACGAAATTGTGGCAAGCACATCCAAATACTACTATTGGCGGATCGTGCTGCAGTACATAACACTACTGGCCATTTGTTTGCTAGAGTTATCTTTAGGAGAGACCCGAGACTTCCAGTAGATCATAAATTTGGAAGGAATTCTTATATAGCAGTAGATGAGGGTAACTACTGGGCGATATTACAAGACAAGGTGGATGAGTTACTGGCTTTTGAGGTAAGTACATTCGATGGACGACAAATAGTTCCTCCAAAGATTTAACAAAATTAGATTTCTCGTTAAACAAAAACTAAAATCAAATTAGTGCATGCAATTGGATAAATAATTACACATTACATAAACATTACATTGAGGAAGTCACCTAAAGAACGTGCATGCAAAAAATAAAATCTACATTATATATAATACGTAATAGTCCGTGACTTTTTGAATGAAACACGGGTTTTTTGATAACAAATCATTTTATTTTTCAACGTAGTCTCCTTTGAGCTCTATGCACTTTATCCAACGTTTCTCCAATTTTTGTATCTTTTCCAGAATAAGAATTAGAATAAGAATAAGAATAAGATTTATCGAGGTCATCAAAATATGTATTTGTTTGTGAAATGATTTCGGTGGAGTCAAATCAATTTCCACCGAGCCATTTCTTCAGGTTTGGGAACAAGAAATAGCCACTCGGGGCTAAATCCGGAGAATAGGGAGGATGAGGGAGTAATTCGTAGCCCAATTCATGGATTTTTGCCGTAGAAACTGCACGTGTGTGCACTCTTGCATTGTGCTGGTGGAAGAGAACTTTTTCTTGGCCAAATGCAGTAGTTCTTTGCAAATTCTCATTAAATCGACCCAATAAGTTGGCATAATTGATTGGCCATTGATTGTTTTGCCCTTTTGCAGCTAGTCAATGTATATCTGGTGCATAAAAAACGGTCGCCATGACTTTATTGGCTCACAAACCCACCTTGGCCTCTACTCACCTCCAGAAAACCACTGTTTTGACTGCTGGTTGGTTTCTGGCGTGTCGTGGTGGATCCACGTTTCGTCCACGGTTACGAAACGGGGCAAAAACTCGTCCATATTGCGGTTGAACAACGCCAAGCACTCCTGCGAAGTTGTCATACGATTGCGGAGAGAGCTTTCTCATACCCAAAAATTCAAAATTGAAACCACTATCCATGCGAGATGCCTATGGCTTTCACAATCCCTCTCACTTTCAATCTCCGATTGGCTAACACCATATCGTGAATTTTTTTAATAATTTCGGGTGTAGGGACCTCAACTGAACCGTCCAGAACGTTCGGCATCTTCCGTGCTTGTATGGCCACAACGAAATTCAGTAAACCACCTTTTTATCATTGAAATTGAAGGTGCTCATAGTTTTTATCAAGATTAGCCTTGGTTTGAGTGATTCTTTTCTGTCCAAAAAATAACGTTTAACGAGCAAATTTTCTCCTCAAATCACGTGGTAGTCTGCTATCAATGGCTGTAAAACTAAATCACGCAGCTTGTTCAAATTTTCACAGGACTGAACTAACACACGCAGTGTTGCCCTTTCAGTTAAGAGGCGGAAATTCAAAAAGTTACTTGACCCGCCCTCGTATGTGCTAACACTGAACGTCAGTTACCAACATCTGTTGCTTAGCTCCCAACTTTAAGGGACGTTTTTGAAATAATAATTTATTGATCTTTTTAAATAACTACAACAAGTTATCGACCACTACGTCAGTTTCGACATTTGAATTCATACATACGTAAATCGTATGGATTGGGTCAACTGCACATACCTCATCGCAATAAAAGTTCATTACAAATAAATTATGCACATTGCGTGAAGGCGACTTCATATTCACACATGACATTTAAAACAATGCGATATCAGACAGACATCTTCAATTAATGTTTTTATAAATTATTCAGTATGGTGTTACTCGTATTTTTATATTAAGTTATCTCGAATTCTGAATAAAATATGCAGGCAAATTATTTGTTCGATAGCACGTTGTGTGTAGCCTACAATAGTTGACGCCATAAAACCTACCTGAATGACCAGTATTTGACGTTATCTTTACACTATTTGAATGAGTAACAACGTCGGGTTCAAACCCTCGAATTAATACATATCTTATACGCAATACATTATTTTTTAGTAATTATTAATAGGGACAATATTATTCTTAATGTGGTATTGGATCATTTATTAGTTACTTCGTTATATACGAATCTGTTCATTACAAGCATCCATAAACCAAATGATCGAATTATATCTACGGTACGTATTTGAATATTATATTAAGTTTGCATTTAACTTAAACTTAAATTATCTTGCGTATGCATATTTATGGACTTGATGTGCGTTAGTTTTAATAAAGCAACACCCAAGACTTTTCCTCATACTAACTGTAACTGTTGGTCTTTCTTGTTCCAACAGATGCTATGACAGATGGTTCGATCAGAATTAGATTTCATTATTTTTGACCAGTAATTGCTTGAGATTTGGACATTAAAAATCGTGTGTGTTGTGAATAATTAATCAATAGTATGTTTGTTATAAATATATCGTATATACGATTTATGTAACGAACGACGTCAACAGAAATGTCTTAACTCTATTAACATTAAACATAACATCATCCACGAATAAATAAATACGGAGTGCACTTGTATGAAATAAACAAATCGTTCCCGCTGTTCGAACATCCGGCATGTAAAAATAAACTATACCCTTCTCAAAACAGAATTTACCTTTCAATAATACTTAATCGTGGTTAAATGTAGTCCAATTTAAAATGTCAATTGAAGTATCTAATGCTCAACACTAGTGAACCGTAAACCATTCGCTTTGTTGTACATATATCGAGGAAGTTGTTATAGAATAAGGACAAAGGAAAGCCTTGGCTTTGAACGGTTAGATATATATAAAAGTATCAGTATCGCCGAGTTCAACGGACGTCGCGTCGAACAGTTTTTATTTTTCGAGATTATTAATTTAATAACAATCTTCCAACGCTCGGGATGCACAAAACATGTGCGTAGCAAATCGTTTTCTTTCGATATAAATGGGTACTTACCGCTCGCAATTCCGCAGGAGTGAAGCAACGTTTCATCTGCGCACGTAGCGGAATCATCAGAAGAAGGAAAAACGGAAACGCCAATGACGCCTTCGTCGATTTGACAACCCACAAGACGCTCAAGCAGAACACTTGAAACATCGTGAACAGGTGCATCTTCATTGTTCTGACCTGAAAAATAAAAATTGTTTTCAATTCACCTACACAAAAAATGGCATCATTATATTTAGAGTTTTACTTACAAACTTCTCTTATAAGAATCAGCTGCATGTTTAGTTAAAATTGCTACATAATTAGTCACGTAATTAGCTGTGATTATAACTATAACTACATATCGTCGTTCATTTAGCTGCGAATCTATATGAAAATGTGAACATGGTGTATAGTTTACAGTATATTGGCATTACTGCAATTATGACCGAGTCACGGACTTTATTTCATTATAGTCCCAATTTTATGAAAAATTATTGAAATCTTCTTGGGATTGAGTTTACTGCTGGATATGGGTTTCCTAAACTTTATTGAAGCTCACCACATCACCGTCGCAGTTTTTTTTTTATTACATGGGCTTTACGGGTACATCTTGAGTTAAGTAATTTTAAGAATAATTAAAAAATTTACGTGTACACTCTGGAACACATTAAGCGGTCTTAGTGCAGACAACTGCAGAGTAGTTGCAAGTCTGGACATACCCACTTACTTGGTCCACTGCCATTAGCAGCAGCGTATGTGGTATTGACGTGACCTTGGTGCTAATACTCATACACAACCTCTTGCAAAAATTGTCTTCATGCGTATGACTTGGCGAAGAACTTTCATTGTGAATAACGAAAACGCAACTGTCAATTTTTTATCTCTTTTCAGCGATCAGCGTGAATTGACATATTGGTAATGTAACCTACTTCGCATCTGCAGTAATAAACGCAGCAGTGGCATTATCCACTTGACATATAAGAGTTGACTTTGTATACTACATAAATATCCCGTTTCTTAAAAAAAAACTCAGTTGTTTTCCAGCAACTTATTTATACGTGGCACGTTTTATATTAAACGTAAATTTGAAATTCATTATATTTTAATAAGAACAGGTTTTATGGAAGTAAAACAAATATATTTGGTTGCAATTGACGAAATGTTTTGAATTTATCAGAAAATAGAAAATAAATAATAATATATTTTTAAATGAATTTGTGTTTATCCGAAACGAAGATTCATTAGATGTATTTTTAAGTTCAGGGTGCATGTCAGTTTGGATTATGCGCTACTCTGGGTGGTACCTCGTTTCGGTAGCGCGGATAGATCAATATGAACACTGTTACTCACGGTTGTAGTTAAATCTGACCTATTAGGAATAATAATGCAATTTGGCCCGCCTATATGTTATGTCACATAACAGCATTTAATTTAATTTAATCAATTTTGCAAGCAAATAAAGCTCACTTTAACGTCACATAAATGGATTTACTGAAATTAATTTTACCTGCAACGTAGTGCTAAATAAATGAGGGTGCACATAAAGACCTTCAACCATTATATGAATTCCAACGACCCTGCTCGTTTGACCCACATCGTGGATGAAAAGAGTATTTACGTGCGTGCATACCCACACGCAGCTCCTATAGTTCATAATTGTGACCTCTATTTTATATGAGTATTTAAAATGTCAGTTTTACACTCCTCGAAGCTTTATTCCTAGCGTCTTATCAGCAACAACGAAATTTCAAACAAAAGATAACGGAGCGACAATAACGTTTCAAAATTTAAATGAAGTTTTAATACTCGTATTGCATAATCGAATGATTGCAAAATCAATCATTTATATCAACTCAAATATATAATTAGAACGGTTTTAAATTGATAGACGTATTTTTTCATATGCACGAACCTATTAATTCCATTATTTTTCAAACTTTAATCATCTGGCAGCTGTTAGGTTAAAGGCGAGTTAATGTCCCGGATACAGGGGTCGATGTAATTACCCCACAACTTTTATATGTGAAATATTTATAAACAACATTGATCCTTTACATTTTGTATAACAGGCAAAATTAAATGAAAATTAAAAATGAGAAAAAAATAAATAAAAGTGTAATGAAACAAAAACTATAACATTTCCATTCAATTTCTTTAATTTTCTTATCTTTTTATGTTTAATTTAATTCAGTTTGTTTCGCTTTTTTTCTTGTTGTCTTTAACTTTAAGTTTTAATGTTGATTCCATTTATTTTAATATTTCCCACGTAATCACGTACATTTGATTATTATTAATTAATTATAGTTTGATTTACGTGGCACTGCTTTATTTTTTATTATATATATATTTTAAATAACACTGCTAAAAACAATTACAAAAGAGGAATCCCGTAGCAATTAAATGTAGACCGTGGTTCATTGACAGAATTTATCTCGCTTCAGTTCTTTTACTGCTAGTGATTGGTGGTTGTAAGAATATTTATTTATTTTTTTTTATTATTTTAGCATCGATAGTAGCACAATCAATTATTACAAAATCATTTTTTTATATATCGGTACACGATAGTAAAAAAAGGTTTATTACATTGTTATGGCAACAGTAATTATAACATTAAAACATTTGTTTCATAATTAAATAAACATATCGTCGGTTTAATGGTAAAAGTCACTAAGTACAGGTTTGGTCAAAATTTAGTTAAACATCACTTAGTGACAATATTTCAAAAAAAGTGCTTATATAGTTTCTACAGCATTCTACCGAGAAGTAAATTTCATCATGTACAATATAATCTTTTTCTGGTAAGTGTGAAACTCAGTATGTAGCTTAAGCAACGTATGAAAAGTTTAGAAATTGGTCGTGTTTTTCAAAGCTACTGTACAAAATGTCATCAAGAACAACAAGAATAATGGAAATGTGTAAAAATTTACCAGTAAGTTTAATTGTTAATCATTTAGGTTTCTATTATTTGTTCCATAACCATGAATATATTAGCCATCTTTTTAATTAACTTTAAAAATACTTATCACATATTGTTTTGCTTTTCAGGAACTTGCAGAAGTCAAAGAAGCGACGAAGGACACTCTAAATAATAGCCAGATTCACACAGTTGAATCTTTTAATGATATAACTGTACCTTCAACTTTTGTGTTAGTGACTAAACCTTGCGATGTAATATCTAACTCTGATTTTTGTCAGAAAGAAAATCCGAAACGAGTATCTTCACAATCACTCGTTAGTTATGAGGTGACTTCTGATGATTACGATAGTGATGCCGATCCTAAGTACATGACGTCTGATACAGAATCAATTGACTTAAATGACGATAATTCAAAATCTAAGAAATCGAAAGCTCGATGGAGAAAAGTTAACAGTGAAACCTGGAAATCAACCAAATCGAAAATACTACGATCGGATTGTAAACCTTACATAACGAAAAGAGGGTTGAACCTGCAAAAGCTCCAAAGCTAATTGTCTGCAGTAATTGTAGATTCAAGTGTATCCAGAACTTTTCCAAGGATGGCATGGTTTTGCTTTGTAAAGCTTACTTAAACTGAAAGACTACAAACGACAGAAGGATTATATCATTCAAAATGTGAAAACCAAAGCACCTAAACGGTGTAGAGTAGAAGCAAAGAAACAACGAGTAACAGCTAAACAATATAATCTTAAAAACTCAGATGGAACTTTTAGAATTTCTGCACAATTTTTTGAATTGTATATCAAATGGAATGGAATACTGCCCTGTCACAAACAAATGAAAGTGGTACTTTCTCAGGTTTTGATAACAGGGGACATAAACGGCGTGGAAATGCTGCTAGTAAAGAGAATATCGAACTTGTCAAACAGAACATCGAAAGATTTGCTCCCTAATTATTTAAGGAAAACCAGCAGTAGACAATACTTAGATCCAAAACTAAGTATTCTTAAGATGTATTCATTATATTTAGACTTTTGCAAGGAAAATAATATGTTATCCGTAAGAAGTCATATTTATAGAAAGATTTTCTGCACAGAATATATATATAACCTTTCTTTTTTTACCCCAAAAAAAGATCAAGCAAGATACAATTCTGCAAAAGAAGATCCCCTCTTGAAGCAAATTTACGATCATCTTGCCAAGAAAGAAGATTGCTACAATGCAAAAGAAAAGGGTAAAAGAAGAGCTAATGAAGACGAGAGTTTTCAAACAATTTCTTTCGTTTGCCTTCGACAAATATAGGACAACTTCGCCGGTATGGATGCACGATGGCTTAAGTAGTTATGCAAAAATACCGCTGGTCCCAAGCCCGGATAAAGAAGGAGTGTTTGGGGGAACGGGCCAGCAATCTACCCATTGTAAAAAAACAATTAACGCTCACAGAAACAAACAATAAGGCTCGGACAGGACTGGAAAAACGATGACGACCCAAACGCGAAAAATGAAACACCACCTCTAACAACACTGAGCATTGGCACATGGAATATTATGTCATGGACCACAAAACACCCAGATGTTGTGGAAGAACTTAAAGGAAACAACATTCACATTTGTGCGATTAGCAGAACCAAAAAGAAAGGAAAAGGTAAAGTGGACTATGGAGACTATATCTTTATTTACAGTGGTGTTCCAAAACAAGTGCGGGGACACTCCGGTGTTGGCATGTTAATATCGAAGACGCCACACTCAAAATGGGCACTGAGAAACTAAATATCATAAGTATATATGCACCGGACATGTCAAAACCACAAGATGAAAGACAGGAATTCTAGGCAAATCTACAAAATACATTGAATAGCATAAACGGCAGGGTGAAAACGATTCTGGTAGGAGACCTGAATGCAAGGATTGGAGATGCAGTACAAGCATCACACAACGCTTTAACGAAGGGCAAGTGAATGAAAACGGTGATTTACTTCGATATTTCTGCGCGGTAAACGCGCTAAGAATTAACAACACCTTCTTTCAGCATCCGATGAAATGCAAATTCACATGGAGTAATTCGCAACAACAATCTGTCATTCACTTGATCATCACAAACAAAGCAATACACCCCAAAAACATCCTGGATGTGCGGACATTAAATACATCGAATGTCGGAAGCGACCACAACTTATCTTAGGCAAAATAAACATCAATCACTCCAATACCAGCATAAAGATAAAAGATCAACCCATTCAAAAGTTCAACATTGAATCACTGGGCAATGAAAGCACAAAACAGCTATATAGTAACATGTTAAAGGACAAACAAAAATCATCGATGCCGCCATAGAAGCAATGGGATTAAGAACTGTAAAGCACAGAGAAGGCCGGAAAGTGCCATAGTTCACCAGTGAAGTGAGACAACAATACAAGCAAAAAAAGGACGCATACATAACATATCTCAGAGATAAATGTCAAAGAACCTACATAAACTACAAGACAATAAGGAATGCAGCACAGAGAGAGATCCGAAGACTTAAAGAATCATATTATGAGGGATTCAGCAAAGACATGGAGCGAGATATCTACGGCACCCAAAGAAAATTGTGGACCATGCTCAGGAACAACAAGATGGAGGTTAGGGACACGGTGCCGACCACGAGAATAACTAAAGAAGATTGGGAAAAATATTTTGAAACACTATACGAGAGAGTAGAAAGAAACGACGACAATACCAACGTCATAAATGAGAACAATCCCGAACTAAAACTAGAAGTGTCAGTAGACGAAGTAGCAGTGCAGATAAAAGTTCTTAAAAGCCGAAAGGCACCGGGACCGGACCTCATAAGCAATGAAATGCTCAATAATATACTAAAAGAAGGAAAAGTTCCAGAAGAATGGAAACACAGTACGACAATCCCCATCTTCAAAAAGGGGTAACGCTCGAAACCGGACAACTATAGGGAATAACTCTGCTTAACTGCATCCTGAAACTATACACCTAGCTTATAAAAGAAATAATAAACAACGATATAAAGATAGCGGAGGAACAACAAGGTTTCAGGAAAAATAGATCCACTGTATACGCAATCTTTATTCTCAAGCAGATAGTTGAAACGTCATTGGAGTTCAATAAAGCCGCTTACTTCTGTTTTGTAGACATGCCAAAGGCTTTCGATAGAGTGCGCCTAAACGACATTATAGCCATCCTGAGAGCATCAAACAACTACGGAACTACGGTATCATAAATAGCATCATCAACATGAACACAAACTGAAACAGAAACCAGTATGTTGCAGCAGCAGCTTTTCTACATTGTGTTCAAAATCATAGGTTAATTGAAGTTATAGAGCATACATTTTTGGAGCCCGGCCATTCCTACATGGAATGCGACTCTATGCATTCAACTATAGAGAACGCAAACAAAAGTAGATCGATTTTTCTATTGAACGACTGGAAAGAAATTTTTAGAAGTGCCTAAGTAAGAACCCTATGCAGTAATTAAGTTAGAATATAGCGAAATTTTAGATTTTCAAGAAATTTTTCTCAAAAATTAAACGGTTAATTCATGTTTAAAATTGTTTATTCATTTACTATGTGTTGAAATTCCTTGGGAATTTCAAAGGTAAAATTCACGAAGTACAAAATTCCCTTTTACTGCCGTTGTATTGATTTTTTTTTGATTATTACTAAACAGAATTATAGATTGCAAGTAGTATTCCCATTTATAGTAAAATTCTAGCAATGTACAGAATATGCTTTTTTCAGTTATTAACAAGTAAATCGTCGTTTTCTCCCGAAATGAAAAATGGTATTTAATGAGTTTTACTTTTAAACCGATGATATTTGCAAGGAAACTTAAAGCTTGGATTTGCATTATCAGGTGACCCAGACAAAAAAAATCCGTCCTTAAAATGATTTTCATTATCACAGTATCTTATCGAACAGATTCTGCCCAAAGTGACAACGTGGCGATGAACGGTCGGTTATGTTTATTCGAATCATGTTCGAATTTGTACAAATAGAAGTCGAAATGTGCGTTATCTCATTATTGATTCGTAGCGTATCGCGCAGCACAGCCGATGCCACTTAAATTGTATTGCCAGCCCGGCGAATTCCAAATAGGGGTAAAACCGCGTACGCTGAATAATGAGCTGGTCGATTGTGTTCATTTCCCCTCCGTATCTGGTCGTGGGCCCGCGCGTTGCCCCTCGGCCCCCACCGTCAGCGATGAAGTCGCGCGGCGGGGAGAATACTACAACGATCGCCATCTGGCCCCGGGAATCATAAGCACAGTAAACATGGACCTTGGTGAGCGTACTGTACGTTAACAATTGCGGTGCGCAGATGTAAATATTATTCCGATATTACGTGTCTATCGATTGGAAAGGACGGTGAGAAATGTACCGCTTTAATCGGTGTTTTATCTCGTAAGTGCTTCAAATGAACAGTACGCGGCGCGTTTCGTATCGTAAATAACGAGAAGATAGACGCTACGGGCGTGGCTGACCAGTTCAACATTACTCATCCTGATCGTTATTTAACTGTCAGATTTTAAAAAATTCGTGGTGTTATTTTGCAAGTAACGATGTGTGTATAAAACAGTTTTAAAATAAATCTATAACAATGAGTGCCAATAATGTAAATGCTGCTCAAGTTCCCACGACACAAGCGACTGCAACAATAAAATCACGTCCAAACATAATGCCCAGTAGTTATTTGTACACATCAAGTAGCGGGCTTTTAAATCGAAGTAGTGAAAATAAGCCCGCCCCACCTCCAACTTTACCCAAATACACATCAAGTTTCAACGCAGGAAGTGGATTAGCAAGAGACCGTGACAAAGACAGCATCGGGGGTTCATATAGACTGTCAAGTTTAGATCGATTAGCCATGAGGCAGAAGATTATGGATTCTGCGAATAATTCCAATGGAAGTATTACTCAAACTAATGGTAGTGAGTCTGTTGCATCGGTACAAACAAAGAGGGAAATGTTCTTTTCAACGAATTCGACCGAGGCGACTCCGAAACCAGACTCAAATCGACTGAATAAAGTTCCTTCGTTGGACAAACCTCCCGAGCCGCCTGCAAAGTTAAGCCCGGAAATGACCAAAGACGACGGTAAAGAAACGACAGTTCCTGAAGTAGTGATTAAAGAAAGGCCCAAGCCGAAAGAGTTGGACGGATACGTAGGCTTTGCGAATCTTCCGAATCAAGTTTATCGGAAGGCCGTTAAGAAAGGCTTCGAATTTACTTTGATGGTTGTAGGCGAATCGGGTCTTGGGAAATCGACGTTAATTAATTCAATGTTCTTAACAGACGTTTATAATTCGACGGATTATCCAGGACCGACTCAGAGACTTAAAAAAACCGTAGCTGTAGAAACAACCAAAGTACTTCTTAAGGAAAAAGGAGTTAATTTATTGCTTACGATGGTGGATACGCCCGGTTTCGGAGATGCAGTGGATAACAGTAATTGCTGGTCTCCGGTGATAGATTACATTGAGAGCAAATATGAAGATTACTTGAATGCCGAGGCGAGAGTTACGAGGAAACAAATTCCTGACCAACGAGTGCATAGTTGCTTGTATTTCATACAGCCTTCCGGACACGGACTAAAATCACTTGACATAGAATTCATGAAGCGTTTGTGCGACAAAGTAAACATTATTCCAGTAATCGCTAAAGCTGACACATTAACCTTAGATGAATGTGCTTTATTTAAGAAGCAAATATTGAACGAAATAGCTCAACATAAAATAAAAATATACGAATTTCCAGAGACCTTAGAAGAGGACGAAGAAGATAAATTAAATAAATCATTGAGGGACCGAGTTCCTTTCGCCGTCGTCGGTTCAAATGTTGTCATAGAGACAGAAGGGAAAAAAACAAGAGGCCGTAAGTATCCTTGGGGTATAGCCGAGGTTGAGAATTTGGAACATTGCGACTTCATAGCTCTCCGAAATATGGTTATACGAACACATTTACAAGACTTGAAAGATGTCACAAACAACGTACATTATGAGAACTACAGGTGTCGCAAGTTGGCAGGCTTGGGTGCTGACGGCAAACCAACCAGGATATCCAATAAGAATCCGCTAGCGCAGATGGACGAAGAAAAGCGGGAGCATGATTTGAAAATGAAGAAAATGGAAGCGGAAATGGAGCAGGTCTTCGAGATGAAGGTACGTGAAAAGAAGCAGAAACTAAAGGACAGCGAGGCCGAATTGACCAGAAGACACGAATCCACCAAAAAAGGTCTGGAACAGCAAGCCAAGGAACTTGAAGAGAAACGGCGGCAGTTCGAACTCGAGAAAGAAGAATGGGAGAAGGAAAATCAAGTGACGGTTGAAGAGCTGCGCAGAAGGTCCCTCGAAGGGAGCAGGGAGACGGTTGATGGTAAGAAGGAGAAAAAGAAGAAAGGACTGTTTTAAAATAGTGTTTCCTCCTGGTTCCTCGTGCGTTAATCCAGGAAGTGCTACCGATGTTTTATATTTAAGTGACGAAAGTATGAACGCTCCATTGAAATAGGTCCAATATAGTGAGAGGAAATTTTAGAGAGGTATCACGAATGTTTTACAAGAGCTAGCCTAAATTATTGATTGGAAATTATTTTAACTGCCAATTTATATATAGAGATATATGTGTAGTGAACTTTTATTGTCTACTTGCCGATATGTAATATTTTATACGAGATTGAATTCACAAAATTACATGCTAGAGATTGACCTTATACAAACGCAATCGTTTAATTTATAAATAAATGATTTGATGACATATGACTCCATTATTGACATTATGCTTAATGCATTGTGCCATCTTTTTTAAATTATTTTTATCATATTATGTATGTCGAATTGTGCAAATAAATCTTTTCAGAGTATTCAGAGTTTTAATTTACCTAATTATTTAATGAAATTGCCTGTAATTCAACACAATAGTTAAAATAAATCTAATTATATAGTCTCATGCTAAAGTGGGTGTGAGTCAGAACAAGCAATATAGTGGTAGAACAGTCATGTGGGTAAATATATGACTACGTTCTGTAATATCTGCTGCTCCCATTTTATATCTTTACAATACATAAAGCATAAAATTGATTAAATGACGTGTAATCAATTCCAATTTAAAATAAGTGACAATGAAGTTTATTGTAACGAAATTATTTTTAAAATTTACTTAATCACCATTGCAAAAAGAAAAAAATGTTTTATTTAATATATCCATAAAACATTTAATTATTGCAAATATTCTGTATTTATTCAAATATATTAATGTGAAATAAAAATTATCTTCCAATGTAAGCTATCATCATTAAAATAGATATGAACTGAGTCAGCTATAATAATTCCTATATTCCATTATTATTATCATTATTGTTATTAATATTCAGTTGAACGAACAATAAACGAAATGGAGGCATTCAGAAAAATAAATGTATATGCCTATTAAATTAAATAAAAATTTGTAATTGTAATGTTGTTTATTGAATTTATTTCCTTTTTAGGTAATTTTCATATTTAAAATTTTTTAGTTCGTTCATTTTTACAATTATTTCAATTTTTCCATATTAGCCACTATAGATATTTTTCATAATTTTAGCATTTTTACATTTTAGACAGGTTCTGTGGTGTTGTAGCCATTTTCGTTATTGTATGAGTATAGTGAAGTTTCATTTTTTCCCGTTTTCATCTACAGCTTAAAGTAATTGGTTGGTAATATGACAATTAATATTGTATACATTTTTGTTTATATTGCTCTTGAACTTTATTTATTACGATTATTACACATGACATACCAATTTACATCTTTATGTCCTCATGAATATTTCACATCGGTCACGTTACCTACAAAATAAATATTTTGAAACTGTTCACCTACATAAAGTAGGTATTAAATATTTTCCTTAATTTATCCAACATTTCTTTAGTTATTTTCGCATTTTCGTTCACATTTGTTTATTTATTTTTGGCTTAAGTTTTCTGTTATTTTATTATTGCATTCTTTTTTCCTAGTATTTTCTTCCATTTTGATACTTTTTCATTTTCTATGGTACGTTTTCATTACTTTTTCATGTTTATTATAACTACTTTTTCATATCTAATTCTCATAATGTCTTTTTTGTTATTCATTTGCAAATGCTTAGATTTGTTATTGGTTTATGTTGTTATGTATTTTGTTTTTTTTTTTTAATTAATTAATTAATAAGTTAGTCTGGGAATATTAAACGAATTATTTTATTATTATTATTATTTTTTCAGCCAAGCTGAATAAAATTAATATTTTCAACAAACAAGGACAACAATGATATAATATATGATTACATAATGATCTGGTGCCCCCCCCCCCCCCAATCATATGATTGATTTGGTCCACAACCTGTACATATTTATATATTTGTTAGTACTGTCTTTTCATTTGGTTTGCCCTCTTTCAATGAATGATTTGATTGTTACCAGAATATGGCAACCTCAATGGACTGTAGTACGATACAATACACTTTGATTTAAATTGTCCATTGTCCTAGATCCATTGTCCTAGATCTTGAAAAGTTCGTGTTGGTGGACTAAGGCTCCTCATAAATTTAACTATTTAATATTACAAAATATATACCAAGTCGCGACGTATGTACAAAACATTGGAAAATATTCTCTATTGATATGTAGACAAATAAACTATGAACGATATCAAATAAACAGACCAATAAAACGAGTTAACAAGCACTTGGAGGGACTCGTACATTTGCGTTATGCTCTTTCGAGAGTTTACTCGAGCAGAAGCAGGATATACTTTTTTTGGTTAAACGTTGTATTTAGAGAGGAAGTACAAGTGAAATGCAATACACATTACACACTATTAATCCCCCTGTTGGCGGGGCTGGGTCTGTGAGGCCCAGGCAAATCTTTTTTTTGTTATATTTTTTATTATAATTTTTGAAATTTCTTTAGCTTTTTGGCACCTTCCTAACTTTAAAAAAAAACATGTTTTCCTTAATGTGTCTTAATTTTATCATCTGTCGTTTGCCTGCCACAGGGGCTTTGGGCCACTCAGACCCAACGGTGCAAAAGTTTTTTCCTACAATTTATTTTTTCGTATTTCGTAAAGGGGTACTTTTGTGCCGTTTTTATACATAACACATTCTTAGGGCCTTCCCCTAGTTTCTAAGTATTCACGCGGAATATTTTGCATACGGGTAAGCCCCTAAATTTCATAAATTTCAAATAAAATTTTATCGTTTCAGCGTATTTTGCATGTTAGCAAACTTTTATCTCGAGTTTAGGGGAATTACTTTTCTTACTCTAAATAGTTTATCGTGCAAGTTTTGTGGTTCTTGTATTTGTTTGGAACACAAAACCATGCTGCGCCGACTGTGCGGCAAAATTTGATTAACGAAATTTTCCATTCAATATTTTGTGTGTCAAATTTATGTACACTCATTTTATATATTTTTTTCCACTTTTCAGTCATATACTTTACAAATAATTGTATGCTATTGTTATTGTCTTTTCCGTTTCTTTAATTTATAATTTCTTTTGAAATCTTGCATTACATGTAACTTTTTTTTAATAAATGGCAACTCCCAAGTTAATGTTTTTTCACAACTATTTTTATTAGTAATGCAATATAGACCAGGTTAACAAATGCATACCAGAAACTGGGCATATTAATGTATTATTACGGAAAAACAATTAAACATAGTTTGGGTTTGACAGACCTAACCTGTCGAATGGTATGATTTTGAATCCACCCGGCAACCGGAGGGATAATGCAGCAAGGTAATTTTTCAGTTAGTTGCGTTACATTGTTCTTAGCAAATAGGAATATAGCGAAAAAAGTTGTGTTATTTGTCGAATTATATTCGTAGGCATCGGCTATTGTCTCGGCCTACAAACCGTATTCGCAAAACGGCAGTTTCTAGACTAGTAACACAAATAACTATTGAAACAGTTGGTTCTAGTACCATACTGTTGTATTTTACTTGGACAATGGGCGTGGTTTCTTAGATTGATGTGTAGTATAACTGCTGTTTATTAACTTTGTTATATAACAACTCCGGCCAAGTTAACACACAAATTCAGATTGGTCCCCTCTGATGGCAGCTGAATACGGAGCATGAAAATATTAAGAGCATTTACTAAAAAATGTCCACACACAGGTTTTCATTGCTGGAATTTAATGGTACAATTAGGGCGACATACCAAAAGAAATTCAGTCGAGTGTCAGTTGCAATAGAAATATGTAAGGAGAAACTTCACTGTCATGTACAGAAACGTGTGAAATCCGAACTGTCGCAATTTACATCAAAATACGTTTAATGCATGCAAATTACATACACCGCTAAAGTGCAGAGCATTATGATGTCTACAAGGAAATTCAATTCTGCGTTAGAAGGACATCACTCACGGCATTAGAAATTATCATTCACTGCTATGATTCACTCCCCCAAGAGTGGGTTCGTCGAGACCTACATGCTTAGTCCGTACGTACAAACGTGAGTCGAGTGTATTGTTTCGCACACATCCTCTTCTGCAACCGCGCCCTTTCGTTTTCACCGAGTCGAGATCACTTGGGCACGATAAGGCCCATTATATCGTTTCATGCCCGCTTAGAGGAAAATTAGAATTAAAACGACGAGAGGATTAATACGCCGCCGCTCGAATTAATTGTGATCTTAGCCAATGTGATACTACTCGGCGATTACGTGATACTCGATTATTAGATAGTATCTACAGACGCATAAACGAATGATTTATTCAACTACATTGATGTTAAGTGCTCTTAATTATGTATGTTAATTTGCTTTCGTTTCAATGTTACAAATACGATAAAATATTCACAAGTAGTAATTAACATGAGAAATTACAAATTGACATTGATGGACATGAAATAAACTGTTTTAATTTTCTCCTTAGAAGCAGGAATTGAACACTGAACTGTTGAAATTTTAAATTGTACATGACAGCACATTTAAATTTCCCAAATTGACATTGGGAACCCATCATCACAGTGTCTTTGTTGGTGGCGAAAAATTTCATAGCTCTTCTACTATACTATCAATGGACATTATTTCAACCCAGGTCCCCAAGATAGATCGAATTAGTTGAGCTAAATGTTTATAAATTAACAGAATAAATCGAAAAAAAATTATGTTCATTTTGGAAACAACATTCATGGAATCAGTATTTTATGAGCTGGAAGAAAAATACATTTTACATGCAAGGAGAAACCTTAGGAAACACACACACATAAGATAATTCAAAATATTGATTAAATTTAGTTATTAACCTCTTTGAGCAATCCAAACACATTTCTCCACTCACTTAGGCATCCCTTCTAAGTTTCCTTCTTTATTATCTTTTATTATTATAGTTCTGAACGCCCTCTAATATATGCTCAATATGATTATTCCCACATAGTTTTCTTTCTCCTATATCGTTTAATGTGTGTTGATTTTATTTTCTTATTTTGCCAAAATTCACAATCTACCTCATGTCGTCGTTTCGATCATTTTCAAAATTCAACTCTTGATTTTTTGTTTTTAATTATTCTACCAGCATTAATTTCTTGCAGCACATGTTCCATTATCATCCTATTTGACACTCCAGACGTCCACTTTGTACATAAAAACACCCCACACAGATATAGTATATCCTTTCGGTTCCTTAATCATATTTTCTATTTTGTGGCTGAATCTTATTGTCTCTTTCTCATAAAAACAATACATTTTACAACTATACATAAATGAAATGTTCTAACAAAAGTTTAAATGTGAAAATGATTTGCAATACAATGGAATAAAACAGTTTGAAATATTAAATAGTTCCAAAGCATTAAATACATTGTTGAGATATTTAAATGTGATAAACTGCATTGCATATTCTACTTGTAAATTGCTTTGACTAGCTCAGCTATAATATTATTAATTTAAATTATAATGTCATGCAAATTAAAACACAACATAAATTTTACAAATAAATTAAATGCAAATTGTTCTTTACACATGTCATTTAATAACTGCCTCCCTTTCTTCTTGTTTTTTTTTGTTCTGCGTATCGAAGTTGTATCAAGTCCATTTTTATTTCTCCTCACTCCCAATATGTGCACATGTTTCCTGCTTGTCCTGCGTCTCTTTGCCAAATAGTGCATTTCCCATTTGTCTACTTCTTTCGGATGCACTTTCATATCTCAATTTCACTCTCGAATCTTCACTTCTAGTTCGCTTTTTCCAGTTATATAACTTTCATCATACAATCTAATAAAAACTTTTTATTGGACTTATGATCTCACTTCTCACCTTTCTAGGTCTGTTATTTTGTAGCGTTTTCGTTGTAGTTGTTTCTACTACTTCTGGTAATTACTGTTGCAATATTTTAATGTGCTTTTATACGCCCTGTTCATTATTCTTTCCCTATCTTTTTTTCCTAATTTTGTTCTTTATGTTGCAGTACTGATCTTAATTTCCAAATAATATATGATCGCACTTAGACCTTGATCCAAGCGAAATTTCTTGTTTGGCATATTCGATCAACTTATATAAATTATCCATTGTGCCCCCCTTTTTCCATCCATTAGTGTTGTCGAATCTTTTCTCTTCCATCGAATCCAATATCCCTTTCTCTTAGTTTATAATAAAAAGAACGATTTCAGCAACACAGCCATCTCTATGCATATATTAACTTTCTTTCCATCTACCAATGTGTTCTTTCATATAGGAAAAGCAGCATTTAGTTGGAAAATGTTATCAGCAGTATACATTTTTAATAAAGTTTTTAATTAGAGAAATTTCTGGGAAATTTCAGTTCTAACGCGCTTCATTTAGAAATTACATGCCTATTCAGCGGACTTAGGAATTTACATTGCTCACTTAATTGTTATTTTTAATTAAAACTATTTCATTCCCGCATTGTCTTCAGCGGCTTCGCTGCACGTTAAAATTTAAATATGCCCCGCTCGAAAAGACTGTTAATTAAATTTTTAATTTAAGTGTACACTAGCTGCCCAACGTCATATAAACCTGATTCTCCACGTCTGCCATATGGTGTTACATATTTGCGTAGCAGCATCGCAGAACGCACTCGCTGACGATGATAAATCAGTTTTCGCGCGAGTTTACGAACACGCGAAGGAAAAGTGCTTCGGACATGTCGAACGTTCTCTCGACACACATTAATTAACGAAGACGTTTTGTGCGAGTTACTTTCATATTTATAGCGCGTCCGTTAGTGCTACTGCTTGCAACGGGTATTACTTTTATAAATAATTCATACGGACAACCCTCCTGGGTGTTAACCGGTTAGAAACGTACTAACTTCGCGGAATCATAAATCTTCGTCAGGGAATTTTCGTAGGCGACGCAGAATACTTTATTATACGAGTGGTTGGAAACACACACGAAGATGAAACAGTTAAGAAAATTGACTTGCGTTAAAAATATTTCATCGTGTAATATATTATTGAAATAATAACCAATTGGAAATGTACTAGGCACACGTGTGTATCATCATAGCAATTGCGTTCTGTACAGATGGTGGGCGTGAGGGTTTATGTATTATCGGGTAATTCAACTGTGTGAGAGAGAGAACAGATCCAGACGAGCGGAATCATAAGGAAATATATAATGTATTTGAGCGGATTTGAGTGCTGATAGTCCTTAAACGCCTTGCAGATAACAATAATATTAAGGGTTTCATGTACTACGAGTATACGCCATAGTTATGCCCTAATTAGGTGAGTTGCCTCCCATTATGTTCTGTTCTGCACCTTTATTGGCACTGTATTTTTTGACAGTTTATATCCAATGTCCCCTTGGTGCGCATTTGCTTTGTGTTCCTATTGGTCTCTTCTACAAAACTACTTTTAACATTCTTTCAGTTGTTACTACGCATTCCCCATCCACCTAATTTTATGGGCCTCTTATTACTTGGACCATGAGTGTATAAGTGGATGAGTTAAGCTTTGTTCATTTAATGAAATAGGTTTTGTTGTTTTATATATTCGCAGTAATTACTTGCGTTTCCATCTTATCTGGCCTACCATCATGTGCAGTAGCGACCAAAATTCTATCACCTCTTGGATTTTTATATAAAAAAAAAAATAGTGGCGTCAACTTAAAATCTTAATACGATATTTCAAAACGTATATCACAATGATAGGAATTCTGTTTTTATAATTTAGTTTTGTTTTTAATTTAATTTGAAGTTACTGAAAATGTCCCATTTAAACTTCCGCGAAATAAAATCGATTTTAAAAGTAGCCATGAAACGAACATCACCTGTTGACATTGAACCAACGTTTCTTAAAATCTGTCAAAGTTGTCATGGCACGAATTTACGGGTCAAAAAACATCGGAAAAGAACAACAAAACGCAATTGTGTGTGGACGGCGTCACGAACAACTTTCTAGGCAGTTTGGTGTTGGTAAAAGTACCATAACTAAATATTTGAGCCGGTGGCAAGTGCAAGGGGATGTTCACACGAAGAAATCCCAGGACAACCCAGAATAACATCAACATTGGTGGATAGAAATATTGGTCATCTTTCTTGTGACAACCCTCGACTAACAGCACACATTACGCGTGAATTATCCATCGGAAATGAAGTATTTCCTTCCATTCGGGCAGACTTCGTTTACAAGCTGCTGGACGCCGCCTGTTAAAAAACCACTCATATCAGCAAAAAATCGAAAAGCTCGTGTTGAATTGCAAAGGAGCATTTAGAGTGAACTGCAGATCAGTGGAAAAACATTATATGGAGTGATGAATCGAAATTTTCGCTGCTCGAAAGTGATGGTCCAGCTTACGTACGACGTCCTATTGACACACGTTCGACCCACGCTACCAACTTCCGACCGTCAAACATGGTGGAGGCAACGTGATGGTATGGGGTTGTTTTAGTGCTCAAGGAGTTGGTCCTCTCCATCGAATTGATGGCGTAATGAATAAGGAAATGTACATGAGCATTTTGAAAGATGATATGTTTCCTTTTGCTCGAGATAGTTTTGGTCGAAGATTCATTTTTCAACAGGACAACGATCCGAAACATTCAGCGGGTGCAGTGAAGATGCGGTTAATAACCATGTGAATGTAATGAAATGGCCTAGTCAATCACCTGACTTAAATCCAATTGAGAACCTCTAGAACGAGTTGGATCGTCGATTAAAAATATAAAAGCCAAAAACGCCAATGAAACATTTCAGCAATTAGAAAAAGCATGTACTAGATTTCAGCTTCGGTAATCTACTCCATGACAAGAAGGTGCTAGGCTGTTATCAAAGCAAAGGGGTATGCAACCAAATATTAATATATTTTAATCAAAATAAGTTGTTATTGCGTTGATAAGTGTTTTTTCTATTTTTCGTTCATAAAAAATTTAGTATTTTTCTTTTTTGTGTTTGTCATTTTCGTTAGAGAAATATGAATGGTATACGTTTAATGTCTTTCAATACATGCTACATCACATACTAAATATTAAATATATATATATATATATATATATATATATATATATATATATATATATGTTGTGAGATGGAGATGTTGTAAAAAAACAAAGGTGA
Organism: Geotrupes spiniger; assembly: GCA_959613385.1. Lineage (NCBI taxonomy): Eukaryota > Metazoa > Arthropoda > Insecta > Coleoptera > Geotrupidae > Geotrupes > Geotrupes spiniger. The sequence continues at coordinate 19,505,539 of OY390736.1, read as the reverse complement.
TAGAATTTTGGCCGCTACTGTATATTCATATTTTGGTTGTTCTCGAGATGTCTTTTGATCAAATTATCGGCATTGTCTCTAAATTTCACGAAATACTTTTACGTCAATCCCTTCCTATTCATATCTCCTGTTTGTGTTCATATTTAGCATCACCTCCATTGCCAGGTTACCTACGTTTCCCATAATATTATTCATTTTTTCGTCGCTCATTTCCAAACCAAACTTATAGGCTTCTTGGTTCCTGGTGAACTCCAGACTACTTATTTTTTACCATCAGCGTCATATTGCCTACATAGGCAAGTATTCGTAGTTGCAGTGTAAGGTGTTATCTCTACCTATCTTACACTTCCACCCTCGCTCAACCCGTTCTGGACTTTAAAGGATGTCGATTTATGTACGCAAAATACTGATTTCTGGTAGAAATTTTTTATTTCTTTATTCTTAAGCTTCACTATTCCCTTAATCCTTTTTTAATTCGTTTCTTCTTCGCCATATCCGTTCAAGCTCATTCCTTACTATACTTGTTCTTGTGTCTTTATTTAGCATGTTTTGCCTGGGCAGCTTTTATTTTCTGGTTTGTGGCATCGCAGTTTAACCAGTCTTTTCTCGCCATGCATCTGTCTTCAGCATTCCTTTTGCTATCGCTTTCCACTTATCTTCTCACCTTGTTCTAAGTTTTTGCTAATAGCCTGCTGGTTAGATTTTCTTCACATACTGTTTTTCATTTTGAATAGTGTACTGGCATATTTTATATTTTTGAGTGATCTCTCTTTGATTTTATTACATTTCCAATAAAATGTAATAAATTCAAAGAGAGATTAATTTTGGCAAAATAATGATCATTGTCTATGTCCTTCCCATGCTTCTGCTACTTTGCGTCTCTTTATTCGATATGGTCTACAAATGGTTCGTACTCTAGTGATACAAAAGTTCTCTCCTTCCTTAATTTCGGTCGACTCTTGACGACCATCATTGTTTCAGGCTGGAGTGGTAGTGGGAAACCAAGAGGCTAATAATAAAAAGGTAAGAGAATCGGGGGACAAGTGGGGAGGGGAAGGAGGAGCAAGGGGGAGACTGAATGGAAGGGCAGGCGAAGTGAAGAGGAAAAGAGGTTGGCGATATGTTTCTGGAATGTAGCATGGTGGAATAAATGGGTAAAAGAAGATGGGGGGATTAACAGAGACCTGACGGAATATATGGAAAGGTTCGATCACATAGGATTAACAGAGACATGGATGGAGCTGGAAAGGTGGAGGGAATACACGGACAACACACCGAGCAGATATATATGGGAGTGCAGGGGAGCGAAGAGAGAGAGAGAGAAAAAGAGGTAGGGAAAAGGGGGGAATAATAATAGGGGTGCGAGATAAATGGGAGGAGGTGAAAGAGGGACGATACGACTCGGAGGCGATACAAGAAAGAACGATAATGGTAGACAGGGAGACATTGTGAATATTGTAATCAGAGATGCAGAACATTACAGACATATAAAAGGAGGCCAATGTACTTGGGGTAAAACGGATAAAACGGCAGAGGAAGGGGAGTTAATAGCCAGATATAGATGCGGGAACGAAGAAAGGGCAAATAAATACTGGACAGGGGAAGAATATAAAGGGTGTGAAACATGCGGAAAGGGAATGGATGAGTGGAAGCATTGGTGGGTTGGGAGAGAATGGGGAAGGGGTACAGATATTAGAGGAGTTAAAAAGGAGTAGGGAGGAGGGTAGGAAAAGGAGGCTAACACAGGGACGTAATTGAAATGTTACAGGAAAGGTGAAGAGTCGAGGGCCGGAGATGGAGGGAGCGGACAAAAGGTACAAAGAAAACAGGAGAAGGAGGAGAGAGAACGAGGAGGGCAATTCAAATGAAAAAATGTAAATAGGGTAAAGCGGAATATGGGGTTGGTAATAAGACACGATGTATTGGAAATTACCAAATAAAGGTTTTTTTTTGTTTCCAGCCTTTCTCAGTTGTCGTTCGCATTTCTGTGTTTATTGTGTGCAATTTTGCATTTCAATGTCTTACTGTAAACTCGTGTTTAGAGTGCTTTTGGTGTTTATTTTCTAGTTTTTTTCTAATCCAGATTGCGTCTTCCTTCACCTTCGTTGAACACTAATGACCATTTATGAACATTAATGATACTGACAGCGGTTTTTTCCGCATATACATTATTGTTTCAAATTGTAACAAAAATATTCCAAACCTTCCAAGCAAAATAAATGAAATATAATTTTAGATATAGTTTTATTTATTTTATCAAATATTGTGGGGAAATCCATTTTCAATATAAATTTTAATACGTACGTTGCCAACTCGTGACTGTGTCCATTAGTTAGGTACAAAGTCTAACGTATATAAGGGGTTTAACAATTAATTTTATACTCATTTTAGAAATGATATTTGGAAATTTGCATCAATAACATGAATCATTTCAAAATTTTAAGCATTACTTAATTTTTACCATTAGTAGGCTATCCATTGGAAGTTAGTGCCTTCCAATGGGTTGCAAGTAAACGAATAATTTTTAAACATTTATGCCACAAACAACTTTGCTATTGAAATAATAAGCTTCGGTTGTATTTTAAAAGTAGGTCATGTGGAAAAACAATGGATTATTACAGTAATGAATAGGTATGTCATACATCATTAAATACTATATATTAATAATCATCATTAAATATTAATGTTAATAATATATTTTACTTTTCGTACTCGCCCTTGAAAAACTTGTAGTTAATATAACATATAGGTACTTGTATTTTTCAAATACTTTATAATTTATCCTACTGATATAGTGATTAATTAGAAAATTACCCAATAGACGAATATTTATTTTAATGTCAACATTTATTTATGTTATGTTTAAGTTGTAAAAGAGGTACAGGCATACAAACATAGAAATTAATAACAATTATTCCTGGAATTTAATGGTCACAGTGATTACATTAATGGGCACGTCAAGTAATGTTCAATTTGTATGTGATAAGTTTCCAGACCGAAAAGTGATTTAACCTGAGGTCAATCACGCGCACGCGTTGCAAGTTGCACTTGCAACAGCCGGACAATGGCAGATGCCGACAGAAAGTGCATCGACGTTAATGGACGATCTCCCACTAAGAATTTTCCCAAATAAAAACCTTCATTCTAAACTTTAAATTTATTAATTTTTAATAATGTTCTTCCAACAACTTATTACTTATTCTATATACTTATTTTCATTTAACCTGCTTTATTTAAATCAAAACGTGTATTCTTCGGGGAGAGGACGATAACTGTGTTGGTCGTTTATGATGAGAGAAAGTTTTTTTTTTATCTCGAGACCGTATAATCTTGTTTTATCGACGGATAAATGCAAATACATACTTCGTAAGTCTACATTGATGTAGGTCTGTATATTTTCTACCGGCAATTTCGTTGTAATTTGTACGATCTGCGATATTAGTCATGCGTAAACCAGTTTCTCGAGATAATTTAAACACATTCACGGTGAATAAAACAGGAATATGTTAATTATCGTACTATCATTTTTCACGGTTGCTGCGGCTACGATGGTGACTTCAGTCGAACTTTATAAAACGTGATTGGTAGGTACAAAAATGTCATTTTGTTGGTACGTGTGGATTAATTAGCTCGATGAATCATCGTTTACTTTTATTCTAGGCGCCGCACTAAGCAGGATTTTATATTTAGAAATTTTAATTTGTTTTTTCTTGCTCGTTAAATCAGAGTGGTTCACATGACCCGAATATTTCAGACTTTCTGGCGTTTCTGGAGCAGAAATAGTCGCAGATCTTGTCTCTAAAAAGAATGGTCTGTATTTAAAGCGGTTGTCATTTACAGCATTCCTGACAATGTATATAAATAGTTGTATTGTCGTGGTAAATCTGAATTCATGATCAACGTGACAGTAGATATCTGGAAATTTATTCAATTCAATTAACAATTAATTTCCAATAATAGTCTTTTATATAAAAGAGACTATGGACGAAATGTTACATGGTTGTACATACGTACAATACTATTTTAGAAACATTTATGTAGTTACTTACGTGTTGAAAAATGGGGAGGTACGCATGAATGAATAACTTTCTAAACATAATTCTAAAAATAATAGTATACGTTATAATTAACTAATTATTTTATGATTGAACTAAATCAGATAATACACTGCGATGCATTCGAATTTTAAATGCTTAGGAATGCGTGAAAAAAACTTGGTTCGAAATTTTATCTTAAAATCCATTTCTGATTTTGATCAGGTGTGGTAAAAAGTTTACAATTATCGACAGGTTTAGAACATATGTACGAATGCAAAGATAAGAAGAAAGATAAGGTGCGACCTTGACTGAGATGTAGTGATTCTGCTAGTGAAGTAATATTGGTGTTTTACATCGTTTAATTTAACATTGCATCCATCATTTCACCATTGGAATATCTTTAAGTTTCGGGCATACATAGTAAATGTGATAAATATGGTGCGCAAAACATCGAACGCAACATTGCGAAATGCATTGTTCATATAGCAAAAACACCAATGAACACTACATTTAACCATTTTCGATTGTATGTTGCCTGATTGTGGCAAAAAAACTAAAACTCTGATGTCTGTATATGTTTGAAGATCAGTACACCTAACGAACAGTCCATTGGCGTTGCGGTGCCAAATCGAAGTGCTTTTATTTCTTTGTCTTAATTCTTATATGACTTGTTCATTGTTAGGACGTTACTAACATCTTGACATAATGCAGCACATAGACTGAGAACACTGGGCCTATCTTCTTTGCTTCTGTTTGATACATGCTCATTACTTTTAATGGTGATAATTAACAACGTGGGTTCAATTATGAGATACAATGTTTTGAAATGAGCATTGGTCAAATAATTACTTGATTTTGAGCTACGTCTAATATTGTTGATGTTTTATTTTGTTGTAGTGCGTGCCAGTGCTTATTTTTAAGTAATTGTTTGATGGCATTGTAAAGTAAATGATATGATTTGTGGAGAAAACACACCGTGCTCATTCTATTTTACATTGTAAATGGGAGCATGATGACATTATATCTATGGAAAATTTAGAAAATTCCAAAAAATGTTAGTGTCTGTGTTATTTGGACACATTTATTCACCGTTTTATCCTATTTTATTTTAAAGGGTGATGCCTGAACAAACTGCAGAAGTGGCAGGCGGTCGCATTATTAGAAAATTAGAAAGATAGTTGGTATTAGAGGTAAATGTGTTACAATTTTTCAATTGGTGGTGTTTTAATTTTTTTATTTTATTATCGTTGAAAATATGCTAAGCAGCATTTTCAGAAAGTTACGTTTACATTATTTAGATATTACCAAAATCTCACGCAGTAAAAAAACCGTCCAATTTCTCAACTTATGCTTTCTGAGTTGTTGATCACTAATATGTAATTAGTTTTTTCGGGCAAGCTCTAGTGGATTTAAATTATTAAACTCATCTTAGTGTAACGATATTGGTGTCAACCAATTTTTGTTCTAATATTATCTTGACAAAGGAATGTAAAAATGTCCTCTTAAAATTTTATCCGATATCTTTATTCACAATTCTTTGTTCCACATTTTCCAAATTATACTTATCTTTTCAATACGAGAAATATTGCATCAATGAAACGCTTGAAATGGTAAATTGACATAATGGTTGTGACTTTTGATCTATTATTCTCTCCGATTTGATACCAGTATGGTTATACTAAGATCAGTTTAATAATTTAAATCCATCGTTTGAACTTGGATAATCCTTGGAATTTCAAGATCCTGTAAAACCCAAACTTGAGGTAACCTCCAAAACTAATTACATATTTGTAAAATATGTAAAAATAGTTGACAAAGTGGTGTATTATTCTAGGGCAGTGATTGTGAACCTGTGGCACGCGTGCCATAGATGGCACGAAAGAAAATTTTGAAGGCTCGCACAAAAAATATGATTTTTTTCCTTAATCATCACGAAATTTTATTTTATAAATTATAAAAATGAATCAACAACCCATACTTTAAAAATAATTTGTGATTTAAATGTATATGTATATGTACTGAATACATAGCTACTATATAATATTATTTTCTGACTGATTTTTAAAGGAGGCTTGGTTGCAATATGCACTATACTCGAAAATTTAAAAAATCCAACTAATTAAAGTCATGCCATTAGAATACCGTGAAAGAGAGAACTTTGGGAATTGCGGAAAATGCAAGCCTTCAACAACAAATAGATATAAAACGTAGCAATTTTACTTCCATTTGCCTTGCCTTGTCCACCGACGTAACATGGTCAGCTCGTTTAACAATTTTTATACGTTATTTTGTTATGTTGTTTGTGTTTTTTTGACATTGAATGTCATGGAAAATTAAATCATAAGAAAGTAACAACATAATTTTCAGCGACAACTCAATCCCTGATTCAGGCATTTTCTGCAAGATTTACGCAGTTTAGACAATTAGAAGAAACTTTTATTTTACATCCCGTTAAATATACCATTTGAGGAATTAAATTTATATCTCTTTGAGTGGTTACATTTGCATGAAATAGAAATGCAATGAATTAATTTGCAGTCAAACTGCATATGGAACAAACAATTTCTTGATTTGGGAAAAGATTTGGAAGTAACTAATTGAAATTAATCGAATAAAAGTACTGTAGGTAAAATTCTAACCACGTGGAATGCAATTCCTGAAATGATTGTTTAAAAATTAAAAATTAGCAAAAGCAATTTTATCAATATTTTCATAAAATTGCTTAATAAAAAATTTTCTTTCTATGTTTATTGAATTATCTTTTTTTCTGGACAGTGAAAGGAAAAAATATGAAATAAAAAAGCAAAAAAGAAAAAAATACAAGAATCGTGTTCTAGGGGATAGACAAAATAAGCAAAACTGTCATGGAAATCGCGAAATTAAGAGCGCTCGTGATAAGAAATAATGGCAAGATGCTTTTTTCCAAATTGTATTTACTTTTGTCACCATTTTTTTTTGTCATGATTTTATGTAATAATATTTATGTAATGCAATTACAAAAAATCTCACAAAGATAGTTTGCTATCTTAGTCGCCCACTGCCACGTGCTGAAAGTCATCACCGATCACTATTCCTTATGGCTACAAGAGCTTAAAGAACCAACTGATCGTGTAGCCCGTTTGGCAGTAAAAATTCAGTAATTCGACTTTGTACATTGAAAAGGAAAATATTATGTTCCAGACACTCACGTCCCGTCCCCGTCATCGATTAAATTAAAGTACATAGCAAAATTCGTGGTAGTGGTTTACGAAACTGCTTTCTGCCGTTCAAAAAAATCCTTAGAAATATTCCCAGTTTCAGGTGAGCGAAGGTCGACAATTGGAAACGTGTCGTCTCTAAAGAAATTCTTCGCCGCGTACATGATGACATACCCGTACGTCTACACATACCACTTTCCATAGAATTCGTGACCAACCTTATTGGCCTGTTATGCCTGCAGACATCGCTAAGTACGTTCGCAAATCCCTTACTTGTATTAGCCATAAGTTGCTGCAAAACTCCCTGTTGGTTTTATGGCAGGTCGTCAGAATATTTCGCAACTTTGATAAACTATAAATAAAGGCACCACCTGGAGGCAACGCTTACATCCTGGTATTCTGCGAAATTTTCGGTCAGCAGAATTATCGAGGAATCGAGGAGAACGTCTTCCTACTTTTTCAAGTTCCCCGTCGTGTTTTTTGCGATAATGGTGTACAGTTTCGTAGTCACATTTTTCGGAAACTGAACCGATATTGAGATTTCTTATGCAGCGAATTACTATCCCCAAGACAATTCAATGGAACGCGTAAACCGTATAAAAGTTAATGTTGACCTCTTATGCCTCGGACAAACATTACTGTAAGACAAATTACTCACAAAAGTGGACTGTTGTGCCCCAAATGTCTATCCACGAACTACGAAACTAACTTCATATTCTATTAGTTTTGGCAGTGAAATGATTTTAATCACCGCCGCATGAATTCGTCCCGTGGATAATGAAGAGGTAAATGAATCCCTGAAAGATCCTGTTTGTCGAGGCAAAGCCTTGTTACGTTAGGCTCAAGAGGGCCTATGAGAAGGGCATACGCTACTACGACCTTAGGCGTAGACCAGCCTGTGGCAACAAAATGTTGTTCCCCCTGATGCCGCTAAATGCTTTACCGCCAAGTTGGCCCCGAAATATGTCGTCACTTACCATCACCGTCGGGTTTCACCTTGAACTCCATGACCCAAAAACGAATAAAGTCCTCTGGACTTAGCATGCCAAGAACTTAAAACACCATCCTGACAGATTAGCTGTCCTGAAATAGTTTTTATGTCGACTTGTGCCTAACCCCGCTTTATCCCGTGTCGTCTTGCTTGGGAGGCGTTAGAATCACCCCCAGTCGTGGGGTAAGAGTCCCCAATGGGTGTCATTTTTTTACTCTTCCGCTTCTTCTCATTCCTAAATATATCCTTTCAGTTGTGTCCTTGGGTCGAGGGAGAAGAATGTCACCACCCTTAACTTGCGTGGAGTACCTCTTACAAGATTCGTTCCAAAATTTCTTCATTTTCAATCTTCTTCAGCTTTTGACGCTCTTGAATTTTCATTTCTAGTTATTATAAGATCATCACTTTTTCAGTGATACTCTATGAGACTTTTTGTAAACGAAGAAGTGGAAGGCTTTTCAACTGGTATAAGACGTCGAGCAATTTTCATTTCGCTGCCTATACTTCGATGACGGTGACCAACGGTGACCAACAACCATATTAATTTCAGCGTCTGAGGCGGTTAATAATCGTGAAAGAACGACGAAAATAGTGAACAGTATATGTCTGGAAGTTTGGAAGTTATAAAAAACTGTCAACGGAATTGTTACTGCAAAACATTTCCCCTTCAGAATCAACTGGGTGACTATGAGAATGCACCATATATTCACACAATTAATGTCTGTTGTATATTATTATATTTTTTATATAAGAAAGTATTGGAATCATAAAAATATTCGACATTTTAACGGATATACACGTTTTGAGGTCTCCTACATCGATTCTGACTATTTTCGGCATGACTTACTACGTGTTCAATACGTTTTGAAAGTCCACTTTATTCACTCACCTCATTGATTAACTTAGCCTTCGTTAATCGAACTGCAAATTCATGACATTTTCAAAACTAGTAGTACAAATTACTATTCTAATTCAGCTGCAAAATGGTGATACGTCATTTTATTGCGAAAAGTTGTTATTTTCATTACAAGTGACAAAAAGTATTTCAACACAAGTAATAAAAACTGACACTTACCATTTATTTCTAGTATGCGGAAAATAAAAGCTCTTCATATTTTGTAACTCAATTACGAAATTTTGTTATGTAATTTTAATTGCAAGTTAAACGCGAAATGTTTGTTATTTACACTTTACATCTGATTTGGAAAAATCTTGAATAAAACGCGTAGCAAAATATCAATGTTTTATTCCTTAACGTCCTGTTCATTTCGGCTGAAAAATATTGACATCTTGTGATAAAAATCAGTTCATTTTGCAACAACTATCAGTAAAAAAAAGTATATTAGTTAAGAATTCGTTTTATTTTTAATGAGAATGTTAAAAAATATTCATATAATTATCATAGAGAAATATGCGATTTGAATAGGCCACAGTCATAATTATTTTACATCAATTATTTAAATAATGACGAAGAGTGATAATACTAAAATAACCACATTATTATCAGAGAGAAACCACTTTTTGTAATATTTGAAATAACATTTGGTTGCTAAATGCCATTCCATTCGTCATCAATAGAAAAAACTGCTCCGAATTAATACGCAAATTTAATTGGCATAAACGATACGATTGATGTTCATATGAAAACAAGGTCAAATAATGTATTTTATTGCCGATACAAATCAGTAATAAATTAGTTTCAAATGTTTTCATGCGTATTATTTCGTTCACATAAATGAAAAATCATTTTGCTCACGAGACCAATACATTCTTATATTTTACGTGTTGGAACTAAATGATTATTATTATATATAAGATTCTAACATTACTGTGGTTTTATTAGTAAAAGTGAAAATAATATCGAAATAAATTGGATCCAAAAATCCTAATATAGCTTAAGTAATTTTGGAACTAACCACTTTGCTACTTTGCATACTTTTCTTAGATATTAAAGTTAGTACAGTTAACTAGTTTTTCGATTTATAATTTAAAAACGCAATCACATGGGTACTCAGCATAGTTTTGTTGCCCGTATGAAATTTCCACGTTTAAATTCACAGTCAACAAATATTTCATCGGTAAACATAGAAATTCCTGTAACTGAAACAACATTGAGATAATGGTAACGGATGTCCTGGGAAGATAATGTAATATTAAGAAAGTACGTGAAATGTATGTTGATTCAAGACCACTGCGAGATTAAAACAGCATTTTACTTATGCAATAGTTACTAATAAATGGTAAGCATAAATAATACTATTTCAGAAGTAGCCAACATTATTATTAATATTTGCATATTTAGATACATTTGATGGTGTGGCATGACACCGTGACCCGTTTCGTTCAGTTTGTTTTTGTCTATTATTATGCATTTATGTTTTGGTATACACTCCGCAAAACAATAATCGCACCACACTTGTTGCCGTACTACGTATTAATTTAGAACCCAGACTTCATTTTGATCTGTTATTTTACCAAACAAATTAAAATATAAAAACAAAAATTTATATTTTCATAAAAAACAGTTTTGAATATCTAGCAACCAGTATTGCCTATGCTTGATCTTACAATCTTACAAGGGCTAGCGGTTGTATTGGTGTACTTTAAACTTTCAACAAGTTCTACAATATTGAAGACCTAAGGCCACTTGTAGTCCATGCAAATGTCTTGGAGACCTAGATGGTATCATACATGTTCTATGAAATTCATATCTGGGCTTCTTGCTAGCCAATTCATGGTAAGAATCCCAACTTCCTGCAGATAATTCAATTTCTAACATTTCGAACAGTATGAAGATAGGTTTATAGAATTCTTGCTGTAAAATATCGTAGTATCGTAATCTGTGGGGAAATTAACTGAGTGGAGCCCCTCTCCAAGTCTACTAGTGTGCTCCCCTGTATCTCAAATATGCTAATGTCCTGATAGTCAACTGTTGTACTCCTAAGAGTTCGGCGACATATCTTTGACTAAGCCACCCCCACGACTGGGGGTGGCTTAGACGGCGAGAATATCGTTGGCGTTCATCCATATTAATAAAATTTAAGAAAGAGAATTACAACAAATGAACAATCCATACTAGTAACGTAGTCTACCAACTAATGTATTATTTTTCAAGCGACCACCCCAAAAATTGATGATAACATTACTTATCTAAAACCATTTTTGTACAAACGTTTATTGTATTAAATATTGTATTAAGGAAAAAATATTTGAAGACCTGTTGCTTTAAATCCATAAATAAGGTGATGCGATAATTGTTGTGCTGAGTATTCTTTTATTTTAATTTTAATTTCATTGGTGGGTTTGAGTCGAGTTCATTTCCTCTTGTTTTCATATTAATAACCAATGCTTAAAGACCTCATTGACATGATTCCATAAAAAAACTGAAGTAATCAGTTATGCAGTTGATTAAGAATATAAAACTCGAGATAAGCGAATTTGAGACGCTTCATTATAATATGAAATGCATCGCAACCATAGAAATTGTCATGTATTCTTGCAAAACAAATAATTATTCCATCTATTTTACGTCACTCTTGTAATTTCTTATATCGATAATTCCTAATCGACTATTATCGAAGATTTATTGTACGAATTACACGTCGAGCCTTGTTTTATTTTATAGCACGATCATAAATATCATTACACAACATTGAGCTGTGATATAAATTTACGTATAGGCTAAAATGGGTCACAAACAAATGGACCGAATTTTGAACGAGAAGCTTGTAAGATATGAAATGTCATCTGCACTGCTGCACAGAACGGGTATGTACGAGCAAGCAAACCTGACTAGTCAAACGACGCACATTAACACCGCAACGCTCCAAAGTCTTGAGAGAGATGCAAGTTCAATAACATTAAATTTCTTTGGTACAAGTCAAGCGAAAAGGTTTAATATTTCAGGTTTTAGCGCTACGGCTACATATTAAAGACGGAAACGAAAGCGTTAATTTACAATTGAAACTTGTGTTTATTATTAGATTAGTATATGGGAGGTAATGGTGTGGGAAAATTATACCTCGTTTATTCAAGGATAATCTGGAACATAATTGTGGGGCATTAATGTGCAGAAATCGATCTTTTGGGTAGTAACAATTTCAATATGTAACGTTGAATCTATTTATACGACATTGTATGGCAAAATAATGCATATCAGACCTGGATTAACGGATATTGAAAATGATGGACTTAACGTCAGATAATTTTGAGATACTTTTATCACGTGATATCAATGAATATAGATTATAGATTACAATGCATGACAAGAACTGCCTACCTACAATGAAGCTACAGTAAAAAATCAAATGATTTATGGGTGTGTCATAATTATATAAAAAATAATATATTGCGTTCATTAAATTTAAACATTAAACAATGACACCTAAAAAGGCCTCTTTTTATAGTGTTTTTATTATTAAGATTGGACCTAATAACTATATATATTCCATATAGCACTACAAAAGTTATCTTTTCACAAGTTTCTCAATGTAATTAAACAGGTTTGAACAGCGATGTCCAACTTTGTATCTTGAATTCAACACTATATTTTTATGTCTTTCTTTCTGTATACACCATAAAAGTGTACGTACAATTGTAATGCATAGATTAACGAATTTTATGTACACTACATATAAGAATATATAATAGGTCTACTTTTAATAAAAAAATCCGATTGGAACAATTTATAAAACGAAAATGTATAGTTTACTGAATTAGATTAGTTTTTAACGATTAATTTAGCTCAAATTACTGCAAAGTGAATCGTTAAAAAATTAATCTAATATATTTATCTAGTTAATAACTGCTCTAATATAAAAAAGTAAAACAATTGAAAGAATAAAACATGAATATTATGCAATTGTGCAGAAAAACGAAACAGATCAATGAATGAAATGAAAATAAAGTATGTGTGTAAAAGCATATTGCCACTGTCGTAATTAATGTCACGAGATGATGTGACATAACCGGGGCAGATCCTTAAATGCAAATATTACGTTGGTCTCTACCGCGAGAGCCATTGGTTTTAAAAATTCGTTCAAAGAGATGATATTTTTCTATAAACACAGCTACCCATGGATATTTGCTTCATTTCTTTAGATTTTCTGATATTTCATCAAGCAAATATAATTAAACATGTTAATTTCGTCAAAACTTGTTCCCCATTTACCTAAATTTACAACAAACTTTGGGAAAATATTAGCAATCAAATTTGGAACACTAGGAACTTTGTTATAATTAATATGAATCATCATAAAAAAATTGGCATAAAGTTCACTTTGAAATGTCTGTTAACACAAGCTAAATATCTGCTAAATTATCGGAATCAATAGGATTGAACAATTTGGTTGTTTGTAAATATTAAGTGGCTCCAATTTAAATAGATCTCGAACAGCGCAAACTATTAGAAACGAATCCGTTTCATATATGATAATTGTCAAAATGTCTGAGCAAGGTTGGTTGCATACCACAAAGTAAGACTCAAAATACTACATACATACTTCAATTTTTCTTTATTTCACTGATCAATTCTCTTACTGTTTGGACCATTTTAAAAAATTTCATATATATGTAAAAGTGTCCTAATGTTGCCGTTCAAAAGGTTTACCGCAGTTCACATGCAATTGTTCGCATATGAGAGTTCAAATGTATATATGCTAAAATGGTACATTTTGTGGGAGATTTCTAGGGTGAAGCCAAAAATGTGGTCAAACTAAAACGTTGAATAAAATGCTAAATCACTGTCAACATTTAATTTCAATCAAAAGATTTCATTTAATGTTGTTTAAACTGTATTGTTATCTTATTCGAACATTAGGTCAGAAAAATGAAATCCCACAGTTCTTACAAATGCCGATTTGCATGATATAGCAGAATGACGAGAATGAGATTATGAATTAAGCTATCGCATTTAAAACGCTTATGGGTTAGCTTGACGATATTACAGATTTTCGCAATCAATGAAAAAATTCCGTTACGTAGTTATATATTTATATTGATTGCTTATTTTTTCGTACCGATATCGATCAATCAGAAAGCTGAATTTAGTACAAAGGAGATACGAAAGCGATTATACTACAGAATCTTTAGTGGCATAAAATAAAACTGGTCTATCTTTAGCTTTTAATTTGAGATGTTTTCGAATTAATAGTATGTTTGTTTCTATTTTTGAAAATCAAATACTACCTGTGCTTCGAAATTATTCAGGTTATATGTGGAAATAAAAATGACACAATATCAATATATTAGTTTTAATATATTTTAGATCAATATCATTAATATATTTTATCTGATTATATATTTAATTCCCAAAAATTCTTGGTTACTTTACCCAGTAGTTGAATTAATCAATATTTATATTGTGTAAAGTAGGTAATGAGTTAAGAAATTTTTTGAGACTGCGACCATTTAAATGTACTGTTTTCTAGCTACTACCCCAAGAGATGATCGTTTTTGCGGTTAACTGCTCTGCGTACGCGTCATTTCACTGCTAAATTTCTCAAGAATGAGCTTTTAGGAGCTAGAAATGTACAGCTTTCCATACAAATTATCCGCAACCGTCTTTGAGAAGATGAGATAACAGCTCATGTTCCTGCTCAAGGTCCACTTCTCACCAGAGAGCACTGGCTAGCCCGATTACAGTTCGCACGCGAACACGCCGATTGGGAAATAAACCACTGGGCCGATGTCATCTTTTCGGATGAGTCTAGGTTTGCTTTATGGGCGTCTGACAGACGTGTGCCGGTGTACAGACGACCTGGCGAACGATATACTGCCTGTAACTTCGGTCCACGTGTCCCTTTTGGTTGAGGATCCGTGATGATTTGGGGAGGCATCTTTTACAGGGCCACACAGCATTGGTACAATTACCTGGGGCTCTATTAACAGCAGCTAGATATGCTATCGACATTTTAGAAGAACATGTGACACCATATGCGCCCTTTGTTGGAGAAAATTGTGTTTTTATGCACGACAATGGAACAGGAATTGTACAGCAATATTTTCAGGAAGTTCAATTGCTAGTATTAAGGTGGCCTGCATGAAGCACAGAGATGAACCGTATCGAGCATGTCTGGGACCACCTAGAACAAGGTTTAAAACGGCACCAGCGAGCATTCCTCAACTTTGAAGAAGTGGAAGATATACTTTTACAAGAATGGGAAAATCTTTTACAAGATTATGTTGCAAACCTCATACGCAGCATGCCAAGGAGGCTGTAATTCAAGCCAGGGGTGGAAACACCAGATACTAGTGCCATTTTACAAAAGTATTTATTATTTTGCAATTTTGAATAAAGTGTGTTTTTACCATGTTTGACCATGCTGTTATAGTAATTAACGTTACAAGTCCGGGAACTCGTATTTAACAGTACGAGTGAGAAGTTTAAGGATGAGGCGACGAAGGACCCGAGTCCTGAAAATCGAAACGAGTACTGTTAAAGAGTTCACGGACGAATGTCGTTATTTATCTCATTTCATACTGTGAATATTTTTTTCAGAACCTAACATTTATAAGTAGAATAGTTTAGATGTTCCGAAATGACATTTTCTGGAAAAAAGGTGGTGTTACGATAATTATTTTGCAGTGTATATAATTCAAAATTATTCTTACACTTTTCTTCAACGTATTCTATTTCATAATAATTGTCTGTTACATTTTGACCCAACAAGGATAACCACCATTAACTTTTTATACTGATCTTGCTGTTCCTACCTCCTGTTATTGTTATGGAAATACTGTGTACAATTGTGTCATGGTATGAATATTTTCTTCCAAAGTAAATATTGTTGATTTTAAATTTATGTTGCATTCGAAATCATGACAAACTTTCACATAATTAACCTGATGTTAATGTTTGCTAACAACCGATGAAATTATTGTAGCAGAAAAAATAATTCATTCTCATAAATATTTTTAAATGCAAACTATATGTAACTTGCGGTCATATGAAAGAAACATTCCTTTGACGTGTGGTGTTAATCACGTATTTCACTTACGATGAAACTACACAGGCAAGTGTAACATAAAAATCACAAATAATACAATAAAAGATAGAAATAATAGGGAAGAGAAAACTAATAAAAAGAATCGACAATAACAAAAGAAACTAATATACCGCACGATTCATAAAATGCCCCAACTTATTACGCTTTTATTATTAGTATTGGCCTGTTCATAATTCTCTCAATACGATTCAACTTAAGGGCACATTTATATTTTTAATGCAGCCAGCACTTAATATTTTTGTATATACTCGTATTTGCGGGTTCAATTTGAAATACAAAGTTAAACACCACAATTCAAACAGTTTGAAGATATTGCAAAACTTATAATGAGAATATGTTTCTTGGAAGCCTCTAGAGTAAAAGAAAATATCACACATATTGCTGGAAGCTTCTAGGAGTATTGCACCCCAACTCTGTTATGGATGCAAAGTTTGATTATGACCGTTTTAATTATTCTGACGTTTCATATCATACAACAATGGAAATAGAAAACTATTTTGGTGAATGTCATTAACAAGAGCAATAACATTTACTGTCGCTTACTGTGATTGGAAATATTGAACCTAAAACAAATAATTCTTATATTGCGGAAGGCAAAAGATATCTCCTGAAAGTTTTGTCTGTCGTTAAAATAGTTCCAAAAGTATTTAAATATGCCAACAAGGGAGGCTGTAGTGGACGATAGGGGTGCCATATTATTCAAAATGATTCATTATCTTCATAACTTTTATTTTTATAAGTAGTTTCATTCGGTTTGGGTATATTTGAATATGTTTATTTATGCGTACATATTTTATGTACATATGTACATCAGAAAAATTAGATGTATGCATGACAAATAAACAGTCTTTGTTAGTACATTTAATTGAATTTAATTTGCATTAATTAAAGCATTAAACATACACATTTATGTAACATAAGTTTTTAATTAGACCTTTTAGAATTATAATACAAGTGCGCACGACGTTAAATAAATAAACGAATAAATTTCCTTTCGTTCCATTTATTAAAGCACAAGTACGAATTCTAGGTACGCTTCCAGATTGCAATTTCACGGAGCAATTTCAGGATGTTAATTAAAATTTTAAGCGTTTCTAGCACCCACCTCCGCTTCGTTCCATTAGACCTAAATTGGTTGATTACCGAATTCCATAAAGGTCAACTGACGCCAAATTAAAATCAATTACACGTTCATTAACGGTTAATACTTCACGTCCATCCTACATTGAACGTCGACGAAATAAATTAATGGAAAATACGAAATAATAGCGTATCTACGAGAATTCCGCCGCAATGTGAAATCGCTTCGATAACAGCGTTAACCGAACAAAACATTTGTGATAAGATAACGTTGTGTCGCATTATCAACATGGTAAAAGGTTATGCGTTCGTAAAGAATGCGTGTAGAGGCGGACTCTATAATAAATTGACAATAAAAATGTTAATATTAAATTTTGATATAACCACCTACCGGAGCAAGAGATAAATGTGGATTATAGTTCAGTGTTATATGTCACGATTTATGAAAAATATTTATATATATAAATAATGGATAATAGTTCAGTGTTATATGTCACGATTTATGAAAAATATTTATATATATAAATAATGTATTAACAAATTAAAAAAAAAATACTAGTTATACGCAGAGCACTTAAATAGGAGGGACCATTATGGAACTGCAATGTGGGGTGGATCTAGTATGAACGGAAGTAAGTATGAAGATCCAAAATTGGAAGAGAAAACGAGGAACAGAAAAGAAAGGACTAAAATTGTTCAACAAGCCCAAGGCCTTCATGGCCTGTAGTGCATATACATATAAGGCAGGCAAAACAAGAAATCTTCAGAACAAACCAATTTGAGGTGGTGTGTGAAAAAACCCTAATTGGAAATAAGGATGAATATTCAAGACAAGATAGAAAGAAGATTTTTAACGATTAACTAGATATGTTAATGTAAATAAATTTCAGCGAATGTAATACGTGGTGACGGACCGTTTCATCCGTCTGAGTTTGTCAGACCACCAACGATACATCCGCTGAACACATACACGACTCGATTTTTAAATCAACAATTTCTATATTAAGGTGTTGGTGCAAATTCTTAATATATGGTACATGTATGTATATGTCCTTTGAAATTTGATTTATGCAATCTTTCTTTTTATTGACATCGTCACTATCACATTTAAATGAATATATTATATAAGAGGTACATACATATTGTTAGACTTTACACTATTCATTGAATTTCTTTCTACTTGTATGCATTGAATTTCACAGATTGCTTATAACAAACGGCCAATAACAAGATATCAATCATGAGGTATCTGAATTTCTACAATTCGTAATGAAAAAATTAATGTCTTCGTGGCGTTTTAGCATTTGTAATACTGCTCATATAGTTTTAGTGTGCGTATTCTCGATTTAATTCAGTGTGCCTTTTTGCACAATTGCTGCCCAACATAATTGCAAACGATTTATTTTGGGACGGTCATGGCCAGCTAATATTAATGTTAATTTTTAAATCATATACTGAACCAGTTTGGAGGTTGTCGAGCACACAAATGTTCTTCATTAACCAATATCCTAACCTAAATATACCTAAGTTCTTGTTGCAATAATTAATGAATGTAAAGTATCAATACGCATTTAAAAATCGCGTCTTTGATGGATTCGATTTAAAACCTAAATAATAATAACAGCTGCCATACTAATATAACCGTTTTTATTTAACTATGCAATACAGAGTAATTCATAAAAAAATTGTCCAATGTATAGGTTCATATAATGACTCTTTGTTACCTTTCACCAAATGTCACTAGGGCACACTTTTTTTACGAAAATGTTACTTAACGTGTGTTTCAGCAATAGGGCTTTCCCTCCTCCTCCAGTAACCACTGGGCGATACATTTTAAGTTATAACAAATATGTTTTCGTATAAATAAGTTGTGCCCTAGTAGCCACTAGTGCAAAATTTAAACAGGATCTTATTAATATCTTGGTGCTATTTAATCGAAAAAAAATGACTCATTTTATGACTAGTTATTTTATCATCGCTCTTGGTACTGATAACCAGATACAAAATGCGTACATAAATTACACATTTGGGGAAATAACACGCATACATGATTCATACTAAATGTTCTCTTATTAAAGTTGCTACAACAGGTTACATGAATGTTGAATTTATGATTCTGTGTGATTTCTAACTAGTAGTGCAAAAGATATTAATAATCCGAGATTTTGACTCCTTCCACCTTCGAAAAAGTTAACGAATTTCGAGAAAGTACTTATATAGAATTTTTGAAACGTACGTTGTTAAATATTTGTGAATCATCCTGCGTCAAAATATAAATCGCACAAAAACATTCACATTCGTTGGAAATGTTATCGTTACTCGTATTATGGCCATCATGTGAACGTAAATCAGAAAAGTCAAATTTACTATTTTGTAATATATGAAAATACTAAATATGTCATCTGAAACTTGGAGACTCTGTGCAGTTGTCGCTTCTTAACTATAATTTATCAATTACACAAATGCGCAAAATTTTACCTTAAATTAGAAATAGATTATATCATTTCTTTACTTGCAAGGGAAATCAATCAAACTTATAATATAAGTAAAATTTTGATTACAAAGTTTTCAAATTTCAGTGAAGATACAAAACGCTATACGATTATTTGATATAAATATTAATATCAAACCATTTGTGGAGAGTAAGCAGGAGTTGTGTACGTTCATAGAAGTGGTTGTTAACTAAAATTATGGACCATTATGATCGTCCAAGAACCATAGCTATCTATCTCTAGTGATTAATAACATAAATATAAATGAAGCTGTTGTTAATTTTTGTAGTATTTTATTCTGCAGTGAAAAACATTAATGCAACATTTGTGATAAGTTTTATTTCAAGTTTCAGTAAAGCGCATCGATCTGCAATTACTCGTATGTCGAAATTTGCAATGGATTACATCAGAGCCATGCCTAGATATTCTGTCATCTGAGTAACATTAGTAATTGCCCTCTCATGTTCTAATAATTCCGCAATTTATTCCCCTTTTTGAACCCCTGGCCTCTTTTGTCAGATGCGAGCCATAAATTAGAAGACTGTAATGTTTGCTTTCTCAATGCAAATTGCTTGGAATTAACATCGCCATCCGACGTTTGGAATTATAAACATTTGACGGTAAAGTTTAAATAATTTAGATCGGTCTACAAACCTTCAAAATATATAAACAAAACTAAAGTATTTACACCTAAATAAAAAAGTTTAATTTGTATTATGAATAATAATAAATTGTTTTAAATTGTGTCCCTGAAAATATACATTCAATATCATAATCCATTCAAAAAGTCAAAGATTGCAAACTTGAAAAAGGCGAAACTTCGGTCTAATTTGATGTAAGCTCTTTGTCATAATGTATAACCTATTCCTGAAACCCTGAAAAATCTAGCTAGTTTGCTTCAGAAGAACATGATTCGCTCGACAAAAGTACATGAATACTCGAACTTGACAATCGTATGCATGTCTTAAAATTATTTTCAATTTGAACATAATTTTTACGAAGACCAGCAACGGATAGCTATGTGTTTATGAGATAGATTTTAAAAGAAATGTTAACTATTTCTTTAACCCTTATGTGCACACCCAACTTTTACCACATTGTTACACACCCTGGGTACCCGGGTATACAATTTAGATGAATTTTTAAACAAATTAAATTCGAAATTCAAAACTATTACAATCGAAAATGAAACAACAAATAAAACACGTTTACCAATTTTTAGGTACATTGGTAATTCGAAATAACGTCAGTGTGGAAATATACATTTTCCGGAAATGAATTAATGTAAACAATCCATTGATTCATAACAGATTTCAGCTGAAAATGTTTTCTTTAAACTTTCGTGTCCATCGTTTGTTAAGCTTTCCATTAACAAAACATAGAACTTTGAAGTCAATCTTTTTAAAAACACTGCGATTTACAATAATTTCGACACGGGAATAATAACTAACCTGAATAAAGAATATAAACGAAAGAGCACAATTTCACCTGTGTACTACTTCAAAGAGATCAAGGCAATAAATTTGTTTATCGTATCACTCGCTTTCCAAAAACTTAAATGAAATTTGCAAAGATCATGAATTCTTTGAAAATCCTCTTAGAGAACGCCAAGGACAAAATTGAGGTATATAAGAAATCGCCAATAAATGTCATTATTAGAAAAACAAACGCTCGGACATTGGGCATTGTGACTAGATTCAACCTATCATTCTTTTATATCTAGATTTATTTGTTTAGTATATGAACGTCGAGGAACCCACTCCACATATCATTACTTTATTCCTGTGATGAACGTATACTTGCTTCCACAGTCACTACATCAGCGAACGGTTTTATTTTAACCATCAAACATCGACTGTTGTCGAGCAAAATGTTCCCACTGCCTTGTGGTACTCCAGCACAAATCTTCAAAAGTTCGGAATATGCTTCATTGTATTTGACCCTATGCCTTTGAAGGTAACTCCTTGAGTATTTGTGCAATTATTAGGTAATAACCAGGAGCTTTTTTTTGTGATTTTTTCTGATAATGTTGGTAATCTCTATTAGTTGTCTGCAGGATTTCTTCTATGCCGGTAAGATCATGCTGTCTACAGCGTGGTTTCGTTAGCCATGGTTTTAATTTAATTTTTGAGCTTTTTCGCAGAAAATGGTTAGCACTCTCTTGTCGCTATTTTTTGCAGGTGTTCTTTTTCGTGTACCACGTCTCGAATTTATTTGATGAGAACTGGCGGCAAGGATTAGGGGATATTAATAAATTTTATACAAAGTCTCGATTTAAAAAACAATTTAATTGATGTTAATATATAAATAAATCTTGCGGATAAATTGCCAAAAAAGTTACAAGAATAGCAACCATCAAACTGAAAGTACAGAAATTAACAAAAGTAACAATTTTTTTAAATTTGAAAATTATTTGTTTTATTTTTAATATCGAGTATGGCACCTCTGTAAATCATCCCACACTATTGGATTAAGGTATGGAGAACTAGCTGGTAATTGCAGATGTTGGCTTTCTCCTTCCTCATTTGCTTCCATCACAATTTGTGCCCTCCAATGGTATCTGCTAAGGGGACTACAAGAATGTTAGTGATGTCGTTTTAATAGATAACACCGTTCATATTTCGGTCGTAAATTTACAGTGGCGTCCTTCTTCCTATAGCAATTCCCCCTAAATGCTAACAGAGCCACCATTGTGTGGGTATATTTCTTGTACAAAAGTACGGTGTCAATGGGTCACTGGTTCACCGGACCCTAACCCATCTAGAGTCACTATGTTACGCGAATCCACATTTTCTCTTTGTTGCGCAATGTTGGGCAATGGGCAATGGTTTTCTAGATTGTAGACCTACTTCATGAAGTCAATTCCTAATTGTCCTGATCGATGGTCTTGCTTTAGAAGCGTTTTGAAGCTCACGAAGTAGTGCAGTGGCAGTGATTGTTGGATTTCTTCTGGCATTTAAAGTGACGTAGTGGCATGTTTTTTGAAGTGAAATTTTAATGAATCTGACTTTTAAGACTTTAAAACTAACGCAATGTAATAACAATGAACAGGTCATTTAAATTTGTGACATTTAAAAATTTGATTTAGTAGCCCCAGACTACTCAGAAGACAACTTTACATAAATTGGATCCGATACCGATTACCCTTCTATTAAAAACATCAATATCCTCTAATTGTTGCCGCCAGTTTAGTTCAATCCTGGTGTTTTTAGTTTTAGTGTGGGGATGTTCTACCAGATCTACCATTAATTCTCAACTTCAAGGTAGACCTTACTCTTCTTTCTTTTTTTAACGGTATGCATAGCCCAGTTCTTTGCTCAAGTTCTGTTCCAAATCATTCCCAGGCAGTTTTCTTGTTTGTGAAATACTGTTCTTCTTGAATTCTTGAATGGTTAGATACCAAATCAAAGCATACTTCAATATCTTAGGGTTTCATTTGGACTATCACTGCTGTCGCTTGGATCTCTACAGCTGCATATTTGGCATCTTCATGGTGGTTTAAGTTTTCAGTACTTTATCAGTGCTGATGCAGTGCGTAGGTTCGTTTTATTCATTGGCCCTTCAGGCTACTATTCTGACTGTGCAATCTATTTTTATTTTTATTTTTGTTTTTCTCATCAGCAGTTTTTTTGTTGCTGATTTCTATTTTGATTAGTTTTTCAAGGACCACTTTGGGTTTTTCCTATTGATAGAGTTTTTCAACGTTTTTTGGAACATTTGGCCTGCCCCTTCTGATTCTGTTGTTTTGTTTCTTTGGCCTTTGCTAACTGGGCGTAATTTTTTTCAGCGTTCAGTTGTTCACTGCCTTTATCTTTTGGCTTGAGCTGGCAGACATCTGAGTACGTATTGTGCATTTTGGTTTTGGCGTGTTGGCTTTTTTCTTGTTACTTGCGCCCTGCCTTATCCCTAATATTTCGTAGCTTATTGTACTTCCAGTATATTTAACGGTTCTTTGAAGCAGCACCACAAAAATCTAACAACCAAAGCGGACAATTTCACAAAGTGTAAAAGTACAGTGAAAGTGAATGTGAAACAAATTAATAGTGTTTGTTATACCCATAAATTACATGTCTTTGAGCAATACCAGCGTGATTTTATTATCTTTTACCAGTGACATTATTGGCAACCAGTATATCATTTTTACACATATAAGTTATAATAAACAATTTTTTGTAAAAAATATAGCCTAGTAGTAGTGACCTAATGAATAGTGCAAGAGAACAAATTCACAATATTTATTATTCATAATATTTTTAATTAAAAATGTCTTAATAGATTGAAGATTAAATCTACAAAACTATAGCATTGCAACGTGATAATAAATAATAATATTTGTGCTACTAAAATTCATATTTAAATTATAAATACAATTAGTTAACTGGTAATTAATTTGACAATATGATGATATTTTGATTCACCACAATTGTATGCATGATATGCATTATATTTTAGTAAATTTCTTATGTGAGGCTAAAGTAATATAGTGGAAAAAGATTACTTACCTTCCTGACATACGATGCTGCTGGATGATGTTTAGGCGGCATGAACAGCAAGCGCAGTCTGTCAAAGAATTGAATGCCGTTTGTGGAAGACACACCCATGTACAAAAATACGCCGATAAGGACAGCCATTGGTATCAGCCTCAACAATGGCGACATGAGAACTGATAGACCCATAAGAACAGACACCACCAGTCCTGATACCCTTTGCTCTTTCACTTCAATAATATGTGGCTTGTCACCAGGTGCGTGCGTTTTGGACATGATGGTGACTGACGCAACGTGAGCAATCGAACGAACAGTAGCTGCGCATAGCCAAGGTGATCCAAAAAGGCCACAACCGATGTTCATAATACATAATACCACGATGTCAAGGTGGAAACCACTTCCTTTGTAGAGTTTACGTTCTGGCTTGTCTATGATTAATCTGGAATTAGAATTCAATAATTAGATTTAGATCTAATAATTGTTATTCTTATTATTTATATTTACATTTGCATAATTCTTAAAAAACTTATTTGAAATGATTATATCTATACTTTTCAAATATTGAAAAAAAGTGAACGAAGAAAAAAACTTACTCGCAAATATGAGTTTCCATGAATACTAGAATGTAGACAAGCATGGCTGGAATGCACGATGCACCTACAAGCCAGAGAGGAAACGGCTGGTTGGTCCCAGCAGGATTAATAAACCATCCTCTTATTTCTGGTCTTGATGGTGATATACCATCTGGGACAAGCAATTTGTCGGTGTATGTTTGAGGTGTTATGTAATCTATGGCGACCATTATAACTATTGCGATAGGGACCCCAAAATCTCCAAGGGCTCTTCTTGCCTGTAATTAAAGGACCCAATATTGAATATTTAGAATATTGTAGTAACAATGTTTGTATGAAATCAAACCATTTGAGACACAGTTGCTCATGAGAGTTGAACAAAGGAATACAAAAGAATCCTGAAGATTCTAAAGGTAATTGGCAAATATGACAATTCAAATTTATGATCTATGGAGAATTATGGGCATAGGATAATAAAATTCAACCCCATTTGGATAGAAATTCAAACAATTTAGAACTTTAAGTATAAATTTGCAAGTCAAAGACAATCTTTAAAGAACCTGCGTGAGATGAATGCAAAATATTGTTAATTTGCTTATTACTTATATCACATCAAAAACTTTATGTTTATATGAAGAATTGTCTCCAACAAATAAAATGAAGAGGAAATTATAATTAGTAGTCTGAAAAGATATATATGTATAATTGAAAATTCTGTAGAAGATTTTGATTTATGAGATCTACAGAACAAATTATGTAAGAAAGTGTTTTCTTTAATAAAACAAAACAATTGTAAGTAACTTAAGAAAATCGTGGGTTGTATTGCATTCAAAAGGCAAATCTACCAGACTTGTTGAGTAAAAAATTCCTTACAAACAGTAACGATTCAAACTTGTACAGCTGTGTGCTTATGTGTCTCTTATATTCCTTGTTTCTAACACTGTCAAATGTGATATGAAAATTCAAATAAAATGCTTTTGTTCTAGATAGGAATTGTCTTTTTAACCTAGTTAGATCAAATATACTTACACTTCTTCCTAGGAATTGACTGTTTCGGAACAGACGTAAGTAGTAAGCAATCGTAAACGTTCCCAGGGCCAAGATTATACACATCAGAGCAGTATTTGGTTGATTTATTGGTGTGCCTCCTGCGTCTGCAGTAGGGAATGGTGGTACCAGAGGCGGAGTAATAGTTATTGTTCCCTCGTACAAGGTGTTATCAAAAAGACTTTCGTTAAAATTCGTCGTATTACCGTATACATCTGTGTCGTTCAAAATAGTTAGGTTCTGGTTAAATATATCAAATCCACAATAATCTCCCAATAACGGATGTTGACCAAATATGAAGATCAATTTCATGACACTCTCAACGATATATAATATCGAGATTAACGCGGCGAATATTTCTTCCGTGAATCTTGTGAAAAGTTTCACAAACACACTGCCCTCGAGTGATGCGACGAAAAGAGCTATTACAGCCAGCCATATACCAATGTAGACACGCGTGGTGAGAAATTCGATGTTATTGGCTCGGCAAAATTGAAACAGACTCTCATCAAACAGGAGCAGAGGACCTGTCGTACCGATGATGATGAGTGGTTGGCCGCAAGTTAGTGTGAAAATTACACCTCCTATAGCGGCCGAGATTAAGTTTTCTGATATGCCCATGTAGTTTTCTGTTTTATCCGCCAATAAACCACCAAATGTGATGGCCGTTGATAGGGCGGCAAAGTACATGAAAATAGAAGCCGCTGCACAAGATGCGTTAAAACCATCCGTAAAATCAGTCCTGAAATGTGGATAACGCCTTTTCACATCATTGATGAGGCCACCGAATGGTTTCCTAGTCCGTTCCAATGGATCCGGATATGGAGGCTTTTTCTCATCACCAGGACCCTCGCGAGCTACCATCAAAGGTTTACTGGCTTCAGCTTCCGCCTCTTTTGCCTTCTTCAGTGCGTTTTCTTTCCTCAAGCGAATCGCGTCACTTTTAGCCTTGAGTTCTTCAATTGGCAGAAGTGCCTGCCGTTCCCAATCGCCAGGAGGCAAAACAATACTATCGTCTAAGAATTCATTGATTGCCGATAGCAACGCCTTACGGTTATCTGCACTATACGCGATATTGTGGAATTGTTGATTGGCCATCAAAGTTGAAATTGATCTACCGACCTCATGGTAATCGATGTTGAACATTGGAGGCCCGAGCAAAATGAAGATGAATCTAACGGGAATATTAACTTCGAATAAGTACGGAATCGTAATTCCCTCAGCCAATCTGATAAAAGCCATGGCTGGTTGCTCCAAGAAGTCGACTTTGCCCACCAAGACACTGGAACCCTGTGCCCCTTCGGGAATTTTCTTAAATATTGCATCGTTTTGTGCCTTCTTCAAATCTTCCATGCTAGCAGTGTAGGTCTCTTCTTTCATATCGACTATGGTGTGACCATCTGGGGCAATGAGTTTTCCATCAGCATCAAAGTGATGCCCGCCATTTCTGACGGCGTGTATGACGTCCGACGCCAAACTTGATCTTTTCCTTTCATGCTCGTGAAGGCTCTGTACAAAAAGAACATATTTGTTATGAAAAGTGAGTTTAACATAATAACTATATACAAAGGAATTGAAAAACAAGAAATATTCTAGGGACAAAACTAATACTACTTAGCATAGTGCATCAATATACAAATACTTCTTCAAAATAGAATAACGTTCATAATAATATTTTATAGTTTATAACGTTTTCAGACCTATAAGCATGATCTGTATTAAAATGACCTCATCTACATGTAAAAACCATGCATTTTATGATAATTAATAAATAAATTTATAACTTCGCATATTTTAAATATGATATAGTAAAGTAATTGTAGTTACTGTATTGTCTGAAATTTTCGTTATTCTAATTTAATTTTTCCAACTCAGAAATTTTTATGTGTCAATTTATATACGAAAGCTAACAAAGTCATAAAAAGATCAATAATAACATGTTTGTAACAATATATATATTTTTCAACTTAATTACGAAATTACACTTTAAATCAAAGAAAACACCGAATATTTACCTTTTATATCTGAATTGGAAAAACTCTTGTATAAAACACGTGGTAAAATGCGCCCATTTATCACATACTCACGTCTAATGATAAAAAGTGCTACATTTTGCCACTTGAATTATAAATCGGTATCACTCACATAGAAAACAGCGTGATTTTGTACACGCTTTGCATATAGTAACAAGCTGAATTGAATTACAAACAAAACGTAAGTATAAATAAATCGTGTGACAATTGGAATGTGCAAGGTTTTCAAAGGACGTCATATCGTATTCAGTTGGTGAATGGTTGGTGACGATACAGTGCGGCCAATAAGACGGAACATAAAATAACAAAGGTGTGAAAAGAAAGCGGACAGGCAATAGAACATTACGTGTGATATGGAAGAACGTTGTAGCGCGTGCGGCGTACACATGTAGCCCTGTGCTGAACACACGGAACATCGGGCCATCATGAGCGCATCGAAACTTGCGCCGTCCTCCAACCACAAAGACTGCAAGCAACAGTCACATGAACAATACTGTATAGCTGCTGACAGAAGTAATAAGCAAGCTAAGAAACATATCGCTATATACAGGCTTGACATAAAATCACCGACCAAAGGAAAGCGGTTATAATTTTACACATCGCGCTACCGAATTATTTTTAAATTTGATATATGTTTTAAATGACGGTAGCTCTCAATACAGAAGATAAAAGGGCGAACAGTTCGGCTAAATGGTATCTTCTATTCATTCTCTTTTCATCGAACATCATGAGAATCACCAACATTAAAATTTAAACTCAAACAGTAATATTGTGTGTGCAACAGAATTTGAAATAACCGGAAAAGCTATTGGGTCGCGGAAGCAATTTGTTGGATTTCCATCGAAATTATTGGCTAAAAATGTAAAGATAATAACAACAATTATATTGTTGCGGCTTTGTCCGTCGACATGTAGCTTCGTTGTTATTCTGAAAGTAAAACGATGCACACGTGAACGCAACAAAAAGACATTGTTATTTTATTTAAAAATTTGTAGGTTGTGTTGAATTGCCACCAGCACGTATTCGTTTTAGGGGAACAAGTGGCCGATATGTTTTTTGCTACACATATGAATATATTATTATTGTTATTGCATTCTTTTTCAAATGAAAACGATGTTCGATGTATTATTTTAATTAATGAAAACTCTTGCAACTTCTAGACAGTACACATTGACTGAAACATATTGTGTTGGGTTGGGGTGGCTTGGATTGGGTTGGGATGAAGACATGCATCCTGATGTAATGATTTCCGAAAAATTGATTGTGGGAAAAAATAGCTCAAAACTCTGCACAATATGCTCAGATCGAACAAAAGCTATGGACGAAATCATTCGAATTTCTAGTGCAAAATTTGGGTCCACTTTGTTGGAGGCCACTGGTTTAAATATTTCGCCACAGGCACTGGTCGAAGTGGAAGAAACATCCCTTGTGCTCTGATTCTGGGAACACATTGTGGAAGGCCTTAACACCCACCCCATCACATCCCAACACGACTCAAGAAAATCTGGTGCATCCCTGATAAATAAATGCCCTAAGTCAGCTGGTTCCTGCTTTCCTTTTTCACTAACGCACAAATTCATTCTCATTGATTGATTATCTTCCTCTTTTAGTGATATAGTACAACTATTGATGTCGAATTTTTCCACTTTCAATCTCCAACGGACTAGCTTATTCTTTTAATGAAAATAACCACTGAAGGGACGAAAATATTTATTTAGTGGCTCATATAATCGCAACGAGTCCTTTTCGTTGGTACTATAATTTTGATACTATTTTGGTACCTTGAATTGTTAAGAGTTCGCGATGCGTACGCCACCGATAAGTCCTTTCCTATGGTTCCCTGTGAAAGAGCTGCTTCTGTAGCGTAATCGTTAGCTTATGTCGTTAAAAGAAATGGTTTTGCAATTTAAGAATTGGTTTGTTCGTAAGTAATGTTTCAAAACATTGTACGAATTCTGAGTTATCAATAATTTTAGCGTCTTTTTCAGACAATTTGCCAGAGGTTTGTTAATTTTCATGAAATTTTAAATAAGTCTCCGAGTAGTCCTAAGAATCATTTAATTGATATTGTCGTTTTTGGTATTCGATAATGTTTAATAGCCGAAATTTTGTCAGGATTTACTCCTTCTGGGGTTAAAAAATGTCCCGGAGAGACGATTTGTCCATTTGCGTTTTATAATTTATTTCTCGTTGTCTTCTAAAAATTTCTCATACGTGGGTAATGGGTTCTTGAACAGACGTGGAAAAGATTATAATTTCATCATATATACTAAGCAATTTTAATTTTGTATTCCTCGAAGGATATCATTCATCACTCGCTGGAAAATGGCCGTGCCCGTTTCATTGATTTAAATCGACACATTCCGAGCGCGATAAATGCAAATAACAGCAAAGGGTTCATCTACTAAAATTCCAATGGATTCAATCGGCAACATATCTCTCCTTAGTAATATTAACAAAGGGTAGGATTTTCACAAATTATTATGTCATTTAGTAAATTTGTGATTCATATAAGCAAAACATCGAGGTATTTTAATCGTCAAATACAAAAATATATTATTAAATACCGAAAAAATTTCCTCGATCAGTAAGCTACACGAAGCATAAAATGTACTAATAAGAGTGGTGAATGTCAGTAACATGCTGGTCAAAGTCTCTTAGAGATGTACTAATTTAGGAAAATATATGAAACTGAGACCGATGGCCGATGTTATTATTGCAAAGGGCGTATCCCACATTATTATTAAAACTAAATATACCTGAAAATATACTTCAAACTATGTACCTATAATATTTTGAGATGTTCGACAAGAAAATCAATATTTAAATCTACCTCTACAACGTTTTACTAGTTATAAATCGTGCACGTAAATCGAACGCCTCTCGCATAAAAGAAGAATGCGACGATGGGCCAACGGTATAGTCAAGTCGTGAACAACGATCGTGAGTCACTATATAATGATTTTAACTCTTAGTTGTCCGTGCAAACGGCTGATGCGTTGAGCACGATTGCAGTTCAGTATTCAGACATTCACGATAGAGCTACGAACGGCCACGAACGTAAACGTATGTGATTTTTAGTTGCGTTGACTGTAGTCAATTAAGTAATGAGTGTTTCAAATTCAAACATTTTAAAAATGAATGACGCGCAAACCGTGAAATTTTTAGAGCTATATGCAAGTGAAATAGTGTTGTGGGATCCCACAACTGACGATTATAAAAACAGAGACGCACGTGCAGCAGCAGCGAAGAGGATAGCAGAAGCTATGAATATTGATGATTTCGCAGCTATGCATGTGCTGATTAAATTTAAAAATTTGCGCAGCGCGTACGCACAGGAATTAAAAAAGATTGCCGCATGCGAAAAGCCTGGGGCATTCGCAGATGAGGCATATACACCAAAAGTGATTTGGTTTAAAACAATGGATTCTTTTTTAAGGCCACATGTGAAAGGTCGAAAGACACAATGTAACGTGGTGAGTAAATGAGATTCCTTTAGTATATTGTTGTATATTTATGAAAAATTCAAATAACTACTTTTTAAAACTACAGGGTCTAGTAGCCCAGGAAGTTCCATTTAATTTCAAAAGTAGTTTTTATTCTTCTTGTGTGAATGGAAGATAAAACTGCTCCAACAAAATATTGCTGGCGACACTGCTCCAGCGTTATAATATTTTGTTACAGATAGAACCAGAAATAAATATAGAAGTTGAACATCCAGAACCACAACCATCAATTGATGAGGAATCTGAATCGTTGCAAAAATCATCAAGAAGGGCGCAAAAGCGTGCAATTACCAGCACTTCAACTACGCCATGTTTCAAAAAAGTGAAAGGAAGTAACGCCACTAGAAGTGAAAGTGAATTAAGTTCGATTAGTCGCAAATTGGAAGAAATTGCCCAAAGAGGACATAATAGTGCCAATAAGGAAGACGACTGTTTCCACCATTTTGGAAGGTACATCGCATCGCTGTTAAGAAAAGCTTCGTTTACGAAAGCTGCTAAATTACAAAAGGACATTGTTTGTTTAATGTTAGAACCGGACGTCGAGTGACATCCACTCACCCGAGTAGTGGATTGACCGATTTATCTCATATTGATGGCTTTAAATGTTGAGGACAAATAAATTCTGTTTTATCATATAATAAATTATTCATCATCACCCTATTTTTGATTTTACCTACGCAGAAAAATACTTTTTTAGAGTGATCTCAGAAAGTTTGAAATTTTCTGAAACGATCACGATCACCACCCACATAATTTTCTTGTGCAATTCGCAACACTATTTAGGAATCGAATCGAATTTAACGTTTTGCTTTTTAAGTGCATTGCGATATTGAAAAATGTTTAATACATATAAAATACCTTTAATATCATAATCCTATAGTCTTTTGGATGAATTTGCATAATGAAAAACAAAACGTATGCGCTCAATGTCTACTCACACGTAACGCATTTGATAAACCATAATAAATAACAATAGATTATTCTCACATACGACGTAGGCAAATAGCAAGTTAACTAATCCAATAAACAAGATAAATAAAAGCACTTACTTGCAGCGACGAATAACTGTGTTTTTTTGGAAACCTGAACCCCCGCTCATGGTGTTCGTTCACGTGTCGATGCTTCAGCAAAAGAATCCTCATAATCTTCGCCTTGTCCGCCTCGTTGATCAAATCTTCCTTGAACAAGTCCTCTGATAACCGGTACGCTATGCCGGGGAGGTCCTTTTCTTCCATGTCCAATATGACCAGACCGTCTTCCAGGCATTTGCGGAGATTTAGGAGCGAGTGGAAACTGAGCGAAGCAACGTGCGGTTTACCCCAACGGTCGACGCCTTCTTCAACGTCTTCTTCGTATTTAATCCATCTGGCCGTCTCCTTCCACTCGCGATCCTCAAGATTGCCATCGAGTTCGTCTAATTGTACGAAAATCTATAACAAAATATTACATCAATGTTGTGAAAAACAGGATGTTTGTTTAATTTTTTTTATACTTAATTAATTATTTGAGAATCCATATTGTTTAAAACTATTTACGAAGTTAAATTAAGTTTAATATGCCCTTGTAGGTATTTTTTCAATGGTGGTAATAATGGCGCTTTGGATACTTTTGTATTTTTAATGTAAAAAAATAATTACTAAAAAGTTTATTTACTGTCAGGAGGATGAATAACCTCATGAGAAATTAATTAAGAAATTTTGTTGTATTAAATAATTGCCAGTTAAAATTATCCTTCGGCCGGTAAAACTTATTTCTAATTTCTGGAGAATGAAGTATGAATTTCACAGTTTTTGTTCAATTCTTCTATGTTATTTTTAATATGAACTATTTTTTATATTACCTCCCGAATAATACAGATTTGATAGATAGTGCTAGTAGGTATCGTATTATCTCTTTTATCGACACAAAACAATGGTTCAAGGACCACTCTCAGGTAATAAACAGCACTTCATAACACTTGAAAATACTAGTTCATTTTTGTGAAAATTAATCAATCAAAGTGGAAGTTAGTTTGATATATTTTTTTTTACTTTATGCAGTATTTTAAATAAATCAATTTTCAACAGAAAATTATTTCCAGTTTCAAATAAATACCAGAATACATCTGCAAAACTACAATCTGTTGGACGAGTCCATGTGTACCAGATTGTGATATCAAATATTTTCAAATTTATTTCTTGGTACTTTGGGATCATGTGTATAGTTTCATTATACAAAGGTATAGAACAAGTCAGAAGTCAATCTAAAATGCAATCAAATGATGAGTAATAACACTCTTCTGGCAGCCTTCACGAATAGTCGTTTTAGGCAGCGTAGGCATAGACAGCTAAGCTGCAGTAGTGAAGAGATATAAATCACCGGCATCAATGCTTTTAGTAATCAATCTTATTCTTGTTCGTGGCTCTAGGACGGCCGACGGAGATGTAGCGTTAAATTCTTGCCAGAAACTATTAGTACATAATGATTTCTGGTGTTGTCGGTTATGATAGCAGGTGACCTCTGGTAATGGTTCCTGATGAAGGATTTTTTAAGGAAGAGCTAAATTGATGCTTTTACTATGGCCAGCTAATCTGCTATCTTCACAGAAAATGTGTGGAGTATGATCGGAAGAATTTTCAAAAATTTAGTGGTTCCTTCAAACAATCTTGAGGAGTTAGAGCGAGAAGGACGAAATCGATCACTTAACAGAAGACATCCATCATGATTCAGACAATTACGTAAGTTTTGTAATTTAAATCATTTACTCTAAACATGTTTGTTAGAATGGCTAAAAATGTCATTCATAATTCACGCGACATCCATGTGTTCAAATTTAATTGGTACCTAGTGTAAATTGTCAAAAGCAATTAAGATGATACTTACAGCGTGGGGACTGTGATCATACATTTTCTTAAGATAAGGACTCTGCATTGGCTCCGGTCCTTCCTTTCTCCCGATGCGAACAACGGATGCATTGCTAGGCCGCGCTTTGTATCTTCTGAATGCTCTGGCATCGTCGGAACGATGGCTTTCCAACTGGTCCCTGTCAGCACCGCTGAGAGGTAAATCTTCTGGTTGAGTTGAAACACGTCGTGTTTTATCGCCATGCCGGGCGCTTGGATCAATGGGCAAAGAGTATTTGCGAAGTTTAGGGTGGTGATGGTGACGACTAGAACGAAAAATATTAAATCAACTTGATTCATTAATGGACAATGGAAATGCGCTGACGGTTTTACGATCAACGTTTGCAGGAAATTAATTCAATTCCTTAAAAGCATACGCATTTGTAAAATATAGCGGTCTGAAACTTCGTTAGTGTAATTGACCGGATTGAATTACTATATCACAAACTACGAAGCGCGATAAAATATTGATTTTTCAAAGCGGTATATTTTCCAATATATTCTTTGAAAATGCAACTCTACATCGTAAAAATTATAACATTAAACTGCATAAGTTTAACTTTTATCAGTAATCATTATTGATTAAGCGAAATTGTAATAAACAAATATAACAATATAAGAATGTTAACTACACCAAAGAAAACGATGCAAATGAAGGAACTAAATTTAATCAAATCAAGACCATACATTTGGAATAAAATAAAATGGAGAAATAAAACACAATTGAACGTAAAACTACAAAATGTTGTTTTGCATGCTCGTGTGATTTGTTTTTTTGTGCCTATTTAATCAATTAGTATTTGGTGCAGTTTATTCACGATATGTGTTTTTTCTCATTCTAGATTTCGGAAGATGTTTCTAGAGATATATGGTAAACTGTATAGTGCGAAAAGTGGCTGATTATAATAAAGTCAAACAATAATACAGATTCCGTTGAAAATTAGAAGGAACTTCTAATTAGTCGGTATCATTCCTACGACTTCATTATATGTCAAACGTAAATAGTTTTTCCACGAATATATAACAACAGGCAGAACTATAACATGTATAGACTTTAGGTTTGGGGCCATGACAGTCTTAGTTTATCGGATTTACACATACTCTAAATCGCATTAATTTAAAATGGTATGGCTGTTAATTTTCAGTTGTTTATCATAAAAATTTGATTAAATCATTAACTCTTTTTGGCGAAATGACACACATATGACTAGAAGTTGCTAAAATACTTGGTGTTTCCCAATGTGTAGTTTGTAAAAGAATCCCTCAAAGCATCGAAGACCTAGCTTGGGTAACAAAAATAATCGTTCTTGAATATCATACTGCGAATTTTAAACGAAATAAATGATAAAGTCGTAAACAACCCATTTATTATATCAGGTTGTGGGCTCAGTCACGTCTTGAAAATTACTTTGGTTCAAATGACAGTGCAGACTCAATTTAAAAGAAATGGCCCCGTCGATGAAAAGCAACATGTGGATGAATATGGGTGAGTTAATATTTGTAAATTAAAAAGTGATAAGCAGTGGGAAACGTGCACCTAATAGACAGAACTTTCTTTAAAAAACTGTGTTTGTTTGAAATCGTAGACGGATCTCGATTATGTCCAGCTGAACGAGAATTGAATGTTGAATTGTCTGCCGATTATAAACACTGGCAACGCGACACCGCGTGAGTAGAGTAGGTTTACGTCTAAGATGTACAACCCTATGAGAAGATGCCGCCATGCATGTTCGTAGGGTATCTAATTTGGGACACATTACTGTCAGTGTAGCAACAATCATCACGAAGTAGGTTATATGCATTGTTTGATAATTTCTTTGAGAAATCGTTAAAGATGTTATCTAGTGCTTTTCATGCAAAGCTGCTACATCAGAAGAATCCAAATACATTAATGACAAATTCTTCGAGTTCTGAGAAGAAAAAAAGCGTAGGCACAATTATTGTAAAAAGTTTAGTAAAATTGTAGCAATTTATCGAAAACAACAATAACAGCAACGAAAATGTTATTTGAAAAAATAGCACCAGATACATGTCTTGTTTCTCAGTCAACACAGACTCTGTTTCTTGGATTCCGGTGCAACAAACCATATTACGAAACTTATGGCTAATAAACAACATTTTACTAAGGTTGAGAAATTTCCAATTCCTCAACATGTTGAGACGGCAAATAAAAGTTGTATTCGTGCATATGGGTCAGGCAGGGTCAATGTTGACGTGTGCATTGGGAAAAAGTGGTCGTCTGCTGTTTTAAAGAACGACTGGTATATACTTGACGTTGCATTTTCTCCGTTCGTCAGACTACTAAGCAGAGAAATGTAGTTTTATATGATTCTGACGGTGCAAAAGTTGTGAATG
Source organism: Geotrupes spiniger (assembly GCA_959613385.1). NCBI lineage: Eukaryota > Metazoa > Arthropoda > Insecta > Coleoptera > Geotrupidae > Geotrupes > Geotrupes spiniger. The sequence goes on along the minus strand of OY390736.1, from coordinate 19,468,854 downwards.
TAATAATAAAATGGTTGCAACAGGTCAAAGCACTAATGTTCGTTATGAACATATGTATTCCTACTCCAAAATTGCGAGTAGAAGCTCATTTTGCTACAACCGAAGATCAACTCCAAGCGTTGTATGTACGAGCGGCTTGGTCTACAGGACACTCATCATGTGCGCCTTGTTTTATCTCGCAGTTAGGTGTTCAGATACTTCATCTTTCTATGACGGGTGTGTACTTAGCAAATCACACCATCAACAGTTGTCAACAATGTGCATTAACTCGATTATGCTGCATTTTTTATGAAAGAAAAATGCTGCATTTTTCATGAAAGAAAAATCACAAGTGGCTACCCACATACAAACGTTTCTGAACGAATATGATACCGCCGGGCACAAAGTGAAAGTTTTTTGTTCAGACGGTGGTAATGAATTTGATTATGCTCCTGTGAGAAAACTGTTAGTTAAACGTGGCAAGCTAAATTTGACCTGTCTGAACATATCTGAAGAAGGTGCAGTTGCACGACTAATCGAACCAACACGTCGTTGAGTTAGCCTGTTCAATCATTAAATAAGTTTCGTGGTAAATTCGATGACAAAGGTGTATTTGAATAGTTTGTTCGTTAAATAAACGAAAAAGATGGTTACAAAGTTACCATCGAAACATCGCATAATGAAGTCGAGTAATTTTGATTTTTGCCCTAAAAACTGTGTACCACAAACAAGTCGATTGAACTCGAGATTCCCTCGTCGAAAGAATTCAATCAAGACACTACACAATATAACCATAATATCTGCAAAGAAGAAAACGAAGATACTCCAGATAACACTTGTGAAGGAGATGAAATTCTCCAGAAACAAATGATGCAGGATTACGACATTCAAGGAAGCAGTTCGAAAGTCCCCTCCTCTTTATAGGATACGGTAGCCAATGACTACGAAGTAGGTTATCGACCTCATAGGTTACCAAACAGTCAAAAAAATATCGCATTAGCATATTTAATTGAAGTTAATTGAAGCAGAAATGGACACTTGGGATTTGGTACCTCTGCCACCTGGTAAACGTGTTATCAAGAATCGTTTGGTGTGATCGACCGATTTCGAGCTGACTTACTCGCCCGTGTGGCATTTCACGTGCTGAATTAGATTACGTTGACCATTGTCTCATTGTTGGATCTACATAAGATGCATTCGTTTCATTTTTAGAACTGGTAAGCTTAGAGTTTAAAATCACCAAAGGGTCCTTAGATTTATTGTTAGGTATGCAAATTCAGAAACCTGGGTAGTTCTGTTACTGACTGAGAGTCGACAAGCGGACAAAGAAAATAGTCGCTCTTGTTTCCACTCCGTATCGTTCAGTGGTGAGTTCTCTGATGTATCTGGTATGTGTTACTCGTCCGGATATAGCATCATGTGCTGTGTGAAAAGCTACTAGAGCAATAGTCAAACATACTACGTTTGATTGGGTTCCTGTTAAGCGCATATTTAGACACCTGCATGGCACCATGGATTTTGCTGGTGATTCCAACATTAAGAAATCTACAAATGGTTTCGTCTCTCGTATTGGTGGTACCGTAGTATCATGGACTCATAAATCAGTTGCACTTTCAACCAAAGAAGTAGAGTATGTTGCTTCTAGTGGTAACGACGATATTCCTATATTGTTTATCGACAACGCACGTGCAATCAAGTTAACGAAGAATCATGAAAGGTCCAAACATATACAATGTAAGTAATTTTCTTTGTAAATTTCTATAGTAGTTTAGTTTAAACGGTGGCGATAAAGTAGTAAACTACACCACAATAGTACAATGTAGGCAATATTTTGCCAAGTCATACAGTTACAAGCTACTAAAAGTAAATAAATATACACGTGCTTTTTCATGCCTAATTAAAAGTTTAATATTTAATTCATTGTCGAAGCCCATTCATCATATCAAATTTGCACATCGAGTTTGTTAAAAAAAAAACGATTTAGCAATATTAATCAAGCAACAGGGACAAGTGTAGGCATACAGTTAGAAGAAGTTTTCGTGGGACTGAATTATCAACCGCCACACCACTTGCCAGACTATTATTTTTGTCAGCAGCTCATAAGAGAGCCGACTATAATTCGTTAGGACGTGGAATTAATGATTGGAGTATACACGAATACAATTTTGGCCTCTTTCATAATGACCGTTGTGAACGGTTGTGAAGACGACGAGTTGGTTTTTCGCAATGTACAATAAGGCACGTCGAAGCTTTTTGTGGGGAACCTCGTGGTGTGTAATGGGTAAATTTTGAAAATCACAGTTGATTTGCGATGCGACAAGTGATCTAATGCGATATTTAACGTACTGATTTATATGCAGTCAATATATTTGAAAATATTGCATCGTGTCGCTTGTCGTATCGCATGGTAACTAGCGTACACTATGTCTTCAGTTTTAGACTAATACGAACAACATATAGGGTGTTAAAAAAAGTGTCACAAACTTTGAGGGCTGATAGTATGGCCCAAAATATGCCGAAAAGGTTTAGTGAACATGGGTCCGCTAATGGACGGTTTCGGAGATACGATTTTTTTATGGACATCGGGTACGGTTTTAGATTGAACATTTGGAAGAGAATTTTGGGCGAGATGTTACTAGGCCCGGTTGTTTTACCAAAGCGATTGACAGACGCTGCTTATCTGAACTTTCTACATAATACACTAGGTAATCTTTTAGACGAGATTCCTTTGAACCAAAGGAAACAATGGTGGCTCCAGCGCGATGGTGCTCCGGCGCATTTTCCGATTACAGTTAGAGAGTATTTACACGGAACTTTTAGACGAAGATGGGTAGGAAGAGGCGGACCTGTATCATGATTTGCAAGATCACTCGATTTAAACCCCCTTGATTTCTTTATTTAGGATTGATCGAAGGTCCATGCCACGGAGATGTCGGGCCTGCCGTGAAATGGAGGAAGGGCACTTCGAACATCTCATTTGACTTCTTGCCTTTATTGTTTGTTCATAAATTACGTTGTTTTCTTGTACATAATAAAAAAGTGGTGTAAACGCAAAATGTTTCGTATCTCCAAAACCGTCCATTTGCGGACCCATGTTGATTAACTCTTTTCGGCATATTTCGGGCCATACTGTCAGCCCTTAAAGTTTGTGACACATGTTTTTTTAACACCGTGTATATTAATCAAGAGCACAAATGTTTTAATAAAAATATATATGATACTATGCAATTTATTTCGCCGTGGTTTTAAATTAATTCTATTCTAGAAACTTTTACTCGTGGAGTTCCCATTTCAACAAAAATAACAATATTGCGAATAAATACACCCGAAGCTTGGGTTTTGAGCAATTATTGATTTCCAATATGCGCTCTTTTCATTCCCTCGTGTCCCCTTGTTCAGCTTGTTTATGACAAAGTTGTAGACAACAAATGTTACATAAGATGAAATGATGTTTAAGCGACTAAAATATCAAATTATAGGCAATTCTAAAATTAATGCATGGAAAGTAGATGGTAATACATTAAAATAAATAAAACAAGGAAGACAAACTGAATAATAAAACGAAGTAAATCAATGTTAAGTTTCTGTGCTGCGCTTTCCAGCGCTTCGATTTATAGTATTTATGTTCGACGACATAAAATTGACTGTTAGTAAACACGCCATAAACTATATTAGCCCTCACAGCGGGAACGGAAAAAACAACTTCACTTCAAATACTCGAAAAAGTTCGTTTTCTTAGAGTATTCTTTATTAATAATAGTTTTGCACCTATAAATACAATTGATAAGAACTGTACGGTGATATTCTACAGGATGTCACCGTATATATGCTTGAGAATAAGACGATACTAAAATTATTAGTCTTCATAAATTATATAATAATATAATTTAAAGAACTTACACCACTAAGTCATAACATGAAAGAAGTAGAAGGGTAACGAAAGACGGTGCACCAATTTAAACAGAAGAATATAAACAATTTAATAAATCATAAAAACTAATTCAGAATATTTAAATATAGAATAGAGGTAGTTAATTCATATTTCAGACAGTTTGAATATCATAATTGCATTTTTTAAATATGTTTCATCGAAGTTCTAGCATAAATAACCAATTCTATTGGGCATAAGATCTTCACACATCTTCAACACCTTACAATCTTACATTTTCATTACATTTCGTTAGATTTTAAGTTCATTATTATACAGCTGAAAACTCAATATTTGACGGAATTTAAGCAGGCAATTATCACCCTACATTCATAGTACTTAAGTTATCTAGTTAAAAAAATTGCCAATAGGGCCCGACTTGGATTCAATCGTACTGTACTAAAATTTGGATACTCAACACTCTAATTCAAACTATTAATATAATCGATTCGTCCAATTCAATAAATCGATATTAAGTTTATTGATCGAGTTCTACTGAAAATAACGATATATCGATAAATTGTTTCGGAAGAGTAGATAGGGTCGATCCCCTTGTTAAATATTCTGTTATGTAAAATGTAATTAAAACTCTTTCAAGATCCTTCTAATTCCATTACATCGTTGTCTTTACGTGACGGTTATGTATGCGCCCGTCGCATGCTCGACTGGCGCGACGAAGTTATTTACTTGTTACATCACGCCAGTCGATGCCTTTAAAAATGTATTACCTCTGAGCGAGTACGCGATGAATGCAAATTACTATGGCGTAGGAGGTAGGATATTAAAAATGAATCTTAAAAGGGAAACGCAAATGAAACACGATCAAAAACTTCATTGAGAAGGCGGCCTTTTGCGAATTATAAAAACATATAATCACATGAATTTGTAAGATGATGAAATGGAATGAGAAACTTTGCAAGAATGTTACGAAAAAATTATGGAAGACAAAATAATTTTCGTCGTGTAACAGAAACCAGTTGTTCATAGTTTTAAAATGGAAGGTTCCATGATTTGACAACTTCTTTACCAAATGTAGAAAGTCAAAGATGATGAATACAAAGCCTACAGAGACATGGCCTCTTTGACCATAGGAACTAATTTTCACGTTTCCAAATTCTACAACAATAAAGATCTGCAGTGCACATCGACAACCGCAGAACTTTGATAAATTTTCAGCAAACTGGCGCAGTCGCGATGACACGCGAATTTTTCGAACGAACTTATCAATTAAAACTATCAATATATTAAACTTTTATAGGAAACAATTTTTCAATAATATGTACCGTTTTCGACATATGGAAAAATGTGATAAGAGTCATAACTAAATAGTGTTGACGGGTTTAGAGGAGATCAAAACGTGTATGATCATGAAAATGTATACATAAAGTATAACGTAAAAATATTTACTACCATAAATTGAATTGTACATGTGACATATTTGATAAATCTTGTCCCTTTTATACACATCTTCATTCGTCATATAATGTCGAATAAACTTGCAACACCTGACTGAATTGCTTTTAATATAATTGAAGGAAGGAATTGCCTACAATTCGTAAGTATATTGTGAATATTTTCTTCGACTTGGAGTCGATGTTTATGTTCAGTAAGAAAATGATATTATTAGGTACAAAATGTAAGTGTAATTTAGTTTGAAAAGAAACTTGGCCTGTATAAATTGGTTGGTGCAATTATTAAAATTACCAAGCTAGGAATATATGTGTACAGTAATTTTATTGAAATTTTTTGTTGTGTAATCGCAAAATTATTTTTGTATTTCTCACCTTCATTTTGACGCCCTGTTCAAAATCTCGAAGTTTTCCGAAGACTCAGTTTTACTACACGTTAACCCAGTGATATTGACCGATAAGATTCTGTTACATCCTGACAATAATTACGCCCTATAACTTCATTGTGCAATAATTTTACGCTTTAACACGTTGAAGACCGCATTGCAAAATCGTATTTCTCACATGGACCGGCATTTTATTTTTATTATTAATTACGTATATTATTTTTTAAATATTTTTTAGTGTACAATAATTTGAGGTACACATTATTTAACTCCTAGATTTATTTCAATTAAAATGCCCACGGGTGGTCACCCAATCCCAACATGTAAACCGGTAATGTTGTTGCGGAGTGACCCATGCGGTCTTTAACGTGTTAATTCATATGGCGATATCTACGAAAATAGTGTTAGACGAAATCACCGTGTTCACAATTTAAATACATTTGTAAATAATGTAGTGATTTACTATCAGATCGGTGCATACAAAAATCATAAATTTTCAAATTGATTAGGAGCCAATCAAATATTGACTTCACCAATGCTGTTATACTCGTAACAAAATTCTATTGAAGTATTTTGAAAGTCAGTAAATGAGGACTGATAAACCTTCGAAAATGCCAACTTAAAAAAAGAATTTGTATACTGGGTACAAAAAAATACATTAAATTTACTCAAGCAACTACATTTTTTCATTCAAGGTGTATCTAGATAAGGAGCAGTTGAAAATAAACGTCAGAGTTATAAATAAATAACTCGGGTCGAAGTACTAAAACACATTTTTATTTAGTATATTATTTTGATTCAAAATTATCAATAGTTTCGCACAACTCTAAATCGATCCGGGACGCAAACCAAAAACGCCTTCATGTTGTACCAAGTTATTAAATATTAAAAATCTAAATATTGCATGATAAAACATCAAGTAATAAAATGTAGAATTCTAAATCTCAGTTGCTGGGAACATCAGTCATCAATCACAAATATCGACAGCCAAATCTTTAATGGCAACACTTCAATTTAATTACAGCGCAAAAGCAGCCGAGAAAAAATATATCTTTTATTCAATCATAGTTAGGTGCTACTCACATAATGACAACCTGTTAACAACCTCGTTATGAGATAACATTTTTAGATATTCTCAATTTAGAAAAAAATATTTCTTACTTTGATTATAAAACAGCTAATACCAAAACACAAGGTATACAAAGCTTTGCAAAATCATTTAATTTTATATACAGGCGATTCATTATAATTCCTGTCCAAAATAATTTATTTATGGCGTTATTTGAACAAAACATTCTGCTAAAAGAATCTTGTATTTTATATTTTAATTTTCCTATTTTCCAAAAATGTATTGTTTCTAAGAGTTCGACTTATTTGACTTTCGCCGATTTTTGACTTTGAGTTTTTGAATTTTGCCTTTATGGACATTGTCACATCTTCAAATAAATATGATCGTGTCCAAACCACTTTAGGTGTTGTTTCCCTGCGTTTTTCAAAACTGTATCAAAACTGGTTCTACGTCGGCAATGCCTTGCTCATCACTGGATTTGGCAACAATACGCCCAAACTTCCAAAAATTCTATGGTCAGATGAATCCAATATTTCAAGACAAGGTGTAATAATGACCGGCTTTGCTGTCAGGACAATCCACATGAGACCAGTGAGGGTTTACTCATATCACGTTTTCCCACATCTCGCTGGAAAATCGCTGTTGAAAAATTCCTTATAGTCTTACCAAAGTACGATAAATATTCCTGGGCGCTCACTTTCTGGGGCTAGTCATAGTTGCCGTGGCTGTCAAATGTAACTAACCATATGGAGATATTCGCGAAACGTTCGCGATTTTGTGGAAAAACTATTTTCTTCAGATTTTTGTTAAAGCTTTGACATAATTTGTTGTTGCTTTGACATAATTTGTCGAGTTTTGCAATTGTAGAAACAATTGCAAAACTCGGAATATAGTTAAAGTTATAATAAACCATAAAAATCGCTAAAAATTGAAAGAATCATTGAATATATTCATCGTAAGTCATATAAAATCTAAACATCCAGAAAATTATACAAAATTGAAACTTCCTTGCTGTCTACATTCAACCATTTATTACTTTCTTATACTTGGGTATGTATATTGGAATTTATCTAAGTATAAGATAGTCCAATGCGGGATACTGCAGATTTTTCTAATACGTAACTTCGTCTGTAGTCATTTATATACCCCTCCTATTACATTAATAATATTTATATTTTGCTCAACAGATATATTTTCGACAATATTTCATTTAAAAAGCACATTTAAAAAATATGGTCTTTCTCAAATTCTCATTATCATGGTGTTTTAATACATATTTTTATGGATACAAAACAAAAAATTTACTAATTGCATTGGACTATTTATAAGAAAAAGTTCAGCTGTCAACCACACTCCATCAAAGTAAGTAACTGGGAAAACTTGGATATAGAAAGCGGGATGTTTGGGTATTTACGAACTTTTCACAATTTATCAAACTTAACGTAAACAGAAATGCCAGAAATTTCTATACTACATTATCCACTTCCAGTGAAATTGGTAATTAAATAGTTTACCAATACGGTTTGATATACACAATTATAAGTACGGGCAAAACATTTTTGACGTTTGATACGTGTTGACTCGTGTACAAAGTATACGTATTATACTAGGGACTATTGTATGTTGATGTGCTCCTACACATTTAAAAATGTTATTAATTCGTTTACAAGTTCTACCAATTGTAGTGACATTTTTTAAATAATTAACTAATTTGTTTTCATATCGATACCACGGTACACATTAACTTCTCTAACAATTCATGATAAATCAAAAATAGCCTCTTCATTTCGGAAAACGAGTTCCTGCCGTTATGGCGATGTAAACAACTACTATCGGTAGATAAACACTGTGTACATACGTCATATTGTAAAAAAATGCCCCCCTCGTCTAGAAATAATCATTAGGGAAATGCAAAAGCATCCGATTTTTGCGATTAAAATACACCGTTCAATAAAAAAGTAAACTTCGACTGGACGTAATGTGATACACTGTGCATATGTATATTTTTTAATTTTTTAAATATTTCATATACTTTAGCTGGAAACGGTAGTTTTCGTAATCTCTGTTATCTCCGAACGAAAACGGAAACTACTAATTAATTAAATATGCGGGGATATCTCCAGACAACATCTGACAACCAGACAACCCAACAAAACGTAGAAATAGATGGAAAATCTTAAAATCAAATGATTCCCACAGGAATTAACAGTAATCAAATCAAAAACGCATATCGTATTTGGAAAAGCAAAAAAAGTTAAATTACATTGGGATGTATGGGATATGACGTAATATAAATTATTCAATCTGTCCGTTGAGTAACTGTGTGAACATATATTCAATTTTAAGTTGCATTTGCAAGAAAATACGGTGAGCAGCAAACCATTTAACGGCATATACAATCAACCCTGGAAGCTATATCATTTGTAGAAATTTAAATATGTTGATCAGTGTCTATGGATCAGTGGAAAGTGATCAGATAATGGGTTCAAACTGCGAACCGCAAAAGCTATCTTATGTACCTTCATTCAAATAGGATCCAAATGAATGTATAATCGCTAAAGACCACATTACACCTGGAAATTGCAAAGATGTTTGTTGTCCTCTAGTAGTACATCATGGAGTGATTTTGCAAACAGGATAATTAAGTTTGTTTGTCATGGTTTATTATTAATTTTTCGAAAACTATTGCTCTTGGAAAAACCTTCACCTATACTTGGGTCTAACACCACGAATGCTGTTGAAATTATAGTTTCGGAAATATGGGGTGGATTATTAGTTCACACGATGCATTTTTAGAAAATTTCCGAAACTACGTAATATAAAATACTGAAAGCTTAGTGATCTGTAAGGAAATCCTTGATATCGCATATGACACATGATAAAATATAGCTCTTAGGCTGCTTAACTTTGCCCACACTATAATTTATGTGAAAATATTTTGATCACTGAAATACACGTGGATTACTAAGATTTATAATTGTGTGAAATTTAAACTTGATATATTTATTCGCTCCAGATGAATTCCAATGTGAAAAACATTGGACGAGTGATCCTATGATATTTTTTTTTAAACTTCCCTAGATGGCGGTAATATTCACTCACAAACTGATTATCACTCATGTTTGCATGACTTGATGTAACTTCAGTGAATGTACTACGTGTGGTAGCCTGATGAGCCCACACTTTTTCCCTAATGATTATTTCTAAATGACGGGGCAAAAGAAACTTATAGTATATTACGTAGAAATAGTTTTAACAATAGTTATTGCATTTTTCCCGCCAAGCCGTTTCTTTGATACATGCATTGAACACAGACGATTATTACTTTTGCACCGATAATAGTAATTTGCGGGCGAACGAAAAGCAATTTAAAAATGTGACGTTTTTATCAAATATTTGTGTGCTGTAAAATAAATTATTTAAACAAACGCTAAATAAAAATGAATATGGATAATGAAAATAATAATAAAATGTGTGTTGCTACTTGAACCAATTCAATTGTGATTTGAAATCGGTTATTTCTGGAGCAATATTTTATATTAACAAAATTTGTTCACTCACAGAGATTTTCATTACTGCATGCATACTTTATCGAGCGAGTATTTACACGTGTTCATTTCACCGACTTAAAATTTCATGACATACGTTTCGCGCACGTTATCCAATTTGGCTCGTGGTTAATTATTCACTTAGCGTAAAACACGCGATAAAGTGATACTTTGTATATCGTCACAACATTTTGTTAGATCATGCTTAATTATTTTAATAGAACAATACGAAATGCGGTTCTTAATTTTCAAATGTAAATGTAAACACGTGTTCTTCTAATCCATTGTGCATTGACATTGACTCATTATCATTACAAATATGGCTTAACTAAACACAAAATTCCTACCGTCTCCGCACGTCAACTGGATCATCGTGTTTCATTGGCATTATTTTAATATAAAACTAGTTAAAAGCACAGGTATATCATTGGTAAAAACCCGATCACGTATATTTCATGATCAAACCACCGCAGACTAGAAAACTTGGCAGTACGTCCGAAAGGACACATTTTATCGACGGCCAATATTTAAAAATACAATTCAATTTAACTATTATATCGGTAGTAACCGTGCAGAAAGTATGTAATTCAAACATAAATCGTGTGTCTTGTTTATAAGTAGTGGTTGTTAATTGATCATAAAACTGTAACGTATAGTAAAACGGTTAATAACTTTAATGAGTATAAATAAATATCACAAAATAACAGAAAATATATAAAACATTTTTTAATTTTTTTAATATGTTTAGAAATCCCAGTAGAGCCAGGCACCAATAGAGGTATGTAGTTTTTTAACGTGCGTTAAGGGAGAGTATGATTGTTTTAATAACGAGAAAATTTGTATGTATAAATAATTACTATAATTTGAATGAATAAAAATTAAAATAATCTGAAATGAAATGAATATCATGTATACAAAATGGTAGTAAATTGGAGACTGTGGTTGGCTAATATAATGAAACAAACTTACCCTTGCCACATTATGTGGTGTGTGGGTAAGTTTGTTTCATTTTATACACAATGGGCCGAGCTAACACCGTATTTAATTGTAAGCTATATTTTATGTTCAATATTATCATTGTTTGTTTCTTTATTAAGAACGTGAAATATTAAGCAAATAATTATAATAATTAATAACGACATTTTTTTGCAAATATAGCGCAACGACGAAAATTTATTGCACTCTTTCGAGTGTATGATAATTTACTCAGTTCTAATGCTACTGAATCTTCAAATATAATGCCTTCAACAGTTTAATTTGAATTTGAATATGAATAACAAGGTTTATTTTTAGACTCCGGCTGGAACACTTTATACTCCACACTTTCGTCAATAATCATCAGGCTGCACCCATAGGCTGCGTCCTTCACATCTTAAATTTAATTTGGGTGAAGGACTTATTCAAAATTACAATAAACCTTTGCCAGCAGAAGAAAACCTAAATTCAAAAAATTAATAATAAAAATGATCTACTTGATTTCTCTGGGTTAGTGTATTTGTAATAAAATATTTACTTGGAACCATAAGTTGAATAATTCATGTTTCATGTAAATTTATATGTATGATAAGTTACAGTTTGTTGTGTCAAAAAGATGTCTAAAATAACCAAATTGACGTTAACGCTTTTTTTATGAAATAGATGTAGATTGACTATTCGTCATACAATTGAGCTAGGTGGGCGAAATTTAATAAATTTTTATGCGTAATTCAACAATTTTGTACAAACGCATTAAAATTATCAAACAGGATGTACAACAATAAAACACAAAAGTGAAAGTGTATACAAGAAAAAAATTAATCAAGATCCAAATTTAAAACGGAAAGTAAAAGATTGTATTTAACATAAGAAAATCAAATGTCAAAAACACGTGTGTAAAAATTAATGACGAATTCAAATTAAATATCAAAGTTGTAAACCGGTGAAACGGAAAACCATTATGAAATAGTATATAAAGTTTGCGCAGAATAATGTTAAAAAGGGAAATTTTCTCATCTACTCGATTTGCACGAATATAAAATTTGAATTAATGACATAAATCTCATAAAGATTTTTTTTCGTTGAATCATCATAACGACATTTATTTGATAAAAATTTATAGGAACGAATGAGTGGAAATGTTTCGTAATTTTAATGTTAACCTGTGTGGAATTAATGCTCGAATTAGTTTTAAAATAATTTTGAATAATCCAATATTCAATTGGACTGCACCATACAAATAGTTCATGGTACGAAAATTAATGTATAATTAGTTACGAAAAAATCAAGACTATCCTAGGACAGAATACAGGGTCAGAAATGAAGCCATTTTTTCTCTACTCATGTTAGACCCAGCGAATCATCGGTGGAAACAGATCCTTATTTGGTAATTTTTAATCCCAGATAGTTCCAAAAAGTCTTTAATCGTGTTGACAAAGTTCTAATTCATTATCTCGAAAACGGTACGAGTTATCAAAAAAAAAGTTCTTATATAAGTTAAAGATATTGAAAACAACTTTCATTTGAAAAGTTTTTTTCGAAAAATGTAGTATAACTAAGTATAAGAAAGTTCAATGCGGACCACAGCAGATTTTTTAAAATTTAATGCAAATAAATTTTTACTTTTATGTCTATTGATTTTGATTGTTGTTATTGTTTTCAGAATTATAAAACTTATGCAAATATGGGAACCGATATGTTGCATTTTGCTTGAGTTAATACTCCTCGTTTATTTGATATTCAGCATCGTTATGTTCAAATTTTGGAAGTGTGGACTAGCTTCAATTCTGAGGACAAACAACACTTCGATCAAGGAAATGTTGTAAAATATCAAATAGTTGGGGGCTCTTCATGAAACATCAACCCATACCTCGCCGCTAACAAACAAGTAAATATCAATATTTATTCATGGGAATTGGAAAGGCAGTGTATTTCAATCTGTACATGGGTATCGAAATCGTTTTCAAAATAGACGCACTCTGCACTAAAGATATGGAGATACTCAGGGCAAGTACATATGTAAATGATAAGGATTACGAGATTAACGATTAACTTTTCGACCGTGACGCCGAGTTGACTTCCAACCAAATGGATAATGCCATACCATATGACTGATAAAGGAGATAAAATAATCTTCTTTTATTTTAAATTACTCGTTTGTTGGTGTTGTGAAATTATTGAATGTGAAATTTTTAAAGTTCTTTATTATTATTATTAGACTGAATTCAGATGCACGGTATTTCCAAATAAATTGGGTATCAATTATTTATAACCTTACAGTTACTTGTTTGTATTGATATTCTCGAACGGCACTGCACTATTTTTTGTTCCTCTTGTTAAATGTTATGCACTTGTCCTTATTTCAAAGACTTTTTATTTCTTTACTTTGTCTGACGTTTAAGCGTCGTTAATTGTCACTATTCCTTCAGAGCGACGTGTACTATAGAAACGATAAAATGACACTGACTTTCGGCTATTATGTGAAGTCCTTTTTATAGTCTCAGAAAGGCCAATGCTATTATTCTAGGATCTGTAACCTTTTTACTGGCTTTTGTAGTTCTCATTACAATAGTATTTTTATTCTCCTGATATGTTCCTTCATACTGTCATAAACTGCATAAGATTTTTTCTTGATTTTGACAGTTCTTACACAGCAAAAAATTCATAATTCTCTAAATTTTCATTTTTGCTTTTAGTTCTTGCGCGAAACGATCATTTTGAAACCCGCTGACCCTTTTCCTCACGTACCAAAACTCTCAGGATAATAAAATATTCTTAGACTTTTAGGACAATTAGACACTTATATAAAATATAAAACTAGATTTTTACACATTTTGACTACTTATACTCAACTGAAACTTATGTTAATTATTATGTTTTTCTTAAACGAAATTTCTCATCTTTCTTCTTATATACTTTCCGTTCCTGCGTATCGTTATTTCTATAAAATTTCGTATTATTACTATTTTCTCGATGCGAAACTTTTTTATTTCGAAAATTTCTTTAATTCCGCATCAACTTAAATACTTACTTTCTGATTTCAACTAGTTTCCATTGCGTTCTTAGGTTGAATCTGACAGCTACCGTTAGTTGTTATTTAAAGTTAAATGTTTGATATCAAATACCTATTTTAAATGCAACTCTCTGAATATTTATAAATGTTGAGTCGATTTTTCAAATATTTTTCTAGTGGTGTTATATAAGTACATTATAATACATAGACTAACCAAATTTATTTATAAGGCTTAAGGTCTACTTTCAACTGGAACTCTCATATGGAAAAAACGGCACAAAAGGCTAGACAAGCACTTTGGATGTGCCGAAGAATTTGTGGAAAAAAGTGGGGATTGGTCCCCAAGCAAATGTACTGGCTATACGTGGCGGTTATTAGACCAATCATTACGTATGGCTGTATTGTCTGGTGGACTGTCTCCTCACGAAGGACAGCCAGAGTAAAACTGGCAAGCCTACAGAGAATGGCCAGCATATCGGTGACTGGGGCGTTAAGCACCACGCCGTCAGCTGCCATGGAAGTGCTACTGGATCTTCCTCCTTTGCATATTTTGCTGCAAAGTGAGGCCAGGAAGGCAACACATCGATTTCATAATGCGGAGATGCAAAGGCCGCAGACATTGGCCTTCATGCGGAACAGGCTGTGGCCCGACATTGAAGCGGATTTTTTCTGACAGCAGCACAGCACTGCAAGGCCGACAATCAGTGTACACTGATGTCGGCCAGGGACTGCCGCGCAGTGCTCTCTCAAGTAGGGAGAGTCAACAAGGTTAGCCTGGTCTGGATACCCGGACACGCTGGAATAGAGGGAAACGAAGCCGCCGATTCCCTGGCAAAGAGCGGGGCTAACCGAAAATTTATTGGTCCAGAACCGGCTCTTGGGATTACAAGAGCCCTGGCCAGAAGCTCGAATAAGAGCTGGATGGAGCACAAGGTACTGAAAAACTGGCAGGAATGCCAGGGAATGAGACATTCCAAGTTAGTACTAAAGGGCCCATCTGCGGCACGAACCAGGATACTGTTAGGTTTGGGCAGGAAAGATCTGCGAACTCTGACAGCCCTGGTTACTGGGCATAGCCGACTAAGGCATCACATGCATAGGCTGGGTGTGGCTGAGGCCACTGAGTGCAGACTATGCTGTGAAACGGAAGAAACATCAGAGCACGTGATGTGTGCCTGCCCCGCCGGGGACAAAATCAGGTTCACAGTCTTTGGTAAGATAAAACTGGAGCTGGGAGAACTTGACAAAATCTCACCCACTAAAATCCTACTATATTTAAAGAGAATGGGTATGGAGGGTGAACTATAATTAGTTGTGAGCCACAATAGACCCTTGCGGTCGCAGTGGAGGGGCGATAATCGCCCCACTCAATTATAACTACTACTACTAAGGTCTACTTATCATGAATAAATACAAATACTAATAACACGCTACCTGATATTCGTTGTGCTGAACAAACTGTAAAAGAAAAATCTAGACTTTGCATTCGTAATGGACCGATTGTAATTTGTACAATTACTGTGATTGATTTTGTAAGTTTATATTTGTATGTTGTTTAAATTTATGTGCTGTTACGTATTCCATTTTCTAAGTTGATTAATAATAGCGATACTAAATAGATATCGTATTAATTCAGATACGTATTTATCATGGTTAGTAGATCTGAAGTGTTATAAATAAAATTCGTTAATCTGTATATTAAAAATGTACTTATATGGTACTATTCGAAACGCAATTTAAACATCTACTAAACGATGTAGCATGATTGAATTTAGGATACATTTAATAATTAGTTGACCATTGCCTTTGAAAATGGTATTGAAAAAATATTTTTTTTTGTAACGCCATTTATAAATAAAGATAATTTATTGGACCTACTACTATCAATAAAAGCGTATAAGGCTTATTTATTACTTGGACGTTATGTAACTTGAAATTTATATATATATATATATATATATATATATATATATATATATATATATATTTTGATTTTTTGTATATAATTATATTACGTATTATATGAATTAAATAAATTAATCCCTCACAGCACATGATGTATTTAAATCAAGTACCTAATTGAAAACACTCTTGTAATTGAAGTACACCAGATCTCTGGAATATAAGACACAAATTGTAAGATATCTAATCAACAATAATGAAAACACTCAAATAAAACTCGTTATGAAGAATACATATAACCGTTTAGATACAAGACCTCTAAAAATCAAGTGTGGGCATACTTAAGGCCATGTATTACTACTAGCTAGTCTTAAATTAATTAATGGTGTATACAATCCTCGAGAAAAATCGCCGTGCTTCTGGATTGAGCAATATCGTTTAATTCAAGTTTCCATGGTAATCTGCATATAAGCTTGACCACAGGAGAACTTACAATAAAAAACAATTAATTGCATTCCTTACTTTTGGAAAGTCTGTATACAATATTAGTAATTTTATCGAGAAAATAAAAACATAAGTATAAATAAATCCTCAATTATAAACCATATGCATATCTCTGTTGTGCGTGAACTTTGTTAAAACTTGCTTTTTCATTTAAGTCAGCGAAAATATTTGTAGACATAAAATTATGCGACGCAACATTTTGAAATTAAAATCAATGCTGTAATTGCCGCATTCCCTGTGAGCAAATATTTGGTTTAATAAACGAAGCTACAAAAATAACCCTTTCGGTGTATTTTATGTTAACGTATTCCTTTTAGAATACCGTTCTCTCCAAAATATTTGGTTAAAAAATCAATATATTCCAGCCATTTCATTGGTATTATATTAGCTTAGCTTAAATTTATTTTAAATTCATTAAAATCTAATTAAATTAAATTAACATTTATCGCAATTGTTCAAAGTAAAAAAATCATAGTAATAAGGACGATATAAAAATTAAAATAATATTTAGGCTATATATAGTTGTTCATGTATTGCTTTAAGACCGCACAAATCAGCCTGCTTTTTATGGTTCGTAGTTGCATGATCAATACTATTAAAATGGTTTACATATATTTTTTAATGGTAAATACTAAAAGAATTGTATTGTCTGGGTAGCTTGGTGGCCCAACTGTTGCGCCCCATCTAACATTCTACAATATGCATGAAGTAAAATTAGTGTTGTATCAAGTTAATGTTATTTAATATAAATGGAATGAATTAATACTAACAACGAACTTACTCCAGAGGGAAAATGTTCAGGTCGTCATATTAATAATAATTACAAATGTTATAATAGCTATGTCAGTGGAACAAATGAGAAAAACTAGCGTAATGTAGACATGCAAAAATGGAAATAAGTAAACCATACCGTACTTATAATAACAATAACTGTAACTAATATACATGTAATAGTTGCAAAATAAAATGCTATTATACTTATATACTGTTTGTTAGACTTGCACATATTGAACTGAAAACTAGATAATTTATTATTTAACTACATGCTTGCAGAAACCGTTTTCAATGCCACTTACCATATCATCTGTACAGAGCTATCACAAAGAAACATCTAAATAAGTTCATATGCATTTCGATATTATACGATTTACAAAACGTCAAGTTGAAACACATTACGAACCAATTATTATATTACCAAATTAGCAAACATTCGTTGCATAACAACGACAATAAAGCAATAATAAATCTTCAAGGCACTAAAATATTTTCCAGTTATTATGACTCGAAATTATTACAAGAACATGTATTCGAAATCCACCATTAAATATTAAAAGCACATAAAAATAAAAACCTATAACGATTAAAAAGTTTATTCGTGACTCATCTAGCATAGCTATATGGATTATTTAAAATACCATCGACATGTTTATCATTTTTCTGATTCATTTATAAATTTTATTTGTATTTGAAAAAGCATGTGATATGAAACTAATACAAGAGTCGCCGGACCTTATCCATTTACGATTTCTACGATTTCAAGGCAATCACTGAGAGTACATTAAAACTAAAAATGAATATTTTACACTCCACATCTTTATATGACTTCATTGCACTATTATTATAAAATTTGGCTGTATAATTAATCGAGTATAGTTAGATTTTCTTTAATAACCACGGAAGTAATGTTATTCCGTCTTGGAAGCAAATTTGTTTTCTGAAATACTGTTATGGTTATTTGAATATCAGCGACGTAATTGAAATTTGTTCATTTAAATGAATGATCGATGTATAAGATAAATTTTGCAAGCAGACGTTAATAATTAGCTAGTCTAACCAATTTATTCTGCTACCATTTTGGTGCTTTAAGTTCACTGGATTACACAAAAGTCTAACACATACAAAACCTATTAAGTGTAGAAACGTTTGGTTCGTTTGATTACAACACAGTATTATTTTAATTTACCGATACATTAATAGAACCGACTACGTAATTGAAATTAAAAATGAAAATTCGTTTGAGTATACAAATATACATGTGTACACCAAATATTTTTGTAGCACGATATTCACAAAACACATATGTACCTCATATTTTGACGAAATCTCACTATTCAAAAACACAAGTAGGTACTATTTAACGACCTAATTCATTATGTAACGAGGAGCGAATAAAAAATATTTTAAAATATAAAGTCAATCGAAATATAATCTAAAAATTATCTAAATCGTTGTGCCGATTGTCTCACAGCGATCCGCACATCGGCATGAGGCAGTACATAGGTGAATCTGATATTTAATGGCTTAATGCTCCTTGAAAAATTGCGCATGCTGGATTATAATTCACATGGTTAGTTTCTAGATGTTCTGTTGTCGTCCAATTATGTTTATCAATTTGCCGAAAATAAACTTTATTATTAATTCAAACATAAAGAGATAACGAAATTAAATCTCAATAATTATGAATTACGTTTACTCCTGCACGATTCAGTTTTGATAAATGTCCAAGCCTATGTGCATTCGAAATCTATAAAGATTAAACTATGATATATGAAATGGTCCGGTTTTAAACTAATTTCAAGCGGAAATCATTGTCATCTATGGTTAGTCTGATGTGTTCTCATAATAAATTGTTTGTTAGAATACCGAGTTTCGATGACTTTTCCCATTTCGATGGCCCAATTCACATTTCTGAATTTGGCACTAACTACTGAGCTACAACCAAACAATAAAGGTAACGAGAAACTATTTTATAAAACGTTAAAACTACCGGCAAAAGGAAACAATTACATAAACAATAAAGACAGATGAATACAAAATCAAAATCGGAACTGTGATGTAGAATACTAAAAAGTGACATAATCTCACAAATCTCGCTTGTTGGAAATGAATTTCATCTCGGATCGTACAACATCGCATTGACTTCAGCGCATAATGATTAACAAACCGACGCACCATTCTTCACCTGAAACCAGGTTAAATATTTTGTAAAATTTTCTATTGACACCAATTATCGTATTAAGTCGTCCCAACTTTTTTCACCATTATCACATATAGCATAATTACCTCAATTTTCTTAAGTACAGTTAAAATGAATTTATATGCTACTAAAACTAATGAAGAAAGTATTGATTCGATGAAAGCTTAGAGTATTATTCTAGTTCACATTGCCAATATTAATATATTGTTCAGAAAATTGCAACCGTGTTATTTTATGTTCTCTCGAACGTACAATAAAATAATTGCACAGAGATTGCCATTACTTTCTTTAATGTTTCCATGTCATCGGGTTATTGATTTATCCAATTAAAACGTAACAACATTATTAATAAGCAGGGTATAATCAACTCTGAACATGTGGGTCCCGGGTCGGATAAGTTGCTAAAGTGAACACCCATTAACAACGCGTAAGAAAAGTTAATGGTGATAATCCATTTTCGAATTTAGAGTTATTATTTGAAACAATTTTAACAGAAGCGCCCTTTCACAACACTTTTATATATTGTGACAATTAGATTCGTCTCTCTCGGACCGTCAACAACTTTGTTATATGATGTGGCCACGAAATTAGATTTCTATTTCGATTTCGATCACAAAAGACTACGAATTTCACGATTTTCATAGAAAATTAGGCGACCAGCGTAAAAAAATACAGTACTACCCGTGCATTTGAAAATCATACAATAAACAAGAAAAACAAGATGGTATTTTATTCCTAATTCATTTCAAATTTTCATCGTAATAATAATATAAATTGTCTACCGAATGGTGGTACTGGAATAAAAGTCAATATATCAATATGAAAGTCATGACGTACGTATTTGTGTAGATATTTTAAATTTTCGGCATGCTATTCATCAAAACATTTGAATGATTAGAGATTAGATTTTTCCATCAGGATTAAAAATACTATCGTCCATTCATAGAATTAAAAGAATTATACAATGCACTGATAGAACTAGGAATAGAAGGGAAATTGTTAAGACTAATAAAAATAACCTTAAAAGAAACAAAAAATAGAGTAAGAATAGGACACAGCACATCAGACAAGTTCACAGTCAAGGAAGGAGTAAGACAAGGCGACCCATTGTCATCGCTACTTTTTAGTAGCGCGCTAGAGATAGTAATAAGACGAGCAGGACTCCATAGAAATGGTCTTTTGTATCACAAGAAACACCAAGTCCTAGCATTTGCAGATGACTTGGTGATTCTAACATGGAGTACAAACGAACTGCATGAATGTATGTTAAAACTGGAGGAAGCCGCCCAAAAAATAGGACTGCAAATAAACGAAAACAAAACGAAAGTTATGACGTGGACAGACAAGGATTATAATAAATTAGCGACATTGACAGTAACAAATAATAAAGGAAAAATTTATAATTTCAAGGAAGTGGAACGGTACATATATCTAAGCACAGAATTTCGTAGAGAATCAAATACAAGAGGAGAAATACAAGCAAGAATAATGAAGGGCAACAACTGTGTATATGGACTGAAAAGAATACTACACAACAAGAATGTCACGAGAAAACTAAAACTAAAAATATATAAAACAATAATAAGACATATAACAATATTCGGCAGCGAGGTCTGGACACTAGGAATAGTAGAGCAAAAAATGCTAAAAGTATGGGAAAGGAAAATATATGGGGGAATGAAAAGCCAGGAAGGATGGGAAAGAAGAACAAACAAAGAATTATATGAACTATACCAAGAACCAAACATAGTGGCAATTGTAAAGGGACAAAGATTAAGATGGCTGGGACATATAATGAGAATGGAAAGTAATAGAATACCAAAGAAATTAATCGAGAGCAATATGGGGGGAAGAAGAAGAAGAGGAAGACCGAAATCGAGATGGAAGGACGAAGTGATTAAAGACTTGGAAGAAGGCAAAATTACAGGATGGAGACCGAAAACGCAAGAGAGAAAAAAATGGAAAAGAGCGGTTGAAGAAGCCATGGGCTTACTTGGCCTGGAGCGCTGAGATGACCAGTGATCATTTACCATTAACTAAATTTTAATTTTTTTGATAGAACTTTACAAATTATTTCAGTTTTTACTACCATTGGTAACGAATATATTAATGTTTTATAAAATGGGAAACCGAAATGCATTTGTTCTTTCTATGATCTGGTCGGATTTGGCATCGTGCTATTATGCGAGAAGAACCCAAGATCGGCTAATGCAACAAAATATACCATGTGTACCTAGAAAGGATATCCCCCAAATGTTCCATAGGCACGTACTATAGAAGAGCTTTTACGACGGTGGGTGGAAAGCCCAAAATGAAGAAGAGCTACTACGAAGAATCTACCAAAAGATTCTAGAGTTTAACCCACTTACCGTCCAAAGGTATTCGCATAAAATTTCGAATCATTGAAACCCATGACCATGTCATGTGATACATAATAATTATAGATAAAGCTTCACGTAATCGTTTTCTGCACTATCAAATTAAATAAAGCAATTATAGTTTGATTAATTATATATCAAAAAAATTTCAATCAGTGAATGATTTTAACTTTTATATTTAAAGAGAGTGATTGAGACTTGAAGAATCATTCATGTTATATGTTGTACTTTAATTTGTGAACGTTTTTAGTGACGTCTTAGCAAATGTACGGACATGAGTAACGCGTATGCTTATGCGGTAGGTTAATTATCGCAAATGCAAGAACATTAATTCCCGTCGGTGAGGTATATGGATACGCTGAGTGCGCTCCCTTATGTGCAATGATTCTCATCGATACTACATCTGTCTAGTGGGTACAGAATTAACCTCGTAACACGAAACTAGAAAATTCGCGACGTACTTTTCATATAACTGCATGCAGTACAAAAGTATTTTTGGAGCGATGGTCAGATGTATCATATTTAGTACATTCTCATCTTAAAATACAATCACGTGCTGCCAACTGTTAGTTCAACAAGAAAAGTTTTTCTGCAAACTCAGATACCATGTACTAGATATGAGTACTCATGATTGTATTTTTTTTTTGGTAGTTTTGGTAGTACTTTTACAGGAACTTTAGAGGCTATTTGCAATGTCGCTAATATACTGAGTGACAAAAGTAAAAGAACACCAAGAATAAATTATTATTGTCAACCAAATTTTGTATATGAGTTGTAGGTGACCAAAATAAAGATTGATTAAAATTTTATCTCGATTTCCTCGGTAGTTTTCCTTTTATGACAAAGAATAAGTTATTGCTATATGGCGGGTCAGTTGATGATTCATGTCACTTTGACGTTTTCGGCGTATTGTTCAAAATGCCTAGAATTCGTCGGCGTCCCAATTTTAGGCAATTAAATGACTTTGAACGAGGTCGAGTAGTGGGCCTTCGAGAAGGAGGTTTATCTTTTCGCAAAATTGCAGCCCGTCTAAACAGAACGGTGTCGGCAGTGGCAAACTGTTATCATGTTTGGTCTGAGGAAGGACGAGAAGAACGAGCCAGACGTTCGGGGCGTCCCCGACAAACAACAGTACGTCAAGACCGTCGCTTAAGACTGCTGAGGGACCGTTTTTCGACCCCTCGTTCAATTGCGCACCAATGGTTTGGAGAAGAAGGCAGAAGGGTAACAACTAGAACCATCTACAGGCGAACAAGATCTTTTGGGCTAATGTCTGACTGCAATTTGTGTTACCACTCATCGCTGCTCACAAAAGACAACGGATAGAGTGATGCCGAGAAAGGTTACAGTGGGATGAAGAATGACATCAGGTGTCTTTAGTGACGAAACCCGATTTTGCTTGGGTATGAGTGATGGTCGGATAAGCGTTAGGAGACGACGTGGAGAACGGCGAAATCCACATCGTGGAACGCCATGTAAACCAAACTGTTGGAGTTATGGTGTGGGAGGCAATTGGGTATGGTATGGTGTTAGTTAGAGGTACCATGAATGCTCAACGATACGTTGCGGATATTATAGACCCTCATCTTCTTCCGTATCTTCACACCTTACCAAACCCTGTTTTCAACAAGATAATGCCCGACCGCATCTTGCCAGGGTTACCATGGCTTGTTTTGAAGAAGCTGAAGTTACCTTTCTTCCTTGGCCTACCAGATCCCCTGACCCCATCGAACATGTTTGGGATATTATCGGCAGACGACTGGGCCAGTTACTTCGTCCTCCACTCTGAAAGAGCTCCGACACCAAATACAGGTAGCATGGAATGAAATACCCCAGGAGGAAATGTATAACCTCATCAACTCCATGCCGCGACGTATTAGGGAATGCTCACAGCACCACGGCGGGGCGACACATTATTAATGTTAACTTTTGTATTGTTGTTTTGTTTTGTTTCAAATGTTGATCGTTTACTTATTTTGGATTTTTAATTTTCACTTAATTTTTTCATTATTATTGATTCGTAACACAAGGGGATAGTTACGGTCCAGATATATGAAATATATTATAGGAAGATTAATTCGTACATTTTATTATTTATTTATATTTCTAATAATTCTCAGGTCATGCACCTTTCGACATTTTATGGAAAAAAGAAGCATAGTTCCTTGCAAACTAAACATATACCAGAGGAAAGCGAAGACAGCTGCCTGAGTGAGAGTGATGAAGAGTGCGACCAATTAATTTTCAATAGCAATGCTGCTAGGATGAATTTTCAAGAAAATAGTGAAGAATCAGAAAATGAGACGAGCGAGGAAGGAACGAATGAAGGAGAAATAGAGAAGGACGCAAACATTCATAGACAAAAGGCTTCTAGAGTCAGAAACAACCAATTATGAAAGGACGTCACCAAAAATAAAAATGTTCGGAATACGCCAGATTGGTTTGATTATATTTCTGAGGTGGAAGACCTGAAACTGCCAGTTGGATATTTTTGTAATTTTTTCGATGATGATTCGATCACATGGTTGAACAAAGTAATTTATATTCTATGCAACAAAATCCAAATATACTGAATTCGAATAGAACTGAAATTGAACAATTTTTTGGAACTGTAATTTACATGTCTATTTTTGGATTGCCAAGAAGTTTGCACGTATGTATTATGCAAAAAATACTCGAGTAAGTCATATTGCAGATATCATAAGTAGAGATCGATGGGAAGAAATAAAAAAGTGTTAGGACTTGAATGACACCATCCAAGAATGGCCCTCGAAAAGATGGGGCTAAAAAATATTTGTCATTTACGATACTATATAAAATAAACAAAGTAGAAGGTTATCCAGCCTTAGGTGCAACAACGAATATTGTTTTGCAACTAGTTCGAAATCTAGGGAAGATGTAAATTACCTAAATTACCAACTGGTTTTCTTCCAAAAAACTATTCGTTGAGCAGGCAAACAATGAATTTACAGTTTTGGGCACGATTCGTATCAATAGATTCGCTGAACTGACTTTCCCTGAGTTATAAAGTTATAAAGAAGAAAAGCAAAGGAACTTTTGAGGACAAAGAAACAATTATTGTAAATATTTGTATAAAAGCTACAAAATGCTTTGACTACAGATCGGTCCATGAAGCAAGAATATTTTCTAGTGCTTATCCATTAACTAATGTGAAAAGATAGGATAGGAATTCAAATTCAAAGGAATTAAAGTAAATTTATGCCTAAACAAAAATAATAATTTTCAAGAATTTCTTATGAATGAGTAATAAGCAAATTGAATGAATTAAATAAAGATGTTGTTTAAATGACGATTGTGTTTAATGTGTGATGTGTGACACAAACCCCTAAAAACATACCCTGACTGTGGGCAATAAAAAATAAAGTTATCATAATATCCATTGACATGTTTATATGTTTTATGAGATAAATATTCTTTAAAGATAAATGAATTAATTCACGAATTTAACGTCATTTCTTGTTATATGTTTTTCACAACAAGAATCAAATTTGCTACCCAATTATGTTATATATGACACCACAAACTAGTTGCACCTAATATGTGCAATTTCTTTAATGAGTGTCGTATTTCTTTTTTCTATTTTAGTACACTATTATCACAATGTTGCGAAATTATAGTGGATTATATAAGAAGGTTTTTGAGAAACATAACTTCCTATATCAAGAGAATATCTTCTAACATTTTAAAGAGAAATAATAAACTTTGTTCCATCAAGCCAGTCGTTCTGCCACTCTTTGTCATTTATCTCGATTTTACTGATGAATATTTTATAATAATAGTCGTGAATACAAAACAGTTTTTCCTGTTAAGGTGATTATTTTTGATTAGTCATTATTTGTGTTAAATTGACGTAATATTTGGTAACCTTGCAATTGTGAATTTTAATCGTTCGACTAAACATTTTGATTATGTTCATCATACAATCGAATGCAAAAAAAGTAGACACGAAATTTTCGGCTGCTTGAACAAACGTGATATTAGCAATGTCATGTAAACGTCAGTATTGTCATTTCAGTGATATTTTAATGAACTGGCGAGTCGTAAGCGTAGGTACCTCGAACTAGAGCCCCGAATCACCGTTACTGAATAAATAAGTCAAATATCACGTGGATTAAGAAAACTTACTGAGACAAGCCACATTTATACAACAACAATTTGAGGAAAATCAATTGCAGGAAACTGTTTTGTCTACTTTTTTTGCATTCAACTGTAATTTGTTTTTTTCAATTATTTCACACTGGTAATGAATGTCAGTTGATATTGCTAAGATACTGGCTGGGTTAATTTATTGCAATGTTACACTAGTGACAGCAAGCATATTAGAATGTTCATTAAAATAAAAAAAAAAATTACCACAAATTTCTTTCGAACTTACATAAATCTTTGGAATATACTAAACTTTAAAACTGTATTATATATTAAAAGTTAGGTTGCAGTAATATTTCTAAATGCGGTTTCGTCAAAGAACAATTGGAACAATGATGTCACTCATGTTAAAAATTATGCCTATGATTGATAACCAAAATCCTAAGACATTAACAAAAATAATCGGAATACATTTCGGTACTTACTTGCGCCTATGCTTCTTATCCTTCTTATCCGATTGCTTATCATCGCTGGCGCTGTTTCCATCTTCGGGTATGTCGGTAATGTTACTCCCGACTTGGAACTGCACTGCCTTTCTATCTGGCGACGAATCGCCAGGACTTCGAAACCCGGTCGGATCGGAAAGGATATACTCGGATCCGGAACTTAAACCTCCCGTATCATCTTCTTCCTGAAGGGTCAGGGAGCTCAAGAGACCGGTATCAGAATCGTTTATTTTAAACACCGGCGATCTGACGCTAGACGGAGTGTGAGAGGAGCCGGTGTTTATGGTTGTCGAATCTGGTGAAACATCTGCCGGCGTGTCCGATGGCGTATCGGAAGAGACAAGTTGCGGATTGCTGCTGCGACGTCTCGTTGCCTTTGGAGCTTTAATGGGGGCATGCATGTGTGGGTAACTCTTCTTCCTATGTACTAACAGAAAATATGTTAGTGCAGTGATGGTGATTGTTTCGCATTTGTGCGAAATTAAATTGAAAAATTAAAGTCTGTCTACAGGTCATATATGAAAGCTCAATCGCAATTTTATATGAAAATCGTATGAGCAGAATTTGCAATAAAATACAACTAAATAAAAAATCAACAGGCGCTAAAAATATTAAAAAAATTATCATTTCCATTTTCTGGGTGATATTAGGAGTTACTACACACACATCGACAGACACACATAGACGCCATAGTCAGAACAGGCTTAGGGAAGGCCATTGTGGTACTTTCCGTTAAAAAATCATGATTACTATACTTCCTCATACACAACATAAGGAAAAACAGTAACTAAAATACGTACATGACAACAGGTGCATTTAACGTATTTTTATTTACAACAGCCGCAATACCAATTATTCACAATCAGTGCTTTTGAAATCACTATACATGCACTATTCGTAATAAAAATGCGATTCGTAATAAAAATGCAATCATAGTTTTGACCTTTCGAATAATTATAAACATTACTCTACACTATTTACATATGCTTACATTGTTTACACTGTTTACGGTTGTTGTCACGTAAACGTAAACAATGCGTTGATATCTAAACTATTGATGATGTGAAAACTCGCACGATTTTAACGTGAGACACAAAACAGCTTATACTTACATGCATATTCTTTTTCCCCATAGTTCTTGGGTTCACCCGAAGATGGTGCATCATGTAATTTGTCCATATCGAATTTTTCATCTGTGTCCATTGCGAACACTTTCGCACATTCATCATCCAGCTGTACTTCTGGTTCATTTTGCTCGCTGGTTCCATCATTCTGCAATAAACAATGTTAATGTGTCAATAAATAGCAGAAAATATAATGTTAATAAGTTTAGAAAATAAATGTAGTGAATTTTAACATCCGATGGTAATGTATCGCCTATGAAAAATCATAGTAGCAAATATTCAAAAGCGTGCCATGCAGTTGTAATATTTAAGTTTTCATTCTATGTTGTATAATTCACATTATACAGGTCATTTTCAGTCAAATTAGAACAAGCATTGAAACATGGATTGACTTAACTATTATACTTTATTATAATTTAGACTTTGTTGTTTGTTAGAAATTACTAGTGAATTTATAACCATTGGAGAGCTAAATATAATGGAGGTTAAACCTGAAATCGAAGAAAACATAGTGAATCAATAGGATGAAGGATAAATGGGCAAAGGGGCGTGAGAAAATAGGCTGATTAAAAGAGAGGAGAAACCGGACAAAATTGGAAGAGAAAAACATTTTTCTGATAACTGGAATCGATACCAAGCAAGAATGATACAAGCGGTGGAGAGCCAAGCGACAGATCAGGAGAGTAAGCAAGATGGGCCAGAAGAATATGTACTGGAGGCAAATACATGGGGGACCAACACATGCGATATTAAAGGGGAAGATGAGATCAACATAGGCTCGGAGTTGATTGAAGGGAAACTAGAAAAGCAATAAGATAAAGCAAGCAAAGAAAGAAATAAGGATGTAACTGTAAAGGTAAGGTATGTTGTAAGATGGAAGTAAATAGCTTTTGGAATATTACCAAGCTAGATGCCCAACCCAACTACGAAAATATACAAAAATAAAAAAAAATGAAAATTATGAGGTCAAAAGTCAATTTTTAGAACATTACGAAGCTCGGGTAGTGGGAGAACAACCAGTAAAAACTAATAAAAAAGTAAAGGTACTGAATAGAGACTAGGATTCTGGCAACTAAATCGGACAATGATTATGGAGATGGACTAGAAAGTGGCAGGTGTGGGGTCAAATTAAAGATTATGTATAGAACTGTTTACATAATTGGCCAGGAAAAAACAATGGGGAAAAAAACGGAAATCGGAACCGGAAAGTTATAAGCAGCAAAAATAGGAACATGGAACGTTATAGGAATTAAATGTAATGAAGATGAATTAATGGAGATAAAATTTAAAAACTTAGACTACATGGAAACAAAAGAAAAAAGTAAATGATAACTGAATTAAAAGGTGAATACTAATTATATTGGTTAGGAGTGCACCCTACATAATGGGGTGCAGGAGGTGTAGGTTTAATAGTAAACCCAGATAAAATAACTATGTGAATGAATGATTGGGATGATAGACAAAGCAAAGAAAGAAGCAGAACAGGTTTTTCTAATTTTGCAACATGAGACAAAATTTGTCAGTATAACAGGAAATACTCTTGGAAGAAATGTTTTGAAAAGAAATCAGATACCGAAAGTGACCAAAACACAAGTTTATAAAAAATCTGTAAGACCACCTCTAGTATATGATTCTATCAACTATGAATAAATGCAGAATCAAGGCCACAGAGATTAGGTTCTTGAGGTTTTACTAGAAGAGACAGGATAAGAAAGATAGTAGTAGTTGAAGAGTTAAAAGTAAAGCCCAAAGTAAATATGGGAGAAGAAAAGCAACTGAGCTGGCTAGGACATATACACATACTGAAATATAAAAAATAGCTCAAGATGTATACGAAACTAGAACGCAAGGAAAAAATAAAGTAGACGTCCCAAAATAGTCAGACAGATGAAAATCGAGGAATACACTGAGGCCAAGCAAAAACATTGGTGCAGAACAGAAACGCACGAAGACTAAAAAAATCATAAACACATAAAAAGTGATCTGTAATTGTAGCATATAATACAGTGCAATACTTAACGGTATCGGGCTTTTGATTAAATAAAATATAAATAAAATATACGAGATCCAGGTACATTACATAAAATAAATAAAACAGGCACATGCAGCTGAAGATACCCAACTGTTTCCCAGCTGGTACTTAAGGGAGACGACGGCATTAAAGTCGCAAAATGCAATGAAAGAATGAACCTATTAGCTCGGTAAAAGGATTGCATACAACATTTAGGTACGTAGGTGCTTGTGTCAAAATTGTTAAAGAATTGTAAGTAATATTTTTTGCTCAAATCGCGCCCAAACGATCTGAATATTGTACATAATTTTAGGTTAACGTAAAAATGTTCACTTAACTATTTACGGCGAACATGGTTTAACCAATTAGCTAATTACTATTGCTATGGACGTGTAAACGTTGCGGCTAATTAGAGTGCTTTATTGTTAAGGATGTGCAAACGGCGAGGTGAATTATTCAACAGTTTATTGTTATAACTTTATAATCTTCTGGGGTAATTATTAAAGTAAAGTAAATTATTTACAATTCACGTAAATTTATAAATTGGCGATAACTTCTTTCAGCAAGGTTTACAGACTCAAAAAAAGAAGGGTGCAGTTTTTATTAAGCTATATTCCCTCACTAAACAGACATATGTACTCCCCACAACGATGAAAATGGGCGATTTCGCCCATTTTGAATAACTTTCATAGGATTTTCGAATGCATTTACCAAGAACAATGTGATAATGAACATATAATCAACGACGTTGCCGATAGATTCTATAACATGTTAACGCTATAAACTTTATTTGTATTTATCAGTATCATTATCAATAACATGTGGAATTTTTACTGCAAAACTCAACAGATGGTGCTATTTAAACAGTTTTCTCCGCCTGCTGCGTTTGTGCATTTCTATATGCTTTCATAAATAATTTAAATATAATTATGCTTTGTAGGAATTAATATTTGCATAGTCACTCAACCATCAGTAACTTTCATCTTTTAATGCAAATGAATCACGAATTTTATTGACACCGGCGGTACGTTGCAGTAATTTGTGGACTTAAACAAAGCATTTGACGCCAACAATACAAAACATGAGCAAACAACTATCATGTACTTCTTGGATAGATTTCGGCGTTACTTGTTGAAACTCCATGATCACAAATTAAAACAAAATTGCTTGGTTTCAGGTAGATGAATATCGTTATATTCATCTACCTGATGAAGCCACGGTGTGGTAATACAATTGTTGTTACAATCAAATTTAGTGAAACCAAGCAATTTTGTATCATGTACTTCCATTAACCGATAGAAATTCCCATCTTTTTCCGATAAAACTCAACCATACTTTACTGATTAGGTAACACCAAACTACCCAATACGTACTCAACGATTTGTTTACCAAACTCTTTTTATTTACGTGAACAATATTTCTAAAAATTATACTTTGGTAATATACACTTCTCTTTGTTCGTCGATGACACATCAGATTTTATCTCGGATTTAACGAGCTAGAATCGAAATGTAATAAAGCACTTGACAGCATAAGCAGATCTATATCTTAATCCTGAGAAAGTCACTAAGTAATTATTCATAATTGCGAGATTTAAACTTACACATATATGCTAAAAAAGATAAGCAAATACGCTGGGAACAACTAATAATGACGTCAACATCTTGGTTTTAAAGATTGTCGAAGATTTCGATTATACTCAGCTTATTGCAAATCTGTTTTGAAGTTCAAAATCCACGAGTGAAACATAAATGATTGTTCTTCGCTACTCACAGGTTTATGGAGTATTATAATACGAGGTTACCTTGCTATTTCAATGGCGCCTAATTTAATGGGACTAAGCTGTTCCCGAACATATAGGTACTTGTTTATGCTATTTCAAAAAACGTCATATATAGCCGAATAATTTAACTCAATTAATTAAATTTATTTCCATTATGTCAAGGATTCTATATGTAAATTCGAAATTATTACTATTACAATAAATAAGCAACATTATGTCGAGAAATTAATAGTCAGTAGATAATTGTTTTAATTAGAGTTGTCTTAAAAGATATGGGTGCATTACTGAATACTGAATTATTTTGATCTCGGCATTCTGAAAACGTGTATTTTTATGTTTTGTATGCCTTTACCAATTATTTTATTAGAAATTTTTGGCCTGCATTTTACAATAAAACATCACTATGTTATTTTAAGTTTTATTTTCTTTGCACCAAGGAATTACACATTTCCTCATTACTCTTTGTTGCAACTTATATTATACTCGCATAAAATAAAAATATTATACTCGCATAAATACAGCATAAAAACACGAAACAGATATACCAGATATATGCCCTTCCTAAAAGGCTAAAAAAACAATAATACTTTTAACACCAACTCCAAAATTTTAGAATCAGAAAGGCGATCATCAAAAAAATCATTAAAGAGATGATTTACATTAGAAAGACCACAATAATGTTAAATATCAAACATAACAAAGAACTTGAGCCTAGTCTAAATCATTTTAAAATAATTTGCATTGAAACAGATCAAAAATCTCAAAAAATTGTTAATATTAAAACTGAATTTGAAAGTGTATTGCTATTTTGCACCTTTGCATTATTCGTTCGTTTCCTATGTTTGTTATAAATAATAATAATAATTTTGGTTGCATCTAAACTAATATAAAACATAGCAATACAATTAAAATTACAATAATTTATTGGGAATTTTAAAATCCAAAAACGTAAATCTTAAAAAAAATCGCTAGCTTGGTACAATGAAAATAAAGCATGTGAAATAACAACAGGCCGAAAATTCCAAATAAAATAACAAAAAATTTCGAGCCTCGTCCACGATTTCCAATTTTCTCCCCTTTCTGCAGCCAGTTTGGCAAAGTTTAAAGTAGATCCGTATGATTTCTTTCTAGATTCGTCACTGTTGATGAACCATGGGCTCACCACTGCGATCCTGAGTCCAAGCAACAAATTGCGCTGGTAGTTATGGCCACAATTTTTTGGGACGCAGACGGAATTTTGATTTCTTGGAACGTGGCTCCTACTATGCCAACTTAATTTCAAGATTGTGTCAATGAAAAAAGACGGGGAAAATTGGGCAAAGGAATTCTATTTCATCAAGACAACGCTCCTGTCCACAAAAGCCATGCTGCTATGAGCGCTATTCTGAACGCTGGAGTTGAATTGTTTGAACATCCTGCATATTCACCACACCTGGCTCCTAGTGATTTCTTCTTATTTCCAAAATTAAAAGAATATCTTCGTGGGACCAGATATTACGACGATAATGAATTGATAATGGCCGTAAAGGTCTGGTTGGAAGAGCAACCGAAAGCATTTTTTTTTCCAGAGGAACCAAAGGTTTGTAGCATCGTTGGACCAAATGCATCGACGTTCAGAGAAATTATGTAAAAAAATAAACCTTTCTACTATTATTTCCACATATATCTGCCACACCAACTAATGATATTCCCCTATAGATTGTCATTGTTTTCTTATCAATGGTTTCATATTAGTCCCACTATACATCCCCTCCGTCTTTCTGGTAGATCTATTACAAACTGCCTTATCCTCCTATTTTCTAATTACTGTTTCCATTGTATTCTCATTACTCTTCACATATCACATACCTTCAATTTCGTCACGCACTTACATATCCCCGTTTAAATAATTTCGACCCCAATCGGTTTGCCTTTAAATATAGTATATTTTTATGGCCTTGTGTCGTAAAAGAACCGAGTGCCATAAATAATTTAACGTTTAGTAAACACGCGTAGATAGGTGTACAACGAACAATATTCAGGCTCAAACGATTGTTCGGCGAATGTTATGCTTAAATACATATTAATCGATTGGTTGTGGAGTTACGTATTTGTCATCACCTGATGAAGCCACAGTGTGGTGAAACATATGTAGTGTATACATTAAAATTTTGGAACCAAAACTTTTGTGTTATTATTATAAATTAAATACATATATTCATTAAAAATGTTATAAATCAAGCTGTCGTTATTACATGATATGGTTTACTATATTTTTAATCATAATTAAAGCCTATCAGTGAGCATATATGCTACTTTAGGTCGCTCTCACGCTGATACGTTTCGATATTTCTTCAGATACGCATCCACATTCCGATAAACATCGATACGTAATACACGATATCGATGTATCGAAAATATCCTACGACCAATGTTTTTTAAACAATAATACTACAATCACGTGTTATAAATAATATAAAAATAGTAAAGTGTACAGACACGTTATCTGATCATCTGTTGTGGTGTGCCCTGACAGTTTATTTGATTAAACACATAATCGACCAAACGTAGCACACGTTTGCGATAGAGTGAGGCAGGTCACCTGCGTAACTTCTTTGCTGTAAAAGAAGCAGTCGTTTTAAATACTACCTTTTAGGTAGAAGTTTCTTGGTTTTTTCATCAATAGGGAAGTTCCTATTTTGGTCTTGGTTGTTTTCTTCAGGTATGTCTTGAGATCTGATTTCGAGTGTGTCCTAATGTAACTTTCGTGAAGCTGCAGATAATTTCTTCGACTGTGGTCCGATAGGGCGCGATCCCAAAGTTTAACCCATTGACTAGGATATTCGTGGGAACTTAATCTATTATATTGCCACTTTTAGTTTTGTAATGATATTTTCAGCGGATGTATTTATTATTGATTTGTAGTTTTACTAACATTTCTTGTATGTATCTGGCAATTGCAATCTGGACTATATTCAGAATGGGGCCTCATGGTACATATGCTAAAAAGTCGAAGCATACCTGCGCATAGTTTTTTAAATGATTGTCAATTTGTAAAACTTGCAGAATTTTAAAAACAATTAGCTCTTTACATGCTATTGTTCACTGTCACTTTTTCATAACTATTAATTTAAAACGTTTCATTTCAAGATAATGTATTATTTAATTATAATATGTAAGATAGCTAGAATTTAAAGAAACACAGAGAATTTTATTGAACAATGTACTATGAACCTGCACAAATGTAGGAGTATATTTTAGAGAGACAAAAAATATGAATTGGATAAGCGCCAGTGCTACTTCTGGCTATCAAAGACACCCCGTGGTCCTTAATGGAAACTTAATATGATACCTAATATACAAGAATACAACAAGCACTTAAGCAAAATTAATTCGAAATATTGAATTACACTAATGATAATAACACATGGGTCGAATTTCGGCAAACCCTGCAAAAGAGTAAATTAGCCATAAAAATACATTCGTCCTTTAATAAATTATGAAGGGCGTACGTTGTAAACAAATTTGGAAATAATATCGTTTCCATTCATCGCTTATTTAACACTGAATGGTGATAATAATAAATTGTGCTACTTGCAAGCATAAACCCAGTATTTATCATGCTAAAAATAATAAAGTGGTCGTTAGAAAATCTGCACGGACGAAAATAAAATATGCTCCTTTGTTTTGTAGTCAAATTACAGGCTTGGAGTCAAATCTCGCCAAACCTTGCGTTCCAAAGGCTGCTTCGAGGCATTTTTTACGGAACGACGCACGATGTAATTAATTGTCATGTTATTTCATAAATCGTACATTTTCTTCTACATTTAAGGAGGTGATATTTTTTTTATATTCGACAGAAAGATACCATAAATAATACCCGTAAGAAAATATGCGATGTAGATAATCTGTTTCATAATAATACGTTGTAAAAGTGTTTTCAATATCAGTAAGTGGCATGCAAGATAGATGCACGTTTCCGGCATTTCAAATGTATCTTCAGAAAAATTCGCTGTTTTATACATAACGTAATTTACCTTAAAACGATTGGCGAGGCTAGATCAATGAAACTAACCGTTTGTGTTGCAAGTAATCAATAATGTTATTGAAATATCAATTTAATCACGGTGTACATCGTATGAAAAAATGAAATATTTGATTTAGTATAATTCTAATGCAGCGAATTTAGAAACGCGAACGTCATGGGGAAATGAAGCAGATGTATGCATGCGGACTGATCGCTCGTGTTCCATTATCATGGCTTTATTCATTTTTAATTAAAAATTGATTACTTTTGAATGCTGTCCAACGTTTTATACGCAATCGTTTTGTTTGTGTACGAATCGTGAATTGGAAATGTGCTGAAATTTGTTGTCAATTGCCCGTGCGTTGTTAAAAATTACCTCGTTTAAATTAACGTAGAAAATAATGTTTTCGGATATAATTATCAACTGATAGCTACCGATAGACACCAAAGTATCCCAAAATGAAAGTACCTTCGATTTGATTTTATCATGGGTTCGTACACGTTTTTTTTTGTACACAAAGTACATAAAGAGCAATTACCTTAATTGTTACGACATTGTCTTTAACATACTTGACAAAGAAAATATAACATTAAAAAGTTGTTCCAATACAAACCGATAACTGAATTATTAAACAAGGTTTGATGAACTAGCCATATTTTGGACATAATTTTGTAATATAAATACCTAACTAATTTAATTATATTTCAGCGCTAGTTCTTAAGGAGTGTTAATAACATATATAATAATATGTAATAGAAAAAGAATTTAGAAACTTGTCACCTAATAGACGAACCAATCAATTAGTTTTATTCTCGCTATTATAATTTCGTAAACTTAATTCGTCGATCGGTAACTTGCGAATAGACTAGAAAGAACATGACGTACAATAATTATTTTTAGAACCATATTACACACATAATTTCAAACAGTGCACAGTGTTTCGACTAGTACAAGCTAGCGGGACAAAATTATTTCTCCACTTATTTCAATTGTTTATGTATATTCCAGGTATCTTAAGCTATTTTAAGAAAAAAAAATAAAAATGTGTACTGTATGTGTATTAATCGAAATACATATGTAGCTGCAAGACGGAAGTGGTATATATCAATTATTTACAATTTAATTAATTTAATTTAATATTAAATAACTTATATACAAAGGCACGAATTCTAAGCAACTACAACACACAATAAAATAAGAATAATAATTACACTGAAAAAATACATTAACCTACAATCCACCATCAGATGAGTCGTCATCACTGCTCTCCCATTCAGTTGAATATTCAGAGAGTAAATAATCCTCCTCATTTAATTCGTGATGATGACTTACTGATGGTAATTCGGATGGCAATGAAGGTGGGATAATCAACTGCAGAACCTCGGACGGCAAAGAAGTAAGTTTTCTTCGCGGTAATTCTCTATACGAGTTGATAACAGGATCAGACGTAATTAAAAGCATTCTCAAAAGATCTGTATTTGTGGCAATACGTGACCGTTTCCTGGTGTGCCGCTCACGGAATCTACGACAGTCTTTATTTCTTGCCTCCTGGGCTTCTTCG
Source organism: Geotrupes spiniger (assembly GCA_959613385.1). Classification (NCBI taxonomy): domain Eukaryota; kingdom Metazoa; phylum Arthropoda; class Insecta; order Coleoptera; family Geotrupidae; genus Geotrupes; species Geotrupes spiniger. The sequence continues at coordinate 19,431,687 of OY390736.1, read as the reverse complement.
GAGAGTTGTCCAATGGGAAGAAGAAAAGACTTTATAACTTCCGCGCTGTGTACAAGAATTTTATGCACAGTAACGGGCATGGAATACCACGAATACAGATCAAGGTATAATTTTCTAGTATCAACACAAAACTTTTCGAATTCTATATAATTTATGTCATATCCCGATGACAATGTTCTTAAAATTACATGAAATCTACGAATAAGGTTTACGTCTAATCCTGTAATTTCGCTGCTTAATTCAGCTTTGGAAAAAAATCTACGTGCTGTGTTTCCATCGTTTGTGTTACCATACCCAGGTTTTGGTTTATATACAATGAGACCCATGCGATCTTTAAACAGTTTTTGTATCTCTTGCGAGCGTTGCTTCACAATCGCTTTGTCGTTATCTCCCCTGACTTGCCACTTTTTTATTTCTAAACGATAGCTGATGTGAAGCAAACACTCAAACGTGCGGATCCATGCATGTAAAGTAGATAAACCAAATGCAAAGCGTTCTTCGTTGCTGGGATACTTCCTTGACTCCTCGTTCATAATAGACGGGGTGGCACCGCAAATATAACACTTTTGTGTTGAAACCGTGTCTGTTAAGGCATTGCACACTTTTCCATCAGTCATTGTCAACAACAAATCGTGTTTAACATAGATTTGAGATCCAGCAACGTCACACAATGTTGGAAGAAGCTGACTTACTTCATCTAAAATTTTAGAAGTTTCTTCTTTCGTAAACTCTTTTGTCTCCTTGGCAAAAATAAACTTAATAGGACGGCAATATAAAGTAGAGGAAGGTCTTGGATTTTGCCAGATCACAGTTTCGCCATCAAGCAGTCTCAAAGGGACAAATGAGTATACGAACAAAAATTCGTCTGTAGCGTTAGTATTCTCAAATTTCTGCTTATACGTGCTATGCCCCGAACTCCCATCACGGCCCCATTTGCTTACCAACGTATAATATGAACGAGGTAACACACTTCTAATGACTTCCGTCTGAGCTTTAACTAATCGTTCAGCCGTTTTATCCAAAATCGCCTGAAGTTTAATTTCAGCTCGAGATTCAGTCACAGAAATATATTCGTCAGAAGGACAACAAGAAGCTTTGGACTTACTTAAACTATAAAACGATGGATACACTTGATGTCCCGCTCTCATTGACCACTTTCTTGTTTGCTTATATGAGTGAGAAGTCGATTTCGAGTCCACATAATAAGCTAAAGCTTCGTCTGGTGTTAGCTGCCGACTTTGTTGAGAACACCTATCCTTTTCTGTAGTTTCACTGACCACGACCTTATGGATTTGTTTAGCAACACTTCGATGCCCTTCTTTTCGAGTAGCTAACTCAGCTACTGTAATAAGCTCACTTGCACTTCGTGATTGCAAAAGATTTTCTACTCTGCGTCTCTTCGTTTTCGTCGATGAGTCTTCAAATGATTTTCTGGGTCGCCCTACGGATAGAGCAGCTGATGATGTTGAAGTGCACGGCTGGTTAACACACATCTTTATTTCCATTCCGGATCCCTCTAACCAATCTTTATGTTTGATTAGAAACATTTCTTTGTTACACTTTAAAGAAGTCCACTTTTGATCGAATTTTGCTGAAAGGCTTGATATTTTCATTTTTAGTCGTTTCAGAGACTCGTCAGCAACATCAGACATATTGAATTTTTTACTTATATAATAAAAAATACCACTGTTTTGTTCAGTTTTGTCATGTTTTAGCCATTCTTCAAAAAACTCCATTTTCGTCACAGTCACGACTCGTTCTGGAAAAAATAAAATAATTTTACTTTCGGGCCTTTTCGGGGTCTATAATATATATAAATCTGTGCCTCAATATTGTAGGTATAACATATAGAAAAATCTAGGTGGATATATGTGGATAAAAAAAGTTGCAACCCTTTAAAGTTTACAATTAATGTAAAATTTGCTGGATTTATCTATACATTTACAAATTGATATTACACCAAAAGTATACATATTTTTTATAAAAAATATAAGTCATAATAGAGTACATACCTTCAACAGAATATTCCATCACAAAAAAATCGTTTCACTTTGCTACCAATTTAAAAATATGTTATCACAAGTGTGCATAAAATGCAACTGATTTGCAAATGAAAATGACCTCTCTAATAAGGGTTACTTTGACCCCCTGATAAGATACCGTTATGAGGTGATAAACAAATTATTTCTTGAAATTCCTTACCTGAGGGAGGTTGATTACCACTCGTTATCCGTCATTCCTGGAAATTATGTCATGAATTTTGTCCCGCTGGCTTGTACTAGTCGAAACACTGTGCAGTGGTGCGAAGAAACTTACACTTGCTAGGATTTTTAACGTCGTTATTATTTCTTATATTTCGTACCGTTTGAAATATGTATAGATTCTCAACACATACATATAACATATGCATATTTCATTAATATAGAAAAAGTATGCTAATTTCTTCATAAACCTACTAAGAGGGAGATGTGAATCATGTTATAATAACTAATTCAGTAGAAACAGATAATAAAATAAAGATTCTTTCAAACATTAAATAAGCATAAGCGCAGTAACTCACTAGTAGGTTTAAATATGTGTTTTATTTAAGATTTGTATTAGTTGGTCTAACAAAAAAAAAATACTGCTGCTATTGTTAACGTCAACTTATTAAACTTTGCGTTTTCAATTTCAGAATTCGCAGGTGTATTCAAACTCAAGGTGATAATTATGAGCATCTGCTTCTGCTTTATAACATTATTATGTTATTATTTGCATGTTGACAACTTCACGATAAAATCAAGTTCATTCTAATTTATACTATTTCTGAAGACACCAGACAATAAATGACAGACATATAAATAATATACAAATACGTTTTCGTTAATTGCTAAATTTTCAATCTGTAAATGTCTACTTGTTCCTTCTCATTACAATTTTTTTAAAGTTAAGTAATACTACATCCGTACATTCCATATTTAGTAAAAAAGACATTGCATTTTCAAAAATCAGTGGCGTAGATGAACTTTAAAAACAAACAAGCGTTTATATTTCTCTGTCATTACATGATTGAAAATAGGATTTTATTTACACTAATAAAGCTAAAACACGAAATTATATTAAAACAAATGCCACATCGTCACACAGTGGCCTGTCAAAAATTGGCGTGTAACATTTGTTGGAATTGTGAGATTTTGTTAAACTTTACCCCAACACAAATTTTTAGCTTTGAAATTTTCGTTGTTCGCTTAGAGAAAATGTTTGATTTTAAGTAACTCCAAAGCAAAAAATCGTAGGGCGAAAGATCGTGATATATAGCAGGCAAGATAATTGCATTATATGAACCAATGATTACATTGGAAAACTTGTTAGTTAGAAATTCGCATACAACACTACTGAGGTGATGTGCGTGGCAACCATCCATCAGAAACCAAATATCTTGATTGTCTATAGCAATTTTGGCCAACGTCGGAGCTATATCCTCTTCCAACAACTGCAAATGGCGGTTAGGTTTGCATGTGAGAAAATGTTGCTCATAATGTAATGACCATTAGGTCATTACAAAGTGAATCTGTTAAGTCCCACTCCGTCAATAACTACTTGGGGATATTGTGTTCAGTTGGTTCTTTAAGCTTTGGGAGCCACAACAAGGAGTAGTAATCGGTGATAATCTTGAATCCCAAATATCCCTCCAAATATCCTCACAAGCCTTAGTCCACATAATAGCGATACAAGAAGAGATATGACTCTAGAAAAAGTCGCAACAAATACTACGGGATAGTTCCAATACTTTAGAGACGGTAGTCCGGGCAAGTAAGCGCATTATGGCCGCGATATTATCCTGGTCTACATGTAGACCATCCGTATCAACGACATAACCTAAGTACACGATTTCTCACGATTCAGTATGACACCAGCTTCCATAAGTCTCTTAAAAACTTCCCTGATGGCTCTTAAAGTTTGTGTCGTGATGATATATCATCCAAATACACAAAAATATAGGGCTCCAGATCAGCACCAATAACTGTGCCAATGAATCGCTGTCAAACTGCATGAGCATTATGCAGGCATGTCGTTTCATTCTCCATTTCAATTTGTATCATATGTTGTATATTAAGTAATGTTTTCCTTGTTTCCTCAGTTACTCTTCCATTGCAGCATAGTAACCTTAATTATTCTTAGGATGATTGCGTGAAATGTTTTATTGAATTTAAGATTATCCCTACTCCCTCATTTGCAGTGCTTTCTATACACTCGAGTACTATAGCGTATGTGTATTCAACATTTTACGCTTCATTGTTTTACATATCTCGACTATTTGTAGGTTGTCTTTTTTACTTTCATGGTGTTGGTATTCCATGTACCTAGTCGTATGGTGTTTGTTTTATGTTCTGCTTCCTCACTATCTAGTGTCTTAATTATCTTTGTTCGTAGCCATATCTCTCAATAATTTTTATATCTCTCTTTCTTTCCTCATTAATTCAGAATTTATAAACATAATAATTTTTATATTGTCCTCCAGGATACATCATATTAAATATCATATTGGAAACAATTCATTTCTCAGTTGAAATTTACGTATTGGTTATCTAATTGATTTTCCTGTAGTCTTGTGCCAAAATCACTTTCTCATGTGTCAACTTACCCGCATTGGCAGTAATCTGCCACATTCATCCATAAGTTTATACCTAATTGCTTATCCTTTTTATAAATGCATTAAATATTGCAACTGCTTCACCAAATATGTGTTCACTGTAGACGTCTTTAAGGGGGGATTCTGCTTTAGAAGGCTTTTTTTATTGCTCAAATATATGCCTAATATATCTAAGAATATGTATAAAAAGTTATAGCGACTAATTAGCAATATTTTGAAAGATACAGCACTAAACACAGTGAGGTGTCGAGCAAAAAATATACGAACGCATGAACGCTCGGACAAACGAAGCGCGCCCCCTCCCCGCAGTCACATAACACCGAACTATGTACTGAAAAAAGTTCAATCGGTCGTTCGAAACAATAATATTTTGAATTCGTAAGAGCTATTGTAGGATTATAACGAGATATTCCGTAAGTAATAGAAAATTAACATTTTTCCTGATCGTAAACTTTAGAGCGCGTTTTCTCGAGTTTTCGTTTTTACGATTTTTCTAAACTGGTGGGCGTGATTGCGAGAAAACTAGACAAGCAATCAAAACGAAACAAAACTTTTGTTGGCTTCAGTAGCATTCTATTCTATTTGAACTAAAAAGATTAATGAAAAAAATTCTAAACAACTTTTTTAGCAAGTTGAAATGATTTTCTCTTCCTGCAAAGAGCACATTTATTTTCAAACCTGAGAAAAATCTTGAATTTCAAAATGTTGGGTTTTTTTAGTTCACATAGAAGAAAATATATGAGAATTACCATTTTCTTTGTTTTTTTTTGTTTCAGACAAAAATTACGGGCTATATCTTTCCCACCGATTGTAAATTGCAATTGACACACAAATGTGCATAAAAATCGTTTCCGTTTAAATATTTTTCTCTCGAAATATTTTTTCTTTAATGCTCAAATATGCAATAAAATGCTCTAAAAAGTTCACTAGACTTGCTCATTTTTTTTGCCCTAAAAAAATCCCCCAAAAACGCTATTTTAAGGCCTCCTAAAGCAGGATCCCCCCTTAATGATAAACATTTTATAGTTTTAATACTATCGTACTAAATTGGCTAAATTAAATTACTAAAACTTTAAGTTTAACATGACATGTTTAATTTAACTCGTTGTTATAAATGAACTAAATTTGATGTTATTCCTCATTCAATCGTTTAAATGCGTCACTTTCTCTTTATGTATTATTATCTCTATGTGTATTTCTCCTACGAAACAAGATTTTTGGCAAAATCTATAGATTTGTACCGAAATATATGTGACCGCTTGCATAGATTAAACCTTGAATATGGATGTGATAATAAGGCAAACTAACAATTTCATAACGCAGTAATTTGCAGCGAACATAAATTAATCTATTTTGTGTGTAACTTCTTTTGCGCATTTATCAACAATTTGTCGTAGTGAGTAGTTTTTCTCATAATTAACTTATAATGAAATGATATGTCAGCTGAAACGATCTATGTTTATAACACATTGCTCTTTATGCTAAATACAGGTTTTGTGTTTAGCATAATCCAAGAGCATGATATTCAATTATTAAACAATTAAATTTAAATTAATATATTGTGGTTGACCATAATTATCTCATTTTAGATCTTTATCTACATTATGAAAAGACATAAAATAATTAGATAGTAAATAAGACATCATCAGTATTATGTTCGCGTTAAATTTCTGCGAACTCAGTAAACTTAAATTGTTTGTTCCAAAGGTCTTTTTAAAAATAAAAACAATTTTTATAGAACTTCATAAATTAAACATTAAGTTTACTGCTATAAACTAAATTAAATATAAATCGGAACAATAAATTGCATGAAGATTAAACTGCGCTATAGCAAATTATTATTCAACTAAGTTCGAATTAGAATATTAATTAACATCTATGTACTTGCTATAATCTCTTGAAGTGTTCAAATTAATGTGTCAGTTAATGAGTCAAAGATGAAATGAATTAATTACAAAATATTCTACGAAATTCCAAAATACATTTCAAGGATTGTAGAAAAGAAAAGTCTCGATCCAGGCCCAGCGTTTGTTTCTTGTGGCATCGGCTATAATTGTGTATTTATCAAGTCTTGCGGTGAATATATTCTCATTCATGTTCTTCAAAATCGTTAGAGGTTCTGCGTATTTTCCTTTTCAAGTCATATTTTAAATATATTTTACATATCTTAATGTTATTTTTACATGGTTGGTTAAGTACGTTTTTTACCTACGTTTACTTTTTTCCCATAAGCAACGACTTGTTTAGTAATATTTTAAACACGTAATAATAACATCTTTATCTGATCACCGATTTTAGTTTTATAACCTGGTTACGCACAAAATTAGTAAAATGTTAAGTAGTTTTTGTTTTTATCCTAGATTTATATTTAAAGATGCGGTGGATAAGTTGCCCTAATGAAATAAAAAATTATCAATGCCATCATGATATAACCAAATGACCCAGTTTAATTATTATTCACACCCCACACCATCAACCCCACAGTTCGGTGAACATGCCTCGCATTCGAAAAATCAGGATTGCGCCTTTCTCCACGTCTTCGTCTAACAGTCAGCCGACCATCATGCATTCCTAAACAAAATCGCGATTCGTCACTAAATACAACTAGATGCCACTCCAAGTTCCATTGAAGTCTTTCCGTGCACCAGGCCAAACGTTCCTGGCGATGTTGAGCAGTGAGGGGTAGCACAAGATGTGGGCGGTAAGACAGCAAGCCAAAGGTTCTTATTCGACCATAAACTGTGCGCAAGCCTATCGGACGACCTTGTTCACCTAATCATTGATCAGCTATTGATCTAGTTGTAGAGAATCGGTCTCTCAAGGCCATTAGTCTTAAGCGGCGAGCTTGACGTTCATTGGTTCGTCTTTGAGCCCCAGTGCCTCTTCTCCGACGTTCAACCCCATGTTCAGACGACGCTTGATAAACACGCATTATTGTTGAGTGGTGCCGTCCCAAACTGTTGTAGATTTCTCTAAACGAAAAACCTGCTTCTCGTAAACCTACAATCCGCCCTCGGTCAAAGTCACTCAACTGCTGGTAAACTTGAGGTCTCCTTCCTCTAGGCATCATTAAACACTTGAAATACTTTAAACTAAAGAACGGGATCCGAAAAAGAGGAAGAAATTCAAAAAATGACTCGATAATTGCTTGTCTATCATCACCTCTAAAAAATGACACAAACGTCAAAAATCCCATGACTACTTGATGATTGGGTTTTAAATTTTAATCAACTATTTCCCTGGACTAGTCCACTACTACTTCCAAATTTGGTCCAAAAATTCTCACCCCTTTTAGGTGGTGCAGTTTATATGTCACTGAGTATATTATAATATAAAGTACAAAAACATCTCTTCATGGAGTTCCTGTCAATTTCATTAAACCTTAGCAACTAACTTCATAAAATTACCTTGAATTGATTATTAATTGTTTCTTTAATTATTTCCTGGTCCCGGTCTACATGTGGTCATTGTTACGGCTCAACGACATAACCTAAGTACTTTAACTCAAGCCTGTAAAGCTGACATTTGTCACGATTCAGGATTAAACCAGATTCCATAAGTTTCTTAAAAACTTCATTTGTGGCAACCTGGTGGTCCTGAAAAGTTGGTGTCAATATGATGACTATATCATCCAAATACAACCAAGATGGGTTAACGTTGTTTTACAGCAGGGGCAATGTGGTTTCACAACATATGTACAACTTAGTTTATCCCCCATTCTTGAGAATAAACCATCTACCGTCTCATATATGGTAGCCTGATCCTTCGAGGACAGCTTAGTACTGGCATGAACAGTCACGGAAGGACAATTCATATCCGGGGTTCTTAAAAATTTCCACGAGCCAGATTTTTATCCAAAAATTTCACCGCATAATCAGAGTGTGAGACTCATGCCCGGTTTCACAAATGCTAATCGGTCGTTAACGGCTTGTTAACGAATGGTCAAAAGATTGCCGATTCGTTATCGAGTCTTTAATCCATCGTCAAATATTTGATGATGGACAGGTCAAATACATTTGGTATTTGACGATGGATTAAAGACTCGATAACGAATCGGCAAACTTTTGATTATTCGTTAACAAGCCGTTAACGACCGATTGCCGTTTGTGAAACCGGGCATAAGACTAATAAAGAAGAAGTGGGCAAGAATAATTTCCCAATACTGGAAATGTTTTGACGTCAGCGACGGTACACGAGGGAGGAACACCGTCAGGTTTCATGCCATGACGTATCAACAAGTCCCAACCGGGCACTTTGGGCATGGGCTAGAATAGAGTGTAAAATAAAACCAATTCGTTTGATCGATTTTGATTATCAAGAAGGTGGTAAACGATCTCCTACAGCCTTGCATTCAAGTTTTTTGACTGATTGCACTTTGGGTATAAACGGACAACAATAAGAAATATCTGCAAGCATAAATAATTTTATGATAACGAAAACTAGTAAGAGGAACTTTTTATCGTGTCATAAAACATTATTTATTAAAATTCACGTATTTCCATCCCAGTAAAACTACTACTAATACTTTACAATGACATGATGAAAAAAACAAAACTTAAAATAACAATTATAAGATAAAAACCCCTTACCACACTTGATTTTTACAAATCTAAATACGTATTTCGGCAACTACGTTGCCATCTTCAGTAGAATGACATGATATTTAAAACTGTATTTTAACAATGTAAATGAAGATTATGTGACCAATTTAATATTAATTGATAATTATTCAAAAAAACATTGCGAACAACCTTTTTTTGAATTATATTTATTTTTTAAATTGTTAATTTCATACAGTTGCTGATGAAGAGCGGAATTACACGGAGAGATGAGAAAATAGATAGAATGGGTCAAAGTTGTAAGTTGTACCATAAATTAAATAAATACATATTCTATTAATTATTGTGTTTCGGTAGGTAAGAAATTATTGCATATTGTTTTAACGATGTGAGGGGGTAATATATGTTTCATTGTCATTTGTAGCTCTGATGAAACTTTAAATATTATAACGAAACGCTGATGATATGTTTTGATAGAATTATTCATGGCACCACACATGCTTCCGACATGGAACTTGATCGTGGTCCAAATGGGATGGTGTCTAATCATTTCCTGATAAATAAAAAAGTTTTTGCTGGCTATAAAAACAACCATAATGTGGGAGAACATAACATAAGTAAGACTAAATTTAATGAAATAATGTGAAAATGGATACATACGGATTAGTGTACAAATATTCAATTATAGAAAATCAGTGAAAATATTAAAATCGTACAACGTAATCGTACGGCCAAGAAAATGTTTGATTGTGAACGAGTTAAAACAGGCGATAAAATATATAATTAAACTTAAAATTAGCATGAAACGTTAAAATTACTACGTGTAAATGTAATTAAAAAGCCTCATCTGCCTTTTAGTAAAATAACTAACGATTATATTAATTTTGAAGACCACAAGTATTTATGGCATTCGTAGTTGCAAAATGTGCATACACTTTAGCATTATTAACACATTGACAAGCTACTGTTACTGACGTGAGATTAAGTATGGTGTTGGGCTGATTATTATTAAATGGAGACTAAATTTGAAAAAATCTAAAGATAATTTAAATGCCCAGCTTTTAAAGATGTTATTCGTCGGTTTTCAAGACACTCAGTATATATAATACCCGTACTTCGTGTTATGTGTACGTTATTTATACACTAAGACTAATTATTATATGTATTTGTTATTCAAAGGAAATCATTAAAGAAACAATTAATAATCAATTCAAGGTAATTTGATGAAGTTAGTTGCTAAGATTTAATGAAATTGATAGGAACGCCATTGTAGTGAAGATAAATTTTCGTACTTGATATTATAATATTACTATAATTAACATGCATGAATAATAATTAAACTGGATCATTTGGTTATATCATGATAGTATTAATATTTGTTATTTCATTCGAGCAACTTATCCACTGCATTTTTAAATATAAAACTAGGATAAAAGCAAAAATTAGTTAACATTTTACTAATTTTGTGAAAAATCAGGTTATAAAACTAATCGGTGATCAGATAAAGATTTTATTAAATGTTTAAAATATTACGAAAAAATTGGTTGAAAACGATTTTGCAAATTATTATTTAAAATATAACTTGCGAAAGGAAAATACGCAGAGTCTGTAACGATTTTAATGAATATGAATGAGAATATATTCACCACAGGACTTAATAGATACACAATTATGCCACAAGAAACACACGCTGGGCCTGGATCGAGACTTTTTCTACAATCCTTGAAATGTATTTTCGGTATTTCGTAGGATATTTTGTAATTAATTTATTACATCTTAGATTCATTAACGGGCGCATTAATTTGAACACTCCAAGGGATTATAGCAAGTTCAATAAGTCAATAGATGTTAATTAATATTCTAGTTTGAAATTAGTTTCATAATTATTTACTATGGCACAGTTTAATCTCCATGCAACTTATTGTTCTGCTTTACAATTAATTTCGTTCATAGCAGTAAACATAATTTTTATTTTGTGAAGATCTATAAAAATTGCTTTTATTTTTAATAACACCTTTAGAACAAACAATTTAAATTTACTGATTTCGCAGAAATTTAACGCGAACATAATCCGGATAATGTCTTATTTACTATGCAATTATTGTTGTCTTTTCATAATGCAGATAAAAATCTAAAATGACTTAATTATGGTCAAACACTATTTATTAATTTAAATTTAATTGTTTAATAATTGAAAATCATGCACTTGCATTATGGTAAACAAATTTAGCATAAAAAGCAATGTGTTTTAAACATAGATCGTTTCAGCTGACATATCATTTAATTGTAAGTTAATTATGAAAAAAACTACTGCACTATGACAAATTGTTGATAAATGCGCAAAAGAAATTGCAGACACAATAGATTAATTTGTGTTCGCTGTAAATTACTGCGTTATGAAATTGTTAGTTTGCCTAATTATCACATTCATATTCAAGGTTTAATCTTAATGTAAACCGTCACATATATTTTGGTACAAATGGCAAAATTGGCAAAAAATCTTGTTTCGCGGGACAAATACACATATACTAGCACGAGAAAGTGACACATATTTAACGAATAAATGGGGAAAAACATCAAATTTAGTTCATTTATAACGAGTTAAATTAAACCTGTCATGTCAAATTAAAAGTTTTAGTAATTTAATTTAGCCAATTTAGTATAATAGTACCGCTAAATTATATCAAAATTTAAAAGTATAAACCTTTTAGCGGTAAAGACGTCTAGAGTGAACACATATTTTGGGAAGCAGTTGCAATATTTAATGCACATATGAAAATGATAAGCAAGTACTAAGTATCAACTCGTGGATGAATGTCGCAGATTACTGTCAATGCGGGTAAATTAGCACATGAAAATCTGAGAAAGTGATTTTGCTGCAACACTGCAGGAAAATCAATGAGATAATAAGTTAATACGCAAATTTCCACTGAGAAATGAATTTTCTTCAATATGATATTTAATATGGTGTAGTCTGGAGGAAAATATGTAAATAATTGGATTGGGTGGAAATATCTTTATAGATTCAGAATTAACGAGGAAAGAAAGAGCGGTATAAAATTTATTGATGGATATAGTTAGGGAGAAAAGAGTAAAGGTGCTATGGTAAACTTACGATATCAAAAAATATAAGTTAATGGAAAGATGTGGAAATGGTCTCAATATTTGAGATATCTGGAGAGAATGATATAGTAAAAAAACTACAAATGGAAAAAGACGGATTAAAATGGAAAAGGATATGGTTGCGAACAAAGATAAATAAGACAGTAGATAATTAGGAAGCAGTACATAAAATAAACACCATACGAATAGGTACCTAGAACACCAACACCATAAAAGGAAAAACATATACTCAGTGACATATAAACTGCACCACCTAGAAGGGGTGGGAATTTTTTGACCAAATTTGGCAGGAATAGTGGACTAGTCCAGGGAAATAGTTGATTAAAATTTGAAACCCAATCATCAAGTAGTCATGGGATTTTTGACGTTTGTGTCATTTTTTAGAGGTGGTGATAGACAAGCAATTATCGAGTCATTTTTTGAATTTGTTCCACTTTTTCGGGTCCCATTCGTTAGTTTAAAGTGTTTCAAGTGTTTAACGATGCCTAGAGGAAGGAGACCTCAGGTTTACCAGCAGTTGAGTGACTTTGACCGAGGGCGGATTTTTGGTTTACGAGAAGCAGGTTTTTCGTTTAGAGAAATCGGCAACCGTTTGGGACGGCACCACTCAACAACAATGCGTGTTTATCAAGCGTGGTCTGAACATGGGGTTGAACGTCGGAGAAGAGGCACTGGGGCTCAAAGACGAACCAATGAACGTCAAGAGCGTCGCTTAAGACTAATGGCCTTGAGATACCGATTCTCTACAACTAGATCAATAGCTGATCAATGGTTAGGTGAACAAGGTCGTCCGATAGACTTGCGATCAGTTTATCGTCGAATAAGAACCTTTGGCTTGCTGTATTACCGCCCACATCTTGTGCTACCCCTCACTGCTCAACATCACCAGGAACGTTTGGCCTGGTGCACGGAAAGACTTCAATGGAACTTGGAGTGGCATCGAGTTGTCTTTAGTGACGAATCACGATTTTGTTTAGGAATGCATGATGGTCGGATAACTGTTAGACGAAGACGTGGAAAAAGGCGCAATCCTGATTTTTCGATTGCGAGGCATGTTCACCGAACTGTGGGGTTGATGGTGTGGGGTGCTATTGCTTACGGCAGTAGGTCAACCTACATTGACGAAGTGGTAGAACCACATGTTCTTCCATATCTTCGAGGGCTGGAAGACCCACTTTTCCAGCAAGATAATGCACGACCTCACGTAGCAAGGGTTTCTCTTGACTTCTTTGAAGAGGCCAATGTTAATATTTTGCCTTGGCCGCCAAGATCTCCCGATTTGTCGCCTATTGAGCACGTGTGGGACATGATGGGTAGAAGATTGAGGAATCTACCGAACCCACCGTTGACAATAGAAGCTCTACGGCATGAAGTACAGGCTGCTTGGGATGCCATACCCCAAGAAGACATTGATCACCTGCTGGAATCAATGCCAAGGCGGGTCAATGAGTGTATCAGAAATAGGGGCGGACCAACACATTATTAAAGAAAAATCAAAAAGATGAAGTGTTTTCTTTATCAAATTTTAATCAATTGTTACCTTAGACTAGTCCAAAAATTCCCACCCCTTCTAGGTGGTGCAGTTTATATGTCACTGAGTATATATAGATATGAAACAACAAAACCTACAAATTGTAGAGATATGTAAAACAACGGAGGTAAATCAATGAAGCGAAAATGTTTGATACACATACGGTATACTACTCGGTAGTATAGAAAGCAAGCACTGCAAAAAATGGAGTAGGGATAATCTTCGATGCAGATTCAAATGATAAATAAATAAAAAAAATCACGAAATCATCCCAAAAATAATTAAGGTCACTATGCTGTGATAGAAGGGTAACTGAGGAAACAGGAGGAAAACGTTACTTAGATATATATCGATTTGAGAACATCATGTGGAATGACAAGTTATATGTGAAATATACAAAATATGACACAAATTGAAATGGAGAATGAAAACAAACAAAGAAAAGCAAATCAACAGCATAGGAAGGTCAAGCAGTAATCTGCAAGCATGAGACCCTTAGCAACAAAGCAATTCAAAGAAAAGTAAAATCAACAGCATAGGAAGATCAAGCAGTAACCTGCAAACATTAGACCCTCAGCACCCATCTGGGCCCAATTGTTATAAACGATAGTAGATTAAATTCAGAAATTGCTAAGAGAGGACAAAATAGTGAAAAAGAGATAAGGTAATAGTATATAATGCAATAGTTTTTTATATGGAAGTGAATCGTGGGTACCTCTGGAAAACAAAAGTTAACTCCAAGTAGCTAATAAAATAAAAGAAATATTATTTTTACCACTTTAATTAATCTGAATGTAACGTGCGTTCAAGAAAAATCCAAATTTAGGAGGGCTCTGAAATTCAATTGGTGTTTAAAGTACTTTAGCCACAACCAAAACAAACTACAATAATGACAGTATTGACAGATGATATTCTAACCTCAAAAAACACATTATGTATTCTTCATGGAAATCTGTAAAGCTCCCAGGAATGGAATAATGCCAACACCATCAACTTTTTGTTTTCAATAATTTTGCTTTCTGCTCTGTTGTGATAACCATTTTTAATTAGTAAATCAGTTGTCACTTTTGACGTCTTGTTAAAATTAAATTGACATTTTGGTTGTAGTTGAGTGTAGCTTTAAACACCAATTTCACCAATTTCATAGCCATCCTAAATTAATATTTTTCTTGAACGCACGTTACATTTCAACAACTATGTTGTGATGTTCAGCAAAAATACTCTAAAAGTATTGAAGAGTATTTAAGAAAAAATGCGAGAAAATCAAATTCGACTAAGTAAGATATGAGGAAATAACGAAACTAACGAACTACCGAACTAAGAATCAATTTTAAAACTAAAAAAGCAACGAATGAACATGTCTGGCCATATAACGAAGATGGACTCAAATAGACTCACAAGAAAAATACTAGAAACTAGTAAAGAAAGGAAAACGGAGAGACTGGAAGAGTTATGGAAAAAAGAGGCAAATTGAATTGACTAGCGATGGACCGGAATATAGTGATATATATTCTGATTTTATTAACTATGCCAGTGACCATGATGGAACACCGATGCCACTTGGAGAATAAATGATATTAATATTCTGGAACTTAGGTAAGTGTCACCTTGACCTGTGGTTTAAAAACACCCATTAGTCAGGTATGAACAACTGATTACACTTTTTCCCTTCAAATCCAAGATTAAGTTAAAATAAGCACCGCATAATAACACACATTATATCTGATTTTATCAAATTTAGTTGTTGAACGGTGCCAATAAATATTGAGTATATTCGCTTTAGAAATGCAAATTACAATTGACTTATGTTGAAAATAACATTGAGGAGGTGCTACTTAGTTTTAAATCTAATTGAATTAAAACCACGTTTAGAGTTTCGTTAAACATACATGATAACATACCTTTACTTCATATTTTCATACATGCTTTAAATATACAATACAATGAAGAAATAAAGAAATAAAATATAGGTGCTTCCAGGATTTTAATATTTCCTATATTATCACAGCGATAAATAAATACGGTAATGAGAAACCGACAATCATAGTAATGGTTGCATTGTTTGTATTACAAGTAAAAAAGGTAGGAGCATTTAAGTTTTCAGTTTACATAACTATGTAGCTACTAGCTGTTTTTTATGATTTTCGGTGGAAATATTCAAGGCATTACAAATTATAGAATTTCTGATTGTATAGAATTTCGTTGGGATCAAGATGTACCAAGTATTTAATTTTTGCAGAACATTGAATGAGATATATTTGGGCACATGCATTATATTTTCATCATTTTCCAATCAATTTTCATTGAAAATATTAGTAATTCATTTGTTAAAAAAAAAATAATAACCATGAAATCCAAAGTAACGTAACTAATTTGTGCATAACCATTCATAAAGTATAAAATATATAATTATGCCCTTGATAACAATGCAAAGCAAGATCACTATACAAACACACATAACACTGACCTGTTTTCCCAAACGTCGTAACCAGTTCAAAAATTTTCCGCCTGTCTTTTGAAAAACATTTGCTTTCTGTACAGCAGCAGATGCGTTTTGTACAGGCATAACCCAAATATTTCGATTATTAGCAAGCACTAGTAGATACGAATCGCCTAATCAATTTGTACTGTTTACTGATTCTCATTATCCTTATTTTGTTTCATATCAAAATAAATGATTTTAAAACATTCTAGTAAAATATTCTCGTACAAAAATAACTTTCAGTTACTTTCCTTTCCCGTGCGCATCTCCGGGGATTTTCAGGTACATAAGAGGCCTTTCAGCTTGTGATCGGGCTGCGAAATCGAATCAAGACAACCGTCTATCCAGTACAATTAAATGGATCAGGAAACTTGCCTTGCACTTACGGGATAAAACATATATCACGAAAGCATCTCGATCCGCGGCATAAATTTCTTTCTTTTCATTATTATAATTTAATGGCAGGCTCGAATATCCGATTCCGGTGTTATTAGAAAATGTGGTTAGCAAAACTTTCGAGAAAATTGATATAAATTCGTGTGTGCCCCGAACACATTAATCGAATCTGTGTGCGATTTATTAAGAGCCGCTCAGAGAATATTTAAATACATATTACCCACACAATTTTTTTAATTTGTTGCATTTTTCTGATTTACGCACATTTCTTAAACTCGTAGATTCATAATGATGTCAAATATACTCGTGTGTAACGGATCTATTTTTAGCAACCTAGGTTAGGAATTTCGCACAGGTAAACACGCACGGTGTTCAGCTGAGGGCGTTACTGGAAGCTGTGTACCGCAACCGACAAAATCAGTCGAGCACTGACCTAGTGAGGATACCGTCTTTCCTAGACTCTCGCTGGGTCGATACAAGCTCGCGCATGCAGCACCAACGTTCCATAGTCAAGGTCACTGTCACTAGTGTATATTTGGTGTGTGCTTAAATTAGTATGAATGCCCGACGGGCCCACAAAATGATACCAAGTCGTAAAGTCTATTTTTGCTTTATTTATTGGACAAAAGACCATACGTCTGGATACTGTTTTACTATCAATTTTTGTGATGCATTAAACATGTTTGACTTGCGTTTATTGTGATGAACTAAATAATTATAATTAATTGCTCATATGAACTGATTTCTACGAAGAAAATACAAGCAATATATGTACTCGAAATCGACGTTGTCATCGTCCACTTCCAAATTGCTTTGGACATTTTCATTTGCCGTATTTAGCGCCTTACGGATCCATTAGAGGATTCGTGGGCGTTAGCCCACAGTGTCAGATATCAACATCGTTATATATCACATGACAGGCAACTTTGGACATTACAATATGCCTGCTACAATGGTAGAGTAACCGCACACCCCTTTTCGGAGGTTGTGTTGATGCCCGTCGACTTAGCTATTCCCAGTTTACTGTCTAATCAATTCCGTCTCACGCACTTCATGCAGCCAACTTCTTTTTCTTTTAACACGACTTGCTTATTTCTACACGTAGAGTAAATAATAAATCACGCTCTAAGAGGACTAAATGAAATACATTTATTGAACACTCACTGAATGCAAAATTAATAGTGACAGGTAACCAATCATCAATCAAAGCAACAACTATAGTTCCTGGTTTTGCTTTGTCGTCCAATTTAAAATAACTAAATTGATAAATCTAGTGTAATACAAGTGGAATACATAACTGGGCCATAAACGAATATTTTAAGAAAATAAAAGAATATTTTACTATGGCATATTATAATTTTAAATATTGTTTGTGGTGGGGTTTTAGTCCGTTGTGATAATGAATTTGTAGAACATCAAACCCACATATGTCACTATTATTTCGATTGGACACAGCTGAATTTAAGTCTCACTTAATTAAAAGATAATCGATTTTGCACTGTTTCAGTTTAGCAAACCTTCTAAGTAATTGAGTTGAGTTCCATATACGAGCCAATACTTCAATTAAATGGAAATGTTAAGGTTTATCTACTTGTTCACCAAAAGTGAAATATATCATGATACAATATAATATATTTTATTCCCCAACAGTAAAACTAATAACTGGACTGGAATATACAAACACGCATACAAATAAACAAAATAAACATTAGAACCAAAATACATAATATAATCAAACCTTCTCAATGAGTTAAAGAATATATCACTGTAATATGAATTAGCACAACTACACATTCTCATCAATGGAACCTTCTACAGGATATTGGTTCTCGATGTTGGTAAACTGAACGTGGTGAAAATGTATCCTCGATAGTAGCTGAGGATAATCAGTGTTACCATTACCAATTTCCAGAGAAATCTAGTGCCATAAATCTCTTTACGAAAAGAACTTCACATTGCGTTTAGTCATCAGCATCATAGTCTACATGTCCATCAGCGTACAAGCCATCGAGTCTAAATGACAAAACACTCAAGAACCGTCGTTGAATTCGTTCAATGATAAGGTGATACAAAGTATAAGTGGTTGACCAAACTATTGAGGCATATTCTAGTTAGCTTGGAACGAAGGAACATTATAACGTTTTCGACAGTCATGGATGATGGAAGTATTTGGATACACGCATTACAAATTGGAATATGTTGAGAAAAAGTGAGTCGGGAATCGACCATCACTCCTAGATCCTTCACAACATTCGTGAACATTCATCCCTGACCTTCCATATCGTAGGAATTGTGTAAGACATTGGCTTTACGTGTGAACGTTGCAGAGCAACACTTCTCAATATTCAGTTTCAACTGGTATTTGGCACGTCAACGCACAATAATGTTAATCCTGCAAGGATCCATTCTCGGTAATATTAGAGATGGCGAGTAGATGTTTATGTCATCGGCAAAAGCAAGTACACGACAAGACAGAGAAACGAGAAAAACATCGATGAATAAAATGAATAGTAATGGTACCAAATTGGCCCGTTGAGGAACACCAGATGGTGGGTCGAAACCGAATGAAGAAAACCCACTGTAGAAAATATAGTTAGTTCTAACGGTAAGATAATAACTTACAAATGAGAGACCGAACCCAAACGAATTCAGCTTAGTTAACAATACATTTTGATTCAACGTGCCAAAAGTACTGGAGAAAAATCTATGTAGACAGCGTTAATCTGACCTCGACCATTCAACCTTTCACCAATAAACTAGTATCACAACTAAGATTGGTAGTAGTTGATGTAGCCGGCAGAAAACCGTCTTGGTGCGATAGCAAATAAGGTAAGGTATGATTTAATATTGATTTGTAGATCTGTTGTTCATAAATCTTTGAATCTTTGATAAGATGGACGATAATTTGTCAGCAGATTTTTTTAACCATTTTTTTCAGAATGGGAATAATTATCGCTTATTTACAAACATCGGGAAAACAGATAAATTAATGGATAGATTAATAATAATCGACTGACAAAACTTGTATCCTTAACCAAAACACTTGGAATTAAATCATTATCAGCTATCATTTTATCATTTTATTAGCAAAGAAGGCCATCACTTTGAGCAGTTTGAGCATATTGACAGGAGGGTTAGTATGGACGTCATGAGGTTCAGTAACATTACATTGGAGGAACAGGCTAGAAAAATACTTCTAATAAAATAATAGATGCATCGACAATATCGTATTGTAAAACTGAGAACCAATGTCATATAGTGTACCTGGAATAATGGATATACCTTTTATTGGTCGAATGTAGCGAAATACTTCTTTTGGATCATACTGAATGGAGTTTTCTACGTATACGAGTACTCATTATATGAGGTAATGATTTGTACAGTACATAGCTTAGACAGTCGTTTAAATTCCGTGAGGTAGAAGTAAGTTTTCCATTTGCATCGATAATGATGTTTCAGTTTCAGATTGGTTAACTGGAAAACCATGGTGGGCAAGGTGACGATTTAGAAGAAGATGACTGCGGAATAGAACGATTCAGCAGAGAGTAACATTTACGTTAGTGTGATTATTTAAAAGAACCAATTCATGTTTAGGAGCTCATTATATATTTAGCGAAATTAGCTATCTAAAATTTATAATCCATATGCTAGGCAGATGGAAATACAGCAGGATTGGCAGCAGACACAAATTTAACCGCGCCGGGTGGTATGTATCTTTTGGTACGAACGAAAATTCATCATGTTCACATAAATATAACTTCCAATGTTGCAAACAATTAACTCTGACAGTTCATTGTCGCAGTTAGGTACAAAGTTGAACTGTCCCATCACCCATAATCAATAATAATTTTATTTCTGTAAAAAGTGCTCGATCAGCAACAGACTTATCTGGAGGTATATAGGTGAAAACCAAAAGGAGTTGAACGAACATTTGCATGCACCTCTATTAAAGGTACATTAACGGAAATATTAGATTTGTCCCAATACTTGGTACATAATTGCTTTAGAATTAGAACATATGCGAAGTGAAGAAAACATAGTATCGAAGGAAACCTAGAAATGTCGATTCGACGTCGAATTCAGCTGAATTGGGCATCGCCAGGGAGTCAACCCGCCTTATTTGCGGTTGGATTTGGGCCTGCGTCCGTATAAAATTGTGCTGTTGCAAGAATTGATGCCGGACAACCAGACACAACGTCACAATCCTCGGTATAGAGCACTGTTAACCGACTTTATGTGGCCAGAACTCGACAACATCGATATATCCGAGCTGTGGTTCTAACGAGATAGTGCTACATACCATATAAGCGACGAAACGCTCGAAGTTGTGAAGGAAACATTTGGCGACTGGGTCATCTCACGGCGAGCGTACATCAATTGGCCGCCGTGGTCATGCGACTTGACACCCCTAGACTATTTTGTCTGCGGCCACGTTTTCCTTCGTTTCCCTACGCTAATAAGCCAACCACTTTGGACGACCTCGAGGCCAACATTCGAGACGCTATTGCCGGAATAACGTCGTACATATTGAACGGAGTCATGAATAATTGGACCGACCGCTTGAAGCACTGACAGCGAATGATGTGCTATTCCACGCATAATGACATTACTGTAGCTTCAAAATAAAGCCATGATCAATTTGATATCTCACATCATTGTTGTTTTATTTAAGTTTCTTTTCCTATCATTTTTATCTGGTCACCCTATATCAGGAATGCCATTTCTACAAACAATTGTAAGATTGGTCTCTCCATTTGCCAGACGGTTGATTAATTTCGTTCATGCATTCTTGTGTATCTGGCATACGGCCCTGTTAGACAGGAATTCTTTTCAGCGTGTCGGAGAATTTTAGTCTGGATGATTCGGTAGGAAAGTTGTTCTCAATATAGCGACGACGTACCTCTTGCGTAGGATCAAATTTGCATAAACGAACTGGTTGCAGTTTAATTTCATTAACACCCAATACAGTCATTGTTTTAGTCACGTAAGGTGCGTCCAGTTCAGCCCGTTCGCGATTGGAACTGCATTCAAATTCCTTACAGCCATACAGAACAATATTAAACTTTTTCCTCTCACGAACCGAAATTTCCTGTTTTTTTTTCGTATCAAGTCGTGAACCGGAATTAGATACAATCGTTGTAAGTTCAACAACAATGTTCTTTAATATCTTGGTTTCATCTTGAAGGGCTACAATTGCAGCCTTCAGACCATTTATCTCATTGCCTAACGCCTTACTGTTTAGGCACGACTACGTATAACCAGAGTTGGCATGTCTTTTACGAGCTTCTGCATTACGTACATCAACGCAGTCAACTTTAAAAATGTTATTGCAAACACAGCAGTTAAGTTTTATGCATTTCAGCTTCGAAGCGACGGCGAAGCTGAGGAGAAATAGAGATAACGAATTATAACCTCTTATTTGTAAAACAATATGTCAACCGGAAGTGAGTCTTGTCACCTTTTTCCATATCTCGAAAACGGTAACGGCGTTATCGAAAAAAATTTCTTATAAAAGATATTATTAAAGACATTGAAATTTTAAACAATTTTTATTTTAAAGGTTCTCTCGAAACACGCACATGTCATCTCGACTACGTCAGTTTGCTGGAAATTTATGTACGTATGCAGGGGGGGGGGGGCACTGGTGATATTTTTGTTTCAATAACAAAAATATCCTTTCAAATGATACTAACGCCATCAGTTTCAAGGACTAATTCGACTTTAATTACATCTTGTATATAATGTTTAACGAGAATAACATAAAATACTTATTTTCAGAAACTAAGACAAACAATCTCAAACACATTATACGCAATTAAAAATAATGGCGATGACAATCACAGTTCATTGTCATTTCTTGCATAATCTCTAATAATAGGCTGCTGAAAAAAACATTAAAAACCACCGCTCACTTATTCTATTTGTGTTTGAAGCACCACTTTAGGAAGTATTATAGCGAGTTTTGTGTACCATCTATTGGAAGGTGATTCAATATTAGTCTTAAAGTTAAAATTCAGAGGAAATTCTTTGTAACATTTCACGCGCATGGAAGTTATTAAAAACTAGTATTGTATATTAAAAGATTTTGA
This sequence comes from Geotrupes spiniger, assembly GCA_959613385.1. NCBI lineage: Eukaryota > Metazoa > Arthropoda > Insecta > Coleoptera > Geotrupidae > Geotrupes > Geotrupes spiniger. Next base: position 19,408,874 of record OY390736.1, on the reverse strand, counting down.
AATTATAACTTTCATAACGTGCTTGATACAAGATTAGGCGAATGTATACTTTCCGAGAGGGTATGCTTTTTGTGAATAATTTGGTGTGCGAAACTTATTAAAGTAATGCTTATTTCCGCTATAAATAGTATATTATATCCGAGGTGGCAAGTATTTAATTACAGCCGAGGGATAAGATAAGCTATATCCCGAGGCGTAATGAAAATTTCCACCGAAGATTGTATGCTATTTTACTCACAATTCCTTCACCGTTTTCATTAGATAGTTATCAAAATACGAATAAATTCGTTGTTTTCCAATATAGCAGGGTGATATGGTCTCAGTTTTTTCGGGTCAAGTCCAGGTTTTGAGTTTTGAGGTCGTGTTAAAATCCTTATGAAAAAAGGAAAACAAGACGAGTGATGGCTTGTTGGGAAGGTAAAGAAATATAGAATTTTAGAATATATAAACACAAATATGGACACCAAATAACGCGCATTTTGCGTGGCAAGTAGAGTTAATTTATTATTGTATTGTAAAACAAAAAACGCAAATAAGACTAAAATACGGCTTTTTTTAGCAGCGACTGTACATTGTTCCAGCTTATCCGGCATCAGCCTCCAGCAATATTCTGCCAACATTTCGACCAATTCATTGCCTTTATTCCTCGTCTCAATACTCATCATTTCTTGGTGAAAATTTTCACATTTTTGTCCATATTTTAAGGAAAAAAATCAATGTGGGCTGTGGAGCGTTTGTATGACATATCATTCAAGTCTGCAAAAGCTGTAACACTTATTAGATTTATGCATCACCTATCCGTGGAAATGATTTCATCACATGCAGAAATCTTGCCATCTTTATCCATACTTTTTTGCTAACCCCAATTTAATGTGAAATGGATGCAATAAAATGTTGTCCTGCATCTAAACAGCGGCGATAACATTTTTTCCTACTATGTGTGACGTGTTGCTTCAATGACCACAAATAGTCGGTATAATGATTTTTTCGTTTACTACTGTTCTACCCGCAAATGATGCTTTGTTATACTCCCGTGTAGCAAATCAATCACTTCAAAATCGCCAGATACAAATTAAAGTTTGTTTCCTTCATTTGCACTGAAAATGCAATAGGAATTGTGGGAAAAATGTTCCGTTTGTTTATCAATGTAACTGTTAAGCTGGCCTTAGACGAGTCGATACAATTTCCATTGAGTTTTGTCGCGTTAAATATTTAATACCTCCATTAATCCTCAACATTACTGCAAAATGCGAAATTATCTGCCATCATATATAAACATTGCAAACCAAAATATATTGAAAACAGGAACACTACTGTTTCATTTATATATTTTCGGTGCTTTGGTGTGGTAAATTCCACACAAATATAACAAAATACATTTGGAAAGTAAATATTTAATTGGATTACATTTAAAGTACAATTTTAAATGAAATATTATTAAATCACATATGTGAGCAATATGTTCCATTCATTTACATACAATAATTCTAATACAATAATTTCCACGCATAATACAGCACCACCCGGCGCAATTTTGTATTGTACATTTTCTAAAATTCAATATTTCCTTCGCTTTCCAACAAAGCCGTCTTGTTTTTCTTATTTCAGTCATTTTAACACGAAAAAAATCAAATTTCATCATTGAGAATTTGAGAATTTCAAATGCGTCTAAACCTTTATCTGACCGAAAAAAACTGAGTACATGTTCGTGATCAGGGGCCCTGAAAATGCTAGAAACGATATCAAAACCGGAAGCAATTTTGAAAAAGTTATTTATTTCATACTGTCCGGCAAATTCAATTTTTACGTTTCGTTTGAGTCCGAGAAGTGAGCTATAACGGTATCAAAGCCGAAAAGTGTTGCTAAGTAATACTTTGATACCGTTATAGGATTTAATACAGAATGCACCAAATAATGTCACATGTTGACGTTATCGAAAAAATATTAAAAATTAAATTATTAACATTACACGTTTCGACTTTCAAGACTCGGCTCCTTCGTCGACTCGTCGTTAACCGTCTCACTTGTACTGTTAAATATGAGTTCCCGGACGGAGTGTGTAGAGATGTGTACATACATTAGCTCTAAGGTGGGAATATATCATGTCCCTACCGGTAGCAGCTAATCGTTTTTCTCATTTTCACCTTTAATATTAAATTAAAGTCACCGTTCTCGATAAACTGGACTTCTGTTGAGAAACATTGTCAATAATAGAATTACGAGTTTCCTGTTCGGAAAATTGTTCGAGATATGTAGATAGGAACGCGTCAACCCAGTATATATGAATAGTAAATGATAACGTCGGCTGATTCTACTAAAATATGATTTATGTACATTTTACTTCAATAGTAGAATTACAAGTTTCCTATTAGGAAAATTGTTCAACGTATGTAGATAGGAACACGTCAACCCAGTATGTACGAATAGTAAATGATTTGTCCTTTGATTTTACTAAAATATGATTGATTTAAATTTTATAACTGATGAAAAGGAAGGCTAGGCTAGGTAAGGCTAGTATTAAATGAAGGAAAAAGAAATATAATGAAGGATAATTGTGGCCAAAACACAAACTTTGTATGAAACACTTGATTCCAGAAAAAACATACTAGATGTGTAACTTAAGCATACAGAAAGATATATCTGCAAAATATGGCATAGTTTTTAGGTGTGAGAGACTGCCTCTGCATATACTATCGATGAACTAATTTATGTTGGGCATAAACTAGGCGACAACATCCACATGAATATAGGATTGATATGAATCTCCTATTCTTATTTAGGCATTGTCTTTTTATGGCTAGTTATGTGCAAAAAGGAACACAAATCCGCGATATTGTTTAGCACTATGTAGCATAATAACATAATCCAAGACGACGCCAAAAAGAAACCAGAAATGATATCTAATATACTCACTGCCATTATAAGTGTTACACCCAGAAGGAATACTTACTTCAACTTGATTTTTTTGCAACAGAATTTATTTAAAGCAGGCTATGGTAATAAAGTCAACGGTTTGACTTTTATAATTGTTTGCGAAAAGAAAATTTTATCTCGTAGTGGTTTGTGTACTGCGCATTGTCATACAAAAGCAGAATTCCATTTTTTAATTCTCCTTTGAGTTTTTCCATTATGGCCTGTTACAATTTGCGTAAAATATTAGCATAATAGTTACCCTTCATCATGGTCTTATGTGTACCTATGTGTACTCTATTAGTAAAATTCCTTGCCCAAAAAATAATGACCATAACCTTACCAGGCGAATGTTGGACGTTAAAGTTCTTTGGCGGTGGTGAGCCCTTGTGTTTCCATTGCATCGACGCGAGTATCATGGCCAGTTACAATTTTCTCAATAATGTCTTCCTCTCAAAGCTCTATTATTGAGAAGTGTCAACTCGACGTTGCTTATCGAATGGACTCAACATTCTCGGTGACATGCCCAAATCATGGATGATGATCCAAACACGCTCCAGGCTAATTTGCAAAGTTTCAGCAATCACACAGATTTTAATTCGTCGATCTTCAAGAATTAATTTTTCTACTTTTCGAACGTTTTTTTCGGTAATGGCTGAGTTTGGTCGACTACTTGACGATCGTCTTGGATCAAAATTTTATTGTGTTATAAGGAAATGTTCACAGTAAATAGCAAAATCGATTTATTATGTCCATTGGACTATTTCCTTCTGTTGTGAGAAATTTTATGACAGCGCGGTACATTATTTCCATTATTACAAAAACCACGCGTTACTGACAAAATTCCTCAAAAGGCTAAAAACAAAATACAATATATAGACTATTATATGAAAAGACATTTGTATTACATTATTATTTTCCTTAAACTGTCAGAATATTACAATTTATTGATAATACTAACTTAATACAAGCGTTTTTTCACAGCCTTCTTTCATAGGTACCTTTTTATCTGCCCTCGCGTTAGATCAATAGGTAGCACATTATACCAGCATAATACAAACCAAACATTGAACTCTGGTACATACATGTTCATAACATAATTGATATCGCTGCACTAAATGTATTTATAGTCGTATGAATAGAACATCAAAGATTAGTAAAAAGATTCGTAGTTTTTTTTTAATATAGGCCGCCACAAAAAAACAATGATTTTCGAAAATTATAAGCCTAACATTTGTTACGGAACACAACGTAAAAATATGGCATTTTATAGCTCATTTTGCAATAAAATTCTTCTTAAAAATAACGTATTACTATTTAAGTATTGAATACACTCATCATAAATTAATTAACTGGTCGTTAAGTCACTTAATTACATATATTATAATATGGGCTTATCAGGCATGGAATATTTACGTTCCTAGATTTATAGGACCATACATCCTAGGATTAAAAAAATCAAATACTGCCAAACTCCTCCGCTATCGAAGAATTACATTTCGTGTAATCTTATATGCCATTATACATTTTGTAGCTAGGTCAACCGCGTGTAACTAGTTTCCAAAGCAAATATTGATATCGAGCGAAAGCTCGCGAAGAACGGCAGAATTTATCTGGAATCGTGTATGTGGGCTGGCTGCGTTAGCACGTCTTTATGCCATTATTTCCGCTAAATATCGAAAAGCAATTTTGTATCGTTTCAATTTATTGTACCTAATATCATATCATTAGGCCATGAACAGGGGTAATTTAACATTACAAGAAAAATGCGCGATTCATCCACAAAATATGGTCGTGTAAAAATTTTAAAAGAACCTCACAGGCACAAGAGCAAGTAACAATTTTAAATGTAATTATTTTATTTCTTTACAAAATACATCCTTGCTACAATAAAAAAAAACGTCTTAAATTGTTTCTATTTTAAATCAGTAATTTCACATTTGTTCGACTAGTGTTAACGTTCCACGCCTTCAAGCTCTATCCTTTACAGTGGAATGTCTGCCGAATTTTAGTTCGTTGTCGATTTTACTGGTACTAATCACTGATGCTTTATTTGCATTTATGTTAACATTGTGTTTAACATTATGCGGTTGTTAATCTATAAATGTCAAACTTTAAATTGTTGTTTTCTTGGTAATTTCACGTAAAATCCAAGTTTAAGTGAAATCACCAATCGTATTTTATGAAACTCGTTCGTCCGTGCGGTATTTAAAAACAAGTAAAAAAATCATACCCCAGGATATATGAATGAAAGGGCGGGTTTTTACATTAAGCCACAAAATGTGTAAATTTAATGCATTAAAAGACCAAAAACGAAGCACTAAAAAATTGAGAGGAAAACATGGCTGCTGATTATAAGGCATATTTATATGTTTGGACTAAATGAAATATTTTCTACTTTTCTTGGATAAATTTCAATTTATTTCGTGTTGAGTTATAAGCGGAAATTAAGTTTTATTTATGCATATAATATAGTTAATTTACGACCAATTTTTTATTCACTACTATACGAGTATATGCCAACGTTCATCCCTGAACATATCAACGTAATATAGTACATAAACGAATGACAAAATGAATGTTTGTAATAGCAGCCGTCGTCTGAAGTATCTATATACATATTAGATACGCTATTAAGTAAGTTTACACCAACATTTAAAAATCAATATATATTATAGTTTAGCGCACTTCATTGTACACAATTAATATTAAACGACCACACAAACGAGCATACTTTGAAAGTACTTAGCATCGCGATGGACATTCGGTGATTGTTTAATACTTAACAAGCATCGGTGGTTCAGTGGTAGAATGCTCGCCTGCCACGCGGGCGGCCCGGGTTCGATTCCCGGCCGATGCATTTGTTTTGTGTTGTAATTGTATTCTTTAAATTCTTGGATAAATCACATTGCGCAAACGCAAGCATTGTTTTTTTTCCTAAAATCACGGAACAGGGAATTTCCTTAATACTAGATTGTTATACAAGTTAAGAAAAGTGCTAGATTACCAGCGAGTGTGAATGAATTCAAGAGCGAGCGTAGCGAAGCTAGTGGAGTCATTTTATACGAGCATAGTAAAATCACTTTTCTTACGTATTTAACATGCTATTTTTTTGTATACTTGGTGGAAACATTTTAGAGAAAGTAGGTCATTTTTTTCACAAATGCATTAAATCGTGATGTTTGTGTCTTTGTTACATTTACCAAGGTTGTGTTATCGCAGAAATAATATGTGTTGCTAACGAGTAACATGGCACATTACTTCATTATTTTCTACATACTTGTTTGCGCTACGTGAACAAGCAACTACATGTACTCGACTCGTGGCGAGTTGTAAGTTCGACGAGAATTTCGATTACGTCTCTCGCTCACGTATGTTACGCCAATGATTTGCGTCGCTATGGTCTGGGCTTTATTTTATCGTTCGAAGCTTGTTGCCGATAAACTCCGTTAACATTATTTATTGTCACTATTTACAATTTACATTGAATTCACAATTACAGTTGGCACTGTTGCGATGTGATAGCTTGTTTGCTAATTGATCAATGCTTAAGTGCATAATACTGTTGTGCTCCGACTCAAGTTGTCTTGAATAATGATGATACACTCGATGTGTTACTGTGTTACTTCGACTGTTGTCGTGTTATTCTGTATAACTATGTGTAACTGGATACTGGTGCTGTCTGTTTGAGAGCGAACACGTTCTTTAAATAGTAGAGTTCGTTTGTGCTTTTGTTGGGAATGAAATGCAAGACTTTGATGCAAGACGAAGAACTCGTCGTGATTGGTAGCAATATGAATTTAAGGAGATGAAAGAAATGGAAGTTTTGCCCGACATTTGGTTCACGGTTTCTAAAAGGATTAATCTAAAATCGCGAGAGCCATATAATAATTTAAATGGCCAAGAATGTTCGGTGATTGTTTATTTACAACCGCATTGTGTAAAATGTACAGTTGTAAAATGACGGCTTATGTAAAACGGGGAATTCTGCAATTAATGCCGGGCCGCAATTGTGTTGAAATAGATAACGTCTTGTACGTGACCGTACAAGAGTCTTTGATTTTTAGTTTTTGGTTAGCGGCGCATCTGCCGAACCATGTGTACCTGGAGAGTCGTGAATTTGGGACTAATTACGTATGTAAAATAGTGTCTAAACGAAATAATTGTATGGAATATTTTGCACTGAATTGTGCGGATCCGAATTGACCTGATTAAATGCTAATATGTACATATATGGGACCGAACAATACTAAAATGGCTGTTTTCCATTAAATATACAAAAAAGATTTATTACTAATACTTTAAATAAAATGCGAGGAAATTGATAAATCTCACCATTCTAATAAAATGTCAATATGGCGGTTCTGAGCAACATATATACATTTAAGAAAAAATAACGAATATATTTCGCTTAATCTAATTGAATAATTATCGTTCTCTGAGTACTATTGGTATCCGATTTATTACATCTTGAATCGCTGAAACTGATAAACGATATATTTTATATGTGACAACTGTCATAATGTGTAAGCAGGATGGGTTGCATATTTGTGATGGACATTCTAGTTCATTTTGGCGACAGTTCCGGTGAACTAGTTCTTTTATCTCGTTCGCTATATCGTTCTTAGTTTACGCATGCGCTACGAGTACCGAAATGATATAATAACTGTAAAGTATTTTCAATTTTTTTCAACAAACCGTTTTTAAAATAACACATAAAATATAAAAATGTATAAAGCTGTACTCGTATCCAAATAAATAACTATTTCCTAAAACAAATAATAATACACACATAACTATTCTGGATTGTGCAAGGAAAGAATTTTATCTAAAAAAAAAAAAGATTTTTAAATTCATTGGTTTTGCTATCTTCGAAGAATATTCGTTAATTGAATTAATATTAATTTAAAATTAAGTAAACTTTACCCAGAATTTTGTATTCTCTAGAGTAATAAAGTATGTAAAAAAGTTTTGGGAACATTTTTGAAATATACTTATTCAAACTACAATTGCTTTATTTACTTTGGTAGTACAGAAAATGATTCAGTGAAGGTTTAACTATAATTATAATGTATCACAAAGCAGCTAAAGGCCCATGGGTTTCAATGGTTCGCAATTTGGTGCGAATCCTTCTTATCAACCTATAGACGGTAAGTGGGTCAAACTCCCGAATCTGTTGGTAGATTCTTCGTCGTAGTTGTTCTTCATTTTGGGTTTCGCATCCACCATCGTAAACCTTTCTACCGAGTAAAGCCCAAAACAATTCTATAGGAGGTGCCTGTGGAACATTTGGCGGGGGTTATCTTCTTTAGGTACACATGGGGTATTTTTCCTATCTTGGATTCGAATAATGGCATCCGGCATAATATTATCATTAACATGATGCGTTTGGATAAAATGCACTAATTTGGGGAGGCATTTTTGAATATAAATGTTTGCATTTACAGCTTCGCCTCTAACTCGCCCAACATAAGGTCAACGAGATTCGGAAATGGCGTACCAGACTAGTAGATTGTACTCATATTTTTTCTATCTCTAGCCTTCGTTTCCTTTTCATTCGGAGTTATATAATGTAAAATATGTTTCGTCGTCTAAAATAATCGTAGTATTATTTCTGTGTTCTAATCTTATTTGCCTGCAACATCTTCGAATCCTCTCTAATTATTGGACAATGTATCGTGTTTGATATTCGGAATTCAACTCAACTGTAGTTGAATTCCGAATATCAAACACGACACATGAACTATATTCGCTCACTGATGAAGACACAATCGATGTCAAAAAGTTAATAAATCGTCTACCAACTCACGGACTATTTCGCAACATGCCAATAAACTCAACAAAACCCAAAACACTGATTGAGTATATATATAAATTATATTTCATACGTGCAGACGTAAAAAAATCGCACTGTCAATACATACGCAACTTTGTCCAATGTGATTAAACAGTTTATAAGTATTGTCAGTACGATACAATACAAAACAAATGCATCGGCCGGGAATCGAACCCGGGCCGCCCGCGTGGCAGGCGAGCATTCTACCACTGAACCACCGATGCGTACTTTAACAATAAACAATCAACAATAAATGCCTTTCTTACCGCTACTACTTTCATTTGTATTTAATTACGTACCTACTATGTTTGTCTAATACTCAATTGGGCGAAAGTGTATTACAATAGTTAATTAATTGCTTGCATTGTGGTACACTAGTATGAAATGTATTGAATTTTAAATGTCAATATAAAATTACTTACGAGGCGATTGTTGAATAACTCGTCTAATATTTATATTACTTCAAACGGTGACAGCGCCGATATATATATGAACCAGTTCTTCTAAGTCAGCGAGACCTAGAAGAGCTTTCTGAACATGGTAGATGGGACTCTGCCGAAATGTCGAAGCGATCCTGCGGGGAGCATTTCCACAACGCGGTTCACAATCCGAGAACCAAGAAGCACAGATTTCAGCCGCGATAACTTACGCACCAATATATATATATATATATATATATATATATATATATATATTTCAATTATATTTCATATGTTCAGAGATAAAAAGGTCGCACTGTCAACACATACAAACTTTTGAGCAATGTGACTAATCAGAGATTAAGAAGTACGTTACAAGGAAAAATAGATGCATCGGCCGGGAATCGAACCCGGGCCGCCCGCGTTCCAAATTTCCAAATTTCCAAATTCTTTTATTGTGTTAAAATCATTTTTATAAATACATAAAATTTTGTAGATGTGTGCAGGTCCGATTTTTATTTTTGTAAGCCCCCATGCTTGGCACTTATCTTACAAATTGCAAATTAATAATTTTGAATCACAACAATTTTGATGCGCTTTCCTCGATGGAAATGTCCGTGTCCAGTGTCTGTCTTGTCGACGTTTAGTCTGTGTTGGCGGGAAACTTCGAAAAACCCGCCCTCTACGTCCTGCCCTATTGTCACGTTTCAGTCGTCCGGGTCTTCGTTGTACAAGTCCAGAGTCTCGTACGGCAGTCTGTGCACGTGTCTCTGTCCTCGTTGGTGGCGTTGGTTGGTAATTGTACGTATCAGTACGTTGTCGTGAGTGACGGTCCGCCTGTAAAAGCGGTCCGCCATCTCGGTCATGTAATCGGTCAGTAGCGGTATTTGTGCATCGGCATGCAGGTCGCGTATGCGTGTATATCTGTCGGCGCCCAGGGCAAACCTAAGGCACTTGTTCTGCGTCGTCTGCAATAGTTTGAGGCTCTTCTTGGAAGCCCCAAACCACACAGGCGACGCATATGTCATCGTAGGTCTAATTATTGTCCTATATAAAAGAAGTTTGTTGTCGGTCGAAAGTCTGCTGTTCTTAGCGACCATCGAATAGATGATCCTAAGAACAGCGTACGTGCGTCTGTTTACTTCACGTATATGTGCATTAAACGATGTCTTGGTGTCGAGTATTACTCCCAGATATCTCACTGTCGTTTTGATTGGTATCGCGATGCCGTTGATCCGGGTTGGATTCGGCACCACGAACCGTCGGGTGCGTCGCGTAAATGTGATACTCTCACATTTCGTCGCGTTTACTTTCAGTTTCCAGTCCGCAAAGTAGCGTTCCAGTATTGTCATGTGCATTCCGATCTTTCGATGTGCTATGATTTCTGAGAATGAAGATGCGTAAATGCCCGTATCGTCGGCGAAGATCATCAGTGAGGTGTTAACGTGCGTCGGTATGTCATTGATGAACAATGACAACAGTTGCGGCCCAAGGACGGATCCTTGGGGCACTCCTGCTCTTATGAAATGGGGCGCAGATATGGTTTGATTGAGTCTAGTTTTCATTGTTCTGTCGGTCAAGTATGAATAGATGAGTCGGATGATTGGTAATGATAGTCCGTAATTGATCATTTTGTACAAAAGTCCATCTATCCATACAGTGTCGAATGCTTTCTGCAAGTCCAGCAGTGTCATTGCCACAACCTGGTTCCGATTGAATGCCGTTCGTATGTCAGTAACGAGTCGCGCCACTTGTTGTACTGTGTTATGTCCGGATCGGAACCCGAATTGCTCGTTCTTGAGGAGACCAAGTTCTTCAACTTGGTCCCTCAGTCGGTTGTTTATTACCGACTCCGCCACCTTAGAAATACTGCTGAGGAGGCTGATCGGTCTGTAACTTTCGGTTTGGTCGCGTTGCTTCCCGGGTTTCAGGATCGGTACTACTACAGCACTTTTCCAGTGGCTCGGAAAGTGCTGCAGTTTCAGTATTGCGTTAATGACGTAAGTCAGTTGCACAACGGCTTTACGGGATAAGTTCCGAAGAAGTTTGTTTTGTATGTCATCTTCTCCCGGGGCTTTTAGCGGGCCTTGCCTTTTGATTATTCCGAAGATCTCCCGGAAAACTTATAAACATATGGGAAACTTTTAGAAGTGTTTTCGCGATTTTAACAGGTATATTATATTTCACGCTTCCTCTCGTGGATGATTATCGTTTCAAGTTAGTTTTGTATTTTTTGGATTTAACAGCTTTGGTCGATATTTATTTTCGGCTGCACCTTTGCTATTACAACGAAAAAGGCATTTTAGTGAAACATCCACTTAAAACGAAACCATTGTGAAATGGGGGACATCACTTGCGGAAATGGCAAAGGAGGCGCTTCGATTTACGGACAGACATTCAACGAGGAAAATCACAAGTTGAAGCATACGAAAACAGGTGTGTTATCTATGAAACGGATCGGCAAGCACGGTAACAATTCACAATTTAGCATAACGTTCGCACCGCAAGAGAAACTGGACGGAAAACGCGTTGTTTTCGGGAAAGTCATCAAGGGAATCAAGACTGTACTGCTATCCAAAGAGGAATCTCTTTTGTTATCAATCAATTTACATCCTCCAATTGGTCTGTCAATTAATTTATTAGTGCTTTTAACGGCACAATCCGGGAACAACTGATTAAATAATAATAGATTGTAGTTGTGGGTAATAGACAAGTTGTATGTGCTGGCCACACAACCAGGAATTGGAATACCAGTTACAGGATCTAGATACTGAGAATATTTATTCCAACATTCGACAGTTGGAAAAATCCTCACAAAACCGCCCCTTCTTTCACCGTGAAAGTAGAACATCCGGGGGAAATCTCAAGTTGGTGGAATGATTGATGATTTTAGAATATGTTGATGTCATATTTCCGTTGAACGGTGTATTTCCTATCGTTAATTCGTATGCCAATATTCCCAACGACCAATAATCACAAGAAACGCCGTAAGTAGTCTTTTTAAATTTGTTATCAAGGGACTGTAGCAATTCTGGAGCGATGTAATCAGGCGTCCCAATAGGCAAAACGTCCATAATCAGTCCTTTTTGATCTAACTTTGTCGCCGACCCAAAATCAGCCAATTTTAAATGTCCACATCGATCTAATAAAACATTATCAGGTTTGACGTCGAGGTGCACGTACCCCATATTGTGCAAGTCATTCAAACCGAGCGCCAATTCGGCTATGTAAAAACTCGCAGCGCTTTCTCCTCCGAAACCGCAGTTCCTTAGCCTGGACGTTCAAGAAATGCAAAAGATTCCCCGATATGAAAATCACCGTTTTCGCGTCGGCCACCACCAAGTTGTAGTACTTCTTGCAGTCGTAACCGTACGAAAAGTCGAACGTTAAAATATCGTCGGCGACGGTCGAGTTTTCGCGTGGCAGGCGAGCATTCTACCACTGAACCACCGATGCTTGCTTAAACAATAAACAATCAATAATAAATGGCGTTCTTACTGCTACGTACTCTCATTTGTATTTAGTTACGCACCTACACTCTTTATCTAATACTTAATTGGACGAAAGTGTATTACGAAATTTAATTAATTGATTGCACTGAGGTGCAATAGACTATGAAATGTATTGATTGTTATATATCAATGTGAAGTTACGTAGCAGAACGTTAGTATAAAAGATTTGCCATAACTATATTACATGCATAAAAATTCTTCAACAAATCAAAGTGTTTACAATTAGGTATTTCATTTACTCTAAATTATATAAATTCCAAGTAATCAGCAACGACTTTACTGCATGGTGTACATCATTATTATTAGATAACTCAATACTACAATGAACTATTACATGCCAAACTAACTGGTTAAATATTTCGTAACGTGTTGGAATGTATTATTTACAATCACTTTTAATTCATTTTTTAAACAATTCAATTCACTCATTACTGCAGAATCAAGTCATACGAAATTACTAACTGCACTAGTAAAATTGCATGAGTTGTGATTTTGAGGACTTCAGTATAATAGCACATCTCAAACACCAGGTATTGCATTGGTGTTGTCTAGATACACAAATATTTGGCCTGTTGCACGAACTCCTTCACCATAATACAACAATAATACATAATACAAACTACCTAATGTAGTACGCTAAGGAAAACATGTGAAATAGTATCAAAGGTTCTCGTCATGCCAAAATTCAAGACACTTCACATAGAAATAGCTGCAATTTGTTTTAAGTTAGTAGTCATCCATGTTTTTTTTTTCTTATTCCTCTTTATTATGTTCACCTCAAATATTATGTCAATATCATCAGTGGGATTACATATGAGGACCAGAGAAGTCAAGAGGTCTAAGTAACATTATTGAAAAAATGAGTTAGATACGGGGTAAAGGGTAAAGGCCACATATGTATGTACGAAGGCCAGGCAAGTAAGGCTGCCAGGAGATAGCATGTTGAAGTACATCCAGACTCTTCCTCCCGCTGTAAAACACATCTCAGCGACAACTGCGGATGGTAGAATGTTCAGAACACCCACATTGAAACTGTTGATAACCACTTCCTAATTACTGGACATTTATACAATGAATGTGATCAGAATTATGGATTCATAGAAATTTATACGTTCCAGAAGACTGGATGAATCTGGTTGCCTCAGCAAGTCGAAAATTTGTAGTTATGATGGATGTAGACTTCATTGATTTTCAACAAGTAAAGCAGTACTACAAGAAAACCGTGCCAGGCATACGAGGAATGCAGGTACTGCATTATGAAAAGGTGAATCCAAGCACATCAACAGAAGGTATTCTGCCTTACCAGAAACTGCCGATATGGAAACAACGAACAGGTAAGCTTCCTGCACACCTTCCCGCCCTTCAACCAATTGCTGAAAAGCCAAAACTAAAGTACAAAAAGTATAAAGACCTGATGGAACTTCTGCCGTTTGTGCCACCGATTCACCACAAAGTTTATTGCCTATCCCATCAAATATAGACCGGTGAACTATCATATCCTGGTACTCCTGCGCATAATAAAGATGATGTTGCTACTGACTTGGGTAACAATATTTACGACACAGATGATTGTAAGTAGTACATGTTTAAAAGTATTAATCTCTAATTTCTTGTTCTGTAAACCGAGTAAGTAAAATTTTGATAAAATATTGTTTTTTTTTTTGTAACAATGAAAGCAATTATTTTGATTTTGTAGTGTGAACATTTTCACTTTTATAATTTTAAGTTAGGTAGTGAAAATGGTGAAACTCTAATTTTCCCTATTACAAAATATTTCCAACTTTGACTTACGTTATCTCAAAACAATTTTGTTACTTAGACCACTTGACTTCTCCAGTCTACACATATCTCTTTCTATTAATTCTACAAATTCATCAATCTTGTGTGAACTGTACTTTCTTCTGCTCATTTGCTATTATATTGTTATTAACTGGTATGAATGACGAGAAGCACAGTTATTTCACTTGACGCCGTCACCTGAATAGCTTCGCCTACTTTCTGTATCACATCATATTCTCTAAATAAGTTAGTTAACACTTGTTGTTTGTGCTAATCAACCAAAAGATTTGCATTTAAATCTCCATATAAGAATCAGGGTATTCAAGTATTCAAACGTTTTATATAGCATATTAATAATCCATTGTATTTTAACAAATATAGGAAATACAATTCAGTACAAGACAGTTCAGTGCTACACACTGTTCATTTTTTTACAGATATCATTTTTAAACTGTCAATTATATTATATAGCTTACAAGTCATATTACAATTAAAATCAAATTTATAAATATGAGAAGTAATGTTACAAATTTTAACAGTCAACTCATCACCGACTGAAATTGATTTTTTTATGAATCGCATAGTACGTAATGTATTGCCAATTTTTAATACTAACTTTCAGGAATATCAGCATCGTATAACAAAATAATAAATTTATGATCGCCGTAGCAGTCGTATACATTACCAAATCGCTACATAATTACACTGATATTTAAAAATCATGATATCTAGTCTAACGCACTTCAGTATAATCAATTAATTAACTAATGCAAGTTATGCAAGCGACATACTTGCTCTCAATTGATGTTTAGATACACCATATACATACGCAAATAAATAAACATTAATGAAAGCATCAAGATCAGCGTTCATTATAGATTGTTTGTTACTGAAACAAGCATCGGTGGTTCAGTGGTAGAATGCTCGCCTGCCACGCGGGCGGCCCGGGTTCGATTCCCGGCCGATGCAATTATCTTTTGTTGCGGCGTACTTATATAATGTGCGAGATTAATCTCGTTGTTATATATACTGGAAAATCTTCGACTCTTTTGCCGATTATGTCCCATACATGTTCTATCGGCGATAAATCTGGAGATCTTGCAGGCCATGGCAGTAAATTGACATTATTAATTAAAAAAACTATCTGCGTTACTCTTCCAATGTGTGGCCTAGCGTTCTGTTTAAACGGGCTGCAATTTTCCGAAAAGATAAACCCCCTCCACGAAGGCCCACTAGTCGATCTCGCTCAAAATCACTTAATTGCCTAAAATTGCGACGCCGACGAATTCTATGCATTTTGAACAATACACCGAACACGCCAAAGTGACATAAATTCACAACTAACCCCCTCATATAGCGGCAAGTTCTTCTTTGACATAGAAGGAAAACAAAAAAATTACTGTAACTACTGAGGAAATAGAGATAAAATTTTAATCAATCTTTATTGTGGTCACCCGCAACTCATATACAAAATTTGGTTGAAAAATAATAATTTACTTGTTCATTTACTTTTGTCAGTCAGTATACATTGATTTTAATTAATCGCAATGTACTTGTTTTGTATTGCATTTCTAGATGTTTTAATATAATAGTTGCTGTAGTTGTAAGTTCAAGTCCATAAATGTGTTGGTGCCTGTAATGGATTGAGGTGTTTTGAGTTGGTTCGTTCGCACACCCAAATATAATATTTCTTCTCCTATTCGGTATTTGGTCTGCTGATTACCCTTGTTAATTGCTTATAAATTAAAGTAATTGGGAGGAAATCAAATGGCAATATGTCAGTGTGCCTTGAAAACATTTTTAATTTAAACAGTAATTTCTCCGTAAAAATTAAGACATGTAAAACGCCGGCAATATGATAATAAGGAATTCAAAAATATGCAATTCACAATTTAACTTTTGTTATAATATAAACATTTTTAGTTTTACGAGCCACTCTTTGGTGCAAGTTTGGTATTTTAGATTGATTCTATTTGAGTTATTAAATAATTACATAATATACAAATAATATCCATGTCACATCCATTTTACTTAAAGTATTACTAATATTTATTATTAAAGTTGTATATTTCATAATTTCAGGAAAAAAATAATACCCTCAAACGTTATGCGAAAAATATATAATATTATGTTCAAATATATAAATATATGACCAACTCTGTACAATGTGATGATTGTCAGATTTTACATAAGTACGCCGCAACAAAAGATAATTGCATCGGCCGGGAATCGAACCCGGGCCGCCCGCGTGGCAGGCGAGCATTCTACCACTGAACCACCGATGCTTGTTTTAGTAATAAACAATCGATAATAAATCCTCTTGCTGTTACCTACTTTCATTAATTGCATTAATGCTAGTTGCGGATCTATAAGGTTTATCTAAAACTCAATTGGGAGAAAGTATGTCGCGTGCACTACGATAGTTAATTAATAGATTATAATGAGTGCGTTAAACTAGATATAATGATAAATATCAGTGTAAAATTAGAAGACTTTAATAACTGAAATGTATGCCAACTCTAAGCTCTGAATAGAAGATAAATTAGTGATTTTAATGTTCCTAAAGAGTCAAAAAATTGTCAACTTGCGCATCGAAACGGAGGGTTGTGGTATTTGCGTTTGGAAGCGTCAAATTTGAAATAATTTCCCGTATCGTACGGGAGCAATAAATATATTATTTATAGTCCAATTTATATGAATTCAGTAGCTGGAAGTTTGTAGCATGTACTTAATATTATTACATAATAAAAAATATAAGTTAACGTTTTCAAATCTATCAGATATTAACTGCTGCATATTCTGAGAATATTTGCCAACAGAGAAGGACAAATGATGCATGCATGCAGAAAGGCGAGGTTAGCGGAGGAAGCATTGAGGAGAAATGTGTGGAGAAAGAGGAGAGGGAATTTTCAAGAGGCATTGGAGATGTGGAATACATGTATAAAGAGCATTTTGATGTACGGGGCGGAAGTGTGGGGGTGGAAAGAAAGCAAAAGATAGGGTACACATAGGACAAATAAAAAGGATATTGTAATCTGGGGAGATCGACTCCAGATTACATAGATAGACAGGCGTCATGGAGCGAAAGGTTGGGTGTAGAGGCAGGGAAAAGGGCAGTGCGGTATGAGATGATAGGGAGGGGCGGGCCAGAATAGATACTAGTTAGGTTGGTATTAGAGGAGATAAGGAAAAGGGGAAGTCAGGGAACAAGCTATCAAACTTGGAAGAGTGTAGACGTAAAATGTATGAAAAGGCATGACTAGCTGCATAAGAGGCAGAAAGGAGAAGAAGAGATGGAAAGCAAGTAGAGAGGGAGATAGTGGAGAGGTGGAAGATGGTAGACGCGCAGGAAAGAGAAAGCAAAATCACGAGTGCAAGATACATCGTTCGTTAGTACGTGGACCAACCAACTGTAAACCTGACGTGTCAGAAGGATAGTCACATTTTCCTCACAGCTGCCCATATGAACACTGTTCTTACCCAGATTTTCCAAAACGTGCTCGTTTGAAAAATCCGAAAACAATGATATTTCAAAGTCTTTGAAATATATCAAAAACAAGGTTGGTCCTACGATTGAACCTTGTGGTGTTGTAACATCAAAAGATGGCGGATAATACTTCCTTGTGGCACCATTCTGTTAGTAGAAATGTATTACATGGTTCCCTACCATTGAGAAATGACTTAAATATATCTAGAGCTAGAGCTAGAGCTAGAACTAGGTAGAGCTACGTACACCAAGCGACGACAGATTATGCTCTAGGCAAATCGCAAACAAGCAGGTCACGATGATACGATTGTCAAGGGCACTATAAACGTAATTCAGAACAACTTGTGTCACATCGCTTGTGGATTTGTTTGCAACGAAAGCAAATTGAGCTTCGGAAATGATATTAAACTTATACAAGTAGGACTTTAAACGAGTATTTAGGACTTTCTCAACTATATTACTGATGATACCGCAATATGTCTGATATAGATTTATCTTTATGAACATCTTGTATACGAATCTATATACTTTCAATGTTTTAGTTGATCAGGGAAGATACCACTTAGCATGCAGAGACGTTTGATAAATTTAAAGGGTTCAACAATAAAAGTTGTAACTAGTTTTAGGAAAGCAGTTGAAATTGTATCAATTCTAGACATATATTTGGATCCTTTTGTCTGGATAATATAAGTCAGTTCAGCGAACATATTACGTGCATATATTCGAAGCTATTATCGAAATGTCGAAAGGCGGGATAATGGTAAATCGATTTATTCCACACGTGCGTGTGTAGAGGACAATTACATAAC
Organism: Geotrupes spiniger; assembly: GCA_959613385.1. Classification (NCBI taxonomy): domain Eukaryota; kingdom Metazoa; phylum Arthropoda; class Insecta; order Coleoptera; family Geotrupidae; genus Geotrupes; species Geotrupes spiniger. Next base: position 19,390,122 of record OY390736.1, on the reverse strand, counting down.
TTTTCAATGACGTACCAGCAAATCATAAAATAAACTCATAAATGAATTCCAAGAAATTGGGGCTGTTACACGTAAAAGGGGCAGTGGAATGCCAACGAAAAGGATTGAAGAAACATTCCTAATGTTAAATAGAATGAATGAAAATATTTACGCATACGAGTATGTGTACTGGAGTTGTGAACTCTCGATTTACTGCGCCAGAATAGAATACTTCCATCATCCTGATCATTTAAATAGATAAAATATACGTAGGAAATCCAAATTAAACCACTCCACACCTACAAAAAGTGGATGAATGGATTGCCGTGCCATGTTGACGTATCATCCGTTCGATAATTTTGCAGCAAACGGTTTCAGCAGAGAGATACCTTAATCATTTATTGCCACCCTTTGAGCTGAAGGAAATAATAGTTCGTACTTTATACTATAATTACTTATTTTTATTTAAAAAGCAGTTCATTTTGAGGTTTATGTTTATCAATCATGTTGCCATAATCATCAAACAACATTTTTATTTTCGATTATAACTCAGTATAATGCAATTTGTCAGAGACAAGAAGTCACACGTGTTCATATGTTTCATGTAATATATAAGTTGCATTTAAGTACCAAGATCCCTTAAAAAAGGAAACGACCATAGGATATTATCATTTTATGTGGTGTAATAAAATATACGGCATTTCGATCGTATATCATATGCTGTAATTCTATGTTTTTAATACTTGTGATATGTAAAGAAGGAATCTACATATTAAAGTAAGAGTTTTATAACGATTTAATGGTATGTTCTTTTGGTATCGCTTTTGAAGCAAAGCAAATTTTACCTAAAAGTTTCACGAAGTACTATTTCATTTTTAATATGTTCCTCGAAAAGGGAAACGTAGTTTACGTTCAAATTGGAACGGTCACAAGCACAGTTTTTTAGAATCTACTTCATATGGTAGTAAGTTGATCTATGTTTGCATTAAACCACGAAAATATATCGTGCCATCGTTTCGTTCTTTTTCGAAGGATCACATAAACTTACATACAACTTGTACAGTGTTTCAAGTCTAGTTAAATTTAATGCTTCAAAATTCTTAAACCGAAGCATTAAAAAGTTGAGCTGCTGACTATCTGGAAATGTGATAATATAGTTAGCCTAAATGAACTATATAATTCAAAATTTCTTTGTGTATCTTTTATTTGAGTTGGGCACCTCCTCGGACAAGGATACATTTTAAAAAATCCGTTCAAAAATAATAAGAATTATAGAAACGGATTTGGAATAGGTTTAATTTAGAAAATAAAGGTTCGTGCCATTTTCCAAAAGCTCGATAAATTAAAAATTTAGGTAACATTACTTTATTTTACGTCTGGCTTGCCATATCTTAATTTTGTGAATAACTCATTGTATATATATTCTTCTTATGAGTGAGAAGTTCCCTTTAAAATAATAATGACAGGAATTGAGCTTGACTCAACTCTTTATTTAGTATGAAATTATGTTGTGTTTTGACCCTTTCTGACAAAGCGTATCCTGTCAGACCAATTTTTGGTCACTCGAAAGAGCATATTTGGCTATATCTCAACAATAACGCGCTGAATATTGGCTTCCAACTGATGAATAGTTTGCGGATTATCCAGCATACACTTTAGACTTTACCTAGCCCCACAAGAAGTAATAGCATGATGTCGGTGGCCAATTCACTGGTCCATTTCGCGATATAATATTGTCGTTGGATCAATCAGTAAGTCAATGGTTTTATGGACAGTCTGTCTCGTCCCGAGGTCCTGCCGGAACCACATATCCGGATCAATGTTATAGTCTCAAAGAAATAATTACTGATCATTAGCTGGTTACGTTGGCCATTGACTACAACAAAGTGAGAAGATAAGAATCGACTGTGACACAAGCGTGAAGACCGCGCCACTTTTGTGGGTGTAATTAAGTCACATGAGTTTGTGTGTATTTGTCTCACTTCATAAATGACAATTTACATTGGTCACTAACGCATTTAGACAAAAATGTCAATAAACACGATTATTCGATAAAAATAAGGGTCGACGTCAAGCTGATCAGGAGCCCAATTCCGATGGAAGCCATGGTCTCATGGCTTTAGTTCCTACACAAATTTATTCACAACACGACGAATAGCGAGCTTACGTGGTCATTCATTCCGTATTATCAGCAAGATGGAATGTAGCCGAATAAAAAATGAACGTTTGCGATCGCCGCCGCCTTAATTAGCTAATGACTTTCGTGAATATTAGATGAGCAACAATTAATTTCACACTAACATTTAAAAATCAATATATCCGGTCTACTGCAGTTCAGTATAATCACTTACTTATCTTTTGTAATGCAAGTTACTTACACCATGTACTTTCTCCCCATTTGGTTTTAGATAAATGTACGCAAATAAATAATTATTAATGAAAGTACGCAGCATTAGACGACTATTTATTACTGGTAGTTGTTGCTAATATAAGCATCGGTGGTTCAGTGGTAGAATGCTCGCCTGCCACGCGGGCGGCCCGGGTTCGATTCCCGGCCGATGCAATTATCTTTTGCTGTGAAGCACTGTAGAATCTGACATTAATCAGAGTCGTTATATATTTGTTTGTATAAAGTAGTTTTTAGGCGACCGACACGTAAAATTGAAATTTCAGTCGTCAAACGCGGACGAAAAGTAATCGTTTTTCGTCCGCTTTCATTTTTCGTCCGCAATAGGGTGGCGCCATCTACCGACAGTTACCGAAATTGTATAAAAATAACCACATTGCCGTCAGTGTCAAACTGTGCATCTTGTTTACATTAGTAAATACGTGTTGGTGATAGACTTTTTAACTGATTATTGGGTAATTATTGTTTATAAAGCCGAAATAACTTCGAATGTAGACAAAGAAAACATAAACATGTCTGAAGGTGTCACAAATATGTACAATTGTTCAGTTGTCATAAATGACTATGTCAATAAATTGTAAGTAAATGTTGCAATAAATTTGAAAATTTTATGAGGGTCGCCTAAAAAATGTTGTGTGCACCACGGCCAAAAAGTGTTTTTTCGTCCTCGTTTGCTTTCCGACCTCGGCTACGCCTCGGTCGTAAAGAAAACTCGGACGAAAAAACAGTACTTTTTGGCCTTGGTACACAAAATACTATTATCTACTACCATATCGTAATGTCAAACTTTATGACATTCATTCAGATGTCGTAATGGTATACTTTACCGCACTAGTGCGGTAAAGTGACGTTTTACCGTACTAGTGCGGTAAAGTGACAACAACAAAATTAAAGATTTATTATCTATTTATTATAAACAGTAATTGTACATTTCTTACATTTCGAAATATTAATTCCAGCCAAACATGAATCAACACGATTAGTATTGGTAGATGAACCTTGACTATTTAACGTATTTTCATTTTCTCCCATAATTTGGTTATCAATTTAATTTTTGTTTTCAGTAGAGGTTTCTACATAACCTTCTGCAACGCTCGATGATTTCCATCCCCCGTGCCGTTTTAAAGTATCTATATCAGCACCTGCATCGACCAGCAAGGATGCTGACGACCTTCTAAAACAGTGACCTGTATAGTTTCTCACATCCAACAATCCTAGGAACGTTGCAATTTCTTTTGGCATGCGCCTAATAGTATTTATATCTAGAGGTTGAGATGTGCATTTGCCATTTTTGGACAATACAGAAAAACGATCGTGAGTTACAGACTTTGGACGAAGATGAAAGTAATTTCGAAAAGTATCCAAGCAGTCAAAACATGCAATATTTCCTTTAGTAATTACAAATTCTCTGATAACTTTGGTTTTAGTAATTGGTATGATAATTTTAATGAAATCACTGTTATCATAAATGTCTGTTAATTTTAAATAAGTTAGCTCTTCTCTACGGCAAGCTCCGAAAATACCAATAATTAAACAAACCTGTAACAGAGCAAAGTATTCTCAAATCAATTTTTAAAGAATGTAATACCGTGCACTACCTTCATCATTAAATATTGATCGTCATTGGCTTCTTGCAAAAATCTGAGTATTTCATATTTTGAAAATACATTTGACTTTTTTGCTTTATATCCATCGCTATTTCGTTTCAAAAACGCCAACAATTGCGTATATTTGCTTATATATTATATTTCTTCTTAATGAAATAGTTGTCCTTACCATGGAATAATGTGTCCATAAAGTACACGCTTTATTCGTTTAGGCTTTAACGGAAAAGTAAGCAAGCAGAGTTTTTTCTGAAACAGCATCTCCCACCATTTTTCATTTTGCACCATTTTTCAAATCTTGAGTATTCCAACATGTACCTTTGCTCAGATTTAGCAGGTATAAGAGTTGAAAGTGCTTCGTTTGCAAGAATTTCCACAGCGGAATGATGCAAATAATTCTCAGTGTCACTTATTTTTATAAAGAAAAATGTAAATAAAAGTTTGTGTGTGTAGCGTTTCTAAGGATACTTACTTTAAAGATATCAAACTACTGGATTATTGTAATTTCACGAAACGTCAAATCCGTGATGATTATTATTAAGGTTTTTAAATTACTTTTATGGTAGTAGATAAAACATTGTACGACATTCGTATCGTAACGCATTATTACGAAACTCGATAGGTTGTCCAACTCGACCTGGCGGTCTCGTTGGACAATTTTCCCATCTCGTTTCGTAATATGGCGCGTTACGATACTTATATCGTAAATATCTATTGCAGGTAGTTTTTCCTGAAGTCATGAAATATGTTATAATATATATAATTTTGTTAGTAAATGTTTTAAATAAAATAGTAGTCCTAGCCATTGTTATTACGTTACTTAAAGTGACAGAAAAACGTAAAATTTCGCCTTGCCTTTATGGGTCTGTTTAATTATAATTATTAGTGTAAGTTAGATGCAAGATTACTTCATTGTTAAGTAAGTTATTATTATATGCATATTATACAACTACTAAGTGGAACTCACTTATAATGGCCTACCATCATTTCCGGTTGAAATATTGTTTTCGAAATAAGCGTTTCCTGCCTTCTTACATACAAATCTTAAGTCAAAAATTTTAGCTAAAAATCTACCCCATACCATTTTTGCAAAAGGTAATGTTAAAAACAAAGTATTCCCTATTGAAAACAATTATACATTCTAAACTATAACAAAATATAAGAAAGAATAGGTTGGAAACAGGAATTCTGTTATGGTAAAATTTGTTTTGACAATAATTTTAATGGTTCCATTATGATTAAAACAATGGTGCGTCATGTATCTAGTGCGCGAAATTATACACTGGTGCTTGAGAATGATAGTTTTCATTCGAAAGCGCACCAAAGAAATTTCGCGCACGAGTTGCATACAACACTTCTTCTTCAGACTTACTGAAATAATGAAAAAAATTAAGTAAAATCATAATGAAATTCAAACAAAAATTTATTCTATCGTATTTAGTTTCTTTGTTACTACGGAAACAAAATTTAACAAATATTGATCTTTGGAGATATATTTTTTCCTAAACAAGTTTGGTCGGCGTCATTTTTACAAAATCTATTTTTAAATGATGGAAATGGAAGACGATATACCGTTTGATATGAAGTCTTAGAAAAAAAGATTTTGATTAAATCAATATTTGTGTTTTATTATAAGTTTTTTGTTTTTGTTAAGCTTTAGTTTTATTTATTTATACGTAAATATCAGTTGATTTTTAGGGTGTGATTTAATAAGTTTATGAATTTGTTCATTAATAATTTTATCTATGGACTCGTATAATAAAAAAAAATTATAATGTATTAATATTAATATTATTATTATTATTATCTCGTACATTTCCTGCAATAAACTAAGATTTAAAAATAATGTAATTATTAAGTATTCTACCAAAAATTTTATTAGTAATAACATTAAGAAGGTATGATCGTGGAAAAAAGCCAAGTATACTATAAATGTATATAACTTTAGGATAATAGCATTCGATTAAGTGAGTGGTTTTTTAAACTAATAAATAAACAAACAACAATGTGTCAAAGGCTACAAATGGAACCGGGCCTGTGTGAAAGGAAAACATTTTACCTCTGCACGAATGATGTGTCTCTACAGTAAACTAATATTTTTCATTAATAGTTCTTTATCAAATGGAAAGTGTGGCATCAATTAGAATCTGTATTATTATCTTGTATAAGAGTTATACATTATAATAAATTCAATGGTAAAGTATTTTGGTTACAGATTGGTATATTGTGTAGTAGGGTAATCCCCGTGACTAGTCATTATCAATTTCATTAGTAGGCATCCAAAATAGCAATTAATTATAGTCATGGCTTGTTGAGGTTTTCCTTTTTATAGGGTTGTGACTTGAAAAATGCTTGTTTTGCCTGTTCACTGGAACAGGATGCCTTTTTCACGTGAATTATTTCATACTCTATGGCCGGACCTGCACGCAGATATAACGACAACGCGGAAAATCGCTCCCACAGACAGGTTTCCACTAAGAATTGCATTACTGCATTACTTTTTATTCTTTTAAAAGTAAAACCAAAAAATTAAAATGTATATTCAGTTAGTTACTTGCTTTCGAAAAAATAACTTGTACATACAATTGAGGTCCCGGATCCAATAACGCGCGAAGTTGAAAATAAGTATTGTCCAACCGATCGATATTTTGGGGAAATTTTTATTTTTTGATCCGTCAATTAATTTGTCCAGAAAAAATAAAATAGTGAAATTTTTTCGTTCGACAATTCAATTAATTTCAATGCTTTTTAAAACTCGAATCGCGAAATCTCGGGAACTATTCGACCAAACTAGTTGAAATTTTTAATGGAATACTGTGACACTTCACTGTCGCGAATAAAGTTATTGCAATCGTCGAAATAATCATTTGTTGGATAATATTCAATAAATAATCAGTTGCGCTATGAAACCATGTTCTTTTTTTCGACTAGCGAGGAAGTTTTTCACTGTTGGTCTTGCGGCATTCTCTTTGCGATATCATTGTTCCTTAGACTGTAAAGTAAATTTTGATGTATCTCTTGGCGTGATAAGTTTAAAACCTGGAAAGTTGTTGTTTTGTAAACAAAAGGTTCGTTTACCGCGCACGACGCGTCAAGCGCTTCCGATCCATTCGCGCTACTTTACTGCGTTTTATTCTTGCAAGCATAGATTAATGCCCAAATTACTTAAGTGTTTATGTGATAATCGTGATTGAAGCATACAGTTATTCTTCTATGCAAGTACGCAATCGAACATACAGCGCATATGAATGAAAAAATTGCAATACGATTACCGGCTGTAAACAAAAGATTATTTTGGTCACACTCGCAATCGTATAAGGAAAAGTCGAAAAATTATTATTGTTTTTATAGCTATTTTTTCTAACAACGAAAGAAATACAATGAATATTATTAACTTGTAATTATTACATCACTAAAATGTTAAAAACATCTATCATTTGGGATGTACGGGCGGAAAAAAAATTGCTCGAGCACATTGAAACTGAAAGAGATTATATAGATTTGGTACAAAGTGCTCGAAATCCTCGATTTACTACTGTAGAACAGAAAGACTGCACGGTGAAAAATTTTGAATCTTTAATTTAAAAAAAATACAAAGTTCCGAAAGGATCAGTAAAGCAGTTAAAATTTAGTATTTTGCTAATGGTCAAATTAATGTTTTCTACGATTATGATAGCGAACCAATTACCTATAAAATAGAGACGACAGTGTCATTTGATGATATTGTAAATGCTGCAGAAACAAAACAATTAAAAGAAAAAATTAAAGATTTAAATGCACTGCTACAATAGATGATAGATGCTATGCGTGTTAGAGTAAAGACGGCGAGCAAAACTAATGAAGATAAAAAATCTAACAAGCAGGAATGAAAGTAGAAGAAACAAAAGAATCTGCTCCCTAATGATAGATGTTTTTAATATTTTAGTGATGTAATAATTACAAGTTAATACTATTCGTTGTATTTCTTTCGTTGTTAGAAAAAATGTCTATAAAAACAATAATAATTATTCGACTTTTCCTTATACGATCGCGAGTGTGACTAAAATAATCTTTTGTTTACAGCCGGTAATCGTATTGAAGTTTTTTCATTCATATGCGCTGTATGTTTGATTGCGTACTTGCATAGAAGAATAACTGTATGCTTCAATCACGATTATCACATAAACACTTAAGTAATTTGGGCATTAATCTATGCTTGCAAGAATATTACGCAGTAAAGTAGCGCGAATGGATCGGAAGCGCTTGACGTGTCGTGCGCGGTAAACGAACCTTTTGTTTACAAAGCAAGAAGTTTCCAGGTTTTAAACTTATCACGCCAAGTGATACATCAAAATTTACGTTACAGTCTAAGGAACAATGATATCACAAAGAGAATGTCGCAAGACGAATAGCGAAAAACTTCCTCGCTAGTCGAAAAAAAAGAATATGGTTTCATAGCGCAACTGATTATTTATTGGATATTATCCAACAAATGATTATTTCCACGATTGCAATAACTTTAGACAGTGAAGTGTCACAGTGTTCCATTAAAAATGTCAACTAGTTTGGTCGAATAGTTCCCGAGATTTCGCGATTCGAGTTTTAAAAAGCATTGAAATTAATTGAATTGTCGAACGAAAAATTTCACTATTTTATTTTTTTCTGGGCAAATTAATTGACGGATCAAAGAATAGTTCGGGTAAAAAAAATGCGGAAAGTTACAAAAGATAGTATTTTTGTTTAATCTATTTTCCGAAAAAAAAATTTCCCCAAAATTTGATCAGTTGGACAATACTTATTTCCAGCTTCGCGCGCTCCTTGCGTTATTGCATCCGGGACCTCAATTGGCCGATCGATATTTATTATTCGAGAAATGATTTCGTTAAATCTAAAAGAAACGCAAATCCTTCGCTAAAATGTGTTACTTGCAGAATGTTAATTCAACAAAATCCTGCTAAAGTTCTGCTTAAATGTGTTGGAATTAATTTCGTATTCTAAAACGCATTATCTACGTTTAAAATTGGGAAAATCAAGTTTTATTATTATAAAAATAGCTCTCGTGTTTGGCGACAGTTTGAATTTCTTTCATTTTGTCAGCGACTGGTACCGATGTAACAGAACTGTAATTTATACGACTTATAAATAGCAAATACAAAGATACAACGTACGGTAAAGCCACTAAGACAAAACTTAATATTATTTTTCCAACAAATCAACTAAAACTATTCATAACATGTAACATTACACAACGACCGAAATACAAAAAGTAGCGTCGGCTTGTGAATATGTGAATACATATTTTATATTTTATATTTATATTTATTTTATATTTATTTTAGTTTGATTAACTATTAGTATTTCATTTTACTTTAGTATCTCTAAGAATATTTGACAATTTCGTAAGCATTTCCACTAAAATTGAAAGAAAAATTATAATTTGTCTGTCTACTAGGCTACTTTTGAATATACTTTCTTTTACGTATGCCAATTAGAGATACTAAAGTTAAAATATCCAAATTTATTGTTTTAAATCGAATATCGAAAATTACGAATAAAGTAATTTCAATTGAAAGTTTACTTTAAAGAGATCCTATTATTTTATTTAGATGTGAACTATTGATCCATTAAGAATAACAGATTAGTTCATATAACAACGACGTGCAGTTTATAACTGAAATATATTTCGTTAAATATGTGAACGTTAAAATCTACACGTTATTTTGTCAATGGCAAACTGCCCGTGATTGCTCAAGGGGCATAGCTAATAATAAGGTTCACTGATGGAAAGAGGGTGAGTTGAGATTGCCTTGCGTGTTTGCTAGCGTTAAACCGGACGTCTCTCGTAAAGAGCAGTTATCTATCTACAATTACCATATTTACGCTTTTATGTTTTCTCAAACATGTCGTTAATAAAGTGAACATCACAAGGTGTGTTTGGTGAACCTTTCAAGAATTAGTTTACACGTTATGTGAGGTATTAAGGATATGTTTCAATCATTGAATCATTTTTCGGGTATTACATGTAATTTAAATTTGGTTTTTATTATGCCTTTTCATTTTTCAAAATGCAGTAAAAAATATGTTGCAAATAATGCGTGACATTTTTTCTGGTGCAAAATCTAAAATAACAGCAACCTTGTTTGTACATTTCAACCATCTTTAATATGTGGACACTACCTACTCTTAAAAAGATATTTCGTTCGCCAGGAAACATTAACCAGGCATAAATAAATAATCGATGTTATCTACAACACGTGATCTTCATGTTAACGTCACATGACTGCTCTGATAATTGGTGGGCATATTAGAAAAATTTAATTTTCATGGAAGATCAATTTAATTAATCGCCCAATGTCACCGGTTCGCATTTAATTAGATCAAGTCACTCACACTTAATTGGACGTTTCTGCGAATGATCGTAATAACGTTTCGGGCCGATGGCTATGTACTGATGTTCGTTTTCATTTTGTGGCGTTGAGTGTACGTGTGCTCATCTGAACACCAGGAATGTTTTTTAAGCGGCGGCTAACTTTATGAACTAGTTCATCGCGATGAAGTTTCGAAAATTGAGGATGAAAATGTCACTGGTGCAAATGAAAAACGCACGTTTCATTTCGAAATAAGTTTGTGAGTAGGTACTCTACATTTTTAACGCACGCTGTATGTGCAGAGACCCTTCTCACATACGCATCGCATCGGTTGCTAAGCAAGTTACTAAGCGACAAATCCGAAATAAAATATTTCATGTTCGGTTCACCCAGGTTCCCTGTTTTTGAACGTACAAAATTAAAGAGGATTAGCGAATACGATGTCCAACGACGGACTAATGAAATGTCATCGGTAATAAGGGGATCTATATGCGAACAATGTTGATGAAATATACGCATATATGCAGTAAAAAATAAACAAATATACGGAAAATTGAAATAATGCAAATTTTTTTAAACTATAATTTTGCCGATCTGACCTAGTGTGTTTTGATTTGATTTTTGTGTATTCTCATTCCAATAAAATCCATATTATTTTTTATACAAGTCAATTACAAACGCTTATATAAATGAGAAATATAACAAGACTAAATATATCTTCGATTATAATTTACCACAACGTATTTTTACAAGTTATTTACGCGGAAATATTGTCTTTTGCCTAATAAAATATTTGTATAAGATTGATTGATAATTGGGGCATGTTTATGATAACTTGTTAAAGCCGAAAATTCCACACCCGAATCAATTTTAAAGTTGCCATTAAGAACTTCGTAAATGTCCTCAAGGGTTTTGAAGCAGTTTTTTGTTCTAAAACGCAAAAACATTTTTTTAAATTGAATACCGAGTTTAATTGAAACTCTCGAAATATTGTCTTTAAATTCGATTTCAACGGATTCTGTTAAAGACATTTTCTGCTTTTCTAAATTATTTATAGTTTTTATGTTACTATAAAAACTGCAATGCGCCTTGATACAAAGTAGTTTATTTGCCAATGAACGATAATATTTTTTACAACAAAGATACATTATTTTAAAATACCAATAAAAATTAAAATGTATTAACTATATTTGCGCCCAAATAAATAACCCATTCACACGAGTATACAAATAATAATGTACAACTATTGTGTATTGTGCAACTAAATAATCTTTTTCCGAAAATCGTCTCGAAAACAACATTTTCCTGCTTATTTACGCGCATGAAAATTGAATTTACCGGACTAGTACTGTAAAGACTTAAGACGCAAATACTTTTCATTATTGTAATTCATAAGAATTGATATTGGTTTTGCTATCTTCAAAACATATTCGTTAATTGAATTAATTTCAATTTAAAACATTGAATAAGAATGAGAAAGTAGTCAAAAAAAATGTTACATTTGTCCAGCATATGTACAGAACACGACAATGATGCGGACCTTTCGCAATAGATTATTATAATTTGTATTTACTAACGCGTGTGAAGTGGAAATTGACTCAAATAGCAACAGCATTGTTTTCCATGAATGTTTAAAAGGTTTATTTTCGCACATACCATCGACTTCAACAATTGGAAATCGTGAACGGTCGTCGATCTCAGCAACGAATATTTGCCAAAACCAAGAAATATTAATATTATGGTTTGGAATGAACCAGTGAACTACCATGACGATTGCTATTTTTGTTTGGTGAACATAACTCGCAGTAACCGAAAAAATCAATCGGTACGCAGACGTGTCCTGAGCCCTAAGACTACACCTCAAGCTGATGCTTCACAGGAGCAGCCAATTGACTTTGAGTAGAAAATTGACAGTAGTGATAGTGACTTGGAATGTGACCTGGAAACACCAAAACCATTCAACCAAGACGATTTAAACGACCTATGGAACGGTCGAAGTCTGCTTCAGAAATTTTTGCTAAAAGAAAGAAACTTAGTAACAAAAGGAACTGAAATTTATTATTACCGCACAAGAGAACAGAGTCTCCTCAAATATTTTACTGAAGAAGATGATTTCGTATTTTGTAAAGATGTAGATGGTTTAATGGCTGCAATGGGAACATGGGATTACGTAATTACGTTTCTAGTGAGTGGCGTTTATTCATAGACTCGCCAATACGGAGTCTAAAATGTGTTCCCTTTGAATAACTTAGGGTCGTTGCCTATTACACACTTTACTAAAGTAAAAGAAGGATATACATCTATTGCTCTGGTACTCTGCAACTAGCTTGTATGTGTTGATTCCAAAATGATCAACTTTCTTTTAGGCCAACAAAGTATCCCTGATTTCTTTGCTTGTGGGATAATAAAACTAATGATCGAAGTGCTAGTTCCAGGACAACAAAACATGATTAATCCACCTTTAGTATAATGGAATGTATAATTTTGCCTCCGTTGCATATAAAAATAGGGTTTATAAAACAATTTGTTAAAGGTCAAAAATGGGAATTGTTTCCTTTTTCTAACAAAAAGTTCCCAAAAACTGAGTGCAGAAAAGATAAAAGGGGAAATTTTTGACGGGCCACAGATAAGATCATTAATGAAAGACACACAAGTTCTGATTATTCTCAACACGTTGAACAACTAATGAGTCACTTTCATACGATTGGATGTAACATCAGCATCAAAATTACACTCTTTTCACAAACGCCTAGACTATTTTCCACCAGGACCTTATGATGGAGGAACGCTATCAAGGCTACTGGAACGCACTCTTGATGGCTCACTTTTGTTGAAGCATTCAGAACAGCTCTCTTGAACTTATGCAAGGAAGTCTTATAAGACATTTTTTTTACTTAGAACTTAATAATAGTAGATTATACATAGAGGGAGAGAAATGCATGATTTTTCCAGAGGTGCAGTTTGGGGCCAGAGGGCATAGCCCGAGGGCCCCAAAGCACCGAGGGAAAAATCATGCATTCTCTCCCGAGGTGTATATACTATTTTTTACACAAGCGGGAGTAGAAAAAGACAAAGATTAATAATTAAAAAGAATGTCTTTGGGATTTGCACCGTGACAACCATAGTTGACAGAAAACTGTTTGTATAAACAAGGTAACATTTTGTAACAAATTGTGAATTTGTTATGGAACCCCAAGAAATCTTCGATGCTGCCTCAACAGTGACTGTTAACTTGTTACCAGCAAAATCGCGAAAATTGTATGAGGCAGCTTATAATCGCTTCAGCGAATGGTCTTCCGAAAAGAAAGTGCAGACCTACACGTGTATTTTAATGAAGTCTCAAAAAATACAAATCATCGACTTTATGGGCACAGTACTCTATGGTACGATCGTGTGTACCAATGAACGATAACATTGATCTGAGCAAGTATTCAAAGTTGCTGGCGTTTTTAAAAAGAAATTCCGAGGGGCACCAGGCGAAGAAATCTAAAGTCTTAACAAGAGATCAAATTGAAGCTTTCCTAACAACAGCAGATGATAACGAGTACTTAATGATTAAAGTATGAAAATAATTATCTACTGAGTTGCAATTTTACATAATTATAAATTTTTCAATTTTTTCTAGGTTGCTGTTATCGTAAACGTCACAGTTGATGATATTGAAGATGTAAAATCATCTCTAATTGTTAAGGTGCCGACTACAAAGACTAAAATACCAAGAACATTTGTGATTACTGGTGGTGAAGGAAGCATAAACTATATTGGATTATATCACAAGTATGCATAACTGTGTCCTTCCAGTGTCAACCATCGTCGGTTTTTTATATTTTATAAAGGAGGAAAATGTACCCTTCAACCAATAGGCAAAAACACTTTCGGAAAGATACCAAGCATAGTTGCAACCTGTTTAGGTTTACCAGATGCGCTGATGTACACGGGCCATTCCCTACGTAGAACTTCAGCTACTTCACTTGCAGATGCGGGAGCTGACATCACCACACGCGCCGGCGGTTGGAAAAGTACAGCAGTAGCCGAGGGGTACATACAGGACTCCGTTCAAAATAAAACAAATATTGCAAACCAAGTCCTACAAAGTGCAAGTTCGAGCATGTGTGTCAATCAAAAAACTGTGAACGACAATGTTTTGTGTGAATTGCCAGCAAACGTTAATTTTAATAATTGTTCCAACGTATCATTTACTATAAACATTAATAAATAAAATTCCAGAAATGAAATTTTTGATTAGAACTGTCAGAATATAATCTAAACTCCCTAGGGAGAAAATGTGAATATTATTCCCTAGGGAATAATATTCCACCTCTGTCACTATTTTGATAACGGAGAAACTGATTTCTACTCCCGTTTGTGCAAAAATAGCATTATCTTTAAACATGTTTTATTGTAAAACGGCTCACGTGCCATATTTTATAAATTAGAGCTGATACAGAAATTTTGATCACACATTTCAAATCATGTAACATAACGCAATCATCAGAAATGCTGTGCGGCGTAATGTATTTTAATCAATAACCATAGAATATATTAGGAATAGTTAGGAAGTTATTTCAGCCTATTTTATTTCTTTATTGGTTGGTCAGTGCTATATATGCACTCAAATGTATGGTTTGTTAATGCAATAGTTAATTCCTTATTTTCATGTATTCGAGATGGAAGAAAATATCTACATATTTCGTTGTATCAATTAGCGTTTATTAGTATAAAACTTTGTTATTTATTAGTATAAAACTTAGTAGTTAAACTTAATCAATAGGTTGTCGTAGAAAAAATGTAGTATCGAACTCGTACAAAATAGAATTTTGCACTCGTACGAATTGCAGCACTCGTCTTATTGCATAATATATATATATTATTATCACATTCTCAAAATCTTTAATTGCATTTTTCTTAGACATGACATACATACTAAATTGATGCTGATTATGCATTTAGTTGGATATTCAAAGAAAAGAAAATATATTCTGAAATGATAATTTCTATCTTTTTATGGGAAATACAATTGTTAAATAAATATCGTGCAAAAACTGGGCAGAAATTCGCCACTTGCACAGACGTAACCAACCCAACACAACTCATCGCAAGAAAAGCGGAACTACTGTTCAAGATACCGAATAATCTATCTGTAGTAATTGACAAGATTCAGTTTTTAGTTTCATACACGTGATGTCAAATTTGATTTTTTTGCCTTATCTTTGAATCCATTATTTTTATGGTTATCCACCTTTTGAGTGCATATAACATATTTTCTCTCAGTATATCAATCCATCTCAACCCAATCCAGCATATTAAATATAAATAAATCACTTTTTCTTACAAATAAGTCCATATGAGCATTACGATACAATTCTGTTAATATTGCAAGAGGAGTATTTATTCATATAAAATATTTTTTTTGCATGCGTGTATGGAAGATAATTGAAATTGACATAAATCACGTTGTTATTTTTATAAATCTATTAGTGGAACAGTTGGGACATGTTTCATTTTGAGTAACACGCCCGGACTAGCGTGTTCTATGTAACTAATATATTTAATACAACATTTTTGCTAATTTATACATTAAACAGATGAAATTGTAAAGAATACGCACACATAGACCGTGTGTTCTATTGATATTCACCAGTATTATATTAATAATGAACCAGGGAAGCAATATTTTCAAACTCAAAATGTCAAAATGTTTCATTTCAATTATACTTTAAGCCGGAGTTTGAAAAATCTTCTATGATAAAAAGTCTTTTTATCATGCGCCGTATTCATGTCAGCATTTTTTACATCTAGTGATAAAAAGCACTACTTTTATCACTTGAAACATGAATAACTAGTCACGAAAAGTATCGTAAGGATAATTAGCATTGTTGGTGTTAGTTTACATGTTAAAATTTAAAAAATGATATTGTGAAATCACTAATGCAAACGCCGCGATAAGTCTTGCATGCTCTTCATTCGACTTCTACAAAAGGGCCTCGCTCCCTATTTTGCATTAGGGTATTTTGCGCCGCCGGTCCTGCCTCAACCGATATATGTCATGGAAATTACTATTGCGAACATTTTAATGATAGCTACATAATAACTATGCGTTTGTCAATTATAGGTAGCAAAATTTATTGACAATTCAGAGTCCACCCGTGAATTACAGACATGAATGGAGTGAAAATCGATAAAGCATACGTCAAATCAACTATGAACCAATTGCATTTGTTACAGTTCAATGTTCAAAGGAACACCAAGAACATATCTTGGCAATTTCAAATAACGTTTAATTGGCGACTCGTCGTATAATATCAAAGTTTTTAATGGGTTCGAACATCAATGCAGTAGTGATTTAAATATAACCGTGCTTCGCAGCTAAACAGGTAGTGATGATTTGATTGCTTAGTATTTCAGAAGGCAGCAATATCGTGTATTCGCCAATCCAAAACTTATGTTAAAGCCTTCCAGCTTACTAAAATGCAATATACATTTTTGAGAGAGGATTAAAATAACACAGTGCATCAGAATTGGTATTGAGTACAATCGTTAAATTCTTCCAGATGCTAACAAAATTCTATATACAATTAGTCATGGGCATTCTAGTTCATTTTTGGGGTCATAGTTCAAGTGAACATTACATGTGTGCTATGAGTACTGGAATGATATGGTAAACCGCTCTAAAGCAGATGCTTCGTGCATGCATGCATAACTTAATGATAATACTTTTTTTATGTCAAAGACATCATTTTAATAATAATAATAATAATCATAATGTATTAAACTATTCTCGCATCCAAATAAATAACTCATTCATAAAACAAATAATAATGCACACATAAATATTGTGAATTGTGAAAGTAAAGAACTTCAATAATGATTTTTAAATTTATTAGTCTGGACATTGGTATATTTTAGCAAGTAATAGGGCCAATTAGAATGTTTAACGACATTAAAAGTAATTGCATAGACTAGCTATAGACAAGAAAGAAATTGACTACGATGGTATCGCATGGATGGAGGATAGTCGAAATGAAGTTACAGTCAAAACTATGACACGTCTTTAGGTGTAGTAGGTACAAGATAATATTCATATGCACCAGTACGTTTAAAATTTTAATTTTCTATTCATCGACAAGATGAAATATACCATACAATTGTGGAAAACGATTACAGTTAAGACTTTACCATGATGCATCTGAAAAATGCGAAGAAAACTTTAATTGGAAGAGAAAAAAAAAGGTATTGTACCTTGGAGTCCGTAACGAATACTGTGTCGTTTGTAGTAAGGCAAATAATTGCCTGCACCAAAACATAAATGTTTTTTTTAATTGGACGCGAAAATTGAATATAGCTATAATAGGAGATAAAAACTACACGGCGTTTTATTTAAAAAAGAAATTACTGTTTGAGATGCTATTGTGTATAGTAAAACTCAACAACTCGTACAGAATTTCCTTTATTTTTTTAATTGATATATTTATCATCATTTCAATTTTTAAATAATACGGTGTATTAATTAGTAATCGTTTCGACAATTGGCTAAGAATTTTGCCATTTTGTTTAGTTTCCGCTGTATCTGTTTCGATTGTTTGATGTTGATATTTGGTCTTTTGATTTGATATTTATTTATTTGAACTTTTGATACTTTATTTTTCAAGTATTTAAACATTTCTTACTTAGAAACTCAACCCAACTTGAGGTTTTTAATGGGACGTCGTAAAAATAATTGACACTTCTGTTGATGTTGGAAGCCCATCAATATCAGCGTTAACAAATATGAAACATGAAAGTTTGTAATTTTGCGAACATCTACAAAAGGGGAAATACTTCCGGTTCAGCCAGAAGCGATGAAATTTTTATAGTTGTATTTTGTATTAGCCATAAAGAATATATTCATAATGCAGTGATCCAATATGGTTACCAAGAAAATTTTCAAGAAAAGTTATTTGAGTTTTTGGATTTATGACTATTTTCTTTTTGATTTAAAAATATGTTGGAGCACTTATCGAACCTTTTTAATTAATTAATTTATTTTTCACAAGAACTCACAAACTTCCTTTAATCCGAACTGGGAGAATTCTGAGATGGCTGAATTGGATTGGGTTTGGTTTATTGTTATTGGATTTGGATTTCCGGTAATTTGAATGATTTTTGAGTGTTGATATTTTTAAGCATTTTGACAACATAACCAAACATAGAAAATGTTGACGTTTAAATTTTCATTCATGTACTTAGTTAAAAAATTTACATTTTAATTTTTAAGAATTTTTGCATTTTTAAATCTTATCACTTTATCGCATTAATTTTTAATATTTTGACAGCCTAAACTAACCCAACCTGAGGTGTTTAATGTGGCATAAAGTCTTTTGACATTTGACAAATCAATATTTAAATTTTAAATAGTAAAAATTATCCAATAATGTTTCATAGTATTTCAGTATTAATTAATGAAAAGTATGTAAATCTAGAAAATATGTTATTTTATCTAGGTTTTCTATTCACGTTGGAATACAAGATACATAATCACATTTTATTTATAATTCTTAAAAGGGTCACAAAATGAATGGTCGCAGAAGATACGTCAATATTCTCTATTCAACGAGTGATGAATGAAACACAGCCCTAAACGTTCCGCAAAATGACACTCCTCAACTCTTAACATTCGTGAAGAGTTGGATTCCATTCCTACAAGATGCAAGATGAACCACTGAACATCGTTATTATGTGGTGCACAGTTGGATCAATGGGAATCATTGGACCTTGCTACTGCTCATATTGTCTGGATTTTCGATTTCGTGTTTCGAAGTTTGCTCTGATTATATTAAAGAAAGAGTTGGTGTCTGTATCTTTAAACAACTTAAATGAATTAAAAACTGAATTATTGTCGTAATTGAAGCTATCCCCGAAGTTATGACAAAGTTTACTCAAAGGCAAGTCATAAATAAATCCAGTTTATGATCAGAATTCAAACTTTAAGATTTTTTGTTCAAAATATATTGTGGGTACACCTATCAATTATTGAAAGAGTTCAACGTGAATGTGAACATAATAAATATTTTTTAACGCAATAGTACTAATAAAACGTATTTATAATTATTTGTGATGAAATGAAACGATATGAGTTCTACGCAATTTGCATTACGTATTAGTCAAAAACTCACAGAATTACCACAGACTATGGTCATCGTCATTGATGACATTCTTAAAACATGATTCAATCATAAAAATATTCCAGCTTCATGAATGTGCAGAGCGTAGAGTACTGAACTTACATTTAATCGTTGTTCAAAGACAATGTGATCACAGTATTTCATAAATACATCTGTAGCTATAATACCGACTTGCAATATTAAGAAACCAAAACTTGAACACTTCTATCCTTAGCGTAAAAGAAATCCGGATTCGATTCCCTAGAAGTAAATTTGAGAACGGTTACCTTTAATTGTGTTATTTACTTCGTTATCGACACATTTGCTATTTGCGAATTTAAATCTGTTCACACTTATCAATCATTATCGCACTAATGAAGTACCAGCACTTGAATTACAAGTTAATTGCAGGCATTCAAACCCACACAACGTTTATTTAATGAATCGTTTTAATGGACAATTTATGAGGAGTTAATGGCTTATCGAAAACTGACGCAGTTTTCTATTAAAATGATTATGCAGATAATTTGCCAATTTTAGGTTTGAAGCTGTTAATTTGGTCCACAATTTAAAGAGTATTTAATACATAACATACATAAACCGTTATGCAATGTAGAATTAAATGTGCTTCCTGGGTGTAGTAAACGTGAATACAGGAAAAAACGGGAAATGACAGAATTGTCAGAATTAAATTGGGGACTGCAAAAAAAATATGAAACAATGATAAAAAAGATAAAATTAAAACAACGATAGAATAAAAAATAATAAGAATATCAATAATTTTAATGTATTTATCCTGACTTGGCATCTGATCCTTACTACTATACTTCGAAACAAATCTTGTTCGCAGATTATCGTCTCAAAAGTGATTATTATTAACACTTCTTTTAATAAGTGTAAATAACTGTTCACACCTATAAGTACTTCCAAACATGGAAATAATTTCATATACGAATTTTCTAGTATTTTGAAATTTGGCAGGTGCAGATTTACAAAATCCATGTACCTTAAGTTCAATAATGAATTTTGCCTTCAAATCTAAGTCGCAGTGGATCTCAATTACCTCCACTTGAATTTGATTAGGTGTAGAATTTGCATCTATTGATAAAATTGAAGAAAATAAGAAAATTTGTCTCCTAAAAATCTAAAATCTACAAACCTCGTTTCAAAGTCACTTTTAAAGCATAGCTGTTTTCTGTATGTTGTTGGTGCGATGCTTCATGTCAGAAAATTAAGTTAAATCTTTGTTTTTCAACTGGGCTTCTAAAAGAATTGGCATACATTTGAATGCTCTAATTTCATCGCACAGTTTCATAATGATCTGATCTTTCCTGTTCGGTTTAAAATTGTATTCATTGAAGTGTTTTATTGGATATTCTCATTATACCTTGCAAATAAAGTTGTCATAGAAATTAAATACTATTTTTTTTAAAGTTTGTGTAATGGAAATTTAATCACAAAAATACCCTTCTTGTGCGTTGGTGTATGAATACGAGATTCGTAGTCAACTTGATACCAAAAGAGTGGGGGTAGCTGCTCTAGCCGGCACTCGCAGGAAACCGTTGGACAGCGCCTCTATTATTATTGTTTGCTCATTAGTCTAACCATCCCAGCGAACAGTTTGATTGCCATTCAGCGAACTTGTTGCCAGCGTAACGTCCAGAGTTAGCAGTTTATTATGTTGTTTTGCAAGAATCGATAGAATGTTTATTTTTCGTTATACTAGTACGTAGTATTACATTCAAAATATAACGTGTTTTTCGTTAGTTCCTATTTATCAATTAGGCTGTTAATAAATCAAAGTAAATGTTTTTACTACCGGTTTGTTTAAAATTATTTTAATTTTCATAAACTAAGAATGCTTGGTGTGAATAAGAAATGATGAAACGCTAGTTTTTCGCCACATGTGGGGCAGTGGGTGATTTGAATTACGCAAATGCTTGATTTTTATTCGTATTAGCCCATTCCTCCATTTGAATTAAGATTTATTGTCAATGTGGCAAATCGAACAAGGTCAAAATGTATGTTATAAATATTTGCTACGAATCAAATGCTAGAAGCGAAATATTCACTTTAAAAGCAATTATGGAACCATTGAATTTAAATCAGAACTGTTGGGTTAAAATCGCCACACGAAAAAGTGCAACGTTTTAAATCGCCATCAAACATAAAAATGAGCCTTCGGGAGATTTAAATTGAAATAAATATATAAACATTATTATAATTTACAGTTGCTTCACAAGAATTAGGTTCTGTCAATGTGATTCATCGATTTTTTTCAGGTAATCAGTCAAACTTTAGCTTGCAAAGGGAACTCACGCCGTTTTGTGTACATCATAGTGAATTAAATAAAAAACGGCAAGTTTAATAAGAAGAAACTATCAATTGTGACGGACATAGACGCAAAAAAAACTAATACCTATCCTGAAGCGAATAAAGTCAAGTAATAATAAGAACTTTAACTTGAGACGCTTGTTGAAATATACTGCTGTTTCAATTTCTATATGCTGATATGTTGTACATATGTGGGACCGAACACAGGGTATCCTTAGAACACATCGATCTGTAACTCGATTACAGCCAAGAAACTTAATGTTAATGAGTCGCATATCTAAAAGCTTAGAAAAATCCTGCGATTAATTCAAGATACGAAGGTCATCGTTAATAATTTAATTTAGTAGTGAAGAGAAAATAAGTAATTGATTAGTCATAAAAGATTTGATGACGAAAAATCGCTTCGAGATTAGAAATTTGCTGTAATTAAAATCGAGATTATATAATGTTATTCACAAATCGAATGTCGTACTAGTAGTTTTTACAAAACTTTACAAAAGCTTTAACCTATTCTCTTGTTTGCACTGTTCCAGGTTTCCTTTTGATTGGTTAGGGATTATTTTGATCTGTGAGCACTGGCTGAACCTCTAGCTGTAAATTTAAAACTTCCTCCACAATTTCCTTATGGGTCTCAGACTTCTAGTTGCTAGAAAGCTTTCTGTCACTTGTTTGTATGCCAACCATGCTGAATTAAGTTGACAAATCTGGAGCTCCTGAAAGATACCTGCTGCTATCTTAACCCAGTTTTTTGTGGGAACTTTGAAGCAACAAATTTGAAACAATCAGTGTCCTTATTCACAGCAATTATAAATAGTTCAAGCGTAATTGAATATGAAGTCATGGAGGAAAAGTATTAGATGGAGAAACCAACCAATCGTTCATACTTCACATTTTTTGCTCCAGAAACTCAATTGCCCCTTTGTGGTCAATTTTTCGGGTCCAATGCTCTGATATAGAGATCACATTTAGATTACCACAAACACCCCATTTATTTTCCACATACCTCACCTTCTCTAGCAAAACTTTCAAAGCATTATACAAGATTCTATTGAACTAACTGAATGACCCACTGTCGTTGAGCTACCAATCAAATGTTTCAACTCGCGAGGTTCATATGAGATATTCATAGCATTAAAAACGCCAGCTATATTATTATAGAACACCACTTTATCAGCGTGTGAGAAGAAGGGTAAGAAATCATTATCCATTGCCTGTAAAATGTAATAGAAGTTCCATGGGCTAACAGGTTTAAACTCGAAGCAAGAAGTCAAGAAATCACTTAACTCATCCTGTGTAAAGTGTTGAATCTGCTTCGGATCTTGATGTCCACCAGTAGGTTCAAAGTCAATGTGTGTTGATGATTGTGGGCATTCTTCTTCACAGTTAGAGCTTGAACTGCTTACACCAAGATTTTCAGGCCGAGAAAGAACAGGGACTTCTCCCTGTGTGGAATGGCACGAATTGCTCCAAATGACTGGGATATTTTGAAGCACTTTCATTCTTTCTTGTTATACCAGCAACGTTGCACAAACAAAATTAGCAATGTGTAATGTGGTCTTTAGGTTCACGCCAATTCATTGGTACACCAAACGCCAACGACTTTCGTTTGTCATAAACCTACTGTCTCATATTTTCGGTACACGAAGAAAATACATAATGAGGGGCCCACTTTTTATCTAAATCACCAAGAGATATGCCAACATAAGTTTTATATGAATTTTAATAACATTTGTTTAATTTCTTCTTTGATTTTGTAGAGCAACTACCAACGACCAGGAAAAAGAGTTTACAATTATTATTATTGCCACATTCTTATCTTTTTTCAATATATTCATTAATATTTCAGTTAATTAAACCTGCAGAAACAGTTTTGTATTAGCTTCATATGTTACAAGATATTTGTAATATTTCATTCAACACATAAGTACCACATTTGATTTGTATGATTTTCTATGAAAATCAAGCTCGAGAGAGGAAACTGGCACTGATCCAGGTAGAAAATTAAAAGAAAGCACAAAATCTAGAAACCTTTCACCATTGATGTTTGTTGATTTTTCAGGACATTTCTTCTACTTCGCTATTAAAATCTCCGAAATATTGCCCTGTAAGTATTTTCTTACCGCATTTATTTGTTCATAGTCTTGTAGTCTGCACTTTGACCCTTTGTCAATTCCATCTACCTTTACATTTTATTACATTTATATCCCCTTCCATCTAGAATAATCTTTTGAACCCACTTTAGATGTGTGATCTTTTTGATTTTTCACTAATATGGTTAAATAGCGAAACAAATCCAATTAATTGCTATCCTCACTACAGGGTCTATATTCATAACCTTTACAAGTATGCAACATTAGATGTGCGGATTCTCCATAATCCATTTTTTAAAGAAAATGCGTTGTTTTAAATGTATGTATTTGTTTCAACCGTAAGTAGATTGGTTTAGTATGGTTACTCCTTATAGCATTTTTCTTGTGATAACATATTTAATAATAACACATAAATGTAGTTATATTACATTATTTGCTCATCGCGGAAAAAAATCATAACATACATTTTTGCATTATCGTAGATTATAAGTAAACCATATTTTAAGAAAATTGCAAGTGCAATGTGGAACTGCTCAGTTCAGATGTAAGAGAAAACATTTTAAAACAGCAATTTATATCTGTACGCCCCAAACATTAATTGACCAAGTAAACAGAAATTAGATCTACGGCTATTCTTAACTATTATTAAAAAGTATTTACGAATTATTACCGAACAATGATACCGGTTGTTTCCTTGAACGTAATATACTATTAAATCTCCTACCTACACTCTACAAAGTTTAATGAAGGTTACCCAGATGACATAGAAAATGTTATGATTAATAATGTCTAGTACAATTTATTAATTAATTGTAAGTATCTGCTACAGGAGCAAAACGTCACTGCCTCCTACACAGAAGTGAAAAATCGGGGTCAATATGCATATTCTTCTTAATTCTTCGCGACTTCGAAACTGTTTCCACGTAAACATTTAATACATTTTACAGACAAAATGACAGGTCATAAAGCAATAATAATATTAATTAATTTAAAGAAAATTTTAAACTTACCAAATTAGTAGAACTGTTCTTTGCAAATCCCAAAAACGACAGCTTCCTCAAATTGGTTTTGTTTGCGTTGTCACTCATTGTAGACACGAGTAAAATTAATATCACTTAAAATTTACACACAATAATCGCGCACCGAAAAGCACACACAATTCTGTTTAAAACAGTGCAAATGAAGTACAAAAATTTAAGTACTTAAAGTTAACAAAATAGTTTAAAATATTTACAGAGCGAGTCTTTACAATTTACGGCAGTGCGTTGTAGATTTTTTTCCGTGGCGACCTCCCAAGTCGGGTGATGGCGAACAGAATTTGTGTCAACATGGGGTATCCTATGTCCGACGTTTCGATCTCCGGGTGTCCACACTCAGAATAGTCAATCTTCGTTGTTGGTGAATCCGTGACTTGGAAGACTTGTCAAATGGCGCGGTCGAACCTGAAACGTTTACATTAACGTTAGCGCTTTATCGCGAGTGTGTGTGTGTGTGTGTGTGTATGTGTGTGTGTCAAAATCAAATAAAACGCAACGGGCACATGATTACTATTAACGAAGCGCTCGATTTCTACACCAAAGTAGATGCACGTGATGGTCAAATACAACACAATTGAAAAGTACGCAAGGTGCAATTATCACTTTAGGGCCATCTGAAAATGTAATACGCTGCTCAACGATTGTGTCACTGTAAGGGTGCTATAATTTCAAAACTAAGCGGCAGCAACATTTATTGAACCACAAGGACTGTTTCAATTAATAATTAAAAATGATTAAACACTTGTCAATATTTACATCCAATCGATATAAATATGTGTTCATTTCATGTGCCCCATCAATGATATTTTCAATGGGAATTATCTAATTCTCAGAATTGATTACTGGTAAACTAATTTCTGACAGCGTAACATAACTTATGCTGAATGTAAATTGCGGTGGCAGTTTGAACGAACACATTAAAAAATGTATCGTACAATTATTGTGCGCAATGCAGAAATTGTTTCCAAAGCAATATATTATGTTCCATGCTTGTGCGTTATTATAATTTCCTTCGCTTTAAATTAATTTGCAACTCTCTCCGCTTTCGTATGTATAAATTATATTGCATTAATTACTAGTGAGCCGCAGGTTCTGTTCTCGAATTTTATTCACTCGGAAATTACCCTCCAGTTGTTGTTTTCTATATATTTGAATTATCTTTGTTAAACAATACATTCTAAGTAACATTGGATTAGATTCATTTATTCAAAATAGTTATTAACTGAGGGCAATACCTTAATGGTTACCTTGCTTCCTTTTATTAGTCATTCGTATGGCTGGTTGTGTAAACATAGTTTAAGGTAAGCCTCAGGAAGCTTGGTTTATAAGATTAGTATAACTAACTAGCACACGCCCTAGATTGTACAATAGTTTGCAACACAATTATATATATATTAATTAACTAATTATTACAAAGTATATCAGTATTTGTATTCAATTTTGATTATATAATATCTCAAAGTTAGGGCTGAAAGTAGTAAATATTTAATTATCTAATTGCCAATTGCCAATCAATGAGAGAGAGAGAGTGATAGTATGAACGAAGTGTAATTCGAGTCAACGGCGATATTAACACTCTGACCAAAGTCAATCCGTAGCTCAGGGTATAGCGCATAGCGTATCAGCACAGTCTCCACGATGAAGTGTAACAATGATAATAAATTACGGCACAGTGTTTTGTTTTATTATTATATAAATATATATATTCAAGCTTTAGCATGTCTCAGAGACTTGGCATCTCAAGTCTTCATGAATGACGACATATGACACTGTATATTAGGATACACACAGCATTAAACTAAAACTCACGTTACATTGGCGTTGTAAGGGAGCATACTATTCATGAAAATTTTCGAACTAGATATTTCAACTGAAATACACGTTTCGACCCTATGTCTATTCTGACTATTTTTGGAATGACGTCGTGTGTGTGTCCGGGCTATTGGAGCCAACATTAAAAATATCAGATTCACAATAATTTTCTCTCCCGTGTATTGATTTTCTATTTTAGGTTCCACAGAACTTTTTAAATTAGAAACGTTCTAAATCTATGTTGAGTTTCTATGAAAATGCCAACAATCCTCAAATTGTTAATTCAAAATGATACTTGGAGGGAGGGAGGTCAAAAATATTTAACATTAGAGATCTGGAAGACCAAATTAAATGAATAAGTGTGATCCAATAATAATGGATCTATCCTTTATTGGCAATGATTTGCGTAGTAATGTTAATTGTCAGGAAACCATTTAGCTTCACGATTGGGTAGAGGGGAGAGCTCATTTCGATTAATTTGTTGCGTTCATCAATGAAAGTGAAAGAGACTTAAGTATTATAATCTTATCTGAAATTATGAAAAGGGAATGAGACCTATGAGATGGAGAATAATAAGATGATATATGGATGTAGGAGTGGCAAATTGGGCGGACGAATTATAATTTTTGTATAGAGACAACTATGAATCAATGTTGGAGTCAATTATTGCAAAATGTGGCACTCATATTACTCTGCTGGCGTATACGGACACTCAGCAAAAGCAAAAGACATTTCATTGTCGAACATGATAGTTTCCTTTCCAACAATAGAGATAAAATTGTGATAATTGGGGGCACAAAGATAGATATTTCAAATAACTTAAACGTTGCAACAGAATACGAGAGTATGCTTACTGTGCATTGGTTTGAAAGTAAAATTTTAAATATTACTAGAGAAGAGTTCCGTAATGAAGTGCTTGTTAATGGATGTGTGATGTGTGCTCGTCGTGATTAGACTTGCCTCCGTTCTGCAGCAAGTAGTAGTTCATTAAGTCAGTGCCACAGTTTTAAAGTAAGTGCACAATGCCAGAAGTGAAAACTAAATCATCTGCTGATGATGAGAGGAAAAATGAAACTCTTGTTCGAAGAGTAGTTGAAGATATATTGAATTCTCCGACATTCCTCGATAAGTGAACTTCAAGAAAATTCCGATCGACGTTCTGTAGACAAAATCAAGATACACAAAGAGAAGGTGAGCCAACTTGAATTGAAATTAACGAAAGCTGGGTACTGCACTAGACGCTAGCGATTGTTTAGAACAATATACGTGAAGTAACAGCGTCCGTTTATTTTGAGTTCCAGAAGCTGCAGATACTGGAGTAAGTAAACTGTGTAAAGACAAGTTAGGGATTAACATACCGGCAGCTGAAATTTACTGTAGACATCGTTTAGCGGGCAAAGAACCCAATCATCGTCCACTCTTGGTCAAATTCATTAGTAGAAATACCAAAAAATGTGTGTATAACAACAAAAGAAAATTAAAAGGCACCAATTTTGTAATCCGTTAAGTTCTAACCAAGATACGAATGCAATTATTACACGACGCAGGGAAAAAGTTTGGTGTTAAATGTGTATGGTCAGTAGACGAGAAAATCCTGGCAAAAGTTGGTGATACTTGTTAGTATACAGAATCGCGGAAGTGGATACAGCTGGAAGAATTACGAAAACAGGTAGAACTATATTAGCCGACATACTAAGATTAGAATCACAGAAACTTGACAGAATGTCGGACATTTAAGAGATATATGAGCTATTAGTTTCTTCTTGTTACCATGCATACATCAGCGACAAAACTAACGTGAGAGCAACGGAATTATGTTTTAGAGTTGGTCCTGGAAGAGGGAGATAGACATACCATGAATGTGTAATTTTAATCCAATAAAATAGTTCATTTAAACTGTCACTTTTTGAAGTATTGTAAAACAGTTTTTAATGAAATTTTAACACCATTTATGAACATGTTGCACGACGTCAAAGGTAGAGTTATTGTGATGTCGGTGGTGGCCATATAACTCATCTTATTTGATAATTACTATTGGTTGTCATGATTAAAATGTATTATTTAAAATTTTATTGCCAACATAACCTCAGTTTTTACAGCTTTGCCTGCAGTTTGATTTAATCTAAATTTAAGTTACCGGTAAAAGGGTTGGTACACCTGTTAGTAACGGCGAGTAGTTCTATTACTCAAAATTAATCTAAGACATACGCGAAAAGTTCCAAAGCCCTCCCTGAATCACAATTCCGTTGCTCACACGTTATATACATATATATCAAAAGTAGCGTCGTCAGTAAAAGCCTTGGGTGAATCAAGATTTGTAATGATATCAAAAGAAGATATAAACTTTTTCAAATGTGGAAAAAATCCAAGGAAATGGCGAAAGCTGAAAAAACTATAACAACGCCAGAAATATAATAAACGACCAAATAAAAATAGCATAAAAATATATTATACTAAATTAATGGAAAAATCTAAGACGGACAGGAGACGGACGTGGTCCAATATTAATGAAATTTTGGGAAGGACGAGACAGAAAAGTGGCGACGAAGAAATTATTAAATATATAACGAAACCTGAAAGTAAAATAGCAAACAACTTTGCTGTCATCTAAAGTAGGTAAATGAATGGGAGTGACGTGTGTACATTTGCAAATGTTTAGTAAATAGATAAGAATGATAGATATAGCCAAAAATCCCTCGTCAATTCTTTATGATAGATGTCCATTATGAAGTGTGCAATTCGGTCTTCCCGACATCATAACAAATGTTATTGAAAAGAATTATCGCCCACACTTGACGTTTCGCTGCTTCAAACTAACTTTGTGTATGAAGGAGTTCACTATAATTTCTCTTCTAGATGTAATTATTTTATTTAATAGTTATACGAAATTTGTTATTTATATTTAACAAATGTAACTGTAAGGTTGTTTGGTATTCATACACTTTTGTGAATAATAATTTATGCGTCTTTGCATAAGATTTCAAAGAGATTTATTTAACGTTTTGCGTGTATTTACGCTACAAAATAATTACACATATTTTTTTAAGTCTAATGCGGAAAATAAATATAGAATTTCTAATTTCAGTGGGCCTCATATGGAGTGGGCCTCATTTTAATCATTTGCTTTGATTTGTGGGGAGCTGAAACTGCAAATAAGCCTCTGTAGTTTTAAACCTACTGGTCGTAGACTAAGAAAAGGACTTATTATGTGAAGCAGACGTTTACTTGTTTATTCCTCAGTGCAATTTGAAAAATAGTTATTTTAAATGACCAATTGTTTCGAACATATTGCAGGGGATATTTTTTCCTTGTTCCAAATATATTTTTCAAGCTTTAAACCTTATTAGAACATTTACAAATATTTAGTAATTTTATTGTGTAATTGTGTAATGTTATGGTGCAATTGTAATTTAGATTTATTAAGGTGTTAGTTTTTCCCTGGCACAATAATAATGTATGTCACATACTTATTAATATTTAATAATAAATTAATATTAAATATTCTCAGTTTAAGCTTGCTTGGTATTCATATACTTGTTTAAACTTTATTTAACTGTAATTATTAAATCAACATATGTATGTGTGTATTTAAATTTCAACGGTTGTGAAATAACTTGGTCATGGTAAAATTTTTGACAGAATTGGCAGAAAGTCACTTGCCACTCGCGTATCAAACCACTTACCACAAATTAACAGTGTAATGAACTATTAGTTTAACAACAGAAATGACTATCATAAAGTGTCAATCAAAATGAATTGTAAGTTCAAGATTTGCATTTGAATTTAATTACATCGTATAACTTACGATTAATTTTGATGATTGATACTTCATGTTTCTCTCAACGATATTTCTGCGATGGCCGCATGAAGATTTATTGAGTTGATGGTCCATTACTGTGTTAATTGTTCGTTAGTGGCGTGCTATCTGAGTGGTAAGTGAGTTACCATCAGTTCTGTAAAACATTTTGACTATCTCTTGTTTAATTTTCAGCAACTTATTCAATGCAGTGCTGTGTTCATTCCGGAAGAGTACTTTGTGCCGAGTATTTTAAAGTTCCGAGTCAAGTAAGAGATTTTACTGACGTGTTTTGTATTCAATTTTTCCGGAAATCGTAAAAAGACGAAATTTACAAATTTTAGAAATTGTTTTTAGAAATTCCACAGAAATCAAGTTTATCAATTTTGTTGGGAATTATAGTTACACGGTATGCGTCCTGTAAAGTCTTTACAGTACTAGTCCGGAAATAGTATATTACGTAACAAGAGTTGTAAATAGCATTTTACGTACGAGTGGAAATAGTTACATACGAGCGACGAAGGAGCGAGTATGTAATTCCACGAGTACGTAAAATGCGTTACAACTCGAGTCACGTACTATACTTTACCTACGACCACCTTCTACCACTAAAACAACCTCTATACAAAACCTCTTTTTTATTGTTTAATTACATACTATTTTATTTTATAACAAATTTTCTTATATTTATGATATAAGTAATTATTGCTTTTTAATAATAATTGTTAATGGTAACATTGCAGTTATTAAATATTGGACAACTATCTTTTTCTAACATTATTCTTATTTCTCCAGTCCATGCATTTTCTATATAAGATCTCGTATCTTTCACGTGTCTTCGCCGGTAACAAATTGTTCATTTCTAACCTGGCATTTTCAATAATCTTCGGAGGAGTGTATCTGCCACTGTGGTTGTCACACATTTTAATAACAATAAATTATGATTGATTCATAATAAAACTGTTGTGGGCAATGGAATAATATTGACAGCTTACTGACAATTGGATAAATTCCATCAATGCATTTCGGTAACTAAGCAACTTCAACCTGTGCGATTACTTTACGACCGTGCGTTTAGTTTACGGCCGTGCGTAATGACTTATTTACATGGTCTGTGTATAGTGCAAAAAAGGGCACTTTCAACAGTGGTCGTATGTAAATTCAATTTTCCTGCGCGTAAATAAGCAGGAAAATGTTGTTTTCGAGACGATTTCCGGAAAATACATTTACATTCCCAAGTTTTCGCTC
The DNA here is from genome assembly GCA_959613385.1 of Geotrupes spiniger. Lineage (NCBI taxonomy): Eukaryota > Metazoa > Arthropoda > Insecta > Coleoptera > Geotrupidae > Geotrupes > Geotrupes spiniger. The sequence goes on along the minus strand of OY390736.1, from coordinate 19,358,328 downwards.
TGTCCATTACAGCCGAAATACCAAACAGATGTTATACAAATGGCCCAAGCCAAACAGTTATGAAATAGTTAAGTATTGTAAAAATAAAGTTGTAGGATGATGAGATATAATGCATAATAGAAAAACGGAAATAATAATTAAGATAATAGAGCAACCGCAAAGTAATGGAATAAGTATTAAATGTATCAGCTTGAAGTTGTACAATTGTCAATGTAAAATAATGTCCAATAAATCACATAAAGCATTATTGTATACTAATGGTATTAATATATGTATAATCAGAAAAACAGATGGAAAATAATTACAGTACATAGAAAAGACGATAAAACAAGATGTATTAAATTATAGGTAAAAGATAACAACACAACAAGGCAGGATAATGCAAAGAAAACGCAAAGGAGAAATGAACAATTTGAAAACGAAACAAAAACAAACTAGTAAAATCAGAAAAATAAAGTTGGACAATAAAATAATAAAAATCCGCGGTGGCCCGCACGAAACTTACTTATACTACGGTTTTCGAAAAAACTTTTCAAATGAAAGTTGTTTATAATTTCAATGTCTTTAACTTATATAGGAACATTTTTTTTGATAGCTCGTACCGTTTTCGAGATAATGAAAATGGTGATCGTTTACTCGATCACTTCCGGTTGAGAGATTGCGTTCAAAAGAGGACGTTTTCCTCCTTGCTACACACAAATGTTAAATTTAAAGTTTCATAGCTCTAGCTATAATCGTATGGATCCTAGAGCGCGCACAGACACACAGACACACACAGAAGTCATTCCGAAAATAGTCAGAAACGATTCAGGGGATCTCAAAACGCGTATATCCGTTAAAATCGCGAGGTCGAAATTTTTCATGATTCCTATACTTACTTATACATAAAGTATAAGTTAGTAAAAGTTGGTTAAGTTGTGTCAACTAATTATTGTGCCATTTTATTTTTGTATCGACTGCATTAATCTTTTACTCGCATAATTAAAAGTTTGTATTTAAAGTCATTGCGTCACACCTAAAATTCTACCATAACAAACAACTTCGCTAATTACTGCTGCATCGTAAATACGTAAATACAATTATAAATCATTAAACTCTTTAAACCCCAAGTACGTTTAACAAAAAGTGAAAAAAGAGAGAAGTGAAACAAATTTCGAAAACGATTAATAAAAATTAAAAGGACAAAAGTAAGGGAAACGAAATTACATATAGGAAATAGTATAAAGAAAACGCGACGGGCATGCAGTTTATCGAGTTTCTTTTGAAACTATTCAAATTATGTTTATGCATAAATTAAATTTCAATACAAGCAACAAGCAAAACTTCAAAATAATATTGAAATATATTTTTCAAAATGTAGACATTTGTTGTTACGAATCCGTTAAAAATAATAATAGCAACGTAACCAAAAAAGATCGAACAAATAGAGAAATATCATTTGAGAACATAACTATCAGTATCCTCTTTCCTCAATCTGTTTAATTTTTCATTCAGGGTTTAGTAATATTTTCAAACACAAAAATTATAAAGTTATTTACGTTTTTACGGTAAAAATGGAGAATTATGGTATCGTTTGCAATTCTTGTGATAAAATACATGTTGGATTTACTCGTTATAAATAATAGCTAGCTCATCTCAAATATAATAGAATTAAAAAATCTAGCGTTGCCCAACATCTTCTAACAATGATTCATTTGAATTTTTCAAAATAGATGTAATTAATAAATGCAGATTATTAGTCGACAATCCACGGAGTCCTTTGGGACATTTATTTTATATCACCTTCTTTGTGAACAGGCTACAAAAACATCAGCATCAGTTTTCTTTCACGTGATATTAACGAGCAAGAAAATGCAGACGTTTAATATGATGAATTACTTCTACATCAAATGGAGAAATGTCTAAATCCACCCCGATAAGATACCAAATTAGATTAATTTGCAAAACGATAAACCCGGGATTATCACGACATTTAGATTGCAAGCACGAGATATCACCAGTCACATATAAGCGGATTAAATTGATATTAAATTAAATACAATTTGCTAAATGAAGGAACATAATTTTTTGTGATACTGCGAAATTTACGGGTGATATAAAAGCTACATACAGTTTGCTCCGGTGGTCGTTTTCATTATGTTATTAAATTAAATTACATACACTGCACCAACATATCCAAAAAGGGTAGTAAATTGTCGTAAAAATGTGAAATTAGCGCACTTAGGATTCATTATCCTTTACTATCACGAGTGTCATGGAGAAATCGGAATATAATTAAGATAAAGCCGTTTTGCTATTTACGTACAAGTTGTTTTTTACCAGATGCGAACCGAACAATAAATAAGAAAGTAAGTCAGGTACTCACGTGCTTCGAAGTGACTCCTTTCATTTCATCTTATGCGAAAATTCAATACTGATCAACGTGACTGTTATTATGCAATTTGTAAACAGGTTCACGGACAAACTCCTTTCATTTCAGAAAACTAAGAATTAATTGTCCACGTATCCCACATTAGTCGTCGTTAGAATTTAGAGCAGAAAAGCGATTTCACAACTGATTGCAACGAACGTTTTCATTACGATAAATAGATAGACACAATAGGCACCATTATTAGTTGACATTATTTATAAAGGTCGTTACAAAACACATGCGTTAGGTTAAATATACTCATCGGTATTTATAAAATGCTACTACATATCATATAGCAATTGGTCTCTTTACTACATAGGAGCCGGCGTTGCGAGCAAATAGCGCGCTAATAAAAATGTTTAAAAATTATACACCAATATATTTTAAAGATACGCAAATTTGCTTTTACTATTCGTAGATGATTAAACGTTGCATAAGTTAGCAGAATAGCAAAACGCCTGTTCATTGTTTATTTAGTGAACTAACGTAGGAAATATTCGTGGAATTTTTTTTAGAAATAATTTAAAGAATATTTGTGATTCCCTCTCATATTTTCTTAAAATCGTCAAGTGTTACGCAGTTCGGAGATAAACGATTCTGAGCGAGGCAAGGTTATTTAATTATCGGTGCAAGGGCGTTCTCAAAGGAATAACGACGGCGCTCTTTCGATTGAAAATAGTTCAACAGACGTCCATGATCACGACGTATTTTTCTGGTCCAATTATCTTTGAAGAATTAAACAATGAAAAACATTTTCGGTAGAGGAGAAATGACCCAGATTTAAATGTGAGTCACAGACCAACGTCAAGCAATTACCTTTGCTCCTCAAGAATTTAATATTAGTTAAATTTTATATAATAACCAAACAGTCACAGTCATGGCGGATATTTTTTAGTAGATGCAAATGGATGTTAATTGAAAAAACCAAAAATCAGTTATGTGTCCCTTCAGCTGATATGGACACGGGTTGTTTCCATGTCACCATCGTCAACTACCATATCCGTATCATTAAATTGGGTAGTATTGTTTAGATGTTATTTTTACAGAAATATTTTTTTAAGATACAAAAGCAATTAATATTTGAAGTATACCACGTTGCAAAAATAATAAAATCGAGATGGGCATTTTTACAAACTTGAAATATTCCAATTTAGGGTTGAAGTACTCAATACAAATTACGGAAGCGACTGATGGTGTGGTGTGATGTGGTTGTGGTTGTGGCTGTGGCTGTCGTTGTGGTTGTGGTGTAGTCTAGTCTAGTAAAGTATAGTGTAGTACAGGGGTCGGCAACCTTTTGAGTCGGAAGAGTCAAAAATTACAATTCACAAAATTTCAAAGTTTTTAAAGAGCCACGAATTTTTTTCTTGCCAACAATAAAGAGTACTCGCATAAAAAATTTTTTGATAAAAAAACATCTATTTATTCATAAGAAAAAAAAGAAATATTTTTCTTCAAAACAAACCAACCCTTCTACCAAAACATAGACTGGGTTTCCCTTTCCTTGCAGTTTTAGATTCAGCTCATTTAATTTCGGTGTGACATCCACCATAAAGTAAAATTTTTGGGGGAGGGGTGCAGTGAAAAGCGAGTACAAGTGGCAAAGAGATAGATTCGGTGCCTAATCCTCGTTAATCTATTCTGAACGATTTTTAAATGTTTTTTTTTTTCGATAAAATAAATAATATTTGCGTAACTAAAGAGCCGCAGCTTCACATCCAAAGAGCCGCATGTGGCTCGCGAGCCGCAGGTTGCCGACCCCTGGTGTAGTATATGCTCAGATGTATAAAGCTTTCAGAAATTGAAGTGGAATGATAGGAGAAAACGATAAAGAAAGGACACTGCATTCATTAGTATTATGCAATTTTGGATTAGTATAATTAGAAATCGATAAAAAGAGCTATAACAATAAATTATTTAACACTTTCAGCACGAATTTCAATCACAAATTTTTAAATTCTCGACCAAATGCATGTGTGTAAACCAAAGATCAGCTAGAAAAAAATTAATAGACGATTGAATACGAGGAGAGATTTTTCTATTATCTACATAGCCATGAAGAAAACACACACACAAACATTTGCTTTCAAGGGATTGTTTTATCTACCAAAAAATCTGCAGTGGTCCGCACTGAACTTTCTTATACTTTTAGTTACATCCCATTATATAATATAACTCTAAGACAGTAATTTTTAACGTTTTTTTTATTTTTTATGAATTGTAAAGAAAGGAACTTGACAATTTTTTACATGTTTATTGCCGATTTTGAACTATTTCCTATTGATTTTACAATATTTTGTGTTAATAATGTGTCCGATATTCACGCTTATAACGACTTATCTTTTTTAATTTTCACAGTTTTAATATTTTTGCATTTTTTCACTTTTTCGAGACTTAATCATTTCCACAATCTTTTGCAATTGTGAACTTTTTTATATTCTTAACTTTCTACGATTTATAATGATTTTTTGATTTTTTGACTATTTTCTATTGTCACTTTTTTATTACGATTATTATTTTTCCACGATTTTAGTTATTTTTAACAATTTTTCCCTACAACATTCACGATGTGGTTTCTTCCGGCGACTTTTTTTGTTGTTTCTAATTCTTTAGGTATTAAAATGATTTTCTCGATTTTTATAATTTTCTATATAATGATTTTATGATTTCTAAATATTCGTTAATGTTTTTGATATGACATAATACAACATTTTTCGACATACGATTTAAGACTCTTTCGATTGTATTTTCTTTTCGATGTATCGATTTCTTTAAGTATTAGAATGATTTTTTATTTTTTTACAATTTATAACGATTTTTACATTTTTTCGCGATATTTAAAAAATCTGTTTCCATTTTTAATGAATTGTATCTATTTTTTCGACTTTTAAGATTTATTTTCGATTTTCCACAATTTCATTGCGATCTTTACATCTTCAATTTTTAATAATTTATAAATATTTCGTTTGTATCTTTTACGATTTTCACGACCTTTTCGATATCCTTCATTTTTTTAATTACTTTTTTGATTTTTTTCATTTTCTCAAATACAATATATATTCAACATAGAGTTTTCTCGACTTCTAGCATTTTCTCGAGTTCCAATATTGTTTTTATTTTTTTACAATTTTTCGAGTTTTTAACAGTCTTAATGTAATGTGTATGTGCGGAAATATTTAATTTTCAACGATTTTAACCATTTTCAGAATTTTTTGATTTTTTTTACACGTTTATTGCCGATTTCGAACTGTTTCCGATGGCGTTTACAATCTGTATAGAATTTTCCATTTTTACATTTTTTTTTAAATTTTGTGTTAATAATGCGTTCGATATTTAGTCTTATAACTACTTATCTTTTATATAAAACTTTTCATAGTGTTAAAATTTTTCACTTTTCGGCACTGAATTCATTTTTACAAACCTTTGCAATTGTTCGTAACTATTTATATTCGCAATTGTAATTTTTCTGCAATTGTAAGGGTTTTAACGACTACAAAAACCGATTCTCTTATACTTCCCGCAATCACGGTGACACGCGAAATCGCCAACGTGGCATCGTTTCGTAAATACGTTAGTTCCATCTGACAACCACTGCAACCGTGACCGTTCCCGCGCCTGCAATTGCGCCCGGGAATATTTATCATTCGTCGCTACGACTGCAACGAATTTTTCAACAGCGATGTCCGAGGAAATGGTAGATTTTTCGAAAGAACTTTCCAAATAAAACTTCTCGAGATATGGAGAAAGGTAATAAAAGGTATAAGAGTAAACCATCACTTTCTTAAGATAAAGCTTTTAGGAACTTTTCTCCCGAGCCACACACAAACTTTAACTTAAAAGTTTCATAATTGTAGGTTTAATAGTTTCAAGGTCGAACATTTTCATGGTAATTTTCATGACATGCGTCATTATATTTTACTGTAACAGTCTAAACAATTTCGACGGGGTAGGGAATCAAGTTAAGATGATCCAAGATTTGGAAGGCCAAATAAAGAATGAACATGAAGATTTAGAACAAAAATTGTATCGGCAAGAAATTTGTGTGGAAACCTTGAGGTTACAACAGGTGATGAGGCACCGATAAAACAAAGGCTCTCCGCCCCAAAAATGACAAGAACTCAGAATTCATCGGAATACATCGGTGGTATACAGGAGGAATTTTACTAACTGAATATAATAATAACTGTTATACTGGGACCATTTTTCATTGGTCCCAGAATAACAGCACACAAAGCTTGCCAAGTCCAAGAAATGATCAACGAGTACAGCTTTATATGGATGGAACATCCACCCCACAGCCCTGACTTGGCAGATAGTGATTGTATCTCTTTCCTAAAGTAAGTAAGCAATTGCGCTGAAGACATTTTTTTCAGATGCCTTTTTGAATACTTACCGAAGAGATATTTTGGAAGATATAACCTTCCTTGAAAAACGTTGGAATAATCAGGATCACACATTTATTGGATCAAGCGTGTAAAAAATAAAATATTACTTTCCTTAACACTCTTTCGTCATCGCTAGGTAGGTAATATAAAAATCATTAAAAAAGTTCTCAAAATCAACAAATGGTATTATGTAGAATATACTGCTGCAAAGTCACGAGGCAGTTTAACATATACATATATGCACAAGATAGAATATTATTCGAAGACAACACAATAAACGAGAAGATTATAACAATATAAAAGTTTCAAATTAAAATGTCACGTGTTTTTATAGTAGTATTTGAAGTTATAACTAACATACATTTTCTTAAATATGAACCGTGGTCATTTATATCATTCATTTAATTTATTCAACGTTGTAAGAACGAGCAATTTAATGAATAGAATATTATGATCATTTGACGAAATTATCTTTAAATAACCATCTAACTAGTAAATTGAAATTGGACTATGTTCGCTAGTAATTACTAATTATTGCATATAGAACGGTTGGCATGACGAACAGTACATAACAAACCGATCAAAGAATCAATATAAATTTCTAATTAATCTTATAAACGTTATGTACATACGTACCAGATATTCCAACAAATAAATGATAACATGATTTTATTTGTCTCTTTATTTTGATACGATATTTTCGACACGTTTGAAAATAGGATCAAAGTACGACAGTATAAAAATAAATTTAAATTATGTTGAAGTAGGCTTTGCAGCTTTAGAATATCTCCACATTTATCCTTACTCATATACACCATCAAACGCCGCTAATATAATTAAAAAGAAATGCCATATTTTAAATTTTGACACGGATTTAGCTACAACGATAATGAAAACATGTGGCATTAAACACGACGCAAAATATAGGACTTTGTCTGATTTAATCGATGGCATTATAAGTTTAATAACAGTGTAAATAAGCCATGGTGTAATCATTATTCAAGTCAAAGATGTCAGTAATGTAATTATTAAAATTTAGTATAATTTAAACAGGTTTAACTAACTAAACTTAATTCTTATCTGATTACAGGTTCTTTATGATAAATTACTTGCTTCGTTGAAACCCTCAAAAATACACCGAAATTGTTAGATCAGGAGATCTAACAGTCCACGGAATCGTCCTATCAATATATTGCCGTACTATTCAGCAAATGTGTGACTTGACGATTATAATATGCTAGAGCAACAGCGTTGCAAAAACATATGAAAATATTGCACTAGAATTACCAAACATCTGTTGAAAATATATGGCTGTATTACATAATTTAAAATAAATATCTAACTGAAAAAGAATAAAAAATATAAATTGCCATAAAAAAGACGAACCATTGCATTTATTGAATGCCACGTTAAAATCTAATGGAAAATATTTTTTGTTTTTCAACTTCGCTGATGACAAAAATAGCTTCCCATTATTCGGTATACAAAACGGACGCATTTGCTAACAGTTAAAAGAGAAGAGATTATAATTAAAAATTTTGTTTTCATTTTCGCTGTACATTTTTTGTTGGTGATTTATTAAGTAAACCAATAAAAGTTTATAGTCAGTGATCAGTGGCGAGAAAATAGAACGGTTAAATCATCCCATAAAACTTGGTAATTTAAAAATAAAGTTGACGACACAAACGACTTAAATAACAATGTAGTAAGGAAGATGTGATGATGCTTAATCTACGTAATATTTTTTTATTTCATTCGCAACATAAACATTGAAGTTTATATATTTAGTAAACTTTTCTATTTCGCAAATTAAAATACAAAAATATAATCCTAACTCGTAACGTATACAATAAACCATGTTTAATATTTCAATTAAATGTATTACGTTTTCGTGTGATAAACTAATAAAGAAATTTCAAAGTAATTAGCATATATGTTGTGATACATTTTTTTAGCTACGTTAAAAAATGCATATTTTGTAGCAATACATACCGAAATTTAATGTTGCCAACACTCGGCTACATAGAACTGATATACCTACGCAAATGCGATTGTTATATCAACTGATGCGATAATTACACAACCAATGCGGTTATATAGAAAACACTGCAAATATATTTAAGTGTTATTTATTAAAATAAAACAATGCTCGTAGCAAAAGTACCGCCTTTATGATTTGCCAATAAAAGAAATATAAAATATGACCCCTTCGAATAAAGTGTGCACGAAAATATTTATTTAACATTGAGGTTGAGCACATAACGGCTTGGTGGAAAATTCTTTAGAAATAGAAAAATCTATACTGTATTTTACCAACACAAATCTTTTGATATCACTTACAACTTTTAGTGTGATTATTGTCTTTTGAGATTTCTACATTCTTATAATCTTTTTCATTTCAATTATGTTTGTTTTCAATAACGCTTTCGTTTTATTATTAATAAATTTATTCATTGTTTCTATTATACACTTGTATTTCTTTGCTTTTACATTTTTTTGCAATATATGTTTGTTTTCCATATTTTTGTATTTTCTGTTGTTCACTTTTCTCGACATTTTCCAATCTTCATTAATATTTATTTTTGGTTTTTAATTTTAATTCTACGTATTTTGACCAGTTCGAACCACGTGACTTTCCCTTGGCTGGCACCTAGGACGTAAACTCTCAACGGGTAAATTACCCCGCCGCCGTTGCTGTTTAAATAACCATACACTAATGAATAATGAGAGAAAATGAAAAATGCGAAGAAAATTTTATGGAGCGCATAGCAGATACACATTAGTCGGTCCTCTTTTTATTACAACTAAACGAAATGCACTATAAAAGCTTATCTTATAACCATTGTTGTTTCCGGTGTTTCGTCCCAGTAGGTTGTGATATGCTTTTATTAGATTGCAAGAATAAATTGTGATAGAAGTCTACTACTATGACTGGAAAAAAACACATTTGTATAGCAATTAAACATGTCAACAATTAGAAATAGGAAATTGGAGATATAAATAGATTCATGCTTATACATATATACCATTTAACTGGCAAAAGTGCAGGCTACCTAAAATTATAATCACAAATCGAAAACAACTACCCCAAATATAATTAATAATTTCATCTTTAATATTCAAGTTTTTTTTTAAATTTACTCGTTTACATTAAAGTAGTATTAATGTATTTGTTGCGTTGCGAAACTTCGAATACATGTACATTGTTTATCAAGCATTTTAAAGTACACTGTCCAATGTGCTATAAATACTACAAAAAATACATTATAAATGAGGGAACAGTATTGTCATTCAATTCTAATTTACCTAGTGTATGAACACAAATACCCTGTTACTGTCAACGTTTTAAAAGTTCTTTCACAAATGTAAGCGAAATTATTAATTTCGGTTAATATCATTACCAGATACCATCGTAGAATTTTTTGGTCCTTCCTACTTATTATATTTGTTGTTGTGTACGCTCTAGTTACTTACGTGTACAATTATTCTATAATATTCATTTAAATGTCTTAAATTTTTATCATGGAGAAACGCACACTCAATTATTATTTTTTAATTATATCACTTAATAATTATTTTACTATATGTAAAATTACAAAGTTGAAAGTAACCTCAATTTATCTTTTATTTATTATCATACCTATATAAAAATATTTTAGTTGCAAAGAATTTAATTTTTTTAACATGAAATGTTATTTAATAGTTTATTAGCTGATTTATAATTTTGTTGTGATCCTAATACACACGTCCATATAAATATATATGAAATCTTTTAAATTCGTACACGAGGTTGCGTTTTTGGGGTAAAAGCTTAAATTAACTAAATGTCAACAAAATTACATTGAATATTCAGCAATCTCAATAATAATGACTAACACATGAATTTATGCACTCTGCTAATGAGATGATAAATATCGTCCTCAGGCACAGGCTGCTAAGCAAACTGAATTTGGAGTTTATGTTATGTGGGTGATGTGTGGGGTAAGTTCGTCCTCATATGCTACGCATTCGATGAGCGATAGAAATCGGGGTGGCGAAAGGAACATATTTACAGTGTTCCACACATTCCATAGATATCCTTGCTATATGTATAGTCGAGCGCCATCTTGCTGAAAAAGATTTCCTTCGTTGGGATGAACACATCATCATAACAAATGTAGACGATAAAATAAGCGCAAGTCACTGTATCGTATATGTCGTATACTCGTATATAGGCCCTCAATATTTAACTACGTATCTCCAATCGACCAGATGTAGTAACATAAACTTCTCTTTCGTCGTCAGGATATGTCTGTCAACAACGAATAATGCTCGAGCTGCAATTCGTTGGTTTGAAAATTCTACTTCCCTCACCGATAATATGACATCGTTTATAGGAGGATTTTTTCTATTAATCCAAACCATAATATACGACTAGGTGTTAAGCTGCAAAATTTTCATACGCGGCTGTACTTAATACGTAAATACAAAGATACTATTGACTATAAACTAGTCTAGCCTTCGTTCCATGACATTCCCATTGCTGTTAAACTTTTTGCAACTATTTTTTTCCCATGTTTCTTGGTCTACCCATTACTGTACGCTTGTGGGATGTCGCCTGTCATATTGTTTTCGTTATCCGTTCTTCTTTCATCCCCATAAGGTGACCAAACCATGTAATTGTCTCTCGATACCTTTTAGCATAAGTTCCACTTCCAGTTCTTCTCTTACTAGATCGTGTTTGATTCTATCTCTTCGCTTAATCCTCTTTACTCTACGTGAGTTTCCCATTTCCATGGCTTGGATTTTATTTTCCATTTGCTTCAATATTACCTAGCTCTCGCTTCCGTACGTTAGATGGGTTAAAATATTATTTTGAATACTATACTTTTTGATTTTCTTGGTATATCCTTTTTCCTTATAAACGCGTTGCTTACTGAATGGTATAACTAAGCAGCACTTTCCAATCTATCATTTAGTTCTGCATCGATTCCTCTACGTTTATTGATTTGTCTATGTTTTTCCTATGTCACCATTACTGAATTATCCTTTATTTTATACCTAGTAACACAGTTTGTATACAATACCAGATTGTCAGCCAAGGCACATTCTATCATTTCCAGATTCTTATATCCCACCTTTAATTTTCTTACTTTATTCTTCACTTCCTTTATTATATCATCCGTTACTATCTTGAATAAGGCTGGGCTGAGGAAGCTGTTCCACCAATTTTTTTTCTAAATCTATGAATGCCAAGAATATCTTGTTATTTGGATATTTCCTATCAATGGTTTTATAGAGAATATATGATCTTGCACTCCTCTGCATTTCCTTAACTCGCACTGTGAGTCCTCTCGTTGTATTTCAGTTTTTTTCATTCGTAGGTCCCAATATTTTGGTAACTCTTCTGCATATCATGCTTTATTAAACAATTTAGTTTACATTTCCAGATCTTTGACTCTCAACTAATTTTACTTAACTATTTCTAGTTATTCTATCGAGACCTGCTTGCCCTTTTTATATCAAGTTGTTCATTATTTTATTATTTTCTATATTTCTTTCTTCGCATTCTGCTTCTGTTATTTCTCGTGTTTGCTCTATCTTTAATATATTCCTTCCATCTCATTCGGTCTTTGGATTTTATATGTTTAACTTTACATGGTTTTCCTTTCCGAAGGATCTTGACGGCATTATAGGATAACTTTTGATTTCCGAAACGGTTTCTCTCCATCTTTTCTCCAAATTCTTCTCTAGATTTTTGTTTAGCTTACTTCACCATCTCTTTTATTTGTTCTTTGTACTTTTTATATTTCTCCGTTGTCCTATTTCCTAAGTCTAATGAATTCGCTTATTACTTTTTTTAACTTCAGTTAAAATTGGATGATGTCCTTTTACATTTATGACTGATATTATTTATGTTGTTCGGTGTCATATTTCTTTATAATTGTTCCAATCTAACATTTGCATCTTTTACCTGATTTCCAATCTCCATATAGTCCTTTTTTTCATGTTACCATTCCCTTTCTTTATGTCTATTATTTCTCTTTCATTTTCAACCTGATCCTGATCTATTATCTTACGTGTTTTATCCTCTACTTTTGTTTCCGTTTTCCTGGCGATACGTCTGTTTTCTTGCTTTTGGAAAAGAGTTTTGCTTCATTCTTGTGTCACTCATTATATAAGGTGGTTGGATCACATGTTAATCATTATACGGAGTGCGTCCAAACAATACAACATAAACGTACCTCTAAGCAAATAAGAATAAGTACAGGGAAGGACGAAATACGCAAGCACTGCAGATAAGCTCTGAAAGTGGCCAGTGGACTACAAGGCTTAGAGTGCTAGCCTATATAGCTTGTAGACTTAAATTAAGTGTGGTTGGCATACACGATTTTTTAATTCATATATAAGTTATATTAAATTTCTTCTTATACTTGTAGCATCAAAACCCGGGTTGGTTTCAGTTGCCTCTACCTGGAACAGTTTCTTACTGTTTCTTCACACATTTTAATATCTATACCAAGGTTGATATTATCGCACCATCTCAATTTAGGTCTTTCATTCTTCTTTACCGGTTTTTTCCGATCCTGTGTCCCTTCCTTCCAATCTCTGACTCATACCTCGCTCAGATCTTTCTTCGCTTCCTCTAACCATGTCTCTCTTTTTTAGTCTACTTTTTCGAAGTGCTCTTTTTGTATGGCTCTTGTATTTGTTTATTTATTCTCATTCTAAATTCACACTTTAATTCGGCCATATATCCCTCTTAGAATTTGTGTCCACGTTTCACATGCATAGGTAACAGTAGGTCTTATTATTGTTTGGTACAATCTTATTTTAGGCCATCTTGATACATGCCTTATTGTTAATATTCTTGAAAACATTCCCGCCGTTCTACTTCCCTTTGTTAATTTGCCGCACAATCGATGATTAAATTTGTGGGTTCTCCTCTGTTATCATATTTCGTTACCACATGCTGTTCCTTCTATTTCTTTGTTTGACATCACCATCAGTACTATATTGGCATAGGTCAGGTACTGGGGTCTACAGCCATATATCAAACTCTCCGTTTTTATGTCACTTTCCCTTTAAATTACTTCCTGCACTAAGTTGTAGAGGATTGTGGATAATGGGTCACCTTGTGTCAGTGTTTTTTGCAATTAATTCTTCCGGCATTCTACCGTCCATTGATATTTTATTTTGTGTCCTACATGACTAATGTGACGTAGGCTACGTCACATTAGTCATTTCCACTAGCCGTATTCATTTTTCTTGTAATCCTACTTTTTTCGTTGCTTCATATAGTTTGTTTCTGTTAATAGAGTCGTAAGCCTGTCTATTTTCGATGAATAGTAGGTGTAAACTTATTTCGTTCTATTGAATCTGTTTCATGATAAAAATCTGATCAAGGGTCGATTTTCCTGCTTTGAATCATCCTTGTTGTTCTCCTACTAACTCGTTATGATATATTTATCTAATCTATTTTTGATTATCTTCGTTACAATATTATGTCATATCAAGCAGTGCAATTCCCCTCTAGTTATTGTAGATTACTATGGATGGGAACTATTAGCGCTTTACTCCACACTTCTGGCATTTTTTCTTCAAAACGACTATCAAATTTTTCAAAATGAAAATCACCGATAACGTAAAGGCTATGTTTCTCGTTGATTAGTATTACTTTCAATGGCAATGTAGATGTAAGAAAACACACCACTTAAATGGTAAAATGTAGTGGTTTTTTTTTATTATTAGACGTACCGAGATAAGTAACGCGTGGTGCGATGACGAGACACCTTTTACCACGTGTTTAATAAAAGCTGTTGAATTCAGAAGTGTAAATAATAAATTTCCTTTGCAAATGAATTTGAATTTAAAATATATCAGTTTTTATCACTTGTGATAAAATATTGACGCATTTTATCACTAGTTATAAAATACCACAATTTGCCATTAAAACGATGCTAAAATGTTGACATTTCGTAAATGAATTGGAAAAAACGTTTGAGTCGATTAGTTACTATCAATATTTATTTTGATCTAGATTCATATGATATGAGTATACTTTATTTGCGCAAATGGCCTGCAATTGATTTCTTAAATTTTGGCATTTAATATCAGATTATTTTAATTTAAACTGTCACTTGGAATTAATTTAACAATAATAGAAACGGGCGACATTTAAAAAAGATAGACATTGAGGATCTTGACCTATTTAGAAAGATCACAACGAATGTCCTATTTAAGGCACATTTCTAGAAATCAGATAATAATACCATCGAAATTCGTAGGCTAAACAATATATACAAAAGTCACTAAACCTATTTGCATCACTAGTAGTAGTAAAATTTTAAGTTATCCTTATCTACGTGGAATCCATTGTTGCTACAATTATTTCTAAGATCAATAAGTGTCAATTGTCATTAATTATAGGCGATGGTAAATGGGCATTAAAATATTGTTGCTGTAGTATTATTATTAGTTTATTTTGAATATTAATTTATTTTTGTTTTAATTTATACCCTCGTATAGCACCTCGAGAGTTCAACAATAATGATTGTCCTTGCGTCATCTGAACGAAGACGGGTGTATTTATATATACAACCGTCTATGCCAATTCCATAGATACAAATATCCTCTTAAAACACGCATTAAACAAAATGTAGTCAGATATTTTTGGTTTGTTTTGGTTTCATTATTATGGCAATCAACGTTTATTAATGACCCTCACACTTCTTCATATTTTTGAAAACATTTTTTATATCAATGGCATGTTTATTTTAATAATAAAAACAATACTAAAATTAGTCATTATTATTATAGTATAAAAATGTAGTAAAACCAAAAACAACAACAACCCGATAAAACACATTTTTAAAACTGGGACGTGTTAACTAATTCTGATAACTTATTTGGAACGATTTATTTAATACTAATTACTAAAACAAAAGTAAAAATTAATGCGTAAATTGATAGAGCAAAACATATTATTTTATTTAAAACTTATTACGTTAATTTTAATGTAATGATTTTCTACGCGAAACGATTTTCTCCCGCGACTAGTTCAATGATAAGTAATACGTTATTTTAAATGTCACAAGTAAAATTATATACTAAAATATATTCGAATTTGATAAATTCATTATTAAGGTTCAGGCCAATAACTGGTTTAGATATTTTATATACATATATAACTGCACAATTGAACTATATTGTTCAATAAATAATTAATTCCAACCGTAAAATGGAACAAATCATGTTTTAGATAAGCGTCTAATCGCACTTAAACAGCGTTTTTAATAACAAATTTGCCGTAACGGTGCGAAAATATATATATTTTTTTAAATACAAAAAAAAATTGATTGGAAATTACTGCTTGTTATCAGCACGTGACAAAGTCGTCGGCATTAATAAAAGTAACTGCGAGTGAACTTGCTAATAATGCAATCGATTGAATAGCAGGTGTTATCTTGAATAAAATATTAAGTGTGAATCTTTCAGCAGTTAAATATCGATTGTGTGCAAAAGGACTTACCGATGCGTAGTAAACAATCACAAAAAAGCAAACTCGTTAAAACATTTGAACTATTAAGCTACCTGTACTACCATATTTACTAAAAAAGCAGCAACTCACGACCAAACATGACAGCATCAAATGTGACAAAATAAAACACGTGTACTAACCAAGTGTTGCGCGCACACTAACACGAAAGTGCGAATGTAACAATGCAAGATTACTATGATAATCTAATGTAACATAATCGACATGCGAGTGGTGGAACATGGTCATCGACGTATCAAAATAATTAAGGAGCACTAAAAATTTTGCAGATATCAAACATAGCGGGTCTAAATATAATATATTTTACATTAATTTATTTATAAACTCTATTTGTTTTGGGTTATTTCAATCTATATTACGTGACCTTCAAGTCGGCATGCATATGCAAGGTAACCAAAGCTAATTGAGAGGAAAGGTTCAGCAACACTTTTTTATCAATTTTGTGTGCCGGCACGTTTGAATTATTGTTTAAAAAATGTTCTTACAGTATTTATCGAATATTTACTGTTAATCAATTGTATGTCCGGTTAGAAATGCTTTATCTGATGAAGGAATTATCAATGCAATATTTGTTCGTTGTTTATGCATTAGAATTTTCTCCTGTGTATTAAACCGAAGACAAATATTGAAAACGAAGAATTATTTACATCAGCAAGGACCGAATACATTATAAATAGTAAATAACATGACTTGTACAATACTTTCAATCTGTTCCAAACTTTCCATCTCAATATTTCCAGAATTATCTATGAGTAATATGATCTATGAATAAGATCTTTAATTTATCATTAGTCTTAAAGTGGAAAATTTTAACTCGTAACTGCTCAGCTAAACAGCGATTAATCCAAATGAAGAAAACTAATGGGTATGTTCACAAACTTCAGGGCGCGGACAATGCACCTCCAGCCTTCTTGAATTGTGGGACAGAATTCCTACCCATTTTTTATTTATCACCTGTTCAAAACTTGCATTTGAATTAATGAAATTCCATATTAATCCATTCCACATCAATCATCCTGTTGTGTTATATGTACCGCTACGCGTAGTGTACTAGAAGTGGATCCCTCGATTATCATTTTAGATATATCTTTCAGACGATGATAATACGATAAAACGATGCAATAACATTTTAGAAAGACAGTTCACCACGATATTTGTTATATTTGGCAACTTAACAAATCAAAATAATTCAACAGTTCATGCGTATCGTATTGATTAGTAAATACGTAAATATCTGAATTAAACGGATATTTACATCAATATATTTAGAACGAACCATTTCTCAGCTATTTGCATATCAGACAAACAACATTTCGTGATTGCAATGCGCGCAGTAACCCGAGCAACACATCTATCCATGCGATAACTACTCCTGAAAATATGAAACCGTAGTAAAAAATAAAAAGAAAGCTATTCACACTTGAATGATCGAACAAACAAAATAATTATTAAAGACGTCAGCGATATGCCATACACCAACATTTTCAATGAAATTAAATGGTCGTAATGCGGGTAAAGTTCAATGAAACAAGAAACTATGCTTATCAGCCACCGCTATGCCTAATAAGATTCATCAGCTGCATTGTATGTTTGTGCTGGGGCGCTCAATAACTTCAATTGTGTAACGTAACGGTATATTCTTATAAGATAATTTCGATCAGGGTAGTGGAAATTAGAATATTAACTTTGTTTTCACAACTGTGGAAATACCCACGAGAAAACACGCAGCCGCAGACACGTGGTTCTGATTTATTGGTCTTCGTTAAGACGGGAAATTAGAAGATGTACGTTAATAATAACTTATTATAAATCAATATTAATAAAATAAAATCACAGGCTGATTTAACGGATAAATATTTTGAAGGGAGTGTAGTAAAGATTTGCTAATAAGACTAATACTGCTTGGATTCATTCTTTTACATCTGCTATTAAAATTAAACGAGTTTTGCGATATTAATTAAATAAAACGATATATGAAATTTGAATTGTAAAATAAAAACATTTAACTAAGTTCTTCTAATCGAATTAATAAAAACAATTTGAAGCTTACTTGAAGTAGTTGCTTGGAAAGCTTCCTATTTTGCATAGGAGATTGATATTCTAAAAGAAAAGTCTATCAACCTGGCGGGCCATTCGAAAGATCTATCCCAGCCAATCCATCGATTAAGATAATTATTATGCAGTCATTAATTGAAACAAACAGTTATTTACAGCTGCCAAAGAAATATGGTCCAGAGGTTCGTAAAATCGTTCGTCAAAAAATTGAAAATTTCCCCCCCAGTCGTGGCTGTTAACCGTGGGTTTCTAGTCTCCCAGCGGTCACTTTTGCACTTGAACAATGATGGCTTGTTTCGGATGTTTGGTGTATATTTTCAAAACTATAGTTCATTATGATATTGATTCCTATTGGGTGACACAACTTCACATGAAACTATGAATAAGGATCAAACATTTAATTTACAAAAAAGGGTGAATGACCTACTTAAAGATTATAAAGGAAAACATTTTATATCCGATGAAATGTGTACATTTATCAATTGATAATTCAGCTCCATCTAGAATATATGGTCTCCCCAAAATACATAAGAACAACTACCCGTTGCGTCCCATAGTTTCTTTCGTTGGTTGCGCCACATACAATCTTTCAAGCTATTGTGGCTAAGATTCTTACTATTTCATTGGTAGATCGCACCAGTTATAATGTAAAAGACATTACCTTAGTCGAAGAACTTAGATTTCGTTTCACATTTTACCAACGTGATAGTGTCCAGGCTGTCATCACGGCCAAATGGTAATTTATAGAAGAACATTGCAATTTCACTTTAGAAGCCTTCCGTACTTTAATCAATAATTTTCAACTGTATTTTCTTGTACAATAATGAATGATACAAACAACGTTTCGGTACCCCTATGGGGTGTCCGCTTAGCTCCATGGTTGCTCAAATAGTTTCATATTATACCTTAGATTTCATAATATACGTTTACCGTTTTGTAAAAAAAATGTCGATGTTATCATAATGTGCCGTACCGGTTGAATGCATTGACGAAACATTACCTATCCTTAAAGACTTCAACAATCATATACAATTTACTGCTAAATTCGAAGACAATCAATATGTGCCTTTATTGGGCATCAAAGTCATTAGAAAACAGAGCACCATTTTTTTTTGATTTGCAGAACATAAGATTTTCTCCAACCACCCTATCAATCAGAAATTGAATATGGTTACATCTATGAAAAATAAAAAAGTTTAGCGACTCACAGTTTCATTCAAACGAATTTATCACTAGTAATGGAGATATTTATGAATAACGGTTATTTATTAAATAATATATTATTTACACCTAGAACTAGACTCATTGTGGTCCATAGTGTATCCTAAGTAGAGTAGACATTTATGTATAGGCGTTTACCATAAAATATAACTTAAGGGGGGGTCCTGCTTTAGGAGGCCTTAAAATAGCGTTTTTGGGGGAATTTTTTTAGGGCAGAAAAAAATGAGCAAGTCTAGTGAACTTTTTAGAGCATTTTATTGCATATTTGAGCATTAAAAAAAAAATATGTCGAGAGAAAAATATTTAAACGGAACCGATTTTTATGCACATTTGTGCAACACCTTTCAATTGCAATTTACAATCGGTGGGAAAGATGTAGCCCGTAATTTTTGTCTGAAACAAAAAAAACCAAAGAAAATGGTAATTCTCATATATTTTCCTCTATGTGAACTACAAAAAAACCCAAAATTTTGAAATTCAAGATTTTTCTCAGGTTTGAAAATAAATGTGCTCTTTGCAGGAAGAGAAAATCATTTCAACTTGCTAAAAATGTTGTTTAGAATTTTTTTTTCATTAATCTTTTTAGTTCAAATAGAATAGAATGCTACTGAAGCCAACAAAAATTTTGTTTTGTTTTGATTGCTTGTCTAGTTTTCTCGCAATCACGCCCACCAGTTTTGAAAAATCGTAAAAACGAAAACTCGAGAAAACGCGATCTAATGTTTACGATCAGGAAAAATGTTAATTTTCGATTACTTACGGAATATCTCGTTATAATCCTACTATAGCTCTTACGAACTCAAAATATTATTGTTTCGAACGACCGATTGAACTTTTTTCAGTATATAGTTCGGTGTTATGTAACTGCGGGGAGGGGCGCGCGTTTCGTTTGTCCGAGCGTTCATGCGTTCGTATATTTTTTGCTCGACACCTCACTGTGTTTAGTGTTGTATCTTTCAAAATTTTGCGAATTAGCCGCTATAACTTTTTATACATATTCTTAGATATATTAGGCATAGATTTGAGCAATAAAAAAGAAATCGATTTTTTGAGCCTTCTAAAGCAGGATCCCCCCTTAACAGTCGGTTCACTTTTCACTACAGTTAAAGATAAGGACCCGGAGAGGTACAGATCGGGGTTGTTTATAAAATTGACTGCAGAAATTGTAAGCGCTGCGACTTCTCAGTGGTTACATACTACAGTAATTCAACATAAAAGTGACTGTAGAATTAATAAAAACTCATGTGCTATGGTTTCACACGCAATACATAACGACAACAACTTTGATTTCGACAACGTAACTGTTTTAGATATGGAAAATAAATATAAACAACGCATGTACAACATACAAAAATGTGGCAATTCTGTCCATTTTAATACGGACGTACACAAATTAAGCAACATTTATTCATGTTTATTGACATTAGACGACAATGCTGATCTGCCCATTGCGGCTGTATCAACAAAATAATAGTACACTTGTTTAATTTTATAATTGTTCGCTAATTTACTCTTCTATTGTTCAGCTTGGCACATTTATACAAAATTTATATAAATTTATCTTCATTTTAAATATTAGTGCACGGAAATTCAAATCTTAGTTAATATAAAATTGGTTTGTAACTGTTGGAAAATTAGGTTGGCACTGGTTTTCGCCATCAGCTATAACAGCACTTTTTACGTGTTCACGTAACCTTCAAATATATTAATCTATGATTGTCTGTTTTTCGACTTTGTGATTCGTAGGGTTTTTCAATGCTAGTGGTTTTTCATTATCTTAAGTTTCGCAGGTAGTCTCAATTGAAGGTGTATTTTATAAAATGCGTCGAATTTTGTAGACCTAATGTAATTCATTATGTAACTTCGTAATTTTAAATTGTTTTATTCTATGTATCACTACGAATGGAGTTATTATGGGTGTTCTTTTTTCATCTTTGATTATTTTATGCATCTAATATATCACGTAGGTAATAATGTTGTAAATTGTTTCAAACAAATGTCCACGCTGTTGTCAATATTTTATATTTTGAAAATGCTTCAATAAGGAATCGACAGGTCAGCTTAGACAAATTGATGGCTTTTTTCCTAACAGTTTAAACCAGGATACTGTTTTTGCAGTACATTTTCGATTTAATCTTTAACTAGGTACTTTCAGTTCATCTGTAATTCTTACATAGATTTGTACATTCGTAAACTTTTTCTTGGTTCTGGTAATAAACCGAGTTGTTGATTGTCATCTTCTGGTTCTTCTCTGTCGCGGTGATCTAGAAGAACTGTTCTTATGTCTTTTAAGTTTTTTAGTTAAACTGTATTGCCGATATTAATCTCAAAGTCGGTGCCCAACCAGAAAACCATATCTACCGCCTTATGGAACAGGCGTGGAGCAAAGAACAACAATAACTGCAGATGTTTAGTGTACCCTGATCTTTCACCAAGTGATTTTCATTATCTTCTTCACCTTCTTCTAGCTTGTGCCAAGCTATGATAAACGTTTAATTTTAAACGGTGATTATTAAGAGAAGGACTTTAAGAAATATTAATCAAATACTAATAAAAAATCTGCATTGAACTTTCTAATAAACGTTAACGTTGTTTTGGTATAATAGGAGGTGTTGTTATTTAACAATGACATTGTTTTCCTATACCTACTTAAATTGAAAAAACATTGATCGCAATTATCATAGAAACACAAGAAAAATATTAAAATTTGTTGATTCGTCGAGGTATTTCTACTTTGCGCTAGGCTTGTGGTAAATTAGATTAAAAATGTGATGATTTTTCTATTGCAAACTAGTAAAACAACGATGCACTAGACATTGACGCTATGTATGACAAACTTAACGAAACATAGCCTTGCTGCCAAAATTAAACTTTACTGCCAACTTAATTGCGAAATTTCCATAGCTTCCTATTATGCCAAAACAACGTGAACGTGTGTACTTAGATAAATTTCCAACAAACTGACGAGATCACGCTGACATGCGAAATCACCAACACCGTATCGCTACGTGAATGTCCGCATCTGACAGCCATGAGAACTGTCATCGCGCTCTGAAAATTTATCATGCGTTATCAGGAATTTTTCAAATGTGATTTTCCAGAAAATAGATTTTTCGAAAGAACTTCTCAAAGAAAACTTTTGAGATATGGAAAAAGGCAATACACACATACATCATGTCGAAAATATCTTTAAAAATGTCGAAATCGAAAATTTTCATGATTCCTATACCTCAAAAACTGATCTTTCTTACATTGATACACTTTTGACACACTGTCGCGATCACAGTAGCGCGCGCGATCTCCAATGTGGTATCGCGGTGTGAAGACGTCTACTTACTTTAGTCACATCTGAGAGTCACGGTAAATACGATATCGCTCGCCACCGCGAACGCCTCTGTGTGCAGGAACATTTATCTCGCGCCCAGATTCGACCAGTGAATGGTATCCACGTTGACAGATTTCCACAAACTAATTGCCAAAAGTGGTTTTCCAGTAATATCCATTCCACATTCCTTCCAATTCCATGTTATCCTGTAAATTGTTTTTCGAAACACGTTATCATTAACTTACAGGAACCATATTTTCGATGCCTTGTATCGTTTTCCAGATATGGCAAAATGTGATGCGCGTAAACAAACCATCACTTCCGGTTCAGATATCCGTTTCAAAAAATATTTGTTTCTCGTATTAAGTATATAGTTTCGTAATTTTAGTAATAGACTACAAGCTATCAAAGCTAAAGAAATTTTTAGCATTAAATGTTTGTTCCGTGCAATTTATTCCAGGTTGGAACTGCGCAGAAATTGAATTTACAAGTATTATTAAGAACTACACAATTTTAGATTTCCCTGCAAAATATTTACGCAAATGTATCAAAATAAAAATATACTAAAAACAAATTGAAGTTTAAAAATAATTTTACGATTTACGGTTCACTACCGACTAAACTGCAATTTACAAATAATGTTAACACAGCGAAATTGTAATTTCTGCAGATGCACAAATAAACCAAAATATTGGTTCACGTGGACTCTTAATTTTAAGTTAGAAATATGAATTATCCAACTGCTTTATTTTAACGGGTACCTTTCCGTAAATTATTCAGTTCCTTATATTTATATAAGGTCTAACCGATTCATAATTTAGAATATATATTATTTGTAGTCAACTTATTTTTGTCTTTAATAATCATTTTATTTCCATTGTTCGTTTCTATAAAACAATCCATTTCGCTTAATTATTTTATGTTTGTTTACCTTTTATTATGGTGTGTTAATTACTTTACATTGTCTTAATTTGCCCTTATTCTTCATTTCCTTCGTTATATTTTACGTTTGTTATATGACTTTCATAGTCACATTTGCTATCTTTAGGTTGGTGTTCTCGGTCAAAGAGATCAAGAAAACATTCCTTTGATAATTTTCACAGATCTTACTTAGTTTCAAATTCAATTGATAGTGTTGGTGTTCACATTTACACAAAGGTGGGGATTTATTGGTACCGAAATATTAACATAATTATCTAATTATCTCATGCTTGCACCTCTATACCAATGACTTATTTTGGTCTATTATTATAAATTAAGCAACTACTTGTCATACAAAACGCTTAAGATATGAAATTAATATATGTATTAAAAGTGAATTACAGTATCTTTTGCAAATTTAACAAATCGGTTTATTTAGTGTATTTAGCGAACTGAAAGTCAACAATGGCGTAACTTGTGATTCAGGTCAAGACAAAACCACAAACAAAAAGGCTAATGAGATATCAGAAAAGCAGTTAATTGCAAGTTATAACGAGTCTCCAATTAAAATGAAAACAAAGAAAACAAATAGATCTCAAATCCTATTTTTAATATATTTTCCTTTATTTTGGGTACAACATTTTTTCATTTGTCATTAATATGAATAATTATATTCACATTTTAATTTGCATCATAAGACAGCCTTGTTGTTGTTTTCAAAATAAACTTCATATTTTCAAGCAGTCATAGGACATTATCCTTATTCACGTCACCAATTTTTGGGTCTTTTTTAATATTTTCCAAAGAAATTTCGTTCTTTGCTTATAACGCGATGATAGATTGTAAAATGATATTAATAATACATTAACGACCAGTAATGTTATCATAATCACTTTTGCCGCCTTAACAAAAAATCATTACTTTCTTTATCGCGCCGAGGCGTCCCCTGGCGTTAATAATCCTAGTAATAAATACAAGACAGGGCGATTAATAATACATCTATTGATTTACTTTACTCATTGCGAGACATCCGTAAGCGTGTTAAAGCAAAATATTTCCCCTATTATAAACAAATCTCTATGATGGAACCTGTGCTGTTCAATTACAATACCTATTTTGAAAAATATATTTTGAGTACAATTCGCCGATACATTACACATAGACAGAGTCCTCCCAATCCGTATAAACGTTGGGAAATGTAAAAATTCCTTATATTTATGTTCTCTCCGTCGGAATTTACCATTATATGAATGGGAAGCTTTATATATTAAGGATAGGTTGAAGACGTCGCATTCGTTATGAAAAAAAAAACTGTAAAATGCTCACAAGACCTTAATCCGAAACTTCGAACATTTTTATAGGGGGATTCCATCACAAACAACGTTAGTCGCATCAGGGCCTAACATTAAAGTTATTGAGCTATTTTTCACACTAAATCATGTGAGTCTATGGTTATCTGTAGGGAGTAATATGGTGTCAGTCTAAATATTTTTTTACACAAATTCAATTGACTTCATAAGTCCTGCCAATAATGACCTATTTATACAAATATGTAAAAGTAATTACGTATCAATAATAATGTTAACGTCATGGATTTCAAAAGTGGATAAAAATCATAGTCCTCCAAAGGCCTCGTTTTATTATGTGCACAGAACGGTTCTCGAAGTTTAACACGTTTAAGAAGTATATGTTAAAAACTATTAGTTTGAGCGTATACATTTGATGGTTCTGGAACCGTTCAATGTGCATAATAAAACTAGTATTTATATTCAAGTTCGCCACAGTCATTGGATTGACGTCAATATACTTGACAATATCCAATGTTATTTCAAAAATACTTTATCGGTTTCAGCTGTTGATAGGACGAATGTATATAAATATATATGCTGCGGCCAAGTTTGTTAGGTCATAAAACGTTCCTAATTGTATAATTTATTTTTAACCTGTTAATTAAGAGAAAAACAAATTATGTTCATGTTTAATATTATTTTATGATAGTGTTGAATGTAAATGTTAAATTATTTGCAAATAATACTAACGTAAGTAGGTTCACCTAGAAACATTTGATTAATATCAGTAGTTCTTAATTTCTAATATAGTTATGAGCAATGCTGACGAAGTATTTGTTTACCTGTGTGCGCAATAGAATATATTTTCTGACAGTAATTTATATACATTGATTAGCCAAAGCACACACGTTGATTTGTTTTGTTTGAACTCTCGTAAGGCTTAGTTAACTATTTTAATACAAAAAATAATTTGCCAAGTCTGCAGTAACGTGGTGAGTATTAATACCACGTGCATGTTTTATAGGTCATACCCACCCCGTAGACGTTAAAAATAAACTAAGTTAAGTTTTATTGTTACAGTTGGCTGTGATAAAAAAATAAATGATCTTTTGCTATGTAATCGAAGCTGAATCTTCTAGAAGAATTCGATTTTGATTTATATATATAGTCGTTTTCTGTTTCTACCTTTCGATGTGGAGCTTGTTTTTCTATTTCATTTTCATGAATTGCTTCCACTCTCTTCGGTTTTGTGTTAGTCTTTTGGTTTCATCCAGTAAGTACTTCTCTATGTTTTTGTGTCATGTATTTTTTTTACCTACCTCTTTGTGCCTTTTCTTGCCCTCTATTTTCTCTTTGTTTCCGTAGTCTCCTCCATTCTTTGGATATGTCCCCACCATCCTGGCTGTCTTTCCATTATGTAATTCAGTATTGAATCAATCTCTAGTTCTTATCTTATATCAATGTTCGCTACTCTACCTCCGATTGCAACTCCCTTGACTGCTATTAAATACTTCATTTCCGCCGCTTACAATCTACTTTGACTCTCTTTGATATGACCTATATCTCCCATCCATAAATTAATATCGATCTAAATATCGTTCGAAATATTGTCAACTTTCTTTTCTTGGAAATTTCTCTTTTTCTTATAAATTTTCCACTCATCTTATAGTATGTTTTTATTGTCTTTTCAATTCTTTCGCTCTTGATCTTTCCAGATGTTTCTATTGTTGTTCTACGTACTTGAATTTTTTAACCTGCTCCATTTTCTCGCCTTCCTGTATTATATTGGTACCTTTCTCCTGTTTGCCTATCATCATCATTTTAGCCTTGCTACTACTTATCTTCCATCCATATTTTATTAGTGTTTCATATCATAATTTTAAGTTGTCTTGTATATCTGTTTCAGACCTGACCATGAACACTAAATCGTCAACAAAGGCGAAGGTGAGGTGACGCTTAGATAGCCTATCGGTAGTTCATGTATTTTTGGCTTATATATAATGAATAGGGTTAGGCTAAAATTGCTTCTTTGCCTCGACTCTCGGTTTCAAAATTTGACGATCTCACTACTTAACTGGTGGTCCTCTTGTATACTCACTTCGTCGCATTTATCAATTTATTTTCCATTCCTTTGAGTTTCAAATACTCCCAAACTTTCTCTCTCTCTCTCTCTCTCTCTCTCTCTCTCTCTGTCCACTCTGTTAAACGCTTTTCTAGATCTACAAATCTTTCAAGTCCTACTCAACGTTTTCTTCATTATTTCTTTTCGGGTGAATATATGGTCTTATGTACTTCTCCTCCTTATAAATCCGCTCTGCACTTACTCCATTTGTCCTTCTATGTATTCTTTCAGTCAATTTCATAACAGTTTTTCGTGCATTTTTAGTGCGTTACTTAATAGCTTAATTCCCCTATAGTTATTGCACTTTCAGGTATCTCCCTTTTTATGTATTGGTACTATCATCCCTTCGTCCCAGTCTTTCGGTATTTGGTTGCCTCCTTCATTGCATACGTTTCTGAATACTTCCATTCCCTTCTCTCCTATTTTTTTGCATTTTCACTTTGTCGTTCTTCATTACTCGAATTATTTTCCTTATCTTTTCGACTTTGATTTCTTCTTCTAGACTCACTTCATTTTCTTTCCTTTTTTCTCTTTCAGTGAGTTATTATTCCATAGTGTTAACATTTAAGAGTTCTTCAAAATATTGTTTCCATCTCTCCATTTTTAATTCAGCATCCATTGTCATTCCTTTCTTTGTTTTTAGTGATCTCATTTGTGTTATTTTTGCACGTCTGGTATTTTTAACTACTTCCTATTAGTTTTTGCTATTTTTCTCCATCGTTTATCCAAATTCTTTCAAACTCTCTTGTTTGCTCGTTTTTACTAACTCTTTTACTTTCTTCCTCTGTTCCTCATCTACATTATACTTCGCTAATGTGCCGTTTTGTAGATACTCTTTCCATATTTTCTTCTTGATCCCTATCTCTTGTTTTATTTCTTCCACCACTTTTTATTGTTGCATTTTGATTTATGTGATACATGTATAACATACCTAATTTAGGAAAGAAATATGTACGGTATATTATTGTACTCTACAACTGTTTAAGGGAAAATTGTCAGATATTCCTTCACCCCCAAAAGCCAGTCATAACACGGTACGTTCGTAATAAAACACTTGGTTTAATGTACACAAATAAAAGTAAAAAATTAATTGTTATTTGTAACAGCTCGATAATGGCATAACAAGCCAAAATAATTGTCGCCGTATAATAACATTAAACCAAGTGTTTTATTACGAAATTATCATTTATACATTTATATAGCTAATCTCGTATTCATTGTTATCCAAATATGCATACTAATTTTCATCATCTGTTCAATCATCTTTCGTTACAATCCAATCAGGATTATAAGTACTCATCAGTACTGCTACATTTAAGGATCAAATCGCCTCTTATTTCCATCCTAAGTAAAATAAAATACTTATAGAACTACTGGGATACATAAACCCATTTGAATATACTGTGGCGCATACTGTCCAACTAATGTTTCATCAACACATTTGATATTGCTATCACGAAAATGTGTCAATAATTAGATAATTTATAGAATATATCCATTGTGTTAATAAAACAACGATTAAACCAATATACTCCTTAAATAACAATTGAAAATGCTTAAATATTGCACGCGTGTTGTAGAACACAACATTTTGAGGTTATGCAAAATTTTGAAGTAATATGTTCAAGTGCGTATGCTTTGAAATATATATATATTATAATTATATAGATTACATATCAAATATGAAATAGCCTGGGAAAAATGTTCTTGCTCAATTTTATAGCTAGAAGCCTGAAAAACATATCTGAAAAACACAGTATCTACGAGTTTGGAAAAAGAGAGGTGAAACACAGTATATGCAGATTTAAAGAAAAAATCGGAAGGAAAAACCCAATATATGCATTGCCCCCTTGCAACCGATTTCTTATGAAATAAATTATTGAATCTTCAATTTGTTCAAAACTTCATAAAATATATAGCTAATTGTTCACAAAATAGCTATGTTATGGATTCGTATGGCAGAAGATGTGTTGCTTTGGCCGCTGCTGCTCTCAAAAAATTTCGGTAAGTTAATTGTACTTTTTTTACCCAGAATTATCGTATCGAAGCTTTCGTTGTAAATCCTGATCCTGATCCTGATGCACCAGGATTTGCACTACTAGGTACCAACTCAATAATTCTTATTATTTTAGACGAATTCAGAGTGTATGCGCAGAGTTCAATGCCAGAAATGTTGAACAATCAGTAAACACCATACTTAACAAAGTGGGATTGCGGCGACAAAAAGAATTTATATGCCATGGCTCGGGCGTTAATTACAGATGCAAGACTGTGCCATGTTCCGCAGTTAATTCTGCAAACGAAAATTTCGTACTCCAATCATAAACACCATGTTAGTGGACGACATGAAATATGATGGGCAGCTGCCGCAGCTGTCACTCAGCTGTCAGTTTCTGCCTAAGCGCCCTCCGAGCTCATTATATTAGAAGACAAATTGGTTTAATATACTATGCCGAAACGGGTGAAGTGGCAGATCAACCTCCTGAAAAGAAAGCCGAACGGTGTAAGACTCAACAAGAAAAGGAAGATCGCGACCGCTCAAAACATGCAATGTAAATACCGTGCGAAGGAAAATGCAAAAGAACATCATGCCATTCAATTTCAGAATCTGACAGATATACGATATGGGAAGAGTTTTGGAAATTACCCTATGCTGACAGGTGACATTGGATTTCACGGAATTTTCTAATAATCAATTGAACGACGAGTAGTGAAGGCTGCTACTAATCCTCAAGGGGATGAAGACCAAATCCTTAGCTACAGAAAGAACGAAACGAAGGAGTATTTTTTCCCATCCCATCCCAACATCACATACAAATCAAGGTCTGCAAAACCTTATTTTCGAACACACTGGGCTACTCCAACGACTCTGTCTTTACTGAGATTTCAGCTGCGATTAAGAAAACAACCAGTGGTCGAGCTGTAGGAGAGAATCGTGGAAGGACACAGACAGATACTAAATTAGACACCTAGATTATCAAAGTACATATTTCAACTTTCAACCAAACCATAGGCGACATAACTCACCCAATTGCATGTATCTATCTCGGGACATAACAGTTGACATAATATTCAACGATTTTATAACGAAATACTGCAAAGAAGAAACCTACAGAAAAACATCTCTCTCAAGATACCCAATGGAGATGGCTGTTCGGACAGTCTTTTGTACCAACAGGCTATCAAGGGTGCGGAGCGTGAACATCAGCCGGTTGATGAAGACCTACTCGCGAGAAAAGAAGAATACGATACTAAAGCCGCGAAAGCGAAATCTCTTTCCAATATTGAACAAGAAAAGAGAGCAGATCAGATTTACTCTATGGATTTACAGAAGGTGATCCTCCTTCCAGTGATACCTGAAATAAAGGACAGCTTCTTCATCAGCAGATTAGTGGTCTACAACGAAACCTTGGCTGTTTAAAAAAAAGGATTTCAAATACGACAACATCTGCGTGCTTTGGCATGAGGCCTCGCAAGGACGCAACGCTGTTTTGGGGCGAAAATTGTCGGCCCAAAATAAAAATTGGGTAACACACGAGCCTTGCAAACATCGTAAATCAGGATACTGGACCCCAAAAGGTGATTCTACGACATCTGACATAGGCCATACTCATATGTCGGCCGACTCCACGGAAACATAGAGAAGCCGACGAAGGCTGCCAGGATTATCGAAAGTTTCCATCATCTGGTCACGGTCTTCCAAAAAGGCAGATTAAAAAATGACAACTGAAGAAGAAAACTCCAAATTTCAAACAGCAACAAAAAACCGCAAGGCCTAGCAGAAGTGAAAACGATGCTGAAAACTCTTCAACGGTTCCTGATTCTATAGCGACTGCATCAGCAGCAGCTGATACACCTACAGAGACTGAAAATTCCATAATTTTACATGACATCGTTGAGGTAAAGTATGTAAAAGGATCTGATGATATGTTCCATAAGATCGATTTTGACTCCGACAAACAAATTTCATTTCCACAAAACAAGTTCAAGACTACCCAGCCCTTTCAGAGGAGAAGGAAGAATGCCTTGGAATTAACTCCGCAAAGAAGGCAGAAATCGTGAAAGTACTTGTACCGAGAATTGCCGGAATCTACGTAATCAGCTGACATACTCGTATAAACAGTACTCACTCAGCACAACCATCTCACATCCCTATTGAACTTTCACGCAATGATTTATTTTATTACGCAATAATTTTGTATACTCTGTATATTCTTTGAAATAAAAGTTTCTTGTAATGCATGTTTCATATTCAGCGGATTTATCGTCAAAAATATTACCGAATCGGTTAATAGTAATATTAATGCCCAATTAAAAATATAAGAATTAATATCGTTTATTGGATTATTCATTTTTTGTTTTATTATTATTTTAGTAATTTTTTTTATTTATTGTTTCCAGAGCTAATGCAATATTTACATCTCATACTGTTAGAAGTTAATTTTTACTTTCTTATACTTTATGAGTGTATGCCTCTGTGTATGTGTGCCCAGCGCCTAACCTATTGAAGCTAAAATCATGAAAATTTTAACTTCAGATTTGTATACAGTAGGGAAGAAAATGCAATAAGTGGAAATTTATCTAAGTATAAGAAAGTTCAGAGCGGACCATTGCAGATTTGTCATAAATTCGTCGTTGTTTATTACATTTTTAATCGGACAGTAAAGGACAATCAAGATTGTCGATTAGATAAATCGACATACGACTTTTTATGTCATAAATAAAAACATATTTATTTCACCCATAACGTAGTGCGTGCTTAGGTGTAAAAGTATAATCAATAACGCCGATACCATAAAATTGTTTTTGTTGTCGAGACATTTAATTACAATATCTGTACACATGAACCATATTTCCACGGAAAGTAAATAAAAAAGTAGCAGAATTTGTAATGCTTTATACACATTTAATATTTCTTTCTTAAATAAAATAGCAACGAGTTTGATCATCAATAAACGTATCTTTTTATATATCGTATTATTGAGATCAAAGTCAAAAACTGTATATCATACGGGATGGCATTGGAACCATACCCTGGATTTAATTCATTAGCATTTTTCAAAGGTCTATAATTTCCCTGATGGTTTGCATGCTCATTCAACAAATTGTTGCGAAAATATGGTTCGATCGTAAACACGAGCATTCGTTCAGGGCATACTCGCACGCCAACTGCAGTAATTATACTACTCAAAAATTAATAGGGATGCTGAATTATGCAGTAGTGAAAACTGTACCCTTTTGCATCCAGGGCGTATAATTAATTCACAATAAAATAAAAAGTACATCAAAAATATCAAACATGATTAGTTAGGAATCGTTTGCTTCCACTCGTTGAGTTAAGTTATTTATTCTGATTTACTCAACTTGAGAAACATATCAAAATGTGTATAAAATAACGTTCATGCACTTTTTAGTAATCCTGTACATGATTGCAAGTAATTTTCTTTAAATTATAAGATACATCATTATTACAATTTTCTGCAAAAATATATACTTGTATTAAAAACAAACATATAATCCTTTATATTAATCTTTGTATAATTATTGCAAATAGTAGCCTAATCCCATAAATACTTTTCTGTCGATGTTTAATGGTTAATCTATAGTTGGCTGATAAAACAATCGAGTCGAAATAAATCAATCAAAAATGTATGCTGAACATAAAAATATTAATATGCCGACTTACAGAGTGGTAGGAATTTATTTCTAGATTTATACGTGCTGTTATGTAATTTGGTACATTTTTAGTTAATCTCGCTGATAAAATTTAAACATTTATTGGCACCATATTACCATATATCACGAGAAATCTATTCAACGGGTTTTACTAACCGGTTTGAACGAATTAAAAGTTTCGTCAGTTTCAACTTCATTAAAAGTTAACTAATTGAGTAATTGTATGATTTAAAGAAAAGATACAATAGAAATGTATATAACAAACACTAAATTACATGTGAAGTATATATTACAATTAACTTCTAAAGCAAAGTGCTCGAGTCAGACCATCAATGGGGACAAACGTCCTGGACATCAAACATTATTCCTGCAATCTATTCCACAATGGATTTCGGGGTGGATAGAATTAATCTACCGAGAGTACAAACTGCATACGTGAGCATCTGGATCGAGACATATACCGTTTAGCTTTAGCTCTACCACAACGTTATGGAGTGCCATAAACTGCAAGAACTGGATTGTCGCAATAAAGTAACTTTGAGGTGGATCCCGGTGCATTGGTACTTTGAGGGCGACGTAAAAGGAGACTCACTGACAAGCAGAGTACATGAAGTGGGTAATCCATCTAAATCTTCGTGAAAATAATATTCTAAATGACAGCAGCTAAATTATGTAATGTAGAAATTTAGTGCTGACAGATTTAGAGTTAAATTGATTGAATTGATTTGAATTATAGATTATCATTAGATTTCATAAGTGGATAAAATAATGCAAGTGTCAATTCATATAATCAGTAGAAATTAAAGTCAAAAACGTAAAGGATTGTCTCAATTCAAATAATGAATTAAATGTTTTTTTTAATTATTTCTTTGAAAATATTTACAATACATTTTATTCGTAGCTAATTTACAACATCAAATTTTGATTCAACCAAATACCATTCTTTCAGCATGGCCAGTTGTTTTTGCGGTTAGTGTAATTTATAATATAATAGTTGATTAATCAGAAAATAAGTTATTAGTTAAATCAACATAAACATAAAGACTCACAATGTTATTTTTATATATTGACAATATACTACAAAGTTTAGTTTGTTTCAAATTATGTAAAGCATAACTTTAAAATTCAATATTGATTTCATCAAAGGACAAAGTTTTGAATTAGATACGTAACATAGATCAAAGTTGGAAATGTTATTCTGGGCACGTTTACATTAACTGTCATAAGATATTGTTGGAAATTTGTAACGGGGTTCCTTAGTTTAAAACTTCTAACAGTGTTTTAGTCGTATTGTCTTTGAATAACAAACTTTGCCAATCATTTATACCCGTAGATAGAAATGCTACATGGAATATAAAAATTAGTAAAAGAAATCTTTAATCTTTTCCGTTTGAAACATGAGGAGAAATACGTTTTGAGCTAAAAATAGACTGAATCGGGATGAAAGTAAAATTGGCAAAATGTTCGTGTGTAGAAATTGATTAGTATACAGAATCTGTGAATTACTGTTACACGAACACGTAAAATTTATTTTTAAAATAATCAAGACGAAATTAGTTAATTAATAAATAAAAATTAATATATATTAATAGAAAATTTTTTAATATAAAATTAATCAAAAACAACGAAATCGCTTAAACGTCTTCCTATGTTTTATCTGCAAGTAGCCATCCTCTTCAGGAAGCTGTGCATGACATTTTGGTACAATGGAGGCTTTATCTGGCGAATAACGGCTCGAATATTGTTTTTGAGGACTGGAAATGTTTGCTGGCCATTAGTGTATTATATTATTATTTCCTTCATCCAGCCCCAACGAAAAAATATAGTGGAGTTAAATCGCACGATAAGTTTGAATTTCGTGAAATAACGCTTCCAGAAAATGTCTTCAAGAACAGTACAACTGTTTCGCGGTTTGTGTAACTCGCAGAACCATAATGGTGAAAATAATAGTTGTCTATGCCCATATTGTCAAATCTATGTACTCTACAGTAGCGAATCACATTGACTGCAACCGTAGAGCATTCATCGCTCTTGAAAAAGTTGGGTCCGATGACACCAGCGACTTAAAAAAAGGCACCAAGCAGATCCTCGTTGGGGATACAGCGGTTTCTCGACTATTCTTGTAGAATTTTCAGAACCCCAAGTTAGCTAGTTCTGTCTGTTGACGAACTTAATAAAGTGTAAGTTACTAAAAATGATTTTTCTGAAAAGTCACATGTCTGCATTTCCAGCATCCAATTACCAGTTCGGTGTTGTACATGATGGAAACTTAATTTTAACACATATTTGTACATATTTTACAACAATACAATTAGTCAAATTCAAAAAATATCAAACTGATGAATGAATAAAAGTCTCAAAACTATTAAAAATTGTCTATATTATAACAGAAATGCTAAAACGAACAAAATTTTAAATCCAAAATTATTATGGTCAAAAGTACGAATTGTCGTAAATGCGAAAAAATACTGAAATTGCGAGTTATAAAAATGGATAAAAATGGTTAAATATGTAAAATGTAACAAACTTAATGCAAAGCCTCTTACGATCTGTCTACTAATATAACTTTTAACGTGCCATCGTCTTCATAAGCTGTGTTACGAAACTAGGCAATTGAAAATATGTTAATTCCCTGAAAACTTGTTCTCGTTTCAAATTCAATGTACATTTGAAAATGTTCTAAATATATGCCTTATGCATTTAAAAAAAAGTGCATCCTCTTTTAAGAAAAGTTAAAATATTGGAAGCAATGAAACAAATGTAACTTGTTTAATTGTCTATGTATAAAAAGTTAATATTTGTTCGAGTTTACAGCCACTTTTAAGAAATAGTGTAGATTATGCGTTTGGTTGTATGTTAATTTTAATTTATTGCTTTATAACAATTTATCGTAGTTTGTTATTTCCCACACGACATGATAAACTGCTCTGAATGTAATATAATATATTTTTCTACTTTGCGTTTATAACAACTTCATTTTAACACCCAAAACAGTGTTAAAATGAAAATTCGAGGGTTAACATGAGTCTGGTATATTTTTTTTTTTATGTTGGTCCTGAACGGACGAAGTATTTTATACTAACGTGCGTTCAAGAAAAATTTTAATTTAGGAGTGCTCTGAAATTCAATTGATGTTTAAAGGTACTTTAGCCACAACCAAAATGTAAATTTAATTTTAACAAGACGTTAAAGTGAAAACTGCTTTACTAATTAGAAATGGTTATCACAACAGAGCAGAAAGCATTAAAATTATTGGAATGCTATTTTCGAACAGGGCAAAAACTTGATGGTGTTTGGCATTATTCCATTCCTGAGAGCTTTACAGATTTCCGTGAAGAATATATAATGTGTTTTTTGAGGTTAGAACCTCATCTGTCAACACTGACATTATTGTAGTTTCTTTTGGTTGTGGTTAAAGTAGCTTTAAACACCAATTGAATTTCACAGCCCTCCTAAATTAGGATTTTTTTTTGAACGCACGTTATTTTTCTACTTTGCGCCCTTTTTACGTGAAAAATTACCAACCCGCGCAAATATCCCTAAATGTTGAAATACTTAACTAAATTTAATTTTTCACGTAAAAGGGCGCATAGTAGAAAAATAGAATATACTCGTACAGGAAGCTATTCAGGGCATTCGTCCGTTCAGGACTGAATTTCGGACTCATGCCTGAAACAGTGCCTTCTGTAACTTGTTTTTAATATACTATTATACACAAATATGTTTTTTACAAAAAACAATAATATACGGGCAAAACTACTGAAATAAAATCATATGTAGGACAAACTTAAGTAAAATCAATTTTAGGCCCAACGAATATTATTTGACTACAATTACAACGTCATGACGTCACAGAAAATCTAGGTATATAAAATATGACGATTTATTGAATAATAACAAAATTACTAGCTTCTGGGGGTTGTGCAAAACTATTCATTGCCATTTACATTAGTTGTGAAGAAAGAGGGCAACTCGTTTGCGGAGAAACTACCCCCGCAAATATGTACCATATGAGCATGCAGGCTGAAGTTTATAATTTTTTAGTAGTTTCCGGGGTTGTACAAAATAATTTACCGATACTTAGGTGCAGGATAGCATAAAGAAGAAACATGATGTTTTCCATACCATTTTGATAAACTACCCCTGTAAAAACTCCGCGGCAGCACAAACGATTGTATGCAATCAAATTAGAAATTCTTGGAGTTGTATAAATTATACCCTGATTTACATTATCTGCGATGAGAGGAAGTAACTTATTTTCTTTCGCCACCTTTGAGTAGAAACTATCCCTACAAGTACCATACGAGTGTACAAGCTACAGTTTTTACTTTATTAGCATTTTCCAGGGGTTGTACAAAATTATTTACTGTGGCACTAACTTTCAGGACGTCATAACGAAGAGACACGATTTTTTCCATACCATTTCGTTGATAAACTACCGCAGTAAGAACTCCACGGCAGCGCAAACAATATGTAATTAATTTTTATCTTCTCGGAGTTGTACAAAATTATATATTTCCATATTGCAATAGTTGTGATGAAAGCAAGCAACTTGATTGTGTACAGGCTGGAGTTTATTATTTATTAATAGTTTCCTGGGGTTGTACAAAATTATTTACTGATACTTACATAAACGGCGACATAAAGAAGAAACACGATGTTTTCCATACAATCTTTTTGATGAACTACCCCTATAAAAAGTCCGCGACAGCGCTACAGCTTGTATGCAATAAAATTCTAAATTCTTGGGGTTGTATAAAATTATTTATACCCCGATTTTAAATTAGTTGCGATAGAAGGAAGTTACTTATTTACGTTCACAACCATTGAGCAGAAACTACACACACAAGTACCATACGGGTGTACAGGCTAAAGTTTATAATTTATTAGCATTTTCCAGGGGTTGTTCAAAATTATTTATTGCGGCACTATCTTTCAGGACGTCATAATGAAGAGACAAGATTTTTCCATACAATTTCGTTGATAAACTACCCCCGTAAGGACTCTGCGGCAAACACCTATATGGAATTATTTTTTAACTTCTTGCAGTTGTAAAAAATTATTTATTCTCATATTTACAATATGTGTGCCGAAAGGAAGCAACTTGATTTTTTACGATATTTGCGGAGAAACTACTCCCACAAGTACCACATGAGTGTACAGGCTGGTGTTTATAATTAATAATAGCTGGCAGTTGTACAAAATTATTTATTGTGACATTCACGTTCAGAACAAAATAATTTTTTCCATGCCATACCTGAATTACATTTATTATGTCGTCGTGAAAGTATCTCAATACATAATTTTGTACAACCCCGGGGAACTTTTAATCAATTATAAACTCCAACTTGCATCCTGGTGTGGTACTTGCAAAGGTTGTGGAAACGCACATTTTTCCGATCACTATCGCGGTAAACTGTTGCGAGTCAAAGGGAACAAAATCACGAACGTCTCAATCATTCGCGAGTTCTAACCGATAGTTAGGCTCGACATAAGTCATATCGTAAATAAGTAAGCAAGGTTAACGCAAGGCAGACTGGAG
The DNA here is from genome assembly GCA_959613385.1 of Geotrupes spiniger. Lineage (NCBI taxonomy): Eukaryota > Metazoa > Arthropoda > Insecta > Coleoptera > Geotrupidae > Geotrupes > Geotrupes spiniger. Next base: position 19,319,847 of record OY390736.1, on the reverse strand, counting down.
TCGGTCCTTGCTGTAGAAATGGTAGCATATAAGTGTCACCTAGCGCATGAATTGGGGTGGGTATTGCAGCGCTCCACATCTTTGAGATAGAATAACCAAGAAATTCTTGCTGTTATTTACAAACTACTAACAATACTTATGGTTGACGGTTATGCTTACCGATGGAGATTATCAAATCAGTTATTCTGACGAATATTCGTATATAAAGCTTGTTATGGATGGGCTGGTCCAACAAGTAATAAACATAAATATCAAGAACATCATTTCGGTTTATTTGATTGTTATTGATTATTACCATTGGCTCCAAACTCATAGGTAGAAAATCGGTGCTTGTTTAACCCTTGTGTTGCCACCCGGGTACCCCATCGGCGTTTTGTTGAATAATTTTTTTTCCAAAAAAGATTGGCCAAAACCCTCTCGAAGCCACATGATTTGACCGATTCCCTATCAACATTTGCATTTTACATATTTAACAAAAACAATAACTTAATAAATTTTGCATTTGAAAAAAAGCACGTATAAGCCACCGGGGTACCCGAGTACCCCGACAGAAAAAGCATGATTTTCGTATAGTATATCATACAAAAAAAAGTTTGTTGTAAAAATATAATAAGTTAATATGGATTAATATATATAAATAACAATATTTGTTTATTTCAAATTGTTTATTTATTGAATATGCTGTATACAATAATAATAATCACATTTTGAAATATGATTGTTGTACAAAAATCATGGAGTTGTTATCAGTTATCAGTCTGTTACTACTTTCATAGTTGCGATTTTCGTTGCGTGATTTCGCAACTTGCTGCTTAAAAAATCGCTCTTCTATCATTGGCATGGCTAGTCACATAATTTAATTGTTATATTCAGGTAGGAATTGAATAATTAAATATTAATCGAATGAAGATAATTATTTTTAGTTACAATGGGCTTTTATCAAGAATTTTGTGGGCGGGGTACCCGGGTGGCAGATGCTGTGAGTTTTTTGGGTGGCAACACAAGAGTTAAAAAAAATTCTAAGAGCAAACATACATCCTAGAGGCGAAATTGCTAAAAAAATGGTAAGCTCACACGTGCCAGGAACGAAGCCTGAAAATACTTTTCAATATTTATGGAGGTTATGAAGTTTCTAGGAAAGAATACATTGAAATGAAAAGAAAATGAGAAGTAAAGTAAATACAAAGAAAAGTAAGTGCGCATGGCTGAAACAGCGCAGCCTCTACAATACAAACACAAGCAAGAGAACAAGAAGGTCATCCATACCCAAAAACAAATCAAAATCAATGACTTGGACAAAATGTAACGTTAGAAAGTATTACAAAAAGGCTACCGCACCTCAACCCCAAATTATTATTATTAAATCCAAGATTACTGTATACAACATAACTATGTTGAAACCTAATAAAATAGCGGCACAAGAAACTAACGTGCGTTCAAGAAAAATCTTAATTTAGGAGGGCTCTGAATTTCAATTGGTGTTTAAAGCTACTTTATCCACGATTATTGCCTTATACATACGTTACCCAATTACTTTTCTGCAAATAATGGTATCTATAACTACCCAGCGTGAGTTATAATAACTCACGCTTAGTCGCCATAGTAACTACTTAAGTAATGTTGTCTAATTGGCCGATATTAAATATCATGTCAAACAATTAAATGTCAAATTGGACTAGATAAATGGCAAAATGAGTTCAGGCAGTGATAAAAAATTTGTACACCACCTGAAAGAAGAAAAATCACCGAAATAGCAACTCGCAATCATCTGCCGGATAAATCGTACAAGAAATATAATGTGGCCTACCAAAATATTTGGGTTGGAGTACAAGTAAGAACGTAAAATCGTTGTCAGAAACTGTGCTTCTGGCATATTTTAAAGAATTGCCAATGAAATAAAAATGTTCATCATTTTTTACTCTATGCTTAGAAATACACTCAGTATAAATAAGAGAGTAAATATTGAAACTTTTACAAAACGAAATTACGAGAGTTCCTTAAACGGCTTTTCGGCTAAAAAGGTAAACGTTTTTGCCAGAAGAATAGTCGTGGATAAAGTATAGTATTCAACTCGAGGTAAGGGCAATAACTCACTTGGATGATTACAGCGATCATCCCGTGAGTTATTGCCCATATTACCTGTTATTGACTAATATACTATTAACCACAACCAAAAGAAACTACAATAATGACACTATTGACAGATAAGATGCTAACCTCAAAAAACACTATATATTCTTCATGGAAATGTGTAGATCTCTGAGGAATGTAATAATGCCAAACACCATTAACTTTTTGGCCTATTCGAAAATAGCATTCTAATAATTTTGCTTTCTGCTGTGTTGTGATAATCATTTTTAATTAGTAAAGCGGTTATCGCTTTTGACGTCTTGTTGACATTTAATTGACGTTTTGGTTGTAGCTAAAGTACCTTTAAACACCAATTGAATTTCAGAGCCCTCCTAAATTAAGATTTTTCTTGAACGCACGTTATAACTGGACGACTTCTTTTATTGGAAAGCGAATATGTGTCATCATCAAGGACACTTTTACTCCACGAAGAGGCGCAGTAGAGGAAATTTTCTACCAACAACAGAGAAACTATTAAATGCGGTTAACTATTATTTAAATTTAAACAATTGAAACACGAAAATTTCAATAGCAATATTTACTATACACCCAAATACAAGACATCAATGATAAATGCTTGAAAATAAAATTACACCGTAAGGTCCAAAATAATGAACCTGGTTGGCAAAGCTCGACGGCAAGATAGCCAATTAAAAAACATACCACTTTATATAAACGGGCCAATATGCCTAATCGAAATTAAAATACTTCTATTTAAGTATGTTTCAATGCATTTGCGTAAGTTTATCAAGAAAGTATAATAGAGAACTGACAATAGATGTAAAATGTTGTCATCTGTAAAGGCAATAAGGAAAAACGTGTAAATAGCTTTGCGAAATATGATGTAAAAACCGTATAGCTACGAAAAATTATAGACATTTTTAGAATATAAATTGGTACACGTCGCATAATTACGTATCACATCTAAAGTAACGCCAAGAATATAAACCAGATGGAAAATGAAATATTTCGTGGTGAAGTCAAAGTTGAAGGTGCTTGGAGTTATATAAGGAATCATCCAACTAAGTACAAGAATAAAAGTCAGTGATATCCTGAAAAGAAATTAATACGTCAAATTAACTTCGTCAATCATCTGTAACAAATCCAAGTATCATATTCCACTAAATAACTCTATTAGGCATAAAAAAAGTAAATTTAAGTATCAGTTGCAATATATGTTGGCAAACCGTAAATTTATTTAGCAACTGATTATTGTTGAATATTTAAGCCAATTTTTCGTAATTAATATCGGTAATCGATTCTCTCTGCAAGCAATCGCCGTCTTTAAGTTCAAATTAAGCTTTAATCTAGTACATGGATTAACATTTGACTCGCATTAATTGATGGAGGATTATCCGATCGTTGGATTAAGAGATTAAGCTAAAATCTCGTTCGTCGCGTTGTAAGGTCATGGTAGTGTGGAACAAATTTTGTTCACGGCCGGTGGATATGTAGCACCGATCGTAAAATAATAAATTATCATTGTTCTGATGTATTTTTGTAATCTTCGAGGAATTATCCGATATCGGAAAATTCGGGATTTATATTACACTTGCCGTTGGATCAAACCAGAACCCTTTTAACACCATAACAAATGGCATTCTCGCAAAACTCAATTTGCATTTTTACAGATATTAATTTACACATTTTCTACGCGGTTGCCGTTTTTTGGACAGTTGTAACCGCTTGGGTTTTATAAGCAAAGAATAGAAGTAAATTCCTAAAATTGTTGTTAATAAATTTTTTGGTTGAAGCTATTTCGTCTTCTAAGGGCTCATCAGATCACCACATACATTCTCTGAAGTTGTATCAAGTCATTCGAACATGAGTGACAATGAGTTAGTGTGTGATTATTACCGCCCCCGCACACTTTTACTGCTACATAATTGCAGAGGTAGTAATTGCGTGTTTTTATAGTACCAACCTTATTGGTCGAAAAGACCTTTTCAATTGAGTTGATAGTTCTATAGATAAAGCCAATAATAAATTAGTATATTGGTTTTCTTTTCCTGCTTAGGAAGTCAAGGTGCCTTGGGACACGAAATGTCAACAACCGCATGTTCAAACCTTTAAAGATATAACACATTTTTTGCAAGAATGCAACAATGTAGGGCAAATAATAGTTTTAGCTAAGAAATATAAAATATCTATCATCGAGATGGTGGGTTGAGCAACAGCACTTGCGCTTGCCTCCTTGAATTCAGGTAAAAGTTTCTTGAAATGGTTTTCGGGTAAGCAGATTTTTTTAATTTGGTATAGGTTACCATGGGACACTGTCTGCAAATAGATGTCGATGATAAGCAAACATAGAACAAAGCTTCGCACTAAAAAAATGCACAATGCATGGCAACTTTCCTACGAAGAACCAAGAATATCACTGCGCCACCTCTCACAATTAGTAGAATTATCTTTGGGTACCAAAAGATCAAGCGGTACTAAAAATGGACTTAAATATATTTCCATATTTCCATACCAGATCCAAGTTTTCCCAGAATTAAAACTAGATAACTATAACAGATGTGTTTCATACCGCCAGTGATTCGCCGAAATACGTTTAACTGCTGATTTTTTCCACTTGACGCAGTTTCTGGTGAAGCCATGAGAATATGAAGTGTTGAGCATCCTCATATATCTTACATCGTGAAAATCCTTTATACCCATCGAAGATTTGTATCTGACCCGACAAGTAATGCATTCTTTACATCAATTTGATTGTAATTGGTTACATTTATATTTACGTTAATATAACCTATAAAAGCTCCCGAACTCGCCTCCTTAAATTGTTTTGTATCTCTACACCATACAATTATAAACATTTTCATTCGAAAAATTCCTGAATTGCAGGAACGACTTACGACGATACCAATAAATGTGCCAACCCAACAATTATATAAAACGCTTTAGTTAGCATGTGTTTAAACACGCAAAACAAACTTTATATAGTAAATGATAATTTAAAGACCAATCGTTTCTACTTTTAACAGAAGTATTTACGTCATTTACATATAAAAAGAATTTTTTTAATTTCATAAAAGATTTTGGGACATCGAATTTACGGCAATACTATAAATCTTTCCGCCGCGCCCATAAACTATGTGACGAAAGTGATCACGGGTGCATATACCTATACCGGTGAATGTTTAAAGTATAGTTTTTGCCACAGTTGCGCAATGCCTGTGTAGAGGTGCACGACCTAACCTGGATTCCCGCACAATGGCGTTCTCCTTGAGCTTGCAACTTCTAGAATTATAAACGAACGCAACTGGTTGTGATTCAGAAGCATGTGATCGGAGAGTTATGCAACGACAGACGATTAGGCGTTTTTATCGGTTCGATTTCTTTACGCCTTTGGCATAAAATACCGGATGGAAACTTCCATGATTCTATTAAAATATAAAAACATTTTCATAAGTTGTGAGAAAATGAATTTTGGGCAATTATTAATATCATAAAAAGATGCGCTCCGATACATGGGCACCAACAAGTTCTGTGCAAGGTGGTAAAAGTAAAGCCTAACTTATACAAACGATTCGATGGAATAAATTAGTCAATATTGTTTATTGATAAAAATTAGACCTTTATAAGTATACAAACCTTGATATTTGATATTAAAAATATAAAATTGTTTTTTACATTTACATTATTTTTATTCTGCATAAATTCATTATAACTGAAAACTGTTACAGAGTCATTCAATAATAGTACTGATTAGTTTCCAAAAACTTATTATATAACTAAATAGAATACAACAGTACATCACCAACTTGAGTCAATAAACGCATTGGATGTAATCAAGTTAATCCTGCAGAAATAATTATTTCAATTATCAATAATCATTTCAATTCAAACCTTCTCAAGAATGCTGCTTCCAGTTAAAAACAAAACCACAAATACAATGTATAATTAAGATGTCTAATCACACCTCACTGTGTGAAGATGAGTTCCGCAAACCACAATGAAACCACATTAATTTTTCAATAACATTAAATCATTTTTAATTGCGGTTAATACATTTTGTTTAAAATAGTGTTAATAAATTGACTCCATAAACGACATCTCAGTAATAGTTTATCAAAAAAGAACAAAGGCAAAATTTATTTAAATTTCAACATTTATGCTGGTGGTGAATGAGCTGTGCGAGTGGTGAGTTTTTCTGATTAAGTTTCGACAAAAATTGTAGAATAAATGCTCACGACAGTTTGCATGAATAATATATGTATAGTAATATATTACTGTCATAATTGGCATGGTTCATTTTACATTAAATAAGACATTATATTACATAAAGACAATCATGATGATCCAAGGCCAATATGTCAGATTAAAGCATAAATCAATATGATTGATTGTAGCACGAAATAAGACCGCTAACGCCAGGTTGATAGGTAAATCAAAATGATTTATGACAACTGTTTCAAACATCCCAAGACTAGGTCATGGACAATAGAATTAATTCGCGGGATGGCATGCAGCTCGTTGGAAATAGCATAAATTGCTGAGGTGCTTTGATTAATAATGTGTGTTCTAATTGCAACATTTTTCGATTATTTAAAAGTTTCTGTTCGATATTCTTGCAAATAAATTTTACTATTTTCATGTTATTGCTTTGAAAACTATGACAAACCATATGGTATGGATCATTTTCTAGACTATGGACAATTTTAATCAATTTGTGATTCCTAACAAATATTTTATATCAAATATTGTCAATACGAAATTAATTCCTACAGTACTAGAAAATGAAAAATGTATTGCCTTGGAGACTTTATATGTCGATGTCCAACAGCAACCCAACAGCTTAGTTTTGATAGTTAATAATTATTTATTCATCAATGACAAAAAGCAGTTTTTATGGCCGAGTCACCTCCCTGATGGAAGCAAACTAGCGAGGCACTTAAATAGCAAAACCTTAAATTATACTCGATCGTTAACCAATCTTGTGACGTAGTATAGCATTTCGTCACACTATAACTAATAAAACATAATTCATGACACGTTCACTGGATTATTAATAATAACTTAGCAGCCGTAAAGTAAATGCGGCCATTTGTTGCCATCGTAAATGTAAACTTGATTTAATGATACACTATCTAAGTTAGTAGCAACATTTATACGAAGACGGTGCAGATATCTCTCCATTTGACGATTTTTGTAAATAAATAGGGCTATTAATACCATATTTTGAATATGACGGCCCAATAGTAATCATTGTTTCTGTTTTTTGTATTCATTCCATAACACTGGGGAATAAATTGAACTATTCGTTTTGACACACGATGGAAAATACTTGACTGTAATGGAGTTTTTCTGGCACGCCTATCTTAAGTGTGACAAAGTGACAATCAAGAATTTTTGAACTTCACTGACTTTCATAACTCTTCTCTGTGGCATTTCATTCTCTCTTGATGAAACTGTACCCCTTGTTTGCCACTGATGACGCCAATATTATCAGACTATTGTTAGCGAAGAAATCAACGTGGAAGTTCAAAAATTAATTTTCAAGGATACATTACACACCGTATCTTACATTACTGTAAAAATTCAACCAGAATATCATGGTAGTTATGAGCTTTTGATACAAACACAGATAAAAAAGCTTCATCATAGGAACACTGCGGGTGACCTAGACTAAACGTGCATTTAGGTAATGTAACAGCATTTCAGTAAATTTGTGTGAAGTAGCTATATTAATCCCTTTGTGTATGATAATATTTTTTTGTTATCATTTGCTTACTTCTTGTTTCCCATTCTCTTTTTCTTCCGATTCCACCGAACTACTCTACTTCAGCATATATCCTATACTCGATATGTATTCACTATGTATTCTCTTTCTCTTCACTTCCGCAAATATATTCATTTTCTCTTCGTCTCTCATTCTGATTTCCATCCATATGCACTTATTTTTTTGTACCTTATGATACCAACTTTCCAATTTTACCTTCTCTACCCTGCGCATCTATTTGCTTCCATCTCCCCACTATCTCCAACTCGACCTGTTTCCAACCTTTCTGCGTGCCCTACGGATATCGCTGCATTTTATGTCATTCCCAAAATACTATTGTTACCAAGCTTTGATCTCGCCGCTCGTTTCCGTTCCTCCACCTCCATCACTTCTGTTCTCTTGCCGCAATATGTGTTCCGACGTTGACCTTTCAGACCCGTTAATGTCAAACACGCATTGTATGTTCCGTGTCCCAAAACTCATGTTGATACAATCACCAGATTCGTTGATCCAATTGTTGTATCAATAATCACCACATCGTAGAGTTAGTCTGTAGCGTTATGAGTAGTCGAAGGTTTGGATAAAATGCAGAAATTAAAATAGAATTTAAGAGAATACTTGTTGTGATTCTTGTCTATCTTTCGATGAGAGGACATCTTTAACAAGAAAATATACAAGAAAAAGAAACGTGACAAAGTATTTCTCATTTTCAAAACTGTGACAAATAAAAATAGCGGGTGTATGAGAATGAAAATACCGTTTAAACATTTTTGCGAATATCTTAACGACGAAACATGGCAAATAACTTTTCTGTTCAAATTATAATGGGTTACCAATTTAGCAACTTTGCTGAATTTAAACCTCTCATGGGCATCCCCTGCGTAATACTAAAAAGATTATCATTTAATGTCAATGAAATTAAAACATAAAATAAAGCACACTCACGAAGATGTAATAATTACTGACAACAAAATATTGTGTTAGTATAACCAAGTTGCAATGCAAGTTAAACGCTCCGAACTAAATTAAGTTATGCTAGTATTACATTCTTCTTATGACAAAGTCTATAAGAGAGGCAAATAATTGGGATAATGTCAATGCAACCGCAGTTAAAATGAAATTCTTAATTTATAATGGCAGACTATCGTGACTTTAATTCGGTACATTGCAGATAATCTTGTCCCGGGAATTTTAATATATTGTGTACTGGGGCTGGTGAATATCACAGACCAACATTTCAAGGATTTCTTGGATAAATATTACAATAAAATAGTCCGCACTGAACTTTCTTATACTTACTTATTGAAAATTTTACCTTTACCTTTAACACTTTTACTATTTTATACTTTACGTCGTGTGTGTGAGCGTGTGTGTCGAGCGTCCAAACCATTGAAGCCATCACTATGAAATTTTAAACTTAACTAATCATATATATCATATATAATAATCGTATATATCAAGGAAGAAAACTTATTTGAAAGCAATGTCTTAACCGGAAGTGATGGTTAACTCGTATCACGGTACGTGCAATCGAAAAAATTGTTCTTATAAAAGTTAAAGATATTGAACTTTTATTATTTGAAGATTTTTTTCGAAAAACGAAGATAAATAAGTATGATAAACTTCAATGTACATACATAAAGTATAAGGAAGTAAATAAATATATTTTCCATTATTTTCCACGCACATATTTGTATAGGTTATTAAATAAATAAAATAACATAGAAAATTAACACTAATAGTATATTATTTAACGAGTGCAGAGTATACGCTATTTTTTGTGAGGATTATTATCATCTGACTGTAATAATAGTCATAATACGCGAGTAAAGTACTACATATTATGAACGACTAATTGAATAATACAATCACAACATCGGCATCACAACATCAAATCCCAGGTTGTCAGATCCCTAACCTAGATAACTAGATTATAACAAGGAAATATTTCCTAATGTACATAATGCAATTTTTGAAATACATAATTATACTCATTACCCAAACGGGTGCTTAAATTAAAACGAGATATTTTTGACGAGCAGTTATTAATTATATATTTGGCCCGGGCTGTGTGACAGGACACTTGTGACGCGGGGAAATTCATCGAGGTCAGAAATTGAGTTTATTTTAAGTTCTGAATTTAAGATCTGATAATATTTATTTATATGTGTCATACCTGTATAAATTTAAGTAATTCTTTGTTAAGCTTAGATTTGCTTGAGATTAATATTATAAAGTAACGTGTAATGTGTAACGCAAAATATGTTGTCTCTGGACTCAACATCGCATAAAACTCAGCGCAACAATAGACCCATATATCTTTTAAATTGAACGATAAGTTTGTTACATGTTTACATAAATAGAAATTAAGGAACGATGAAAACGTCGTTTGATCTTAGAAACTTTTACATTTAACATTGAAATTATCGGAATTTCAAGATGTGAAATTTTGATCGGCGACAAAATGTAAAAAATGCCGCATATCTTCCCACGAAACAGATCTTGAAATTACCTTTTTTGCAACTACGTAATTAAATGGAAAACAAAGAACCGATTTCTTGTTTGGACATAAATTTTGATAAATATTGTCAACAAAAATGCAAGCAGGCGCAATTGTTCACAATCAAATGAAAAAATATACAACGAAATATCAAAATCCGCAAAAATGAAATAAATCTGAAAACACAAATAATATCAATGTCGATATAATTTGGGTCGAAATCATGAACATTTTGTAAAAGTTATCTTAAGAGCAATAAAATCAACCAATCATAGACATTTGGAGCTAATCTGGGGCAAATTATAAATTGTTAATATAGCTAACAAACATAGAATTGATGCAGGAGAAGTACGATATGTGTGAAGGAGACAGGTAAATGGAAGAGCAGTATGGAAGAGTGTTGGTAGATAAGAGTGAGGAGCAGAGAAACGAGAGTAAAGGGTGGAAACAAATATTTAAGGGAGACAGTGAAGTTCAAGGACTATTTACAGGAGTAGAAACAGAGCAAGATAAGACTGACAAGACAAAGCAATGGGGGGAGAAGTTAGCGGTAAAAGATGAATGTATTTATTTAATTATACTAGTATTTAAATAGAAAGTTGCTCATCTCGAGTCATGCGCTGCCAGTGATGCCGGTGAATGAAATAGTTTTATAATTAATATTAATACTTATTCAACTTTAATAGCTGTTGTAAATTAAATGTCTTTCTAAGCGTTTTGTAACCGAGAATTTTTATGAATTAAATATATTTTTGGAGAATGTTTTTGCTACTTATTAAAAATTTGCCCGATATACAAATATTTCTTTCCTCTCATGCTAAAAAATCAATTAGCACTAAAAACATAGCAAATCCTATCGTACTGATACAAGTGAATAGAATACAGTTCATTTATTGAGAACAATCACGTAGCTATTAAAAATTCATATAAACGTTAATTGTTGCCATTCAATTCTTCTTGATAGACCTTGTCCCTAATTTACATAAATTATTATTCATTAAACTTACACTTCAGTATGCTGGCTATAGTTATAAATAACTTCTAAATTTTTATGTAGTTGGTACACGTAGCAAATTAGAAACACCTTAGTTTTGTTTCAAAATAAAATTTTTCACAACACGTTTGCCAATTACATATATTGACATGAAATCATAGCCATGACCGCTATCGCTACAGGAATACTTCAAAGTGTGAATAATATTAATGTGATGCTACGCTGATATAATATGTGTTGCAGGTATACGAGATATGCATAATGCCGAAGGCGAGAATTCTATATTAATTTTTGTAGGAAAGCTTGAAATGTTAGAAATGATGCCCGGAATTTAATATATTATTTATTTCACGGCACATAAATATTTGCAGCTCATACAGTGGGAGCCGCGACAAATCCGATGTCAACTATTTGTAAAGTTAGTAGTATGGAACATCGTGGCATAAGTCAAGAATGATACAGTATTATGCTAGCTTCCGAAACACATTTCACAAAAAGCCACGTAATAATAAATTCAATATTAATTTACTGAGCATCCAGATGGTATGGCATATGGCAGGACAACAACCATTATAGGACATACATAATTAGTAAATCACAATGCGCTGGAATATTATCAAAAAGATTATCTCTACACATCAACTTATGGAGTAGAACATTCAGTAGGAGCGATCATCGTATCAGCCAAAATTATTGCATATAAAACACTATGAACATTTTCAGTCTCACAAGACAAGAGCAATGAGTTGACTACTGCTAATGACGTTTCCAATCCACTGTAATATCCACTAACACGATCACTCATCATTTACATTATCTTCGATTTTACATATAATGGAGAAGGCAAAGGCACCGACTGTCTGTACAACGAAAGTGTGCAAGATGTACAACAAAGCAGACGAATACAATGACTTCTAATAGAGCCTGCTTCCAATCAACTGTACAACCAAATCCACCGACGCGAACGTCTGGCCTAAAGTACATCTGCTTTACCTATTACTAAATACTACTATAAACTAAAAAACGCAGAATAATAACTAACCTTATTAAAAAACAATTTAATAGTCCGCCTGCCCACAACCTCAACAAGAGCAAGGCAATACATTTGTTTGTTTGCCGTATCATTCAGCTTCCAAAAACTTAAATAAAATTTTCAGATTGTGTTTAAATCTAGTAACTCTTTGAAAACCCTCTTGCGGAATGTCAAAGAAAAAATTGCATATACATTTTAGACCCAATAGACCTGAAAAATCCATGCATTACCACCAAATTATTTTAAATTATGTAAGATGTACAAAATTTTAGAAAACTATCTAAGTAACGAAAGTATTTTCGAACAAACAAAAATAATTTAATAAATTCTGGAAATGAACCTCACCACGGTCCATTTTTGTATTACTTGATTTACGTTAGAATAGTTTTGCAACGCATGTGAACGTTACACTGCCCACTGCATTACGTTTTCTACTAGGTTTAGGAGTATAAATTAAGGCACTTTTTAATTGCAACTTTAGTGCTATTCCACTGGTAATCTAATGAAGAGAATATCTTCAAAGGTAGCTAGAAATACTAAGTTGTTTAACAGTTTTCTTTTTTCTTTCAGATTCTACTGGAGGTGGCAACTTAGCTGTCGAAATACATACTTAGATTTGTTAAAAATCAAGTGCGGTAGGTTTTTTAAAGTAGTGCTTCTTAAAGTATTTTTCACTTAAAAAAAATATCCGTCAATACTGATGTCTTCTTGAGGAATGTCCTCCCATACTATCTGTAGTTCTTCACAGAGTTGCTACAGGTTGGCTAGACGATGATGCAAGTACTAAAGCTTCCGCCCGACTAGAGGTGTGGAACCGATAAGTTGGTGCAAGAAATGGAAAAAACTGTTCGTTGCGCTGTTTCCAGAACTCTGCAGACTTCTCTTACACAAAACAACTACAGAAACGCTGAAATGGTACGCAAGATGATCTCCAAAACAACTGGTAGAAGATGGTGAAGATTTTGTGAGTTCGATTGTGACTGGAGATGAAACCTGGGTAGCTTATTGTATTTCTGGGACAAAAACACCACTTCCCCATATGCCAAAAAATTCAAAACCTTAATTTCTGGCAAAAAATCTTTAATTTTTAATCGAATTTCTTTGAGGAGGAGACGTATTTTGAGGCCCTAAAAAAGCGCAAGTGAGAAATTCAAAACAAACTAAGGGAGTGCGCTTGTTGCACGACAACGCTCGCCCGCACACGACCAACCCCGCCAAAGGTGCCTTTGGACTCATTCGGTTGGGACATTTTGAACCATCCCGAACAGTCCCCTAACTTGGCGCATTTAGACTGTCACCTTTTCACGTCACTGAAGACTCACATGGGTGGAACAAAACAATAAACGAGGAGGTGAAACAAAAGGTCCTGCACTGGAAGGAGGAGACTGAGATAGAATTCTTTGATAAAGGCATCAAAAAGCTTGATCCACGGCTCACAACCTGCATAGGGGAGGCGACTACGTGGAGAAATAATTTTGATTTAAATTCATTTCTTTAAGTACGTATACTCTTACTTTCTGGACGTGCGTTCCTAACATGGCATATGGCACTACAACCCATGCAGGAGTTAAACGGATATCCGGCAGTCAGATCGTCATAAACAAAAGCGAGACTCGTCTCTGTAGATAACTTGCTTTAATTCTGCAAGCTATTGTACCCGTAGCCGGCGCCACGACATAATGAAATCGCAGAATTGGGCGAAATGCAAACAACCCAATCGAATCCTTCGATACACGGGACGCATGAATACATTGTGGTGTAGCATGGGTTCCCAATTACCAAAATGTCTCAAAAGGATCTCGTGAAGCCAACAGTCGAATATGTCGTTCGTCACAGTCATTGGTATGTGGTCGACCACGGTTTCCTACAGCTTCGTCTAACCAATTTCTCGAAGCTATTAGCACAATTGCACATATAGAGCGAACATTCTACCAATTTATCTGAACTTTAATAGACCTACTCGCATGCCCACAATTCGACACGTCTTTCAAAAAGAGTTAACTGATTGTAACGTACGTTTTGACAAAGGCGGGGCAATACAAACTTGTTGATAAACAATTTGATACATCTGGTTGCCAGTTACTCACAAATGAATTTAACAAAGCAAAGCAAACTCGTAAGTAGAAGAATATTTATGTATAAACCAATTTTCAATTTGAATTAGAGATGAACTTAACATTATATCAACATTTGTTAATTTCTGCGACATTTTTGCAAAACCGCCTAGCTGCAGTGGATACTGGGACCAATTACAAGACAGGTTGGATAAACTGGAAGAACTAAATATTCAGCTTCACATGCTAATGTCGACGTAGCAACAACAAATTTAACAAAGGTATTCATTCAGTGAAGATTGCGGCGTTTACCCCATCCTCCCAATACCTTAGATGAGGTACCTCAGGAGGATATCAATAATCTAATTTTCAGTATGACCAGAAGGGTTGCTGAGTGCATAAGAGTACGTGGGGATGTAACTCATTATTAACTTTTTAATCATTAAATGTTATCACTTTTTCTTAAAAATGTAATCATTTGTTTTTCTACGTGCACTAGATATTTTCACTAAGTTTCATCATTCTACGTTGAGTGGTTCGGGGTGGTCTATTTTCTTTGAAAAGCAGTGTATATAACTACCTCTGTCGGATTCGACAAGGTTTTGTGTGTGCATTTCAACTCGCGTTAAAGTTTGTCAGGCGTGGTTTGTCGTCATCAAATTGAACTTTTTACACGGTTGATGTTGTGCGTTTGGTGGCCTCGTTATCAACTTCTGAGTCAAGATTTTCTCAGAAATATTATAAATATCTGGTGACAAATCATAACTGACAAATACTTCAAACCCACACTCGCAGCAGCATGCGTGAATTCATAAAATAACCAACACAAGGCATGTTTTAAACTACGTTTTGAAAGAATTACATATCATGGTTTTAAAACTAAGCAAATATTTTTTTAAAAACTTTAATTTGTGAATTTATTCTGAGTGTGTGATACTTGTAAACTTATAAAATGCTTGGTCGTAACTCGTCGCAGATGATTTTTTAACGAGAGATAGACCACGTATTACAAACTACTTTCCAAAGCTTCGTCTGTTATCTCTCGTTACCACAAAAGCTATAAGAATTGAAAGACTTTTTGATTGTTACCACTGTGCTTAATCAAAGATTGTTCAAAAGTGATCGGAAAGTAGATTCTAATAAAAATAAACTTTCATTTAAATAAATGAAAAACATTAATTAATTTATTTTATGCCCGGTTTCTGAAACAAATTTTTAAGTGAGCGTTAACTAACTGGTTCATTAGTTTAACGAGTCCATTAAATTACATTGGGTTTCTGAAAGCGATCTCTAGTTAACTAATGAATCCGCTAACTAACGCCAGGTTGCAGTCTAAACTATTAAATAATATTGAATGTAATAGATGGCGCTGCAATCGTCGTTGTCAAAATACCGGTAAATTTGTTTGATTACTCATAACATAGGCTGTACAAAATGAATCCGAAGACGATTAGAGGTAAGAATTTTACCGAATTTGAAAAAAAAAAAAATACTGTTAGATAATCAACATACAAATACGGTGACACTAACCTAACAATTTATCGAAACGTGACAGAAACGATACATGTCATACATTTGCATTTGTAAACACAACTGCGCATGCGTCATTTAATTTAACTGTCCATAATGATGCGTTAACTTAACTGAACGACGTCGCCTAGTTAAACACATATTCAGCGTTTCGGAAACCCGTTTCCTGTTTTATCGAACAGTTAAACTAACTGGTTCATTAAATTCGCTTTCAGAAACCGGGCATTAATTAATTAAATACTACAAATACAAATATAAACGAATTTGTTTACTGGCATAATTGATTTTTGCCCGGCATTGAATCACCGTGCATCGTGTTAAATTGAGCATCAACTCTAAAATTCTTGCATAGTTAGCTTCTCTTTGTGTTTTTTGTGAAACATCTCGTACGTTCTCATCAATAACTTTTGATTTTATCGAGAAGCTTAATAGTATGGTTTAGTGCGCGTTATTGCCGTAATACAGCCAGTAGTCACGTTGTCTCTTCCGACATCCCAGCCCAAGAATATCGTTTTTATTTAGCACGTCAAAACATGCTCTTTTGACATGTTTCAATTGCGGGTTAGCTGACGCGTCGCATTGATCACTTTATATCGTTTATATGATAGTACAATTTCCTCAAAGTAGAAACGCTATAAGTACTATTATGCTATTTATGTATACGCTATAAAAGATTTTAAGTAAAATTAGTAGAAAATAGGTTAGGTAAACCCAGTGTAGGATATACTGACGTCACAAGACATAGATAGAAAACATATCTATACAAAAACACCTAGAACTACAATAATTTTGAGAATTTTGAATTGGTGCGGAATCAAAGAAATATAAAAAGGCTTAGCATAAAGAAAATAGTAATAATATGAAATTTTACAAAATAATGAAACTCTAAAATGCACAACGACGATTCAACGATAACAATAGAAGAATAAATGTTTGCGGATGACATGACACTGATATCAGAATCCAAGGAAAAACTGCAACATAACCACATAATATATCAAACAGAATGATAATCGCAACAGAATAAAGGTAGCACGAAATTGAAATAGAGAACAAAATACTAGAAGAGGTCTAAGTTAAAATAATCTGGGAACAGTTATAGACGAGAATGGGAAAAGAGACTAGGAGATAACAGAGAGACTATGAAAACCGGGAAGAATATTGAACACCCTAAGAACAATATTTCTCCGCCAAAAGGAAAAATTATAAAAACACAATTTTACCCTAAGACCATCACTAATATATGGCAGTGAATCATCGACAGTAGCCTACATAAATAAAAGCAGGCTGGCAGCTATAAAAATGACATATTTAAGGAAAATCCAAGTGGCCATTAGAAAGAGGGTGAGAAACACGATAATAAGAGAATTAAATATAAAAACCGATTGAAAAACTAATAGGAGAAAGATAACTGAGCTGGGTCAGACACATACACAGAATGAAGGAAGAGAGAAAAACAAATACATTTTCGAAGTAAGAGGAAACATAGAGTCGGACGGTCCAGAATGACAAGTAAGAAAATTTGCAGAAAAACGAAACATCCCATGCAACGAACCCAATAGATGCGGAAATCAAAATGTACGAAATACCTACTGTCGACACTATAAATGTAGTATACAAATTGTACAAACATAGTCCGACACCTAATCTAATTATATGAGGATCAAGGAAATAAAATGTTTGTATTAAGTTTTGATAAAAGTTTGTATTTTTGTTTAAAAATTTCAATTCTTTTATTTAATAAAACTTTATTTAAAATAAAATTAACATACCACAGCAATATGTGATAATTTTGTATAGCTTATATAATAATTGAGGGCGGATTGTTGGTTTACGAGAAGCAGGTTTTTCGTTTAGAGAAATCGGCAACCGTTTGGGACGGCACCACTCAACAATAATGCGTGTTTATCAAGCGTGGTCTGAACATAGGGTTGAACGTCGGAGAAGAGGCACTGGGGCTCAAAGACGAACCAATGAACGTCAAGATCGCCGCTTAAGACTAATGGCCTTGAACAACTAGATCAATAGCTGATCAATGATTAGGTGAACAAGGTCGTCCGATAGGCTTGCGAACAGTTTATCGTCGAATAAGAACCTTTGGCTTGCTGTCTTACCGCCCACATCTTGTGCTACCCCTCACTGCTCAACATCGCCAGGAACGTTTGGCCTGGTGCACGGAAAGACTTCAATGGAACTTGGAGTAGCATCGAGTTGTCTTTAGTGACGAATCGCGATTTTGTTTAGGAATGCATGATGGTCGGATGACTGTTAGACGAAGACGTGGAGAAAGGCGCAATCCTGATTTTTCGATTGCGAGGCATTTCACCGAACTGTGGGGTTGATGGTGTGGGGTGCTATTGCTTACGGCAGTAGGTCACCCTTGCTCTTCATTCGGGGCAGTATGACCGCCCGACGCTACATTGACGAAGTGGTAGAACCACATGTTCTTCCATATCTTCGAGGGCTGGAAGACCCACTTTTCCAGCAAGATAATGCACGACCTCACGTAGCAAGGGTTTCTCTTGACTTCTTTGAAGAGGCCAATGTTAATCTTTTGCCTTGGCCGCCAAGATCTCCCGATTTGTCGCCCATTGAGCACGTGTGGGACATGATGGGTAGAAGATTGAGGAATCTACCGAACCCACCGTTGACAATAGAAGCTGTACGGCATGAAGTACAGGCTGCTTGGAATGCCATACCCCAAGAAGACATTGATCACCTGCTGGAATCAATGCCAAGGCGGGTCAATGAGTGTATCAGAAATAGGGGCGGACCAACACATTATTAAAGAAAAATCAAAAAGATGAAGTGTTTTCTTTATCAAATTTTAATCAATTGTTACCTTGACTAGTCCAATGTTTCTGCCAAATTTGGTCCAAAAATTCCCACCCCTTCTAGGTGGTGCAGTTTATATGTCACTGAGTATCTATAAATTTTACGAATGAAATAATAAAGTGATAAAGAAAATGTATAAGGTAGTTGAACATATATTTTGGATACATACATTACATACGGACACGTCAACTTTTTTAAACTGGAATATTTTTTGTAAATGTAGCTCCATGACTATCTGACATACATGTAATTTCCCTATGGAATCATTCCAGTGAAATATGGAATTTAATAAAGTCGACTGCCAATTTTTTTTTAAATGTAGCTTTATGTTGATCTTAAATATATGTAATTCCCCAATGGGATCGTTCTAGTGAAATATACTACTGCTTGTAGGGCATCAAGGGAACTTTTAAAATTAAATTAAAAGTTGTATACATAGTACTTTAAAGTTAATTAACTATCATATTAAAAGCCAAACGTATATAATGCGTGTTCACTTGGAAATATCCTGGCAAATGCGTGCACCAAATAAAACTAATAGTAGTAATGAATCTATGAGGTCTCGATAATAGAAGCAGTCTACAAGCCACAGCACTTCAGCTTTGAACAGATAAAAATTGATATGTCTTAATTACATTAATTAATGTTCTTAATAATAATTGACACAGATAATTCAATAGATATATATATATATATTGCCAAGGTTTTAATTTCAAACAGAATATAATTATTACGAAGGAAATTTGCGAGCTTATTTTTAGCGTTACAAATGACCTACTACGAGAAATAAAAGTACTCGTCCAACTTATTAATTATACAAAACTAAGTTTTTTGCCAAACCGCCGAACACTACTCTAAAAGTAGCACAATGCAAACACGAGGCCCCCATCCAACACAAAAAATTAAAAATAACTCTACTAGAAAATCTGCACGTGTGTGGCCGGAAAAAGGGAAATATTCGTATCACATGCATATTCGGGCACAATTCAATTTAGACTAAAATATCATATACGCGCTTCAAGTTTTTAATTACGTAAACACAGTTAAGCCGCAGTTATTGAAAACCTGTAACAATAGATATTGAAGACACGCAAGTTCAAACAATACGTTTACAATTGTGTGGAAAATACAAACAGCGACACACGTACATTGAAGCAGCTATATTACAAATCAATAAATAGTGCAAGTACGTCATCAAAACATTTCTAAACTGTTGTCTGTTTTTTTTTGTTCGGGACCAAATCCATCCAATAGTAAGTTTGGTACGTGACGTATCATTTTGTCTTGTCAGGTTACGTACATATGACAATCCAAATAAGAATTTATTATTGATTTATGACGACAGTTTGATCTTCGTTTCAGAGTCGAGGATATTTCCTTACAGGTAACGTAAGCAACAGTTTGAGCGGAGCTATACACGAAGTCTACATGAATATTTGATTTCTTTTCCAAACAAACTGGTAATCAACGTACAACGCCGACGACAGAAATGAAAATATGGAGAGGGTGCAAAATAGAGTGAAACAAGGATCGTGAAGTCTCAAAGAAACGTGTTCATTTTTGTACAGTCGTGGGCACGGAATTTCGGGCAGTATATACGTCAATTTGACTGACATGAGGTGTGAAATAGGCTTTATGTATCCTAACCTAACTTTAAACTGTCACTGTTACTGCGAGAGTTGAATAACAGACATAGACTGTTCTAAGAATTGAGTATGGGTTGTTATTTAAACTATATTAAGCAAAGAACAATGACAATAAGTAAGAAGAATTTGGATTTTGAATTCAGATTTTGGCGCTGCTAGCGTATGTGAAGTAAATGACACAAAAATGATTAAAATAAATTTGTCATAATGACAATAAAGCCTAAGCTACATCGGTTTTTGTTAATGTGTCAGAAAATTGCTGCCCGAAATTCCGTGCCCGCGACTGTATAAATTTATCAAACTTAATGTATACTGTAGGACTAGGAATTCATATTTTATACACACCCTATAAACATTAAGGAATTAACTGGGCGGATCAAGGTCTGAGCATTTAGGGAGTGTAATCGTCGATGCGTTTTCTTATATTGTATGTAGTACTGATTTGATAAAACTTTGTATGCAGTTACATGTTAAAAATCAGTATAACTGTGCACATAAAATTAAAAAAATAATTTTTACGTTGTTCTAATTATGTAAATTTATTACCCCCTTAGCCTCACCCTAGATCCGCCCTTGTTAAAATAAATTTAATCTGACCTTAAAATATTCAAACCACACTAACTGCACCTTCCCCCCCACATAAAATACTTCGATTCGCGCTGTCATAAGTTTATTTTTGCCGGCTTTTAGTTTTCAACGGTCTCGTAATTGAATTAGAAAATACCCTTGATGTCGCATTGTAAACTTTATTAAATTAAAGTTAGAATACGGGGCAAACGGTATTAGATTTTTTTACGTGTTACCTAATGCAACCATGTTGCAATTTGAATATATTTGGACACTGGCGAACACCGATTACGTCGAGTGCATTTCGTGCAGCGTTTGTATTAAAAATGTCTTACCTTTTAAAATCCTGCACGTGTCTAAACAATAACCTCACTTTCTTCTAAAATCTGTCCACAGCGAGCACTGAAACGATTATGTTGCGAATTCATGAAAAACTGCGACATGCAACAGAACATAACTGCACACTTTCACGTGATTCCACATACGATTTCGAAAATATGCCGGTTTAAATACGAATGGGAATTCTTAATTTGTTTACTTTTTGGTTTTTAAATTCGGAACTGAAGTAACATCTAGCATTGACGTTAGGTACTAGTTGACGTTCGTATTACTGACATCTCCTGGCGAATGCCTATTATGAATACAGTTTCTGTAATTAAAAAACAATATACAAGACTAATTTCTTTCGACGATATAAAACGCCGGCAATTTTGAGTTGCCTGTAAATAGATTACTTAGGTTGATTACCCTAAACCTAATAAAATTGCCCACATTTTGAATTTGAGTTTACTGAACTTGATACAGCGGTATTAATGCACTTGGCTGGTATATCAACGGAAATCATATGGTGAAATAAGACCAACAACACGTCGGCCATAGAATGGCAATTACCAATTCCTTAGGCAACCAAACCTGCAACCTAGTTCGGTATTCACATCACGTGCGAAGTTGTGATAATTAAAAATCTGCAGTGATCCACACTGAACTTACTTATACTTAGTTATACCACATTTTTCGAAAAAACTTTTCAAATAAAATTTGTTTAAAATATCAATGTATATAACTTTTGTAAGAATATATTTTTCGATAACAGGCACCGTTTTCGAGATATGGAAAAAGGTGATAAGATAAACCATCACTTCTGGTTGAGATATTGCGTTCAAAATAGGATGTTTTCCTTCTTGCTACATGCAAATGTTAAGTTTAAAGTTTCTATCTTTAATCGATTGGGCCGTAGAGCGTGCACAGACACACAGACACACTGACACAGTCAGACACAACAACAGACGTCATTTCAAAAATAGTCACAAACGAATCAAGGGACCTCAAAACGTGTATATCCGTTAAAATCACGAGGTCGAAAATTTTCATGATTCCTATACTTATACAGTCGAATGCAAAATAAGTAGACAAAAACAGTTTCCTGTAATTGATTTTCCTCAAATTGTTGTTGTATAAATGTGGCTTTTTAAAATCACGTTTTCTTTCAAAATTTGATAAAAGTTGACATTCATTTTAAAACGATGAAATTTTGTTAAAATGCCTGTTATAGATGTGGATACCAAAGTCAGAATTATCGCAGACTCAAATAACAATTACTCAATAAGGCACACAGCTGCCAGAAATAACGTCAACAAAAGTACTGTTTATAAGATCATCAAAAAATTGCGAGAACACCATAGGATTTCCAGAATCGCTGCTTCAGGTCGACAAAGAATATCGACAGCTGAGCAAGACCAGCACATAAATTCAAAAAATCCACTTTCTTCAGCTGTAGATGTGGCTAATATTAGTAACTTTCCTGGATTAGTGTTCACCGCTCGTCGTAGAATTAGAGAAACTAATTTGAGGTGTCATAAACCAGTTACAAATTTTTCTTTAACTGCCACCCACAAGGAAAGTCGGGTAGGGTACGCACTTCAACACTTGGCACATAACATGGATTTTTGGGACCTGATTTTTTCGGATGAAAAATTGTTTTAAAGTAAAAAAAATGGACCGATTCATGTATACCGTCCCAGAGGGCAAAGATTTGATGAAAACTTTATTGATCATTTAAATCCACAAAATTTCAGAGTAAATTTTTTGGGCTGGATCTCAATTTATGGAACAGGCATTTTGTGGGAAATTGAAGGAAATTTAAACTCAAATTCTTACATTAACATTTTGAATGATGTATTTTTACCTTTGGCGGACACAAGTTTTCCGAATCGAAATTTCGTATTTCAACAAGACAACTGTCCAATCCATACAGCTAATACAGTCAAAACATGCTTTAGACAAAATAATTGTAATGTGTTGGATTTTCCTTCAAGAAGTCCCGATTTGAATATAATAGAAAACGTATGGGCATTAATGGCCAATAGAATGAAACTATTAAATCAAAGACCCCAAAGCAGAAATGAACTAATAGACTTCGTGTAAGCAGCATGAGAAAGTGTTAGCGAAAATAATAATTAATTTTTCAACCCCTACAACTCCATTCCCAACAGGTTGGAACAAGTAATAAACAAAAACGGTTCCATGACCCGATATTAGTGTTTGATAGAATTTTTTATTGTTTAATAGAAGTTTCTTTATTCCAATAAACCTTGAATTTTCTCAGTAAGTTTTCTTAATCCACGTAATATTTGACTTATTTATCCAGTAACGGTGGTTCGGGGCTCTAGTTCGGGGGGGTCTACGCTTACGGTTCACCAGTTCATTAAAATGTCACTGAAATGACAATACTGACATTTACATGACATTGCTAATAAGTTTGTTCAAGCAGCCGAAAATTTCGTGTCTACTTTTTTTTACATTCAACTGTACATAAAGTATAAGAAAGTGAAAAGTGGTGAATAATCACAATTATACGCGGTTTTGGACCTGAGCAACAAAAAGCTGTTCATAAGGTAAATTTGGGGGCCGAATCCAAATCAGCAGCAGGTTGTTTAAAATTGGTTCTAGTTTTCGAAATATTCAATAAATTCATTATTGTACTATTTTTGACCAGTAATTGCCATTTATTGAATTAAAAAGTATAAATCAGAAATAAACAGAGGTTAAAATGAGTCTTTTATACTGCTTGGGATTTATTTCATGCATCAGGGTCCAGAAGTAGTCGCTCATCATGCCTTTGTCCCAAAATCCTAGGTATTGCCTATCGATTTTCACTCTCCTTGCTTGTCGCTCGTGTCGCCCAAGCTTTGAGAGAAAAAATTAATGTGCATGCAGAAAATCTTGAGGGACATTCGAGCTCCAATCTTGTGGTAATTTTCCAAAAAATTATCGATTACTTGCTTGTAATTTGGAGATTTGTGGTTACTGAGAAAGTAGTGAACAACACTTTTTAACTATGCCCATGCTGGTGCTTCATCAGGCGTTAATGTAAACTTTGCATCAGTCATTAGTTTGCAAATATCAGGTCCGACAAATATTCCTTCTTTGATTTTTGAGTATGACAGTTATGGAAACAAGTTGATTAAGTACCGGTCCTTCGCGATTGAGAGCTTTGAGAAAGTACTAAATAAGGCCAAGTTTAATATGAAGAGGTGGCAATAAAACATCCTGTGGGTTCACAAGTGGTACAGAGGACACGTTTTGTTGTCCTGGCTCATACTGTGCGACCTCGAAAACTAGAACAAATCTTGACACACGGATTGAAGATCAGAGTTCAGGGCACCAAATAACGTTAAGAATCGTTCTCATCTGGTCCGGCCCAAAACTTTACACGAATTTGTAAATTTGTGTAATTATTCGATAATGTAAATATTTTGATTAAACATTTATTTTTAAATTACCATTTTGAAGAGAAAATATTTTTCAGCTTTCAATTGGATCACCGACAATTTATCATATCATATGCAGCCTAGAAAAAAAAACCGAAGAGTTCTGCACTGAACTTTTTTATAGTAGATAAATTTCCAATATACTGGCGCCATCGCAGTAATAAATAGTACATTTTTCGAAAGAACTTTTTAAACAAAAGTGGTTTACAATGTGTGTATATTTAACTTGTTTTAACAACAATTTTTTGGAAAACTCTCATTACTTCCAAGATATAAAAAAGGTGATAAATCATCACATCGGGTTTAAAAATAGGACATTTCCTTCACTGTGATTATTATACTTCCTTATACTTAAAGTATATGAAATTAAAAATATGAGAAACAAATCCCAATGGCAAGTATATACGTAGCAACGGCATAATAATGTGGAAGAGGCGGACTGGAGGAGAACAAAGGGGAAACAGGTGGATAGGGAGATAGTGGAGAAATGAGAGCAGGTAGAAGCACAGGATAGGGACAGTAAAATTAGTAATGGGAGACACAATTCAAATTACAAGAGAATCAAAGCAAACGGGAGGAAGGATAGTTACTCAAGGGAAGGAAGAAAATACATCGGGAGGGAAATATGTCACAGCAAAAAACACCGAAGGAAAAGAGGGAGGCAGAAGGGAATGGAAGAAGAAAGTGGTGGAGCCGAAGGAAGATGATTGGAAATGGAAAAAGTATTATAAGAAGGTTCCAATAAAGATTTTCTATCGTAAGGTGATGCTATGCATAAACTCCCAAATGTTTAGTCAGGGCTCCACAATAAATTAAAATATATGTTAATCTGCAAAATTTCGAACGGAGTGCAAGATGCACAATATATCTATAATACTAGAAAACGCCCGTCGATTAAACTACTACACCCTTAATAAGTGGCGCCTATTAATATAATTGCTTTCCCTCTTACACAGCCCAATGCAAATCAAGTATATGTTTAAGTTACCAAACTCCTCTCCTCGAACGATGCCCGCGCACCGACATAGGCATACATTCGGCTAACCAAATAATACGGCAAGCAACATGAAAGACAAACAGTAATTAGTGTTTATGAATACTGACTATAATTAGACTTAACATACCGGGTGCTCCAGCACCTTTGCTTTAGCATTCTTTGGATCGTGCCTACACCTTCTTTATCCTCCTCTCTATTGTTCCAGATTAGTCAAGTCACGTACGATGCACTTGCGTGCCCGCGCCCATTACCTGACCAGAACAGATACAATGGACCACTGGACTTACGCCCAGGTCAAGTGATCACGCCGTTACCTGCGTGTTGCAATACCACTAGATTAGTTTGCATTTGCATGCCTTCGTACTCAAGCTGCCAAGCAAACAGCTCGCGTACCAACAATTCATCGAATTGTGTCAATGTACCCCAGTGCGATCCCACCCGGCCAAGCTGACAGTAATGCATCACCTCCGCATTCCATGACACAGGAAAATAGCTAGCTAATAGATACTGGCGGAAGAAGCAAAATATCTAGGGCTGACGTTAGATAAAAACCTGAACTGGAACTCCCATATGGAAAAAATTACACACAAAGCTAGACAAGCACTTTCAATGTGTCGTAGAATTTGTAGAAAAACATGGGGAGTCCGCAAGCAAATGTACTGGCTATACGTGGTGGCTATTAGACTGATCACTATGTATGACTGTACTGACCAGCCTACAGAGAATGGCTAGCATAGCGGTAACGGGGGCGTTAGCCACACCATCAGAAGCGTTGGAAGTGCTACTCAATTTTCATCCTTTACATATTTTACTGTAAAGTGAGGCCAGGAAGGCAACATCGTTTTCACAATGTGGCTATGTAATGTGACCGCAGGCATTGGCCTTCATACGGAACAGGCTGACATAATGTATACAAACAATATACAGCTATGGATTGCCTTATAAAGTTATAATTCCCATGGGAGCGTAATCAAGTTGCCCTGTTACAGGCAGATTCGCGCTGGTTCACAGATGGCTCTAAGATAACTGCACAACTGCAGGAGCAGGGGCTGGGATTTTCAGCCGCAAACCAAGGACTGAAGTAGTATACAGCCTTGGCATGCATGCAACAATTTAAGAGGCAGAAGTGTATGCCCTTGAAATGTGCGCGAGAGAGCTATTAAAAACCCTATGCAGCACAGGACAATAAAAATTTTCTCCCATGCGAATTATTCTCTGACACAGTGCTCAGTGCTCTCTCAAGTAGGGAGAGTCAACAAGGTTAGCCTGGTCTGGATACCCGGAGATACCTGGAATAGAGGGACATGAGGCAGCCGACTCCCTGGCAACGAGCGGAGCTAACAGGAAATTTATTGGCCCAGAATCAACTCTTGAGATTACAAGAGCCCTGGCCAGAAGCTCAAAGTACTTGAATACTGGCAGGAGTGCCAGGGAATGAGACATTGCAAGATAGTACTGAAGGGCCCATCTGCGGCACGTACCAGGACACTGTTGGGATTTGGGCAGGAAAGACCTACTCATTCTAACAGCCCTGGCTACTGGTCATAGCCAGGGCCGACTAAGGCAGCACATGCATAGGTTGGGAGTGGCTGAGGACACACTTAGAAACTGAATCGGGTTCACAGTCTTGCTGAGATAAAACTTGAGCTGGGTGAACTTGATAAAAATCTCACACTCTAAAATCCTTCTCTATCTAAAGAGATGAGAATTGAAGGTGACCAATAAATAATTGCAATTCACAATAGATCGTTGCAGTGGAGGGGCGATTGAACGCCCCACTCAATATAACTAACAATTACGTTGTCTGTGATTTCATTCCCAATTTGCTAAAACATTTGAATTCAAATAACGCTAATTTAATAATTATTCTCATTATTTAATTACAACAATATATCTGTGTTTCAACTTTTTTCAAATATAACGCGCTTGTGTGGAGGGGCTTCTCGATATCTGTTCGCTGGACAGAGCATACATGATAAAATATGTTAGTGAATCAATCATGAATCTTGTAAATATATAGGGGACGCATGCGCTATACCATGCCAGTACCAGCTCACTTTAAAACTACCACATATATTGTTAATTTGAGTATTTGGTAAAATTTTAATATTAAATAATTGGAAAAATGTAATAACTGAAAATAATGATAATAATGTAAATTATGTTGAGATGCACATTTATGTTATTCGAATAATTGCAGTTCGAAATTGACAAACAAAAATTGAATTTCAATATAGCACTATGTAAAAATTATCATACAATTTAATTTTGCACTTGAATGATATTAGCGATCCGTTCAGCGAGCAGTCAAACAGCTTTAGCAACCCACAATGTTATTTTCACTGAATGCTTATAATATGGACAGGCTTAGCTGGACATTAAATTTGATTTTGCGATTTCGGGATTTAGGAAGAGATTTAAACACAAATTTACTGTAAACAGGCTCTTTATTATATGCGAAAAGTATAATAATCGATAATAGATAAAAGTATGGTATATTTAAGGTCTATATGAGTGAGAATAGCCAAAAAATATAATCGTTAACGTAAATAATAAAGAAAACTATTAATAATATTATACAGGTATATTAGCTACATAGATGTCATAGACTATATACATTATACATATATCAAAATAGTCCTTTCGAAACAATGGTAAAAATATTAAGCTTAAACATTGGTAATTTTGGTGTACATTGCCAAATTCTGTATCAATCAAATTTTACCCCACCTGTGTATCTAGGGCATCTTTTTCTTTTGCAAATAAGATATACCAACAATAATAAAAACATTTATTACATCTTTCATAAAAACGTGATAAAAGATTACACAATCGGCCAAAAAATTAAAAAAAGGAATAATCTACAGGAAATAAAATTAAAATCTATTTTTATATGTATACAAATAAATAACTGAGTTAATTAATACATCTTTAAATGTATGGGAGTTTAAAATTTTCACAATTGAATGTTGTGCGGTCACAATTTGTTCTGATTCTGGCAGGTCTGACAGTACGTTTTTTCACAGAACACAAAGGTAGTAAATGAAAGAAACCAATTTCAGATTAATCCTTAACATCTCCATTAGTTCAGACTTATATAATTACATAATAATTAATAATATTAACACATTACGACTAAAATTCTTAAATTGGTGGTAAAGCCCATAATGTGGCCGTCTTATCAGCAGATGTCGATAGGAATGAAAACTCGGAAGGATGCCAACGTCCGGATATTACTTTATCTTGATGTTGTGCCACAACCACACTTGGTAACGGTAATGTCAAATCACCTATGAAATGAAACATATAAATGAAACATTTATTTTACCAAATGGAAAAGTCACATTTTTGGAAATGAAGTCATAAAATTGATATATGTTTACATAGAAAAAGATTACGAAATTAAACCTACCTTGTAAATCTGTGAGAACCAATTTATTATCGTATCCACCAGTCAGTAAGTAGTAAGCGGAAGGTGAAAACCTAATCGATCTGGTATCGGCAGAGTGCGGTTTGAAGCATTGAACGTTACGGCCACCCCTTATGTCATACAGGACACACGAACTATCCTCGTGGCCCGAAACCAAAAGTCGTCCAGATGGGTCAACGCATAAGCTAGCGACCGGTGATCCCTGTCTTGTACCTGGCACGGTAATGGGCGTTACCATATTTACACATCCTCTCGTCCGTAAGTCCCAAAACCGTACAGTTTTATCGTGCGATCCGCTGACGAACATTGCACCGCCCCACGTGTAGAGGGATAAAATGTGTCCCGTGTGTCCACTTAGCGCTTGGAAAGGTGTTCCGGTGGCGCAGTCCGTTACGTATATTTTACAATCGCCCGCTCCTCCAGATATCAGTAAACTGGATTTATTCGTGGTGTCTTCCAAGAAACACAGGTCTCTTATCGTGCCATCGTGCATTGTTAGTTCTACCTCTTCACCTTCCAAGTTTGACGTGTCTGCGTTGAACCTCATTAGCTTGACCGTTTTGTCGTTGGAGCCAGTCGCCATTAGGTCGCCAACTGGTGACCATGCCAGGCAATATATGGAGCCTTTATGGTGTTTTGTCCTTTTGAATAGAACCATTGGTTGGTAAGTTTGATGGTCCTCCCTATAACAGTAACATTAATTAATTAAGAATATAATGGATTTATAATCAGGATACTAATCAAACAGCACGGCATTAAGTATTTAGCAAGTTAAAAAGCTGTTTATGTGTTTCAGATACGACTACGAATGAAAGGGAACTATAGAAACATTAGTGTGATGACTGCTGATGCACAAAATATGAAAAATTTTAATTATTATCAAATCGATACCCCTAGTTGACTTTAATGCAAATACAGCAGGGTACTTTATTGGAGGCTATATCATGCACTATATGCTATATCAACTAAAATGGTGATAAATAAATTAGCTGCCAAACACACACAAGTTTATGGGTACGGCACAAAAGTTTAAAAAAAATTGTCCCAGACTAAACATACTTAATGATTGCTCTCTCATATCTGGGCACCAATGCGTATATATGTCAACCATTGAAACGTTCTCGTAAAATAATCAATAGTGATTTTCCAGTTAATGGTACATTTGGTTTAATTTTTCACTTTTTCGGTAACTGATACCGTTTTCGAGATATGTAAAAAGTGCCCAAACCGCAATTTCCGGTTAACATAATGCTTTATCTAGTAAATAACATAGGATGGTATTGGTGTACCAACCTGGGATTGATAGAAACGAGACATGGTTTTCGCGTTTTCAGTAATTTTTAATGAGTTGGCCCATAAGCCCTGGCGTTTTTTAAGTTTTGCGTGACGAATAAAAAGTTTTGGCAATCATCTTTATATTATTCGATAGAGAGTTATGCCTCTCTTTAACATTTTCATGCTAGTAAGATTTTTGTTCTTTCCAGGTCATTGAAATGGAGTGTCAAGTCCACAGAAAAAGCATTTTCAATACCTACTTTTTGTGTTTAATCGAGGTGCCAAAACCAAACAAGTTGCTCGAGAAATCTGTAGTGTGTGGCAAAGAAGTGATGCCTGCTAGGACGCTTAAAAATTGGTTTAAGCGATTCAAAAACGGCAATTTCGACCTCAAAAGAAATTTCCGTTCAGTTCGATGAGGAGCGACCGAATCAGTTTATTCATACAAATCCACGTAAAACGACGAGGAAAGGCAGAGATGAAAGAATGCTCCCATAGTACCATAGAGCGACATCTTCACTCGACGGGAAATGTTCAAAAGTTGGGCGCATGGGTTCCGCATGCTTTGAACCACAATAACAAAAATCAACGAGCCACAATCTCTGCCTGGTTTGGTTGCCCTTAATGACCAATGGTGAACGGTGAACGCATGGACTTAAGCAGCGATTCATTTACCGCATTTTTACCGGCAAGAAAAATGGTGCCTGTATGTCAATTTGAAGCAGCGCAAAGAATGTCTTACGGTGTCGTGTTCATGGTGGAATTGGGAAAGCATATCCATTACGAATTGCTTGATCGGAAAGAAACTTTACGTCCAACAAATGCAACGACTCAACAACGCTATTCAGCAAAAACGACCTTATGGGCGACATGGCGTTCTTCTGCAACAAAACATCGCCAATATGACCAAGGAAGCCATTAAAAAGCTGGGAAGTGCTGCCAAGTCCTTCGTATTCACCCGACTTGGCGCCTTCGGATTTCAATCTGTTCTGAGCCCTCCCGAATGCATGGCCTGACGTTTCGTTCAATAATAACGTAGAATTAAAAGCTTGACTGGAGGATTTCTTCGAGTTCAAACAAACTGATTTCTACCGTCGAGGCATTGAACAGATTGTTGAACGTTGGGAAGAAGTTGTAAACAAGAACGGAGACAACATTATTGATTGATTTGTTGTTAATTTCTTGTTTATTTTTGTGGAAACTTAAACTTAAAAAGACGTCACAACTTATGGGCCAACTCATTAAAATATTGCGGAAGTGGTATCAATTACTTTTAGTATCGATAGTGACGATTTCAGTATTTGATTTTGAATAAGATCCAATGATGTCTAGTTTATATTCCTTGATGATGGACAATTAATTTTGATTATTCACGACGCGTTTCGGCTTTCGTAATTTTCAAGTGAATCGAAAATAAAATAACCAAGATATCTTCAAGATGGAACACGGAAAGTGACTGAAGTACAGATATGGGCAACTTCGAGCATATACCCGCGGAAATTGCGATTAATAGTGGGTACATTATGCCAATTGGCAAAAGTGTGATGCCCACTGAAAAGGAAATAAAACCAAGCGTAGTATCATCAACTGAAATTGCAAGTCTCGTAGAACAATCCCTGCACATGTATGCGGGGATTGCTCAAAGCGAAGACACGAAACAGTGACCGTAACGATCGCACGTGCTATCACGAAATACTCGGCGACACTTTCCTACAAAATGACCGCATCGTACAAGTGCTTCCTAAAAAAACGCCTGATTTAATAATAGCATAGTTCACACCAGCGGGAATAACTTCCCCGTCAGCCATATTCACATTAAATTGAAACAAACTTACCCTTACCACAAAGTATTTTATTAACACTAGATGTACATTTCGACAATTACGTTGTCATCTTCAGCAATGTACATACTCACATTCACAAGAATAATAAAAAGGACTACCAGAAATTACCGAGATTTTGGGTAATACTTAGTACCATTCTTTCACCCCAGTAATGGAAACAGTAACAGCGATATTATGCGTGGTTTATCTAAAGACAACGCAGCGCAAGAAAATGACGAAGAACATAAAAGAAAATGTTTCTAAGACATAATGCGTCAAGAAAATAACGTGAGAGCAACGGAATTATGTTTTAGAGTTGGCCCTGGAATAGGGAGATAGACATACCATGAATGTGTAATTTTAATCCAATAAAATAGTTCATTTAAACTGTCATTTTTTGAAGTATTGTAAAACAGTTTTTAATGAAATTTTAACACCATTTATGAACATGTTGCACGACGTCAAAGGAAGAGTTACATTGTGATGTCGGTGGTGGCCATATAACTCATCTTATTTGATAATTACTATTGGTTGTCATGATTAAAATGTATTATTTAAAATTTTATTGCCAACATAACCTCAGTTTTTACAGCTTTACCTGCAGTTTTATTTAATCTAAATTTAAGTTACCGGTAAAAGGGTTGGTACACCTGTTAGTAACGGCGAGTAGTTCTATTACTCAAAATTAATCTAAGACACACGTTAGAATAGAATAGAAAGTACTAGAATTTTGTTAATAACTTAATAAGTCCAAATTTACAAATCGCCATTCGTGAACAATACGCGCATAACATGGACTCTTGCCATGAAAAAAAAATAAAGTACAAAGAAACAGGAAAAGTACCACTCGTGAACGTACCACAAGAAGAAGCTAACAAGCAGCGAGCTGCAATTGCGAAGGTAGAAACCCCGGCCAATTCACGCGCGTAATGTTTACATAACTTTATTGGAACGAAAGCAACGCCAAAATGAAAATACAGAACACAAGCACAAGGTAGGCGACATTTTCAGTCAAGCGCCGCCATCAAAAGTGAACGTATGGAAGCAGCGCCAACGGCAACGGCACCATAATCAATAATAGCAGTGGCAGCAGCACCTACTCCAGCAGCCTTCGCAATACCGGAAACGAAAGCATCGTCCACGTAAAGCGTGCCCATTCCCCCACAGCGTCTACGTCGACGTAACTTCGCATCCCCAACACGGAGATGAAACTATTGCCTAATTTCAGGCTGAAGATGAAAGTGCCGCTGAATTTCAGTTGGTTAGAAAGTACAAAAATTAAACACCATATCGAGCATATAAAGAATAAGATTAATGAAAAAACTGAATATCACAACGGTCATAAAAATGTAATATTTCTAGCATTTGTTGTTGATCTGGAAAATGACTAGACTGAACATTTGTAAGTTGGAATGTACTGAAGACCATGTACATCAAGGAAACTAAACTGACAAACGTAATATGACAGACGACGTAATATTTTGGGGTTATTCGATTGAAGAAGGATTGTCAGCTAAAATTAGGAACGGCATCCTTCTTGCGTGTCCATATGTATGTTACCTGGTACTAATGTCTAAATAAGTACAATTGCCCGACATTGGACGTAGCATTGCCTCAATTGCCACACATACACATACAACACACAAATATACGACATACTTGTATGTAGCCATTTCCAAAGCCACTGACATCGCCGTGGAGAGGAACGTGGTTAAAATTTCGGATCTTGCCACCGTGGTGACTTAATTCGGACAATTTCCCTGTCACGTTTTAAGTGGACAACGAATCCCAACGGATTACAGCTCTGTGAACGACCCGTTATTCCAACAAACATTGGACAATAGGGTCATTAGTAATTGTACAAATTTGAAGACGCTGACGCCTAGCTGATGGAGGCGAACAATTAAGCACAAAATCGTAGATCGAAATCCGAACGATTGACCCGCGGAATCCTGACCTCCTCACTAGACCGTACCATGGGATGAACAGATGTCGGAAAACATCTAAACGGCACCAAAACCTGTTCTCAATGGCAATTCATTTTTAATTTAAAGTCTAAAGTTTCTTTTATAAATGCTTTACTAAATATCCCCAGACATTCTACTTCGGGTACAAATCAAGCCTCCCGCAGGCCATAGTAAAGCTTCAATGATTGCACTTGTTGTCTGAGAAAACTTGATCAACATTTTATAGAAAATTAATATTTATTGCAGCATTGAAATGATCATCACTACGTCTAGCAATTACCGGACCATTCACCGATATCCAGCCCAAATGGTTGGACTGGAAAATGTTCTCATCGATAAAGACCACGTTCCGAAAATTTTCTGATCGATAGATACAATTTAAACAAAATATAATTCTACATTGCTTCTGTTTATGGCTTAAAATGTTTTTTTTTCACTTGCAGAAACTTTAAATTAGTTTTTTTCATGCGCAGACAGGACGTTCTTGATGATTGAAAATTGTAGGAAATGAAGCATCTCTCAAATGATTGATAAGAACTTCGTCTTGCTCAAGGTTTGAAAGACTAGGTCGCCCAGAATCCAGTTTTCTGCACATAATACCTTTGTGTTCCCATCTCTTTTTCATTCTTAAAATGTTGCTTTTATCTAGGCCATACTAACTTAGAGACGATTATCATTTTATCGTTTTCTGTCAGTTTTCGCATGTTGACTTTTGGTACTGATAATGTTGAGACACATTCAATATAGCAAAAACTTCATGATTGTCAGTGTACCTCATTTAAGAAAGAATCACGCATGTGTTGTTAAATAAATCATATTAAGTATTAGCCAATAGGTGTTGCACATGTGCTATATAAATGATATGTGCTTTTAATAACAAAGACTTGGATTTGGATTGCAGTCTATGGCATGGAATGTATCATACACTTTAAGGAACCTTTTGATATAAAAATATCTGAGATATATATAACTGAAATACAATTACAAAGCTCATCAGCATCGTATGCATGATCTTAATTGATACAATCTTCACGGAAAATGTTCAAGAGTCATTGACTGACTGTTGGTGAATTGACAATGGTGAAATACAAACGAGAAAACCTCTTACTTAAGTACAAATGTGCACTACATAACAACGATGAGTTATTACATAAAGAAAACACATAAGTTTGGTGGAACGAAGGAATAAAATGCAGCAAATAGAATAGGATGGGAAGCAATCTATAACAAAGCAAAATATATACAGGAAGATACGCTAAACGAGGAGAGGTGAACATTGAGAGAGACGTACGCTATATAGCTATATAGCGCGATATATAAGTGCGACACGAATTGATTAGTGACATAAATAGAAATATGAGACAAAATATTTAGAGATGCAGATATATAAACAAATACTTTTTCAGTCAAGAAGACTTGCTTTATATTTGTTGTAAATAAAGCTAATTAATATTAGGCAATAGATAGTGCGACGTGAAAGTTAAAATAATTCTGCCTATTTTTATCGCAGAGCCATAATTTTGTTCCCAATATTAAATAATTTAATGATGTAGGAGGAAATCATGGTATTTAATATTTGCTTACCTAAGATCATTAAGTTTTGGGTAGGCACAGATCCGTAAGGTTTTCGAATTCGAGCCGACAGCGTATAGCTGACCTCCGGGGTGAAATTCAGCACAACGTACGGCTTGGACATCTTCAAGAGCTGTGACCGCAACGAACCTCGGTCTTGCGCCATTACCATCTGTCGTGTCCAAATCTTTCGATCTGGGTGCAGGCTATAAATAATTATCATCATTAATCGCCGAGAATCAAATATAGAAAATAGTATGACATTCCATAATATATTTAACAAAGTCCACGTGAAAGTGGACAAGCGGTAAAAGTCAAAGGAACCATTAACTTAAAATATAAGAAAGTTTTTATTAATCGACGGTATATTCACGTGTGATAAAACCGGATAGTAATCGACACGACACTTTTACTTTTTGCGGCATAAAATAAAATTTACATCAATATTATAAAATATATACAGATGCACAGTTTTAATAGCCGATATAATCGTCGACTTTATATCGATAACAT
This sequence comes from Geotrupes spiniger, assembly GCA_959613385.1. NCBI lineage: Eukaryota > Metazoa > Arthropoda > Insecta > Coleoptera > Geotrupidae > Geotrupes > Geotrupes spiniger. Next base: position 19,283,489 of record OY390736.1, on the reverse strand, counting down.
TTGCGTTAGCTATGATAGACGTAGTAAAATAAATTAAATAAATTAGTACACAATTTACGCCAAAATACTTAAAAATCTTATTCTATGGCATTCGTCGTGCATCGCAGATCATAATTAAGCATTCGGTCTATTAAAGATTTCCGGTATGCAATTGCGAGAATAAATTGACCACAGACTGATTTGTGGAAATGGGTCAAAATTACAATCAATTAGTGTTAGTATACTCAAGACTTTTGCCACATTGTAGATTTTCCTCCATTATAATACAAAAAAAGTTACATAGACTCGCCGTCAACATTGTGTACTTATTGTGTTATTTCAACAAGTAGAAAACCAGGTCAAATTAAATAATAAATAAATTGCACTATAAATTGGAAAAAGCTTCACACATTTTAAGGCGTTCAATATTCTAAGAAAAATTTCACTCAGCGCTGTTGGGTAAATTGATTTTTAGTGTAATTTATCAAATTATAATGGTTATTGTGTTTGATTTGGAATGGAACGACAACTTGCATTAATCATTTGAATTGTACCGTCTAGTTTATCGAACTGATTTCGTAGGTAAATTATATCTTTTCAGTTGGGGACATGTCTCAAAAAATATTTATAGAAAATATAAAAAGCTCCCAGAATTTCTTGTTTCTTCTGTAAAAAAAGGTTTTTGTAATAAAAATATATTTTTAAAAATTATATGATGCGAGTTAACTTCTTACTACTACTTCTTTTATAGGGGTGCGGTGTAATAGTAATAGTATGTTTTTCTTTCATTTAAAAATTACATTTCTTGGAATGTTCATTTTAAAATATCACCTTTCACTAGTCGAAAGTTTTCAACGCTGTGGTAGTATTATTTTCACGCAAAATGTATTGATGTACCCCACATTGATGAAACAGATATCACATCCGTTGTCATGCTCTTAAAATGAAAAACTTCTTGTGGTGCAGTGAAAGTACAACAAGCGGATCGATTAATTTTAAATAGATACGTGATTCTTGCACAATAAAGATTCAGAAGTGAAACTAAAAAAATGTAGAATAATTGGGAATGCATTATTTATGAGAAAGTTATTTAAAATGTGCAGATGGCAGAATTTGGCGAGAATGAAAATTGTGTTTTAAATTGAGGCCAATATATATATAGCAACCATCCGACTTTTACATTGGTAACAGAATGAGAATTGCCTCCTTGCAGTAATTTAATGTAGAGTTGTGTTCACCAACTTTCGCATACTTGCTGATCCTAGACAGATGTCGATAATATTTATAATATTTTAACTTACGAGGGGAGATCATTATTTAGCTAGCGTCCCTGATATAGTAGGCGTTGAGTGACGTTAAATCAATTTGACACATTAAACTATTTAGCAATTGTTGTTACATTGGTTCAATTGTAGTTTTGTCACTTGTTACCCGTTCAAATAATTTAGAATTTAAGGCACCAGACCACGGTGCGCGCGCGGTACGAGGATGTATCTTTCATAATTATTTTCAAGCGAATGATGAATGCAATTCATTTCATCAATGTTTATTGTCAATATATGCATATAGAAGACTGAATACAAATTTTTATACTTGAATCTAAAGTATAGTTTGCGGTGTACGCCGCTCCTAAGAGGAGACTGCGCGCGAGGTGGTTGACAGCGATTAAGCCATACGGCTCATCTAAAAAATAAAATAAAAATATATAATATAAAAATATGTGTCTATAGCATCACGTAGGGGAATTTTGATATCTAGAAGAAGAAAAAAATGGCGGACCAGCGAATTTTATTTTCGATTTTTATGAAAAATTTTCATCGTTCATATTAAAAAAAAAATAGAAAGAGACCTATTATGAAAAAACCCCTACGTGGTGCCATAGAGACTACATTTTCGAACAGTTTAAGACTTGGTGCATGCAAATCGGATGTACAGTTTTTCTAATATGCTGTCAACCAGGTTGAAAAAGTAGTTTTCGAGAAAAACGCGTTCAAAGTTTTGCTGAAGCATAATTCAACATACAAACTAACTATTTTCTTGGTCTATTTTTTCTTGTTTCTTACGTTTAGTCAGCTATTCCTGGACCATACAACAGCTCCTCAGCGTCCAGAGAATCATTATTTTTTCCATGTTTTGCACGAAGACGACCCTCATGCGTGCTTTTTTCGGCTTCGTGTTCGGCTTCGCATATTCGTTTCTCGTCGATGTTTTGACAATATTGGTAGAGTGCGTCACCAATTTTGCTGTCTAATATCTCCAATACATTTCTGAGGCCAATGGGACCATTGTTAAAAAGTATTGATGCAATATTAGCGGCAGTTTCGTGACGGCTTAGGTAAAACGGGGAATTCAGCGCTTAATATCGGGCCGCAATTGTATTGAAATAGATAACGTCTTGTACGTGACCGTACAAGAGTTTTTGGGTTTTTAATTTGAAAAAATGAGTAATAAATGTAAACAATCGAACCGACCGTTAGCTGGCGCATCTGTCGAACCATCTGTATCTGGACAGCCCTGAATTTGGGACTAATTTCGTGTGCAAAATATTCTGAGGGTCGAAACGAAATAATTGTAGCGAATATTTTGCACTGGATTGCGCATATCTAAACTAACTTAATTAATTGTTAATATATACATATGTGGGACCGAACAAATCGAATGACATTATAACGTGAGAGCAACGGAATTATGTTTTAGAGTTGGCCCTGGAAGAGGGAGATAGACATACCATGAATGTGTAATTTTAATCCAATAAAATAGTTCATTTAAACTGTCACTTTTTGAAGTATTGTAAAACAGTTTTTAATGAAATTTTAACACCATTTGTGAACATGTTGCACGACGTTAAAGGAAGAGTTACATTCTGATGTCGGTGGTGGCCATATAACTCATTTTATTTGATAATTACTATTGGTTGTCATGATTAAAATGAATTATTTAAAATTTTAGTGCCAACATAACCTCAGTTTTTACAGCTTTGCCTGCAGTTTTATTTAATCTAAATTTAAGTTACCGGGAAAAGAGTTGGTACACCTGTTAGTAATGGCGATCAATCTAAGACATACGCGAAAATTTCCAAAGCCCTCCCTGAATCACAATTCCGTTGCTCACACGTTATATATGAATCGTATGTATGTACGACTGCCGCTCGGCGCGGTCGTACGCTAGCAACGGTTCACATAAAATGCTGTATCTCCATCAATTTGACGAATTTCTGTAAAATATTCGGTGAGAGCATTCTTGACAAATGCATCTTTCAGAAAATGAAGAAAAAAAAAATAATCAAAAAAAATTATTTTTCACCGTGGTCTAGTGCCTTAAGTAGACAAGTTTATAGAAATTCTAAATGTAAACATAGAGGTTCGGGCAGTTATAAAATTCTTGCAAAAGAAAGGGCTGCCGCCAAAAGAAATTCATGAAGACATGCTAGGTGTTAATACACACCTAATGGTGAGGGCACCAAGTGGTGAAAAATATCTGTCGAGAATTTAAACCGGGAAGACAAACATGTGAACATGCGAAGGGTGCTGGACGACCAGTGACTGTGACTACCCAAGAAAATGTTAATCGTATACACGATATGGTAATGACAGATAGACGACTGACTATTCACAAGATAGCTGAAGTTACGAATTTTTCTGATGGTATTATAGAACATATTTGAACAAATATATTGGGACTAAAAATGTTGTCTGCACGTTGGGTCCCACGAATGTTGACACCTGATCAGAAACGTTCTAGAGCGTTGCATTCTGAAGCCAGTTTGGCAAAGTTTAAAGCAGGATGGATTTCTTTCTTGACTCGTCTGTTGATGAAACGTGGGTTCGTCATTTCGACCCTGAGCCGAAGCAACGAAGTATGGAGTGGCATCGCCGAGGTTCTCCGCCACCCCGCAAATTTCTAGTTTTGCCATCCGCTGGTAAAGTTACAGCCACAATTTTTTGGGACGCAGATGGAATTTTGATGACTGATTTTTCTGGAACGTGCCAAACTGGAACTGTGCCAAATTGCCTTGTTGTCATGAGTGCTATTCTGAACGCAAGATTTGAATTGTTTGAACATCCCGCATATTCACCATAGCTGGCCGCTAGTGATTTCACATAAAAGATTTCACGCGTTCCTTGCAATTAAAATGACATTCCAAAATGTTGACAATTCGTAATTGATTTGGAAAATATAAAGTTGTTGATTATAAGCTATATATTATTCATATGCTACTAATACACGTAATAAACATATATCTATATACAGTGTAGAAACTACACATATAATAAATTCAGTAATTTCAAAATTAATGACATTTGTTGAAAACGCTGACATATGTCAAGTTTTATTTCTCATCATGTTTATTTTAAGTTGCTTCATTTCACTTCATGAAGTACATTCATTTTTGTAATGCAATACAATAATTTTAGTTTAGGATAGTACTCTTAACACATTATAAGCGGGCCGGGTAAAATTACCCGTCGCGAGAACTGCTGGCCATTAGCGGGGCGGGTATTTTTACCTTTTGAATGTAGGTATTTTAAAAGCGGGACAGGGTATTTTTATCGGATGGGTTTACATATGAAATTAAAAGAGTTATCTCGTACAATTATTTTAGTTTCCCGCTACGCAGCATAGTTTTATATGCTAGGCTACCCGCTCATGCTAGGCTACCCGCTCATAATGTGTTAACAATTGTAATAAATCCGACATTTCTTTCTCTGCACTAGTTTTCGAAACAATCACGTTTTGTCTAGCACATAAAAAGGCAAACATGTCATTACTAACGTAACAAATACTCAATTCACTTTTTGAAAAACTCCTAATCTAACACAAAACTCTCCCTTAACGTTGTTTACAGTATCAAATGTAATATTAATAATTTCCGTTTGATCTTTCAAATAATCTAATTTGTTAAATTTTGTTTTCAAAAAATTAAATAATCTCAAAGGAAAAAATCGAGCGAAGTTAAATCAGGCAATCTGGTTGATTCTATGAGTCCTCTCCTCCCAATCCATCTAGTCGGAAAAACTGGAAATATTGTCGAACATAAACGGAATAGTGAGTTCGTTCATTTCTATCCAACGAATCCATCTTGTGCTCACAAAGTTGAAGACGGTAGTCCGGGTCATATTCTGTTAACTCTTGAACGTTTTGCAGTTTATAGGGATGAAGCTTATCACCAACACTTTAATACAGTTGTATGGTCGGTGTCATTTTCCAAACCTACTTGGCTTAACTCAGGTGTTGAATTTTCGACGACATGAAATGAACGTTTATTTTGGTGACGTCAGTGGGTGGTTCTTCAGGGTGCCTCTCTTGGAATCGTTGTACTAAACCGAATTGCTTCCTACATTTGTCTCTATATCCGATCTTCATTAAAATTTCAATTCTAAGAGATTCTGTTAAATATTTCATTTTGTTACAAACGTTCAATGAAAAATATCGATTTTAATTAAATAGTTTTAAGGGTTCGAGTTAAATGAACGCTGCAACATATTACCACAAACTGACGGATTGTCACTGATTTAAGTGATTTAACTCACAACGAAAAGTAGTAATTTTGCTTTGGCCAAAAAAAATCAATATTGACGTTTTCATAATTGTTGTTGCTGTTGTGGTTGTGAAACGTAACAGTCTAAAAAATTCAAGAACTGTTGGAAATATAGTTAACTAGTGTTGGAAAGGTTCTTAATAGTATTATTTTCAAATGTATACAAAATTATAGCATTTCATTGAACTGGTTATAACGTCACAGCTTTGAAGGAGGTGACAAATAGGTGCAGTATTAAAATTTAAAATAAAAGTTGACTTGTTTGTTACTTTAGTAAACATAACAAAGTTGATCATGGTCAGAACGAGACAAAACATTTTCGCAAAAGTCTAGTAGCGGCTGTCAGAACGTATTTAGAGATTCTAAAATTTTTTGCAAATATATCAAAACACGGCCAGTCTTACGACTCTGTTTTTTTCAGATTTTTAATGAACGGAAATTAATGGAGGATCGAATTTGAAGCACCAGCACCCTGTATACTATTTGCGTATACAGACACGGCTATGCTATTATGAATCATCATTAACTTTACGCTAATACATATCACGTAATAAGTAATTCGCATTAGCGAGCATCTAAATTGGGACACACTGTACACATAAACGTTTATAATGTTAACGACATACTTTTAACTTCGAAACACTTCATTAAGGCAGTTAAATCAATTTAATTTTACAGATATATCATTGAAGCACAACAGATGTTTAGATTGAGCATATGTTCAACGATTATGCCACTAATACGTGACCACAAACTATAACTGAAATGGAAAAATGGAAGTTTGAACGATTTCCTACAATTCCGATCAATACAATATGAAATTACCAATAGAGAAACGTGCACCATTGACAAACAATGAGATCAATTACATGATGGATTATAATTAGTCGCAATTAGCCACTTCAAACAGATGCGAACGCATTGCAAATAGTTGAATCACAGAAAGTAGAACAATGCATCACCAGTGGGATTTGTTAGCTGCAGTGAACATAATCGAGAGATACGATACGATAAGTTCGCTGCATGGCTATTCAAGCACGGAAACAACAAGAAAAGTTTGTGATGATGACGGTAATATTTTTACTTGCACGATTGATAGCGTACTTTGAGGCATCGATCGTATCACTGCGTTTCCATATGTTTGGTGAAAGCAGTACAACGAGATGCATTAGATAGGAATTACTAAATCACAAAGTTTAGCGATTATTGCCACTTTGTACCTTTATGGCTATGAGATACAACGATAGAAAATTGTTTTCAAATGGGCGAACAAGATTGGTGCATCCTTTACATCCGCAAATCAAAATTTATTGCATGCGAATTTATTATGCGGAACATTAAAAGAAATTTTCCAATAGAAATATACTTATACCTACATGTGTGGTCTCATTTATTTACACTAACAATTCCAACTGTTAACTGCAGTAACACTTTTAGTAAGTATACATTGCTTAATATTACTTTCATTAAAGTAACCAAAGTTATCAAATTAATTTTGATAACATTTATCTCATTTTCATTCTTCAATTTTACTAACTCCTCAATGTATGTGAAATTTTCGCCTGCTGATTATTCTACATTGGTTGTATTATTGTTTAGTATCAATTCCATTTAATTAGCAGTTTCGTCCAATTTGAATTCAGGTCGAGGTATATCAGTTTAATGCTTGATTTGTCGTTGGTGCATGTACATGGTTACCTTTTGAAAGATGCCAGAAGGGTGCTAATTTGACATATGTGACTTTCTAGACCTGAAACACATTTAGTTCAATTCTTAATTAGTTCATTCAATTTTAATTGTATTTTTTGTATATTTGAATATATGAATTTATTATTAATTAATAAATTAATTCCAAAGTAATTATTGATAATATTTAATTTAGTATTAATATTTGACAAATATTAAGACAAAATTTCAAATGTCCCACATGTGATTTAATTTAATGCAATGTGGATTTAAATTGTCGTGCCGAGAATATCATTTTTACAACTAATTCATATGATCCATTTCCATATTAATTTGTGATGCACATAAATATATTTTGAGTCCGAATTTTACTGTTACAAGATATACGGAATACCAATTTATAATCTCCAACTGACATCTAGATGCAATTTTACGTGAATGCAAACGACGTTGTATATAACGCATATCGTAATGAATAGTGTGTTAGTAGCTGAAACCAGTAACACAACTACTGTTCAATTACCGTAACCTAACATCACTATCTAATAGACTTAATCAATCACGGGTTATAAATAGAGCACGAGATAATCCACTACGGTATTCACGTATTAAATAGTAAAACTGCTAAGCATCAGCTTTCTGCAAAATATACTGGCTGCCACAAATAGGTGAACATCCAGTAAATTTTGATGAAATTTGAAAGAAAAATAATTTATTCTTGTTTTTTCTTTTAACAATGATTACTTTGTGTTAATGTATACGGCATTCTGGTTTTCGTTTAAAGCACTACACATTCATTTGAGCGTTATTGTATTTTTAAGCTTTTCTGATTTTACACCAATTATCTGCTATATAAATCCATGAACTTTAATCTAATCGTCTTATCGTGCGTAACTACCTGGCAGTAGAATACATATACTTTAAAGCTCTAAACGCTTTGTGTGTCAACCCAACATAACGCCCACTGGCATCAGACATGGATACAGTGTCAGTCTATTTACTTTCAACCTTATAATCGATAAAATCGTAGAATAAGTGGCTTCCTTAAGACGGTGCTTCATAATGGGAATGGCAGGAAACGAGTTTCCATAGTGTGCTTTGCAGATACAACAGAAAGATAACTTACAGAGACTACTCTACTGCTCTTCCAATAAGTAGTGCAAAAATGCAATCTGGCAATTTCCACCGAAAAAACTAAGAGAATGATTTCAAAATAACCAATAAGTGTAAGCTAGAAATAAATAGTAAAGTTATCAAACAAGTCATATTAAGTGGCCCAAATGAACTCCTTAAAGACACAAATAAGCAAAGCAGCAGCTATATATGGATAATTGAGGAATATCATCTGGAGGTACAAATACATAATAGTAAGGTAAGATATACAAAACAAGCGTCAGGCCTGTATTAAGATTGAATTGAAACACGGGCAGATACAAACAAAACAAGATGCTAAGATCATCAGAAATGAGAACGCTAAGAATGATAGCAAGCAAAGCAGTTAGAGACAGGAATAGAAACCAGGAGATTATGCAAACATGCGAAGTGGATGATGCGGTAAGATGATGAAGATAACGAACGAGATATTGGTTCCAATACGTTAAATGAATGAACGGGAACAACCTCTCAAGAGTGTTTACGGCCTGGGTCGTTCTGATCATGAATATTGAGCTCTTCAGGCTTGTGGCCTCTTTGGGATCCTTTTTCATCAACAAGGAAAATCGGAGATGTTTGATAAGTCAACAAATCTTGATACGATCTACTTATTGTAGAACTCAATGTTGCTTATATCGTATAGACTATTGGTTTTACTTCTAAATCCACGCCATGGAACTGCATGAGCAGAATAATGAGGTTGCATTATAATGAGGAATTGCATGAAGTCTCGTTCGTTACATCATGATAGTTACATTATTATCAGAAGACTTTCTGGAAGAATTCCAGTGCAACGATATACGGACTGTTTGTTAATCAATAACGCGCTGGGCAGCTACCGCGAAGGTTACTAGTGGAATTACTGATAATGCTAATATTGTTTCGCTTTAATGGCGTTCTTGTTCATCAGATTTCACAATTTGAATGGAATATGGTAAGACAGAAGTTATGTTATGTTAAGTTATAGCCATCCGCCACGCAGTGAAACTATTCTCCAGTGAAGGATTAAGGAAGCTTGGGGTAGCATATGAAATGATACTATTAACATATTTCAAATATACCGAAATATAATGACTATCTTATTGCGTAAGAAACAAGTTCGGCGCCTTTTTTGTATTTGCATAAATCATTATATCTCCCTGAAACTGTCATCGATGCTTGATACGAATAATATTCAGCTTTCATGAAAATTGTATCCAAATTTACCAACATTTACTGGATGTTCGTTTATTGATGATAATCAGTATAAACGGTGTTGTAGAAATTGTGAACAGCTTACTATAATATTGGGGGTGGGGACGTTCTGAGTGTAAGAAAACTAAGGAAATCAAAATTCCGCCCTTATGGCACCGAGCAAGTTTCAGCTCTTCTAATCAAGTTATTAAAAATACGCATATTTTGAGAAACTGCTTGGAAAGCTTCTTGAATGCAGCAACTTAACTCATTGGTAGTTTGGATAGGAAATTGATAGCCAAACACAAAACCAGTACATTTAAATCTATCAACCTGGCAAGCTATATCAACCAATCCATCAATTAGGATAGTTGTTATCGGTCCATGGTGGAATTGGTAACGTTGTGTGCCGGTGCTCCGTCTAATTGAAACGATGAATTAATTACAGCTGTCAAAGGAATCTGGTTCATAAAATCTTTCGTAAAAAATATTTAAAACTTTCACCCCGAAGTCGTGCCGGTAAAAAAACAGGCAAAAGTACGAGATCGATATTCATGGTTTGTTTCACATGTTTGTTGTGGATTTTGAAAACTATAATATTGTTCATAATGTTGGTTAAAGCACATCATCCCTAAAAAAATACATTCATCAGTTCAGATTACTCTAGCTGGATGTTTGGACCGACTTCTAGTAATAGAGACTGAATTTTATTAAACTACACCATGTTAATGTGTTATACATTTAGTCCTCGTGCAATATTTTAAGTACTTCTCGTTGGATTATACTTAATTCAATACTGTTCCTTCTAATCCTGATGTCCAAGAACTCTTGGTCTTACACAGTCACGATTTTGTTATTTCCATTTTCTCTTACTCGTTGGTCAAGTCTTTCGATAACATTTGAATCAGGAAGTCTTCTTAATGGGTAACGTTCATGATATACTCTAACAGCTGTGGTTACATTACCAAGACATTCTACTTCTCTCATGTTCTGTCCTTCCTTTTTCCTACTCTTATCCTGCAATATTCTCAGCTTCCTCAGCACCACCCCTATCCCGCAAAACCCACACTTCATGTAACTCTCATCCATACAATTTCCTTTTTTCTCGTTGCTACACCGAAACGTCGCTATCACTCTCTTTTTCTCTTCCGTCCGTCAGATATTCCGGTTTTCTTCCAAACAGATATACATTCGTAAACGTTGTATTACATTGTGCCTCATCATTTTCCTTCTCTTTCCTACTTCGATTATTGTTTCCATCTATCCACAATATTACTTTCCACGTTGTTTCCCACTCTTCTCTTTCATTACGCCCCCGTCCATCAGTGACGGAGGCGCCCCTTTATTCGGTACTATTTTCCCTTTTCTTCATCTCCCCCAATTCTTTATTGTACAAATACAATTGATGACAAAAACACTGTGCTTGATGACTTTTACACATTTTTAAAATGGTTTATTGTTTAATTTCTTTATAATTTTTTCCTTAACTGACCAACAACTATTATTCTATGTATAATTGGCTTGAGGTAGTTTTATAGCATATGTACACAACTGACAGTAAGTTGTGTCTGTGATATATCATCTCGCCATATGAGGTGATTATTTGTAAAATATATGTAAATTACCCAATGAATTATGCACTCGAAATTAACGATAAAGTTAGTAATTCAAAATTTTCCTTTTCATACATCGCAAAAGTGAAACATTAAGATTTGTAAATTTACGTTAAAACCATGCGCAAAGTTAATAGAAAGTTTCTTTCCGCTGAATATTCAACATTCAATAAATAAACTCGAGGACGTGCAATTAAAACTGAGCGATTTGACAAGAAAACAAATTAATTACAATTTGCTGCGCCATGCATGTATAAACCTGCATCTTATTCAACTGCAATGGAATGTAAGAGGATACACTATTGACCAACACGATAAATTCCAATACTTCCCAACGCATTTGAAAATAGCACACGTTAAAAATGCCATTGCCACTAAGCCAAAAAAAAAACAAAAATTAAACGAAAAATTAAAAATTTAAGTTCGGCACCGTTTTATAATTGATGCTTAACGTTAATTAACGGCGGAAGAATTATTGGAGTGAAAACAAGGTTCTGTCCTAAATCGGAGTTACCATCCGTCATATGCGGCTTTTGTAATTATTTTTCCTTTCTCATCTAATTATAGAAATGTATTTTAGAAAATAATTGCGGTTATAAATGTAAACTCGATACATGCTTAATTTTATTGTTAAATGTACGAACGAGAGAATAAATAAAGTCGTAAATGCTGGAAACATGTACCACTAACTTTGTTTTATATGACACATAAGATGGGCCTAGATGTCCACTTTCATGTCATGTTTTAGTTGACCGCTTTAATGGTTGATTTATTCCATACGTAAGTACATATTATAATTATACAAAACCAGCAAAATCGCCCTGTGCGAGAATGATTTCCAATTTTATCGAATTTCTTTGCATTATACCCAGCAGAGCGTTCGACATCAATGGAATCTTATACTAGATCCTTTAAAATCCACAGAAAATTATAATAGAATACTGTACGCTGAATGGATTTTATGAGGCTTTGAAGTGATATCTATAAAAAATACTTTCGTGATCAAACTTATGTAATTATATGCACTTTATTAACACTCAATTCCATAACGTTCAACACACTTAGACTAGGTCAGTTGAGCTGCACTTGTAAATGCAGCTTCCTACCGCCCGGTATTTGCTATTATACACAACGGAAATAAAATTTAAAATCCATCTAAAATATTACAAATTTACGTAAAACAATAACAAACACTGTAAACGTGTAAATAGTAAATTTGAATATCAACCAGAAAGTAAAAAATATAAAAACGCTGTGTTGTTAGTATAACGTGTTGAAGGTGGTGCCCATTTAATTTCATTTTCTGCAATCCATAGTCGAAGTCTTTTTTCTCTAAATTTCAAAACTATTTGTCAACATAGTTAATTCAATTTTTTCTATCCATTTCATTAATGATTTGCAGCTTATTATTTAAAGAAAATATCTTTAAGACGTTAAAAATTGCTGGGGTTCAATCTGTTGAGCATGCGGAGAAAAATCTGTAAGGCCAATCTAATGCATGTTGTTGATTGTGGTCATTTTATCATAATCGACGTCGTCAATTTGACCCCAAAATTGCTAAAATTGCGTTCTCTGCATCCTGTAAGAAAGGAGCTTAGTCTTTTAAGACTAGTTGAGAAAATGGAGCGTAATTAAGAAGACGATTAATAAAAGAAAAAGTAAACACGAGAAATTTGGATTCACATTTTATGGGGAGCTGTAGAAGTATAAGAAGGGGAATTTCATGCAGCTTTTCCTACATTGAAAGATCATCCACGACAGTTTTGTCGTTACCTTAAAATGAGTTCTTTTTTAATTTGCTAATTTACTGGAACTTGTGTTGTTAGATATTGAAAATAAAACACGAAATTTTAAAGGTCTACATCTGGTTAGGAGAGTTGGCTTTAACATTAGGGTAAAGCAATATAATACATGACTCAATTCAAATTTCATATTCAGGCTGGTCATTTATATGTTTAGAGGTACAACGTCGGTTAAGTGGTATGGATAACTTATATGTTTAGAGATACGTCGGTTAAGTTAGGAAGAATTTTATGTGTAATGCGTTCGAATAATGTTATAAGTTTTCAGGTTTTTGAAGTATCCTGCAAAAATCGAAACTAGTCAATTCAATCAAAATAAGTTCGAAACATAACAGGAGAAAAGTTAAACTTGGTTTTCGATCTTAGAATTCAAGGCAGAAAGTATATAACTACAGACTTTTTAGGACTCGACGTACAGTCGAGAACGTATTCGGTATTTGAACTCAAAAATTTTGAATTGTTTATGGAAGGATCCAAGTCAGCCCCGAAAATGGAGATTATTATATATATTATTTTGGCCACATATGCGATGCATAATTATTTATGCGAGACGATACATATACCGAAAGAACCGTCGACATAACTTGAATTTGAAAACTAATTTTCCAAACTATAAATATTTTCTTTAACAATGTTATTGTCGTAATCCTTGTTTGGTGTATAAGCAGTCATATTCTTGTACATAAATTATTAAAAGTTCGTCGCTCATGTTTGTGTCCAAAACGCAAGGCACAATGCGACTGAAAATCGTCCTTTATAGAAACGAAGAAGCCTTGGCCGGAGCGACAACATACGACCAATTCTAAAAATTATCCCTCGGCACCGTACAGCCGCTCTCTGATAATTCACATATATAGGACTGGGCGATGATTGTACTCCAACTATGTCAGACAATGCCTTGAAGGATCAAGCGTTCGAAAGGAACACGGCATGCGCCCAGTCCCGCTCGTGTGAATTAGCCATAGCCTATAAAGTCATTAAGAGGGAAACGATCTACTGGTGATCTAACGCAACCCGATGCAGAGAATACACCTTAACATGACCATAGTTGTAGAACCGATCTACATTTTTTGGGGATTTTCAGCAGTATAACAAGCTTTGCAAATTAAACCAAAGAGATTTTGATAAAAATATAACTTACTTCTTGCGCAGCACACCTTCAGTCATCAATTAAGCAGGCAAACAACATATCAACCATTACAAGTTGCACATTTCAATACATTTTGACTATTGGCTATTGTCAATAAATAAATTATTGAGACTTGCTGGTTCTGTCAGCAGTAGAAATTGCCCTCATAGTATTGACGATTTGTTGTCTTGACTGACAAAAAATCTCTGGTTAATTGGGGGGGGGGGGGGGGGGGGGGGCACGTAAGTTATTGACTATTAAGTCTATCAAGAAAGTTTGACCTTCTCTAGCTTTCAATATCTTTTTATGGCGTAAAATCAAATTGCGGGATGATATACAGGCCTCTGTGAATCACGAACTGAGAGAATTTAATACCATCACGGCCTCCTCCCCTGTGATTATCCTTAAAACACGCATGAAAGAAATGATTCACCTCATCCGTAGAAAGATACTCAATATAATACAACAATGAAATGCGCAATTTAAGGCTCAGTATTCGCTTTCAAGTGAACGTTTCAGAGATATTTTTAAATCAATAACTATCAGGTCTGTAAATATAAAACTGGATATATTTTATATAGCTCTAGTTGTTTATGTAGTGCCTTTCAACCACCTTGTTGACAATCGTCAAAGACTTTAAACGTATAACAATACAAGTTTAATACATCTACATATGTTTTCATAGCGTTGAATATGTGTGTGTTTTTTGTGCCTGAAAATGCGGACAATGCGGACAGCATTGTTTTTGTTACCATTTGAAGAAAACTGCTGCATTGACTACTTATCGAAGGGTACAGCCTGCTTGCTCTTAGCAAATCACAGTGTAGCTACAGTGCAGTAAGTTTTTCAAAAAAAAAAAAAAAATGGTGTGAGGATCGAAGCATGTGGAAGACCACAGAGAAAGTTTGAAGACGACGAATCAACAATTCGCGAATCAGTCTCCATACGTTTCATAGGAAAGATCCAGAAGGTGGGAAAATGGGTTCCACATGAACTGAATGAAAGGCAGTAGGAACATCGAAAAACCACTTTCGAAATGATGCTCGTCAGGTACAAAGGAAAATCATTTCTCCATCCAATTTTGACTGGTGATGAAAAATGGGCATTTTTCGAAAATCCTAAGCGTAAAAGATCATGGATAACTCCAAGTAAACTGACGACATTGACTGCAAAGCTACAGACTGAAGACAATGCTTTGTGTTTGGTGGGATCAGAAAGGTGCAATCTATTATGAGCTGCGAAACCATTAATACTGAACGCTACCAAGTGGTGGATTTAAACCAAGCATTGCGTGAAAAAAGCAGATCATCAAAGGAGGCAACACAAAGTGATTTTGCTGCGTGATAATACATTATCGCACACAGTAAAACCGGTCATGGGAACGAGATTTAGGCGTCTTACGAAAATGTACGAAAATAGCTTCATGAGTGGATTGTCTCAAAAGAGCAACGTTTTTTGTTGGTGTGGTATCCATAAATTGTCAGAAAATGTGCAGCTAGCGAAGGGCAATACTTTTAGTAAAATATTGTTTGCCATTTTCATACAATATATTTTCCATTAAAAAAATGTCGATTACATATTTACAGACCTGGTATACTGATAGACAGAGAAATAAATAATAGACAGCCATATTCGCATCAGTGACATATTTGTCAAAGATTGTTTCGATGTAGTTACGATTTTTATTCCTGAATAATAACTCTGATCATCACAATACAACGAAGCATCAGTATCTTGACAATAATGAAATATAACATCAATAATTAATCCCAACGTTGCTGAATCTAAATTCCATAAAGCCTTGTTGAAACATGCCAGGAACAGTATTAATTAATCCTGTCCTCCCTGTCAACAACGTTGAGGCAATAGGGCCTGATTTCTGGGATTATCAACACCAACATCTACTGGACGGTTAATTTGTTTGATAGTTATTTATGAAGTAGGAAGAAATAGTGAAAAGTGACCAATATCACGTTGTCCATAAAAAAAATGAGCACTGCCATTATTTAAACTATTCAATAACGTAATAAATTCAAATAAATATGCTACATTATAAAATCTATCATGAATTTTGAACAAATATTAAGAAATTATATTACAATTGCTGCAACAACGGTACAGTTTCGTTGTCACTTCATACAAATACAAATTTTCTGTTTTCACTGATATTCCGTACGAAACACGAAAATTTACTTGAATTCCGTACTTGTCCACACCACTTTCAATTTTACTTATATGTGTGTCGTCATGATGATTAATTACGACTAAACAGCATTTCACATTTCATATTGGATTTTTGAACAGAGTTGGTTGCACACAAATTATCCGTAAATGACCTGATCGAATGTAACAAAGATTTAATTAGGTATGTACCAAGTACGATGTAATCTTTTCAGCTATAAAAGTGCAAGAGAGATATTTTACCGCCTTACGTGTAACAAATTCAGTTACGCATATGGTTTCATATTTTATATGCAACAAAATATGATTAAATTTACAGCAACACTTAACCCATATGTAAAACAACCAACGTTTGTTTTTCTTGAACGCTACGTTGCGTTGGTGACCCGTTCACACAGTTATGCAGATTAGAGTACATGACTCGTAATTAATTTTTTCGTTTTTCTAGGTTAAACATTTTTTTAATGTTTGCAGTAACGCGTTGTAATAAATAGCATTATTTTATAATACAACCACATCCTGATGACAAAGCACTACGAGTCTACATTATTCCACCAAACTCAAATGAAGATGTGGACAGGAAAAATGAAAAGCGATAAAAATCGTCAAAGCTTTCAATTAAATTCGATAAAAAGCATCAAATGCGATTTCAATTTCGTTAATAATCGTTAGTGTGAATTTCTCCATGGGGAAACTTCAAACTTGTATATTCACCGAAAATGTCAGCACTAATTAATTGCCATGTACAATAAAGCGCATTTAATTACAAATTCGTGACCGGTTTCCTATTCGTTATAGAGATATTGAAATTTCGATTTAAATAAAGACAAGCAGGCAGCTCTATGGTTTGTTATAATTTCAATGTAAGTCGTGAGATTACACTACAAATTGTCATTAAATTAATAAACATTAAAATTAATTACATTTCAGTAACATAATGAGGTATATTTCTTCGTCATTGCACAATTCAATAGATATGGCCCTAAAAAGTTTATCATAACAAACAATGGCCTGGTGAAAAATTAAGCAGTTCCTAAACTTAGATATTTTTTCCAGCATACTAGCATAGCCGCGATGACGAGTACGTTTTTCAAATAAAAATCGTTTAAAATTTATTTAACCTTATAAGCTTTATAAGAACTTTTTAGGCTTAGGGAAGGTCATCACTTGTAATTTCCTTAAAATCTCGAATTTGAAAATGTTCATGATTACTATACTTCATTACCATAAAGTATAAAAACTAAAAAGAGGTGGAAGGCAACATTTACACATACAATATACATACAATTCCAATTGTATGTATGTAAATAAATAGATACAGCGATACAGCGATCTTTACCATTTTTTTCTTACTTCTGGACCATTCAACAAAGAAATATGAAACTTAGACTGGACGTAGTCTGGGACATCGAGCATGTGCGGATATTTTTAGTTTTAATGATTTCATGTCATTCAGGTTGAAATCAAAACTTTATTATCTCACTGAGTTATGAGTTCTGAGAATCCTGAAATTAAGTTTACCTCCACCATTATATTAAAATGAAATTTTGCATATTAATTAATTTTTAGTAATAATTTTAAGTGATAATGGATCGAATTAAATTTTACTGTATTGGCCGAGATAAACACAACTTGGGGATTCCATTACTCATTACCGAGATAATAGAGTTTATAAATTGTCACACGAACTCTATGAAATCTTTAAACCGTAAAAATATCAGCACGTGCTTGATGTAGCAGACTACGTCCATTCGATGTTTCGTACTTATTTAATAAAATTACTATATTTCATTGAATGCTTCTTTAAGTATTTCATTAATATTTAATGAATCACGTTGGGCGATACAATATTAGAATAAGGATGGGCGTCGATATGTTTTAACATTTAGATTATTAATAATAATAAATAAAAAAATGCATTTGATATTAATATGCGATTGTTTTGCATTAAATACCAAAAATTACCTTGACTAATAATAAAGTTTACGTACATGACATATTTTATTTAATCTTGACATTAACATCTTGCTTACGTCAAGGAAGTATTGTATAATCATGTTTCATTCAAACCTGATAAATTCCGATTCGTTTCGTGGTAGGTGCATAATTCGTATCGACCAGGAGATTTTCCATGGAACGCCTGTTGAACACTTTGCTGTCCGAATTCCTCTTGGCGATGTTTCCGTTAACATCCGGTTGCCAATCGGCGCCCACTTCGACGACCTCCGTCCGGACATCCTCCATGGATCTAGAGCGACACTGACACGGCGCGATTTCAGACTTTCTAAAATTAGTCCTTCGCCTAGAGTCTATCATGAGCAGTCGATTGGGGTTAGGGGGTGGAGGCATCACGTTACGGTAATACGGCGCTAGGAAATAGTGGTCCTTCTTTTTATTAGTTTGGTACACCGAACCGGGACTGTAACCGACGTTTGCGTACGCGTAGGACGAAGTATCGCGCCACGTGGTCGGTTCCGGCGGCCGGAAGTTGAAAGACGGACGCTGTTGGACGTTCCTGTGGATTGGGTTGGTCGGCATTGAATTTGTAATTTCGAATGTCGATTTAAATAAAAAACTACCGTGTAAAAATTGTGAAGAAATATCTTAAATTTTAATGTGTAATCACATACGTTTCGTTATAAATTTTCCTGGGTGTAAGTAGGTTATGTTTTCGTTTCACATTCAATTCAAAATCACATGTATGTAACTATCATTGTAATGTATTCAATAGTGGTAATGTGATTAATATTTTTGACAACGTAGGAGTTGTTTACACTGACTATTTATGTCTAGGAAGATGATGCGAAGAATATATACAATGAAACTATTCCAAATAAAAAAAAAATTAGGTACGGTTCCCTGTCGCAGATTTAACGAATCGACGGTACATTAGCAAATGATTGCGACCGGCGTTACCACGTACTGTATACCTTTAAAACAGTAATGCCCGGCTTCACAAACGTTACTCGGTCGTTAACAGCTTGTTAACGAATCGTCAAAAGTTTGACGATTCGTTAACGAGTCTTTAATCAATTGTCAAACATTTGATTATTGATTACCTTGACGGACGGTTAAAAGAAAAAATACCATTTTTTTGGATTTCATAAGCAATAGCGAGTCGTTAAAGGCTTGTTAACTAATTCACCACTTGACAATCGTTTGTGAAACCGGGCATAAATATAACATTAATTTTCAAAAATAAAATGAACTTCGAACTGCATTTCAACAAATATAAGAACTAAGTAACGAAGCATTTCTCGTTCATTCACAAGACAAGTTAATGAAAATAGAACTGAACATTTAACATAACTATGAGGACGAACCAAGATCAAGATCAAGACATAATCCATATTATGTGAGGTAAAAAAAAGACGATAGCTTCCATTATTTCAAGTACAAGTGCAAGAACATATTTAAGCCAAAAGTAAGAATATGGTACATTCAAATCAGAATGAAAAGTATATATGATGGCTATGGTTATTCAACTAGTTGTCGTAGGTAAGCGGAGCTCATATAAGGAAATCATGGATTATTAATGCGTCTTAGCCAAGGTCGACGAAGAATCACTAACACCATGCAGGCTTATTTGTTGTTTAAATTATCCGTGACTAGAAAACGCTTACAAAGTGACCCACCCATATATGTCAAAACTATCATGACCAGGGAGCATCAGCAAACGCCCACCATTTGTGAGGCAACATACAACTCACCATAACACAAGATCAATAAAGATCGATTTTGATCTCGGGCGAATTTATATTTTGAGTTGAGTTGGATTGGGTTGTGTTAGATGGATTTTGCGAACGATTTTGTTGAAAGCATTTAACATTGAATGTAACATATGCAAAATCGTTTAACTATGGGAAGAGTCAAACCAGGCAAAATGGAATTGTTGGTGTGTTGGTACAAGTTTTCAAATACGTTTATTATTAAGACAATTTAAATGTCAAAAGAATATAATAGAAATAATAGAAATTGAAATAATGACAATATTTGAGACAAATAGGTGTTGTTCTTATGTTTGCAAGAATTAGTCACCTAAAAGTTCAAGGTTACATTTAAAAGTTTAAATATTTTGATGATAACGAATATATTTTAATTTATATTCTATCAATATTATTATCTTATGCCAAGTCGTGAACTACTCGCCAAATTAACCTTAAATGTTTTACAGGCAAGAATTTTTGCAATAATACTATATATTTACAATTTTTTTAAATAGAAACAATATCTGGCCAAGTCAAACCAAGCCAACCCGATGGGTTTGTATGTTTAGGGCAATATACCTTGAGTTGCTTGGGATAATCATATGCTGTTCGATATACTGACTGAACCAAAACTTTCTTTCATTTTAAAGCTTGGAGAGCTTTTATAAGCTAATCCAAAGTTCTACGGTTCATTTTATATTCTAAGAAAAATTCAAAACCAATAAAAAAAATTGCTCAAATTCTGATATAACTATTGTAATGGGTTAGGTTGGATTTAGTGCAGATTGTTTAAGAGTAAAGAGTAAAAATGTAAAAAAATAAGGAGAAATTAGCATCGTTGCGTTGAGTATGGACTATTCAAAATATGTTAAAATATTCGAAAAATGGAAAAAAATAAAAAAAAATTGCATTACAAAATTTTTCAAACTTGTAAAAAATGTCAAAATTATAAAAATGTACATTTTATAAAATGTTGTATGGTGTACATACAAAACCGATCAGAATAAACAGTCCAGAGAATGACAAACTCACATTTTCCAAATTTGAACACAGTTGAAGAAAATAAAACGCACTAAAACGACTCAGTATTTTGTAAAACTCTAGTTTTTTAAAAAAGGGACTCATATGGAGCAGCGACTTTGGAAACAAATATGTTTCGTAGTCTTCTATTTCATATTTGTATATCCTTAGTCAATTTGCAAAAAATATCGTTGGAAATTAGAAAAAGTATATATAATTTCGTTGGATGTACTGACATAGAACATCTTTTTCCAAACCAAGATATATCAACCAAGTTATATAAGAAAACGGGGTATCCTTTATATGAACCTCCTGAAAAGTGGAAGACCCATGGTTTTCACCCCATATCAGTGCAGAAGAATGGCTAGAAGTAGGGTTGGTGTGGCTGTCAAGAAAGTAACCATGGAGAATCGGACTTGCACCACAATTTTTTAGGCCAGTGCTAAAAATACATCAAAAGACAAACATATTCAATATACCCATAACTCATAATTTATAATAAATAAAATTGATTGAAATGGACGATGAGAGATACTTTGGGGAACTCATAAATCTAAGGTAATGACTGATACTTTACCATATGAGATACAAAGCAAAATTAGCTGATAAAATTTGACTGTGGCGTGCACTTTCTTCAAGTGGACCAGCAAGGCCTTATGTGGGTCATGTACGGGGCGAAGCACTGAACAGCATTTGCATATTAACAAATTTCTAACAAAACTCGCAGACTTTATTCAGGACCATCATGAGATGATATAATGTTTTGATCCGACTTGGTTTCTTGCTATTATGCCAGAGAAATACAAAATTGGCTCACACATCATAACATTCCTTTGCACCAAACAACAATACCCCCCACCCCCCACCCAATCTTGTCGATGGACAGCCAAAATGAGGACCTAAACCCAAACGATTTGGACTAAAATCCT
The DNA here is from genome assembly GCA_959613385.1 of Geotrupes spiniger. Lineage (NCBI taxonomy): Eukaryota > Metazoa > Arthropoda > Insecta > Coleoptera > Geotrupidae > Geotrupes > Geotrupes spiniger. The sequence continues at coordinate 19,261,579 of OY390736.1, read as the reverse complement.
ATCCGAAGAAAATTGCGCATCGTGAAGCAACATGGACCAATATATATAATTAAATTATGTTCTTAGAAATGTTTTTATTGTTTGACTTATGGAACATTTACCTTTACATTTACGTTATTTATTTTGTGTATTCGCATATTTCCTCCAAGTTTAAATGACAATTTAATCTTTAATTATAGATTATTTAACTCTTAATGCATTGATTTCTTAACGATAAGGCATTGGTTGCTACTTGAAATATTAAGAAAAGCCTGGGATCACAACATCAAATGTCGTTCGTTAGAAAAATTCCGCGATGGCCTTGAAGACAGAGGCGACATCGACAGCTATTAGTTTCGTCAAAATATATGTGAACTGGCATGGTTTTTGTCGATACCTTGCTGATAAATATTACTCAACAAAATTCACTATCAAATTTAAGTATTGCAAAAATTCTCGACCGTAAATCATTTAGAATGGTACTTATCTTGTGTCGTGTGTAGTCAGTCGGAAACTCTTATGAAGAAACTCATTTACAAGGGTTTTTGAAACGACTTCTTGCAAAAAATGTATCGCAATACACTTTGATGCTGCAAGAGTTTCATTCGCCGACTGACTGCTCAGACCATTATATCAAATTTAAGTATAAAGTATGAAAAAAGTTAATTTTATTTAATGTGCCCATCTGAAATTAAGATTTTAATTCAGAGTAAACATTTTAGCAAAAATCAGATTATTTTATTCCTAATTGTAACAGCGTTTGCAAATAAAATTCCTCAACGGGCACTTATTAACGATATGATATTTCTTCACAACTTTAACCCACGCTTCCACTCCGTTATTATCGATAAGTGTAAATAAAAACACCGATATAATCAATAACGGTAATGCTGGACAATTTCTGCTGATGGTACCTGTGAGGGTGCATTGGGGGCCACGGTTTTCGCGATAGCATCTCGGTGCTTTGCCACTGTTGTAAACGCGGCGGCTTCTGTTTCAGTAACATGTCGCCCATGCCTCACGCGCACATATTTAAATACCGATAACGAGCACTACACGCGACCGCAAAAGATGTGCAGCACTTATCACACGCCACCAAACTTAACCGGACGATGAGATGTGTATCGTCTGTAAAACATTGGAAGCGCGGATAGACGGTAAGCGCCAACCTACTTCTTGACCCCTCCAAGCTGTATCTTTTCACCGTCTGTTTTCCATGCTCTTGGAGGTTTTTTGAAAGTTCCTTTTAATCCAGCAACGCATTATTCATAAACGGTTGTGTGTAAAAAAATATTAGTTATTAATGTTTAGAAAACACGTACAAATAAGTACGAGTAAAACTGTTAAAAGAAGTTTACACGACGCATCGTATAGAAAATGACAGTAATAAATTCTGAAAATGCAGTGTTTAATTATTTATAGATTGCTTTTATGGTCAACCTGCAATGAAAAAACGAATTGCAATGCCAATAAAGTTTAGGTATACGCAAATAATATTTGATAACAGTACTTACTTTAAAATTTTAAAACGGTTAGTTACCCAGTTGGCAGAAATAAATATTTTTTTATAATAATATTTTAATATATGTGGCGTGATACTACACAAGATAATCTCAATAAAGGTTACTAAATATTTTGAGACTTGATATTGCTATATGCACCCATTACTAATACATAAAATTACAAAAAAATATAAAAATATAAAACGAATATTAAAATGTGTACAAAAATAATGACAAAACCAAAAAACCCCATTGTTATTTTGTCAAGTGCAGATTTTTCGATTCATTTCAACCGTATAAAATAATTTGCATATTATAAATAATCGCACGTATTTTACAATCTAAAAAAGAAACGAACCCCCAAAGTTATTTCAATAACAATTCATGAAGAGAAAACGATTAGTTTCTTGCTAATTACAATGAAAATCGTTTATAATTTGATTCCATGTAATATTCATAACATTTCTATTTTACTATCGATCACACCCGAAACGGCGAATACTTCTTTTAGTGCATGCTTGGCACTGTTATAAATTACTTTGATCGCACCAATTGATAATTATGTCAAACTCTCAAACAAAGAAATCGGTAGCGAGAGTTACATGTGAGCATTAATTACATTAATAATTTTATGTTACCTACTAAAAATATCTATTACAATATATGGCATATTCCGGTCCGAAAATATGCTATTAGTAGTTGAAAGTTGGCCGCGGCCGCAAAACTCAAGTGATAAAATTAACTGTTGTCACGTTAATTAAAAAGTACTTTTCAGTTAACATAAAATGGAACGAAGTTTCTTAATTTGAGTACAGATACTAGTCAAGATATGGTAACAATGAGCTACAAACAGCTCGTTTAAATGTGCAATTAACACAAAACTGAAGCAATTACACACGGAGCAGAATTTGGATATAAAAACGAATGAGTTCATCATTTTGTGTGTTATGTCTTAACCTGTACTCAATTACTAATGTATCCATGTAGTTACGAATGTACAAGCCACTGGATCTTCAAACACAAAGTTTATAGGTAACGCGGGGATAATGGGGGCCTTTCACGTCTAATGAAGATATGAAATAACAAACGCACTCAACGGCATTGAGAAAAAATAACATACTTACGAACTAGTTAATTGTTAATAAGTACGCTATGATTATACTATTATCTTAATCTCATTACGAAGATATATTATGCACAGTTATTCATGGCCCATTTCTATTGTACGTATACGTTTTCTACGAAGATATATTTGCATTAAAAATGCTCCGTAATAGCCTGTAATAGCACCTTGTGCAACTAGTCCTTGTATAGTATTTATTATTAAATTATATACAAGTTAAGATTCCGACTGGAAATCGGAATTGTTTCGTGCAATTAGTTTAACTTTTTCTGATTCAATGATAAATGTTGATTAATCACGCGCAGTATTTTAAGGTTTCACATTTTTTAGTTGTAAGAAAATAGTGTGATGAAATTGATTTATAAAACTTGGCATTGGACATGTTTACGTCATTTCCCAAGAAGATAATTATATGTAATATTAGATAGATTTATCCTTTTCCACGTGTGTTTAGAAGCGTACATGAAAACGATACAGATCAAATGTTTAAACGTTATATGTCGGGGATGACCGGATTCAACGGAATATATAATTTTGTGATTCTGAAAATGTGACCTCGGTATCTTTCCTCCATAATTGTTATGTCCTGATGGAATCGCTCCCCCTGTTCTTCGCTGAAAAACCAAGATTGTCTGGGAATCTATCCAGATCGCTGTAAAGGATATGCATTTTTATGCTCATGTTACAACTCATACCATTGTTTGGCATATTATTGACTGACATTGACTGAGTAATTTTCCGATCTGATATTTCCCAGAAAGTTTTTTTTTATAATTTCAACAAATTAAACCCAGATTGTATCCACCTTGATGCCCCGACCTAACATTTACCATTTTCAAATCGACGCACATATCCCATTGGTGATTTTGGTAAAACTGTTCCTCCTTCAAACTGGTTGAGCAAATGGGACATTAGTTGAGCTACTTTTGGAACTGTCTATAAAATGGATGTCGTTCAGTGAGCTTCATTTTATTAAGAAGACTGCAAAAGACCATATTGTTTTCTAATTGGAAAAACAGGAGTAATTCTTTCTCCCTGCCATGGTACATTATATTTGTGCCCAAATAGGTTGAGCTCCCTGAATACATCACTTAGGTCATCTTGATTAGAAGGTTAAGGGGTAGGAATTTTTGTCTTCAAATTCAGGGTCATTTTCGTCACCTGCAGTGATACTTCAATCCATAGCATTGTCTTCATGTAGAAGTTCACAAAAAAATGGGAACGAGATCATTTCTGAGGTAAGGGTCTTTTGGCCGTGGTCAAATCTGAATAGTTTATTTTTTTGGTGCATGTCATGTAACTTCACTGAACAAACATATTGAGGAAAGTAATTTTTTTGTTCTGTTCAAATCATGCGAACTCAAATGTTCATGTAACTTCTTTGATCTTTCGTCTACATGTCTTAGGTGTTCACATTAGGTTTTGCAGACAATGTCTGGAGCCCACAGCTTATTATGGTCCTTTATGTGCATGCCAAAAAAGTACGTAATTCGCATAAACTCATTTATTGGTATCTCTCTTTGAGGGTATGGGGTGTAACAACATTTAACAGCATCTTCTTGACGTAGCCATATTGGTTAATAAGTTTAGGATATTCACAAAAATGTGAAAATAAATCACAAATAAAGTTGTGTGAACAAGATTTTTTACATCAAATCATCAAAGTGTACGTTTATTGTCAATAAAGATTCTACTAACATTTTATCCGCGTTATGCAATTTTTTTCTTTGTAGATTTGTTATTATCCAAAGTTCAATTGAATATATTGTTACATATTCCAGTAAATAATCATTTTGAAATGATCTTTATGCACATATGGGCTTTCTACGGAGTTTGCTATCATTTTAAACAGGTTACGCTACTGCTATTTATGTTCAACATTATAACCATATTTTTTGCAGTGGATATCGCTGCAATCCTTTTTTATTTTCTTTTTTGCATTTCCCTCCAGCTTCTACAATCTTGCATTTATCTTCTCCAGCCTTTTATACCCATCATTTCCGCGCCCTTTTCCACATGGTCCTCCAAGCTATTTCGGTCTTCCTTTTCATAGCGCTCTTCAGGATTTCTTTTATTTTTAAATTCGCAGCTTTCCCCTTCAGTTGACATCTTTGGAACGCACAATGTATCTTATATATTCTTAATCTACCATATTTGATAAGCACGCTGCTACAGCAGCGTAGCTTGCCACAGGAATTATAGACGGCCACTTTGGCCTATATTTGTAGTACGCTTTATATGCTGTGCTGTAGTGCTGCACTTTCTTACTTTTTTCTTATCCCCATCTATCTTCCTATTACATTTCTTCCATCTGCGTTCAAGTATTTGTTTTTCTGGTTGGGCGGCGATATACATCGTTTAACGAATAGATGCAAGAAAGGCGTGGTCTCGGACGCTATGGACGTCAATAGCAAGTTTCGCACGCTACATAGAAATTAAAAAAACACCTGGACGCAATCACGATTGCCAAATTTTGTAGTTGCGTATTTTGGGATTGAGAAATTCCACCACTTCTATGCAATGTTCGCGCACTTGTGTGGGAATGCATCTAACGGGTAAACGCTCTATGAGTCGATTTAAATTTGACACAAGTTGGAGTTTAGTGAATCGTTCACAGTTCTTCAAGGTTTTTCAACATTAACTTGAATATACTCAACAGAATCAATCAATGCCACTTAAAGATGTCATCTATCCCAACAAAACTGGCAGGTGCTCAGTTAACTAGACCGATAGCAAGACAGGCAGATGTGTGCAAATCACAACCAGCTTGCAGGCAGGAAAAGCCAAACCTGCCAGCATGCTTGCCTTTTTGTTATACTTATTTGCCTTTCCGAATGGTTGTATGTAAGCCTCGTCTATGGGTTTTTACCTATAGAGCAGCTCCTTTAAATTAAATGCATTAAATGCTTTTCATAAGGATCGTTCTTTTGTGTGGAAAACCAAATCCACAAGGTGGATACCAATTTGCCATTTTTTTAATTTTACCATTTTTTCAAATTTAATAATTTACTTCAAATTCTGTAAATGTTTAAGAAAATTACATTTCTTTAAATTTTTTAATTTTACATTTTTTTTATAATTGTTGAAATAGAAAAAAAATGTAAAAAAAAATTGTAAAATTGGTGAAAATAAAAAAAATTGAAAACAAATTTGAAAGAAATGTAAGATTTAAACAAATTAAAAATATGAAATAATTGCTTGGAGTTTCCAATTTGCGTCTGTTAGTACCATTTCACGTTTTCAGTCAAATACTTCTTTGGAATGAGCAGTATTTTAATTTTAATACTTTTTTGTTGAGCTACTATATTATCGAATCTGTGGATGACCTCCCTGCATGGAGCCTTGCTGGCAGTCTTTCGTTGCTGACTCTGTACAATATTCTACGTTTGTTTGTATTAATGTAGTGAAAATCTTATAAGCGACGTTCAGCAATAAAACTCCTCTATAATTGATACATAGCTTTGGATATCCTTTCTTCATCGGTACCACGATTCCACTGCTTCCATTCTTTTTGCATTTCTTCCCTGCAACCCGACTTGTTCATAACATATATCATCAGGGACTGCTGCTTTTCTCAATTTTAGTTTCCCTCATTTCGTAACATTCCTCAAAAGTCTTATCGACATGTTCTGCTATTCCATAAGATTTTCTTGCATTCTCAAGAGATTAATTGCCAAAGATACTGTTAAAGTAAAAACCAAAATAATGATACATTGCTACAGACATTGTTAAAGTAAAATTACACAAATATTGTTTTATCGAGAGATTCATTGTCAAAGGTATTGATTGCCAAAGTAAAGAAAATATGAATATTGTTTCATCGAGAGATTCAAGACATTGTTAAACTGATTCTCTTCTTCCTAGATCTTCATCGTTTTTTAGCGAGTGGCGTCAAGTGCTTTTCCAATTTCGCACTCCAATTTCTCTTATGATCGCGTTCTATTTCATCCATCATTTTTCAAATTTGGCTTTGTATCAACACTATTCTTATCCATTTCCATTTTAACTTCTTTAGCATCATCTCGCATTCTTCATGGAAACGTGCCCCATCTTTTCTGCTATATTTAAAATTTCAAGTTTCATTTCTTATTTGTACTACCAGTTACTCGCAGTTTGTTCTACGTTATCACCAGTGGCTAACAGACTTAAAATTCGCCATTCGATTATTTTCTAGATTTGTATAATGTTTTGCCTTAATTTTTGTTGAATTGCTTTTCTCCCTTATTTGTCTTCACCCCCATGCAGGAAAGTGCATGTTTCTTTATACTATAGAGGTAGTATATTCAAGTTTAGGAATAGACGCTTTTATTGTGGAAAGGTCGGCATTTATGGCCAACGTCTTAACGTAGGCAATAAATTGTAAAGGTGAGTAGTGTTAATATTTCCTGCAGGTTTATAATTATGCCTATTTATATCTATGACTCACTTATAGGGTCGTTCATAATAAAATAGCCGTTAGTGATGACATGGAAATATCCTCTGATAGAAGAAAATGTATGTAATTTATTTTCGCCGTACGAAATTGATCATCGCGACAGTGGTTAATCCCACCGCATATCATTGTATAGAGTGGTCTTTTTTGATGTTCACCAAGACGTCCAATATTAATATCGGTACAGCTTACCATCAGGCTGTAAGAAATATCACATACTAAGAAAATGAAGCAATATTTCTCACCACATCTGTATTATTGCATTGTTTTTTGTAAAATATCGTAAAATAAAGTAAATAAGTACTGATTTTTGGCTCCAAGTATTTTTCTTTGAATCGAAAAAGAAAAGTAAAACTACTCTCTTAGAAATTCCTCAAAATGAATGCACAGTCCTATCATTATATATTTATTACTATATAAATTAAAATATTAACATTTTAACATTAAGTCAATTACGAGTATAATTCGCAATTTAATTTCATTTTCGAAAAAATAGATTTGTTTATCTTGGAAGTAGATTCCATGTCATTTTAATTTTATTTAAGACTAATAATAACAAAGTAAGAAATATTTGCATCATACAATCAATTTAGAGGTTTTGCCTAGCTAGAAGATTTGAACGAAACACAGAACGACCCCCGGAGCTATATATTAATACCCAAAGGGAAATGACTACAGTCGACTGTGCTCGTTTGGCTAACTTTGATATGCACGGCGAAATTGTCACCAAACGTTTCAAGGGTTACATTGATAAAGAAGCAAAAAATTAATAGTAGTAAAAAAGTAAATTTACATGATACTGGTCGGTCCGCCTCTATATATTCCCGTTGTGCATTTTAAATACAGTACATTGATAAATACATTAAAATATGTATTCTGTATCATGTTATAAAAACAAACATTCAAAAATTTTACTTTTCTGATAGGTTATCTACTACTACCGAAAATACATTACACGAATGTCTCTCATTTGTCCACCAGTAAGTCATTTGCATTTGTTTTTGTGCAGTATATAGTAACACTCTAAAATACTGTCTTGGCAGTTATTGGGGCACCCACGAGAGGCACCGCCAAAAATAAAAATAATGGTCGTTACGTGGATTTGCAAATGTCATAAGTATAATTAATAATACATAGCTTATATATTCTAAATAAGAAACTAATCACAGCAATGATTACACCGAAAAAAATATATAAATGCAGAATCCGTGAACTTTTAACATACTCAATTAAAAACTTGAAAAACATTTTATGGTTTGTTAAGCCAATACAATGAGCACCGTTTGTAACCGAACAACATAATATAGCTAGTAACCTAATTATGATTCATTTTAATTACTTAAAAAAGCGCAATGTCGTTTAACAAACAGTTTCCTGATCTAAAAAAACTAGATATACTTGAATCATAACCAGCTGCGTCAGACGACTGCAACTACGAATAAAAATAAACGCACACCACAAATGGAATATAAACTCGAACGCCTTACTTTTTTAAATATCTCCCACACTTTTCTTTCTGAAGTATGCCACTTTATTAATTTGCGCTAGATACACACAATGTAAATAAAGACAAATTGCACGGAAAATTAAAATCATCTCAGTAATAGCATATTTTATTATTTATTTTAACAGCCACAATTACACAGCCGAGTTTGCACTTACACGCTAAAATATTTGTTACAAAGTGGAAAGTTAATGTCGGTAATGGCCGCCATGGCGAAATTATAATTAAAATCGACTTTTATTAATAATGGGATATGCAAAAAACTTTTGCTACATTAATCAATCAATCGAGGTCGGTGTATTAATGTCACGATTTACAGGCGGTGTCAAATTTAACGTCATGCATCGTGTGTAATTTTGATTATAGCAATGGGTAACAAATAGACCACTGTTAATGTAACATTATTAAAGTAATTACTTAATTAGGTAGAGTGGTATATGTTTATAAAAATGATTACGACATTCACTTATACAAAACACACCAGCAGTTCGTTAATTTAATTGCGAAGGCCCCAACAAGAGAAGTAAAATTTATTTTTCATGTTTATTGGATATTATTAAAACACTATTATTATTGATAAATTATTTTCCACTGACGTACAAACGTAGAACAAAATCGTGTTTACAATGAGAGTGGAAGAAAATTAAGAAAAAAGTGCATTATCGTAATCCACGCATAAGACCTAAATATACTGCAACAATTCAAATTTATTCTGTATATGTTTTTAGAATGTACAGTTAATTCTGAATCCAGTTTTTTCAATTTAGATTAATAAATTGACTGAGACTGGTTACATATAACAAATAAATGATATACAGGGTGTCACAAAGGCTGATAGTATGGCTCAAAATATGCCGTAAAGACTTAATGAACATGGGTCCGCAAATAGACGGTGTTGGAGATACGAAACATTTTGCGTTTACACCACTTTTTTATTATGTATTAACAAACAACGTAATTTATGAAGAAACAATAAAGACAAAAAGTCAAATGAGATGTTCGAACTGCCCTCCCTCCATTTCAAGGCAGGCCCGACATCTCCGTGGCATGGACCTTCGAACAATCCTAAAGAAAGAAATCGAGGGGGTTTAAATCTGGCGATCTTGCAGGTCATGATACAGGTCCGCCCCTTCCTACGCATCTTCGTCCAAAAGTTCTGTGTAAAAACTCTCTAACGGCAATCGAAAAATGCGACGGAGCATCATCGAGCTGGAACCACATTTGTTGCCTTTGATTCAAAGGAATCTCGTCTAAAAGATTACCTAGTATGTTCTGCAGAAAGTTCAGATATTCGGCATATTCTGCCACACTATCAGCCCTCAAAGTTTGTGACACTTATTTTTTAACACCCTGTATACAGGGAAATGCATGAAACATCGACAAAGCTGGAGCCATTATTTTTCATTCAGTTTTAATGAGCCAAACAATAAATGAAATATCTCGAAATATACTATTAACTGATGCTATAAAAATATGCATTTTTTTAAAAACTGTTCATGATCAACGGCCCACTTTATTTTCTGACTGCAACTTTCATATATTTTTTCATCACTACACGTAAAACCACAATTTAACAATAACAATAAAACAAATTGTAAAGCAGAAACTAAAACTGAACAAATGCACAATTTTTATATTTTTGTAATTGTTTTATTGTTTGAGTAAATTTTTATTGTCATAATTGGTAAGCGTTGTGGTTACTGAATGTTATTGTTATATCTTGTAAATATTGTAAGATTAAAGTGTGTTTTTATTAATTTATCACATCAATTTTAATTCATAGCGTTATGTGTTATTTAAAACGGCCACTCTGGTCAGAGCACAAGCAATTTATTTGCACTTTTAAATATTTTTATTTCTTTGCCGTGATGAAAAATTACACGAAAATGTTAGATCATTGTAATTAGAAAAAAGTCCGCAACGAAAAAAAGAATGAAAAAATATGTATTGTCATTCGAAAAAAGTATCGTACATGAAAACTTTTTCAAAAAGTATACGTTTCTCTAGCAACGAATAAAAATCTGCCTGTATATAACTAACTATCTGGATACGTGTTTAAGCAACTATGTTGCCATCTTCAGCATGTGCTAAATGAATATGTATATATGTCGCTGAAAATACTGAAATACGTATTTACACTTACCACTTTTTTTACAATTCATTCCAGTTTCATTTAGAAAATAAGAAAAGCCATAGTTACCACTGTTAGATTTTTCCTACTGGCTCGTGTTGTTTCATTATCTAAAGTTGAACGAAGCCATACTCCGTGTGCATTATTATTGACTTATGTTATGTTGACTTATGCTTTGACTGAAAATCGTAAAAAATCATCCAACGAAAAAATGTATGTGAAATTTCCATTTTTTTTCACTATGTTTTGTAACGTTCGCTGTATACAAACTACTCCGTCAACGCTGCCTCTGTTTTCACAATAACAAATATAAAATCTTACGAAACGTCACGTAGTGGCATTTAATATAAATAATCTAAAAGACAATTCTAAATAAATTTCAGCGGATGTACATATTAAGGTGATGACAGCTGTTTCGCCCTCAATGGCCTCATCACACCACCTGCATTGGCTGAAGTTTTCACGTCTAAATGGCGGAAATACTAAAACAAGAAGTTCGCTTGTCGCCATTTGTAAATATTAAATGTGTTCTAAGGTTTCTTAAAACGGAATGATTTCCGTTTTTTGGCTGTAAATCAAACATAGTTGAAAATTCATAATTATAGGTTTCTTCCATAACGTAGGTAATGCCAGTCGGGTGGGTTCGGAAATGAGAGTTAGTCGTGAGAGTCCCATTAAGCGATTTCGTTCTCAAATATTCTGCATAGCTGGAATTTTGTTGATTTATATGAGGAAAGAATACATTAGTACCCGTTCTGCACTATATGCATCGTTCTGCCAGTAGTGTTGTTTATAAATGAATTTTGAGTTATTGATTTTTGTTGTTAAATAATTAACTGTTATAAAACAGCATTGGTTCGAGTGCTTTTCTTTCAGAGAATGCCGTGTGTATGGCTATATTCATCACCATCATATTCTTCAATCTTTAGATAGCAGGATTGGAGGAAACGTTAAGGAAGGGACCCGACGGAGAAGTAAAATTGGAAAAAGCAAAAATATGGTCGTTAGCATTTGCATATGATGTAGTCATACTAGTCATACTAGCGGAGACAGAGAAGGGGTTAAAAGAAATGTCAAAAAGGCTTGGAAAGATGGAAAATTGATCTCAACACGAACAAAAAAAAACGATGGTATTTAGAAAAGGACGAGGGAAGGTGAGTGCAGTGGAAGTGCAGTTGAAACGGAAAGGAGAAAAGATAGAACAGGTGAAGGAGTAGATATATTTAGGGTATGTAGTGAGGGAGAACAACAGCAGCGAAAAGCAAATGAAACAAATCAGCAGAAAACCGAAGAGAGCGGAGGAAGGATTGGGGTAGAGTGTGTGGAGAAAGAGGTGTGGGGATGGAAAATTTCAGAAAAAGTTAGACAGGAGTCAAACAGTGGGCGTTGAGGCAGGGAAAAGAGCGGTTAGGTACGAAATGTCAGCGAGCGGGGCGATATAACTAGAGCCTAGTGACAATGGTATGGGAGGAGTTAAAGAAATGGTGGAAGAAGATAAGTGGTATAGACTAATGGAAGTATGGAAGTGGAATAAAAATGTTCGAAAAGGCAGGATTATCTGTGGGAGAGGCGGCAGACCAAAACAGAAGAGAGGTCGGCAGAAGAAAAAAATATGACGGTAAAGTTCAGATATGGAAGTTAGGAGAGGGCCAACAAATACTGGATGGAAGAGAAATATAAAGAGGTGGAATTCTGCGGAAAAGGTTGAAGGGGATGAAGGAGGAGAGTAGAAAAAAGAGGGAAATGTAACAGCAGGGTGAGAGAAAGGATACAGAAAGAACAGAAGAAAAATAATACCTGGTTGAAGGGGGTTGAGAGAAGGATTAATAAAGAAAGAACAGTTCAAGTTATTACCGGGGGGCAACAAGGAAGCTGATGGGTACAGGGGAAGGACGAAGATACATGTGGGGGAAGGGAAGCAAAGAAAAAGCCACCGAGGAGAAGAAGGAGACAGGAGGAGAAGGAAGAATAAACTGGCGGAGCCGATGTTAGATTGGAAATTGGATATAAGGTATTGTAAGCCTCTACTTCGGAGGTTTCTGGATCTGGGTCCGGTATTACTCTTCTGGAATTTTTCAGTTGATAATTCATCCGATTTGATGATGATTAATAATTCTTGGCGGAGGTTGGATAATATAACAATCGATGTTTTTCAAGTATTTTAATCATTCATTAGTTAAATATTAATATTAAATTTTTCTATTCATTTGCAGGTTTTTACCACTTCGATAAAACGTTTTATACGTCTGAACGCTTCGATAACTAGAGACGCTATGTATATTTTAATTAGTGTAATCGAGATCTGGATGATACTGAGTTTTCATTGGCTTTAGCACGTATCCTTTTAATTGGAGTGTTGTTGAATTTGACGATCAGTCGATACTTATTTACTTCGAGATATATTCACATATTCACATCAATTATAGTTAGTATCTTTTGTTTTTTATATTGGTGGTTTTAGATAACAACAAAAAAGAAGGCAAAATTAGAAACTACCAATTGTGACCATTAAAAAAATATTTACTAATTAATAATCTATAACCCGAAGACGAATATATCTATGTCTCACGTCACACAGCACAAATACCAGTACCAGCAGATATTTATGTACCCTACAATTAAGCATATGTCCAGTGGAAGAACAACTTGAGAACCAGTAACGGCATATGTTTAATGAAGTCGAATTTCCCACTTTAGCAATACCCGACCAAGTAGTAAACCGTATCCTTATAATAGATAACGTAATCTAATTAAACGGATAATTTATAAAACAGAAAATCGTAATTATATTACTTAATTTATGGCTTTACACATAATTAAGAAAATAAAATCTACGTTTATTTGGAAGTAACATTCATAAGGATAGAAGGAGGAATGTTGTTAATTTCCCATCTGCCATCTTCATATCAAATAGTACATGGCACTATGGCTACATCATAGACCTACCGCTAAATTTAATTACAAATTTAATGTGTGGTGGTTGACACTAAATCGTAAAATTTTATTGGAATTATGTAATTAAATGAACAAATCCCAAAGCAATTTGTATTAATTAGTTCATTGTGGATTGTATAATTATAATAATAAACAACATGCATTCCAAAAGTTACCATAAATTTTAAATTTACATATATGCATCACCCCTCTCATGATAGTGTGGCGATAGAATATAGGACATTAGGAAATGTAAGACGTAATTAATAAAAAATTAGTATAACAAGTACCTGATAGGTTTCATAAATATAAATGTAAAATACAACGTTTTAATGTATCAGCATAATTCTTTAGTGTAAATCTGCAACACATAGCACGAAGGGTAAGTGCAAGTGCAAGTTAGGCAGCGCGTAAGAGCCTTGTAGATGTAAGCACTTCACATTCCACTAGAACACTTTACATACACATTAATGCCCTCTTGGATCCCAACCACACTCCCCAGTTTACTCTTATGGACATTTTTCCAAATAAATCTATATATAATCCAAGTATAAATTAGTAGAATATCTTAAAGTCTCCAATCAACATAAATTGGTATACTATGATTAGCATTTTTTTGAAAATGTCACAAAACGTACCATTTCGTTGTTGTTGCTCGTGATGGAATCCTCCGAACATGCAACTTCAAAATCAGTTTGTCGGTCTCCTTGTAGGCATGAGCACCACAGATCTCCAAACCTGGGTACGGGAAGAGGCTTCCTATCGCTCTGGCCACGTGAAGTAGTCGACATTTTCACAAACGAATATGAAAATTACCGCCGTTCACGTTTCCACATACTGTCATTTTAACAAATACACGTTTTTCGAATGTCTCAGTTAAATGTTAAATTGATAAAATGTTCAGAAATGCGAGCTTTAAGAGCGAATTGTGGACATTTTTTTAAAACTACTTGAAAACAACATTTTTCTATTTAATTGTATTTTTGCAAAGTAATAACATAATCTTTTGCTATCTCTGCAAAGTGGGTACTCTTTTTTTAATATTATCACAGTGAAAGCTTTGGACAATTTGGGAAAATAATTGTAGCCTAGTTTGCATAAAAGACTTTTGTATAAAAATTTACTTTAATTTCGAAAATATCATTTGAAAAATTATTAATTAAAGGCACATAAATTTTCTGTTTTGATGATTTGAAAATATGCATTCTTCATTTATACATTTTATATTATCGTCACAATGTTGACAAATAGATATAAAATTATATGCTGAAAAATTACCTCATCAAAGCATATTGTAAGTAATTATATAGATTATTATTCCAGTATTGTTGCAGATCAAAATTTAGGTCGACGACGATTATTTAGGATTATAAATGACATTTCTAATGAAACGTAAACGTATTTACAAATCCAACTCTCTTGTCACCATTCCAATAGGCAATATATATATTTACATAATCGTCCCCACCATTAAATCGAGGAAAAGTAAAAGTTAAAGCATCAATGGATGCACAAATATTCAAATTACTATAAAAACAGAATTCACCATCAATGTTCAAAATATACGCATAACTTACGCTTCACATAAATAATATCTTGCATGTATATTGTATAAATATCACAATGTCCACTTAGCAAAGGAAAAGATTACTTTGATGGGTAATGAAGTTGAAGTTACGCAACCATAAATATCACAATTTTATAAACATATGAGCAATACCAAATAACACCAATTAAAACACGCACAACCGCAGATGATGTCACTACCATATTATTAATATCACTACAAACAAAGTATTAAAACCGATTGCGAATTGTGTTCAAAAATCACTTTCATTCGGGCCAGTGTGGTGTGGACTGGAGTTATGAAACTGCGTTTTGCACCACGAAATAGATTTCTAAATTAATAAACATTCATTGCACTGGATGTGTTACGGATAATCGATTCGAAACACATTCCGGGATTAGAAACAGGCATATAATTCCATAGAAGAACGGCCACAATGCAAAGTAAGAAATAATTCTGTCGCAGTTGTGTGCGAATACGTTGAAAATAAACGCTAAAGAACAGACATTGCGAATAAATTTTATGCGCGAATTGACGTACTTGCATAAACCCAATATGTATTTTACAATAGCTGCACAAATACATACGATGTGCAAAATACCACGGCGTCGGCGAGTACTAAAAATGCTGAGAAGTTATCGAAAAAATCTACTTTCACTTTCTTGAAAATCATATTGTGAAACGAGTATTTCCTAATAGAAAGGAACAAACGCCACTCATCTCTTCCGTCATAAGCCACATTATCGTAGTGAGTATGCATTTGTCATTGTCGCTTACGAGTTTCATTGCAGATGTTAATGGATCATTTTTTATTCATTCCATAACTTTAAATTTTATTCTACAGGAGATTTCTCACTATGTGTAATTTGTACAACATAAGATAATTAAATTAGAAAATTGCGATCGCTACTACATATTAAATTTGCCATTGGAATGTATTCGTATCTGAATGTCCACTAACCAAATGTTCTAGTAATTGTAATTACATTTCTATAAGTTTTAGAGAAATTTTTTCACATCCTGATCTTAAAGTTTGTAAATATTCAATTTTGTTATAAATTCTTTTCATTCGTAATTGCACTTAGGAGTTTATTATTATCACTGAACATTCATATAATTTCATTGATATCCTCAGTGCTTTCGGGAATATTCCGCAAATCTTTTATTTGTTTCTTTTAGTATCAACCGCTGTATTAATTTAATTGGCAAAATTCGATTTTATTTGATTTGTGTGCTATGGGCAATTACGATTCGTGAAACACATTTAAAATAACTATATTTTTGGCATGCGAATCAATGAAAGTTTATTGCCAGGATTGCGTGATCTTCCATTTTCTAACTCATTCTGCTAAGGGGCGAAATTGTCTACGCAGAAAGCTACCTACATTGTTAACTTGAAAACTTCTCTTATAATTATTCTTGTATTGAACCAACTTGTATTGAATAAGGGGAACTTTTATTCATATTTTATAACAATTACACAGGTACATATCACACACTGTATAATTGGACAAATCAAAAACAAATACAGTGCGATTTTTTATCGCTGAACATTAACATGGCACTACATCAATAAATAAGAATAATAACTGTAAACAATTCACAAGGTCTTTGAAGTGTTCTCCGTTTTGTTTTAAACACAAATTCAACAAATGCCTAAATGTTTCAACAGTGTTTTTCTAAAAGATTGGGTTCAATTCGTTTAATTAAATGTTGGAATTTAGGTAACTCCAAAGAAAAATAATATTTGGTGATGAATCAGCTAACGGCGGTGAAGTCTCCCAATCCACCGAGAGTGCCTAGTAGATTGGGATATGAATATTCAGTCTTTCATCTTCTGGAATAATACGTTCCAGGAGATTCCAGATGCATTTATACTTTCATTTTAGGACACAAGTTGACCAAACTATTATTGACTTATAGCATACAAGCTACAATGTATTAAAGCATAATTAAATTTACAATTAATTTGACTTAACGACTATTTAGTAGTATACAATTTAATTAAAACGTTTATTTACAGCTCTATAATTACAATAATGTATTTTACAGTTAAGAAGTTATATTATGAAAGGCATGCACTGCTATCTATCAGATATATCGGAAGATATTCGGTGTGTTTTCATACTAAGTGAAAGGTAACTACATGATGCGACACCAGACGTGCCAGTTCCACTACAAAACACCAGGTAGTGCTACGATACACGAATATTTATTTACCTTTCTTTCCATACAATTTTAAACCAATAGAACACAAATATGATTTTCATATTTGCTTGTGATGACGCGCATTATTTATTTATTTATTCTGCTATATATCCCAAACTACTTCATTTTTTATCATAGACGTTGTATACCTCAACAAATTTGATTTTTCCGAAACTAGGAGCAGATTCTTTGCGAAGTGGCGACACCTAGTTCTAGTACTAAACCAGTTGTAAAAATTATTTAATGCTGTTTTTTGGCTTTTCGCCACTAGATACATGTCCATTATTTTCTAGAATCATTTCGTCTTTTTAAAATAATTAGTTTCCCTAACTATAAAACTTTCGCTATCTGATTTAGTCTCACTAATTTTAGCTGTTTCATGTTGGCAATGGCACTATTATTACCTTCAAATATTTCAATTGATGGTTGTTAATTTTCAAGATTACTAATAATTGTATCTATTTCAGATACTATTATTATAAAAAAAATCATTTGTGGTAGTATTTCAGTTTCAGTATCTGCTACTAATAATTGTATCTGTTTCAGATACTATATATACTGTTTTTATATATATATTTAAACTTGATGACAAAATATTACTGTATAGATTTTCATTTGTAATGCGATATCATCAATATTGCTTTCATCTATATCAAATACAATTGTATTTATTTCAGCAGAATTTTAGCAGACACACAAAATGACCTATTTATTACTGCTTAGTTTTCAATCTATTTATGAGCGTCTTCTTTCTCATAAATATGTCTCGATCAGCGTAAACGATTTTGCAATATGTTTCATTGACTTCGATTATTCCAATTTATGAACGTAAGGAAGTTTTATCATCTAGTTTGAGGTAATTATTTTGCTGGTTTCTTTATTGGCAACCTCAAAGTCATTATCAGAACATTCTGAGATCGACACAATGGAATAATAGTGTGCAGATCTTTAATTTGCCAACTTATGGTGTGGAAGTAATTTCATGCATTAATATTAGATCAGTAGTAACTGTACTAATTAATCTTTTCTTTGTCTTGTAATACAATTGGCAATGGAATGATTATTGTTGACACTATGAAAGACTATTAGAGCAAAGATTATCATTGGCTTTCAATATTCCTATTTTTATTTCTGATGACACATCTAATTTGCGACTGATGTTTTCTTTTACCACAATTTCTTCTCCATTGTTGATTTTACATTACTGTCTTTATTATTCGTTATTACTACAATTTCATTGCTTTTAACCACTTTCTAATACCGATGTAATTTCGCAATCTAGGTCTTCGATAACTATTCATTCATTAGATACAAAATATGAAACACTACTGCCCAGGTTTCAATTATTTCGGCAAAATGTTTCAACTGAAGCAATGTCTGTTATTAATCCTTCATCAATAAAATTCTTAGTTATTTCCACTTTGTTCTTGATAATTTATTTTGCATTGAATCATTCGTATTAAGTAAACTTGGTCAGAACTTGAATAGGGAAAAAACCGGGCGTCAGAATTAATTTTAGTTTCCCTTATTTAACGCAGCAAAATGTAACAACATTTTCACAATTTGGCTATTCCAATTTTTCACAATTTAACCATTTTATCAATTGATATTGCGTCACATTTGATGTTTGTTTCAAATTTTTGCATTCCCAATAATTTTTCTACTTTATCTTTAATATTTTAATAATATTGGTAATATATAAAATATAACTATTAATTTAAAAAAATCCTTGCTTTATTCCCAACATTTTTGGGTATGTTGGCGATGTGGCGACATACTGATCTGGATCATTTTTCAATTTCATATTATCGATTTTAATGTTTTAAAAATAATATAAAACGTCGACATTATTTTTATAACCGTCTTATTTATTCTGTGGCTGGGTTCTACTCATTCTTCGCACCTCCTCTACTTTCATTTCTATGAATACGCAATAGACTATACAATTTCTGTTTTTCTCTTTTACCATATTCCACAGAAAAATGTGGAACTTAATAGTGTGTTTATTCAGGACACATATAAACGATTAACTGTATCAAGTATAAAACAAATGTTAATTAATATTTTTTAAGCCACGAGTGAAGAACAAGAATCTACTGCAAATAATTGATCAATTCAACAATCGCTTAAATTTAACTAAAAAAATGCATAGATTTTAGTGCGGTTCTTTGGCGCAGATATACAAGTTTTTGTGGTGTTCTTGTAAAATATATTTTACGTTACAATCAAATTTCCACACTAACTATGATATACGGCAATAAAAATGAACAAGTAATAATTTAAAACTTGAAGAAAAGACGGGGAAGTTCAACCCAGAAGACTGTTGATTTTTGTCAACCATCGCCAGATGGTGTTAACAATGCATGCCATTAACGAAGAAGAAATTGTAAAAGTTAGATGCGCATATAAAGTATATAAAATATCTAATATTTCTTTGGAGGAAATCTCCATCAAAGGAAGTTAGTTTCCTGGAAATAAATAAAAAAAGAAAAATTGAAATAAATAAGAGGTACGGTCATACAGACACAGTAACATACAGTTACTCCAATAGTCAGCATAGTTGTCGGGAAGGTCAAAACGTGCATTTCTGTTAAAACCTTGAGGTCGATTTTTCATGATTAGTACTTCCTTATACATTAAGTATAAGGAACTAAAAAGTAAAGTGTTGCAACGACACCATTTATATTAATTTGGATTAATTATAGTGTGTATTATCTGATTATTACAGAAATGCTTTTTTTGCACCAGCATTGTGACATAATGAAGAAGATATATAAATTTGGCATTGTTTAGTAATTATTATCTTAGTTGTGCAAAAATGGATTACACTTGGAACTATATCATAACAACATACATAAGAACATAAGAACAAACATTTTAAACGCACCTAAGTGAAATGACTTTGCTTGTATTGTGGTTAACACGAATGCTTTCAATTATGTGTTAAATGATTGCCTAATTAAAATTTAATACATGCTCAGCAAATATAATGCAGGTATTAGCAATTGTGAGTAATAGAGCACATGCCTACAATGTCGTCGAAATGTAAATGACCCTATTTATGCAGCACCATAAAATATTGTAGAATGTCTCTTATCTCATACATCACAAACAAACATAATTTATACCAAATGCGATTTCTACGAAAAGAAAGTAATTTTCCGAACGAAATACAATTCA
The DNA here is from genome assembly GCA_959613385.1 of Geotrupes spiniger. Classification (NCBI taxonomy): domain Eukaryota; kingdom Metazoa; phylum Arthropoda; class Insecta; order Coleoptera; family Geotrupidae; genus Geotrupes; species Geotrupes spiniger. Next base: position 19,241,019 of record OY390736.1, on the reverse strand, counting down.
TAAATATGAAGTGACACAATTGCTAATAATAGCACTGCTACAGGCAGTTACACCAGCTTATCTGATTTTACGGCTTGCACATGAACAATAGGAAATCCAGAATTATCGTGGAGCAACAGTTATGAAAATAGATTGAAACTACTGACGCCACTTAACTTTACTTTGTCATATTTCGTCATTATATTTAAAATATAAAAACTTAAAACAATTCAGTTCAATACCAATTCAGTGACTACAACAACAATTACAAAACTTGATACTGCCGGAAAGCTTCATAAACCATTTCCTAGACTTGCTTGATAAAAATTCATAAATTCTTACTTTTAATGTATAATACTTGTTCTGTAAATACAGATGAAGTTTTTATGTGATTCGTTACTGGTAATGTATCAACTCTTCAATAGTCAATTATCTCCTTAAATTTCCAACTACTGAAGATGCATTATTGTATAAACAAGTGTGTCTTGTATGTTATTTTATTATTATTATTATTATTATTATTATTATTGTTCGTTATTCAACGAAGATAGTTACCCCTTTTTATCACTTCCGGGCAAACAAAGCTATAATACTTTATTATAACAAGTAGATTTATCCGTATTAACGGATAAATTTATCAACAACACTCCATACCAAATATACTACATTAATTGATGCAGATAATATTAATATTATTCCCGTTTCCTTCGTTTGTAATAACTCCACTTTACTTTACACAGCGCATTCCCGATTTTTTATTATTTTAAATACTTTTTCTGATAAACTACAAGAAATTCTGTTCTAAATGCATTTTTGAAGAACTTAAAATGCTGCGGTCACCAATTAAGTTTATAAATGTAAAATGTAAAAATTACTTTAATGATTCAGGCTTCATATCAGAATATGACTACACTAACTAAGTAAACCGTCAACAGACAATAGCGGGAACCCTTATTGCATTATACGTCTCTTATCCTTTCCGACCATGTTTTTTAAATATCTTAAATACCATTTTTATTGAAGAAAAGAAAATTAAGATAAATATGGCCCGCTTCCTGGCATCATGGGCTTCGCTCCCGCTGTGATCATTAATGAGATTATGACGGGTTTATTGTATAGGAGTAGACAATGCTATTTCTCTTCCACTATATTTTATAGGAGTATAAAGGAACATCATGATAAATGTATTAAATTTTTTCGATGAAAAATGTACAATACATATTGCAATGTTGTATTCAAGAAAAATCTAAATTTCATAACAGTTTAACTTTCAGCTGAATTGAGTAGCCACTTCAAAATGGAGTAGAATGCACAAAGAGAAAAAAATATCGTACTTCAAGCACACCTGAATATTAGTTACATGTAGAACAAAATTATTTGAAACAAGTTGAAAAAGTGAATACTCTTAAATACTACTATTAACGTAGAACGTATAGTTACTGATTAATGAATCGATTTTTGTAGGCAATTTGAAATAAAACTTAAAAATATCTATTGTTTCATTTAAAATATTGACATTGGATTGGTCTAACCGAATGTAGGTTGTCTATGGATCCCTTCGCATTGCGTCCATTTCCGACCAATTATTCTCCTTAGTATGTTTAGCTATAACATTTAACTTCTTCCGCATCACAGCCACCGCGTATGGGACTATTTACTCTACTTATGCGGTGCTAGTTTTTTTTTAGTTGCAGTGACCGGTTCTTATGTTACCTCATTTAGATTGATCACCTTCTCACAAAAGAGCCAGAGATCGAATGCTCTAATAGGCTTCAACCACTTTATGTAGTGCTCTTTAAGTTGTTCTTTTACTTCGATTTTTGCCACTCCATAAGAAATTCCAATATGAGTGCATGCCCAGTTAGTGGCTTTTCGAATGCATTTCTTGCCAGCAGACCTGATGTGAAATTGCCCTTGAAAGTTGTTTTTAAAACTATAAAAAAATATATGCGAACTTGATTTATTTTTCAATTTTATTGTACAGAAATTTTACTTTGACCATATTAATATATGAGAATAGTATATTTCATATGTGGTTTATACATTTCTTAATGTCGTGGTCTAGAATTCTAGAAGATATTCAGGAATTTTTTGTTAACACATTTTCTTAATTGGAATCCTATTTCTCCGAACATTATTGTAACACACATTTGCGAAGGGTCTACTTTTTAATATTAATAAAGTTTGTTGTGTTTATTTTATTGCATGTAGAATTAAAAATTGCCTAGTTGCTACTCAGACCGTGAGTTTGACGGTGGTCACCTACACCAGCAAAAAAACTATTTTGAGTGATACTGTGAGATTTGGGTAAAAATAACATGAAATAGGTAAAACACGATTTTAAAGACTATCCTGAAAACAACATGTCGCTATCTCTCTCGGGAAGCTCAGGAAATATGCTGCAAGATGATGTCATTTGCATACATCCACTACTTGTAACAGTAAATATATGTATAATAGTTTAAAGCAGCATCTGATACCTCTTTCTGAGCACATCACTCGATTTTAGCCGATTAAAAAAAAATCAATTTTGAACGTAAGGAACACAAAACATGATATTTGAATTTGAACGCGAGTAACGCCTTCCATTTTAAGTGCGGAAGATGGACCAAAAAGCAAATTGTAGAATGCATCGACCATCATTCACGTTTTTTGAACATCAATATATCTGGTCGGTGAAGTACTTTCCCGTATTTGATGATTTGTGATGTGATGTACGGCGCTCGTTTTGTAGTAAGGCTCCAGAATCATTTCGACGCACTTTGTTTCCTTAAAAATTTACTGTTCGCGAGGATATCGTGGAGGATACGAAGACCGGCAGTGGATTCATCGATGAAGATTACATCTACTGGGATACTCTGCTGGAAAGCCTCGAAATATCAGGACATCGATGAGAGCCATGCCTTGCTCATTAACATTCTCGATAATAACGACGAGATCTTCGAGTTAATAATGTTATTGCAATTACGACCGTAGGTTGTTTGAATTATAGATTGTTTATATGTGCCATGTGTTGTAGTGAGACAACTTAGTTATAACAGACATATTCTTATAATTTAGATATTAATATATGATACGAATAAATTTGGTGTATCCGAGCTGTGTTCTCTTCGTATCAAAATATTGCGTAACTGTCATAGAAGAATGACTAAAAGCTGCACACCCAATGTCGACATTTTGTATGAACTATGTGGTCACACTAAAATGAATAGGAAAGTGCTTCACCGACCAGATATTTTGACGAATCATCACATTGTTCTCTACAATTTGCTTTTTGATCCGTCTTTCGCTCTTAAAAATGGAAGGCGTTACTCGCTCATAGGTTCAAAATTGATTCTTTTCAAATCGGCAAAAAAAGAAAAGCCATGAGCTCAAGAAGTGCTGCGAGCTGCTGAAACAGATCTTGAAAACCTGTAATTTGAAATATTTTGCATACTATTGCAATTAGTAAACGATGTATACAAATGACGTCAACTTGCAGCAAGTTTCTTGGATTTTCCGTGAGATGCCGGCATGCGGTTTTCAGGATCGTGTTCAGAATATGTTTTTACGTGTTTTCCAGCTGAATCGCACAGGGTCACTATGTAGCCACCAATCATGCGAACGACATGTGATCACCATCATATGTGTGTTTTTGTAGGAATATGACAATATATTCGAAACTATTATTTGCAAAACTTTTATTTTGCATTTCTCCTTTGGCCCTTAAAGTCATTATAAGCTCTTTTGTAAGCTTTAAACAGCGTTTTAAAGCATACCGCGATCATAAAATTTTTAATTTAGTGAAAGATGAAATAATATAATTAATAATAGCAATTACTATTATATACTAGCATGTTGAAAATTGTGTTGTATTTTCAATATTAGTGCCCACGTTGAACAGTAATTTTTATAAATATAAATAAGCAATTTCTTACAAGTAATTTTAATGAAATTATAAGTTTGTTTACTATCAAGTGCATGAATAAAAAGTTTTAAATCGCTTCAAAATTATTTGGCAAAAATTTCATTTAGTTAGTTAAAATTAGGGCATTTCGTTTACACCCCTTTTAGGTATATAACAGGATATCAAATATTATCTTAGTCAGGTGTGGCTATGCCGAGTCTAATAAGGTGACTGGGAAAGAAATGGAACGATACAAGTAACGCGGTAGTGGTAGGACATGCTTGTTCCGTAGTGCAAGCTGGTCCTGGTTCTTTTGATCAACAGTGTACATGGTTTTGTTTGGGGCAACGTCTTAAAATTGGTTTCAATTTCTTGGGAACTTACAAACACAAAAAGGACTAGCTACCAAGCCCATCAATTAAGATTTATTTGAACTTTTAGCTTCAGTGCTATTCCACTGGTTATATATATGTATAGTGTTGAGAATAACTTCAAAGATTATACCATACTTAGTAGGCAGAATACGTATCTATAATTTTCTTAAAAATCAAGTGCGATAAGGGATTTTCATTTAAAAGTTATTTGTTTAGGTGTCCTTTTTCTTATGAGGGGAGTTTTTTATGTTATATATCTAGCTGTTAAAACAAGGATTTAGGGGATAATTTTTTTTTATTTATCAACATAACGGAATTAACAGTAACACATTTATTCCAACGTTTTTCTATGCCTTCGAAAAAAATCGTTTGGTAATTCTGCAAAATACAACAAAGGCGTTTACCGAGTCGTCATTCGATAGAAGCGGCGCCCTTTCAAGTGTTTCTTGAGTTTTGGAAAGAAATAATAGAGACAGGCAGCGAGGTCGGGATTGTACGGTGAATTTTGTAATTCTAATACTTCTTGAACAATTCGTACCTCAGGCACACTGTTATGCTGAAGCATAATTTTCTGAGCATAATTTTCAAAAAGCTTAGTACCCGGCTACCAGCCTAAAAAATATATAAAAATTAAAGAAAAATTATTTTCAAAAAGCTTGGTGCCCGGCTACCAGCCTAAAAAATATAAGTCATTTTCGTATATAGCTGCTTTCAAGTTCATAACTATGTCTTTGTAGACATTCCCCGTTATTATAATCCCTTTTGCCATATACCCAAATAAGAGTAGCACTTCGGCGTCTCAGAAAATTGCGTCTTGTCTTCTTGCCACGAACTTGCTTATGAACGCTGCATGGACTCTATTTTTGTGAGAGGAGCCCAGTGGTGTACCCAGTTCTCATCCCAATTTACAGTTCTATAGAACTCTTGTGATAAAACTGTCAAATACATCTCACAAAAATATCATCACAGTTTCTGTTTGGGACTGACTATCTTGGGAATTCATCGTGCCATAATGCTCATTCACGAAACTTCATGAAGAATATAAAAAACATTTAATATTCATATTTCTCTAGCAATAACTGAAACTTACTCGGCGGTCAATCATCACCAAATTTCAAACAAGCTTTCTTGACGATTTCTTCTGTTCTTGCTTCCAGAGGTCTTCATACTTATCATGGAATGGATTCATTGCCCTGCTTGCACCAATATTTGACTTGGTAAATGGCGGCCTATTTTCTCCAAACACTGTCGCAATTCCCTCATGGATATGTTACATTCTTAGTTACCATAAGTTACGTTAAATGTCTATTCGATGCGGGATAACATATATTGTTGAGTATAATAAATATTCGTTGTAGGAATAAAGTTGTTATGATATTGAAATACTGACATTGGCCTACTTTTGCATCATTATATTTTTTAAATTGCCCGTGCGGGAAACTTACATCCATCAAGGCTGAAGTTTCCTCGTTAACTGTGATGATGAATTTAATTTTAGTATTCACCAAACATCTCACGCCGCTAAATGTATTTATTTACTTTGTTATTGTAAACAGGATATTATATATCGATTGCTTCTTTTGGTTGAATTAAACATGCCACGTTACAACATGAGGAAGCGTGTTCATGTCAAATCAAAAAACTTGTAATTATGTCAATAGTAATTATATAATAGTAATAACCCACATCTTAAGTAAACTTTGAGAAAAAAACCTGACGTACAACAACTATGTGAATTTTGTTTGTCTTGTAAATTACAAGGTGTATTGCTATATACGTAAGGAAACAAACACGGCATTTCGCAATTTAAAGAGCGATCGCTATGGAAAACCGCAGAAAATTCCTAAAAAAGCCTTGATGATTGCGGCTGACCTTACCGAGAAAGGCAAGAGCAATGGCAAGTGACTGTGGGCGCCATCGCAACTCGCGATGTGCGTCACTGCGAAAGTTTGCGAACTCCTTTTAAATAAAAAACGGCGCATCACGTTTGTCTATAATTCCTTATAACGACTTTCTATACAAGGCTGCGCGTTTGTTTTTGTTTACGTGTGATAGTCAAATAATTGTTTCGGTCCAGATGTTTTAGTTGGCGCCCACATGTATATACAAGGAAGTGACCCAGATTATCGAAATTTAACGGAAAAAGCGGCCCCTTCGATTTGAATGATGCTAAACGACATATAAAGTTTATAAATACCTATATCGGTACAGTTTGTATAATCATGTTTAAGAAAATATGCAACAATTTGCCAAGAAAAAATGAAAAACAGTAAATAATAGAAACCTGAAAGCCTGACAAACTACAAAGGAAGAAAAACGATATGTGATTCTATCAAAGACATTCAAAATGGTGATCGTGAATTAAAAATTTCCAATCGGCAAAAGACTATGGTTTAGATTCGCAGACGATCGTTTTGCTCTTATTAGGAGCTTATCAGCGAGACATATCAAACGCTTCAAATGTAATTCTTAAGGCACCAGACCACGGTGCGTGCGCGGTACGAAGGTGTATCTTTCATAATTATTTTCAAGCGAATGATGAATGCAATTCATTTCATCAATGTTTATTGTCAATATATGCATATAGAAGACTGTATACAAATTTTTATACTTGAATCTAAAGTATAGTTTGCGGTGTACGCCGCTCCTAAGAGGAGACTGCGCGCGCGGCGGTTGACAGCGATTAAGCCATACGACTCATCTAAAAAATAAAATAAAAATATATTTAGAAACTAGACATATGTGTCTACAGCATCACGTAGGGGAATTTTGATATCTAGAAGGAAAAAAAAATGGCGGACCAGCGAATTTTATTTTTGATTTTTATGAAAAATTTTCATCGTTCATATGAAAAAAAAAATAGAAGGAGACCTATTATAAAAAAAACCCCTACGTGGTGCCATAGAGACTACATTTTTGAACAGTTTAAGACTTGGTGCATGCAAATCGGATGTACAGTTTTTCTAATATGCTGTCAACCAGGTTGAAAAAGTAGGTTTCGAGAAAAACGCGTTCAAAGTTTTGCTAAAGCATAATTCAACATACAAACTAACTATTTTCTTGTTCTATTTTTTCTTGTTGCTTACGTTTAGTCAGCTATTCCTGGACCATACAACAGCTCCTCAGTGTCCAGAGAATCATTATTTTTTCCATGTTTTGCATGAAGACGACCCTTATGCGTGCTTGTTTCGGCTTCGTGCTCGGCTTCGCATATTCGTTTCTCGTCGATATTTTGACAATATTGGTAGAGTGCGTCACCAATTTTGATATCTAATATTTCCAATACATTTCTGAGGCCAATGTGACCATTGTTAAAAAGTATTGACGCAATATTAGCGGCAGTTTCGTGACGGCTTAGGTAAAACGGGGAATTCAGCGCTTAATATCGGGCCGCAATTGTATCGAAATAGATAACGTCTTGTACGTGACAGTACAAGTGTTTTTGGGTTTCTAATTTGGAAAAATGAGTAATAAATGTAAACAATCAAACCGATCGTTAGCTGGCGCATCTGTCGAACAATCTGTACTTGGACAGCCGTGAATTTGGGACTAATTTCGTATGCACAATATTTTGAGGATCGAAACGAAATAATTTTAGCGAATATTTTGCACTGGATTGCGCATATCTAAACTAACTTAATTAATTGCTAATATATACATATGTGGGACCGAACAAATCGAATGATATTATATATACGAATCGTACGACTGCCGCTCGGCGCGGTCGTACGCTAGCAACGGTTCACATAAAATCCTGTATCTCCATCAATTTGACGAATTTCTCTAAAATATTCGGTGAAAGCATTCTTGACAAATGCATCTTTCAGAAAATGAAGAAAAAAAAAAACAGGAAAAAAATTATTTTTCACCGTGGTCTAGTGCCTTAAGCAAAGTTTTGTGCAAGAATTCGTCATGAGCTTAGCATTCGTGTAACCTATTTAATTATTTAATTACATCACATCATTTTACTGCGTGATTAATATCAATATAGTATGTTTACGTACTTTCTCATAATGATTAATATAATTTGATTTTACATTCTATATTAACTTGAATTTAATTTATAAGAATCATGAGCAACGGTCTCTATTTCTTGATCGTGGCCTCAAAATAAGAGCTAAATGATCGTCCTAACATCGCGTTCATTTTCTTGATCCAAGAACTGTTAATTAACGTAAATTATTGATCAAAAGTAATGTGGTTTAATTAAATTATACTATGTAATGTGGTGTTATTAGCTGTTCCCATAGGTTGTCACGGTGGTAACTTTGTATGTACATAAACAAGCTGTGTGTTCTAGCATAACCTTCAATCTATATCACACCTAATGGTAATTTAGTCGTTCGATACATAATTAACTTATAAAAGTGTGCAATCTGATTATTCACAAGATATCAATTTGTTTAACATGGGACTCGTTAGAAAAGTTGATAATGCCAAAATAAAAGATAAGGACAAAAAATATATATCATAATGTATTGCTGTGTATAAGGTGAGTAACAATTTAGTCACGTGTGTGTTAATGTGAATAACCAGAAGAAGAGCTTGGAGGCATTGCCTGTCTGTGTATTTAACAGCTCGTGTTTTTAAAATTATAGTCGTGCGAGGCTAATAACAAAAAGTAATTAATTACAACAATAAAGTCAAGGTTAAATGCATACGATACATGCCTTAACAGCTTCCAACAAAGAAAATTGTTTAAAATTGTGATCGCGGAATGCTCAGCACTCCTCTCTCGTTCTCATAATTAAAAAGTCTCATAACAATTACAAATCGTCATTTTTGTAAAAGGTAATACATTTCAAATTCGTTCTTATGTGAAATATTAATATGTGACGTTCAACCCTTAATTGTTATCTCCAAATTTCATTACAATGAATTACAGTAACATCAATAAATCCCAAAACGAAATAAGAAAATAGATCCATTGTCTTAATCTCTTCAACTAAAATCGGAAAACTTACTTAGATTAACCGGTTGACGTAAAATATAACAATATTGAAAACTGCTGCACGTTTTTGGAATATAGAATATTAATTGAGTTTCATTCAAATTTTATACAGATAACCTTTAAAATATACTATAACACGTGTAGAGTTATTTAAATGTTAATTATTTAAACAGATAACCTTAAACTTAAAAAAACACAAACACATGGTAACATGAAAAATAAGATGTGCATTTAATATGCACACTCAAACTGCAACTTTATTATAGGCATACACTTGTTCCTGTATAATTTAAGATTATTTATTGATATTTTATAAACAGTTGCAGTAACACGGTAAAATACATTCTAATTCACATATGGCGTAAACTTATTGAAATAAAAATATTTATGACTTTTGTAATTTAGCTATGTATAAGTCTTACCACATATTTGCCGCAATAGGTTTAATATAACTTATACTGTGTTAGATCTAATTTATAAATTAACTTCATTGTGCAACGTTTTTTCATAAAACATATTGATGGGAAATAATACTAGCTTGATATAAGTTGAAAAATAATGTAGATTAAATGTGGAAAATTGTTAATTAATAATAATAATATTACATTACAGTTCGAAGGAAACATTAGCGACTAACGGGTCGAAAAATAATAAAAGAGCAATTGCAAGCTTCAAAGACAAGCAATCAGGTTTCTAAAGGGGCACTTGACATTTCCATCGTTATTTTCTACAGCGGGGATAGTATTTTAGGAGCAACTGCCATGGTGATACACTAAGGCACACTACGAAAGTATGACAATTTTCAATGACACATTGAATTGAACACTTAATAAAAAGTAATTGTTAAGGTTTCGCAGTCGGAAAAAATTCGTACATAATTAGGTTTGATTGACTTGCCCTAGTTATGGCATCGCGCGCAAGATCGCTTGGGTATAAACTTTAGGGCTTGTCAATTAAAAGCTAAATTGTATACTTACTATATAAATAGCTATTTAGCATACGTTTACGTCGTATGCTATGGTCTTTTTTTTACTATTTTATACCAGCGCATTTGTTGTTTGCATATATCTTATACAAGTCCATAACTATTGTGTAAGGTTCATTTTAAACTAAAGCGGAAAACGCCGCGTTTCGAACGTTTGTCTATCTAAGACCTAAGGGCCCCACAGAGCAATGGCGTTTTCGTATTTATGCATATTACTGCTACATTGCAATTCTAAAATTGTAGTTTAATTATTATGAGATGTCGAAACAAAATAGAAACTCTTTTTAAAAAACCAAGAAAGTTCCAATAAACTATTAACCATAGTTCATCAATTTTAAAATAAAGTTTGTTAATTGTTTTTAAAATGTATATGGCGCCCTACAAAAACTTTATTATAACAATTGTTTCATATTTTCATGGTGTTGTTTTTAGAATTGTAAAAATTACGACACTTATTATTGAATTCAGCATAAAAATTTATACTGTATTTATTGTGGTTCCTTGCTTGTTTGTTTTTTTTTGTTTTAATAATTGGTTTATTTTACTTACTTATTTACGCTATAGGTATTGATGAACGTTCTGATAAAGAACTCCTTTAACTTTTTCTCAGTAAATCTTTCTAGTTTTAATACTAATGTTGTATTTGAAGCGCCATATTGTATTCTCAAAAGCATCCCATTGTTTATTATGTTATTGTATGTGTAATTATAAAAAATACAATTCTTGGAGCGTTACTTGCACACCGTGCATAAATTAATACAATATTATTCAACATTGAATATAATTGATTTTCCATAACTTTGTTTCTTAATGTGACTTTCCATTGCTATTGTTAATGCATAAAACGATGAAAAAGCGTAAAGAGTAGCAATTGATTTATTCGGCGAACAGTGTTCCGGATTTACTAATATTATTTATTATACTTTGCTACAGAAAAAAAATGATAACCAGGTGTTCTAATGTGTTTTTTAATAATTTTGAAACAATGCAATTATGCATTATTGTGGTTTGGTGAATGTTTAGAGCAAAGTTTTGTTTTATTTATTATATAATAGATAGTATTATAACATATATAATATAATATAGTAATTTCTTTTATCATAATCAGTGTAATATGTCGATTCGTAGCCTTTTCGAGCTTGGGAAATACGTCATTCCTAACTGCAATTATAATCCCACGGGCGGAAAGTAACCACTTTCCACGCACGGGTGGAAAATAACTAGGGCTGCCAACCACAATTTCACATGCAATAAGATTTGTGGGTCTTTATAGAATATAACTGAATTAATTTGACTATGTGAACTTTCAACCATAACGTCTCACCTCTATGCTTCTCTAAATTATTCAAAGAATAATTGTATTTTCTTAGGCTACTACATCAACCGACTATATGGTTAAATTGTATATTTTGATAATTATATAATAAAAATAGTGAATGAATTGTGAATAAAATAGTATACAATCCTCGGTGGAAAGTTTGATTGCGTCTCAGGATGTAGCTTATCTTATCTTTCGGCTGTAATGGAACACTTTCCACCTCGCATCTAATATACTATTATTTCGTATTTCACTTATTAATCTGTCAGTTTTATTGCAAATTTTGCACTAATTTAATTTATATATTCATAGAATTAACTAACATCTTACATATTTACACATTTCAAACATTTTCCAGAGTACGGTTTCAACTGTAAAACGCATCAAAAAGTAAAGAAAAAAACTAAATCGAAGCAAAATTCATATAAAGTCTAAAAACAATAACATAAAATTAGGAAACCTAGCAATAGTTTTGTAAAAACCAGACCAGCATCGTTTTCAGACATATCAGTAAATATTTCTCAAATTTTCTAACAGTACAACGAAGAAAAAAATTAATATCACGACATAAAACTTAATCTCACTTATAATTCACGTTATAAATTCTGAAAAAAATTGACTTAAATTGAAAAAAGATAATATCTTCAAATACCTTAGTTAGAAATACTAAGTTTAACACTATCATATTTAGATTCTACTGAAGATGGCTTAGTTGCTGAAATACGTATCTAGTTTTGTTAAAAATCAAGTATTGTAATAGATTTTTAATTTTATATATTTTATGTTTAATTAATTTTCATAGATTTATAGAATTAAAAAATAAGCACCTCAATAAATATGCACATACAATAATATTAAACATGAATTAATGTATAATCTGAATCCAGTAAATCATCAACCAATGGCACAATTCTGATAATTCTAAAAACAATACCATACAAATAAGAAACTTAATTGTTATAGCAAGGAACTATATTAAGAAATATTCGAGAATACCTTTTAGAAATATATCGAAATATATTTTAAAATTGATGCAAAATTAGAACATTTGAAAACTAAAAATGATTTAGAACGAATTTAAAAACACAAAACAAAATAAAGCGTCAAATATAAACAATGTTCATCATGCTGACCCACATGCGATTAAAAAATTTCAAACCTACCGCTCGGTATAATAAATAATATGAGTGCGAAAGAAATGGGACGCTTCAAAGGGACATCAGCAATGATGATGCCTGCAATCTATTCCTTTGTGACTGCTGTTAAAGTTACATCGTTCCATTTCGCTCCAATTGTGTTGCAATTGAATTTTTAAACCACAGATGGGTCGACTCTAAATATTAGATTATAATATTTTGACGGTTTATGTTCAGTTTGTGTTAATATCATCGCCATCTAGATGTGAATACCCACATACTTTTACTGCTACATAAATGCAGAGGTCTTTTCGACCAACCAAGCTGGTATTCTGCAGCCGTCGCCAATAAATACAACTTTGTTGATAATAAATATCAACGATTGTGAGGTGAGGATGACAGATGTATCGCCCTCTATGACCTCATCAGACCACCACAAATACATTTGGTGAAGTTGTATCAAGTAAAAGTGTGTGAGTATTCACGTCTAGATGACGGTAATATTTACCTACAAATTGTTTGTCACTCATGTTTCCATGAGTTCATGCAACACTCGTTTACTTTTCCAGACTAGGTTCTCGATGGATTTATATATATATACCATATATAAATTTTATGAATGTATAGATAAGTTTTGTGTAAAATTATTAATAAAATTGGCAACTTAATAACACAACTAGTCATATAAAGAACTTTGCTTTAAACTATCAACAAAATACAATAATGCATAATTTTTATGATTTAAAATTATTGCTGTTTGACAATATTTATTTGTCATTAACAAGAATACCTAGTTGTTGTTTCTATGCACAAAACTATTGATCCTACTTAGAGAATTAAGAACGTTGAATAGCTATTCAACGAGTAAAATGTCAACCTGGTGTCCGTATTATCCAACAACGTTAAGAAAAATATTTAATATAAGTTTTTAATGTGTAACAAAAAAAAAACCAAAATAAATATACATACGAAGAAGTATTAACGTATAACCTAAATCCAACAAACCGGCGCTCTAGCAGCGACCTAATTCTAGACTCGAAACAACACTACAACAACAATAATAAACATGGGGCATACAAACTAAATTTATTTACAATAATATTTCACGTGATTTAATGGACTAATGTAAGTGACGGTTGCCAATCATGCATTCAAATAAGATAAAATAACAGTTAAATTTTATCAAATACCACCACCAAAAGAAAAACTTTCAAGTACCTCTATCAAATCTTCAAATATCGGATCATCCCATCCACAAGAACTACCGGAACTTCCTCTTCTACTGCTAGGATCCCACGAATTCCTCCTTCCGTCCAATGAATCATTCGACAATCGCCTCGAATACCTCCTATTTCCCGTATTGGGCAATTGCAGAAAATTACTTTCTTTGCGCAACGACGACAACGAGCTTCCGAGTGAATCCCGCCGGATGTTCTTTAACGATCCGGTCGACAATCCGAGGTTATTTCGCCGCAACGTCGACGGAAAATCGCTGGGATGCTCAATTTCCCGCATAGCCGGCGCATGAGGAAGGGCGTACGAATCGCGCCGCCTAAATAACATCATCTTTTGTCGATTTGTTCTGCCGATATGCTTTGCGAGAAAGTAAATGTTCTCTGAGTATTGACACCCGATGGAGAGCGACTGTTATATCATACAATCCAATTAAAGCCGGGAAACGCAGCAACAATCGATACTATTAAAATTCCGCAGGTGAAGGAAAATGATCGTAATGTTGGCCAAGTTGTTGCAGGAAGTGAATATTGGTTTAAAAATGACTCATGGCACACCGTAATTTAGTTTCGATTATTAAAGTCGACTAGTGATAAAGTAAGCATAGAATTTCTTTATGCCAGTTCTCACATAATTTAAGGCTTTAGTAGTAATTAAAGTGAATAATAACAAAATAGAAATAATATGCGTAATGATAAAATTTAAATAATTACATCAGAAAAATAAACTTGTCATGAAGGATTTTTATTTAAATCTTCCGCGTAGAAATGGCAATAATTGCGTATAATTAATTAAGCGTAAACTTCCTAGTTTGGTTGGCATATTGCCACATACGTTGTTCTCTATCGTGAACGCACACATTTGTAAACTGTGAATAGTATTTACACTGGCCGCCATAAGAAAATATCCACTAAATGTAGATTTTCGCTGAAAATTTCAAGGAAAATTTACATTAATTATAAAATATTCTTTTAAATTGAAGGCAAAAACTATTGGTATTTTTCATTGAATTTTATTGATTCACCTATGTAGTTTTTAAGAACTTTGCCTCTTATGGCTAAAACAAGCTGGTCCACACACACCTTATACAAAAGTTTATGGTTTATGAGAAAAAGATGTTGGAAATATTAACAAAAAAAGTTGAGAGCCACTGATGTTTTTCAAAAATAATATTTGCAAGAAAAATCAAGTAAACTAGGTATTATTATTAAAAAACAAAAAATTTATTTCAACAACTTGAAGAAGATGTTCAAAGTGGCGATCCTCGTTTAAAATACACGTTTGCTCTGCGTAACCAATTATCTTGAATACTGTTCATAAGTTGATTTTGAACAATCTGCACAGCAGCATTATTGACTCGCCGCTCCAATTCTTCAACGATGTCAACTGGGGTGGCATACACCAGTAGCATAAAAAAATCGCAAGGATTTAGGTCGAGTGAAGGCGGAGGCGATAAGATAGGTCCGCTACCACCTATCCAACAATCTGTAAATCTCTCATTCATCCAGGTAGTGACTTGGCGTGCGTAATGAATAGGAGTCCCTTCGTACAAGTACCACAATTCCTGTCGCACATTTAGTGGAATGTTTTCAAGAAGTCCAGGCAACACATTTTCCAGGAAATCTAGATAAATGGCTCCAGTTGTTGGTTTTCGCAAAATGTTAGGACCAACGAGATGACCTCCAACAATACCGATCCACACATTAATGGAAAATGTTTGCTGGAAATGATTTTTGCGGATGGCATGTTGGTTTGCATCACCCCGGATGTAACTCTTTCGGCTATTAAAAACGCAATTTCTAGTAAAAGTAGCTTCATCAGTAGCCAAGACGCTAGTGATAAAATCAGGATTTTGAAGGTGTTTATTAACAACCCATTCACTAAACTGCATCTGCGAGGAAAATCGGTTGGTAAGAGGGATTTTCAATTTCTTGAACTATCACTTCTTCTGCTTCTAGCGTTTAATTTTTCCGTTGACGCCCAATATCAGTGGGTGGGCAGTCTTCGATAAGGCCAACGTTCACGAAACAATCTTCATGCCAGGGCAGGGTTTCCGCGATCGTCACCGTAGACCAACACCATATCCGTTTTTTCGGCGTTTGTAAAATTCATTACGATGAATAAATAATTTTACAAAGAATTCAAATGAAGTTTCATAAAAAAATTTGACATATTCAATAAGAGACGACATATCGGTGTATTACTTTTTCTTGCAATTACATTTTTTGAAAAACATCAGTGGCTCTCAAACTTTTCTCTTAATATTTCCAACAGCTTTTTCTCATAAACCATAAACTTTTGTATAAGGTATGTGTGGGTATGTAGTATCTATTTGACAAACACTAACGCCGGTTAAAATATCTGTACAACTTTCAATAACACTCTGTATATACGAGGGCGATTTCACGATAAAAATTGGATATAAATTTGACTCATACTGATTTAAAAAATGCTGTTTTTGTTGTTGTGTAAATATGGCAAAAAAATTGAGTGTTAATTAGAGGATATTTCTTATGGAAACAGTTAAACAAGCTGAGGAAAAGTTACGTAAATATTGTCGTGAATGTGCTCCGTCCCTTGGAATGATTTTTAAAATGTCTTCTGCTTTTAAACGTGGGATTATGAGTACGGATGATGCAGAACGTTCGGGACCGTCATTTACCGTAACTACATCAGAAATTGTTAATAAGGTCCACGTCCTTATAACGTATAATCTCAGTATGTGAAATATGTAATGAAGTAAATATCACAACGTATATCTTCAAACGTAATCCAAGGGAAACAAAAGTTCAAAAACAATGGATTTCTCCCAAGAATCGTGCCCCCTAGAAGGCAAAAATAGTTTTTTGGGCCAATAAGCCATGGCCACATTTTTTGGGACTTCCAAGCTGTAATATTTATCGATTATTAAGAAAGAGGAAGAACGATAATTGGCCAAAAATTTAGTTGATTTACTGATACGTTTTGATGCCGAACTTAAGAAAAAACGCCTGAGTTTGTTGAATAAAAGAGTGTTGTTCCATCACGATAATGCGCCTTTTCATTATTGCAACAAAATTAGTGCAATTGCGTCACGAATTGCTATCTCATCCCGCCATATTCACCAATAATTTTGTATTATTCCCAAAAGAGGTGATAGTCTATCTAAATGCATATTTTGAGTTACCGACAGATTACTTTTTGGGTGGATTGAAAAAAATGGAAATTCGTTGGGCTAAGTGTGTACAGTTGAAAGGCGGTTATGTTGAAGAGTAAAATATTTATTTTACAGTCAAATATATTGTTCTTTGAAAAGTACTGATCTACCAATGCAAGAAAATCTCCTGTCTTTTATTTTGTTGTGAATTTCGAGAAAATCGAAATCATATTTTGAAAAACATTTGTACGATACCTATGTCGCCGTTAATTAACTTCAAAGAAGGTTGATGATAATATAACATATGTATAATATAATAATGAAATGCAGGGGATGTAAAGGAGAAATGAGTACGCAATTTCGTATAAGCTATCAATAGAAAACAAATGCAATGCTTAAATTATTCCTCGGATCCAGCATACCGTCACAATTAGGGCTGAGTAGAAAAATTGCTGAACATGAAATATACTCCACTTTACAACAGAAACATAACATGTGATATAATTTTCAAAATGATGTCTCATGTTCTTAGTGTATTCAAATACATAATAACCAACGTAGACGTACATAAAATAAAGGAAACAGGAATTACAGCAATACATCTGTTAAGATAAAAAGTTGGTAAAAATATAAAAATGAAAATCATCAAGAAGCATAAAGGCATTAGTAAATTTAACACAAAATATGAAAAACAACTAATAGTGTTCAAAAGAAACAACTATAATAGAATGAATTTCAGTCGATGATTACTGACAGGGAGGTTAGTGAAGATGGAGGATTGAAAAAGTAAAATTAATGGTAGATAGTAATAAAGGAAGCAAAAAACAGCAAAAACACACAAAGAATTCTACGAAAAGTGGTTGAACAGTGATAATGACCAAAAAGTTAAAGTTACTTTACCGATGGAAGAAACATACATCACACATACACATACACATTAATGAAATGGTGGATCGCTGGTCGATCATAGTTGAACTTGTGAACCATCCATTCATTAAATTATACTAAAGATTCTTGGAATTCGCTGATGATAAGCTTAAATGTACATATCTAGGTAAATTGCCTGCAGTGGTCATTTCAGAATTTTAAATGTGAGTGGCTACATTGACAAAGTGTCAAGTGTTAATGGCATCCTTGGGGGGATTAGAAACCGCAATTTTCATAACAAGAATTACGTTTGATTTTCTAGAGGAAGAAGCTTACATTACCTTATACAGGGCCGCAGCTAGGAAACTAGTTGAGATGGTTAGATAGTGCGTAAAAATTAAACTCATTGTAATGTGTGATGTATTTTTATAGAACAAAAAATATTGTCGCAGAAACTACGGACTTCATAGGGCGGTCCTAGTGTTTATTAAGAAATAGCAGCAACCTAACCTAACCAAGCTGATATGATTTGTTTTTGGCTAAAATTGTATATAGTTTCCATGATTCCACTACTAGTTGAAGAGGCAATTACTTATAGTATAACCCGTCAGTCAACTGGGCAATCGTGAAACATAACTGGGGAACAAACCAATTTGATGAAGGTGATTTGTAATGACATTTTGACAATTCTAATTGGGCTGATAACCTGCGGGTAATAGTAATGGTGTTGTCCTCGACGATTTGCGGTAACGCCACAGGATCATTGTCCAGAACGATGCTTTTCTTAGATTTTGCTCCCCATTCCGAAATTTAGCAAACTATCGACGACGGAGGAGCGCTTACTTATAGTGCAGAGGCGATACGATGGTGGTTCGATTAAGCCGCCAGGCCAGGCGAAAAATCTGGTCGGATAGTTAGAAGCAAATGCGTGCTTCGGAGGGCACGTTAAGACGGCAGTCTCGGTTACTCATTGAGTGATCGTTAGGTCAACCTAGAGTCGTGGTCCAACGACCTGAAAACACTAGCACGAAGACACCTACGTACCATGTACCCATACCGTATAGAGATTTAGACCGGATGATTGCCACTGGCCTACCCAACAGACTGCCCTCACATAGTGGGACTGATTTAGGCTGGGGAATTGAATCTAATTTAGCTAACACCTGCCTTCATGCGTTAGGCTGATCCGTAGGCGGGATGACCAGTGGTGCAGTAGTGGGGAGGAAGCAAAAGGGCCTGCCACAACACACAACAACAACCATCGATGACAAGTTGATTCCTTTAGGACTACTTGACTTTCAATGTCACATGGTTTTCTTGCCCTGAGGCACAATAATTTAATAGTGACATATCAAAGTGTTTGCGTGATTAAAAAAAAACATTTAGATAAGTTACCGGGGTGTAGTTATTTATTAATGTCATTGAAATGAAATGGTCGAAAAAGCCAATGGGACAAATTTTTATAATTTAGTAATTAGATCAATTAACTCAAATAATGTAGGCAATTTCATTTCGTATTACCTTAGTGAGAGGGGATGCTATCAGCTTAGAGGCTGTCCTTCTCCATGGTCATACCTGGCTACGGGCCCGGCATTATACCGCCCCTAAATAATCTGCACCAACTCACACCTTGATGATCTCTACCAACGAATTTAATGAGTTTCAACTGAGACACCGTAGGCGAACAGCTTATTTAAACCGTGCGTAGGCAAATTGTTAAATGGCCAACAAATGAGGAGCAAATAAATTTTATAATTTCTTGCTCTAGCATGAATTATTTTTCTACATGCACCTTTCTACGAAATAGATACATATTTAATGACGTTTAGTTATGTCACACAATAAATTATTGATGGAAAGTGTAAATTTATGTTGAATTTTGGTTGCCAGTTTATATTTTACCTTATACATAGTGACTGTAAATCCCATATATTGTGGCGTGTGCAGCGTAAATGTAGAGGAAACCTTCGTATTCATTAGTTCTAAAATGTGGGTGGAATGTAACCAATCTGTACAATACAAACTTTCGGACTGGGGGCGAAAAAGCGAAGGGCAACAAACAATGTAAGCCTAGATCAACCATTCGGCTACAAATAAAAAATGTTGGGTCACTCTCAGTTGTGTAACGCTTGGTACATTAACTTGTTCATGGTACCTGATCAAAATAGTTTTGATCGTCTAAGAATTTTTTCCCTAGTAAATAATTCACGTTACTGAGATAGAAGCATGTGTGTTGTGTTGAATGAATTTTGGAGTAATTAAAAAGTAGTGCTTCCATACTAGGGAATATTTGCTTTAGGTAACCGAACGTGAATCTTCGGCAGTTTGTAAGATATAACAGTAACTCATGCGAGACATTGCTTTATGCTATTATAGCTTTGGAACAAAATCGATTCTAACGAGAACATGTAAACATGTTGCCTTTGATGCTATCAACGATGCAATGAATTGCATTCTAGGCAAGTTACTAAAGTACTGTCTCACTTAAAAAATCAATCAATAGCATTGCATATCGACAACAAATTTCACCAACATCTAGCACTTCTTACCTATAGTAGTTGCTTTGAATATTCAAAGCGGGCATGGATTCTCTACGTGGCCCGACACTGCTTGGAAACACGTTAAATTGCGTTTTCAAGTTTGCACTGCCCAATGAGCCGCGTCTGTTATTATTGACGTGCAGTATATTGCCCAAAGATCCCCGTTTAGCGCCATTTTTCCCATGCACATCGCAATTGATATTGCGCTTGTGTTCTACTTGGGTTATTTCGGACGGTCTTTTGTCGATCTTGATGTTGTCGAACAGGGCCTCCAGCCGCTTCATTGCCGCAGCATGATTAATTGCGGTACCCATCATGGAAACTGTTGATATATGCACAAAATTTGTTTTCATTTATTTATAATTCTTTAATGAAACGTGCATAGCAATGTAGCAGTTAAAACGTTGCCAAACAATAACTATAAATCCAGTTTACATAAACAACATTATACACGTTACAACAAAAACAGATCCACGATACACCCAATCAATAATTTTTCTAGTTTACAAAACTATACAATTATATATTTATCATAAGAAACTAAATTAACAATCCTTTCATTCTCGAAAACTTTTACTACAAACTCACTGAAAATTATTCAAACAACTAAACGAATGGAAATACATACATGTTCGGATAAAGACCACAGCATTTCAAAAAGGAACTTTCACGAACATTTTTTCGCATTTTTAGATAACGACGTGTGGCATTTTTCAGCGTTATCGGGAGCACTTTCTGCATTAACTATGCGAACGTGTTTGAATTATTAATTTTAATTTGTTCCACATTTGCGACACTAATTCATTTCCGCGCTGCAGTTTCACTGGCGATTGAAAGAGAAGTTGAATACAAACGTTTATTTTCTCGCCCGGCCACCAGGGACGTTAAAGTTTTGCATCGCAATTGGCCAGCAGAAGATAACGATGAACTATTTCATTAAATAAATGACGACACTTCCGTTTAAATACATGATGCAAATAAATTGCAAAATGCCGACTAGAGTTGTACGAAAGTATTTTCTAATCCAAAGATATGTATTTTAAACCTAACTATTCATTGTCATGAAACTGGCATAGATGTTATCAACTTTGAAACTCTTAATTTTGTGTTACATGAAACTTTCAAAAAGATTTATTTTGTTAATTGTTGACAGTGCTTACTAGCGGAAGTTGACAAAATTAACTGATTTGTTGGTTATCACGTGACCATTACCACGTCTAAATCAAAATATATATATTTGCATGCAATAGTTATTTGTTCCTCTTCTAATTACGTTAAATAAAGAATGTAATGCGGCAAAAATATTAGTGTGCAGAGTATGCATTGCTGTCAGTAAATATCTCTCTATAAATATACAATAGATCAGAAAACTGTCCACGTCCATAAATATTCTTGACATCTACTGAAACCTAAGGTATGTAGAGTATAGCATACCATCACAATGAGATCAAACAAGAATAATTTCAAATGATTTTCACAGATGAAACTGCTTCTTGTTTGAATGTTTGTGGTGATCATTGAAGATTATACATCACCCATCGATTTCTAGTACTATTTACCACGAAAATGGGATTCTGTTAATTCGACACAGTGTGTATCAAATATCACTAAATAAATATTACACTTCCCATTCGAAGAAGGGCCTAGAGATATGTACGTAAAATTTCTTGCAATATTTGTTTGAATAATTGAAAATAATTTAATAACAATCTTTTCAACAGGCTAAATTATTCCAAATATGCCATGGACTGCTTTGACTGGAATAAAACTATTGCTATAATAGTTGTATAAGACAGGATCAAGTAGCAAAAGAAACATTTCTTACTGGGTTTCTATCTGTAGCTATTTATCGAAATATAAATATAAATCGTAAATGCTTTAAATTGACTAACTAGTCATTAGTTGAAATGGCGGCAGAGGCTGACCTAAATTCCACGGTGCAGCTTATGGGAAGAAATTCAAGAAAGGGTAGTTCTTCGACAAACTCCAAAGAACTGTTGGTTGCACTTCCGGACAAATCCACAAGAACAAGGCCAATTTACAGCTGGGGCTCCAGGCCAAATGTATATATAAGATTCCTTTCCTAACGTCCATAATATATTTATTAAACCAGCAAACCTCAAAATTATAATTCTTTACTAAATTAACCTTCTTAGTTTTGAGAATTAAGTCGGTACAATTGCAAAGTATTAACAACAGTTATAAATTTGTTTTGATTGCATTACTTAACTGGAGACCGGCACATAATACCCAATACATCAATAGCCACCTGTAGCGTTATATTCCCACAATCGCGTGGTAAATTAATTTTAGTAAACTTCTTCATAATATATATAATAATAATAACAAGGTGTCCTTAAGTTTTATGGAATCAATGTTAGAGTCACCTCCGTGACCATGACAAACAATATGGCAATGATTTGAGATTGCCGCAATAATAAATAAATAAATAGTTTTCATGGGTAGGTGGTCACACCTACACCAGAAATATATCAACTTTATTATATTTAATTTAGTACCCAAGTACTTATCAATTATAAACACATCTTTTTCTGTCGCTACTACACTTTATTTACGCCTCCGTGTAAAAATGAGATACGTTTTATTTTCAAAAAATAAAAAAGTTTGGAATTAAAAATACGTTTCCCGTAATAATTACTATGCACGTTTCACACCACAAATTCGAAATTAAATAATACGTAATAAATCTTACAATATATCTTCCTGAATAAAATCACAAATATGTCATCCTTCTTCACTGTGACACAAAACCACTAACTAACTAT
The DNA here is from genome assembly GCA_959613385.1 of Geotrupes spiniger. Classification (NCBI taxonomy): domain Eukaryota; kingdom Metazoa; phylum Arthropoda; class Insecta; order Coleoptera; family Geotrupidae; genus Geotrupes; species Geotrupes spiniger. The sequence continues at coordinate 19,217,828 of OY390736.1, read as the reverse complement.
ATCCGCGACTATATTTCACGAAAATCGCGCAAAGTTCATCGTGCGCGCTTTACGGATTCACATAACACTAGAGTTTATGTTCTGTGTCAGCAGGTTCCCATGACTCAAGGCGCATTCCACGTTCAAACAGCGATTGGAGACTGTCTTGGTGGAGGGCGATTCGCGATATAAGACATGAACCGCGATGTAAAACCCACGTGCACCCACTCTGATAAAATCGTAGATGTTAGATTTTGTCAGAGCAAATTATGCAGGACACGTTTTTAAATTTAAATTTAATTTAATAAAAGTATGTGTTTAGATTTTCGTTTTATAAACTGTCTATTTCATGGTAAAATTTCAACGTGATTTCAAACTTTGTTTAAAATTAAATTGAAATAGATTAGAAACAGGTCTTATATAAAGTATTGATTTTTGACAACACATGTTTTACAGCAACAGCAACATGTGGTAGTCTACAGTTACATATAATATAATGCCCTCAAAAAATTAGAGTATTCTATGATAGTAAACTAACTATACGTATGAATTCGTCGCAAAGGCTACTGGAATTGCAGAGTATTTATCAAAATACCATTTACTGATTAAATAATTGATTAAGCGAGTAAAAGCAGAATCACTAAAATCGTTTTGGACATATCAAAATGTTATCGTTATCCATCTATGGTGTTACAAATTATATTATACTATAAATTATAATAAAACTATATTATAATTTGGTTTGGATCTATATACACAAACTAGGAACATAGAAGTTAAATGCTGTGGACTATATAGTAAAAATATAATTATATATCATGTAATCCATACAATATCTTTACGAAAATATATAGTATTATAATAATTAAAAGTAGTTTTATATAAGATACCTCTCCATTACAATGAAAGTATTATTAAATATTGCAATTAGAATAATTTCATTCCATAGAGTGTATATATATAGAGTGATATTGTTTATATTACTTTCACTTATTTGATTAGAAAATGTAGCACAATTTATTTGCAAAACTTTTTCTTGCGTATTACACCTAAGGACTAATGCAGACGAATCATATGCAATAGAAATTTATAAACTAGAAAAAAATAATATTGATTTTTTAGGTATATGGATTAACAAATTATTTATTTATTGAAAACTCATTCTAATAATTACTAATATAATGTAATATAATTGTTATCATAATTTTTACCATTATTATTGATCACGGTTGATATGTTCGAATACGAATTCGAAAATAGAGTTGGTAATAAACGTTACTGTTTTAGTAAATAATGTTATATATACCTGCGTCGTAATATTCACCATTTATCCATATTTTATGTTTATTAGTTTATTATTATATTTGGTCAGTTTTTAAGATGTTTTATCATTCGTCATTCTAAAATTATTGTAGTCTGATGGTGCATTATGAAAAGAATTAACAATTATATATATACATACATTCGCTTTGCTTAAATGGAACATCCTATATATTTTTGAATTCTATGAAGAATTGTGAATACATCGATGTGCAAATTGTTTTTCAAAACTCAACAGTGCAGTTGGCAATCAATTGATTTTGAAATTATCTGAAATTACTCGAGAACCTAGGTAGTACAAGGTATATTAATATTTAGTATCAGTCGACGCAGAGTTTGATTTGGAATCGATTGTTTGAGATAAACTTGAGATTAGGTGTCATTTAAAAAATTGATATTTTGCCTCTTAATGTTGTGTGAGATTGAAAATTCGCTGATAACACCCTGTAAATCGAAGGGCATTCTTGGTGTATTAATGCTTACATTGATGATCTATTGGTCCACGGATGAAAAATTAGCGAACCCACTCAGGTGCATTTTTGAACATATCTAACATTTCACTAACAAATTGAAAATCACTAGTTCTGTTGAGTTTTGTCAAACAAGTTGTACATGGATGTATTCACAATTCTAGCAACCTAGCAACCACTATAGATACTTTTTTAACATTAACATTAACATAACGTTGTACGGAAACTTTGTCAGACCGTTGGGACACGCAGTATATACAGCGTGTCCCAAAATTCGTGGAACAGCTCTACACTACAGTTTAAAGTAGCGATAAAGCTACACGGAAAAATATTTAAAAAAAATTCACGTTGTTTATTTTAGAAGATACTGACCTTTTTCTAAAAGTAAATTTGGCAATACGTTTAATTTATTCTAATAATAGTATTGTCAACGAGATGAAATAATAATAATAAATTTATAACAGATGTTCAAAATTGTGTCCTTGTTGATCTCTGCAAATCTCCGCTCTTCTAATTATGTTCCCCTACACTCTTTCTAGCATTTCTCCATCTATTGAACGAGCTGCTTCAAATATTCGGTTAGTTAAATCTGCTTCATTTAAAACTAGTGTTCTGTACACTAATTGTTTAATGTGACTCTAAAAGAAAATGTCTAAAATTAATCACAAACTTGGTTGTAATTGTTCAAAATTGTGATTCCATTCACCATATTAAAACCAATCTTTGATATGTTTTCCAGTAATTTAGTTAAACGACATCAAAAGTGTTAACTTTAAATATTTATTTCTTGGAAATTAACAGCAACGGATTTTTTTCATATTTTTCTCGTAATCATTGGACCTCATATAATAACGTACCATCGAGGTGTTCCGCGAATTTTGGGACAGACTGTATATTAATGTTTATACAGTAGAAGAAACAGCTGTATCAAATCAAGTCAAGCTCTTTGCCACATTAAATATTTCAACTCAACATGAATTAAACTATAACGTTTGCATTTAAACATTTATTTTCCAGAAGGTAATTAAGTATCGCAATAAAACTCGACCTGAAGCATAACACGAAACTTTAATTCGTTAATTAAGGAGCTACTTTCTTTTAAAGAGGCATGTTTATAAGTAAATGTGACAAAACTGTAGCTGGTTGAAATACCACAGTGTGCTCAAAATATATGCGGTTTTATAATTCTACCATTATAAGTGCTTCGTCTCTTTTATTGCCCAAATCCGGCTAAATGAATGCATACTACTTCTTTATATTGTTACAGGATAATCGTATAGATGTGCACTAGTTTCACGAAATGAATTGGGCGTTCCAAAGATTGGGTGCTTCTTCCGACTGGAAGGTCGTAGAATATATGTGCACCTTATTATTTATAATATTTCACACCATGTTGTGGCATGTTTTACCGACTATTAGTATGGACAGTAAAGTATGACTTATAAAAAAATAAATAGTTATTTATGTTATGTATTTCAGTCTACATTGAAATACATAACATGAGAGAGTGTAATGCCTATTATTAATATTATATCACTATTTTATTCGGTCCTGAGCGTCGTCTCCTATAATCATTTATCCTCAGCTTTTCAATGTCTCCAATTGCTTCATTTCCAGCTTCTTTCGGTATATCTACCGTGCTTTCATTTTCCGCACTCCTCCATTTCCATCATCTGTCCCTCTACTTTTGTTGTCATTTTTCAATAATTCCGTTTCTGCGGTCTTTCTCATTTTCGGATTTTTCACCATCTCCAGTCACGTCCTAATTGTCGTGGTTCCCCCCAGTTTTCCTTGCATTTCTCGTAATCCTACGTCAGCCTGGAAATTTTTTTTCTTTCATATAATGCGAATGAATAAGTTATTATCAATTGTTACGTTCTATCGTTTTCGTTGAGTTAATCCTTCGCTACATTCCTTTATTCTTCATATCATCATTTACGTAGATCGATTGCTTTAATGTTTTCAGCTTATGCGCCAATTTTCAGTTCCTTTTGCTTGTTCTATCTTTCCATTTCTTATACCATCTGCTTTACGTCTGTTTTAGTACTGATGTTTCTTTCAATGAGTTGTTTCTGGTTGACCTGCTTTAGATCGTCTGAAATTTCTTTTTCTTTCATTTCACATTTTCACACTGAAAATAGTTAGGACAATCCAGAACAAATTATGCTTTAAAAGTTGCATAATTTGTTCTGGATTGTCCTCACTATTTTTAGTTGGTCACCCATTAATTGTTACTAATATCATTGTTTGTAAAACTTTTTATATGAAATTATATATTATATGTTTACTCAATTATTGACTTAAAATGTAAATAAAAAGGCACGCATATAGTAAGCCATATCCAGCAGTCTCTAGATAGTCTAGATTATGTAATATCAAATTTCATTAAAACTAAACTGCGTCTTTAACACGAGACGCGAACGCGTCAAGTGATAAAAAACAACATTTTCTACGCGTTTTTTTCAATCCAGATGTAAAATATAAATTGCATTAAAGATTTCGCGTTCTTCTTGCAAATACAATGACAACTTATGGCAACTAAAATTACCTGTTAACTCAGTTATGAAAATGTATTACTTGTGTTAGTGTGTTAGGTCTGTGAGTGATACGTTTACACTTATACATACATTGTACTTTGAACTTAAATAGAAATATTACTGTCCAGCACTGGACTTTCTTTTACATAGTTATTTGCATACATAAGTATAAGAAAGTAATTAATAGAATAGTTATTTCACTACCTAGTGGGGAAAATATATTATTTTTTCCGTAAGACTAGAAATAATTTACTCAAAAATAATAAGACTGCTAAGTAAGAATAACCACATCAGTCAGTAGACTAGGATTACTTATTTCACAATCTGATGGCAATTTGCGATAATAATAAATAAAGTAACAGTACTTATGCAATCCATTGTAATGTATCCCATAATTGCTGAAATATCGCAATGGTTCATCTTTTACGACCGCATTGCTGATCTACGTAATTGAGACGGAGAAATTTAAGCAACATTTTAAGACAACGTTGTAAGTAGTAATCAGTACAGCGAGGATTTTAAGCATTTTGCTTACATGCTCTTTTACATATCAAAATAACTAGATCACCACTATTTACAACAAAAGATGCTTTGGGTTACTTCGTTTTAATATATATTTTTTAATGTTAAACGTATTACCAACTTCCTATATAAAAACAATGGTTTGCAATATATACCAATAGATTCAATACGATTCAATAGAAACTTTTTAATATAACAAAGTAAAGGAAAAATCGCCCGAGAAATAATTAATAGTGCAAAACGCCAGCACATAGCTCTTTTGCATATGATTTATGTGACATATCGAAAAGTGGGTTTGTCTCCTATCCCGTTTTTCCTCGAAAAATATTGAAGGAATTGAAATGTAAATGGTGTACGTTTTAGTTTCATTTAATATAGCGGTTTATTTTATGATTTTTGTTTGCAACTTTTATTAGCGCTCGTTGCATATTAAATGATCAGCACGCTAATAATAATAAATATAACTCGAACAGAGAAGAATTTAAACGACAAACAGGTGACTAACCTCAACGTTGTACTTGGTATGTATGTATGGGTACGGGCAAAAATTGTCGGCCGAATTAGTCACAGCCTTTATATAGCAACAAAAACTTGAGATTTATTTCTAAAGTTAATGCAATATATATATATATATCATAAAAACACTAGACTTTTATGGATGCATGAAGTATACGCTGGTATCGTTTGATTCGAGATACTGTGTTGAGAGTTAATGGTCTTTTATGATATTCGTAAATTTGCCATGGACATAAATTAAGCGGATATGCAGCTCGATGTTGTTCGATCGTTAGACTATATCGTTTTGCTCTTCATTGACCTTACTAACAACGAATACAAACAATCTTGGTTGTCGAAATAAATGTATTAATATTTATACACATTTCCTCAGCCGGAATACGATCATGACAAAAGTTTTTAAGATTTTGGCGGTACATTGTGTAGTTATTTCATACAATTAAAAAATAAACGTATTTCAAATATATCACTTGTTTGTTTCTATGTGTTAATAGTAGCATACGAAAAATACACATTTTATAATCCTACACCATCACTTGTCAACACTACATAAAATTAAACTTATTATTTTCATTCTTTTTATTTGTAGAACAGGAGAGATATTTTGTTTATTATTACGTTGTTTACAGTCGTTTAATTTATAGCATGATAAAAAGGCAATAATTTGAATGCAAAGTTCTGGTGACGCCAGTCAAGTTATTGCTTTTCTTGGTAAATGTGTACAAGCACTTAACTCGTTTAAATCAAGTTTAAATAAATTTAACACTTAAATTGTTTTTAATGGCTGATCACCTAAGATTAAAAAGGTGACACGGTTTCATTGGCTTAGTATTTTATTTACTCCTTTTCTATTATTGCACATTTAGTTAATTTATGAATAGTTAAAATAAAATAGTAAAATTGATAAATTGAAGATATAAGATACATAATAACCTAAGGAAGAGTATATCGATAAATAAATGTTGTTAATTATCATTTTTAAAGAGTATAATAAAATTTCAATTTCTAAAGTTTCTTAGAAGAAAATGTTAAGAAATCGATTTTTCCTTGTTAATTGAGGTAATAGTTTTTATTTTAGACTTTGGAAAATTCAGGAGATTTTTTTAAAGTATAAGAATAAAATGGGTACCATTAGCCTTTCGACTTAATATTGCACCAGTCGTTTTATGTAATTATAAGTTCACGAACTAGGTAGTGTTTTCTGACAATTTTACGTTTTTAAGATTAACAATTTCCGGTACCGCATTGCAGTAAGGAGGAAAACAACAAAATTTAGTTAACGTCATGTGACTTTTTTGCGTGACGTTAATTCATATACAAAAAAATTTAACGCCCAAAATATCAAATGTACACAGAACTATGGGGCGAAATGGTATTTCAAAACAAATATGAATATAAAATAAGTGCATGTTAATTCACAATTCCATAAATATATAAAACAAAGCGATAAATAAACGTTTTCAAACGTGAATATCAACAATACTGAAACGTCTAGGTAATTTAGGTCGACGAAGCTGTATAACGTTTTAAGTCCATGATAAAAATCTCTTTGGCACGCAAATCTAATAATGCAATTTTCGTTCTGATAAACAAGTTCCAGACTTGAGTACATTTAAGTGGACAATGAAATCTAGGGCGTATACTACCGCCCATAGTAATTATTATTGATGCCAAAGTTAATTATTGAAATAATTTTAAGTTCTATTTTTAAAATCATATAAATCTACTACATATAAAATAATGTAAAACGTTTCGATAACTACATCACGACGCCATTTTTCAAATATGGCTAATTTGCGAAACTTGAAATTAGTCAATATCTAAAAATGTAAACGTACTCACCTAAAGGTTTTTTTTTATTCTGTGTTAATTATTCATCATTATGCTTAGAATACGAATGAAATAATTTCAGCAATTATTTTGTCTACTTCAATAAACAATAATAAATGGGATTATTCCGCACATGTTATAACAGAAAATTAAGGAGACTACCAACTACCAAGGAGCGATTATGCAGGTTTGCGATTATGTATTGATGCGGGTTCGTTCAGCTAAAACGGTTTGAGCTAGAATCCTGAAATTTTAAGGAGACTTAGGATTCAATAAAAACTACTTTATCGTATCATCGATTATTATGATCGTTTTATGTTAAACATTTATTGATAATTATAAGGCACATAATACCATAGATACTCATAATACGTTAGATACAATAATACAAATTCTAGAACACAATTATTTATGAACATGAACTTCAATCTTTTCACAATTGTTAAAGTTGAATGATACGCATTTCGTATCCATCATCATAGTTAAGTCTTCTGCAGCTTTACTGGCATCATTCGGATGGGATGATTCAGCATACATTAAATCCAAGCCTCTTACTACCTCCAAAGTTTTACTTGTACGTGCAAATTCCATTGATTCTGTAGTTTTTGATCCACTGCTTATTGAATCGTTTCCGACCTGAATCTTTTTCGCAATTGAAACCTTCTTTGTCAGGTTTTCTTCTAAATATTCCTTTGCAACTTTGCTTGATTCCCAACCACCCAGTTCTTGCAGCTGTAAAATGTCTCCACCGGCATTAACAAGTAAAGTTGCTGAAGATCTCCGAATACAATGGCCGGTGTACATAGCTGGATTTTCAAGTTTGAGATATGACGCAATCTTCTCAGGAATTTTTGAGAAAAAATGAATACCACAAGGTTGAATCGTACACTTTCCATTTCTGTACGATACAAACAGTCTTTTGTGTGTAACATGCCGCGGCCGTAATGCTATATATTTCTGAAATAAAGCCACTAAATTAATATCACCTTCAGATAAAACGGCAAAAAATCTTTTCTTGTGAGTTTTTGAGTCGGGAATGGTAACAACTATCTTACTCTCTAACATCTCAACATCGTCTGTAGACATTTTCACTAATTCATTGGTTCTGCAAGCTCCACCTAGCCCAATCAAAAAGGCCACTTTCATCATTAAAAACTCTTTATCTGGAGCTGTACACACAAATTCTTTAACTTGCTCTCTCGTGAGTACTTTGGATTTCTTAACTCGATGTCCAACATTTTTCTTCTTGATGAATCTTATCAAAGCACCATACTTGTCGATTTCCACTCTTTCCTTCAATTCCAAACAAGATCGCAACATACTGTACTTTGGCCACAAAGATGAAGGAGAATATTCATTTGAGAGTTTCACAAAATAGGCCAGCAAGACCGTTTCCGACGCACCTTGAATTTGTTCTCGTACTCGCCACTCGCAAAACAGACGATATTCTTTTTCGTAACATATTTTCGACTTTTCTGGAAGCAAGTCTAATCGTGCACTATCTGCTGCTTCCAAAATATTTGCAGGAATATCGAAATCTTCCATGATATATTTCTAAATTAAAGAAACGTGACTTAAACTAACGAATTTTTTTATGACAGAAAATTGTTGAATTGTTTTTGCATCGCCCTGATCACACTTCAACGATGATACGATAAAGCTTTGAATATAACTCGAATATTAGCGATTTAAACACACTCGGACGTTGCTACAGTGACGAGGCGGCGCTAGCCGCCGATTATTATAAATCGCATAATATTCTCGTTACATTAATAGCTATAATAATTGTTTTTCTGCGTTAGTTTTCAAAATACAAAGCCAACTTGATATTTTTAATGGGAACATGGGTTAAAAAAATATTTTTTTCCGAATTGAATGGTATAACAGGTTTGGCGATTTGGTTGACAGAATTTTAGAAAAAAATTAAAACTTAATTACAATAAAATAAAACACGCAAATCAAGCAGCCTTTGCAAATCCGTCAAAAATCAGAAGAACCTACCTATCTATGGCAGTAGAGAATGTCCCAATTCGATTATTGCGCCTATTATTTTCTAATGAAACACCCGATTGAAAATATTAAAATTTTTGGAAACCTAATAGTTGGGACAATAATGAAGTCTGTGAATAAAACCGTGTACCAATTTTGAGGAATATTTCTTATTTCAGTCTCAATACGTAATTACGTTTTATTGTACACACGGCTCTTTAAATCCATATCCCCATAAGAAAAGGTCTAGGGATCTAGCCGGCTATTCAATAGTTCCTCGTCTCCCTATCCACTTTTGGGGAAATGTGTTATTTACGTAATTACGTACTTCACGTCCATAGTGTGGTGGAGCGCCGTCCTTTTGGAACCAAAGTTGATTGTTGTGGCCGATAATTCCAGCCCATACATTGACTTTTTGTGGATATTGGGTATGTACCTTCGCCATCCAATGAGGATTACTATCGGACCAATATCTACAATTGTGCCTATTTACAACACTATTTAGCTGGAACGTTGCTTCTGAGAACACAATCCTTTTAAATTTTCATTGTCACCGATCATCGTCATCATTGTTTCACTGAATTCTAATATTCTGTCAAAATCATTCTCGTGCATTTTGTAGGCGTTGTTCTTTGCTCGTTTTAAAATATTTTGAACAGATCTTCGAGACATATCATGATTTAAAGCCACTTGTACCACAGACGTTTTAGGGTTCTCCACGATATCTAATAAAATATTTAATGAATTTCCTTCGTTGGTGTATGTTCTTGGACGTCCTAATTTCGGTCGGTTTTTCACACTACCGGTTTGCTTAAATCTTTTTAATGTTTTTTGTCACTGTTGACTTGTTTATTGGATTCCTATCTGCATGAATTTCGTTAAACACTGCACAGGCTTCCTGGTGACTTCGTTTTTTATCTCCATACCCAATTATCGTGATAATTAAAATTCTCTCTCTTTCTGTTAAATGATTCATATTATTAGTTTTTTGCTAATACAACGTCAGCTAACAATTAACTGTCAATATTTTCATGTTTGACGATTTTGCTAAGGTAACTTGTTTTGCGTAGACATTTTCATTTTAATATAAATTTTAATTTTTTTCTAAGATTTTGGCAAACAAATCACCAAACCTATTATACCATTTAATTCGAAAAAAATAAACTTTCCATAGATGTCCCATTTAACCCATATCCCCCTTAAAAAAAATCAAGTTGGCTTTGTATTTAGAAAACTTACGCATAACATTTTTTTTTAAAAGTTATGTAAGTAGTTTTTACTGAATCCTAAGTCTCTTTAAAATTTGAGGATTCTAGCTCAACCATTTTAGCAGAACGAACACGGTTCCATACATAATCGCAACCCTGTATGATTTCATATGCAAATTTGAAATGAGTAAATATGAAACGCTGATTGAATAAAAATCAAAACACAAACGATTATCACGAGCGAATGAGGACAAAATTGATTAATTGAAGAAATTAATGTCAAAATTCAAAAATAAATAATTATAAATTAGACGTCTTCCTCTTATTTTTTTCCTGCATATATCTAGTTAAATCTGTCTTAAAATTCTATTGTATTGAACATTTTCTTATTAACTAAATATTTTAACGACCAAAAGTCAGTGTCTCCATAGACAACGAGAAGAGCGAGAGGGAGGAAGAAATTATAAAAGTGTGACATGGACAAGACGATGTATACGATACAGATCAGAGTTTATATGGAAAATATTTGTAAGAAATGAAAGGGTGTTAGGAACGAAAATGAGCGAAATTTCTGGGTGCATGCATGGAACAGAGTGCAGATTTTGTAGGGTGCTGGTATGGCAGGATACTACAAGCCAATGATATAAGGCGAGGAAGGATAAAAAGTAGAAAGGTGAAAGAAATTTTGCTATAAACTTAGGCACATCGAACGATTACAACTTGAAAAAAAAATAATGAGTGGTATCTCCTCTTAGCGGAGGAATTTAATAGTTATGGCATGCATGAAGATCGGGTTATTCATGTCGTCTTGGGGAATCTCTTGTCATACTAACTGTAGTTCTTCCTTCAGATTGCTTGAAGTGCTGCAACTGTTGAAGTTTTCAATTCATCTCCAATACATGTCAGATCGGCGATAGATCGAATATCTGTTGCGGCCCATGGCAAGGTATCAATATTTTACTCATAATTTAATGATAATGTTAGTATGTGGGCGGTCTTGTTGGAATGCACTGCCCGGATAACCTGACCTAGAAGATATTTAAGAGATACGAAACGTCATTAATGTATCGATGGACTTTGAGATTTCCAGAAACAAATACTCAGAGGTGATCTGGCACCATATTGGCATCCCAAACCATAATTCCAGGTGTTAAGTTTTTAATTTAGCATACGCTTTCTTTATCTACGACCGTCAGAACACCATAACCAAAAGTAAAACTCGCCGTTGAATACAACTTGCTACCATTCTGCTATCTAGAGAATAATCTTTGAGCACCACGCCAATCATTTTGATAAACAATTTGAAACAAAAGTTAATCATTTCATGAACGATTTCAAGAAAACGATATCTGCAAATTTTAATAAAAAACAATAAACTTAAAGTAGTAGTAGAGGAATTTTGTGAACCAATCAACATTTTCCTCTTGAAATGAGCTTAACGTTATATAAAATTTTTAATTGCTAGAATTTTCGTTCTGGGGGTGGCCCCATTTTTGGCCAGCAACTACTTAACAGAAGAGGACGCAAGAAAGGTTGAAGCAGTGTAAGGGGACACAGAAAATAAGGAAGACATACAGGGATGACAATGATTTTGACTCGCTTGTACTGACTGTACTGATTTGATTATTATATTAATTTTTAATTGGCGATGTATCACATTAATGCCCAGTTTCACAAACCACTGGCAAATGGTGAATTAGTTAACAAGTCTTTAAAGACTCATTGTTTGTGAAATCCAAAACAATGATAATTTTGCTTTTATTGGTTCGTCAATGTAATCAATCGTGAAATATTTGATGATTGATTAAGGACTCGTTAACGAATCGTCAAACTTTGAGGATTCGTTAACAAGCTGTTAACGACCGATTAGCGTTTGTGAAACCGGGCATTAGTAAATCATTAACATTTAAATGTTCTTATGCGTAATTGTAATTATTTCCCAAATCAACCCAACCATTTTAGTAAACCGCATGTTCTATAATAAATCTATGCCAAATGAAACCAAATGAAATACTAACTATAAACATAATAAAATGTGCGGAAATACAAAAAAAAGGATATTGTAATGAACATTTTGGTTATTTTTTATAGATAGGGGTAAAAATAGTGACACAATATGTATGTAATGTAACATACACATATTGAAAACGAGTACACATTCTTGGTACTAATAATGAATTATCTGAAAGCAATAGACCTCTAACAGTCAAATAACTGGTCACAGTTCCATAAAGTATAATTGACGATTACAAGAAAATGTAAATATTCAAATATTCAATTATACACCCAAAAGTATAGTAATCAAATTTTGAAAAATTCCTATCATATTAAACGATTAGACAATTTTCCAAAAATTTTTCCGGTAAATTTTGCTGAACCATTCATTAAAAATTTGTATACTATTAAACGATATAATTTGCTTTGCTTATCCTATAACCCGACAACCTCAATTATTTTTATTCTGCACATCTAGACACCAACATTTTCACGATCCTTTCCAGATCGCGCCCAACGTTCCTCAAATAAATTTACATCACCATATATGTGAATAGAACACACTTGAAAATCTACATTTTTTTCTATACTTTTAGCAAGAAATAACTTTCAACTGAAGTCAACAATACGTGACACTTATAACAAAGCTTAAACAAACCGGCTCTTAATCATTACCTACGTAATATGGACGACATATGAATGCCAATACGATTTATCGCACATAAGAGGCGAATTTGCATACCAATCGATGATTTATACGTCATTGTATATTTAAGCGGATAAACGTTATAGGAATTTGGAATTGAACCAACAATGGAGAAATGATAGAATTTGTGTCACAGTCGAAATGCGAATGTTAACTATTCAATCGCCTACCTTTACTGTATCGTAGACTTCCTGAAGACCCTTCTGATCCAGTTCACATTGTCTTGAAGGTGCTCTGAAAAATAAAATAATTGAATATTATAATTATATCATTCATAAACCAGAAAACTAAATATACATAATATCTTTTGAATTATACAAAGTAAGTATTTCAAGGAAATGGTCCCAAAAGAGATTAAATGTCCCAAAGATTGATTTAAGCTTTATTTATAAATAATTAAGTTTGGATGGCGCAATGCTAATATATGTTATATATGTTACGACTTATATGATATAATAGATAAATAAGCTATTGCCACTATACCGCGAGACTACACTCGAGTGCTATAAGCTTCACAATAGATAAAATAATTTGAAAAAGATAGTGTTAGTTAACTGTTAAACCACAGGCCATAAGATCGCTGATATGCCTGAACCGTTTGCGCTGTTGCTTTTAAATAAACAAAAGCACAATCAATAGTTCTTCTAAACTTCTCTCGTAACATACTTTATCACTGACAGACAAAACAAAGAATCCTAAGAGAAAATTAATCAATGTGTGATGTATGTGGAAATTTTATGAAATGCTGAAACGGAAACCTCTGCCCATACAAATCATCTATGTCAAAACTAAATAATGACGATTGAAATGAAATGAAAACAGTCATAGCACTACTAATGCACATTATGACACCACGTAAATTTCATAAAAACATTTCATCAAGTATCAAAATCCAATACTTTACGTCACCGGTTTTAGTCCGGGAAAATGCAAAAAACACCCTTGTTTCGTAAAGTGTTGGATTGCAATTATACAGCCGTTGCTAATCACGTTCCGAAAATGTAAGTAGATTAGGAGATTTGCTAAATTATTTCAATGTTTCTTTACAACGAACTCAACTCGTACTATAAAATATGAGTTCCCGGACTTAACATTTATTGCTATAACGTACCAATACGAAACATATTAAGTAGCAACAGATAACTAACAACCTTGACATGAGGGACCATAAACTCATATAACAGTTCAAAACAATTGAGCGTGAAAAACCACAGAGAATATATCTTATCACGAGATTTGTCTCGCCAACATCTTATAACGAACAGATCCATCATCATCCTGCTCCCCATCGTATAACAATCGCCATAGTTAAAGATTAAATTCGTTTAATTACTGTCAACACAACATTCGAGTTTTAAGCGATCAGGAAAAATTCAATTTACATCAATTTGATATTTCGCTCCTTCAAAATCTATAAAATAATAATATAAATAACTGCTTACAAGAATATTAGATGAAAACAAGTAATACACATAATGCAAATTCAAGAAATTTTATGCGCAACAAATGTCGATGGTAGAAACATTTAAAAACTATTATAAGTCAAAATTTTAAATTAGAAGACGCCTAAGGACAGACTAAACTCAAAGTATCACCTTAGAACAGAAAGGTGAAAAAAGAGATTGAAGAAGAGAAATGGTGAACGAAAGAGTCGCCGACGAGGTAATCTCAGTTTTTAAATGGGGCGTGATGGTGGAACCTACTGATGTAAGGTGTCATTTGAGTGTTGGTCTCCGTTAATTTAATTAATTTTTTAATAAAGTGAATATTTGTTCGACTTTGTAATCGTACGTTAACGTATATTTGTTCAATTTTTGCCGTTCTCGTTATCTCACGTTGCGCATTTCAATACGCTTAGTCTGGCGTTCGTTTTTTGAGCATTAAATTCAACGTTCATGATGCAAAATGCGTTGTATATAACGTCTTAAATTTTCATTGTGTATTTCTTTCCTTATCACTACTTTCAAGACAATGACGACCACAACAATAATAATAAAGAATAAGGAATAATTACTGGAGTAATAATTGGAGGAAGCCAAGCAACAGGCGATTTAAGCAATTTTAAGCTGAAAAGTGATCAAACCATTCCAAGTTTCTCATCCTATAGGCCGAGTTCACCACAGATATTATCGGCAATTCAGGAGGACCTCGAAACATGTTTTCACCATATAACATAAATGTGACAAAAAACCATGTTCTAACGGAATAATTTTTGTCTTGCATGGGAAAATGGGAAAAGGGAAGAATAAAAATGTACGAGAAAGCGGGGATGTCAGTGAGGCTGAAAGGAGGATAGTGGAGGGGAAATCAGTCGAGAGAGATAGTGGAGTGGAAAATAGGAAGATCAATGTACAACGATAAGTACCAGGTGATACAGGTGTATAAAAGGAGACCAACGCATCTGATATGAGGAAGAACGGCGGAGGAAGAAAATACCATATGTTTAGATGCGCCAACGAAGAGAGGTCAAATAAATATTGGATGGGGAAAGAGTTTAAGAGGTGCAAGGCATGTAGAAAAGGAAGATATGGTTGGGAACATGGTGGGAGGAGCAGGGAGGAAAAGAGGAAGAGTGCACAGCTATTAGGGAAGATAAAGAGGAGGAGAGAAGAGAGTAGAAAAGGGAGGGAAAGTATAAAGAGGTGGCCAAGCGGAAGATAGAGAGACGGAAGAGCGGTCAGGATGGAGAAGGAGAGAAAGAAAGGCAAGGAGGCAATGAAAGGCGTAAATGGAGTAGGATGTCAATAAAGGTTTATTATTATTATTAAATAAATGTACAATGCAATTGATAAAGTGATGATTAATGAGAAGCGCATAATTTTGAAGTAAGGGAAATGATTGAGTCGCACTACATATCTGTCGAAATGTAGATAGGAGTAGTACTGTAATATAATGAGTGGTAGACAGTGGCAAGAGAAAATCCTGGGACGCCTATGAAACAAAAATATATACCCCTGTATAATAGATACAAGTAAAAAGTGGACGAAATAGGATAAGCAAAAATTGCTGTTGTTATAAGAGCAACTCTTGGTTCTACGCTACAAAATATGAGAGTATATCAGAAGGAAGGATGTATATAAAAACAGGGTTTCCGCATAATTTTTGAAAAAAAAATCGACCTCCGAATGACATTTAGAAAAAAATAAGTTATCATTAAGTGGCCCATGCAACAAAAAGTAAGTTTGTATTTTGTTTATCTCAGAATAAAATAAAAAGGCAAAATGTTTTTGTTTACGTTTATTGGAAAAATAAAAAATATGAATTATGAATGAAAAAAACAAAGATAAATAAAGTTTACTAAATACAAATTTTCTTTTCACTAATAATAATTGCACGTCCTAAAATGTCTAGAAACTCCTTAAGTTTGCTTTTCTCTTCTGTTCGAATTACTTCATATGCGTTAAACAACTCTTTGGCCACTTTTGCATCTTGAAGGTCTCATTTGGACAACAAAATTTGTAGTTTTACAGCCGCTTCTTTGAATAGAGTATCTGCAGCTGTTTCCTGTACTCTTTCGCTTTCACTTCCAGGGTTACCTCTCTGATGATCTTTTTTAGCCAACTCCATTTTCTCCTGCTCAGACACTTGTTAGCTTATTGTTCTTCAGTGAGTGTTTTAAACTTTTCAACTTTAATTTTTTCCTCTTCTAGATAATTTATGTTGCTGTTATGGGCTCCCTTAACTATGACGATTAAACTTTTAGTTGCAGGAAGTTGACGTGCTTTGTATTCATACTGGGCCACATAATTGTTCAACTTCGCGTTCAATGTTCGCAAACCCATTTTAGTTTTGTCTTCTGGCAGTATTATTTTGTATAGAGAAAAACCTCTTTCAACACCATTATTTCCATACGAGATAACTAAAACAGCTCTAACCAATTTTGTCGGTTCAGGATACTTCACACAGCCTGTATGATATGTTCCGTTGAATATTAGATTCCAAAAATCAGTAACTTTAATTGTATCAGTCTCATTATCTCTGTTAGAAACAAACGTTTCAATCCCACAATCAACTTTCATCATCGGAAAGTAAATCTTGATTTACATCAACTGGAAACTTGTGTGCAAGGTACTTGCTTGTACTTGCAAGCTTATATTTATATGTGGGAAGATATTGACAGTTTTTCAGGAACGTACCAAGGAACCAACGAAGATTTAGTTACCAAATTACATGCGGCTCGAAGATGAGACCCGTCTAAAAAAATATGAGCCTTGACCTCTCTGGGAATTTGTCGCTATTTATTATAGCTTTAGCTTCAAATGCAACATCCACATTATTCAGAGGTATTTCTTTTTTGTTCATTAAGTCCTTAATGTCTTGACCATACTTAACAGTCACGTTCCTTTCAACAATTTTTTTCCCAAGATTTATATAGTTGGTGAATCAAAGGCGTATTGCTTTGAAACAACATCAAAAATGGTTCAAATGAAGCAGCACTCGCCGCAAAAAGGGCAATTTTATTGAGCAACAGATCCCATAAAGCAGTGCATCAACTTGTATTTGCAGGAAGCTGATAGGTCTTTTCGATGCAGCGGAACAAACAAAACATTCGTGGATCGCCTCCCACAGTGAGACTTCCAAGGTAAGCCAACATGCACTGGTGTGTTTTATAAATTTATGTTCAGGAAGATTCGGTTTTCTTTAAATCGCTCGAAAATCTTCATCGCGTAGTAACCTCATATTGCAAAACGTCTTATATAATTTGGGACGAAAATTGAGAAATGAATTAGCGTTACCGTTAATGTGAGAGCAAGTGACGCTTAGTTGTTTGGACTTGCTGCGACTCCTACAATAGATGAGAATTGCAGCCAACTATTCTCGACTGTAAAACTAAAGAAAATTGAATGAACATTACTCGACACTGCAACATCAATTTTGATTAGGGTTTTCTGATTTAATCAATGTGGGTTTGGTTAAAGCACGAAACATTTTTGATTCAAGAAGTAACTTTAAGTAACTATCAACACAAAGAGGTACCCAAATCACTCTAAATGACATCTGGTAATCCTGTATAAATGATATACTAAGTGGAGATTCATTGGAAAAGAAGGCAACAGGAAAAGAAGAAATCTATATCGACGAGTGGATTTGTGATGTAAAACAATGCACGATCTTAGAAACAATAATGGAATTTAGTAGAGATCGGTGAGAATTGAGTAGCGGCGGAATAGAGTGATTATGTAGATATGAGAAAATGGATATATAAGGGATAGAGTGGAGAACTATAGAAGGATTATTGTTCCGGATAGAGTATATTGGTTGTCGGGACTTACAAAAGAAAGAGAACATATTTAAGACCTTCGAGATTAATAAAGAGGGTGGAAACTCTGGGGTAAGGTATTTTCAACGTCAGCGGATTTAAGAACATGTTTCACAAGATGGATAGAACAATACTTAGATCAATGGTTGAGAGTGGACTATGACCTACTTTACCATGGAAGAGATCTTGAAGATACTTACATATTAATTTCTCTTAAGCAAAGTTAAAGTTCGCCACATATGGCATTGAGACGTTATACGGAGGATTGTAAGTATAAAACGCATTATTCGTTAGCTAATATTTTAATTACCAATTATTTCAAACTTGCTATTAAAATGTACGGTTGTACGGTCACTAAAAGCAAAATACAATTTTGCCCTTGAACAAGTCGATTTTATTTGATAAAAATACACGTTCTTGTATTTCCAACCATCAGTTTTTGAGTAATGAAGTCATATTTTTTCTTTTTAATAGCAATCCGCTTGTTTGAGAGATCTTTTTATTGGCGAACTATCTTGTTAAGCAACTAATTTAAAATTCAATATTCGAACTGGTGTACGTCACCAGACTAGAAACTATGGACTATAACCCTATAAAAAGTAATCAAGTGATGTAAGGTTTGGGGATCTCCCGGGCAATTCGATCGATCCTCGTCTGCCAATCCACCCTCGGAAAGCAAGTGCCAAGAAAATCTTGGACAGGCGGCTGAATGAAAAGCGACTGTCAAGCAAACATGTGTATTTTGATGAAATAAAATCGACCTGTTCACGGATTTCTTCCAACAAAATTTTATTTTACTAAATTTATACGACATTTATTTATTTATTTATTTAATTGAACCATACATTACCGCTTCAATTAGTGTACATTCCCAAACAAAACAAAAATCGTGAAAAGCTTTAAGTATCGTGAAAGGAAAAAATATGTTCGCAAAAGTACAAAAGCGTTTTTACTCCCATAATTTTCTCCGGTTTTTATCGGAATCGACACAAACGCGGTCAATAAAAGTACATTGATTTACAACAGACACTGCGATTAGATTTGTCAATCGTGCACAGCAAATCGTTTAATGTTTAAATGCTCCATTGCTAGAACGTACCTGAAACTATCGGAATTTCCATTTATGGTCAGTCGTGGGGACGCAATATTTCTGTTGGTCACAGGAGCGCCATTCAGCGGTTTGTTTACACTCTGCTTCCTGAAATGCGAAGACAAGAAAGAATAAGTGAAACTACAGGGGCACTCTATCGACACATACACGCTCGACTAATCATTTAAATTACGCTAGATCCACATTTCTACAATAAAATCGTCGTACGTCAATTATGGTGAGCTAAATTCAATTTAAACACGATCGTATTTATTCAAAGATAGATCATTATAAATAATCGCGGATATATAATTCATGATTATTATTAAATCATATGGAAAAAACAAGTCAATTATCATTTCTTTCATTTCATAAATATTATTATTTAATTTAAAAACCAAGATTATTATTTAATTGTCGTCAACCATTATGATCATAAAAATGAGTTAATTAATCATTAACGACAGCGCAGATGCAAACCAAATTTATAATGAATAATGTTAATTTCACTACGTATCCATCAATATAGTTACGACAATAAGCTATCAAGTGAGAGGGATGACATTAAATTGCTGTAAAAAAGTTCCATATTTAATCAGGAGTGTTAGGCGTTTAGGAATGCCGTGCTTTAACGGCCCAACGAGCTGTAACGGCATCAACATTTCACAATGAGATTTTTGTGATATTGATATTAAATTATTATCAAACTGCAAGTACTCAATATTTGATTTATCACAGTGCTATTTGCCATCACATTTAACATTGAAATTTTCAGATAGATAAAACAATTATTTTGGAATTGAGTTGTCTTGAATTAAATGTTTGTCGAGGCTTCATCTAGGATTTATCATTAGTATAAAGACTACAATGAAACCGCATTAGAATGAATTCTTTTTCATTTGTCATGTCACTTTTATGGATTTTTAGGAAAGATTGTGTACGCGAATAAAAGATTCAATTGCGGAGTGCAATTGTTGAAAAATGGTTAAAAGTAATTAGAGATAAAAAAACATCTTGTTATCGGAAGTTTTTACCGGTGTTGGCTGAAGCAGATCGTGTTCGGTGAATTTGTAAACAAAACGATGAACAAGTGTACTTCGCATTACTTAATTTGGTTCATAGAATGAATGGAATGGAAATCGGTTAAAAGTCAAAATCAGCGCTGATTGTTGCTGCTGGTGAACCTTATGTTGACCAGATGTTAAACAGCTTAAATGTGATAAACTGAAATATATATTTGGCTACATTAAATAATTTCAAAATTTGTGTAAATGGCAATAATGGATGTAGAAATCCGAGTAATATGTTTTATTGCCGATTATCACTGCCAAATGAGAGAGGATTTGTCTCATGCAAAGGATGTAGTGGTAACTATCACTATGAATGTTCCATTAAGTCGTCAACGTTTGAGAGTAATACCAGGGCTGAGAAAATTAAATGGAGATGCGAATATTGTAGGGTTTCACTAAAAAGAAAGCATGGAAGAGGAGGGCAACCACAAGAAAAGTCAGATTGCTCTTGATATAGCTGAAATGAAAGATATGCTATCAAGTGTTGTTGAACACTTTTTTTCGACAATATGACTATATTAAGAAATGGCAACAAGACCTAGGAGATTACGTTAAAAACATTTAAAACAAATTGCTTAATTAGTTATGTCTTATGCGGAAAAGGGCAGGAAAATCTATTCGTTGCAAAACAGAATCTCTGAAATGAAACAACACAACAAGTCAGTGAAAAGAATATTGAAATTCATGGAGTCATCAATGGAAATTGATAAAGAGAATGTAAGACCCATAATTGTAAAAATACCCTCAAAAACAACAAAAACGAAACAATAAGCAAAAGAAGGATACTAAATATAAATCGTTAATAAGCAAGCTGGTGGAAGAATCTTCGTAGTCGAGCAATTGCCAAACTTCAAAAAAGTAAATTGGAAAGAAATATGTATGGGTAGACAATGGGTAATATTCTTGACCGTAAAGGGGAGAGGTAAAAATATATAATATTAAATTTCAAAGAGTACTAGAGAAAAGTTCCATAATGAAGTTCTCGTTATAATGTACCTGAATCACATACACATAAGGGGATACTGGCGCGATTACAGAGTTCTGTTCTACAAACAAATACCATATATCCGACCGTTACTTAACTGCATATAAGTTCGTGAGGTATACAAAATCGAAGAAACTGGATACAACTAGAAGAATTTCGTAAACAGATAGAATTATGTTAGAAATATATATACCGAGTGATAACCACCAAACCTGGCCATAGTATGCATGTTTCAACAAAATATATGAGTTGCCTTGACATATTTTCGTTTAATGTCATGTTGACAGCTTATTGAATGTTTATGAAATTGCGTTATAACTCGTGCTATAAGTTGTGTTATAAACATGAACTATTCAATTGAAGAAAGGGTGTTCATGGTTCAATGCTTTTACTCTGGCAATAGTCTAAGAAGAATGAGAGATTTAGAGATTTAGTAGGAATTTATAAAGTAGGCGACATAAATTCAAGGCAACTCATATATTTTGTTGAAACATGCATACTATGGCCATGGTTGGTGGTTATCACTCGGTATATACGTTAGCCACAGAAACGTGATTGTCGTAGATTGAAGATATCTATGAGCTATTAATTTCTTCTTGTTGGCATGCATCAGCGACAAAAACTTTCTATCAAAAGAAGCGTCGGAGAGATAAAATTTACCAAATTTGAAAAAAAGAAATGGCGAAAACAGGAAACAAACTCAGAACTCCAGAAATATAATAAACCAAAGAATAAAAATTGTAAAAAGAAAAACGTATTATGCTAAATTATTGGAAAAATGTAAGACCGATGTGGTCAAATAATGAAATTTTTGGAAGGAACGTGGTGGGAAACTGAGGGCGAAGCAATTATTAAACATATAAAGAAACCTGAAAGTGAAGTAGCGGAGTTTGCTGGCGTTTTTAGCGAACAGGTGTTAGTTCGTAGCTGTGATGTAACTTTATTTAATGGGTAGAAGAACAGCCAAACGCAATCGATGATATTTCTTTAGCGAAATTTGTAGAAATTGTTCGTGGCCAGACTGTTCAGCTGTAATAGACAATATAAGAATGCAAGACAACGGAATTCATCGAATTATTCGGACCATCTATTCAAAAAATTATTAATGGTTCACTTGAAATGGGAAGAATCCCAAAGGGTCTGAAAAAAACCATTGTGAAGCCAATTTACAAACAGCGTGTGTAGATAAATTACAGTAACTACAGACCCATTACGATGTAACTAGTGATCTATAAAATTATTGAAAGCTACGTTTCGGACAAAACCTGATGCTATCTAGAGAAATTAAAAATTGTCGACGCAAATCAATATGAATTTGAAAAATGAAAGGCACGATCACCTTGTTGGAGAATTTTGTGGATACTATAAATAATCTAAACCAAAAAAAAACATGTCTTCTGCATGTTTGTAGACCTCTCCAAGACATTTCATATAATTAACCACAACAAGCTCTTGGAAATCGTAGGAATGGTGGGAATGAAAGAAAAGTTAATTTTTTTTTACGAGGCTTATCTTAATGCATTTGTTGTAAAAGTTGTATTCACTACAGGACGTACATGTACAAAGAAGTGTCACACAAGGCAGTATCTTGTGGCCGATACTGTTCTTGCGTAAACCGTGCAAAACAACACTGCACTGCAAATACTGATCATTTAGGGATTGTTGCAATCCATAAGGATCTAAGAATTACCGAAGAAAATTTACAGAAAGAATGTATTAGATTCCAGCTCTGGGTCCACGATAAGAAACTAGCGACTAAAAAGTAAAAAACGAAATTACTGTATGTGTGACCTCCAAAATTGGAATGATCAACATATAAAGAATTTTGCATTAATTAAACATCTAATTACAAAAGAGGTGTAGATTTGTTGAATCACGTTTCAAAAGACGATCTTCACGTTTCTGCTAAAGATACATTGCACACTTTCCTGTGTAAGATATATCTTCTGAAGTGATTAAGTTATCTTAATATCGGCAGAGATTGTCTCACCGCATTGGTGCTTACAAGAGGAATATGTCGTTATTTGCAATGTATTTGTTTATGGCTTTGTAGGAGACATACACTTTCTACCAAAAACATATATTAATTTAAATGAACGAGTTAAATTTAATTAAATTAATTATTATATATTTTCTTGGTGTATCATAGTGTGCTTTCGCTGATGAAGTGGTTCTGATAGCAAGTAATAATAATCTGCAAAACAGTCAGAAATATGTAAAAAGATTAATGAGACTTAGTCACGGAAGTTAGGACCTGGGAATACTAGATAGAAAAATCCGCAGTATACCACAAGGGACTTATAACAAAATATATACAAATTTGAGGTTTGAACGCCTCCGCCACTGCAATCTCCACCCATGCGACCTAACATTTATCGCCCGCTATGCAATAACCATGACCATAATATTTCTTCAAAATCGATTGTGCCGTAAATATCTAACTTTATGAGAACCAATTTTTTAACAACTCGTGCCGTTTTCGAGATATATAAAGAGTGACAGGAGTACCCTGTGCCCCATATACATATCTTTAAATTTAAAGTTTCGTAATTGCAGTGTTGGGGTGCGAGAGCACGTACAGCCCAAATGCGCAAGCAGCATGGAAGCAAAAAAGAAAGCGGGGTGTGTAGCAGGGGTCCCACGCAATTACAGGAGACCGTGGTAAATCCGTTGAGGTTGGCGATGGACTGTTATTATGTGGCGACAAAACATAGTTAACTTGCTGTTGACGAAACTTTTGGTTTTTAGTTGGAGTCTCTTAATCAGTTTGATATTGCTATTAGTTGAAACAACGAAAAACACACAACTTTATCACGACGTCGTCTAATTCTCCTTTTTACTATCACACGGCATTAAAATTAAAATCATCCAAGTAAAAGTCACCAACTACTTGTACGAGAGATCATTTTAAAGCAATGAGAGGCATAACAAGCATATTTCTTTCGCCAATAGTTTCGTTGATATGAGTCTTTATTGTAACGGTATCTTTATTCCTAGTAAATTAATCATGATTTGAATAGGTTGTTAATTGTTTATTTTTAAAGATATTTGTTAATATACTATAACAGTGCAGTGTGTGCATATTTCTTGCCTCACTCAAGAGTCTGTTGAGTATGTTATGTCTTATTCATAAATAAGTTTTAAACAACACGTTTGTAGGGTGTTTAATTTTATTTAATTTCAAATAGTTCTTGACTATACCTCCCCAGGTAATAATGCCATAGATCAAATGTGTTTGAACCAATGAATAATATAATAGATTGAATTGTGGTAATTCTAAAAAAAAGTGTTTGCAAATATTAAAATTTTGGCTTTTGAGTTTTTTAATTATGTTATTTATTTGAAAGATGATTGTCAATTATGATGCTAAATTTAGATGATTGCTTTGATAAGGAATTAAGGGTATGATGCAATGATTTGTAGGCGTATATTATTGCCGTCTAGACGATACGGCATTTAAAGCAGACTGTGACAGATGATTTAAAAATGATTAAGAATCAGTTTGATTTTAATTCATTAACAATAATAGTAAATCGTTTAAATATATGTTGAACAAAATTGGATTCTTCACTATGGCATACCGTAACTAATTGTTTTTACATCACTTATGGTATCGTCAATTTGTACGAACTGTCTTTGATCAATTAAATAAGTTTTGATTAGTTTATATGAAGTGCCGCGAAATCCCAATTTTTCAACCTTTTCAAATAATTTATAGTGACTAACTGTATCGAAAGCTTTAGCTAAAGCAATGATACCGCCAAGGTTGGACGACTACGATCAACGTTCCTGTAAAATGTGGGTGTAAGAAATGCTATTGCGTTTAAAACCATAGTGCATATTGGATAAGACGTTATAACGTGCGTTCAAGAAAAATCCTAATTAGCTTTAGCCACAACCAAAAGAAACTACAATAATGACAGTATTGACAGATGAGATTCTAACCTCAAAAAACACATTATATATTCTTCATAGAAATCTGTAAAGCTCTCAGGAATGGAATAATGTCAAACTCCATCAACTTTTTACCCTATTCGAAAATAGCATTCCAATAATTTTGCTTTCTGCTCTGTTGTGATAACCATTTTTAATTAGTAAAGCAGTTTTCACTTTTGACGTCTTGTTAAAAGTAAATTGACATTTTGGTTGTGGCTAAAGTAGCTTTAAACACCAATTGAATTTCAGAGCCCTCCTAAATTAAGATTTTTCTTGAACGCACGATATTTGAGCCGTTCTTTTTGAAAGTGACTTAAGTCCATTTATCTTTAATTTGAAATACTTAAGGTTTTGCGTTTTTACAAAATTAAAAATATACGTAAGATATATTGTTGACTTGCAATGTTAAATCGCATTTAGGGATTTAATTTTATACATCCTATTAAAAAGTCGCTAGTATTAAGTGTATAATATGACCTTGCTTACCTTAAAAGGACTTAGGTCACTTTCAAAATAAAAATTTGTTTTGTTACACAAAGTGAAAGAGCTTAAGTCCGTTACATATAGCTTAAAAAATAGAAAAAAACATTTAAATTATATTTTGAGATAATAGAAATAAATTTAGTAACAAGTTATTCGTTAACATTCTCAGTATGCGGGAGTGATTTGAAGTAGTTATGGTGTTCCGGAGGTATATACCGCAATAAGTCCATCATGTGTCGGTATTTTAGTGATGTGATGCTTCTTATACTTTTATATAACGATAGCAATATAATATTCGCAAATTTTTTAGGTCTACCCCGACGTGGCAATAAATTTTTAATTCTGCGTTCTCATCCATGGTTGTTTTGCATAAAATTTTATATGGTTCATTTCTTAAAAATCGCATCCGGCATATTTGAAGCCAGTTTATTTTTTCTCCGTTGGTATTTTTGGATCTTTTGTAAACTGCTTCTTCCAAGAGTCTTGTTGATATAAAATCCTCTTGTTTCTGTTTTGTCCTCCACACATGTCACTATATGCAATGATGTATTTTTCACCTTTCAGGGTTTTTAGGTGTCTCAAGAGGCATGAAGCCACTTCTTGGGAACCTCTAGACGCTTTGTTTTATCCCAAACGTACATGTATACATTATCGTTGTGGAAATTGTGTATGCCTAAATTTAAACTATACATGTTACATTTATAATAAGCTACTGAAGTAGTTAACTTTGGGAATGGTAACGCTTTCTGCAAATCGAATGAAAAGCCAAAATAATGAGTTGGATTACTTGATCAAGAGCGAGTCTTGATCTTGTTTTAACGCATTTCTAGCCGATTCTGCTAGCTTCAAATGAATATCATGTTCTTCCATAAGTTTTTTCTGTTCTTCATGGTTTTCTGATGCTTTGACTTTAATGTTTAATAGATCACATCTTTGACATGTGTCTTTGCGTGGTTGGTGGAAATGTAGATTAAAATTCTTTTTGAATATTTTTCTATACGTCCATTCATTAACTGCTTTTAAATTATTTTCTTCACAGTGAAGCTCATAAAAATTAAACATTTTTTTTATAGTCAGTTCAGGATGAAGATATTTTTTGTCGGGATTATGGTCCCTAGTATAATGGGATTCAAATTTCGGGAAACTGTTAATATGGTTTTGAACAATCATATTTGCTTCATCACATATTTTTCTGGACGATACAGGCAAACGCCCACGTAAATCGTTGCCAACGTTTTTAGATTTTAATACACGTTTCAATCGTCCTCCGCTTATTTAAAAAGATTTTTTTACAAACAGCAACTTTGCCTGTTTTAGAATTTAACCAATACGTAAAACTCTCATTTCTACAAGAACCTTTTCCGTTTCTCTGACGTCTTCTTTTTACAACACTGCGTCCGGTCGCTTCGTATAGCAATATATTTTGCTTATTAAAGTCTCCCAAGTTCCAAAACATTTCGAAAATACGTTTTCTTTCTGTTTCATTTAAATTTTTCAAGCAGTCTTTTCGGCATTGGCAATCTTCATTTTGAAAAACTTTGGCAGGAATAATTTTTCCCGATTGTGTATCGTATCTTTTCCCTGAATTCCGTTTAATTTTACGAATTTTCTGAATATAAGTACCACTTCTGTGTTCTCTGAATCCTTCTTTGAAGGTGCTGTTTTGTAAATTCTCATTCTCAATTACTTCCTCTTCCTATGTTGAAGAATGAACTTCTAAAATTCTCCTTCTTTTTTAAATCTGTTGTATGAGTTTAATTCCTCTTCACTTTCAGAATCAAGAAATCTTGTTATTTTATCCTTTCACATGGGTTTAATAATTTCTTTAAATTAAATATTATTTTTTAAATTTCAATTTAATATCACAACGTAATTTAAATTACCTTCATCACTGCTTTCAACATTTTGGGCCGCACTTTTTGACATCGTGAATAAAAAGTGGACTTAGGTCACTTTCAAAATTAGGATTTTTCAGTATTTATATTATTTTGAAAATGTACGTGATATAAAATTTTCAAAGGTACTAAGTATATTTCAATACCGATTTATTTTTTTGACAGTTCAGCATAAATTATAAATGTCACAAGTGCCAACTTGATAAAAGATGAAAATGGACTTAAGCCACTTTCAAAATAAACGGCTCATTTATTCAAGAAATCTGCCATCGTTTATAAGAATTTTTAAAATATTTTTGAGATGTTTGAATTAGCGAAATAGGGCTGCAGTTCGTAATATAGATTTTTGCTACATTTTTATATAGTGATTTAATTACTCCAATCTTACACTTGGGCAAATGCCTTCAAATTTTCAAATTCAAATTTTATCTACAATTTATTTTAAGATACGAGTGGTTATTTCATCATGTTCGGGTGATTTGTGTGATTCTAGGTCCATTATATATTTTTTAATTTCTTCTGATCTGTGGACGCTAGAAAAATAGTAGATGGACACAATTTTCAATCATTAGAAATAGAAAAATCTGTTGGCTTTAGAATTTTATTTCCAAATGTGTCACCCACATTTATGAAATGATCATTAAAGGTGTTTGCAATTGTATTTTTATTAGATATTGGTTCATTTTCTAGTTGTACGCTTACCACGAATTTTTCTTTTTCACTTTCATGACAAATAGTTTTAATGCATTGCCACAATTGTTTAGATGTATGTACATTTACATTTAACTATTTGTGTTTTATAATATTTCATTTTTGTAGTTTTAATTAATGAATTAAGTTTATTCCTTTGAGTCTTATATTATGCATTCATATTTGCATTTCTCAAATTCCTGTTTAAACATTTGTCATGTCGTTTCAAATAACATTCTTTCAGCGTCGTGAATTTTGTAGTAATACTAATAAAATATTTTAGCTTGTTAATTAATATGTTTGCTGCAGAATCTGCATCTTGAGCGTTATGAAAATCTTTCCAATCATCTTGGACCATTAATCAAATAAATCAACGCTCAGACGATGCAGATCATTCAAATACTTTAATGCATACACATTTATATTATGAAAAACTAAAAAAAAATATTTATGAAAAACCAAATAATCCTACACGATGATCTAGACAATCCAGTAAATATAGACAACAATACACAAATCTATAGGAGTAAATCAATAGAAATGTATGCACGGAATCACAGTCGACTACAAAAATAAGTAAAGGTGTCAATCACAGAACAAATAGCATTTTATTTTTACAATTGCACACATATTTCTGTAAAGATAACAAGATATCGTTGTGACGATACGTTGTCATCGAAAAAATAGTCGATGATGTAATGCTGGTACCGTGGGATTAAAAAAATACTTAAACGTTATTAAAAAATTGAAAAACCAGGGATAACAACGCCACATTTTAGTTAACACCACGTTGACCACCTAATGCAGGAATTTGCAATGGCTGCAATATGATCAGAATTTTAACAATGAAACCTTCTACCTATATTCGACACGTCTACTATACTGTCCCCGGCTATGTCATGTATATTTAATAGCGATGAAAACCATAAAAGGAAACCTTGTGACCAACTTACTATCTAAATAGCTTCATTCACGCATTCAATACCGTCACAACAAAAGTGAAAAAGAAAATGGAAATGGTGTTATACATGCGTTAACATTTTTCTACTTTGATCAAACACAAAAAAATTAAATTCATAACTAGCAATGTAATCACACTTTTTACATAGTTGCTTTTAAAACTATTAGCAAATTTCTAAAATAAGGCACAAATGTTTTAATATAAATAATTAATTACTTTAATAGTGTACATTAGACTAGAAAAATAACAAAATTTACTAAACGAAAATTGTCAATTAAAAATATAATGCTTACATTCGTCCATGTAGTGCGCAGTCGGTTTTATCCATATAACTAACAATTTTTCTTATGCCATGTTCGTTAAACCTGGCTTGCACAGGAGGACGTAAATATTTATTATAGTACATTTTCACTCGACTACTTCACCAACACTGCACATGCATATACTCCATAACACTTCACTAAAGAAAAAAGCTCTATGTAAAACTGCATTGCGAACGCAAGTGCCCAGAGCACGAAGTAATTGAAAATCACATTTACGACGCCTAATGGGATGTGACTAAAAACTCCAACAAGGGAAAAATACTCGTGCATCAGCAACGAATGCACACGTCGTGCTCGTTCAATTCGAACATCTCAAGACACTTAACTTGATTAATTACGCTGCCATGGAAAATTAAATTATTATGTCTTGTTGATTGCTGCACTACAAGGCGAGTGACGCTTATTATATTTACAGCGGCCAAGTACATATTTTGATTACATGTAGCGTGTTAATGTTATCAATTAATAATGCCAATACTACCACTGCTTTACGAAAAGCAATCAAAATATGATTTGTGTATCATTTATAATAATAGACATGATATCATTGAAACGTATTTAAACTGCTGTTAACTTCAACAAGCTTGACGTAATAATTCAAACAATTAGGATTACGAATATGCATAAATTATTCCTTAAATTCATCATTTGCAATTAATATGTATTTTGCAGCATAATTTAAGAATTGTTTACTAATAATGATAATAGTGCTATTTACGAAAATTCAAAAAAATTATGAATATTTTATTACCACGGCTTTCAAAATCTAAAAACCGATTTCCATGAACATGCCAATAACAATAATAATATTATGTCAAGAACTTAAGACATTATTTCTCATTATTTGTTTTATAAAATAACTCAAACCGCGAAATATATCAAATCAGTAAGGGCTGCTTTTAACCAGCAGACAGATCACCTGGAGGGCTGAACCTCAGCTAACCTTCAGCACTTGACGGATGCAATCCGTGTTAATTATCCCAAGTAGTATATATATATCTGGTGTGCAAGAACCAAAGGAACAAAACATGTCCTTGAATGGGTGGCACATGTTGTCGAGTGCCATGTCTTGTTCTTTTGCAAATACCACGAATCACTTGTAGCATCGATAATAATACCATGATTATCCTTAAAATGTACACAAAATTACAGACGGTTCCATAAAGGAGAGCGATGTTGCAATATTTCTTACGTTACATCATATTTCAAATTTTCAACCAACCTCGAAACAGTGATAATAATGAAGCAACGATTCGTAGGAGTGTATTGCCGTAGCATACACTTCTACGTCCAAAAACTAGATGTATGGAGTTGAAATTTGTAGGGGAACATTAACCACGTGTGGAAGATCACGATCGTAAGGGAAGGAGTTCATTGCTCCAAAGTTGAGTTTAGAACATTTAAATATAATTTTCATGTATTGAGGAATTACCTATGGCAAGGAAATGAACCCACCAATATGCAGCGAAATATTTGAGGAAGTGAAAACATCCTTGGGATGAAATGGTTAAATGAAATTCTGAACTCCCGAAAGCGAAGAAAATGATCTATATTCAGATCCACAGCCACAGAAAATCTGCGATAATGCAATTGTGTAAAAAGGGTGACGGATCGAGACATAGATTGTAGCGAAAATACTCTTTCCACATACTGATGAGCCAAAGCGGACACTGATACATTGAAAGAAGAAATTAACAAACGTTAGCGTCAATTAACAGCTGCAGTTTGCAAATATTTACAACGAACAACTCACAAACATAGAAACACAGATACTATTAAAGAGAATTACGTCATCAGATTTAGAAAACTAATCTTTGGGATTGATGGATTTTTTCACAAATTTGGAATATCTTGAAGAAGTAATACTTTGCCGATTTTCAGAAACAACACAAGTGACGAAATACAGCAATTTCACTGCAAAATTCCACACCATCGTTCCGTCGATAACTTAAAATGACCTCATTACCAAAGTATAGACGTGGGCCTTGCACTGAGAATAAAAAGGTTCAACTAGACAAAGAGGAGCAACTGATGCGAACGACTATTACTTTTTGAATTCTTTTTATAGGGCTGTTAGTATTCCTGACGCAAATAGCGTTAATTATGGTTTCAATTATACAAATACGTATACAAATAAATTTAATTGGTGCTAATGCTTCGACATTAACGTCTCATTATTAATTCAATAAGAAATTTAATAAAAATAATCATTTCCGTCGTTAAGTTCGCAAACTTGGGCAACGCCACTGAGCAGAGGTAGCTCGCGCCGATGCACCTTGGAGCCGCTAGGTCTAGCCTCGTTGAAGCAACAGCTTTTTCCATTACGTAAACATAACATATATCACTACAATGAAGTAATGTTAGGATTTAACATACCTTCTAAAGGTAGTGCAGGAATCAGCAATCCCCTAAATAGCAATCGACAAAACCTTTAAAAATATTAATAAAATACATCAAAGACTCACAAGAATTAAACAATAATTTCTAAAAATTTCCAATGGCAAGTGTTATCAATGCAAGTAAGCTACCAGTGAAAACAGGTTTGATGCCACCATTTTACGTAACGATTTCGTTGAATTTAAATTAAATTTGCGCGGTGAGCGTAGTATTCATTACAGATCTAAATCTAAATCTAAAATGAATGAAAATATTTGAATCGCTGAGAAATGGAAATGTACAGACGAATGATTAATTATTTTAATTACCAAAACCGTGGTTAACAGACCCGTCGTTGTTACAACAATTATGCGCAATTATGAAACACGCTTTAGACTACTTTTATCAAGTTTATCACTACACACTAAATCAATCGTAAATCGTTTATAAAGAACCGATATAGACTGATTCGTTGACGAAGCCGTGTTTTATTTGCATGCACCAATAATCGTCTATTATCATCTTTATAATGCAATTAACTTGCGTTACGTCGATCGGTGCTGCAATGAAATTTCAAGCAAACAAGCGAGAGGACTGTAAGTACGTAACTAATGCTGAATTTTGTGGCAAAATAACGGCGGTAAACAAGAGTGACTCAAACATTAAACAACTCGAAATGATCGATGAGTCAATTACAATTTTTATGAATATATTAAAATATTGTTAGTGGTTTTCGAAGAGTATTGAATGTGAATTTAGAAGCAATATTAAGTGCGAAAATTAATTTTAGGTTAATGCACACTGCAACGAATAACAGTGTGCACTTAATTAGTCGTCTCTGTTGATTATGTAGATGGAAGTCATATTCTAATTAACTATTGTTACGGACTCGGATTATATAGCACACTCAACTGCAACGTTAACTAATAATCTAAATGATAGGGTTTTTCCATCAATTATGAAAATTAACCCGGATCTTTACGCTCTATTTCCAATGCAGACGATGCTCGAGATACTTATTTAAAAACGTGTGAAGTGGCTTCTAAATTACTGACAGGTAGCGAAAATAGTTGGGTAGTAAATATAAATCAGTGGCGGCTAGTGCAGGGAGGGCATGAAGAGAAACAAAAGCAAAACTTTATTTTATTCACTGAATTTTATGGCTATGGATTCAGTCAGTTCAGCGTTTGAATGGGTGCGGATAATAATCCTGTCTACTTCATTCTCTTCAATTGTGCTTACGGGCAAAATCTCCACGAATCTCCTTGCGTTGCCAAAAGTCATACTATGTGGCCATATGGCAATCTTCGGGAAATATGCCTATAAATCGATTGCCAATTACATCTAAAGATAACAATCGAACTAGACTATGCATACCGATTTGTTGTGTGTGTGTTGTGTTCTAAACACATATAGCATATTGTATTCAGTGGATTACTAACTTGCGGAAATTAACTTGATTTGGAGGCAAAAAACGTTACGACGCAAATTTACATTGTATATCGTGTTTCAGTCGCGGCATTCCACAAAGAAATGCAAATCTCCAAATGAGACATTAAGAAATCTGTTTATAATAGCGCGTGCAGTTATTTTTCTGACACAAAACATGAATACATATCAAACTACTTTAAATATGCATGTAGGCGTTATTTGTTACTCCTAATGATACTCTTCTAATAGCTTTGCAATTGCTCTGTTCCACGAATCCATCAATATTCCGGCATTATATTAATTAAATCAGTAGTGACAATACGCAGTTGTTCATGTGAAGTAGATGCAAATATATACGATTAGATCTACATATTGAACAAAAGAATGCATGTGCAACTAACAAATGTACGTTTTATATAATAAATAAAGTTTACGTATGCAGTCAGTTGGTTTATATCTGTCATTCTGCAATGTTTTTGTTTTCTGTATACTGTTTACTAATTGTCAACACTCCACCTACATCATGTAACGAGTTTTGTTTATGCATGAGTTTGCAAATTATGATGTACGCAGTGATGTAAATTATGCCGATTTGCATAGCGCATTTTATCTAAATTTATTTAAATATTTATCGAGTCGCAATTCATGTTTAAGGCAAGGCAATTTGAAATTTATTTATAACTTTTGAAAACCAGATGGTTAATAAAATCTATTTAATACGACACAGGATGTTAGTATATTTCGAATTATTATTGCTTTCAGTTAGTAGCCTTGAACGAGTTGCTGAGCGAGAAAGACAAGAATTAATTGATTGGACTAGACTGAATTAATCGACTATTTGATGCT
Organism: Geotrupes spiniger; assembly: GCA_959613385.1. NCBI lineage: Eukaryota > Metazoa > Arthropoda > Insecta > Coleoptera > Geotrupidae > Geotrupes > Geotrupes spiniger. The sequence goes on along the minus strand of OY390736.1, from coordinate 19,183,410 downwards.
AACTACAAATGGTTAGGTGTATGCGAAGATCTTAGGGCTGAAAGTAGGGTTTTGTTAGGTTTTAGACGAATGTTATAATATGATTCATTGTTAGAATATATACTTGTGAGCAAAATTAAGGTATTGCTAAAAATGTACACAATGGTGTTTTTTTTCTACACTTTTTGTTCGATTTTGAAGATTTTTCTTGATATTGTAGTTTGATGCCTGAAAAATATCCATGAAAAAATATTCTGCAGGAAATACGCCAGTATTGAAATTGGATTAAGAAATCGGTCAAAACCAAATTATATGCTTAATACGTACCGTCGTTATATTGAAGTACAGGTAGAAACACAACTATTACTGTTATTAATAATAATATATATATAATTTATTGCCCAATCATAAAATTATTCCATATACAAGACAAAACTAAATAACAAAACGAAAATAACATTATATAACTGTGTTAACAATAATAATAACTGGTGGAAATAAATAAAATACAATGAACAAACAAAATAAAACAAAAAGAATTAATATTATGTTTAGTGATCAGAATCATTAAAAATATCAAAGCAGCTTCTTGTTGGATAAACTGAATTGCACTGGAATTAATGTCACAAACATTGGAAATTTGGTTGAAATTTCGACACATTATATGAACTGGTGACCTTATGCAAGCAATAGGCCTCGAAGAAGGTAAATAAAACGTAGAATCTTGACGAGATGCAACTCTTGGTATAACGAAAGGTAGTTGACTGGTTAGAGCAGTACAGTCGACCTTATTGTGTAGTAAGTTGAACAAGCGCTTAAGACTAATCATAATTCTTCTAAAACTGAGAAATTGCATATTGAAACGATCCAAAAGCAACACCTGTTCTCACATGATAAATATCATCTACCTTGAATGATAAGTATTTTAAGAATTTTCTCTGAACATCTTCCCGTTCATTTATGTGATCAGCGCTGCATATTCCAACCGTGAACGAACTACAGAAAAATATAGTGATATCAATGCGGCAATACTATTGAACGATTTGCAATTTCTGACTATAAAGCCCAACATCTGCCTGGCTGCAGAGGTCGTACAAATAATGTGATTCACAAAGGTTAATTTGCTATCAAACACAACTACGAAATCCCTAACACTATCACAGCGTAAAAGAGTAATTGAATTTAGAGTATAAAGAAAGTGAATAGGATCCAGTTTACGAGTGAATGAAATTACTTTACATATAGAGATGATTAAGTCTAGATTGTTAGACTTACACCAATTATTGATAGAATTCAAGTCCGATTGTAACCTATCATATCATATCCCTAATTCGACAGTATATTTTTAAGTCATCTGCAAAGAGTAATTTCTCACAAGTAACAATCTCCGTTAAATCATTAATAAAGATGTTAAATATAAGCGGATCTAGGTTCGAGCCTTGTGGGACTCCAGAAGAAGCGAGAAAGGCAGGTAAAGAATTACCATTAAAGGACACCAAAACCTACCGATCTCAATTTATAAGGAATTCTGTTATGATCGATGATGTCAAAAGCATTCGCGAAGTCGGTATATGCAACATCTATTTGACCCTTGGTATCTAATGAGCACGAAACGTATTGACTAACACAGCTAAATGTTAAGTGAAGTTCAGTTGTTAATTTTTATCACTTTTGTCATAGATAAATTCAGACAAAAATGAGAATATTGAGATAGTTTGCGGTGATTGCTAATACATTTAAGATTGTTCCAAGTATACTTTAAGAAACCAAGTACCGTGTCTATTATAAAATGCAAAAACGTGGTTTAAATAGATTAATTTAATAATGTTCACTTTTTCAATAAAGGTAAAAAATATTACTCTGTAAAAATTCTTGAAATATGTATTTTCTCATGACAAAAAAAAAACATAACAGTTCAAATAAATTCATATTTTAATTAGAATATAACACCGTTGTTATGTATTATTTTTCTCTTCATCATGGTGATCATCATAAAAGCTTACGAACCATTAATAAATCAGCATACTTTGCATGTTGGTGCTCTTTTCCCTTTTTTAGAATTGCACATTGGTCGAAATGTTACATGAATCATATTTTGTATGTATGCGAAATTGTATTCACTGCTATGCTGATATTAATTTGACAAAGATGCATGATCACGCTTAAACACGAATTAATTTGAAAAAAAAACTGTGTAAATTCTTCCATGCGTTACTTCGAGTGGAACGGGAACAATGGTTCAACTAGTCTGCGATTCAATGGCTTTGTCACACAATAATTAACAATAAGTAATTAAGAACACTAATGTATGAAAAAGACAGACAAATAAATTGACAGGCTAAACTGCTGTAACGTAAGACTAAATACAATTAGTCTTACTTTACATATTAAATAGCCTTATTGCGATATTTTTCATAAACGTTAGTCATTTTATATATATATTTTATTTTAGCGTTTAATTTAATGAAAATTATTGTCAAGTCAAAGGCTGCAAAACACCAAACGGGCAAACTGCAGTTTACGATTTATTACGCTCTAGAGGGCCGAATTTATATTTAATATTTTTTCTGAATTTTCCATGACTGTATTTTATTTTTCCTTTCTTATACTTTATGTATAAGAAAGTATAGTAATCATGAACATTTTCAAACTCGAGATTTTAACGCATATATATGTTCTGAGGGTCCCTGAATCGATTCTAACTACTTTCGGAATGGCGCCCAAACGATTAAAGCTAGAGCTATGAAACTTTATGCTTCAGATTTGTATATATCGTAGTAAGGAAGAAAGCAGTATCTTAACTGGAAGTGTTGGTTTACTCTTATAACTTTTTCCCGTATATCGGAAACGGTATGAGTATGGGTAATCTAAACGTGTTTTATTGTAAAAGTTTTTTCGAAAAATGGAGTAAAAGTATAAGAAAGTTCAGTGCGGGCGATTGCAGATTATTTTCATTTACATTCGTTTAAAATGTTATTGTTTTGCACAAATTGAAGCATAGACCAAGCGTTTAATTAAATAATAAATAATTATATTTTCTTGTACTTTCCAGAGTGCTACTTTGTCAACCAAAACTTGGTACCTAAGATGTGGGCAACAAAAGTTTTTAAATCTATGGGGCAGGATTTGCGAATTTGCCCTGCCCCATCCTGGCACAAAAGCTTTCTTGGCAGTGCATCAATATGTACGTTCAATTGTTGCTTCCAGGTGCCATTTTTCCTTCTGCCTCCATAAAGCTAACTTTATGTTTACGTTATGTGATACTTAAGATTGGTGGAGAGGAATAATTTTAAGAGTTTAGTTGGGAAGAGCTGTAAGAACCTGAAAATGTGAAAAGCAGCGGAGAAGTATCAAGTAAGTGGAGAAGGTTGGTTATATGAATAGAACGAGGCTTGGAAGAAAGTGCTATCTATGATAAATGATATTTGGTTGGGAAAGAGGAAGTTGCTGGCAGGATCGAGGATGGTGATAATGGTGTCAATGTAGAAGAACGGGGGTCGGAGCGTGGTGGAAAACCTTACGATGAATTTCACTGTGAAATATTCCTAAGTAAAGTAAATTGATTTTTTGATAGAGTTGACAGAAAAATATTAGTGAACATAATGGTGAGAGTGAGGATACCCGCAGGGCTGACGTCAGGGATGGCATCATTAAGAAAAGAGGCAGGATGGAACAGTGTACTAACAAAGCCGAATGGTAACAATCCTTTGCGAGTGGCATAGTCAAAGTAATATTAGCACACACAGAGTGTAAGAAAAGTACCAAATGTTGCAAATATACCTGAACCGAAGGGTGCTAGAAGAAAACGAAACGAAACGAAATTATGAGATACAGGGACGGGAGTTGTGTCAGGAGGGGTGTAAATCTCTGGTGGAAATATCTGCCGCTGCATCTAGGTTATAATGATAACTTGAAATATGAATTTGGAAAGTGGGGAAGCTAGAAGAAGGTTTGAAAAGGATTCTGCGGAGTAGAAGCGAAAGCAAATTTGAAGAGAGGATAATTGTATAGAAGGTGTGTATATGAGAGGAATTGAAGAGAAAGATACTACATATTTAATCGATCGGAGGTTGGATAGATGAGATGTGAGTGAATGAATGGAAATACTGGATGAAAAGTGGCCTAAAGGACGAAGAGAGGAAAACCATACTTTTTTTTGAGGAAAGAAAAACAATAGCAGTCGAAGAAGGAAGATGAAATGAATCTTATTACTACTACTGCTACTAACTGAGATTGTGATGCGTTTATACTTCGTCATCTTTTCATATTGTTGTTCATTCTAATTTTAGTGATGAAAGGAATCACTATAGTCTAGTTCCGATTTTACAGCTTCGTGATTTGCAATATTTATTGTCCCAACTTTCCAGTAAGTACAACTTCCATGCTGATGACAATTGAGCAACTATCACTGGCCGGAATAATTTGAGGCCTATTAGACAAATCAGAAGAAATCTAGAAGTTTGAACAAAATATGTGGTTTTTGCCGCACGGTTGAATTTATAAAAAAGACTCTTGAAGTGAGAACCAAATATCATGAACGTCGTCAACATTGAATGTAATAACAGATTAATTTTAATGCGAAAACAAAAAGTGCACCAATAAAATTGAATTTGAAATGAAGGTTCCAAAAAGACTAACGAGCACATTACACTGTGAGCAAACCTTCATCGCCGTTGAGTAAGTAAAATCTTTATCTATATATTAAAGATCATTATCACGAACAGCAGGAAATTATCGGAAGCATCACCGATAAATTCACTTCGTGCCAAAGATACGTTTACGTGCAGAACCGATAAAATTAATGACACTTGAGAAGGTTCCGGAATTTCTTGTATAGACAAAAAAGTACGACCTAGAAATATTACCAGTTAAATTCCGGTATACGATTTCAAATGTAAAAGTTACAGTGAATTTAAATTCTATAATTAAATTAATCCACAAAATATTTCACCGCCTAATTGAGAGATAATTTATAAAACTTCTGGCAACATAAAATGCGAATCCAATTACCGCAGATGAAAAATAATCAATGTCGTCATTGGGCTATAACTTTGTATTTCATAAACGTGATTCACAGCGGATATAACGTTCACATTCAGGCTGTCAAGTTTAAGCTTCCAATATTAAACGAGAAATAGCGTTGAATGTAAGGTTACGCGGTACCATCATCGATCCATTAATCCAACAAATGCATTATTTCCACGTGAATAATTTACGATTCACGTGTTATGCATTAATAAACAGACATAATAATATATGGACAGAGTAAATATGAATGTTCATATTTTAGTGGATGTTTTTCTCTTAAATTGGGTTCAAATATTTAACTGAAATGAATTTCGCGAAAGACGTTGAACTTGTTGAATCTAGAACAGGAATTATCATTCAACGCTGTATTGTATGTATATAGCGGGAATATTGAAAGGATACAGACATTTGTAAAAATAGAAAGCACAGTTTCTATCTGCAAAAAATCACGACTGAAATATAAAGTAACATTTCGTACTACATACATTTGGAATGAAGAATCTGAGGATCCCAGATTAGATAATGTTTACTATTCTTATTAGATTCGTCCGAATTCAACATGCTGGAAAAATTTCAAAATATGTATTTCCTACCATATATTGTAGCCATCAAATCGCCACTTCTGAGATTTTTGGGACTTCTGGACACACTAACTTAAATAAGTAATAGTATATTATTCAACGCTTTTGTGTGGATAATTTTATTACACGAGGACGAAGTTTGCAGCACGAGCGAAGCGAGTGCTGTAATCGTCCAAGTGTAATAAAATATCCACACAAAGAGTTGAATATAATACTTTATCCACTAATGTCGAAATAACACATTTGACTTTTGATCAACAATATTTATTCAAAAAATTACAATTCATCAACTTATAAATAATAATAATACAACAATAAATAACAATAATTACAATTACATTACTTCGCATTAAAATTTACAGTAATGTTGCTGCAGTTATTAAAATGAACTGCTGCATGTCCAGCTGCTATATCAAAATTAATATTTTTATCTGAATTTGTAACTGAAGAAATATTAATGTCATTAGAACTAGTTGAAGTTGATGGAGTATTATAATTATTATCTCCAACAGTTGTATTTTTATTTATCTGGTTTAAAATTCTGGTCGAAACTGCGACACTACACTTATGTACACATATAAACCGTAAACACGATATTTGACATTAGAAATCGTATCCATGTAGACGATGGACGATGTCGTTTAGTGTCAACCTAGCAAAAATTAAATCCCTTCTTTTTACTTGATCAATTTGAATTTTATTGGTCAAATTTACCCGCTATTTTTTTTCATTGGTTCCTGAAAGTATTGAATAATATTATTCAACACTTTTCTATCCAATCAAAAACTCTTTACTAACACACTATTTAATAATGAGTTTAATATCGATGTAATTTTTTCATATATTATATGACATTAGTGGATAAATAAATAGAACACGTCGCATCTTATTTAAAATAATGACTACGCATCGCGAAACGTAAAATGTTACAGTAGATACGAGGATTGTTATATAACATAATACTTTAGGAAATTGTTGCGAACCTCTATTATTATATACTTGTAAGCCAATAATATAAAATCCTCTGCATTAAGTTATGTAACAAGGGTTGCATTTCGTTAAGCTTTATTCGTCGCACGGAAACAAACATTGGATACGACTCTTGGAATGTATTGCTACAGATAATAAAATAGCGCGTTATTTAGATTGTAAATCTTTATACTAAGAAAATTAAATATTTTTCATAAAAATTTCAGTTAAGGAACCAGTGAACCAGACTACGGCTCTTCAGCCTATTCAAGAATATTCAGACCATTCAAACTATTCTAGAATAATTCAACATTTGAAAATTGTCATTAGATGTTTAGTGTGTTTAGTGAGTAGGCCAATAAACGTGAATTTTAGGGTTAACATTTGTATGCCTATTTGAATTCTATTGTGGTAAGGCTGACATAATTTTCCATTGACCAAATCTTCAACGACTAATTGCAAACTAGGTATTAGTATATAGCATAGGTATATAAGTATATTAGAATATATCATGTACCAGAGAGAGCGAGAGATATATCATGTCTAAAATGTCAAGTGTAAACGCATCACTAGGCATTTAGATTTGACATTTTAGACATGCTATCTCCTCCTCTCTCTCTATATCTCTCTCTCTGGTACAAAATATATAACATAGGCTCATTATTTCGCCTTTAGTTACTAGAGTTCAACGTTTGTCATTTGACATAGATCACATCTGGAAATTAAGGGTTGCAAAGTGGAAAGAAAAAAGAATAAGATGGGCGTTAATAATAGTATGTATGACTGGCCGTCAGCTCTACAGGCGCACGTAACATCCACAATAAATATTCTGTAAATAAATTGTTGCAAATAAGTCACAACTGGTGCAAGATTTTATTTTGTACCTCTATTTATAACTAATATAATATACTTTCAAGATAAAAATGTAAACTAGTAAACTAGTCTGCATAGTAGAAGAGATCTGTAATTTGGGAATGTGTTACTACCAGAACTTAAATTGTTGTTAACCTTTATTCTAAGAAAATTCTATGATCAATGTTTGATGGAGTCATTAACTCAAATATAAATTTTTCGCAAACATCAATTCCAGTTAATGACTCATATTCTCATATTCTAAAAACACTAATTGGTCTGGTAGGTGCACCATGTGCGAACTTCAAGTTAGACACATGTTCTTACAATCCACTGCTCGTTATACTCTTTGTCGGTCCATTATGGTGCGCCTTAACGAGACACTTATAATAATGATAATATATATTTTTTCATCAGTACAATAATTATAATATGGTGAGAAATAATAACGTGACATAAGGATTTTAATGAAACCCGCAAGGTGTGTTCATATGACCCAGTGACTTGACCACTTAAGGGGGACTTACACCTTGTAGGCCAATTTTGCAGCCAATTTTCAAGAATTTATCGTAAAAAAACTAACGCAAATTTCTATATGAATCTATTTTCATGTTATTATACATCAATTGAACATCACACTAGATTTTTTGTAAGTGTCAATGTTGACTCCTAAGACCTGGAGATGGCTTTGACAGCGCTTCTGTAGAAAGTGAAGGGTCAAACGATGTACAGAATAGGGTCCACCCCAGTTATCCGAAATAAAAAATTCAACAATGCTTTTGATCGTTGTTATGTCCTTTAAGGAACTAGACATTTTGACCCTTGCGTTTATATATATATGTATATATAATTGGATGGGTATTTTGGGCGAGAGGTTACTAGGCCAGGTTGTTTTACCAAACCGATTGACAGGCGCTGCTTATCTGAACTTTCTGCAGAACACACTAGGTAATATTTTAAAGGCAATTCCTTTGAATCAAAGGCAACAAATATAGCTCCAGCACGATGGTGCTCCGGCGTATTTTTCGATTGCCGTTAGCGAATATTTACACGGAACTTTTGGATAAAGATGCATAGGAAGGGGGGGACCTGTACCATGGCTTGCAAGATCGCCCGATTTAAACCCCCTTGATTTCTTTCCTTAGGGATATTTGAAAATGTTAGTGTATGCTACGCCTATGAATGATCTCGCGGAGCTGCAGCAACGAGTATATCAAGGATGCCACCAAATCCGAGCCACTGTGGATCTTTTTGAAAGAGTTCGAAGGTCATTGCCACGGAGATGTCGGGTCTGCCTTGAAATGGAGGGAGGACACTTTGAACATCACATTTGACTTTTTGCGTTTATCATTTGTTCGTAAATTTCATTGTTTTCTTGTACATAATAAAAAGTGGTGTAAACGCAAAATCTCCAAAACCGTCCGTTCATTATGACTTTTCGGCATATTTTTGGCCATACTATCAACCCTTAAAGTTTGTGACACATTTTTTAACACCTGTATATAGAACATTTAACTTTTTAATGAATTTATTAATTCATGAACCGTAACGATTATCTTAAATTAACATACACTAAATATTCAAATAATAATTTGCAATAATTCATTTACAGAAATTTATATACCTGTGAAACAGACAACCAGTCATACTCGCGAGACTTAAAGCTAGTATACTAACAAGAAATAGCCCCAAGGTTATTCATACATTTTAAGTTGAAGTGGATCACAATCATACAAGCTCAAAGTACGACATAACAAAATGTTAATGCTGGCGCTCAAAAAATTCCGCACACCCCAATTTTTAAAAACTTAAAGTACTTAATTTATTTTTGGAGTATTTAATTCAAGTAATTAATTATCTAATGCCTTGATATTGTTTTAAATGAAAATACTATTTATTATATTGAACTGTTTAGAGCAGGGGTTCCCAAAGTGCGGACCAGACCTTGTCCTGCCTATCCAGTTTTTTTGGCCCGACAAAAAATTCGGTAATATTAAATTGGCCCGCCTAAGAAAAACTTTGGGAACCCCTGGTTTAGCGCCAGACTAGCGTTAAGTCATTTTCCCAATTGTGACTGCATCTAAAACTACTCACTTATCAAGTTATTTGTTGGTTGTATTGTGTTTTTCTCAAATCCACAGACAAATGACAGATTTGACTCATTTGTGTACCATGTTACCTGAAATGAATTCTCAAACGGTTGCTTTAAGCGATGATGGCCGAAGGGTGCGGTATATTGCACAACATACCGCGCAGTACTGTGCAAGACGCGGTATCGCGGTTCTGTGAAACACATGAATTCGCAAGAAGAACCGGATCGGATCGCAGGAGTCAACAACGAATCTAGATGTCCTTTTCTGTATATTCCTGTGTTGTGAGATAGGGGATTGTCATCAACTATCCTTGCTGGACGATTTCAGCCCAAACTGTACGGAGGAGACTTAAAGAAGAAGCCTTGTCTGCGAAAACACCAGTTACAGGCCCTAAAATGACGGTACGACATCGAAGAGCCGGGCTTGATTTTGCACACCAATATGTGAATGGAAGAATGTGCTCTTTACAAATGAGTCTAGATTTAGTCCTAGATAATCAGACGGTCGTGAGAAGGTATGGCGAAGACCAGGAGAGTGATACAGTCAATATCTCCCAGAGTTGGATTTAATGAAGGCAGTGTAATGATTTGGGTTGGTATATATTTACAGTCCCACGTCGAGTTGGTGTTTGTTGAAAACGGCTCAATGACGGTATACAGGTACTTCCTCGAATGTTTAGAACCACACATGGTTCCACACACAATTTTCTTCTTATGGATGATAATGCTCGCCCGCACATTGTGAGAATTGTCATCCTATACTTGGAGCAAGTCAGTATACGATGTCTTCCGTGGCCAACCAATAGTCCCGACTTGAATCCATTAGAACACAACTGAGATTTTCTTGGTAAAAGAGGTAGACGTTGCCAACCCCGACCGGGGACGTTGAATGACTTAAGAGTGGCACTGGCAGAAGAATGAGCTCAAATCCCTCAAGAATACATTGCCACCGTCATTCAAAGCATGCCTAATCGTTATAACAGCTTGTGCTGGTAACACCGTTATTGGTGTTGAATTCTGATAGTCTTTTGGATTGTCACTGTATGTTCATTTAATAATATTCCTTAATACAAATAAAAGATTTCGTTATTTTTCATACACCATAACAAAAATTTTGGATGTGTCCGGAATTTTTTGAGCGGCAGTGTAGTATTTGAAAATCTGAAGTAAATGATTTAAAACAAAGACATTTCTGAAGACATTGCTTGAAGAATTTTTAAAGAAATGTAAATATGATTGAACATACTTACTTACCCATACAGCAAATGGATTAACTTCCCGCTTCACTAAGTTCCATCGAATATCATTACTAATCTTCTAGTTGAAAATAGAAACAATTTTACATTTTTGTACTTTTGACAAGTGTCAAATGACTGAAAATTTTAATGTCAGATTTCAATCGTGACTACACACGGTGTGTTTTTATCCCCCTACTAGGACATACTTTTTACAAGAGAGTTTAAGCTTGTGTTTCAGTGGGCTTCTATATCCTCTGATAGCAGCCGCTAACATATAAATTTATAAAATTAAAGTTATAGTGATAGTAAACAAGTCATTGTAAAAAAAAACCGTAGCGTAATGGCGGAGAACCTCTTATATCTTAGTTATAGTTAGTCACTGATGACGTGTAAAGTATATTTAATATTTATGCGTTTATTTAAGCCTACATGTTTGTCCTCAAAATTATATCCAAAGCATTTCGTGCTTCTCGTTGTGTACCGTTATATAGGTTTCCTCTACTCGTAATATTTGACCTAGGAATTCCGTGTTCTTAAGTGCTGCGGTCCTTAAGGAAATAGTGAAATTAAAAACAAAAATTTTTAGTGGTCCGCATTGAGCTTTCTTATACTGGTACAAAACTGTAAAAAACGGGAAATCATTTATTTAATGTAAATTTGCCTTTTCCAATTAAAAGTTACGTGCTATGAGAAAAAGATGACAATAAACGCAAACGCGATCCATAATAATTGTTTGTGTCTATTTTGCAATCGAGGCGGCATTGATAAAACTAATTGTCTAGCAAAATCTAGTGTTTGCCCAAGCTTCAATAATTTTTTGTTCCAACTGTCTAATATTTAGTGGCCCAAAATTCGTCGTATAAATAAATTTTTACACACGCGCCCAATTATTTTGAATTTATTCATTTTCGAAAGAACTTTTCCAAAAAAGTTGTTTGAAATTTCAATAACTTCAACTTTTATAAGAATCATGACGTATAGTTGCTCCGTTTAAAATAACTTTTGATTTTCATCTCTTTTCTTGCTTTGTCACGTTCATAACTTGCCCCGAAACATTTTGACGTAAAGGTGTTATCGATGTTTTATGCTTCAGGCATAATAAATCTTTGTTAATATTCGCTCCCTGTTACCGTTATATCAAACAAGTTTCCGAGGAAGTCATAAACATGACAAAGAAAATAGATGAAAAGCAAACATTTCGTAGAGGATTCGAACCCGCGACCTAACTGTCGCCGAACACCCAGCCTACGACATCACAGCAACGATGCTTCTTACGCACTAGCAGTGTTAGGTGCTACAGTCTCATGTAGCTTAGCCATTTTTAATCGACTTGTTTTTAATTTTGTTAATTACCTAAAAGTCACAGTACTAACGAACACCCACTTTTTTAGACCATTCTCTATCACCCAGCGAAGTCTTGATTTCAATTTCGTCACTTATGTAAGAACATTACTTATGTCACTTCTGCCACATAATACCAAAATAAACACGAGATTTTTTCAAATCTTGCTGTCACTTGGGTTTTCAGCGATAAGTAAGTTTTGCTCAAGCTCCCATACAAAAGGGTTGTCACTAATGTTCTCAAAAATAATGAAAAACTTTAGTAATTGATTTATTCCGAAAGACAATGATTAAAATTTGACAAAATTCTCGTCATGTTGGTTTGATTTTATAACCTCTTTAACAATTAGGACACAACTTAAAACAAAAATTTACATACAACAAATCGTACAACAATTACAGCCATAGGATATTTATTTATTTATATTCGTTTCAACAAATGACGCCAATTTATTGGTGGAAATAATTACTTGTGACAAAAAGTTGACGGATAACATTATTTGAACTATTTGGGGAATTTACAGCGGCAATTTATATAGAATTTTAAATTGCTATTTCATTACAGTTCTTAAACAATTTCCTAATTCCTAAGTAAAACGGGTAGACGTTTTGAGATATTTCCCATGACGACCAAATTTTCTGCAACATGCATTCCAGACACGATCTCCGATTGAAAACCATTAGAAAATTTAAGTCAGAAAATGGATACAAAGACCAAGGTAAATTAACGAAACGAAATTTTTATCCTCTATATCGGAATAAGTTCTAAATTCGCCCGAAGAAGAAAACCTAAAATTCATAAGTAAAATACACTATATTTGCGGAAGCATTAACATCAAAATGTCGCTAATCACCAACGAATCTTGTTAATGTATCAAATGATCTCCACCTTCCCAGGATGAACCGATGCACAATACATGCATACATGCATCGACGCAATGAAACGACTATTTAAAATTACCAGCCAACAAATTCTCTCGAAGTTTGGCTGAATTATTTGGTATAAAACTCGAGGATCTAAAATTTGGAGAAAAAATGTGACGCAGTATATCAGGAAAAGTACGGTTATATTTCTATAATTCGGTTCACTAGTTTTTAAGTTTTTTTTTACCAGTAGCTGTAATTAAATATTTCTTTGTGATTTTTGATTTCTTTCTTATATTACGATCGGATTCCTTCAGACTATTTTATTGAAGATGTATTCTTGTCGTTTTTCATACGTTCTCTGTTTTATTACTTTTCATCACTAATATTTATATTCTTCGATTTCTATTTTGACTTATTTTGAAATAGTCAATATAGGATATGAGAAAATAAATATAAATGACAATTGGTTTATATGGAATAATACTACGAACAATACAAGAGGCAAAACACTGAATAAAAAAGAATAAGCAAAACGTACGACGACAGAGAGGGTAAGGCAAGTGGAAAAGAATAAGGAGTGCAAAACTGGACGAAAACAAATAAACGAATATATTAAAAACGGAAGAAAGACATATAGGTAAAACATGAAAAATTATGAACGTGAAAAAGAAATTGATTAATTAATGAATTTGAGAGGGCGAAATTGGAGATACTGGTAGTAGTGGCAACAAAGAAGAAGGGTAATGGAGCGGTGGAACTGGAAAATGAACATTTACTAATATTTATTGAAGTGGGAGAGAAAGTGAGAGAACTAGTGATGGAATCGGATGTATAGTACATAAAGACTTCAAAATACCCTGAAGTAATGGGAAGCAATATCAGAGAGCAATAATCGCAGTACATGATTCGAACCTGAAAGAGAAGATAGAGAAAAAAGATAAATTTAAAATGAAGACAAACACAGAAGTTATAAGATCGTCCAAATTAAAGCATAAGATGACGGCTAAGCGATACGAAAAAAGAGTAAGTGAAGAAGTACAAAACCTTAATGTAAAAAAGAAGAGCTGACAAAATACCTAAATAAGAATACGGTAGCAACCTATGAAGAATATAAAGAACAAAGAAGTAATATAAAGATGATTATAACCAAATCAAAGCGGAAAACAAGACCAGAAACTTGCCTACAGGGTCTTGAAAAACTTAGTAATAAATGGAGAGAACGGGGAGATATTAATACATGGAGGAGAAATAATGGAGATGGCAAAATTACTTTCAGAAAATAATGGGAGGGCGAGAAGGTGAATAACGAGAGTGGGAAGAGGAAGCGGTAGATTAATAACAAAAATTAGAAGCAGAAATGGGTGGAGAAACCCAAGCTATTAAACGATTGAAATATGTAGAAGCGCCTGGAGACTGATCAAATTAAGCGGAAATGATTAAAGAAAAACCAGAGACTCAAGACTCAAAAAATGGGAAATAGGGCGCCGATATATAAAAAATAGGATCGCAAGGACTGCAATAATTACAGGGGAATAACATAATGAGCACAATAATGAAGGTAATGGATCAGGTACCAGAAAAACGATGAAGCAAACAAGACGTAATCGCGTTAAAAATAATAATAAGTAGAATACAGTAAAAAAGTATATGTTACCCTTTCTAGGCTTAGAAAAAGCATTTGACAGCAGAACACAATATACGTAACTAAAGAGAGGGGAAATTTAAATCCGCTTCCGTTTATAACCTTTATGGATGAAGTAATCAAGAGCACGAAACAGAAAGCGAAACCGCTGTATATAAGATACAGCAAAATTGAGAAGATTGGGATCACAGTATGTGCGGATGATGTAGCTATTATAGTAAGGAATGATCTGTGTGAAAACCTGAAAGACTGGATAATAATAACTAAAAGATAAAGGGGTGAAAATAAACTAGGGTAAAACAAAAATTATGATATAAGTATAAATATTAGAAGAAATAAAACGGCGCAAATAAAATTAGAGGCTGAAGATATCGAACAGGTCAGCAATTATCAATATCTGGAAACGCCGCTGGATATCACTAAAGAAAGCAAACAGGTGTATTATGCAAAGAAAACAGGAATTTATAAATAAATAGGAAATAACAAAAATGCAAGTGAATAAAGTAATATATAGGCCTGCTTCAACTTACGAGCGAGAAACTTGGGTGACAACATCAAAGGAAAAATGAAAAATTAGTGCAATAGAAATGAAATATTTGAGAAGAGGGGAGGGAGTAACCAGAAAAGAAAATAAATTTAACAAGATCTTGATATCGAATCAATGGAGGTGTATATAGAAAAACGACAACTAGGATGGTGGGGGCACATGCAGATGATGATTGACAAAATACCAACCAAACAAATTTGGGAACCATAACGTACAGGAAAAAGAAAGCGTCGCAGAACAAACTGGGGATAAGATAGTAGGAAGAATTTTAAAGAAGAGAACAACATGGATAAAGGCAAAGAAACTTGCACATGAGTGTTGGTTGTTAAACTCTTACACCCTAAACCTTCGGGTAGAAGGGTTTTGATTATACATACATACATACATATATTATTCTAATTGTAATTTACATTTATCTGCCATTGTCCATAGTTCCCAGTAGTGCATCGTTTGAGAAAATTTAAATTATTGACATATGAAACTACACACACAATAGTACTTAATCGATAAGCCCATTCAATAAGATTTTGTTGTATTCACTATGTATCTAATTGTATCATAATCAGAAAAACATTTAATAGGTGTGTTTATAGAAATTAGATGTCCCTACAGTATTCCCGACCAGTATTCTGATCACACAGTTTAAAAAATAAAAGTTATAACTCCACTAGATATACATTTATTGCAAAAATATATAAATTAGATGTACCGACAGTATTCCCGACCAGTATTCTGGCCACACAGTTTAAAAAATAAAAGTTTTTGCAATAAGTGTGTATCTAGTTACCACTTGTGGAGTTAACAAACACTCTTAATAAATGTCACCGTCTAAAGGACTGGTACGAATTTGTAAGAATGTGGATATATTGAACACATCTGTCGAGCTACAACCGGTATAAAAACTCTAATGTGTACATACCCTTCTTCAAGGAGCTTGTTATCCTGCACGGTGAGCTGCTTCACGAGTTCTTCACGTTCCCTCTCCCTTATCGCCAGTGTTTCTTGTAGTTTCTGCTTTTGACGTTGAAATTCCTTTAGCAGGTCACCAGTAAAACTCTGCTCCAGGGCAGGCACCGTCACCGTATTTACGATCGTATTTTGACTAATGGGCCGTTCGTTCAGCGAATCCCTCCGCGACGATCGAGCTGTCCCCACTGATGCAGGCGATTCTCGACCTTTATGTTCGGGCGTTGAAGCGGACGACTTCTTCAGTTCGGGACTTTTCGATCTCGGACCGGAAATCGTCGGTGGAATTTTGGGTGTACTAGTCTGTTCCTGTATCGAGGGCAACTGTTGAAAATCAGCGTAACTGTTACTTAGGAACACTTCTCCTTCGTTTTCGAATAGTCTATCAACGGAACTGTTCATCAGTTTGCTATTTTTGATACCGGTCAGGTGAAAACTGGCGAAACTCGATCGAGACATCGGGCTGTTGTTGATTATGTCCCCCGTGCTTAAGGCCATTAGCCGCGGATTTCCGTTATGGACAGCGTTGTTTCCATGCGCTAAACCAAATGGTAATCCGTCTAGTGCAGGCATCAGAGATCGAGACATAATATCCGCTGCTGATCTAGGTCTTGTAAACGGCATAGCCGAATGTGGGAAAGTCTTTGGTTTAATAGGCGTTATAAGCATGTGTTCCGTCCATGAGGTCTCCAGCGAAGGCCTTTCTAATCGTTCTACGTCCACGTTCAACGTCCGCTGTTCGAATGGAACGGAAAACGTTTCCGATGGTATACTTTGAAGCCACGAGAGTAAACTTAAATCCGAATCGCTAAAACCTACACTACCGTCTAATAACCTAGAAAAGTTCATCTCTTGCGTTTGCGTTTCCTTGGCGCCGGTCGCCTTCGTCTGGCAGTAGTTCACGCAAGATTCGTACAAAATACCTTTGATTATCAACTGTATGAGTCTGTCGTTTTTCGCCGAACAGTTCGCATTCGAGTCCGTTTTACGATCACCCGGCAGAAATTCGGAAACTAACGGATAAACTTCCCTAAAACACTGAACGCGCGCGTTACTCGGGTTCCAGTCTTTATAACTTAAATGATCACTCAACCGCGGCAAAGTCAGAAGCAAGCACATTGTCGAATATTCCTCTTTCGATGGAGAAAATTTTTCCAATTCACTTAACACGTTCACGACTTCTTCGACTGCGTGATCCACGCTGCTTCCTTGAATGTTCGCCTCCGATTTAATGCACAACAACTCGATGTACTTGTGTTTGAGGATCGCATAGCTGAACTTGCGCAGATCGAATGTTGGTAGCGCCTCAAGGGGCTGGATGAACTCCAAGACATCATCCCATTGTCCGTCGAGGATGAGCTGACGAAGAAACAGAACGTCGTCTGAGTAACCGCCGTTGATGACACCAGTCTCCCTTTCCAAACTGAGCTGCGTTATGTGCAGTTCACGGTTGTGCAGGAACTCGAGGGCCAGTCGCACGACATCCTCCTCACGGAGGGTAAGTCGAGCCGACGGCATCACGTAGCGGATTTGTAATCTGAAAATTATTGAAAAAGTTAAAATTATAATGGAGCTCAGCTAATGATTAACATCATTACAAGTTACGTTTTGTTGGGTGGGACTAATAATAAGAAACAAATCAATATCGCGAGTGGAAATACGTATAAAACAGTATTTAATTTTGTGGTTGTCTTGTTACGATATCTCGTGCGCATGTCTGACCTTTTAGTAATAACTTGAGGTCATCTGCTGCCATTAATCACATTTATTTCACATTAAGAATTCTATGCACGTTACGTGTAAAATTCGTATATAAGTTTCCGTTTCAATTTATAACAGTGCATTAGTTAAAATTAAAAATAAACAGTTATCCCAAAAGAACAGTGATTACCGGGCCTTCAATTATCGTTGCAAATGGATTGCGAGACGTCAAGTATTCAAGGTTAATTTATTTTAGCGGTTGTAAAATAAGCGCTGTAATTCGTCACCAATTATGATTCACTCAACATCATGTTATCATGACAATCGGCCCTGGAGTGTATTCGTGCAGGATAGAATGTTTTACGTCATCGTGCCAGGGGTGCCAAATAACCCTTTTAAATGTTTAAATGCAACAAGGTAGGTAATTCAGCAAACGTCGTTTCTTTGGTACTTAAAATTAACAACATAATCTCCGAACAAGTTAGAAACAAGTGGTAATTTCGTTTTTGCAGGAATCTAAATTTATATCATAGATAAGTTACAACCGCTGCTGTAAATCTGTATATATTTATTGCTATAAGCAGTACCAACTAATTTGTATAATCTATACAAATTATATTGAAAATACGATGTTTTCTGTAAATAACTTATTTTGTTTTACACAAATGCCCCGAATCTACGGATACAATTATATTATAATAAATTGAGTACAATGGCACCCAGTAATAATATCATACTCAAACATATTGTTTCTATATTAAATATATTATATATTACACCAACGAATTCTAAATTTAAAAATCACACACACCTGTGGTAAAATTCGGCGATGTTATTAAAGATTTTGCTATTTTCTATTTATAAGTAAATGTTGGTCCTCCGCCAAGAATGCGAAATGGGTCGTCAATTGAAATAAATCAGTTATCGTGTTTAATATAACACATGGATTCGAAAGAAACAATAGCTCGATTGAGACATTAGTAAGCAGCATTCCGGCTGCCATTGTATGAATATACTTAGGAAGTCATATGTTGATTGATGTTCATGTATGCAAATTCGTTATCGTGCTGAGTTGACGGACAGTGTCAATGGTATTTGTTTCCACTGTCATTACAACAGAAAAAATGTGGATTTACTATGTTTCTAAATGGTGAAGTTACGCAGATGAAGTAACTAGTGATAAATGGATAATACCAGCCAGTTCTTCGTGTTAGTCATTATGTTTTGTACTGTACAAACAGTACTTGAATGTGTACATATACCTGTAGTATTACCCCTAGATCCATATCTAGCCGCAGAAAATGAGCAAAATAAACGTCAAATAACTTCTTTTTTCGTAACTCGTGGAAATAATGAATTACTAAAAAAAATTATAAGCAATGTATCGTTTATTTCCGAATACAGAATAAAATGACGAACTTTGACTACAAAACATTACATTCTATTCGTAAATTTCATTTTTACCTCGTATGTTAATTGTTCATAAATATTTTGAAAGATTGTAACGTATATAGACATTAAACGTTAATGATATAGACAATCGAAGATTTTTTCGATTTTGAAAGGTGCTGAATTGTCGATATGCACGAATGTCAAGTATTCTCCTAAAATAAATTGATGGAAGACTATAACGAAATAGCAGAAAACTCTACAAACAATTTTCATCGGGATAAACATGATCCGTTCGAAAGCACAAGATTTTCACAAACCTCATCTGAACTACTACTAACTCGTTGATGTGAACTTGATAGTAAGTGAACCAAATTAAGCGCGTATTTAAGGGGTAAAGTCACCATGCGGGTCAAAATGAAAGGAAAATTTTAGGATTTTTTTTACAGAAGTACGGTGAAAACCCTGTGTCTATGAGCACAAACAATTTCTTTTAGTTTTTGACTGAAAAATGGCTGCTTCAGGGTGCGGTTCCTAAGATGAGATCCAAAATGGGCGACCCGACTGTACACCCAAATGTGAATAAAAATCTAAAAAGTTTAATTCAATATGTATCATAAACTACTGGACCACGTAGGGAATTTTGAAAATATCGATTTGCCGAAAAATGGTGGGCATATGAATAGAAAGTTGATTTTTTTACGTAAAAATTACAGATTTGATTGTTTATAAAAACAAAAGTACACAACTTATCAAGAAATCCCTACGTGGTGTACTAGATTATATATGTTTCAAGTTACTCTCAACATTAGAAGGCAATCGATGAAGATTTGTAGACGCTATCGTTTAACACGATTTAAAAAACGATGATTCGAGAAAAACGCGTTTAAGTTTGAGATTTAGAGATTTTTTGAGATTTTTTTAAATTACGAAACTTTTTTACTTATTCTTGAGAGTTTGAGGAAGGTTCTGAGCTAATAGAAAAAATCTATTTTTTAAAAGTTGCATGGTGACCTTACCCATTAAGACGATACTTTACCAACGAAAAATATGAAGCATTTAATGCCTCCGTGTTAGAAAAATATGCACAGTTCCGAATGATAAATCCCAGCATGCCTTTTGCAGACTTGGCAATAGACTGAATATGACCTCCAAAACTCAAAGTTGCGTCAAATAGTACACCATGATCCTTGATTGAACTACTAAGTTCTAAAATTTGAGATTTTAATTTTAGATAAGAATGCCACTGGATTTGGTTTGCGTGTAAATGACATTATTTTGCACTTACAGATATTCCAATGCAAGTTGTCTGACAAACACAATGTATATATGTCACCTAGGTCCGAATGTAGCAAGCTACAATCACAGGTAAATGGTGTTTTGCGAAATATTTTAAGATCATCAGCAAAAAGAAGCTCTTGGGAGCCAATAAAGTTAGAGAACAAAAATGAAAATGTTAAAATTTAGTGGTCCCAAGTGTGAACCTTGTGGTAATCTAGCAGAATATAATATATACAGATGCATATCCGAATAAATTTGTTAATAAACCACCAAATCCACCTGATTTGAGTTTATGTAGCACTCTATAGAAGACAAATTGGAAAGTCTACTTAACGGTCCTACCAATATAATTCTATAATAGTCTTTGATCACAAAGTCGCTGGGCGCGCAGCGTAGAGCAGAATTCGAAAAAACACCATTAAAGAACTTTCTAAAGGCATCAACGATTAAGTGTTGATTATTATACTCACGCTCCAGCGCCGAAACTATTGAAGTCAAAACTTTGTTCTTATAAAAGTTAAAGATATTGAAATATTAAGCAACCCAAGCCAACCCTATCCGACCCAGTCTATCGTTTTTTTATCCATATACCAATCTGTCAATCTACCAATCTATCAATCTATCAATCTATCAATCTATCAATCTATCAATCTATCAATCTATCAATCTATCAATCTATCAATCTATCAATCTATCAATCTATCAATCTAACAATCTACCAATCTACCAATCCACCGATCTACCAATCTGTCAATGTATCTATAGTTATTTGAAAAGTCCTTTCGAAAAATGCGTTTGTCATCGCCAGTTTATTGGATATTTATGCAAAGTTCAGTGCGGCGCACTGTAGCTTTTTTTATTTGCTGTTCCAAGTCATGGCGGCATAACATCAAATGTTATAGATGTGGGGTCCCATTTACATTGGGGACCTTTGGTCTTCACCTAATGCTGACTAAATTACGACAAGAAGAGATCTTAAGGCTTGTTTTATTACAGCCCAAGTAAAGAAATTGATGCCATGGCCAACATATTCTCTCGATTTAAACCCTATCGGTGCTTAATATCTTTTCCTCCATCGGCAATTCGCAGCATGCCCCGTCTTAGTTAAGGAATGTTAACCGTGGAAACACATTACTAATTTCATTTTCGGTTTTTCCATGAAATCGTTTGCTTCTCAGATTCACACAAATAAACTGTGGTTAAAGGTGCCTGTTCATTCCTTTAAAGGCCCCATACACCTGCGAACAAATTGCGCAACAAACGCCGTTGTGCAAAAATTCTATAGTGTATGGTGATGTTTGACGAGTTGCGCAACTAGTTGCAGATATTCAAAACTGTTTGAAATTAATTGCGCAACGGGTGGCGTTGCGCAACTATTGCATCGTGTATGAACACCGCTCTCTGGAAGCTGAAAGGAAAACAGGTCATCAGACAGCATATTTCCGTACGTACACAACACAAGCAACTGAAGTTTGCATAAAACTGCGTGTAGTGTATGGGTAATCTTGGTTGCACAACAACCTGTTGTGCAACGTCAGTTTGCGCAATTTGTTCGCAGGTGTATGGGGCCTTTTATAGTGGTGCAATTGTTAGGCAGGTGGTTTAAACTGGATTATTCTGGTTGAGTAATTTATTCTAAACGTAGAATTTCATCTTTAATATTGCAATTATTTCAGAGTAACACATGATCATATCAAATGTATTGGCTATTACACGCAAACAACAGAGACAGCAATGCGGATAATGTAATGATCTAAAAATAATAACAGTATTATTGCAAAAACTTAAAACGTACGTGTACATGTATCGCATAAAGTAACACGTTTCAGTGATGATTTTAAAAGCAATAGTAAAGGGTCTTCCATTTTCAATAGCCCGCCATTTTAACAATTGTCATGAGTCAACCTGTAACGACTCGACAGATGTAGTAAAAACTACGCCATTAATAAAAATGGAATGATATATGTTTCAACAACGCACTGAGATTACTAAAATTCACTATAAAAATGGTGAAAATCTCGCGATCACAGTTTGCAGAACTAAAGCATTTTTAGGTGCACCGAATTCGTGCATATTGCTGTTGTAGCGCATGGTGTTGAGGAAAACCCAGATATGTCCATTCCTCGTCGATCTTTGAAATTGGGCATTCCACAAACGACATTACATCGAAATTTTGCATAAAGACTTTGGTCTTGAGGCTTTTAAAGTTCAGTTAACACATTTTGTGATTGGATCAATCATCTTCAGTGATGAGGCCCATTTTCACCTCGGAGGCTACGTTAACAAGGAGAATTATCGCATTTTGGGCTCGGAAAACCCAAGAATTATTGTTGAAAAGCCTCTCCATCTTTGCCAATGGCCCCCACCAAGACCTCAAAGATGGAATTCGTGAAGTTATCGAGGACATACTGCCACACATGTGCGAATTAGTGATGGAAAATTTCATGAAAAGAATATGGTCCTGCAAGCGTAGCCTTGGCGTTCATTTGGCTAATATTGCTTTCGATTATTAATGGCATACCCTACCCTTTATAATTAAATATATATCCGATGATTTCTCTTCAAAATACTAACGTGGAGCAACGGAAATATGTTCTAGAGCTGGCCATGGAACAGATGGACATACCATGAATGTGTAATTTTAATCTCATAAAATAGTTCATTTAAACTGTCAGTTTTTGAAGTATTGTCACTTTTTCGAAAAAAAAACAGTTTTTAATGATGGCATTCGTATTTAATGAAGTGTAAAAACGAAATATGGTAGAAATTTACATCGTTAGTTTAAATACAGAGACAATTTGGTCTCCGAGTTTGATTGAGTTGGATTTAATAAAAATTTAAGTTACCGGGAAAAGGGTTGGTTCACCGGTTAGTAACGGCGAGTAGTTTTATTACTCAAAATTAATATAATTATTAAAACAGACGTTACAATAAAATTAACGTAAAATTTTGAATCAATTTTATAAAGTATTGAAGGTTAAACAATTATTCCTTATTGTTAGCATCAACGCTTTGTAGAAAGTAATCCTGATATAATTGAAATATGTATATTTGTTTACAAAATAATAATTATTAAATGTTATTAAGTTACGGTACTGAAAGTATATGTCGATAATTTTGTACGTTCTTTTTTTCCATTCAGTTAATACAATATTCTAAATATTTTACAGACAAAAATAATATCACGAGAAAACAACAGTGTCGCTATTAGGGACAATGCAGTTTTGGGGCATTTCAGACACAGTATAAGGAAATCAGTAACACGATTTTCGATTTCTATATAATTGCAAATTAAATATACCGCAATTTGAGCAGACATCGCATGGAGTTGCCGGTGCCAATACTTGAAATTCCATTTATTTGAACATCCAGTGAAAACCGGCCTCGTCTATTGAGATAAGAGGATTAAGTTGTTACAATCATTTTAAACGGCATCCGTACACGATATTGCAGTTCCATAAATTTAACAGAATTAATTCTTGAGATTATGCAACTCCTTTTTATTCAATATTTCTTTTGCATTTCTATTGCTAGCGACATCCGGTGTTCGGTCTCTTTTGTGAAGTCGAGTGTTTATGAAGAAGTTCTGTAAGTTAAGCGTCATTATTCTCGTTCACTGTTGTGGATATTATAGCTATAACAACTATAACACGTTGATGTCATCGAATCGAGGATTTTGTCGACTTCGAAATAGGTCTGTTGCAGATGTCGTTCGTCGTAATTCTTCTAGAACAAGGTAATAAGTTTTAACATCATCAGTTAATGTACGGTATTTTTGTTCTGGAAAATCTGACTCCGAATTGCGTTTTATTTTCCAACTTTTTTTATTGGATCCACCTGGAACTGCAGTGAGCACTACCTCGCCACGAGTTGTCCACTGGACTCGAACGGAACTTTGACAAGAGCGGTGTGAAACTTCCCAAGCACGTAACCAAAATCGAGTTGATGAATTCGCCAGGATCTATGTGCACCATCACTCTAGTTTTAAACGAACGTGTATATAATTAGTTATCAACCATTGTGATATCGGAAACGCTATTCTCGTGTTGATATTTCGGGTGACGTTTGGTTTCAAAATAATCTTTTATTTTGTAATCTTTAGTTGAGTATTGTATTACTGTCAAGTCATTTATTTGATTGGTTTGTTGGCACACAATTCTTTAACTAATGTCTGATTGATTTATTCTGCCCAATGAACGGTTAATTTTCTTTCCGTTAGTCCGGTATGTTTTTATTTCTTGTTGTATAGCCTCCGTCGTCTGCTAACTACGGACTGGACTACGGTAAGTATTTATTTATTTATTTTCAAATTCAACTCTAGAATTTATCGTATTGAGCATAGTTGAATATTATGAATTTGAAATCTAGGCACTAGAATTTTAAAAATAGTGATTTTCATTTCCGGAAAATCCGACAATTTTTATGGGTAAAATATAAATTTTACAAATTATTATTAATGATAATTTGTACCTATAAAAGGGCATGTTTCTTTCCCCTGGCTGATGAAACTGACACCACAATGAAATGCGTTGAAGTCGGAAATCGTGTAGTTTCATCGAAACGATTTGGGTCCATTTTTTATTTTTATTATTATTTTTATTATTCGATGGAATTCTGATTTTCCAAACGTGATGGATTTTTCGAAAATACAGCACCCAAAAACAAACAACAGTTGTCTACAAAACCAGGCCTGGCGCCAAAAGTGGCCAACAATGTACTCGAGAGAGAAAGAATTAGAATGTAGTAAATTATGAGATATTTACAATTAATCAGGTATATTTAAACCGTATCGGATTGATTTCTCATTGTAGAAACTTAGTTTATCGAACTTTCAGTTATTAGAAGTAATTAGTGGCGAAACGCGTACATTTGTACAGTGATCGGATATTTTTGATTTCCATTTTTGGCGTTCATGCTTTGTCAACCTTAAATAAAGCTAGATAAACATTTTTTAAAAAGTCGCAAATTTTTAGTTGCCACAACTAATTGTCGACAAAAAAGTGTGTTCCACCATTCTATTCTTCATTACTATAGTTCCTAGTGCCCTTGCCCCTGCAAAGTATTTTAACAAAGTTTCATTTTCACAACAAATAAGTAACAACTTTTCCACTATGCAGTTTATCTTCATTTATAGGGTATTTTACTTACATATTAAGTTAGGGAAACAAAATGTTTAATTTAAAAAAAAATATCAGCAATATTTTACCTTCCACAACTAATTAGCGACAAAAAGGCGACAGATTTTCTACCACCAAGTTTACCATTATTATTGTTTTCCGCCCCTGCTTCGCTAGCTCCATATAAATTTAGGGGAACATTTCAATAAAAAAAGCGGCAAATTTTTACTTGAACTCGATTTGCTTGCTAACTTATATAACAAAATATGATTTCATAACGCATTGGACCTAAAAAATTATCGCGTAAAAGCTAATTTCCTGCATATTAATAAACGCAAAACGTATTTCAACAACAACAAAATCAATTCATACGTACAGTTCCATGAACCAACCATACGGGAAATTTCCACCATTCGTTTTTGCGCTGGTAATATACGTAACCATTCGGAAAATTAATCAACTCCTTTCTATTTATAAGTGTACGAATTCCTTGATCAATTCTTAGAATATATTAATTATCAAATAATTGTGCATTTGCACAGAACGAATGTTTAAATACCCAGTATATTTTACCTCTTGATTAGAAAGTAATTATGCGATTGTAAACTACACCAACTAATTGAAGACTTTCAACACAGAAGGCTTATTTTATTACGAGATATGATTTATTTGGGAAAAGGGAGAAAATATAACCTAGATACATCACTGTGATATGAAGACTAATGCGTGGAAAGAAATACATTCAACACTTTGGGTGTACTGAAAGTTGAATTATAATAATGACAGGATTATTAATAGATTACCGAGTATACTTAAGCATAAACATATCGTATGTAAGTATAGTAAATTAACGACATGGACAAATTGCGGTGGAGCTTAAGAATGGCCAAGAATTGATTGATTGTTGCAATTAATAAACTGACGTAAATGTACGTAATGTTACAAAACACAGTTTAATATGAACATTAATTCCAATCAGACCTAATCATTCTATTTGTTTGATAATTTGAACGTACTTAATGGGCATAAATATATGTAAATGGTTATTATTTGACAACAAATATTTTATCTTAGGAGAGAACCATAGACCTATAAGTAATTAATTAATTATAATTCCCATATAAATTGCGATGAAAGTGAATCTAAAGAGGCAATAACGCTTTAATTAAGTAAAAATGTTTCAGACAACTTTTCATAACTTTCTCGGGCAAGCTTGTCGAATTTGCCAAGAAATCTGCGAAATCCTTAAAGTAGCACATCGCATAACGCAAATAGAAACCGTAACAAATGCTAATACAACAAATAAATCACTTGATTACTTTCTATAATCGACCAGAGAACGTTGTCTCGTACTGTTTTCGTTTAACTAGAATTTTCAATTATCGGTAGACTTAACAGTAAAAAGGTGATAACATTAAATTAAGTCTAAAAACCTAACAACAGTTTCAATGCGCGTTTCCAAGGAAATAAGCCGCTAATACAAACAAATAATAGTTTTTAGTCTTCTATTGACTTCTGGATGTACTACAGAATTATTTGTTACGAGATATCTATTATTGGTGATGGTAAATACTTGTCATTTTAATCAGGCCCTATTTAAACAAACTATCCCAGCGATGACCACATGAACAGAAATGAGGTTACTATATTTGCACCTTTCGTATAAAACCAATTATAGTCTACGTACACGACATCATGAATAATCTTTTGATTTTTCCAACTAAATTTTTATGTTTTTTTTTACATATAAACTACCCCTGCAAGAATTCATCGGCAGCGCAAATACCAGTACGTGTCGCACAAGTTAAAATAACCGCATAGAAGGAATATATAATTTAGAACAAATATTTCAAGCTTACGTAAATTGGGAATCGTAGATCGAGATAAACTATAATGGATTGCTTTAATTCAGTGGTTCTAAATCACTTGTGTCAACATCAACCGCGCTATTAAAGTATTAAAGTTAAAATTGCCCCGACCTGACTAAAATTGCAATATAATGTAATTTCTTTCTAATTATTTATAACAATATTTAAGACATAAATATATGTATGTATATATAGATTTATTAGCAACAGTTACAAGTCATATAAAAAGCAAACATATAAGCTGAATTGGATACCCAGCACAGTATTGCTGGAATTCTTCACCTTGTGGCGTTGACCAAATTGCCCAATTCCAACATGGAACGTCTTTGAGGAATATTTTTTTTGTTTCCTTCTTGAATAATTTAGGTTGAAGGTTGGTTGAAGTATTAAGAAGAGCATTGAACAAGTGATACTAATAATATTCACATATCATCATATTCATACTATTGCCTCAGATCTTATAAGATTGTAGCCCTTACTGATTCAGTAATGAGTGAAAAATCTTTTAGATTGAAGCAGTTTGGCACAAATAAAAGTTGCAGGCACTGTCAACTCACTATCTGGAGTCTAGGAAACAGTTGTCTACAACTGTTACTCCGCCACACTTCTTCTACGCAGTTGCAGCTGAGAAGCTTCCAATCATAACAGCCACTCGTCGAACAGCAAACACGGCTCGCGCAAGTTTTTCTGGCAGAAAACCCACTACACTTTTCCAGGTTCACGCCCAAATAGACGCCAAGGTAATTGATAAGCTCTTGGTGTTGCAATTCAAGACATCTGCTAGATGACTCAAAGGTAATCATCTGCGATTTAGTAGGGTCTAGTTAGAAAGAGTTCACATACAGCGAACCAATTCTGAGCACTACGAACTGCCTCTCGTAATCGATGCCCTAGATTTGTCATATGTTATCATCATCGTGGTCATGGGCGAAGAGCACGCTGTGACCTAGTAGATTAGTTGATAGATCGTTAATGTACAACAGGAAGCAGACTAGCCCCAATACACTGTGGTATTTATTCGCATTATCACTATATATGTAACAAGAATAGCATGTTTTTATCGTATGTTTCTTCCCTTTTCACATTTATTTTCAATTATTTCTCCACTTATCTCTGCTTCTTTCACCCAGTAACTATTACGAGGGTCCCCACTTTCACTCCTGTCGTCAATCATTATCTGCTCATGCATCCTATCTTATGCCCATTCTTTTATTATAAGGAACGTATATATTTCAAACTCACTTCACTTCAAACTTTCTTATCTAAGAGGTAAACGATCTAAACTCAAGAACTTCTGGAACAACACGTCATGTTCGATTGAACTACACGGTGTTCAATCGAACACCATCTCCCATTATTGAACATATGGGAAGATATCTTATAAACCTAAATGTAATGATACCTATACGTGACCTTTAAAACCACCATGTTGTCTGCCTTCAAGCTCGTTCCCTTCGCGTATTTAACACGAACATTACATTTGAACTGTGTCAGCGTTTAGCTGCACCTGCGCATTCCACTGGTTAAACACAGCACGATATAGCTTGGAGTCATTGATTTTTCAACATTCGGCGGTTTTCTTATAATCCATTTGAATATTCTTCCCCGCACCCTAAACTACTGCTTATGCAGTTGACCTAAAACCATTCTATAGTCTCTCGCGCACCTACTTTTTCATTTTTTTAATACTTACGTCTACAAATATTGCAGTCATAGATTGAATACTTAAAATGGTTATTTAACCGTTATTTAGAGCTAAATAAATACCTTTTTTTTTTTTATTAAAAATCATAATTATCAAAATGCTACCCCTAAAAACTATTACTAAGACTCGCGTGTTTTGAAAGAGGACAATACAAGTTATTTAAATTAATAAAGTCTATTCGAAATGTGTCATGGCTAGTTATGTAGGTCAATATAATTCATTTTTAAAATTATTAAGCAGTTTTAAAATACACTAAGTGCAAAAGTAAAAGAACACCAAGAAGCAGTTGTTCAATTTGGTTAATTTTAATATAATACGTGTAGTGTAAGTGATCAATGTAAATAAATGATAAAAATTTCAAACAAAAATCCAGAACAATATCCAAGTTAACAAAATTAAATTCAATAATGCATTCCTCCTCCTCGATGCTCCCCACATCCTAATAAGGTGAAGAATGTTTTGTTGGTATATATACTATATATACATGCCATGCCACCTGCACTTGGTATTGAAGATCTTCCAGGGTCCGTGTACGACGAGATAACTTCTTTAGTCTCCTGTCTATAACGTCCCAAATCAATTGGGGATAAGTCAGAAGATCTTGGAGGCCAAGGTAGTAGATTGACTTCAGTGTTTTCAAAGAGAAACACGATACACACACCTCTAACAAAGATTAATGGTATCTATGCATTGCCGTCACACCATGGCCCCCGTTCTACGAAAAATTATGGATATTGCCCTTCATTGCTTCTTCTAATTCGTATCCGACCATAACTCATGTTTAGGCAAAATTGGGATTCGTCACCACATGGTTCCACTGTTCATCCCAGTCTATCGTTCTCGACAGCATTTTAACCGTTGACATCGGTAAGCGGGGTGAGCAGCAACACAAGTTCGGGTCGGTACGAAGTTATTCGAAAATATTCGCCGGCAGATGATCCTAATTGTCACAAGCCTTCCTTCTTCTGCAAGCCACTTGTCTCCTATAGAACGAGTGTGCGGAAAACGGCCCCTAATAATCTAGTCGACACGCCTCGTCTCTCGAGGACATTTGGGATTTGGGACACAGACCTGTTTAACATGGCTGGAATTTGTCGAAACGATACTTCCATCTCTCGCAGGTCAACTACTCGATTACTCTCAAAGTCGCTGAGTTGGAAAAAAAATTGGAAGTCAACGGATTCTAAGCATTTCTATGAATTTCTTTAAACATATAGTGACTAAAATATCAAATTTGCCATTCTGAACTGAAAAGTTCTTCTTCTAGAACAAATTACGCCCTTCTTTGAACGACTGGATACTAGATTGAAATTCTAATAAAGTCTTATTTAGACCACATCAGCTATATAGACAAGACGGTATATAAACTTTGGTGTTTTTTTTTTTACTTTACACTCAGTATCTTTGATACATAATTAATTTCATTATCACTACCCCAATTTTCGAACAATTGTTCGCGCCGTATTAGAACGTAAGTCTTTGCAATCCCAAAAAGTTGCGAGGGCATGAATGTCCGTCAAACGTTGATTTCCGTCAACGAAGAGCGAAGTGTGTAGGTGTCTAATCTAATTTCAAATTAGCCTGGCGTAAAATGGTTGTGAACAAAAATTTCCACACGAATCGCTCCACGCCTTCTCTTCTTTTACAGATGCCAGGCACATAAAAATAACAATCAGCCATGTGGAGTAAGGAAGACTATAAATTCAGTTACACATGATGTTAGTATTATTAAAGTCTCAACAATACATAATACCCTGTCTAGTACTTTGCAAAAAAAAAATTAGTTGTTGACCCTACTTTCGTTACTTATTTTCCAAAGAAGACGATTATTTACATTAATCACCGAGAATAGAAGAGTAGAGTAACGAGGTGGAAACGCCGGGACTCTACAGATTATTATCGTTGCTGTTTCGTTTTTGACATTGCGTCATAAATTTGATGCAGTACCAAAATCTTCTTCGTCATTTTCATGTTTTGGGTAAAATTCATGTTTAAGGCATGTTCCTAACATACGGTATTTCTGTTTGAAGCTTCCACTGTTGTGGTATTTATATCCCATAATTGTTCGTTAATTTTAACCAAATTTAAACGAATTCATTTATCTTTTTGGGATCAACGCCCAGTAAAATAATATTTATTGCAAATTATATAATTAAGGTTGTGACCTGGATATGAAATGATGGAGGGTATGGACGTAATGCACTTGGACTCAATGAGCCCACCTCCATTCAGCGTCCCGCACCACTGATCATCCAGCCAACCTCATGAATTTTGAATTGTTCGTTAATTTTAACCAAATTTAAACGAATTCATTTATCTTTTTGGGATCAAGGCCCAGTAAAATAATATTTATTGCAAATTATATAATTAAGGTTGTGACCTGGATATGAAATGATAGAGGGTATGGGCGTAATGCACTTGGACTCAATGAGCCCACCTCCATCCAGCGTCCCGCACCACTGATCATCCAGCCTACCTCATGAATTTTGAGAATGTAAATAATATCTCTTATATATAGTGTGGTACATATAGTTGCATTATTATCTCTTGAAAGATAGTGTTGTATTATTATTTCCCTTTGGTGTTGTTTCAAATAAGTACATTATACAAGTAATTACAATTCACCAGCTCTCACCAAATCCGTTATTGTACTGAATACTTCTCAACCAGATGATCCACCAGTAACTGAAGTTGTAAATTAAGAAATCATTTCTCGGTCCTTTAGAAACGCCAAATAAAGTGGGAATAAAGAAGCTAAAGTTGCGATAGTATAAATAAATTATTGATAAGGGTATAAAGCATGATGTGACAATTTCTTGATACGATAATTTTATTCTTTTCTGTTGCTCGTTTTTTCTTTCCAATTTTGTATCTTCATACTTTTAGGCCTTGCTCTACAATTGCTCTGTTAAGGACCATTTGTAATGTATTTCTGGCCAGTCTTTCAATCTGACCTATCCACCTTAGTGGTTGGGCTATTATTTGTTCTTCTTCACCAGCAGTCTTCTGTGTTTATTTCATCGTGTATATGTAGCACTTAGTATTTTTCTTTACCATCTTCATCTGCGTTCTTTAGTGACTATGCCTCACAGGCACGGTTGGTCTTGTAACGGTTTTATTACTCTCATCTTCACTCTTCTTCTTGATGTATTCTTTGATTTAATTAGTTTTTTCAGCATTCCATACGTGTTGTTACATTTCGCAATTCTGACTTTTATTTCCTGCTCATCATTTCTTTTTTCATGTATTATGAATGAAGTATAAGAACTATAATATCTTGCCTAATCATATTCCCTCCTACTGTATGTAGTTATTTGGAATTTTTTATTTGCTGACTGTTCGGTTTCGCCATGTATTTTGTTCGTTTATTTCTAGTCCGAAAACTTTTCCTTCTTTTTCCAAATTTTCACGATCCTCTTAGGGAAAAAATAAGATTATAGCAAACCAACAATTAGGATACAGATGGGGAAAATCAACAGTACACGAAACATCGCCAAAGTGATGGAATACGTAATAACAACGATGACCGATCTGACCAAGGGATTTGATTATGTGGACTGGTACTACTGGTGAAATAGTGGTACTATAGCATTAGATAGTTCTACATGATTTGTTAAATCATTTCATGAATAGGAATCAAATCGTTGAGATATTGAGGTATTACGTCATCTAAACGGCCAATAGGGCGAATATTTTTTTGATATATATATAAATGTTCTCCAGCAAATACGAGTATTAAATCATCACTTGCAGAAGTAGACGTTTACGTCGCC
The DNA here is from genome assembly GCA_959613385.1 of Geotrupes spiniger. Lineage (NCBI taxonomy): Eukaryota > Metazoa > Arthropoda > Insecta > Coleoptera > Geotrupidae > Geotrupes > Geotrupes spiniger. The sequence goes on along the minus strand of OY390736.1, from coordinate 19,150,474 downwards.
AAAATGTGTATGATTGTCGTATTCGCATGAAATAATAACCTTGGCAGAAACCAAAAAATAAATTGGTCTAACAAAATTCTTAAACGAAAATAAATAAGCAAACGAATTCAAGTGAAATGATAAAAACTTGAAAACAAAACAAATTTATTCACTGGAATTATATCGATTTACGTTCCCCGTCTTCATAATATCCGTACTATATTTCGTTCGTACACTTCCGCAATCTCCGCTGAAGTTTGAGCCAAGAAACATTCATTGTCAGTTGCATACCGCCCTGAATATTAAAAACGTCATTTCCTTGCAATGTGAAATGTTGACACATGCAAATGGAAATCTTTTATGATACAACGCAAAATTATCATCGTAATGGAAAACCATATTTCAAAGAAGCCGTTAAACGGGCACATATTTTGATAACATGTATGAAACGAAAAACATTCCTTTATACATTTTTTTACATACACTTACCAACGAAAATATCCCACGGCATTATTAGAATGCTTTGTGGGTTTGCCACAACTGTGCGCGAATATATTTGCATACGTGCTGTGGAAAATACGTTGCATGTATAATATAAGAACATACGAAAATCGTTTTCAGCCTACATATACCAATATTCTTAGCATCACTAAGTAATAATTCCATACTGATTACGTTCCTTATTCAATGGCAAATGCAATTCATCGCGTATACAAAAATTCAATAACGGCTTGCTGGAGACATACCAAGCGAACGGTACATAATACTTTTTTATTTATGTTTCAATCAATTTATTACGCAGTAAAGTTCATGTTCACATTTTATGTTAGTTTTAATTAATTTTAACAGTTTGAAATTTAAAGTGAAAGTGTGACCAGCGTACATACGTAACTAGGTATAAATGAAAAAGCATAAAGTTTGTTCGATCAGAAATGCATATGATGTTTCAAGCGCATGCTAATAAATAATATTTTACCTCAAAACTGAAGCAAAACACGTCGTTTAAATTAATGCGGAAATTGTAGAAAATGATAGCGTTTATATAAAAAATAAGTATCAAAAGCATTTCGATTGCCGACGCCGTTTTAAGGAAAAAAGGAACACATCGTTTTTATAAGTTAATAAATATCAGAGTTAATAATTTTGTAATAATATCGTGTTAAATTCTTTTATTCCAAATGCACCAATTAACAAACATCCAGTTCCATGAAGATTTAGAGCGTGCAAAATTAAACGAATATCTGAGAGATCGTTCATCCGTATAATGTGACAGAGTCCGTTACTTAAAATTAAAAAAAAATTTGTTATTGTAATGTATAAAAATTGTATAAAAAGTTGTGACGTCAATATTTATTGTTAAAAAAAAACAGTTATTTAAGAAAAAGACATTTTTGTTTTGTTAATTACACTGTGCTCGAATCGGGAACTTATTTTTTTCAACATCGATAGGTCCTGGGTATAATTCGAGTACGCTGAATCCAACGCCGTCAGCCGTTTTGCGAAGTTGACTCTAGTTTTCGAGATATTCACGTGTGAAGATTGCACAAAAAAAAGACCCACGAAACATGTTTTTCCGTATATTTCAACCATTCGTTCATCAAATATCATTTCAGTTCGACAAAATTTCTTCGTTTCATGAAACGTTTTTCATTTTTTCTAACTTATCGAGTATTGAAGGTCGCAGGAAGTGCAGAAGAATGTGAAGGAACGATGAATCTGAGACATTTTGACCACAAGAACCCGATTTTTCTGTATATTCCAACCATTTATCCATCAGATATCGTTTGAGTTCGACAACATTTCTTCGCTTTGATGGAATCACTTTGAATAAGAACTGTTCACCTATTGGACGACATTAGTATTGAGACATTGGCATTGGCTGTACTTGGATTGTTGACATATTACGGTTCGCGATTCGATCGATCCATCAAATCGATCGTTTGAAATATCCAAAATGAATAACTGTAAGGAATTCAACAACTTTTGTTATGTTTGCGGCAGATTCACTATCATGCCAAGTAAACGAGCTATCAGTTCGGAAATCTCTGAATTGTATCATCGATACTTTGGTGAAAATATTATTCGTGATGTCGGAGGCCTCGTCTGTCATGTGTACCGGATGCTGTGTCGAGATTGAACGAATGGAATAAAGATTGATTTAGTTGAATCCACATGTACATGATCCGGAAGAATGTTATGCGTGCTTGAATTATAGTAATATACTAAACAGAAGAAAATGACGCCAAATGAAATACAAACTTTGTTCAGTTGCCATTGCCACATTCGGAAATCATCTGGAGTAGTATCTCAACCATCGAATATCACTGCAGCATGTAATCACATAGAAATCTCACAACATCGTTTTGATATCATCGTTCGCCGTCACAAGTTATCGCAGCGACAATCAATTGTCGAAGCCAAAGAATTGAAACAAGTGAACGTTCTAGAACCGGGTTTTTGTATGTATGGAACATACGGTCGTCAGAGCGAATTTGAGAAAATTTTCAAATCGATTGAGAATAATTCAGTCGCTTATTGTAGCAATATCCGCGGTTTAGTTTTGGCAATGAACAATGAATATAAATTTGAAGATTGGAGATTATTCATCGATCCCTCGAAAAGCAGTCTGAAGGCAGTTCTTCTTCACGTTACCAACTCGAAAAATTCCATTCCGATAGCACTCAGCACTAACACAAAGAAACGTATTCGTCATTGAAGAAAATCTTGGATGATGTCAAATACGATGACCATCAATGGAAACTTTGTGCCGACCTTAAAGTGATAGCTCTTCTGAGAGGTATGCAAACGGGATACACAAAAAATATGTGCTTTATGTGCTTGTGGGACACTCGTTTTGCTGGTGATCACTACACCGACCGGAACTGGCCTTTACGAGAAGAATTTCGATTGCGACATCATAATATTGTTGATATTCCACTCGTGCCAATCGAAAAAGTTTTGCAACCGCCGTTGCATATCAAGCTTGGGATTGTCAAGAATTTCATAAAAGCGTTGAATCCGGAAGGGTATGTATTCAATGAATTGCGTCGAATTTTTCCACGATTAAGTGGCATGAAAATTAAAGAAGATTTATATTCAAATCTATTCCGTCTAAGTTTTGATCAATTTCAATTTCATTCTATGTTTTTATTACAGGAATATTTAATGGACCTGGTATTCTACGGTTGATGAAAGACACAAAATGCCCTCAGTGATTCAGAGCTCGTGGCATGGGATTACGTTAAAGCGGTCATTGAGAATCAACCGAATCAGATGAGCACGGCGAGCGTTTCCACCAAGTAACGGCTAGACTCGAGCATTGGTATAGTGGGAAAAAGCTCTTTTAGCAGATATTTGTTGGAATTTTCAAGAAGAAGCATAAAAAATATGTTTGAGAGAAAACTATTTTTATGTGGAAAGTAAACAATTTTTTAAGAAATTTTGACGAACTGAAACGATATTTCAATGGTTTAAATGTACGGAAGAATTGGGTTCTAGTGGTGAAAATGTCTCAGATTCATCGTTTCTTCACATTCTTCTGCACTTCCTGCGACCTGCAATACTCGATAAGTTAGAAAAAGTGAAAAACGTTTCATGAAACGAAGAAATTTTGTCGAACTGAAACGATATTTGATGAACGAATGGTTCAAATATACGGAAAACGTGTTTCTGGGGTCTTTTTGTACAATCTTCAAACGTGAATATCTCGAAAACTAGAGTCAACTTCGCAAAACGGCGTTGGATTCAGCGTACTCGAATTATGTTTTCTACGCAGAACACATCGATATTGAACTTTTCGACTAGCACAGTGTTATTATTGTCCTATATAAAACATGTTCAATTTTCACATTGCAAGTATGAAGTAATGTAAATGCTGTATTATACTTGAATTGCTGTTGGCGCATGAAGGCTGCATGTGCGCTGCTTGCTTACTTGCTTGCCACCCTATTTGTGTTATGTAAACCCACCTTAAGAAATGAATTTGCTTGTTGGTACTGATGCACTCGAGTCTCTTCTCATCTTCGATCTTCCTATTTGATGATTATCACCTTTTGTCCCCATATTTTCCTTATGAGCTTTCTGACGCACATTCTTAATTTGTCTTCAACCTTATTTGATAGACACATTATACTTGACTTGCTGCCTATCCTCATTGTCTCTTTGGTTTTTCTTAGATAGTATTTAAAACTGTTTACTTCCTCAAATTTGTTCTTTCCTATCTATATCTTTCTAACTATGTTATCGTTTCTATTTATTCTATCTACGGTCAAATATTTACGGTCATATTTACGGTCATTTGCGATTGAATTTTGGACACTTGGATCCGCCGCTTGATGCTGAGTCTTGAATCTTATGGAGGTCATATATATATATATATATATATATATATATATATATATATGCTTCTTGGTTCCCGGGTTGTGAACCGCGTTGTAGAAATGTTCCCCGAAGGGTCGCTTCGACGTTTCGGCAGAGTCCCATCTGCCATCTTCAGGAAGCTCTTCTAGGTCTGGCTGACTTAGAAGGACTGTTATTCTAAGTCAGCCAGACCTAGAAGAGCTTCCTGAAGATGGCAGATGGGACTCTGCCGAAACGTCGAAGCGACCCTTCGGGGAACATTTCTACAACGCGGTTCACAACCCGAGAACCAAGAAGCACAGATTTCAGCCGCGAGAACTTACGCACCAACAATATATATATATATATATATATATATATATATATGTTGATACGTAGATTCTCGCGGGTAAAATCTGTTCTGCTTTTTTCTCGGGTAATGAACCGCGTTGTAGAATTATCCCTGTAAGGGTTGTTCCGACGTTTCGGCAATGTCACAATTGCCATCTTCAGGTTGGTCTTCTCGGTCTAAGCGAAAGTTCTTCTAGATCGCTTAGACCGAGAAGACCAACCTGAAGATGGCAATTGTGACATTGCCGAAACGTCGGAACAACCCTTACAGGGATAATTCTACAACGCGGTTCATTACCCGAGAAAAAGCAGAACATATATATATATATATATATATATATTGTCAAAATGACAACAGTTTCAACGTTAAATGTTCAAATTCGCCTAACAATTCATTGGCAACCAGTAAAATATTTCAATTGTAAACTGATTTTTTACTACTTCAATCGTCTCAAGACTTAGCATTAAACGTGAAAACGACCTGGAATAGATTCAAACCGATTTCTTAGATTGGAATTTTTATTAATTCTAACCGGGCTATAAAATGAATTAGAATGGAATTTAATGTAACCCCAAATTCATCTGATATCCCGATTGAAAACCAATATTAGGCCAGAAGACGTGAAATAGAGAACTCAGATTTAAAATTAATTGAAGAAAGAAAAATGAACTAGACACAGAGAACATTTCAATACCAAATACAAATAGGTGGAATCGGTAGTCTGGCAATATTCAGTTAACGAGAAAAACGGAATAAAAAGAGAACATAATAAATAAACTTAATAATGATTCTGAATATTTAGTCAAATTACCTGTAATTTCTATAATTAAGCAAATTGTATATATTTTACCTCACACGATGTGTATTATTTTACATACCTCAATATTTAAGTTTCAAAGTCAGTAAAATTAGATGAATTAAAATGAATTTTAAAAATTATTTGAAGAAGAAACACAAACCAATTTTTTTAGGCAGTTAAATCTTGTAATCATATTCCAGCACTCAGCAATATATTCACGCTGAAAGTCACTATAGCTTAACTTGAAACAAAGAGCAAGCAATCCAGTGAAGATATAATTATAATAACTAATATTAAGTTAACTTTACGAAATTTTGTTGAGTTTTGTTTTTTTAGATACATTTTCACTGACCTTTATAAAACTATTACACTAATTACTTTTACTTTTATATACAGAACAATGGAGCCAACGCTATTCAGAAACTAAACTACAAGTGCAGCTACAATATTCAGTCTTTACACAACCTCGGTTTGCAGTGCCAACTGATTCCTCCATTCTTATTGGTCAAAAAGGATAACGTGATTTTACTATTGTTGTGTGAAATTCCATAATTTAACAACATTATGTATTAATTGCCATAACATAGATTAGTAAATATTAGAATCACTAAAACAACCATAATTATACATATTATTTTATTTGATATGCTTCAGCCAGTTAATATTTGCTCTTGATATAAACATGTAGTATCAATTCATTCAGTGTGCAACCTGGTAAAATTTTTAAAAGTAGTTGTACTTCAAAATTTGATTTCAGGGCGAACTTTACAACATAAAATTACGATATTAATACTATGTAGCGGCTGAAATATCTGCTTCTTGGTTTGACCGGATAGCACATGGTTGCTGCTTTGGCGGAGCAGTTTTTAATAGACACTATATGATGGTCCAATCAAACTTGGCATTTTTGCTAGGCTCACTTCGAAAATACTTTGAAAATATTTGAAAAAATTTAAAATTTGTAAATATTTGAAAAAAATTGAAATATTGAAATTGTTGGAAAAAGTGACATTTTTGAAATTATGAAAAATATTTATTTTTGAAATATTTGAAAAAAATGAAATTTTGAAAATAATTGAAAACAGTTGAAATTTTGAAAATAATTGAAATATTGAAAATATTTGAAGAAAATTGAAATATATTATAAAAATCAACTTTAACTTTAAAAATCAACTCGGCCTTGGCCACGGACTGTCAAAGTTCACATGGTTTTACAGCCAAATTCTATTTGTGTTTTTAATTACATGATGACCAATTGGCGCAAATTGGGCAAATTACACCTTAAGGGTTAAATAATTCATTTTTCCAATAACGGTTGTTCAATTGATATGAATATAAAAGTAGAAGTAATTAGTGTAAAAGTTTCATAAAGGTCAGTGAAAATTAATCTAAAAACGGACAAACCTCAACAAAATTTCGCAAACTTAACTTAGCATAACAATTATTAAAATTTTATCTTCACTGGAGTGCGTACTCCGTGTTTCAAATTAAGCCATAGTAACTTTCAGCGTGAATATAATAATATCGTAGTCTAATGCTGGAATGTAACTGCAAGACGATTTAACTGGCTTCTAAAGAAATTGCTTTGTGTTTCGATTTTTCGAATTTTGAATAGTCCTTTTTCGGTTAATTCATTTAATTTTACTGACGTTGAAACTTAAATGTTCGTTGATTTTCAAACGATCATTATAATATTAATTAATTTTAATAATTTTATTAATAATTTTCATTCCACCTATTTCCCTCCATGTGTCTATCGAGTTCAGTTTTCTTTCTGCAATTGAATTTAAATCTGCCTTTCCAATTGCAGGTCATCTGGACCAGTATTGGTTTTCAATCCTGATATTTTTCATCACACAGATCAATTTGGGTTCATATTTCCATCGGCAATTTTTTGGTTCTAAGTAATTCTATAGACCTGGTAGAATTAACAAACCTACAATCTAAGAAATCGTTCTATCCCAGGTATAATGAATTTCATATCTCCATGTATCAGGATCAACTACATTTCACATACCTGCAGTAATGCTGTATCTTGAAAAGATTGAATTACGACCAATGCAACTTAGTAATAAAACAATTTCCTTAATATTCATGTTCATGTTCATGTGTATTACGATTTATAATATTTCGTATTAGGTTACGTATGCAATTGGTAATATGCTAATTTAAAAATAGATACGTCACTTTACAAATGAAATATTGCGTGTTGTTGTTGTTGAAAAATTGGCAAACCTTTAAGAATATTTTATTGGTCGCCAAGGAATTGTTATACGAATTTGAACGTTCAGGCTCGTTGATACTGTCATTTTAACCAAAACGTAAAATTTTCCTTAAACGAAACGTAGCCGCAAATATTTACTATAAATAGTAATTAATACGAAACAATAATCGTTCTTGAAGCAAACAAATATAAACCAATGCATATTTTATTATAGTTACAGGTAAATTTTCTTAAAGTTCAAACAGCTACGGTCTCAGTCTAGAAACAAATACTATTTGCAAGACTGCAACTCGAATAAAGGTGTACAAATCTTATCCTATAAAAGAAAATTCGACCCGAAAAGTAAATGCATATAAGGTGAAATAAGTAGATTTTTAATATGAATATAAAAGAAGAGTTTCAGATAATTTCCAACATTAGCAACCTTCCAACGTTCCAATTATTGATTACTGTGTCTATGTTCGAAATGTAATACCCCAAGCAGTGAGAATAATCACTAAGATTACTAGATGAGTTTGAGCCAGTATGTGACGTAAGATAAATACCGAGACTTAGGGAGGCGACGAGTAGGCATTAATTGTTACTCTTTCTGACCATTAGACCATCTAAACTGGAACGATATAAATGTGACTAAAGATGATATCAGGTAATACCGCATCAAAAATTAACCTTACCAATGTTATATCGGGTTGAAATTGTAAATTAAATAAAATAGAGTCACTATACATTAATAATAAATAAAACTCTTTATTATATAAGCAGTTGTATCAGCAAAAATCTCTGTTTTTTTCAATTTTGTTTGAAATATCCAGCCTAGTCGACAGCAAGTGAATAGTTTTGCAAGGTACGATACTTCGCTGTTGTCCTTGATCGAACACAGCGGATCACCAGTTCAGAACTCGAATCAAAAAATATATAAAACAAAATATAAAAGTATATAAAAATCTTCTAAAACATGCACAGCTACACACTATAGCTTCTATAAATATTTTTTAATTTAATAACTAAGATTAAATGTTAAGATAGGTCTGGGGATATTTAACAGGGATATTTAACATTTTACCTGGTCTATGCCATTATTGCTATTTGAATCAATGAAGATTATTATAAATTTTTATTGTTGATGAAGTAATCAAATCATAATTTCTACCAACTCGCGAATACTGCAAAACTGAAACAAAAGTTCTATCATATGGGCCATACCAACAATTGTGACAAAACAATAATTGTTGGAGTAAAGTACACATTTTCTCCGTATTACTTTTAACAGTTGTATTATTTATTTACTTTACGACAAACTTTTATTGACATTTTATTTTTTCCGAAAATTTTACGATAAACGTGTGATAAAAGTTTTACGAGTGTATTTCGTGTAATAACAATTACTAATACCTAAATAATTTCCCATTCATTACACATTTAGCTTTTTTGTGTAAGGTCTGACACGTGACTTCAGGATAGTTTTATATTTACAAGAAAATCATGTATTTCGTGCGGAAATAAAAAAAAAGCTGTGATACATAACACCAAAATAAACATGTATAATATCACGACATAAACACGTAAAAATACAGAACTTACGAAATGTATTTATAAACACCTCCAGTTGGAGACACAACAAACAAAACTTTTACTTTGGCACTAGTGCGAAGGCGCGTGCAATAACTATCGTGGCTTCTTGACGTCGACACTGGCGAAAATTTCAGGAGGCGCAACCGCCAATTGAATGAAACATATATAATGCATCAAACGATAAATGTGTAAAACCAGTTTCCATGCCTGGCTGATTTTTTCTCCCCCGTGCGTGCACCCACAGAAAAATTTCACCCATTCATTCGTGCCAATGTGCGTACATGCACACACCGCTTGGCTACAGACGTGAGAACTGTAAGTCGTTAAGTTAACTTCTATTAGTTATGCTTTGAGTTACTATCCAAAAATAAACTAACGAAACGAACGCGCTCGTATGAATATTTTCAGGTTAGATAATATTGTTTCAATAATATCAAAATGAACGGTGATAAGATGAAAGTAAAGTGATTAATTCTCAATATTTATTTATTATGCATTTAAACAGTGTTAAATCATAAACGGTATCAGTTTCAATTATGTCAACGATTTCTACCATTGCAGTTTAATGAACCAGTGCGTGTTCATTACAACACTTTCATCGGTGCGACGATTATGTAAATATAGAATGAATATTAAACGCACTGGAATATTGTAATTTAATCGATTGTTCTACTTTGCATACTGATGGAAAATTATACCATACACATTGCGGTACAAAACCTTTTTTATCAAAGGCATCAGCTGGAAATATTTCTACGTAATAAATTGGAAAATAAATTTGTCCCAACAAGGGCAATCACTACGTGGCATTTTATGTCGATCATAACAGCACACTGTGATAGGCACCGTTACGAGGTCTCTTAATGAAAATGTTTCTGAACGTTGGATACGAAGGGAACCTGACTTATCGGTTCTAGATGCTCGATGTTTTTTCTTGTGGGGTGGCTTAAATCGCTAACGACAAGCCTGATACATGAGGAGAGTTAATTGCAAGAATAGTTGAAGCGGACTCTTGCCCCAGAAATTAATTGGCAGTGATCAATAGCTCGAACCGAGCTTAGAAGGCGAGCAATCCCAATGCTTTGTTTTTTTTTATTATTTGTGATTCTTTAGCCAAATACACCTGTAGTAATCCAGACACTTGTTAATCACTTTTATCGACATATGAAAGTGTACAGGAAATTTGTTGTTAAGCATGATCCCTAGAATACACAAACATTTTGTGAGTTATATATGGAATATCCCATATGCATGCATGTATGAAATATCGGCGGAAAACAAAACACTTATAGTAACCACAATAACACACGTGCTGTTTCAGCGATATTTCACCTCATCAGCAGCGACAACACAATGATCATTTTATATACGATTATAAAAATTGTCGGTGTAAACTGATCATCCCTAAAGAGCCATGCGATAGAAGGGCTGTGTCCAAAACAAAACAAGTGTCAAACCTATAATTTTTCGACATATGATTATTCCGTAAGTAAAATAAATTATACATAATATCACTTTAGCGATGTAAACCAACGAAATAAAAGTATAACGAAAAGCAAACGAAAAGTTTAAAGTGAAACAAAATGAAAACAAACATATTGATATCAACCAATGAACATAGTAACAAATAAATAACGGAATAATAATTACGAAAATAGAAAAAGAAATTGACAAAATAAATTGAAATGAAATAACATTAACCTCCCCTCCTATTGGTTATAATTAGCAAATTTAAAATTCGTTTTGTGGTCTTCATTTCTATGCATCACACTGCCCAACAGTATTTTCATTACATCCAGTATTATTTATGATTTTGAATATAGTTTCCGCACTGATTTCAAAAATGTGAACAATCTAGTTTTTGAGCAAGTAGAGAAGGGCGTTTTTCAATAAAAAAATATCCGAGTTTTAAACTTTACCAGTTTAATACACGCTTACTACACATTCTTACAAACTTTCTTTTGCAAGAACGCCATTTATGAGGAATCCCTTGCGTACTTCTCTGAATACTCCAACAGCAGTCTGCCACCATATGAACATTCGACCGCCGCTGGTATTGTTCCTCCATAGCCTGAACGTCCTGACGGAACCTATCAATAACAAATCGTCAAGATTGGCAGAGAAATGGTTCAGATGACTATTGAGGAAATGAAGCTTCATGCACATGTTGCATCAAAATTGTTGACAATTGGTCACTTTCTCTTCAACCAGTTGGGAATAATTTTACGCCTTGTTCCGAAGATGTTTTTCTCAGCATCAATCATAGAATTCGTGAACGTTGGGTCCTTTACCAGCTATCTGATCTATGGACCATGAAAAACACTGAATTTCAGTTTCTCAGCACTAAAATTCGGAAAAGTTCTTCCAATATACGCAAAATATTCGCCACATATATTCAAAGCATTGACATATCGCTTCATTAACTCCAACTTGAAAAGGGGTGTAGGTGATCTCTAATGACCAGCGGTCTATTAATAAAACTGTGTTTCCCAGGAACCAAAGCTTCTCTTAAATACCAGTCTCTCTTAGTCCAGCGTACAGTCTTAGCTTTACTGTTCCACTTAGCCAGTAGGCTACAATGAGTTCACAGTAGTATAAGTACTTCGTACTACCATGCCAAACTACAAAATAATTTTTTTTCTTTAGTACGGTAATACGAAATTGTTGTAACTGGTCAGCATTTTTTTTCTTTAATCGAAAAGTTAGCAACCAGTAGACAGACTAAGATCCTTGACTAAATCATTAAACTCATTTTGTGCGAATGCTTTATGAAATTTGTCGAAATTTTCTCAATCGAAGTCGCTATCTTCACTCTCACGTTGATAAATGTTTTGGCTATTATCAAGGTCTAAATAATCATTGGTAGTTGATATCAATGGCCCTGACTGATATATCGCTAAAATTCGAAGATGACTTGATGGCAAATCATAGATGTTTGGCATTTGATTTGCCCAATAACGCAAAGGTTCACAACAAATTTTACACATTCACTTACATCTAGTTTTCGGTTGATTCCAGTGATATTGGCATGACAATCATCATGATCGGTTGAAGGTTCACACCTTGACTTGGCCGCAACGCAAAGATTCAAGACAAATAACTAGATGAGGAACGCATGTATTATTTTGCATTCATAATGGATCTATATATCAAAAAAAGTATTTTTTACAAACTGTGATATCTCGAGGCGTATTTGCTGAAATATTTCATTCACCTCAAATGTAGCAAGAACAGTCAGTATTATTTACACACTTTCGCCGCGTTGACGCCATTACGATAGATAACCTGAAACTATTTAATTAGTAACTGTAACTGGTAATGACAGAGGGTAAAGTACGATTTCCCAAGAAACTGGAGATGACAGCGAAACTTTGAAGGTATATTTGGCAATCTGCTTAACTGGTTGTAGGCAACCCATCATGGCTCCGTACTAATTGGACATAAAGCGGCCTATTTGAAGTGCTAGAGCTATCCGCTCGAGCTTCGTCTATTGCCAGAGATAGCGATCGGAGGTCGCACGTGTGCCGTATAAGATTAACCCTTTCCTATTTTGCTCCGTGACCATCTGAGATGGTACTTTGGACAAGTCGAAGTGAGCGGCAGTTTGGGAAACGTTTTGGTGCAATTGCGTGCCTGTACTTTTTGTTTTATTCCCGTTTGTTGGGGATCTGCATCAACCATTCACATAAAATTGAGTCTCGTTGGAGAACCATTCCCATTGGGGGATATATTCCGAACCTCGTGGATGATCTATCATTTTGTGCGCCGATGTACGTCATCCTTGAATCAAGGTAACAAGTTAATCTTTCTTTATACGTTTCATAGTATCCGTTAAATTACGAAATTTTATGTGACTTCTTCTGGAAAAGTCCGCCCTGATTTACGTATTTCGTTTTCTTAGGGGTCGCACGACGCGCCAGCCAATGACGTCACCAAGTACCTAGGGATTTTATCGTAAATGGACCGATATGGATCGATGGTGAATTGACATTTTTGCATGTCGCGCGAAGTATTGTTCACTGCGCTCAATTTGACGTTTGTCTACGAACGTCGAGCTCGACTGAACTAGCAGTCGAGCTTTAATTTAACCAGTGTTCCCTAGTCAACATGTAATTAGTCGATCTAGTTAATCTTCATTTGTGCATTTCATTTTACATTTGTTTCTAAAGTAACGTTAACTTAATATTTTTTACTTATACGTCAGTTTAATATCTGGTCGTTTTATTTGGGACTAATGTTACCTTTATTTTATTGTCTTCCACGATTAGGTCTACAAAATACCGGACTCGAGGAAGTTTAATTTGTTTACTATTTTATTTTGGAGTAACAATAATTTTCTTTGACCGGATCTTGATAGCAGATTTCCTAAATCAATATTTCCATTTGGGGAAGGATTAGTTGAGTCCGACGAAGTATTTATAATAATTGTATTCTTTTAATAAATGGTGGCGTTTTATTTATTTCAACTTGCTCCAATACTTCACACATCGCAATTACTTGACTAGGGCTGTATTAATTTACGATGGCGCTCTAAATTGTAACCCGCCCCTCTTTCCACTGGAATTACCCGAGGAACATTCAGCTAAATATCAGTGCAACAGCTTTTCACCAAAAGAATTTTGTAACATAAAATACAGACCTTCTGTTGCCTGTAGCCCTTCTTTACCTTTTGTGTATTAATTTGCAAACGCCACGCTCAAGAAGGGTGATCATGTAATATTGGACGAAAGTCGTAGTGGTATTAACACAAGGATAAGACATTAACGTGTAATTTGAAATATCAAAATAAAATAGAAAAATAATTATCTACAATTATAGTTTGGTAGACAGGCACATCCATAGAGAGAAATTGTATTTTCAATAGTTCTTATAGTTGTGCACCATAAATTAGACGGAATACAGGTTAATCTAATAACAGTCTTGCAGAAATAGTTTTGTGGTCTGGTCGTGTACTCTCATGCTATCGTTTAGTTTGATACTTCTCATGAGCTATGACAGTTAAGATACAATTAATTTAACCTAATACAACTTTGTCACGGCGTTGGGGAAGTAATAACGGGAGCACAACTTCCATAAGTTGTGCTCCCGTTAATGGAATATATCCCAGACCGTCTATCTTAGAGTAATAAATAATATATTATCCCATCAGATGATTTTGTTTCAGAGCATGCCGTTTTAAGGTTGATAAGTAGACAGTGACGATAATACCGGCAGCTATCGGTACATAATACAATCAAAATAAAGTAGATTTTAAATGTTTTATGTATAAATACAAATTTCGTTTTTTGTTATTATGTATACAAAGTTAAAAAGATATATCACAGTTGTTATAGTTGATGTCAGTCGTAATGTGTCTCAAACAAAAATAAAAATATATTTATGGAAAACACAAAGTAAGTAATCAAAACAAATTATTTGAATAACAGAAGCATACTAAGCAAATCTGAAAGCAGAAAACTCCATGATCAATAGCTACACCCCGCATATTTAAGAGTAACAAAGTAGTAGATCGCGACTTGTTTAGAATTAATGAATCTATGACAAAATAATATACATTTCTTCAAAACCTAACACAATTTCGTACCATTTATCACGCGAAACGCTGGACAAGTAATTTTCATACCTAACGGTGTAATTGCTTGAAAACTAATGAAATAAGAGATGCTCAACGTTTTTTGCATTCACGACCAATACACCATATGACGCCGAGATTAAAAAACTTATTTCTGTTACTAAACCTGTTTCATAATTCAAAGTGTCACCGTTCAGTGTCAACAAGCTTTTGATGGTATTTGTAGTAGTTACAAAATTCTACTTAGGTAATATGTAAGAATATTATTAATCAGAAAAAATAAATGTTTTCAAAATAAATTTGATTATATCAAATGTCGATCAGTTGCATCCTTTAAAAATTAACGGCTGTGTACAAACGAACTTGTAGTTAGAGAAAAACAAATCTTGTCAAAAGTGACATATTTAATAATATACGTAAAATCATTCAACAACACACCATAAATGATGATTACATCTATAACGATCGCTTAGTTGTACTGTTACCCCTCAAATGGTCAGAGCATTGCGCAGATCAATGCACAATCTAACTAGAGATTTAAAAATATTTGGCGATTTTGTAGACATCGCGTCGTTAAGAAGAAGTACATATATTACAATTGCAACATATAATCGATATTCAA
Organism: Geotrupes spiniger; assembly: GCA_959613385.1. Taxonomy (NCBI): domain Eukaryota; kingdom Metazoa; phylum Arthropoda; class Insecta; order Coleoptera; family Geotrupidae; genus Geotrupes; species Geotrupes spiniger. The sequence continues at coordinate 19,135,016 of OY390736.1, read as the reverse complement.
AGGTCTTAAATGTAGCTTGTTTTTATGGTGGTCGAATTGAATTGGACGAAGCAATGTTAATAGCAATGCTCGTCCGATTCATATCGGATAGCTATGTTTTCACTACTTATCATAAATTCGACAATTTCGACATATATGTAATTCTATCGAAAGGATTTTTCATATCCGTGTACTTATATGACAGTATTTATTTACTTTTGTTCGCAGGTAAATAGAAAAATCAAATATATCAATAATAGTATAGATAGTAATTTGTCATTACAATCAACTAGCATTTGTGAAAATGCAAACTTCGTTTTCATCACGAAATTATTATTCTAGACCCATAGGTGGGTCTAATACTGAATGAATGAAGGAGCAATAACCAACATGCAATATTATTTAGTACGGTTTCAATGTGGTGGCATATAAGAAGGAAAGGTCACAAAAATTTAATTAATATTGGGATCATCCTGGATTTACAGAATAATAAATCATGGTACAAATATTTGTGCTAGCGAACTCAAAGCTCAGAGCCCTACCCAATTTCAGAACTGTTATCAGATGAGCACAAATTCTTTCGAATCCGTATTAAATTTAGTTGAACCGTTGATCATTAAAAAAGACACGAATTGTAGAGTGCATGATTCCTTCAAAAATTGTATAATTGTTGTCAATTTCTTTTGCCCTTTTTCCAGTTGACATATTCGATAAAAGATTTATCAGAATATACTCTCACAACTTTAGCTCATTTCTTCCCACCTTTTTTGGCGTTTCTAAAGGCTGGGAAATGATTTTTGTGAATTTCCAACTTGGGTTACTGGTGGCTCATCTGGTTGAGGAGAATGCGTTTTCAACAACTTGACTTCTGCTTTGGTCTTTGCCAGTGAAATCATATATACACGGACACTTTTCCATTCGTCTACATATGTTGTATTGAATACTGGATCGTTCGAGAGTTTTTCCTATAATTAGAAAGAAACATGTATAAAAAATGCCGTTTGTAAATATCGGCCTGTCAATATTATAATAAATCGCTTTGTAACATCCATTGCATAATATTATGCGATACCGATTGTAGGTTGCTTATTGCTCATTGCTTCAGGACATTCACATTATTCTCCAAGGCCAGGACGTGCTGAAATCCTTAACCTCAAGCTCCAGTTTTGAGATTGCATTTACCACAGTTCGATCTGTCGAAATGGACACTTTTTTACTAAAACTAAAATGAGTCCAATTATCACCTAATGGACGAGCCAAGCCTACCGACGACCAAAAGCGTTGTTAAGTGTAATATATCTACAAGGATCCCAATCAGTATTGGGTCCCGGTATTTTAAGGGGAATTTGATCGTGAGTTTGTTCATATTGCTATATCTTTAAATCGCATTTATCTTGAGAACTTCGTAGAAGCACATTTTACGTGTGTTGCTCCATTCGTGGATAATAATTTGTTAGCAATGCAATACAACGCCCAGAAAATGAACTCATGGATGAGGTTAATGTGGCATGAGCGACAACCACATTAGAAAGATTAGTAAGATGTTATATGCATTACACATTCTGGTTACTTTCTTAAACAATTATAAAAACTGTACAGATTTTAACTTAACATGAATGCACGTTTTACGTAAATTTATTGTGTTTGCTGTAGAAAGCAATGAAATGTGTTCAATGAAAGTAGCTAGATACCTAATAATAAAAATATATATTTATAAATATTGTAAAACTCTTCAATTGCAGAACACTTCGATGTGCAGAACTTGTGACAAAGTGGTGAGCTATTCATTTTAGCAATACACGTATCTATAAAAATAATGTTATTTTTTAAAGAAAGAACAGATTGTGAAACTAACGTTAGTATTAATAGTGTCCAATATTAATTATTTTGCAATGAATATAACTTTCAAATTAGTGCACGCAATTATTACTCATAAATAATACATTCAATGCCAGAAAATAACAAACTGCTGATTTCAGAATTAGTACTAGATTCCGAAAATCTAACAACGCAGACTGCAACACTTAAATTCAAATTTATAATTCATTCATAATAAGATTTTACGTATACATTAAATCTGCAGGACGTTTTCATGTTGTTAAAAAAAAGTAATTACCCTGTATGCAGTTACACCAGTTTCATGCGTTATTCGCGATATCTAAATATCAATAGCATGAATGCATCACAATGTTGCATGAATGAGCTATAAATTTAGATACGTATGTACAAGAAATATCTTAATCTCATTGACTCTACCATTCAAGGGAAAACTAGTGACCTTTTAGGACGTTCATTAGCGACCAGACGATCAGAAAAAAAAACTTTCTACGAGAATACCGCTCTGTACAGTACGGTATTTATTTACGTACGATCGCAAGGTTAACCAGTACAATAATCACAATTTGATCGAACGAGACAAAAATAATAAAAGCATAACCAGACTCCACCACATTATTTTGTCTGCTGTATCAGAGAATCTAGATTTAGTAGACAAGTAATAATGGTTTTTTTTTTTCAATTGCGAGTTCAAAAGGCAATAATGTATTGAAGTTTTTGCAAATAAGTAAAAAGCTGTTTTCAATTTCGATCTACGTGTTGGAAACATTAAAATAAAAGATGTGTTGTTAAAACTGCTGCTTTTCATAGAAGCAACATTTCCATGACTATCTAGTCTACCTGACCATTTGTACGCGTTTATTTAAGAATTTTATGGCTTAAATGGAAACTCAAACTGTTTTGTATAACAGATGCCCGAGTGAACTTTCAGAAAAATTGTATTCACATCGTGCTTAAGAAACACGCTAGAGATGGCCCAAATCAAAACGTTTCTGTGCGCATTCTTTTCGTACTAAAAACGTAGATCTCATTAATTTCAAATTACCACAAACATAATTAGATCCAGCATATGGCAAAGCGGTGAAAAAATGAAACGTTATATCCTGTTTTTAATTAAATCTTTCACGTTGATTGATAACTTCATTATCAAACTCGAACACAATGGATGGATATTATTTGATTGCCGGAAAGCCGATACTATATAGAAATAAGCACATCCACATGAATTCATTCTTATTAGAACGTCTAGTGCAAGTGGCTGCACATGTAAGGTCAAAAAACCGCGCGTATATTCGGCAAGGATCGAGAACGCTCGACGCAGACAGATGATGTCTGATGTAAGAATTCAATTCCGTTATGGTTTATGGGCATTACCCATAATATTCCGGGATTAATTATGCTACTACTACAAGTCTTGTTTAATGTCTGAGCTCTTTTCGTTTAATAATTCGTCTATATGGGCTGTGGCGACAATTTTCGACGCGTCTCGATGTCATAGATCCCATTAAAAATTTCGACCCTCCGGAGTTGTGTAAATTCCGGGCACGATTGGTATGGTAATCTGGTTAGATATTTCTGTGCGTTTCCCTCTTTATTATAAAAATTCTTGCGTTGGGCGTCTCAATATAAATTTCAATGAAAACTTTTCTAAAATTGCTTTTATCTATAATTTGTAATTCTTGTTTGTAGTTATTTTATGTTTATATATAATTTTATTATATATATAAGCTATTGCCAACTAAATAATTTCGTCTGATTTATCAAGATGTATTTTTCAAAATACTGCCAGAACGGGTTCCGTTATTTTTGTGAAATACCAAAACCTCTAATGTTACAATAAGTGTCTGATACTCGTAAATCCAGATTTCCAAGCGCAATATTTTTTTCAAATCTATGCTGTATTTTGTTCCTCAACGCAGTTTCTAATACATGACTAGCACTAATACGGCGTCATGTATTTCAGCCATAATTTGACATGATAACATTTCAATAATGAATAATGCACTATAAGTGCATAATGTATTTGCCTTTCGAAATGAAAGGCAAATACACAAGTATGCTACCGTTGAAGTGAAATTGAAAGAAATCCGCATCTAAAGCGCCTTAGACCGATAATTAAAAAATAATTGACATGTGCATGTAAATTGTTGTTATTTACTATTATATATAAATGCAGTCAAAGATATATCGTGCGCGAAGTAACAAACCAAGAAGAACCAACAGCGGTTACTGGACTCTGTGACCCAATTTATATATTTAGATAAATTGTTTTGTACTGTGTGCATTGCGGAAGATAAATAAAATGCGCAATAATATAATTGGTTCCAAGTGTATCGTCGGCGTAATAGTAAAATAGTAACATCCAACGTCGTTGGAAATTTATTTGAAAGAATGAAAATATATTAAAGTGGCAAAATACATAAATAATACAAAAATGTTCAACAACGTTAGCCTATTTATAAATTCGATAACTAACGGATTATTATTTAATTGTTACTATTATGAATTTGCATACAAAATACGTTTGCCATATATATATTTATACAACCTCTGTCCAGAAAGTTCTGAGAATGTCTATATTGAATAGGCGATTGAGAGACACAATTCCCATGTGGGCCAGGAACTGCTGCAACAGGCACGACAATGCCCGGAGGTCACTCTGCCTTTTCTGGTGCAGCAGTTCACTTCACCCACCCTTCTCCCCAGACTTGTAGCCTCCGGACTTTTTATTGTTCCCCATTGAAATCAGCCCTAAAGGGACAGAGGTGTATTTATTTACTACCAGGTGGATGCAATTATTTTGCAACTGTTTCCTAGTTAGAGTGGTTGCAATAAGAATTTCATTTGCCTACTTGAGGTGGTAAGAAAATCGCCTAACGTGTTTTATATAAGATTTTTTTTAATTTTGTACATTACAATGGAAAATTTTGCCATCATTTACGTGGCAAGTCCGGAAAGTACGACATAGTGTAAAAAACAAAAAGAGAACATTCAAGCAACTGAAAAGAAAGAAAAGCTAAATTAATTAAACTAAATGGAAACCCAATGACAAAACGCATTGGGCAATAGACTAAATTTTGTTCCTTTGTGTACAGAAAAACGAAAAACAATATACGCAGAGTTCAGAAAAAAACAACGAAGAGTCAATCGGTTTAATTATTGAAACAGATGAAATTATTAATTTCATGAATTGCATTAAAAAACGCTTACAAGTGATAAAAACTATAATTTTTAATTACTCTAAAATGTGACGCAATTTTATGTGAAAAGGATTTTTTTAATTATTATTTACACTACACTACAATAAAATGTACATCGATGAAAAATCTTCATGTAGTGATAAGAATCAAAGTGGGGCAGGGAATCCATTCATGATGACCCAAAGTGTGGAAGACTTCTGGAAGCACGATCTGGTGAAATCATCAATAAAGTAGAAGATTTGGTGTTTATTGTAAAAGTTTAAGTTATTGCTAGAGAAATAGTAATATCAGAAACGAGTGTTTTAAAATTCTACATGAAGATTTGAGAATGGGAATTAAGTGTAGGCACGTGGATACCTAAGCTGCTCAGGCCAGAACATAAACTGTGTAAACGAGAATAGACTGCTTTATCACAAGATGAAGACTTCTACTATAGACTTGTAACTGAGGATGATACCTGGGTACATCACTGGCGTAAACTTATTATGATTTTAAATCGTAATATAAATAAATATTATACGTGATAACTCCTATTGCCAATTAAATTTAATGCCACCTATTTAGTTTAGAGCCTGTATATATTGGTGTTATGTGTATTCACTTTCTCTGTAATAGTACCTATGCGTCTTCCAATTTCCGACTACATTATATTTATCTGCGCCATGCTGGCCAACTTATCTCAATCCAACCAACTCTACATTTGTTCCTCGTTCACATTTACATACTGTTTTCACATACTCTAACTTATTTCAATTTATTTATATCTGTAATGTTATTCTTGAATTGAAATTAAATGAACTTAATTGCACCTGTTAATAAAACATGTTTTGGATGCGTTCTCGTTAGAACTCTTCGGCAATACAAATACAACCTGCACAACCAGCGAGAACAACCCCACCCAACCCATTTTTATGAAACTATTTAAATAAACTAAATTTTACATATTTGTATCTTTGTGTCATTATTGATATACTTGCAATTTACGGATTTAATATCATATGTTAGCAGGTAATAATATTTTGACAAATACTCTGTAGATATATATTAAAAATTAACAACATGTTATTAATTAAGTTGAACAATAAGGATGAATGGACTAATTTGGATGCACATAAGCTGTCTGAAACTTGTCTAAAAGCTGGGTTGAATTAGAACGTCTTGCAGAGGAAAGATCGGGATCAGCAAACCTCCGCGTAGACATATTATTAATTATTATTATTAGGGGCCAACAAATGAACCGACACGAAACCGTTCGTTTGTAAAGCGAGAATTTTTCATGTCTCTGAACTAGTATTACTCTTACTTCCTTTTGAATTTCCTAAGCAAGACAAGGTCTATGGTTATATAGTGACAGACAAACATACTGTTAGTTCGCGACAATTGACCATTAAATTCCAGGGTAAATGATCGATACATTAATCAAATTCATACTTTTGAAGTTTGTTCAGTTATGGTAAGAATCCATTTGTTGTGTGAACAAATTGTGAATAAGAATGGGTTCCTGGAATCAATAAGCAATTTTTGAATCCTAGATACAATGCTCGTTTGTAACAAATAAAATTAAACTTTAACCAGTGTTCAATTATTACAGATATTAGTATTCCTAAAAAAAGATCATAGAGCTTTAAGGTGTGATTCCACTAAATTCACGTCGATGATTTAATTTGTAGGTATAGACAAATTTACTTTCACGTTATTTTTAGAAGTCGTTTTATTTTAGGCACATCCAGTAAAATTTTGATAACCAGCTGTTATTCATTTTGTTAAATATTCTGTACTGTAGTATATCATAAAGCAGTTGTATAAACAGTGGTTTGAAGGTGGATAACGGGCAATATCATCAACTTTTTAGAAATAGTTTAAGGAACTTACACTTACACTTAAGGAAGTAATTTTAATTAGAAAAATATATCCGAGGAACCCTGCCTGCCTCCTTTTTTGTCCATTATTATTCCTGTCTACTTCAACAACGCTTTCTGCTTGTCACGTCGTCGTCACCTCAATACTCTTCTAGTTGCTTTATGAGCCTGCGTTCCCAGAGCGTCATTTGTTTGGGATTCATTTCCACTAAATTATGTATTCAATTCAGTTCGGTGGCATACATCAGTTCTGTTCTTCTCCTTTGGAGCAATACACAGGACCAACAAATGAAGGGATTACGTTTTCGTAAAGATCTTTTTAAAGATGAATTCAAGATTACGACACAGAACAGCAATGCCGACGCTCCCATTTACAACTATGGGATAAGATTGTCAGTAATTTCTAGCACCATGACACGTGTTAATAATATGCCTAACACCTGTATTAATTTCGATCAACGTGTAGGACAATTACATCGGCTACAGACACACCCAAACGCTACCCAATTGCTGCCTTCCAGTCACTCGATAAATTTGGTGGTAAGTATATAATTGAGTCACCCGAGTGGGAATATCAAAGAGAATATCCAAGCAGAATTGCAGGACGCAAGCGGAGATGGAAATTGACATTACAAGATGAGTCCAATATATGTATAGCCTGAAATATCCTACATAACGTGCGTTCAAGAAAAATCTTAATTTAGGAGGGCTCTGAAATTCAATTGATGTTTAAAGTTACTTTAGCCACAACCAAAATGTCAATTTAATTTTAACAAGATGTCAAAAGTAAAAACTGCTTTACTAATTAAAAATGGTCACCACAACAGAGCAGAAACCAAAATTATTGGAATGCTATTTTCGAATAGGGCAAAAAGTTGATGGTGTTTGGCATTATTCCATTCCTGCGAGCTTTGCAGATTTCCATGAAGAATATATGTGTTTTTTGAGGTTAGAATCTCATCTGTCAACCCTGTCATTATTGTAGTTATTTTGGTTGTGGCTAAAGTAGCTTTAAACACCCATTGAATTTCAGAGCCCTCCTAAATTAGGATTTTTCTTGAACGCACGTTATATTGATATCAAATAAATATTCAAAATCAAATTGAAGGCGACATTCGCTGAAGATGCGTCAAGTTATGAGTAACAAGGAGTTTGTGTGTGAGTATTTCCGCCATCTACACGTGAATACCATTATTGTTACCTAAATAAATACGAGCCAATAAAAATCAATTTATTGGCTCGTTATTAATTCGTCAGTTTCATCGGTAAAGGATGTATCACCGCCCGCTTCGAATTTCGAATGGATCGCGCACGCTCGCTGTTGTAAGTGAAATAAGTTATCTTAATGTATACTAAAGTGAGATCCCATGTGTTGCAAATTCTGTAATTTCTTGTGTCTTTTTTGTTCATCATTAAAAAAAAAATTGGGTCGTATCACAGGAAAACATCGATTGTGCGACATCCGCTGTTAGTATTCTGTGCTTGATTGTTAGGGTCCAATGTTGATTGATTCTCTAGGTAAAACCGAACAATTCTTGGTGTTTTATTAAACCACTCCAAAATATTACTGCTCATTTGAATTGGATATCCATAACTATGGCATTGGTATTAGAAGGTTCGGAATTCATGTCCGTGTTACACCTCCACGAGGTGTGAACGATGCAGATAGTTTGTCGTCTTTGTTGTATTATTTGCTCTAAGAAACCTTCTGAGTAGAGGTAATGCCTTAAACTACTTTGTACGTCATTGTCACGATGTTTATTTTGTATTTTACGGTTTCCTTCTCTGTTCATGTATCATCCCTTTGACCATTCTCCGTATTCTATGTATTTATTTCTGATTTTGATTCCTCTTCAAGTCCTAGTCTCCGTTCATGCGATATTATAAGGAGTACGTTATTATTACTATCTTACATGATATCGCATTCTATTATTGATGTTGATATACGAAGATAATTTCAAAGTATTTTTAGATATACATTCAATGGTTTATTTTCTATAATAGTTACATTTTAAAGATTGCTGTATGTTTCTTTATTTTTCTACATCATCGCCATTTCAATGCATTTTTGTAGACGATGTGGCAATTTTACGATGCCCATGTATCGAAACTCATCTTTTACCTCGTCGTCGGAGCAGAACCGCAGGCCATACCAATGTTCCTTCAATTTAGGGAAGAGGTAGTCGTCCGGTGCTAATTCCGTACTATATGGTAGGTGGGTGATGGTGTGACGAGCGCCGGTGTGACGGGTGAATTGCTCAACATTCAACACCTATGGTTCTGAATTGCCCCCCTGACAGTCGACCAAGAGTACCCCCTTCCACTCCCAAAACAGTGTTGCTGTGAATGTACCGGCAGACTATGTTTGTTTGAATTTTCGCGACTCGGGCGAAGAGGGATACCGCCACTCGCGTGACTGTTGTATTGTCACGATACTCTGAGGTTACAGGACAACTCGAAGTTCTTGTCCCAATCTAAGATTGGTCTTCGGGTTAACTATGTGGTGCCCTCTGTTATATTACTGTATATTTACGAGTTACAGGCAACCCGAAGCCCATTGCTACTATGGTTCTTGCTACAAGTTATTGTAGGAGCATATAGATTTTTGTCGGTTAAACAAATTGTTGGCGTCTCAAATTTGGCGTTCAATGTTTGTGCAAAAAGAAAAAAAAAATGGTGTTACATTATGTAGCCGTAGAATGTATTCAAGTAAAATGCTCTTGCCATGTTGCCTTATTCATCTTTACTGTAGTATTTTTTTGTTTAACTTGCAAACGCAATTTTTGAACCATAACATTAATTTTTATATAGATTTTCATAATTTGATGTTTCAATTCCCCTTTAAGCGATGATATTTTCAAATCCTGATCAAAAAACAATATTTTTCTGCACACTGCCACATCACGTTGAAACCGAGGTATACGAATACATCCAGCTGAACTTGAATAGACTATTTTAATCGACAATAACCACCTAAACGATGCGATAATAGCAGCTCATTAAAAAATAACGTTTCGATTAGAGTGGTGGTAAAATTAGAACAATATTTATGATGCAGAAACACGTGAGGCAATGAAATAACCGTACCAGTTTTTGTTCACAGCGAAAAGTGTAATAATTACATTTTATGAGCCTATTGAATAAAATCAAATATCATCGTATAGTACACACTTCAACAGAAGGTAAAAATGTTTAACTATGTGAAATTGTCATGATATAATGTACTTACAAATACTTCTATTTCTATGTCAATTCGAAAAATTCTGCAATTTTAGTAATTTTACGTGTCGTTAAATGTAAATGGAGATAAACAATCGAACGATCCAAAATTGCACGATGTATGTACACGCAGAGCCTCATCTAACGGAACAACAACGGTAAATGCGTTTTACTGTCTTTAATGCTAATTATTTTCTGGCAAATTTTCTTATCCTGAAAATACGACTCAATCAATGTAGCGTATATATTATAATTAATCCCTGCTCTGTATTATAAAAGTTTATGGGGAGACATAAAATAGGTAAACGATTCTTTATAACAAGAAAATTTATTGATCACACAACTGTCCGCACCTGTAAATCAACTGCGCCTTTTATGGCTTGATTACACTTGACTTGATTCTCAACTAGCGTATTAAAGTATAATATGCGCCTTTGGAGGTAGAGCATGGCTCAGACGAAAGCTTTTTTTTTGCTATGGATGTGTATTGTGCGTAATTAAGATTTATGTATTTATAGGGAGATCGTGTCTTAAATAACTAACCCCTTGATTACAACCAAAAAAATCAATACGACAAACCGTCGAAATAACCCCATAAACTCAAAACAACTGAATTTAAATCTCAATATCATCTTAAAATTATTAAACATTTAATTATATAGTAACACATTGAATTGTAAGAGGAATTATGCTAATAGAGAAATGGTATAGACTAATTTATTATAAGTCGTTAGTAGTAAGTAGGACACGAATGCCATAAAACAAGAGGAACAAAAACATGTACTAAACTGCTTGAATATAATGTGCAACTTATTGATGTGTACATGTACGATTATATGCGTAGAAATTCATAAATTAATCGCCATGCTGAGATTGTTCTAAATATATAACGTACAAGCATTACCCCAAATAAACATTTGTTCATAAATCAAAATGTCAGCTCGACCAATAGAAGAATTTTGCGACATTTTTATGGAAACGGTTGGCGGGCACAAAATGAACAACGGGCACAACGAATGCGGGCACAAATAGCATAATTCGGGAAGAGGATCCTACATCGTCCAAATCAAAATGAGCCAAATAACGTGCCATTGAGGACCATGTCCGCTATCGGCTTTGTAAATTAGTTGTCATATTAAAAAAAAATTAACAATTAATATTTAAGTTTGAATAAAATGTCGTTACTTTGCCGATTAAGCCGGTTGTGTTTTTTTTTTCAAAACTTATGAATGCGGTTATCTAGGAGTCATTAAAATATATAGTATTGATAAAAAAAAACATTTTATTTATCATATAAATTGTCAGGCGTTCTGTATACTAACATGAAATGTTGATTTTTGTTAATTTTTCATTCTCAATCAACTAAATGTTGATATACCGGGTGGAAAGTATCAAACCCGAACATAGCAGAATGCATTGGAATATACGTTTATGCATATTCCTGCTCCCCATTTCCACCGATAAAAATTATAATGACATCAAATGAAAGAGAATAATAAACGGCGTCAATTGATACTAAAATCTTCTCTTAATACCTTATCATTAGTTTTTTACAAAGCAATTTAAATCAATTATGCAGTTGTCAAATCTGACAAATAGTGATTTGTGCCGACAGAACCACGGCCGCCCATAGTTTATAGCACCTGGGTTTTTAATATTAATTGCTTTGTAAAAAACTAATGATAAGGTATTAATATGATAAGGTATCAATTGACGCCGTTTATTATTCTCTTTCATTTGATGTCATTATAAGTTTTATCGGTGGAAATGGGGAGCAGGTATATGCATAAAAGTATATTCCAATGCAATTCTGCTATGTTCGGGTTTGATACTTTCCACCCGGTATGCACTTAGACAAAGTCTTCACACAGGTGAAAATTTTTAAAAAAATTATATCGGAAAACCTGATATTTAATGATACATCAACGTAACATAAGATATACCGCATATAAACCTAACTATTTTTAGAATGTTTTCACTTGCTGTGTGATTGAGTGTTTATCAAGCAAGCAGATTGAACTACTTCGACGTTAATGGTATAACGGAAACAAAATTTGAATTCATACGTACGGAGATGGCGCGGGGTATGGGCGTCTTTTCAAACAAATCAAGGCCCTTGAGCTGTATCACATTCCATCAACTTATGACTCAAATGCTCATTTTTGAGTATGCCATAGACAAACCTCAAAAATTTCAAGTTTTTGTATAGGGTGAGTACTCAGTCATCATGCTATTGCACGAGAAGTGGAATAGCGTAATATCGTTAAATAAGTCTACAATGTTTAATATACATGCCCTGCAAGTAAGTTGTGAATAGTATCAGCCTTAATATTCAAATTTTAAAGAATCTGTACGTAATGGAATGTCATTGACCAATTTTGAACTTTGTTGCTGTTATTAAGGAAACTTTTGTATACAATGTCTTGTAGAAAATTCCGGGTTCAATGAATAATAATAATGATGGTAAAATATGATCAATTGCAATCATTACTTCTCGATTAACTTTTAATAACGTATGTAACAAAAGTTTTCAGAAAAATGTTGAAATATAATTATTCAAACTATAATAATTGTTTTATTTAATTTGGTAATACAGGAAACGATTCAGTGAAGCTTTAACTATAATAATAATGTATCACATAGCAGCTAAAGGGTCGTGTTCGCAATTTGGTGCGAACGACTCTCATCAGCCTTTGGACGGTAAGTAGGTTAAACTCTCGAATCATTTGGTAGATTCTTCGTCGTAGTTCTTCTTTATTTTGGGCTTCGCACCCACAGTACTTTTCTACTGAGTAAAGCCCAAAACTCTTCTATAGGACGTGTGTCTGGAACATTCGGGGGGTTATCCTCTTTAGGTACACATGGGATATGTTGTTAACCACTCTTATGTTCTTCTCACTTAATGGCATGATGCCAGATCCGGCCAGAACATAATTTTATCATGATGCGTTTGAATAAAATTCACTAATTTTGGGACGCATCCTCGAGCATAATTGTCTGCATTTACAACTCCGCCCATAACTCGCTCAACATTAGGTCTTGAAAAACCAACTTCCAAATTGCGCGCCACACTAGTATCTTGTCCTGAAATTTCGTTTTTTTTCTTATACCTTACACCATTAGAAACGTTCTCAATGTCGTCTGTATAAAATAAAATGAAATTTATTTTGGAGTTAAATAATGTAAAATATTTTTCGCCGTTTAAAATTATCATGTCTTTGTTTCTGCAGCTCTGCAGCATCTTTGAATCCTTTCTAATTGAGCAGCCGTGTATTTTGGAAATTCTTGTCGCTTTCTATTTTTTTTTTAATTATTTCTGCTAATTTCCCTCTTGGCTGTCATGGGAAATGTGAAACTTCGGCCTAATCTTGTCCTTGAAACTCCTTTTCTATTTCTTGCAGATTCAATAAAGTTTTGAAGCCTTGCATGATTCAAAACTGGAGGGCAACCTGTCTTCGGAAGACTCGCAAACCTTACTCACATTCCTTAATGATCCTTTTCCATAAATTGTAATCTTATAAATATTTTGGTTTTTATAAATGGCGACAATGTCACGTTTTGGCATTTGGCCAACTAAATTGTAAATACATTTCCGCAATTCTAACTTGTAGGACATTTTATAAAACTTTGTAAACACAAATGTATTGTCAAACTGCAGGAGAAACTTGACAGATTTTCAATATCCAATAGGAAAAAAATAATACGAAAAATTTTCACAAAACTTTTGTTACATAGGTTATCGCAATTTCATGGTCACACCCATAACCCTAATTGGAACTGCACTGGAGCACCCATGTCCTTTGAAGCATTGAAAATGTATCAATTTCATGTTGTACCTTCTAAAGAATGAAATAGTATTTTAGTCTCTACGAGACGACAGTTTAGTTTCTAGAAACAATTTTTTTCGAATCATCTCAACAATCAATTTTTAGTTTAAATTATTGTAACACAAAATATCAAGTTACGTTAGTTATAATTCAAGTTATTATTTTGTGACGTTACAAGTAAAAAATTTAAATTAACTAGAAAGCATTTTCGAATCATTATTTATCATGACTTTAAATAAAGTTTAAGATTCGGCCTTTATTGAATAAGAACCGCCCTTGGCTACAAGTTACCCATGACAAGGAATTTGAACGCAAAAGGAATTCTGTTCGGCATCAAAATAGTGCAGGGCATTCTCCTACGGATGTTATCGACAAATACATTGGTAAGATAAAATGGAATGGAAATTCGCGTTATTTTATTTCTTTCATTTTGTATTATATTTTTTGTAATTTTTTTTCAATTTTTTAACGACATGGAAGTCTAAAACGGTATTTTTATTAACATATATTCGTCCACAAATTTCAAAGAAAAGTTAAAACCGTTGCTGCTATTAAAAAATAATTAAAGAGGACAATAAAGCCAATTATGCGGTGATAGAGCATCAACTCAGGATTGGATCATGATACACTATCACCTGCTTTCAAAACAGTCGTTTTGGCATTGCCATGAAATTAGTTTTTTAAAGAGGGGCGGACATAATTTTTTCAGTAAGTAGTGACACGTAGCGAAACTGATATTCCCGACAAACCTACCTGCGAAGAGTGCCGTGTATGAACTCACAAAAAGGACGAAACTCCAACAATGACCAAGAAGCAGCTATCTGTCAAAAAAGTTATGTATGCGGTATCTTTTAAAAGCCCTAATCAATATAATTAAGGTAGATGGACAAAATACAGCTATAGCTAAATGGTACCCTGAAAAATATTTCCCTGAAAGAATACCTACCCTAGTCATCTAATTTAACAATGTGCGACTTTTGGCTATTTTTGTGCCTGAAACCCTATTAGAAGTATTCCGGAAGATCGGTAGGGAGCTTTTAAACAGGGGAAATAAAGAATGGTCAACTGTATCATTATATAAGGGAAGTACTTTGAGCATATTTAAAATAAAATCCAAGAAAATATTAACCATGTTTTTATTCTCAGTACATAACAGTGAAATGTGCAAGTTTTGCTTAAATTTTCCAATCAAAGTTTTAAATACATAAAAAATGATCATAAAAGTTTAAGTAATTCCACAATACACCTTCATAAATTTACCTCAGATATAATCGCCATGCACAGGTCACTGCATTGGTTGTTACATAACAGGATTAGTGCAAACTACCAGAGCTATTATATTATTACAAATTGACAAAGGTAATAAGTATTACTTATAAAGGCAATATGAGACAAAATACCATCATAATTAAAACCACATCGCATACATGTGAGCAATATATGATAATACTACAAACACACAGTTCAATTTCGTCGAAATAAAGACGGGAACTGAGCGATAGATTGTTCAAACAAGTTAGGACTTCCTACGAAATGCACACACTCCACATCCTATCACGATAAAATGCGTGTCTTAAAATAAAAACCCTCTATATTTAACACCCCACAACGAAAGTACAAGAGAGTGCCACTTTATGGACTCCACTGATATAAACATGTTACTCACTTAAATCCGACGCCACATAAATATAAAGGTCTATTCGAAACAGAATTTGATCTTTCGAGGGTAACCATTTCTTTCCATCCGGGTATTATTTCGTCTTTAAAGTTACAAATTACAAAATTGATCATTGCAAGACTAGCACAATAATATTTTCATACGGCAGTTATACACTACTTGAAAGATTAGTCAATTTCATTAATATCTATTGTACATTATTATTTTAAGTGTTCTTGATTATCAATTGAAATGTTAATTTGTGAAGTTTATTCCTATGTGTTCCACGGTTGGTCATGTTATTATGTTCGTTTATTGTCTACACATTTCCCAGGAAATTTAATATAACAATATACTTTTTCTAATTTAATGTTATTAGGCAAATTGTAAAATTGTCCCTTACATGTTCTTTTAGCCATAGAATTTACAAATGTCTTAATTGCAAATTAAAATATTTGGTACGTTTACGACAAATTAAACAAGGTTATCTATTAATTATTTTCAATTTTCATAGGTTGCACCTATCTGTTTACAATTATGGAAAGATTTCTAAATGGAATTGTTAATTATTATTAAAATACCGTCATAAATAAAAACTGACAATGTATAAGTTATCACACGAGCTGAAAACGATATTAGCCAATGGAATGAAATATTTTTAACTTTAACGCAAATAATAAATCATATATTTTCGTCTTAAGGGAAATATAAATATCGTAGAAACTGTTAAGAAAACATTAATAAAAAGTTACATAAATATATTTTGAAATCAAAATATTATTATTTTTCAAACTTATGACAAACTTAACCGATGCAGATTATATTAAATATATTTGCTATCCTCCAACTTTCCTATTAGACATTGACAAACAGCCACTCTTCAAATGAATATGAAAATCATTACCAGAATTTTCTATAAAGCGTTTTTCAAAGTGTCTTATTGATTTTGTATTTTTTGCTTTTTGTTTGCTATATCAAATATATTTTTTATTTTGACTATTCGTCCTGTAACCTTGTTGTCTATATGTTACATCCTTTCTTCCATCCTTTTGTTATTCTATAACCTGCATATTCACCGATTCGTGCATATTTTCTATTTTCTTCTGTGCGCCACAAACAATGCACGAATACACTCCAGGTTAGGGCAGGCATAGCAATTTTAGCTACTGGTTGAACTTTCCGCACCTGTGTAGTGCCCCAATTAACACCGATAAGATGTACGAGCCGACGTAAGTGCTACAGCTGCTTCCGGCGTGATTCCGTGATTCTTTCTCTACACTGTTTTTTTACATTATCAGCTAAGATGCCCCCTATGGTGCGATACTGTATTCAAACACTAACTTTCATGTACGTATTCGTATTAGGTACTCCATCTTATCTTCATGTACTATATAACACAACAATTTCGAAAGAATTCTAAGCAACAACTGATATCCACGTCAGAAATTAAGCCTGTCTTATTAACTGCCATAATATTAATTCGAGAGAATCACAGGTCTCAGATGGGCCCCGCTCGAAGTGTTACTATATGTTTGTTTGGTGTTTTCTTTCTCTTACTTCATTTTTTTGTAACGTTTAGTATATAAATGTATGATAAACGTATTCTACCTACATGCTATAGGTATTTGTGAATGTTCTAATAAACATCACTCTTTAATTTTATTGTTAATAAATGATTTTCTTAGTGTTAATACTATTATTTTTCCAAAATCTACACAGAAAGTTACATAATTTGTATGTTATTGTATGTATAATTATTAAAAAATCTGCAGTGTTCCAAAGTAGACTGTCTTATACTGACCATTAATTTTACTCATTTAAATGTAAAGATGTAAAGATTTCTAATTATTTTGAATGATCTTCAAATTTTAACGATTTTTATGTTAATTTTAATATTTTTTCCAAGGTTTTCTATTTAGTGACTTGTGGGCAACACTTTTGCTATGGTGATTATGTTGCTGGTTTGCGCCATGTTTCTGATGTCTACTGCCAAACTGTGATACAAATCTTACCCAGTGTTTTATACTCATTTAAAGAATGTTTTAGGTTATCTAAATATCGTGAATCTGATCCGTCCCATAGAATAATTCTTAAGTGGTTTTCTGCTTTTGAAAGTGGCTATATGAGTACGCATGATACAGCCCGTCATTATTGTAACTGTACTGCACTTGTTAATAAAGTCCATGTCCTTGCATTGCAATTGACGATCGTAAATTGAAACACGTGAGATAGCTAATGAAGTAAACGTCTCAACCGTACCCGTTCGGTGCAACATTTTTCATGAACGTTTAAATATGAAAAATCTCTCCGCGGGAGGACTTAAATCTGGTCAAATGGGCGCATTAAAAATTCGGAAGAATGTTCAAACGTAATCCAAGGGTATTTCTTGTCGACATGTCACAGTAGATAAAAGTTAAATACATCATCATTCTCTAGAAACAAAAATACAACCAAAACAATGATTTGGATTTCTTTCGGTCAATACCGTCATGGCCAGATTTCTTTTTGGACTCCAGTGGTGCGATCTTTATTGATTATTTAGAAAGAAGAAAAACGATAACTGGTCAATATTGTGCTGATTTGCTGCGATAATTTGATCCGAACTTAAGAAAACACCCATATTTGTTGAAGAAAAAAAGATGCACGATAATGGGTCTTCTCATTCGTAAGATGTTGCTACAACAAAATTAGTGAAATTACGTTACGAACTTATGAATTGGCGCCTCATTCAGAAAATCACCAGATCTGGCTCTCAGTGATTTTTATTATGCTCAAATTTAAAAAAAAGCTCCGGTGGAAAAAGATTTCAGTCAAATTAAGAGACAAATGCATATTTTGAAAATTTTCCGGAATATTGCTTTTTGGATAGTTTGAACATATTGGAATGTCGCTGGGCTAAGTGTGTACAGTCGAAAGAGGGTTTATGTTGAAAAATAAAATATTTATTTTAAAGTAAAATAACTTTTTCATTGTCTCTTCATTGTAACTTTTTTTCTGTCAACCTGTCCTCTTATAATGATGAGTTAGAAAACTTAATATATATAATTGTTCATGGAGTCTGTTAATGTCCGGCTTGTGTTTTTAAAAAAATTTATTTTTATGCTGAAAGAGGTATACAAATTTTTCCTTCATTTGATTGCTAAGAAACGTCCATAGAGTTTCATATTTTTATACAATTGCGTGTTCATAACCTGTTTAAGAAGTATGCATTTACACAGCATATGAAAAGCTCTGTTTCATGATATTCGAAATGTATGCGACTTTTCCGCATACCAGTGTATTAAATTATCTTCAAAATCGTAAAAAAATAAAATGAGAAAATGGTAAAAACCAATATAAATTGTAAAAAAGGCAAATGGAAAAAAATTATGAAAATCGTAATCTATACAATTATGGATCGAATTATCGGGAAAAAAATAAAAATGGTTGCAGTAAAACGTCAGAAAAATCGTTGAAAATTGAAAATTCTTTGAAATTCGTTAAAAATATTTAAATCTTTTAAACTAAAGATTAATAAGTGAAAAATAAAGGATATCCTTTTCGGCTACGTTCATTTTATTAATACTTGTGTAAAATGTAATCTAAACATAAGACAGTCAGTGGAATTTTATAGTTATTCATACATAACAAAGAACACTTTTGTAATGAATTTGGAAAAATAATAATATTGAAACTAAGAAGATTTATTGACAATGAAATTAAAGAATAAGTACTTTATCACAACATTCACAAACGCATCTAATTAATATATTTGTAACAGATTAGTCCATACATAAATACAAACTTTTTATAATTCTTTTTATATTTCTAAAAACAATACCATAAAAATAACAATCTTAATTGTTCTAAACAAAACTATTTGTAACGCTTTAAAATGCATTTTAAAAACAAATAACATAATTTCGTTTTAAATTAATGACAAATTTCTATTTCGCAATATTAGACAAAAAATATACTACCAAAAAATGATATTTCAAGCAAACCCATATGCGATTCGCTGTAATTAATAATACAAGTAGCGAACAACATTGTTTTGGATAGTTTTAATGTATTAATTGGCAGATATTTGGCAGACTTTATGTATGGAGTGCTTGTACTATTCATTACTGGTGGGGTCTGTTTGTTTAATTATATTCTCAACGTTCGGTTCAGGTGTTTACGGTGTAGTTTACACGTTGAAGTTTTATAGTTGTCTTTATTAGAGTTGCCAATAGCAAAAAACACTAAGACAGTCTGTCAATTAAACACTTTTACAAATGTTAAAGTGTATTGGGAAACGTTTTTTGCAATGATGTGTTCCAGATAACTGCCTCACTGCACTAGATACATTTCTTTTTCGATTTCTCGGGGAATTACTAAGATCATCTGTATTTTTTCACATGCTCGTCGGTTCATGTCCATCATAAACTTCCTTTGGTTGACATGATTGGTCCTGGTGAGTAGAAATTTGTCGGCTTACGTCGGTGGTATTTTTTGTCCAGATTCTATCTGATGATATTATTGGTCGATTATGGCGACCATGGCCTTAGCCCATGGTTTCTCACGAATTCGTTCGTTTGAAGAACAAGAATTGTCTATAACAATTTTTCATATGGTTGGGCAAACACTATTTTAGTTCTAGGTAAATTACCTTTTCCGTTCACACTGCGCCAAAGTGTTACTAAGAAAAATTGTTCAGAATGTAAAGTTATGACGTTATGCACAATGATATTGGTCAGTATTGCAATTGAAACAGTAATGGTAACATGAGGTGTGTTAACAATTACAAGGACAAAAACCATCGATTACAAGTCAAGTAATTATTATAGTATGACGTAGGTCTTCATCTTTCATATCGTTAAAGTAATATCACAAAACTGATTTTCATTGCGAAGTAATGACTATATTTTTACAATTAAATGCTAACGTTAGAATAGAAAATATATTTAGTACAGTGTTAGGGACGTGGAAAAAGTCACCGTTAGTTAAGGAACTGCGACGGCGCACAGTGTTTCGACTAGTACAAGCTAGCGGGACAAAATTCATGACGTAATTTCCAGGAATGACGGATAACGATTGGTAATCAACCTCCCCCAGGTAAGGAATTTCAAGAAATAATTTGTTTATCACCTCATAACGGTATCTTATCAGGGGGTCAAAGTAACCCTTATTAGAGAGGTCATTTTCATTTGAAAATCAGTTGCATTTTATGCACACTTGTGATAACATATTTTTAAATTGGTAGCAAAGTGAAACGATTTTTTTGTGATGGAATATTCTGTTGAAGGTATGTACTCTATTATGACTTATATTTTTTATAAAAAATATGTATACTGTTGGTGTAATATTAATTTGTAAATGTATAGATAAATCCAGCAAATTTTACATTAATTGTAATCTTTAAAGGGTTGCAACTTTTTTTATCCACACATATCCACCTAGATTTTTCTATATGTTATACCTACAATATTGAGGCACAGATTTATATATATTATAGAGCCCGAAAAGGCCCGAAAGTAAAATTATTTTATTTTTTCCAGAACGAGTCGTGACTGTGACGAAAATGGAGTTTTTTGAAGAATGGCTAAAACATGACAAAACTGAACGAAACAGTGGTATTTTTTATTATATAAGTAAAAAATTCAATATGTCTGATGTTGCTGACGAGTCTCTAAAACGACTGAAAATGAAAATATCAAGCCTTTCAGCAAAATTCGATCAAAAGTGGACTTCTTTAAAGTGTAACAAAGAAATGTTTCTAATCAAACATAAAGATTGGTTAGAGGGATCCGGAATGGAAATAAAGATGTGTGTTAACCAGCCGTGCACTTCAACATCATCAGCTGCTCTATCCGTAGGGCGACCCAGAAAATCATTTGAAGACTCATCGAAAACGAAGAGACGCAGAGTAGAAGATCTTTTGCAATCACGAAGTGCAAGTGAGCTTATTACAGCAGCTGAGTTAGCTACTCGAAAAGAAGGGCATCGAAGTGTTGCTAAACAAATCCATAAGGTCGTGGTCAGTGAAACTACAGAAAAGAATAAGTGTTCTCAACAAAGTCGGCAGCTAACACCAGACGAAGCTTTAGCTTATTATGTGGACTCGAAATCGACTTCTCACTCATATAAGCAAACAAGAAAGTGGTCAATGAGAGCGGGACATCAAGTGTATCCATCGTTTTATAGTTTAAGTAAGTCCAAAGCTTCTTGTTGTCCTTCTGACGAATATATTTCTGTGACTGAATCTCGATCTGAAATTAAACTTCAGGCGATTTTGGATAAAACGGCTGAACGATTAGTTAAAGCTCAGACGGAAGTCATTAGAAGTGTGTTACCTCGTTCATATTATACGTTGGTAAGCAAATGGGGCTGTGATGGGAGTTCGGGGCATAGCACGTATAAGCAGAAATTTGAGAACACTAACGCTACAGACGAATTTTTGTTCGTATACTCATTTGTCCCTTTGAGACTGCTTGATGGCGAAACTGTGATCTGGCAAAGACCTTCCTCTACTTTATATTGCCGTCCTATTAAGTTTATTTGTGCCAAGGAGACAAAAGAGTTTACGAAAGAAGAAACTTCTAAAATTTTAGATCAAGTAAGTCAGCTTCTTCCAACATTGTGTGAGGTTGCTGGATATCAAATCTTTGTTAAACACGATTTGTTGTTGACAATGACTGATGGAAAAGTGTGCAATGCCTTAACAGACACGGTTTCAACACAAAAGTGTTATATTTGCGGTGCCACCCCGTCTATTATGAACGAGGAATCAAGGAAGTATCCCAGCAACGAAGAACGCTTTGCATTTGGTTTATCTACTTTACATGCATGGATCCGCACGTTTGAGTGTTTGCTTCACATCAGCTATCGTTTAGAAATAAAAAAGTGGCAAGTCAGGGGAGATAACGACAAAGCTATTGTGAAGCAACGCTCACAAGAGATACAAAAACTGTTTAAAGATCGCATGGGTCTCATTGTAGATAAACCAAAACCTGGGTATGGTAACACAAACGATGGAAACACAGCACGTAGATTTTTTTCCAAAGCTGAATTAAGCACGAAATTACAGGATAAGACGTAAACCTTATTCGTAGATTTCATGTAATTTTAAGAACATTGTCATCGGGATATGACATAAATTATATAGAATTCGAAAAGTTTTGTGTTGATACTAGAAAATTATACCTTGATCTGTATTCGTGGTATTCCATGCCCGTTACTGTGCATAAAATTCTTGTACACAGCGCGGAAGTTATAAAGTCTTTTCTTCTTCCCATTGGACAACTCTCCGAAGAAGCCCAGGAGGCAAGAAATAAAGACTGTCCTAGATTCCGTGAGCGCCACACTAGGAAACGGTCACGTATTGCCACAAATACAGATCTTTTGAGAATGCTTTTAATTACGTCTGATCCTGTTATCAACTCGTATAGAGAATTACCGCGAAGAAAATTTACTTCTTTGCCGTCCGAGGTTCTGCAGTTGATTATCCCACCTTCATTGCCATCCGAATCAGCATCAGTAAATCATCATCACGAATTAAATGAGGAGGATTATTTACTCTCTGAATATTCAACTGAATGGGAGAGCAGTGATGACGACTCATCTGATGGTGGATTGTAGATTAATGTATTTTTTTAGTGTAATTATTATTCTTATTTTATTGTGTGTTGTAGTTGCTTCTAATTCGTGCCTTTGTATATAAGTTATTTAATATTAAATTAAATTATTTAAATTGTAAATAATTGATATATACCACTTCCGTCTTGCAGCTACATATGTATTTCGATTAATACACATACAGTACACATTTTTATTTGTACTTGTACTAGTCGAAACACTGTGCGGCGGATTGAATTATGCAGCGACGAAGGTGGAGGATTAATATAATAACTTAATAGTTGTTTTTTGTTTTAGTAATAGTGTTCAAAACTATAAAGGCCTACTTGATTTAAAAAAATCGAAAGTAAACTAAAAATAAGTTTCAGACCAAGCAGGGCGGAACCCCAAAATATGAAATTTCAAGTGGAAAATGTGTGGTCAATCATACCTATTGTAAACTCAACCCGGGGACATACGGTATACCAACAATTTTATATGATCAAGCTGCTTCATTAATATGGAATGTGTTTCCTAACACTTTTGGAGTCACACTGAATATGGCAAATGTGTGACAGTGTACATACCTAAGCGAACGCGCATTTATTAATCCAGCGTACCTGTATACTAAAATTAATTATGAAACACACGTGCACAGAAAAATGTGTTGGAACTACGTTAACGCACAATAATTTTAATCAACGTTCAGATCGTATACACGATAGAACTTTTATATTTTGAACCTGACCTACTGAATTAACTATGCAAGTTTTATTTATAAAACAGTGCCCGGCGACGAGTCATTTTAGACGCAAGTCTGTCATTAATCAAACACGTGTAAACATAATTAAAAATACTTACTGCTACTGGTCACTGGGTTACAGTTCATTTTCCCTTATACTGCTATTAATTTTTATTTAGAAAAAAGTTACGGTCGTTTTCAAAATGCGTTGTGATACAAGTCACATATAATATAATTTTAATAGACACCCTCGTCGCCTGGTGCCAAATGCATTTTATAATTAAATCTGACACGTTTTTGCGTCAAATGTTATAAAATTAGCCGAATTTAATTCAGTAGGTGATGTATGTACTTACTATTCATGTTCTTCAAATATGGAATTTAAGTAGCAAACATTTCCAGTACATGTAACTTTGAATCTAAATTGATTGCCCCACCCTTAAAATTACATACATTTTAATTAATTTGGTACATTGAAACATCTTTTAAACATCATGAGGCCAATTTTGACACAGGTATTGGATATGAAAACACTTGTTATAACATCTATCGCTTATTGTAGGTTTAAAATCCAGATATGTCCCAAATTTGGTCCACAGGTCAATAAGGTGAAAACATGGACGACAACACATTCGTGTGACAAATATAATAATATTATCGTGTGACAAATATAATAAATGAGAGTATTTCCAGAAATAAATAATATAGTAGTAAATATCAGAAATATTTCGTTATTTTGATAATTTAAAACTTGAGCAGGTCTATTTATAGAGGACTGGTAATTCTGTTTTATGAATCAAACTATACACGAAATTAGATTGTCCAATACATGGTAAACAATACAGAATTCATACAATATTATTAAAAACATTTAATATATTGCAATGCAAGGTTCCTAAAATTAATCGTGGTAGTTACAAAAAGAATGATATTCTCACGCAAAAATAACTCTAAACATAGAACCGTATATCCTGGAAAAGGGAATTGATAACAAAGCGTAATTGCGGAAAGTTGCGATATAAATGCAAGCCAAGTTCCTGCGCATTCTTGCGGTTTCGTGGGTAAAACATTCAAATCACATTTCAACAAAACGCAAGCAACTACCGTCTATTTTATTCAGTTGTCGCCAAGATACTGGTGTGCATTATAAAATATTAATAAATTACGAGCATGTGGCGGCGTTTTTAGGTTACTATACAGTAAAAGAACATTTTCAACGAAATCAACTAGCGTTACGAAGCAATTTATTAAAGTACAAAAAACCCGAAGGTGTACACAGTTAGACACTAATGTTATATTATGAAATTTACTGTCAAAGAAAGGTTTCCATAAATATTACAAAGGTGGGTGTACCATGTCAAAATGTTCGCGGTTCGTAATTCACAATTCGAATTTTAGCCTTTCGTCACACGAGGCTAATTTATTATATAGGACACATTTATAATGGATATAAATATCAAAACCAATCTAATAGTTTTTATGAATAGTGGTCATGCACACAAACTGCAGCGAACTTTAAAAAACAAGTTGCAATTGTAAAAGAGTGGCGATATGTTTTATAGTATTATAGGGGTTTCTTGAATTGTTAAGCAATTCTCGATAATTATTCATGGTTCGGTGATATTCTTTTGTAAATTCAACCTGTTTTATTATATTTATATATAAGTGTAAAGTTATTTACACCAGGATAAAATTAAAGAATAATTCTGTAAACTGTTTGTCACTTTTAAATTTAAATTTATTATAAATATAAATATGAAACATGCAACCATTAATTCCAAAAAAATGTAAGTAATCCATAAACAATACTTGATGTGAAGAAGTGATGTGATTCTTGCCCAGAATATTCGAATAAAAGTTTTTCAACAATACCAAGAAAATCTACGCTGTTTGAATTGCATCTGCAATTAAAGTTTCGGTGCAATAATACTGCCAGTGTCCTATTTAAATTATATTAGGTTGACAGATTTTTGTATGTGTGCCCATGCAATTAATTCCATACCCAACAAATTGTTGCGTTGATTTTTTGTAGATTGACTAAGAAGCTGACTGAAGAATAACTTTATGTTGGGTTCGAAAACCTCGCCAGTTTTATTAGATTCGAGTCAATTGATTCAATTGTTTTATGTACCCAACCTTGAATTTGTGCAAAACAAACCCAACAAACTAGCAACGCCTAACCAACCCACTCTAACAGCTTCAATATAATAGTCACAAATTATCCTAACTATATGTCACATCGGGTTGCTTTGGGTTGGGTTGTGGTTCGATTAGACGTTTATTTTGTTCCAGAATTACCAATTATCTTTTTTGGGTTCAATCTAATTGAATATGCGTTGCTTTAGGTTATTTATTATTATAAATTATAAATTGGCTGTAATAACTACCATCATTCCCAACTGCAAGTATGAATTATGGAGGTGAGAGATTTTTGTCAGTAAACCCAATATGACACTAAACCCAAATAACCGTTACATTGATTTTCGAGTTGAAGGAGGTCGTGAGAAAGTAGCTTAGAACATATTCTTCAATGTTTGCAACGTTATGTTTGCAACTTTATGTGAACAAAACGAAAACAATCACAACGACAGTCACGTAAAAAGTTGTTACGGTTGTATTATCGCAATTTTTATTAGATACAGGTCAATTGATTCAATTCTTTTATGTAGTCAACGTTTTGCACAAACACAACCAACTACCAACGCGCACCCCAACCTAATCTAACCCCTTCAATATAATAGACACAAATACACTCAAGTCCTCTACATCGCATCGGGTTGCATTGCATTGTGTTACTCGTTTATTTGGGTTCCGAAATTTCGTTACCTTTTTTTAGTTGAGTATGCGTAGCTTTAGTTTATTTTGAGTTGGCTGTAATAACTACTATAATTCCCAATGCAAGTTTGAATTGTGGACGGGTGAGAGATTTTTGTTATGTAAGTGCAATGTGATACTAAACCCAAATAACCGTTGTGATGATTTTTGGGTTGAATGAGGGAAAAAACTCTTTTTATATCACATGCAGTCGCGAGGAAGTGGCAACGTATTCCTCAATGTATTGAGCTTTGGGTTTTTCAAATGTGTTTTTGTCATCGCCTACAAGGCCTTTTTGTTGTTGTCTTTGTTTGATTTGATGTGTACAAAACAGAAAATAGAAAAAGGGCAATATTTAAGTATGGAAATGTCAACATATTTTTAATTTAATGCGGCGCCCAACAATGTCAAAAATGTCACTTGAGTACTATTTTCAACAATTCTGGAAAATTTGCCAGAAAATATCTTTACAATTACCTTTATCTCCCAAATTATGTTGAGTTAAAAAGTTTGACTACATTTCATTAATTTTTGAATTCTCTAAAATCTTTGTAAATGTCGTTGGGTTAGGTTTGGCGGAATTATACATTTTTTTAAATCGTTGAAAAGTACTTGAAGCTCGATAATCTAAAAAAACAATTCGCGATTAAAATACTATATTTACCAATTCGTTTTGTACCACAATTCGTTAATTTGATTTTTTTGCATTTTTGTTATTTTTTCGCCTTCATGATTTTATTCTAATACATGTTTTTAATAAATTTTTTAACATATTCCAATGGATGGCGAAATCTTAAAGAGAACGAACAATTTATCAAATATCTCACCTAAGATTAATTACAACAAAAATATTCGACATTTTTAAATACTCAGCCTCAAAATGTTCAAAAATTGAATCAAAAAATGTAAACATTGTGACATTATTTCAAAAAAAGACCCAACCCAACGAATGGCATTACAAGACTAGGGGGCATCGCTACAAATAAAATTCGAGTTTAACTAAACATTGTAAATGGTTTCTTCTACTAATTAGTCCCAATCAACTGAACGCACAAAATTACAAAGTACAAAGAAAAGTGAGACAGAGTTTTTATGAAAATTTTAATTAATTAATTTCCAATTTGGAGACCATCCCAATTGGCGAATTTTTCAACCAAGGAGGACTTTTCTTCATACAAAACATACCGAAATACATCAAATTATTGAAAAATTCAACGAAAACCTAATCTAAAGAATTCTAACTTAACAAATTTTGACAGTATTTGAAATTGCCTATTTTTTAATTTTCGAGGTACAGTGCATTTGTGGTTTGTTTAATTTTGTGTATTTTGCAAATAAAGTCCGCCAAAAGTAACGCCTATAATTTTTCAAATATATATTACATTATAAAATGTTTTATATAAAAGCTTGGATGTAATGCATTAAATAATTTTTCATATTTACACGTGGGGAAGTTTTTAAATTAGTACCTATATTACATTACCTGAACATGAATATTGTTAATGCTAATAAAATATTTTCATCAAAATTTCCTACATAGTAGGCATTGACTGACAAATGAACAACTATTTTCATCCGAAGAGTCATTTATTGACGTTAGTGTATGTAAAATTGAGTGTCTTTATCTTTTCATTTATTCGAAATATTAGTTCAGTTCTCTTGCGGTTTTTGTAATTTTATCAAAATGGATAAAATTGAAACAAGAGCTGTTATCAAATACCTTTGAAAGAAAGGTCTAACACCGCAAGAAATTCATAAGGACATGACTGAAGTATTGGGTGATTCTGCTCCTTCATAGCAGGTAATTAAAAATTGGTCACGAGATTTCAATCTGGGGTGAGAGTCCTGTAAACACGCGCCACGAGCAGGACCACTAAAAACTGGAAAAAACAAGGAAAATATTAATTTGATCGATGATTTGATACTGAATGAAGAATTAACGCCAGATTCATAGTGGAGGCATGTGGCACCGTAACAGGTCGGCGTAACGGTTACGCAGACCCAATACCAAAATTCTAGACGCAACAAAAGAAAATAGACAATCCCCTATTGGCCAGATTTGGCCCCTAGCCACTAGTTTCTGTTTTCAAAATTAAAAGAACATCTTCGAGGAACCCATTTTATGAACGATGAAGAAGTGATGAAATACAGATAGTTTTTCCAAATGCATTTCACCACCGATACTTACGTGGTTGTGAAATCGTAACTTTCGAGAAGTTTCGCAAAGTTGATTTTCCACCAAAAGTTATCTACATCATCAAAATTATTATCAATAGACCATTTTTGCAGTAAGCATACATATAATTTTTAAAATACATTTCCGCAAGGGGTTATATATTGTGGTTGAGGAGCATAAGCTTGTTTCTGAGTATTATGGAGCGCACTATAAATATAAACGGAGACCAGGGGTGTAGAAATGCAATAATGTGGAAGATGACTGGAAGAGAGCGTTGCGAAAAGACAAATAAAGATAGAATCAGTACGGTTACTGAGGAAATGAGTCAATGAAAATAATGGTTATCCTTTACCATAAGTAATCCTTACAAAAACTAAATAGGTATTATTATTATTTATTATTTAGATTTTTTTACTATAAAAATTCATATGAAATTACTAACAACTAAACCTAATCCTTAGATATAAACCTAGAGGAAACTCTTATTTCTGCACATTGCCTACAGAGCCTTACTAAAATAGAATATACATGAATTTAACGCAATGTGCCTGGTTACATTGGCAAACCCAAGTGTTGATTTGTGGAGTAAGAAAGAATCTACGTTTGAGGAGAGGATGGTAGTATGGAAGACATGCGCGGGGAGCATATTGATGTATGGATTGGAAGTGTGGGGGTGAGGGAGGAGAGGAAATTGGTGAGAATGTTGCAGGGGTAGGTTGAACCTAGATAGGTCAACGCCGCAATACGTGGTGTCACAAGAAGCGGATAATTTTATAAATAAAGCGTTGGGTGAGATAAAGGAAAGGGAAAATAGGAGGAGCGAAATGTCGAAATCGGAAGAAAACCGATTAAAGTTATACGAAAAGGCAGGGATATCTGTGAGGGAGGCAAAATAGACGAGAAAAGAAAGGAACGAGGTGGAAAGTGAGATGGTAGATAAATGGAAACAAGTAGATGCGCAGCAAAGAGAAGCAAAAATGAGCGGAGAGAAATATAATACAAGGTTTAGGGATATGTGTGTGTACGGAAGAAAGCCGGAATATTTCACGGGTCGAAGAACACGAGAGGAAGAGAGAGAGTATAGCGAGTTTGAGATATGGCAACGAGGAAAGACGATATAAATATTGGATGGATCAGAATTACAGGGGGTGTAGGTTTTGTGGAATAGGGATAGATGTATGGCGGCACTGGATGGAAGAGTGTATGGATGTTGAATATAGTGGGGAAGCGAACAAAAATGTGAAAAACTGGAGGTGATGTGTAGATGAGTGGGGGGGAGGTGATATGGACGTATTGGGGAAGATGCTGGACGAGATGAACGTAAGAGGATGGTGAATCAGAAGACCGTAAATATACACATGTATAAATGTTAATTGTAATGAATGCAAATAAAAGGTTGAGACTACTACGAATGCTTACATAAGCTGATTTAAATTACACACTCACCCTTCGCATCTCGTATATATTAATAGATAAAAGGAACGACGAAATGTAGAAAATTTTACACTGATTCACATTATGTAAACACAAATCAGATACAGAGAAAACTATTAAAAAATAATTAGGTTGTTTTTCGCATGTCTTATTTATAAATTCGTTTTTCCGAATATGTTTTTGAAAAATCAGACGTATTATTATATTATCTCATTTATATTAATAGATAAAAGGAAGGACGGAAATTTTTACACTGATTCACAGTATGTAAACAAAAATCAGATACAGAGGAAAACTAGTAAAACAACATCAAAAATTAGTTTGTTTTCGCATATCTTATTTATAAATTAATTTTTCTGAATTTTTTTTTTGGAAAACCTGCCATTATTTTAAGTCACATATTCATGGCATTCTCACTTCTCAACCCAGGCTAATTCTTCGAAAATTTATTAAATAGGCCTTATGACAAAAAAGGCCCTGAATTCTTAATTGTGAAATCTTAAATTTTCTGAGGTTTACTTTCAAACGTATATTTATTCAAAAAAATCAAGTCATAATAAGGAATTGAAATGGTCTAGCCTTTAGGCCACGTGACATTTTTCAACTTAAGGCGTCCGATATTTGCAGACTCACGGATCTGCTACAATAAAGACGCGCATCAATCGGGTGATTCAAAACAAATGGCCAAATATATCTCGTTCTGTGCCCTAAAATGTCTTGATTTCGGGGGCAATTCCGTAACGTGATCTCGCTCTTCCTACCCTATAAGGTGTAGCAGTCCTAGAGAACAGCCTACAAAGTACAAAGTACCCATTTCGCTTACATTGGAATGAGTGCTTGATACTGCAATATATTAGACTGCCTGTGAAATAGAATTAAAATCTAATACGAAAAGAACTACTAATTTTTAAGAAAAATTACACAGGCAGTTATATTTTCTGAAAAATATGCATATTTGTTAGATGAGTTTATATATTTACAATTTTGTAAATCTAATGATCTTCGCACTGTAAACACTGTCAATTTGTTATACTGATTGTACATATCTAACATGTATTCTAGTTCAAAGTTGCAATTCCATACCCACGCTAATTCCATTAGCAACAAGAACGTTCTGGCATAGTTTTTATATTACTCACTTTACTGCATTAATATTTTTCCGCAATTTTTGCCATTTTCATCCACTGAATTCCTTTTTCATATCACCATCTCGGATCACCGTCTCTTTCAAGCAAATCCTCCAGTATCATCTCGTCTTTTGCTTACCTAAATGTAATGCATACCACAGTGTTTACATCGATCACTGCCTGCTCCATAAAATACATCTCTCCTCCTCTCACATTCCAAGACGTTCATCCATGCATGCATATATTCCGCATTATATTTTACCTCTCGGCATACAGATATGCATTGATAGTCACAAAGCTGTCATAATTTGTTTAATTTTCGCTTCAACCACCACTCAAATTATACATAATAAAAGATTGATATGGTCGTGTAAGTAAACACTCCCAAAATTCATTGTCTAAATCATCACCTACCATGTAAAATCAATCTTTCGTGTAAAAACCAAGGCACTACTTCGAAATAAAATGTCAAAGTGAAACAGTTATGTAAAATATTTCCCATGAATGAAAAATTTCCACGAACTTCCGACAGGTAAAATGGGTATACCGGTAATTATGCATTACGTTATGTGATTTAATTGATATGATGAAACGATTCGTTCGCAAGACGATAATCTAGTTTTTCAATTCAAGTAACAAACTAATTCATTTAATTAACTTTTTGGTAATAACCATCTACAAATACATTAAATGTTATAAAAAAACTTCGATGATACGAAGTAGAATAGGTTTAACATATAATAGTATCATAAGTAACGTAATCGTGAGCCATCGTTTGTCCTGGAAGACAATTTATCGCTCACGTCGAGTCGTCAATGACCGTATTTTCATCCGATGATAATGACCCCAAATATTTTACAATATATTTAAGATTTACGGACTTTACAGCCATCATTTTCTGACAAAAAAGTTCAACATAAAGCCTTATCATATAACATTTTTAATAAATAAATACTAAAAAAATAATTAAATAACCATAAAAAAAATTGACCTTGAAATTGATGCTTTAAACAAATTGCCTCGGATATCGCAGTTCGTTTGGAACGCCCTAAGGCGTCGTGTGATATGATTTTCAAATTTAAAAATCACAATGTTACAGTAAAAATTAAATGTTATATAATGGAATCAATATCGATTCCAAATTAAGTTAACCAGCTCATAAATATTACAAGATTTCTTCTAGGTGACAAACGTGCAATATATGTAACTGTCGATATTAACAAGTAAGCATGTTGAGCCGTACCCAAGTTTATCTAGCCCTGACTATAGTAGTTACTATCTGAACAGAAAAATTTCAAGTAAATTTCGTTCATTAAAACTCCTTGTTAAAACTCACCTTTCGTAAAAAATATATCCAGTCAATAGAAGAACTATTTGTACTATAACGTGTTATGACCTGTGAACTTGCAGCAGTACGTATAATGCACGATTGAGTACAATGTAATGATTTGTAAATATAAAAACAATCAGCACTCTTCTGCAC
The DNA here is from genome assembly GCA_959613385.1 of Geotrupes spiniger. Classification (NCBI taxonomy): domain Eukaryota; kingdom Metazoa; phylum Arthropoda; class Insecta; order Coleoptera; family Geotrupidae; genus Geotrupes; species Geotrupes spiniger. The sequence goes on along the minus strand of OY390736.1, from coordinate 19,102,088 downwards.
TCATGTTTCAGTATTCACTAATATACTCATTATATTTATAATTATGCATATTACATCGACAGTATGAATAAAGAACGCACATCACAAATTCTCCGTAATAAGATTTATGGGTTACAATTCATTACGAATGCAAAACATGATGGAACTAACCATAATTTATTAAATTAAAACCGAACGTGCCAATCAAGACGTGAATGCGATTATCACAACGAAAATAATTAAGTAACAATTACCGTTCAAATATTTTACAATTAGCACAAATATTTACTCGTGTCAGTTCGTTTCATGAGAATATCTAAAACTATAAGGATAGACGAACCTTCCTCTCAGGTGATCTCGATGATACGTCACTGGTATGCAAATGTCCGTTGATGTCACAACAACCATTCTTCATTCCTTAGCACCATTGTACAATTTCACAAAAAATAACTTCGAGAAACGGTAAGGCGCGTGCTGGAAGATTGCACTTCGCGAGGAGTTAACCGATTGTAGCGAGTATCCGCGTACCTAAGCGCACAACATTCGCTTGTTTAGATACCGTAACTTAACCGGAGTCTCTTAATAGCATGCGAGAGACGCGATGAACTACACTTTCTCAGAAAACGGCGGCAATCCTGCGATATCTAAGGTTATGTAACGTGCGTGCTATTCCGGACTTGTCCATGCGTCCAGCAATAGCGTAATTTTTGTAGGGCCGCCACGGTACTTTTGAAAATTGATCCAACAATGCGTTTGCCGCTTGAACGACGTGCGCGTTAATACGTGAGAAATTGTGAGGTTGTCGGAAAAGCGTCGGGGTAAAATATGTAGTGAATTTCCAGCTGCGCATGCACCTTGTGAGATACGGTTATTTGAGACCCTTCGCCAACCCTCATCGAAACAACATTTTTCGCGCCGAATATTAGGAGAATAATTAAATAGAATACCACCGAAATCAATATATTATATTATATACTCGAGTATGTCTATAAACAATGTATAAACTGTGAGCTACTTCTGCATCTCGATAAATTGCCACGTTTAAGTTTTTCGCAAATAAATTTAGAGTTAGCTTAACTGGGAGAGTTGAAGATAGTAAAATAGACGTTTTGACGTACAATACGTCGATCTAGCTACACAGGTTCCTAAGTTTAAGGTTAACATATATTTATATGTTCAGACGATACACTTAACAAATGGACACTAAAGATTTATTCCTTTATTCCTTCACATATTTAAACCTCTTTGACATATACCTAAAAATGTAAACGTGTATTCTGATATGATCTCCTAAACCGGTTGAGATGGATCGACGTATTATACGTCAAAATGTGTTTTCTTACGATGCATTACTCTTAATCGTTTAAATTATCTGTAATCTGTAATAAATAATTAAGTGTTGGCAATTTGGCGTGAAGAACTTAAATACGATAACTATTTTCCAAGAAGGGCCGTAGATTTAATCGTACTGGACTTTTAGTAAGTTCAATACGAGGCTATCTTCTAAATTCCGTACATACCTTAGTATTTTACCTTTTATCACAATTTGCGATTTCTATATCAAAAACCAATTTGAATCATCAGTATCCGTAAACGACCTGGTAATATAATAATCTATACTTCTTTCTGTACATATATAAAATGTCTTGTTTTAAAAATCTACAGTATCTTGGACTCTACTTAGTAGGCTGACTACAGCAAGGATGACTATTAATCATCATTTATTTAAGTCTAAAGATCTAAAAAAAAATGTAACGATTTTAAAATTTTGTGGTTTAAAGATTTTTATTTTCTACTATTTCTAACGTATTTTGCAATTTTTAACGATTTTTATGTTAATTATCAACTATTAACTTTCTTATACCTTATGTATAAAGAAATATAGTAATCGTGAAAATTTTCGAACTTGATATTTTAAAGGTAATACACATTTTGTCCTTCCCTGATCCTATTTTGACTATTTTCGAAATGACCCAGGCGTTGCTTGTGTGTCTGTGCGCGCTCCAGCTCCTAAGCCTTTGAAACCAAAACTTTGAAACTTTTTGTACTATGTATAGCGTGGAAGAAAACGTCTTAATTTCAAAGCTATCTCTCAACCGTAAGTGGTGGGTTACTCGTACCACAATTTTCCATATCTAGAAAACTGTACGAGATAAAAAGATATTAAATTTTAAGGACTTTTATTTAGAAAATTCTTTCGAAAAATGCGCTTGTCATCGCGACTACACCAGTTTACTGTAAATTTATCTAAGTATACGAAAGCTCAGTGCCGACCACTGCAGGTCTTTTTCTAAAGTTTTCCGTTGTTTTTACAATTTATGAATAGTAGAAAAAGTTATTTTTTGCGATTTTCTAATAGTGAACTCGTTTTCGTATTTAATTCGATTTATAATACGTTATATTTATTACGATTTTAACAATTCTTGTTTACTTTTTCTATTTATTTGTTTTGCAAGGTATTATACGATTTCAACGATTTTCTACAATTTATAACAATTTCTTAGATTTATTTAACTATTCTTTCCGATATTTATTGATTTTTAGGTGCTTCCATTCTTTGCGGAATTTTTATTCTGTTTGGAATAGTAGATTTTATTTTTAGATTTACGATTTTTAATGATTTTTTTTATTTTTATTTTTATTTTCTTTTTTCATTTTTCATATATAACAGACCACAACAATTTCAATAATTCGTTTTTACGGCTTACAATGATTATTTCCGATTTTTAAAGATTATTTCGACTTTTTAGAAATGTCGATCGAACGATTTTTGATGATTTTTAGCAATTTGTTTTTGATGTTTCGATTTATTTATTTACTAATTGCAATGATTTTTCGATTTATTTTTGGTTTTATGCAATCCATAACGATTTTTATTAATTTTTATGTTTCGATTATTTACAAATTGCTTTTGCTTTTATCATTTTGTTACTATATATTTTCGACTTTCTCTATATTTTACAACTTATAGCGATTTCTACAATTTTTCACAATTTTCAACATTTTTTATGTTTCTATATTTATATTATGTATTGTCAAATTATATGATTTTTTGATTTTATAATTTTTATGATTTGCTATTATTGATTTCTTACAATTTACAAGGAGTTTTCCATTCGTTAACGCTTTTTGCGATTTTCATTGAATTTCCCTACTGGTATTTAGTAATTGTTTACTTTTAAGGATGTATGACGTTTTTTTGCTAATTTTAACACTTTTATTTAAAATTCGACATAAACCGATTTACTTCTTCGACAATTATGTTTTTTGCTATTTTTTTTTAAATTTTTTAATTTTTTTAAAATTTTAACGGGTTTTTACAATACCTTTGGATTAAAAAAAAATCATTTTTTATATTTTACGAATCTTTTTACCATTCCTTATAATTTAAAATTTAATTAATGATGTTATCATCTTTCGACATTTCACGGATTACAATCATTTTATCGATTTATTTTAATTTTTTTCGATTTGTTTATAATTTACGAAGATTATTCCTATTTTTAACGATTTCCAATAATTTTAAAATTTTCCATGGTTCCCAACTGTCTTTGATATTTCTATTTTTTATGATTTTTAAAGATTTTGTTTTAAATTGTAATGATTTTAACTATTAATTTAAAATTCATATAATAATTCTATTCATATCATGATTCTAAATCGACAACCATGATTTTAAAAGAAAACGGATACTAATTGTCTGTAGTAATCTGCGGTATCACGCACTGGACTTTCTTATACTTATATTAATACATTTCTAATACACTGTCGCGTTCGCAATAGCGTGAATCTAAGAGTCACGGAAAACGCGACATTGATTGAGTCAGTATACGCGCTCAGTTTCGAGCTCGTCGACAAGTTACTTCTAAAGAGATTTTACAGTAAATTGTACTTTTTGGGAAAAACTTCTCAAACAAAAGTTGCTTAAAATCATCTTTAACATTTATGTGACCCACTTTTTGGATAACTCGTACTGAAAATAGTCAGAATAGGCTTAGGGAAGAACTACTATTGACTGCCATGTGCGCCTCTCCTTCAATTTTCCACTTGCTTTCTCATCTTCTTCTTGACTTGCCTCTTCTACTACTGCGTATCAACCCTTACCATAAGACCTTATTTGTTGTTCTCTCTGCCGCAAGTCTGTGCCGTTCGATTCTTTTGACGTTTTTGCCTATAGACAGTTCGGTGAAAGTGTCTATATTGCGAATTGGCTTACCTGAAACAACATTTACTGTCCTTCGAAATAATTCCCATCGATGGTAATGCACTTTTGGCAGCGACTGTACAAATCATGGAAACTTCTGGTGTAGTCGCCTTTAGGAATAGCCTTCAGTTAGGTTGTAACATTACGTTGGATGTCCGAAATGTCCAAAAACCTTTGGACCTTCAGGGCTGATTTCAATTTGAGGAACAAGAAAAAGTCCCAGGGAAACAAGTCAGGGGAGTAGAATGGGTAATTGAGTGAAACAACTCTGTTGATGGCCAGGAACTGCTGCACTAGACATGACATGCCCGGCCACACTGATTTTTTCCTGGTCAACAGGGGTGTTCAACGCTCAATCACCCACCCTACTCCTCAGGTTTTTTTCTCGCCAAACTGAAATCAGCCCTGAAGGATAGGTTTTCAGATATTCGGACATCCAACGTAATGTTAGTACTCAACTGAAGGCTATCCCTAAATATGACTACGCCAGGAGTTTTCAGGACTTGTACAGCCGTTCCCAGAAGTGCATTACCATCGACGGGGATTACTTCGAAGGACATGCACTGCTATTTCAGGTAAGCCAACAATACATTCGCAATATAGACACATTCACCGAACTTTCTGGACATAGGTTGTATGTTTGATTTTGTTCGTTTTTATTTATTTCTTATTATGCTTGCGAGCGCCTCCGATATGTGTCTTTGTGTTTAATCTGTTAAATGTAATGTAATTTTTATTAACGCAATTAATCTCCAGTATTTATGGCCTCGTATGCAGCGGCCATTTAAACTCATTTGCTTGGGTTTGTCTTATGGATGAATATTTTGTGTATAACTAACTGTTCTGTTACTTCTAAAACTTCTTCGATACATGCATTATGATTTAGCGCTTACAAACGTTGCCAGGATTATAGGTATATTTCTTAAAACCTTTGGAAAATAATGAAGATCAAAAATTAAACATAAATATATACACGCACGCATTTCTAAGCACGCATACACACACGCACGCATATCAGATATTAAAAGAAACTACTGGACAATATTTATGTGACTACGTAGAACGACTTGTTTTTACTTCATCATCCTTTTTATAACAGCAGAATTATTGATCTCCCATTGCATCCATTTAAGATGGCGATGCCTTAATTTTGTTGAACACCAAAGATCCAATTGCATTAAATTCGTCACACGTAACATATTACGCCAAGGTTTTATATACCAGTTGTCCTTTCCGTAAATAGTCTATTTTCAATTTTTACCCTGGAACTAGTTCTCCAAGAATACACAGTATAGAATAATTAGTATACTTCGCTACCCCGCAAACTATGTTTATTTAAATGAATTTAAAGTTACTAAAAATACTTTAATCGGTATATCGACTTTATTTGTTCGTTAACCTTACGTCCATGTCCCTCCCCTAGGATTTTGTCGTTCAATAGTGCGCGACGTACCCTCCGGCGCCTAACGTTTTAGGGCTACGCTGCCTATTAAACGTAAATAAAATTATAATCGAGAACTCGATTGCAATTACAGTGTCGTATTATTATGTTTAATTTATATATTAGTTATTGAAGATTTATCATAGTCTGTGTATAAAATTAAAATTACATTGGATTATCGCTAGACATCAGGATTAACATTCTTACTTTAAACATACAATTTGCAGAACTTAATGCAACACAAAGTTCTATCGCCAGCGGAAATCTCATATCCAGCAAACTAATTAGAGTAGACGCACAAGGTAAATGTGATGATAATTCATAATAACAAATCTGGCAAGCATTTCCCTTTATAGTTAAAACAGATTTGCAGCCCAGAAACCGTGAAGATTATTTATAATGTTATTGTGCAACAAATATGCGAAATATATTATGATATAGAGCGAACGCTAAAGATTTGTGAATTCAATGTTTTTTATTAATATTATAGACCTATTTAAAATATAACAGGAATAAAATTAGTACAGATAGGTGGCGATTTACGATGCAATAACAAAATTGTTAGAATTTATAATGTGCAAAGAAATGCTTAAAATCGTCCTATTTTATTCCATTTCGTTGCAATAATGTTGGTACACATATTATTTGTTGTGATACCGGTTATTCATAACCTTGCAAAAATGTCTGTGCACGCAAATATAAATATGGTAAGCAGCTGGTATATGTTAAAACATGTCGCTAAAAGATAAACTTCCAATTTCTTACAGCCTGCAGATTGGGGCAGATTTTATAACTTTATATGCAGGGCAACCAGGTCTGTATGTAAGCAGGAAACGTAACAAAATACAAAAATAAAAACAACTGTATGAAGCTGTGGAGGACGAATGAATGAAAAAGTACCCAGTTCAATTCAAATATCGGGTTGTTGATGATATAAAAAATACACATTATTAGAACATAATACTTAAAGGAAGGCTGAAAAATACAAAAATGGAGCGGCTAAAGATGCATATAATCCCATGTGGTGCTTTGGTGTGCTGCAGTTTTTAATGGAAGGTGATCCAGTAAGACAAAGAGAGTGTAATTGAGAAGATTTTACCGATAATATAATACCACAGTGTCACTATTTCTAGTACATCAACTTCAAATTTACGATGCAAAGCATCATCCAAAGACCACACGCAAAACAAAAAGAAGTTGAAGTTGAAGTTGAAGAATGCCACCAAGATTAGATTTATTTGGCAAGTAAGTTATTAATAACGAGTGCAAATTGAATTTTAGAATTTTTGCAGTAAAATTAGGAAAAATTTTAAATTAAAAACGGTGCTAAACCTCAAGACTTTCAAAAAAATTTAAATTACCAGTCGATTGAACTTCGTTAATACCCAGTTTCGATATTATTCAACATCCGAAATGAGTAACGAGGTTTTCAAATTTTCGAGAATCTATTTTTTTCAATTTTGAAATTTTTTTAATTCTCTTGACAGGAATCGTTAGTACCCTCCAAAATCACCTTGATTTTCGTTAGTACCTCGAAACGAACAAAGTTGAGGGGCACTAGAAACTTCACCTAGTACTCTTTTTTTGGTTCGAGGTACTAACGAAAGCCAAAGTGATTCCTGAGGGTACTATCTATTCTATATCAATTACTCTTAACAGGATTAAAAAAATTTCAAATTTGAAAATGTTTTCGGAAATTTCGTAACTCTTTCAGGTTTTGAGTAAAATCGAAAATGAAGGTGGTACAAACGGGTACAAACGAAGTACAATCAAAAAGCTGACCCGATCCGACCTAACCCAACCCTCCTTTTTATCAAAAATAAATAATAAAATCGTGATTAACTATTATTTACGAAATAGAAAAATAATTGGGTCCATAGTTCGTTTAGGAAAGCAGGGCCAATTATATTATTTACGTGTTACAAAATGGTGATGATTCATGATACATTCAACACAAAATGTCAATTTATTAAGTTCCGCTGGTCAAATAACAATAAATATCTATTTCATCCTGTCATCTACAAATTCACATTTTCAATCCCCCAGTTTAATCTTCGATTCATACATTTCTCTTTCAATTAGTGCATACTTTATAATATATTTGTTTTTCATGTAATCTGTTAACTTAGATTAATTCAAGCAAATAAAGAATTATATAACTGAATGTAGTCATCGCCAATAGCGAAATCAATTGAGTGAAACCAATAACACTCATTCCAGAAATGTTTTCTAAATCAACTATGTATTTTATATTACAATATTCATTGCTTATGAACCTTATACTAATACATGCATACGTCGTTATTATCAAACTGAAGACTCTAGTATTGCTTATTAGACGACTCATTAGCTGATGACAACAAATAATTATTGAAATCGTTGTCAATGACTGAGATATGAAACTCAACAATACCACGAGACTTAGATTAATTCAAGCAAATAAAGAATTATACAACTGAATGTAGTCATCGCCAATAGCGAAATCAATTGAGTGAAACCAATAACACTCATTCCAGAAATGTTTTCTAAATCAACTATGTATTTTATATTACAATATTCATTGCTTATGAACCTTATACTAATACATGCATACCTCGTTATTATCAAACTGAAGACTCTAGTATTGCTTATTAGACGACTCATTAGCTGATGACAACAAATAATTATTGAAATCGTTGTCAATGACTGAGATATGAAACTCAACAATACCACGAGTTGGGCGCCAATTGTGATGGTTGGCACTGCCCCAAAAGTTGGATGTGAACTGAAATAGTGAAGGATTGTACTCCAGATTTTAACCAAGTATGAAATAACTGTTTTTAGTTAAAGAGTATTCAAAATTATTTTTGAATTGTGGAGATGACAACATAATTTCAAGTTCCATAATTTATAATTACAGTGTTAGATATGTAAATTTACTCTGAAAACCACATATATATAAGCACTACAGTCTTGAAGGCCTAGGGCTTGCCTTATTGTCTTTCTCCACTTATCTTAGACATTGTCCTCCAGTCTATTATACCTAACACTTGTCTTTATCCACTTATCTTTCTCCTTAGTCATTGTCCTCCAGTCTCTTATATCTAACACTTTTATGTCTTCTTCTATTGCGGGCAACCACACTTACCTTGGTCTTCATTTCCGTGTTGGTCCTAGTATACCACTTCTCAGCACTATTTCAGTCACTCTGCTTTGTGACAATCGCTCCACATGACCTAACCAACGCTACTGTTGTGCTTTCACTATTGTCACTATATTAGCTTCGCCGTAGAGCTTATATATTTCCGTCATGTCATGAAATTTTTAGAGTTTAACAATTTGTTCTCTGCACCTGTTGTTTTGTATCTTTTTTGTTAGTCTATTTCCTTGCTGTTCCCATAACCATATACTTTGATTTGTGCTCGTCTATTTCTAGGACTATTACTCTTGTTGCTATTTCCATGTCTCTCACTATTTTCCTCAAGTTTTTCTCCGTAGTTAGTCATACGCATGCGCATACGCCAATTGTCTATTCAATTCGTTCTCTCTCTCCAATACGCTGTTAACTAAAAATGTTGAAAGAAGGCCACCTGTCGCAGTCCATTGTTGAATTGGAAAACTTCTGATAAAGTTCCAATCATTCTTCCCTGCCTCTTGTCATTCCTACTATGCGTATGAGCTTATCTGGTCTTTTTAGATCTTCCTTATGATTGAATCATATGCCTGCATAAAATCAATGAAAACTGTGTGCAACGTTATCTCATGCTCGCAGTTGTGCTGGATTTGCTTTGAGGAAAAGATGTGATCTGCCACCAACTTCCTGAACCCACTGAGTTAATATTATATGTACTGCATCTAACAAACCAATTCCCCTAGCATTGGTACATTATGTCTCCTTTTTAAATAAGGAAATTATAATTGCCTTTATCGACCCTTCTGGCATCTACTATCCAGTCGTGCAGATCATTTCCTCCATATTTAATTAGTTCTGCGACTATGTTGTTTTCTCCTGCACTTTTATGATTTTTAAGATTTTTTATTATATATTTAAGGTCCTGCTCTGTTGGCAACATAATGAAACTATCTCCAATGGAAAATGCTAAGTGGAAAAAACAAAAAGAAATAAGTCAATTCATAGCAGATATATTAAGGAATGTGCTGTATAAAGTTGGGTACATTTTTTTCATTTCATGAAAATATGTAAAATCAGTTGCATGTGTGTAACTAGCGATTCTCGTAGCCCCAGTCCCAGGGTGCTCCTCCAGGAAATTAATTTATTGGTAGCACAAGCAAGTTTCCTGAATACACTTTCAGCAGAGATTCTTCCATTTGTTTAATTCAATCAATATAAATTTATTGCTTGCATCAAGAGAGAAATACTGTTTTCCCTTCGTAATTAAAATATAAAAATATAAAATCATTTTGCAATGCTTGCTTCATTTACTGCTTCCCATCCACAATACCAAAAGCATGCAGGTTCCACTTGGTTTCGAATTCTTTTGCTATATGTAGTAACTCAACCGTTGTATAATCCGCTTTATATAATTTTTATATATAGCAGTGCAAAGTGTTGCAAGATACCTGAACGTAATAGTCAACGTCAACTATACCTAGCAGAAATATAACTTCTAAAGTCGGTTTCAAGTAGATTCAAGAGCAACTGAAACGTAGCTTCTCCCATAATATTAGTAGGCTTGGTGCAGAACAACTAATTCATTATGAATTTCATGCTCATGTACCCAAGGCTCACCCACTATAGTCCTTTCCTTGGCAGAAGAATTGCAGCTGCCTTAATTATCATCGACAAAGCAATTTCCTCAAAAATTCATATTAAAACATTAATTTTATTCACACCTGTTTGTACCTTCATATATTGCCAAAATTGTGTAACCCATTGTTGGAGATTGACAACATAAAATCCCTGCATTGATTTACCACTTTTTTTATGTTATTGAATGGCATATATGTAAATGTGTCCCAAACTATTTAAACATTCATACACGTCCAGGTTGGTTTCCGATTACTTTCCTATGAAGACGTTGTGAACAAGTTGGTGTACGTTCTTAATAAATTATTGGTTACTTACCTTTTCCATAAATCGGAAATACTCTTCATATTAATATTCTGTAAAACATCAACACCACTTCAGTGTGACATAACTTGTAACATATCTTAACAGATTGAAGTGTAATTACGCAAACGTCGAGGTTTGGACATTTTACCTTATCTAACTATCTTTTACAAACTTTTTCCATCTCTTCCTATTTCTTGTCACTTCTTTCGCTGAGTTCCAATTTTCTCATCATTTTCTTAGAATGTATTCTACTGTACTATTCCACTTTCTCCTAGGCCTTCCTCAATTGATTTTCCCCATATGTTACGCCACCCAAATAGTCTTCACTTGCCTCTCCTCTCCTTACTAGGTGTCCACACCAATTTACTTTTTTTCTTCGTTTATTGCTTTTGTGGATTTAATGCCTATCTCCTTTCTTATATCATCACATCTCCTCTTATCTATTCTTCTTGCTCCTACTACTTTTCTGTGGTATTTCATTTCTGCTGCTTAAATTCATTTTTCTTGTCTGTTAAAATACAATTTCCTCTCCCATGTAGATTCGTTGGTAGATTTTCTTTCATATTGCTGTCTTAGTTTTCGAAATATTTCTTGGTGCATAGCATAATATAGATAGCTGCATTTATTCTGTCATTTATTTCCATGTTTCCTTTGGTTTTGACTATTCTTCCAAAGTGTTTAAATAAATTTAATAAGGTGTACTTATTCAATTCTCTGTCCATATATTTCTATGTCTATTGCTTATGACCATTTGCATTATCATCCGCAATATCATCCGCAAATGCGCACGAGTTCAGACATACGGTCTGTAGATTTGTATACCCTATTATTAATCTTTTTGTTTTGTTCTGGCATTCTTTTATTGCATCATTCATTGCACTTATGAACAGTAGCTGGCTTAAAACGCTACCCTGTCTTATTCCTTCTGCCGTGTTGAATTTTCCTGATAGTCTGTTGCCCGTTCTTCCTTGGTTTGGTTTAGTTTGGTCTCGTTGTTTATACCTTTCACTATGACTACAAGATTTGTATTCACATTATTGTTTTCCAAAGTATCTGTTGATCTTTTATTAATCTCTTTTCAATTGTTCGTCGTATCGTATAGCTGTGGTGCAACTATTTTCCTTATTCCTTCTTCTATGATGCTTTCATATATTTTGAGTCCTGCACATAGTAATGTGATGCCTCTATAATTTCCACATTCCTTGGTATTTCCTTTCATACATATCTTTTTTATTTCAACATTTATTTATACTTTTTAACATTTGCTTCTTGTCCCTTTCTCACACATATTTTAACACCGCGTTAGCTATTTTTAGGTGTTCCAATGCTTCGTCCAATTGTTCCCTTCCGATTTCGCCTTTGGTTTCCTTTTCTCTATTTCTATTTTCTTTTAATACTATCTTACCTTTATTTACTTCCAGTTCTCTACTATTTTCATTTCCTAAATCATAGAAATATCCTTTCCATTTATTTATTATTTGGTCTTCAGCTGTGATGATCATTCCTTCTTTTGTTTTCAGTTGTTGTAATCTATAGTCCAGTTTATTTTTAAATGTTTTTACTACGTGTAAAATATATTCTCTCTTTACTATTTTTCTCCATCATATGCGACGGGAGTTATTCTTGATTTTGTACAACAAGCTAATTAGGATCAGCTTCTTACAACTTATTATTAACATTAAATGAAAAAGTACCGCTATAGTTTAAATTGAATCGTTTCTTGTTATCAGTAAAATACATATTTCCTGCAACATTTCATATCGTACTATTTATTTTAATTTCTGTCGTGGTTCTATCATAAAGATTATTTTGACGTATAAAGTTATGTAAATAGCTAAATAGCTATAAAATTAGCCCATATACTGAAATTAATTTTCTATTGATTTTTGCGATAGTTCACGCTTCAAATCACTTGCGAAAAATGAAAAGTAATGATAATGGATACTGACAAAGGATCCTTAGATAAAGGTGAATTTTACTTTGACGCAAAAGACATTTCTAAATATATCGTATCAACGAAATCTAGTTCAGATCGTGCAATCGAAATTCCTTCAAATCCAATGGAGATTATCGAATTATTTCATTCTATAGATGTTACATTTAATATATAACAATAATACAAGTATTGCATTGTAATAATTCTCACTCTGGCAAGAACGAGGGAAATAAGTTGTGCAACAAAAAATAAAAATACAAGAATTTCATTAAATATAGGAAAGTTGATTTCAAACAAATTAGACAATTAAAATAAAATAAATTAAAAAGTACATAATTAACACAATACATTCTGGAAATTGCTAAACATTGATATCTATGGATTCCAATATGAAGGTGTAATCAAACTTTTTGTAAACGTTGCAATTTTATTCTACACGAGGTTTAGGGTTTAGGCTTAAAACGAGTAAACGTTGATTGTGCATCGGATGAACATGGGCGCAAAATGGCATTACAATTCATACTGCATGAAATGTCGCATATTTGCTAGACATAATCGTAAAGCAAATCTCATAAATTTCATAAACTAAAACAGTTAGTTACTTTACGCTCGATGGCTCCGTGGAAATTCTCGTTTTTCACTTGAAAACTATATAATAATCATTGAAACTTAAACCATGTATATATTATCACGAGTATGATACCTTTAATGTAATGTAAAATCAAAACAATAAAAATAACAATTTGACATGTGAATATACAAACTTTACCTAAACATCCTTCGTGGCAAGCAGTGAATCATTATGAAATAAATATAATACCGTCTAAGAGATAATGGGTCATTTGTCATAAAATATCTTTATAAATTTATAAACAGCATACCAATCTCAAAGTTGGCAGCAGCTGCTAAACGTACCGAGCATACGGTAGCAATCGTTTATAATAATTATATCTAACATCTTTTGAACAAAATAATAATGCACGTTTTTTTAATTTCAAACGAAAACTAAATTAGCGCATAGTGGGTTTGAAAGTATTTCGAATTTTATTCATTTTAAGAATATATCAATCATTCAGGTATTTTTACTTCTACAGTAAGTAGAGTTATAAAAATTATGTCGCATCAAATGTTCGAGCTGTTCGAACGTCGACAAAAAACAAATTATTTAATAATAACAGTAAAACCAATAACAGGACAAAATAATATAAAAATAATGTAAAACATGCATACAAATAAACAAAATAAGCAATATAAACAAAATACATGGTATAATCAAGCTACATATATTTACAATGGGTTGAAAAATACATCCTTGTAATATGAATCCGCACAACTACACATTCGCATCAATGGAGCCTTCCACAGGACATTGGTACTCGGTATTGGTAAACTGAAAATTGGTGAGAGACGGTAACCACTGCGAGGCACATGAAAATGTAATCCACATGTCTAAAGGATACAAGCCATCAAGTCAAAAGGGTAAACACTTCAAGAACATTCGTTGAATTCGTTCAATGGAAGGCTGAGATGAAGTATAAGTGGGTGAGCAAAACTATTGAGGCGTATTCTAGTTTGCTTAGAACGAACGAACAATATATCGTTTTCAATAGTAATACATTATTAAAGTGTTGGATACACGCATTACAAATCCCAGGCACTTAGACGATACCATGCATAAATTGCCAATATGTTGAGAAAAGGTTAGTCGAGAATCAAACGTCACCCCCAGATCCTTAACCATTAATCCCTACCTTCCATATCGTAGGAAGTGTGTAAGACATTGGATTTACGTGTGAACGTTACGGCGCAACCAACACCAACGGATAATAATATTAATGTTTTCCTGCAAAGATTGCGCGTCGGTAATATTCGAGATGGACGAGTAGATTTTTAAGTCATCAGCAAAAGCAAGTACATGACAAGAGAAATGAGAAGATCATCGATGAACAAAACTAATAGTAATGGTTCCAAATTGGATCCTTGAGGACACCAGATATTGGGAGGAAACCGAATGAAGAAAATCTATTGTATGAAACATAGTTTGTTCTAACAGTAATATACGAACTCATAAGATTCAAACGTGAGGGACCGAACCCAAACGAACTCAGCTTGATATAGAAGTGACAGAATATTGAGTATCAACTTTTTACAAAAATGTTGGAAGTTTTTCTCATAGATAAACCACTACTGATTATGTAGTGGTTTATCTATGAGAAAAACTTCCAACATTTTTGTAAAAAGTTCTAGATCAGCAAGAGAAGTATCTGGAGGTATATAGATGACAAACAAAATGAATTCAAAGGATTTGGGTGAACATTTATACAAATACTGTTCTATTAAAGGTACATTAACTAAACAATATTCTAATTCAAAATTAAATATTTTGCGATTGTGCGTAAGTGTGTGTGTGTGTAATAAAGTTAATTGGGGATTGTTGTAAATCATAAAACTAGGGGAAAAAATTACGAAAATGCTTCTTGCCAAGACGCAAGTCGTTGATGAATTATGCAATTAATTAAATTACTTAAGAACTAAAAATTACTTCAGCAAGTTTACTATATACCTAGCGTTATAAAATTGTAGTCGTAGCGACTCTTATCTTCCTTATATTTCAACTACAAATTTCGATTGCAATTTTTATAGCTAAAATATGGTTTGTAATTTGTAAAATCGATTTAGATCACAACGTGTCGGAATCTATTAAATCGTACGTTTACACAAGAATTAATTTTATATAGATCGTGCTTGGATAATCATCAAAAAATAACGCGAAATTATAATATATATACCATGAGATAAAGTTAAAATTTAAAGTATAATAAAAAACATCACCATCTATTTTACTCCAGCAAATCTAGAATAAAAGTTATTCATTTGAATACTTGTTATTCAACTTTTGTTAAGTAAAAATAAAGTTTGTTTATATGTATTAATTAAATTAATTCGTTCAACGTTAAAACCCCAAGTAAATCATAATTCTGATTAGCCGGTTCGATATTATTAAAAATCCTGAATTCGAATGATCCTATTGAGATTTATATCTGTTAGGATTACTAGCTTGCAGCGTAGGCTACTAGACCCATAAGCCTATTGTATTTTCCGGGAACACAAACAAAACTATGTAGTAAAATAAAAAAAAATATTACCCTTACCACACAACACTTTATTGAATCCAAAGTTCGACAACTATTTTGTCATATTCAGCAGAAATACTGAATATAGTTTTCGAAATATACATTCAATAAAGTGCTGTGTAGTAATGGTAATATTTAATTTATTTTATTTTATTTTTCCAACTAGTCTCCGATTTACTATTATGTTGTTATTCGAACAAATTATTTATCGTTAGAAACTGTGCGACGCTACCTACAGCTCACATATCTCAAGGACATATATGAGATATACTTAACAAACATTAGTCAGGAAACCGAAAACGTCATATTTTATCCAGGCCGTCTTTAGGTATGCCGGGGCCCTTGGCCACACAAAAATTCGGGACCCTGTCAAAAAGTAGAAAAGTCGAATACCAAGAAAAGACATTTTTATGCTATAAATTAAAATAACAAATTTATTAATTATTTCTTTATTTATTTTAAATATACAATACTAATTGCATACAATGCTATTGCATATACATACATGTTACATATTATACATGAAACCCAGAAAGAAACGTTGTGAAATAAAATACTGCTGGTTTGAAGTCTTTACGATAACGACTTCGTTCGGGATTTCTGTTATAAATTTTCTATTACATCCACAAAGTCTATTTCCTGAAGGACGTCATACTCTGTACACATAATTGACAAATTAGATAGACGTTCTTGTAGCATAGTTGTCCTTATTTAATTTTTTTTCTATTAAGCTTTGAAAATGAGCGCCTTCCACTACAATTAGTAATCATTAAGCAAACGAATATTCTTGTAGCAACTTCAATATTTCGAAAAGTTTCCTCTGATTTATGGGACTTTATTAAATTATGTAAGGTGGAAATACTTGAATCCGCTAATTCCTGTGCTATATTTTTCAAGTACTGCTTTAAATTGAAGCATTTTGTTTCAAACTCATAAGCATTAACATCTCCGTGATAAAATTGTGTAAACTCTTTACATTTTTTTGTCAACTGGTTAGAATCTATTCTCATTAACTTAGAAAGAAAACATTTTTTTTCAATTTCTTGGTATGCAGCTAAATGGGTTTTTAAATGGGAATATGATGTATCGATTATGGGAATAAGCATATCTACACGAAATTTTTCTTTGCCTACACTTAGTTACAATTGCAACTGCAGTTGTAAATTGCAGTTGCTATTGCAACTTTTTTTTAAGTACATTCTTCCAATAATTGACTTGTGTATTATGTTGGGACGTTATTACCAGTACCAGTAGTAGTATTAAATAAACAGATTTTTTTGACGGTGAATAAAGGAGCCATTTTATTTCTAAAGACTCGCCGTTCGTCAATTTACGGGTAAAAAATTTCTAGTCAAGTATCTAGTTTTTGTTTTACCGCTTGAATCTGGAAAAATAGTAGCAGTTTCAAAAAAATCCCAATTTTTGAAAAACTCTGGTCCTTTTTGAATCCAAATATTAGGTATTTTTTCTGTTAAAAATTCGTCACAGTATGTACCAGGATCAGGAGATACATTTTCAAACCTTGTTGTTTGTAAGTCACAAAAGCTTGAAGTGGATGGATCATCCATCTAATAAGAGTGTGGTTACCCTCGCAGTAGGGGCTTGCATACTAGTATTACGAATATTATTTGTATCACACGTAATCCACTTCCATCTGTTGAAATTCGGAAGTATCTTGATCTTGAGATGATGAGGGCGAAGAATCAGTCTTTCTGTTTTTTTCAACCGTAAAAAATGAAGTTAGTTTGGGTAGTTTTCCGGCTTCTTCTTTTCGAGCTACTATTTTATTTGTTTTTTGTGAACCACTTAAATATGTTCTCGATATAATGATTAAAACGATGTGTGGATGTATCAATTGCTTACAACGGGAACACGTCAACACTTTTATTAATAATCTTTAATATCACCTACTAAACAAAATCACGCCACTTGTTCACTGATTTGAAGTGTAATATCTCTGGGGAATCCCCTAACTATTATTGACATCAAGGACATGTGTAAACATCAGTGATGGCAACTTTAGCCATTTAACGCTAAACCAAGCGATTTTAAAACGTTTGTCGCGGAAAGAACATTAGATGTAACAAACAACTTTACAAGAGTCTAGTAATAGAATTTAATAGAGAAAAGGAATGGTTGATATTATTTACTTCCCAAAATAGTTTTATTAATTACATTGTTACAAGATCCGATTATTTGCTAAAAAGTATTCTATGGACCATATAATCATGTGGTAAACATTTTTTTGCTAATAATTACAGAATTAGTTATCCCAGCAAAAACTTCACTTACTACTGCCATTTTAATGACTTACACGCATTATTTTAAGTAACATGCCGTCAGTGATACACGATGATATCATTTAAAGTTTCTTAATGGTTAATATAATGAATAAATATTGCTATGTATATATGTTCTCAGATGTTGTTATTTTAGTTTTTGCTTACATTTATGATATTATAATTTTTTTAATTGAGAAAATCGCTATATTTAGAAAAATAAACGTATAAATTGAGAAATGTTGGCATTGATTTTGAAAAGGGGGGCCTGAGCCCCGTGTGTCCTTATGGTAAAGACGGCTTTGCAAATATGGTTAAACACGGCATTGAGGATGATTATGTTGTCATGAATGAGGTGTAGATTGCACCTTCAATTGCTGGAGGGTATACAAATATGAAAAAGTAATTCAGTCAGTAATTATATAAACATTGCCATTTCTTGTGGAGGTAGTATGTCTAACCAATAAAAAGCATATGAGTACAGTATTAGAACTGAGTGGCACAATTATTCAATTTCCACTTTTTAAAAAGAAGTTCCACCATTTGCCAAACTGATACAATCTGTAATTTGTAAAGGTACATAGGCAGGAAGAGAAACGCTAGTCCAACTATAAAGTACCTACTTTCATATGAAATACACCACCCATTAAGAATTAGACCACAATTTTGAAACTTCTGTGAAATAATGCTTTATTATCAACTAAGAAACGATGAAAGTTTCCGATGAAAAAACTCAACTGTTATGTTTCCTGTACCATTGTTATCTCCAACTTTCAATATTTTCTTCCTAGCACTTAATACATTTCTGCCCACAAAATGTCAGTTTATTTTATTGTCAAACTGTCAAGTAGACGCCTTGTAATGCCCCCAGTGCGACGCGTCGAAATTTTGCCCATATCCATGACTTTAATATGGGCCGAATTATCGGTATGAAAGAGGCGGGTCTCTCATTCCGAGAGATTGGGAGAAGGCGGGACCACACTACAGTTGCTCGGATATGGTCTTTATGGTCCGAAGAAGGTATTCAAAGGAGCCGTCTTGCTGGAAGACCCGCCCGAAGAAGCAACGCACGTGAAGACAGACTCCTTAGACGGATGGCTACCAGGGATCGATTTCAAACAACAAGGTCGATTGCTGTGGATTGGACAAGAGCTTTGAACCGACACTTGTCGATTGCAACTGTTTACAGAAGAATTTCTTCCTTTGAGCTTCATTCATACCCCCTTACCTTCGGCTTCCATTATCACCTCCCCATAAAGCAGCCAGGCAATGCAAGGGTGGGTTCGTCAATGGAATGACATCGTCTTTAGTGATGAATCAAGGTTTTGTTTATGGGTGAATGATGGTCGTAGAAGGGTGCGGCGACAAAGACGACACACAGCCTTAACACCTGGGGTTATGGTTTGGAGGGCGATATGTGCTGGACAAAGGTCACCCCTTACGTTCATTCCACACACATTAAACGCACGTCGTTACATCGACAACGTTCTGGAACCGGTGTTAGTACCTTCCAACAGGATAATGCAAGACCCCATACTGCTGTGGTTACAAGAAGGTTCCTGGAGCAGGTTGGATTGCAGATTTTGCTATGGCCTGCACGGTCACCGGACTTGTGGCCGATTGAACATGTCTGGGATATGATGGGTCGGCGACTAAGACAAGTACCCAGGCCTCCTGAGAATATGGATGAACTTCGACACCATGTAGGGGTTGGGTGGAACGAGATACCCCACGAGAACATGGACCACTTAATGAAGAGCATGGTTGGAAGAGTTAATGCGTGCATAGCTGCATGTGGGGATGCAACCCACTACTAGCTTTTCTTAAAAATGTTTATTTTTGTATTGTTTTTTCACTAAACTTTCATCGTTTCTTAGTTGATAACAAAGCATTATTTTACCGAAGTTTCAAAATTGTAGTCTAATTCTTAATGGGTGGTGTATTTCATATGAAAGTGAGCATATAAAGTGCATATGTATTTTCTATATTATTTTCAAACCAGAATAGAGTAACACCAACTGCTCACAGCCTACAACTAACAGTATTTTTTAATCTGGAAACGCAATTTCCACATAAGCTTTACTTTATAGCATTTATATAACATATGGTACGCATTTTCCACATCAACATTAAAATTAGAGGTCATGGATTATGTACGTAGTTTGAAATACCAAAACGTCGAGCAGTAATATTGGATTCGTGTTTGCCTATTGTCAATTATTACTGTTGTTTATTTTAATAACATTTATATTACTGTTGATACGTTAATTCGTGATATTTAGTCACCACAACAATATCTTCTATATTATTGCAACATATTTAGTTTTTGCTACATTTATGTTGTATGGCAAAAAAGCGTTTTGAGTTTGCCCTTGATTTATTAGGAAAACCTCAGAATTCCTTTTATCACATAAAACCACAAAGATAATATAACAGAGTAAACACTACATGCCGTATTTAAAATATTAAGATACTTTTACTTGAAACAATTTGATCGATTCAGTTGACAGTTCAACGTCCTCCACAGGTGCTTAGAGCAAGAAACAACAATTCTTTCCACGACCAATTATCTATTCATTATGAACTGGAAATGTGTAGTAAATGTATCACTTATTACGTCGACATAGATAATCTAATATTGGCAACGAAAAATTATAATATAATAAAGTTATAATGATTGAGTAATCAGATTACTCGGTTTGGGTGAATATAAAATAGATTTTTAAATAAAGTGTGGGCGCGAACATTTTGGTTACTCACCTCTGATGCAAGTTACATAAATAACCGAGACGTTCGTACATATAACCGTAACATCAGGAATTGTAAAAGACAAAATTAGACGAATATGCAGGAAGTAAATGAGAAAATTCTCGTGAGAACGCTCGAAATTATATTTAAATTACAATGACATTGAATTATTTATGAAACCAAAACATTCAAATAACCGCCACTAAAGTACTAATTCGCGATTTTAAACTGTTTCGAAAATTACCATTAATTAAATAATATCTGGTTAAGAATTCCCGAATAAGTAACAGCAAATAAACCTATACAATAACTGTAAATGATACTTTTATATGTGAATAGCTAGTGTTTAAATATTTAATCAAACTATCACTCACCGTACAGTCTATTAGGGGCGAGGTAATTAGTAAATCCAGGAATATTCACTTCTTCAATTCATATTGTAAACACACCACCACCATACCGACTTTTTGACAAGAGGTTGACATTTCTTCTTATGGCTCGTTCTGATGTTGCATCAATGAATAAGGTTCGTTAACGGATATTAAACACTACTATTTCATAAAACACTCATAAATGTACCGTTTTAAAATACACGAAATGTCACACACAAATGATTCGAACACATTTGACTTACACAATTCACATACATGTCAAATTTTAGGTTATGAGTTTACATTTATGAAGTTAGATTTGAATCTACAGCAGCACCCACTCGATCGATAAAGCACTGCGCGGGAATTCGAACACCGAAAATGGCGCTGAATTTAAACGTCGGCCTTCTTGGCCACGTAGACTCGGGCAAAACGTCACTGGCAAAAGCTCTAAGTGAAATTGCAAGTACAGCTGCTTTTGATAAGAATCCGCAGTCGCAATCAAGAGGAATAACACTGGATTTAGGCTTCAGTGCGTTTACGATAGAAACCCCAAATCATTTGCAACAAATGGGCATCGAGAAGCTTCAGTTTACTTTGGTTGATTGTCCCGGACATGCCAGCTTAATACGAACAATCATCGGTGGAGCACAAATTATCGATATGATGTTACTTGTTATAGACATTACGAAGGGTATTCAAACACAAACCGCTGAATGTTTAGTTATTGCGGAAATAACGAGCAAAAAAATTATTATTGTAGTAAATAAAATTGATTTAATCGAAGAACATAAAAGGAAGTATGTAACTGAAAAGGTAGTAATTTTATGTAACATACATATTTACTATGTATAAATTTTTAGATGAAAAAGAAGATTAAATTAGCTCTATCATCCACTATATTTGCTAACGTTCCAATTGTATTTGTGTCTGTCAATCCAAATTGTACAAAGATTGGATTATCTGAATTGATTGAAGAAATGTCTAGGTACTCCTTTATCCCTGATCGCAGCTCCGAACATGCTTTTTTATTTGCTGTAGATCACTGTTTCGGAATTAAAGGTCAGGGTACTGTCATGACAGGAACTGTACTGGAAGGCTCCGTCTCAGTGAATGGCGTAAGTTTATTTATTTCAACTCTTATGATATAAAAAATTATTTTGGTTGCAGATTATTGATATTCCTAGCCTGAAAATGATAAAGAAAATTAAATCAATGCAGATGTTTCGAAAACCTATTTTAAAAGCTTCGAAAGGTGATAGATTAGGAATTTGCGTAACACAGTTGAATCCAAATTTAATGGAACGCGGAATTGTCTGCATGCCTGGCTTGGCAAATTTTATATCATGCGCTATTATAGACTTAAACAGAATTAAATATTTTAAACATCCACTTCATACAAAAGCCAAATATCACATTACAATAGGCCACGAAACCATAATGGCTACAGCCTCCATATTTTCCACAGAGTCACCTAATAAATTTGATTTCAGTGACGAATATGAATATGTAAGTTCTTTAGAAACCAACGAAGAAACCAATATTAATGATAATTTAACTTATTTTATGCTATTAGTATTTGACAAGCCTGTCTTAGCAGTTGAAAGTTCTTTAATTATCGGTTCTAAATTAGATATGGACGAACATGCCAATGCATGTAGACTTGCATTTTGGGGTAAATTGATTGCATATTCCAAAGACAAGGATTACAAGATGACATTTTTGCCAAAATTAAAAGTGTACAAATATAAAACTAAAGTTGGAATGATTGAACGAATTCCCGGCGACAATACCGTTATTGTTAAAAACTTATTCAAGAAAGAAACTAATTATCAAAATTTCATTGGTATGATGGTGAAACTCTCTACTGGAGAAGATGGTGTAATAGATTCAGCATTCGGTCAAAGTGGAAAAGTAAAAGTTTGTTTTGCGAAAGGTTTAAGTCCGAGCACTGTTGAACGTTTGCTGTCGAAAGATAAGCATGTGGAACCAGTAACTGTACTACTAAAATTTAAAAAATTTATATATGATGCAAATAAAATCCTAGTGCAGTACTATGTTGTTTTCATGTTCCTGCCAGCATTAATTTATTCGATCGATTGTCTATAAATTTATTTTAACCGTAATATAATAGGCTACTGAACATTTCATAACTCGCTGACTAATGCTCCTTGTGAAGACGTGTTTTTATATATTATTACAGAAGTTGCAAAAGTATAATTTTAAACCTCAATATGTTGTCAATACCACCTCAAAAACACAACAATAGATGTTTGCAAGCAGAAATTATTTTAGCCAATAATTAGCACTATAAAATTAATCCATTCTGGTTGTTTTATTTTCTCAAGATTTCAATTCCTTTTCTGCTTTTTAAATTACAATTATATGTTCCTACTTAGAACGTAGGCATCCAATTGCTCTACTTGGTAATTCAAAATGCCACTAAATTACTCCAAAAAAATAAATCGGCTTCCTCATGTATGTAGATGATATTGAATGAACAAACTTCATAAAATATATCATAAGTGTTTCATTTGAATCTCTGGGTTTTCTTATATTGTTTGTTATTTTATGTTATTTTATAAAAAAATGATCAACAATGTGCCATTAGAATATTTCCAAAAATATATAGTTTTTTTGTACTAACTTTATAATTGCGCAAAATGATATAATCCTAGTCACATGTATTGATATATAAAGTCAAAAATATTTTGCACACATTCTCCTTAATTGCTAGATAATTCATTATCATAACTAGATATGTACTCTCGAGTAGCTGCCCAGGCTGTCACCAAAGTCGACTTCCATACATGTGTCTTGTGGCACGCAGCTGCCACACATCTGTCAACATTCTACCTCACCTAGTACCACCACGTGTACACTCTTTAATAGTTAGTTTGCCACCTGGTCGGATATCAAGATCAAGTTTCTCACTTTAAGTAGGGGTTTGTATAAACCACCATGATCATATATACTCCTACCAAATTTCAAATAGATCAGATCACAATTAACACATGTGAGACCTATAAGACCTGTTCTTATGCCTGTTGAGAATGCGCATAAAAAATATATATTATGTGCAATCATTATCCATTGATTGTCTTGATAACAATAATTATATCGGCGATCCAAATTTTATATCTATAAAAGGATGGAACTGAAAGTAAATATGTTGATATTCTAGTATGCGAGTATTTACCTTAAAATATCATGGATTTCTAAAAACTATAATAATAAAATGATAAATTTATAGTATTTTAGTGGTAGTAATAATTTCACATTTAACATAGATTATAGTCTATAATAGTAAATTGGAGACTGTGGTTGGCAAATACTATGTAGTAAGGGTAAGATTGTTTGAATTTATTTGCCAACCACAGTCTGAAATTCACTGTTATACTATTAAGGTAAGTCTGTTTCAATAGATTATAGTCTCTTAAATTATATGTTTTTTGTAACATTCTATTTAAAATAGTGAGTTAAATTAGGACGAATATTGATACGGCCAGAAGATTTTTTCGATGCAACAATAAACTTGACTTAATCATGTCAAAACATTTAAATTTTATTTGAATTTCTGCCTAACCGTCGACGCTCATGTCAGAAGCCATGGCAGTTTACCGATCTGCAATATACACCATGCCTTCATCATATCTTATATTTCACATATTTTAAGGTTTGTTAAAATTGCTATACCGAATATTACTCACTCTATTATATTAGTTATAATGAGTGGGGCGTTTAATCGCCCCTCCACTGTGACTGCAAGGGTCTATTGTGGCTCACTATTTATAGTTCACCCTCAATTCCCATTCTTTTTATATAGAAGATGATTTTAGAGTGTGAGATTTTGTCAAGTTCGCCCATCTCAAGTTTTGTCTCACCAAAGACTGTGAACCGGATTTTGTCCCCAGTGGAGCAGGCACACATGACGTGCTCTGCTGTCTCCTCAGATTCAAGGCATAGTCGGCACTTAGTGGCCTCAGCCACTCCCAGCCTATGCATATGATGCCTTAGTCGACCAGTAGCCAGGGCTGTTAGAGTATGCAGGTCAAACCCAACAGTGTCCTGGTACGTGCAGCAGATGGGCCCTTCAGTACTATCTTCGAATGTCTCATTCCCTGGCACTCCTGCCAGTATTCAAGTACCTTGTGCTCCATCCAGATCTTATTTGAGCTCTTGTAATCCCAAGAGCCGGTTCTTTCTTATGGGAGTTACAGTTGAGCTTTCTATCAAGTGTCACCATTAGATATTTTGCTTCCTCCGCCAATGGCCAACCTTCCTCCTGGTTGTGAATGGAACATAAGTGTTTTACAAGGGTTTATGGGTAATTGCTCCGCTTCGCACCAGCATTGTATGACATTTAACTTTTCTTGCAGTGTTTCAGAGACGATTGCTTCATCACTGCCTCTTACTAGAATAACAATATCATCAGCAAAGGCCTGTATGTCGACCTTTAAACTGCTGACAATGTAGGTCGTCCATCATAAGAGTCTACGTAGGTGGGAAAGAACGCCTCCTTGTGGGCAGCCTCTTACCGCCCTAAATACAACTGTTTGTCCACACAATGATGTGGTCATTGTTCTGACCTACAACAGTTTTACAGAGGGATACAGGTAGTGCTGTGTTGAACGCTTCTTTTATATCGCGGAACGCAGCTGCCACAATCCCTTTGCATTCCAGGGATTGGCTTATCTTCCCGACAAGGTTGTTCAGCACCAGGTCTGTTGATTTGCTCTTTTGATAGGCATACTAATGGACATTCAGGGGATCAGTCACTAGTACTTCCCTCCATATGTGCCCATCAACCACCATTTCTAAGGTCTTCAGAATGAAGGACATGTATATTTTATGTAAATATATTGTGTAATGGGCGGTAACAAATACATTGCGACATTGCGTCATATTTCCTATTTGCCAATGTGCTCGAAATAATAACTATTACAATATAGCACATTTGTTAGTAAAAATTGTCCACTGCAGCATGTAGCAGTAGTTTCAGGTAGTAGTAGTTTCAGGCTGTAAAGGACATGTAAGGCATCAACAAGTTGCGCGGCGGGAAAAGTCCAGTCGCTCGAACTGGTATTTCAGGCGGACGCAAAGCAAATGCAAGGGCGTTCTACAAAACTCGCGACACTGCTTTGACAATCACCCCCGTTTTATGTTCCAAACCAAAAAGCTGTTAGTGCGCATCGCCATGCCATGTCCTTTACATTTCAAATCATCTCTAATTCAATAGTGTTTTTAAAAGTCCGTTAATTTCACATCAATGTGAGCAGGGAGCAAGTTTTATAACAGATTTGCTGATTTTTCCAGCATTTAAATACAAGTTGTAATCAAGAATTACGAGTATTTCTGAATTTACATCTAGATGACAATGTTGCAATTAATTGACTAAAGTGTAATAAGTATCGGTAAATGTGTCTGTGGTATCATCTCAAAGTACACAAATAATGACAGACAGTTCTGCTGAACTCTACAAAGCCAAGATACTTTTAATCGGTTTCGCCATTGTATCCCATGCATAGAATTCATTTTTATGTCATGCACCAGCCTGTGTGGATATTCATAATCTACCGTTGATAAAGCATTGTGTGCACAATTGATTTCAAACATGTAATCTTGTCATATATCAAATAAAAAATTAAATAGTAGATTTTTCACTGGTAATATTCATGCTTTGCAAGGTGTTCTGGCGCCATTCTGATGACTATTGATTCTCAGATGTTGCCCAAACTATTAATGACCCCCAATGAATTTGAACTTGTAATTTAAAAAAACATTTTCAAACAGTTTAAATTGATATTAGTTGAAGACAAAAATCCAAAGACATATGTCATTTATTTCAATTGTAAATTTTTTACTTTTATTGCTGCAAATAATGGTAATAATATGAAGTCAAAAACAATAGTTTCATCTGCACAAATTCAAATGGGTAAAACAATAACTTTGTTATACTTAGCATGTTGCGTTTCCACAAATTTGACCATTGATGAACGGTACCACTGCAAATAAAACTTGAGTTTCTCTGCGACCATTGATGTTTTATTTTTTATTATCGTTATATGTACTATTATGCATGTTTGCATTTTTGTATTTACTTTTATGTTTTTGTTTTTATTTTTATGTTGTGTTATGCTAGGTATTTTTAATGAATGTAACGACAGTGTGACGTTTCACATCCAGTTATGTGGCAAATGTGATTAATAAATTATCTATCTATCTATATAATAGTTACCGTATTTGAAGAATAGCGAATGTATTAAATCAGTCTGGTCAATTTGTAGTAGGTTCCATCTCCACTATCTCCATGTGGTCGATCTTCCTTTCCTGAAACCTGCTGGCCATCTTCCATGTTCGCTTCTGTGTATTTTGTTAATCACTGTCTAATAATTGATGGCAGTCTTTTACAACACGTATTTTGGAGCATAATATAATAATAATAATATGTCTAGGATCATGGGTCTTTATTTGACGAAGTTCAGCTCAGCTGCTCAACTTAACCTTTCCAATCTACAATTACAATTATACAACCTTACATACAACATTAACACTTATTTAACTTAACCATGCTCATAACATTTTGGAAAAAGACCTACCTAATTAAACTAAACTAAACCTGAATTAATTCAACACAGAATGTTTATTTATTTATGATGCCATCACGTTTGCTTTCTAATTTTATTGACCACAATTCAATAATTCAGTAATGTAAGATTGTAGTGCACAATGAAGTAAATATTGTTTCATCTTGATTTTGAGTTGTACGGTGCTGCGGAATCGCTAAGACTTGTTAAATAGTAAATCTCGATTTACAATTTCAGACCAGAACACTATCTTCTTTCTTATGTAATCGGGGACAGAACATCTAACACCTTGTGAATAAATGTGCAAATGTGAATCATATATTGCAGTCTTTTATGAAATAATTTTTGATACTGTCCAATTTTTCTCCGAACTCTTTCCATGTGTTTTGTTTTACCACTCTCTAGTTCGGTATATATTTCAGCTCCCCATCTTATTTTGATATACCTTACACTTTCTGTATTTAATTCTTTCAACTAATATTTAATCAATAATCGATTTTTCTTCTCTGTTCAGTTGTTCTCTGGTGTATTTATGAACACCTTTGTGTCGGAAATATGTGATAGTTATTATTAAGTCCTGTAATTGACATTATTGGAGCATTCTCTTGTCGTTGTTGTTTATTGTCTCTATTCCATGTATGCCTATTATTTAATAATAATATAATAATAATAATAAACTTTATTAACCTTACAATATGACAATATAACACAATAATACAAAAGAGAATCGCAATCACATTAAGGTTAAAAGGAGAACACTCAAATTGGTTTAAACCAGTTGATCAATGGCCTTCTCCAGTGCTACATAATAGAGATAATTTAATAATAAAATAATCAAAGAAGGGCACACGAGCTGAAGAAAAAACAAAGAAAAAAAAACACTTACATCTGTTGTATCTGTTGCTCATATAAATGTTGTCTATATACCTTTTTAAATTTTTTGATGATTGTCGTCTCATCCAATTAAAATTACCTGCTATGTATATATTTCCTTTTGCTGGTAGATTTCCCAAAATGTATCTCTTTCATGTGCTTTATCGTATTTATTGGATCCGAATGCTATAATTATTACCATTGTTTTTATCTTGTTTCCCCAGCTTCAGTGAATTATACCACCAACACCAGCTGCTGGCCTCCTATTATTTTGGATATATATAGTGGACTATATATCGATTTTTTAGTAATAATACATTTCTAGTAATAATTATTCCTTTTTACTGTCAATTGTCGTAGGGTATTTTCCGTGCAAGGTTTACGTGTCCACTGGTTTTTTAGATATACTGTACTAGTGATCCTAGCACCCAGATCGTAATCGGCATCAGCCCACTTAAGTGGCGTAAGATGTTTATCTAATGTAGCAACCATAGTCTACTAGTTTTTGCTTTTTCCAGAAAATACTCTCTCAAATTTTGCACGTGGTTGTAATGTGCCTGACAATGTTATACCACTTCTTCTGGCTGTTTAGCAATGAGGTTAAAGGTCTAAGTGCCAGACAGAACCATAATGGGCTTAGTGCGTCCCCTTGGAATATGCCCCTTTGATCTTGATGCTACCTGTCCGTATGGTTTTCGCAGGGATGCACAACATTAGGTTTGTATTCCACATGCCTTTTTTTCTTTGTTTCATTCAGTGCTAGTGTTCCTAGTTCGATTTCTTCAAATTCCTTCATTAGTTCTACTTTATTGTGATTGCTTCCAATATGCCAAGGTCTTAATTTCTATTTTCTTTGTTTTCTGAAAGTCTTTTCATTTCCCCATTGGTCATTGCCTTTATTCTTGCTATGCCTTTTTTCGATCATCCAT
Source organism: Geotrupes spiniger (assembly GCA_959613385.1). Classification (NCBI taxonomy): domain Eukaryota; kingdom Metazoa; phylum Arthropoda; class Insecta; order Coleoptera; family Geotrupidae; genus Geotrupes; species Geotrupes spiniger. The sequence goes on along the minus strand of OY390736.1, from coordinate 19,072,554 downwards.
GATGTATTTGTCACCTTCCATTTTATATTGTCTGGTATCTACTTATTGTATCTTGCCTTATAAAATATTGTATTTGTCACATTAAAATGTCGACCCCTCTCAATGCCTTGCTCTTCTTAAAGCTAATTAGCTTATTATTAAAGATATTAGTTTTATTGCTTGCTTACCTTATATTGCAGTTTCCACTAATATTGACTTAAATTAATAATTGCATATTTTGTTTTCACCACATGTACTCATCTGCTTCTGCTTTTAAAGGGATGCGTTTGGTCATTTGTCTTCCTCTCTTTTCCAGTGTTTTCAGAGGATATTTCTATTATCAACTCTATTGTTCGTTAACTTTCGAATGTTGGTGCGTGCTAGACTCAGTTGCTACTATTCAATCCCCGGTGCTGTTTTTGGGGTCGGGTCGCCACATCGAAAGTTCAGACACAACTTAAAAATCTATTTTTAAAAGAATATTAATCACTCTTCCTCTTATGCTTGTTGTTTATTTTTTTCAGTATCATACATGTATATTATTTAGCATACCATAAATCTTTGCCTCTTTGATCCTGTGGGGCTAAATGTGCAACATACAACTATATTGCCTGCCTAGGCCTTATGGGCGATGTTATTGGTAATTATCAATGTCCACCTTGGTGCTTAACAATTTATGGTAACGAAGATCATCAATTTGAATCAACCTGCATCATTTGAAAATCTTGAGGCATGTGGCACGAGGCACGTCTATACAAAATCAATTTAAAAAAAGAACCTTGTTTCATACATTGCTTTGTGGTGATTATTATTGTGCAATTACTAAGCTACCAGAGAGTGGTAGTACTAACACTATTTGGCTGAAAATATTTTTTGTAGTATTGTGCTTCCTCAATATTGTGTATTGTCATTTTTTACTATCAATTTGTGATTACGGTATCCAGTTATGTTCTTTCTTTTTATATTTTCTCCACAATCACCAAAGATCCAAAAATTTTAACACAATCTTTTATAGATTCTTTTTATAAGCATGTTTTACATATCCTTCTCATAGGATTAATCATTTATGAATTAGATAGAATCTTTGGTCTACATATGAGTAGACATTGATAGTTGAATTTGTACATTAAAGACTACTTTGTGAATGAGATTACATAGAGGTATGCTAGAAGAAAACATTGTTATGCTCTATCAGTTAAATAATTTGAAGAGGAATACAGGAATAGGTTATATAAACATAAGAAAAATAGATCTTAAATCAATATTTTTTATTAATTTGATATGTTACTTTGACAATTATTTGCAGTAATTCAATTGTAAAACAATGAAATCACAAAATTATTGCAACTATCAATAAATTTTGATAATAATTATTATGTGCCACTAAGAGTAATTGTATGGAATGCATCAGATATATATCTACATACAAAAAAATATACAATAAAACAGAAAATAATCTTCAATAAGTAATATTGGCACCACGAAAATAAACAATGGAATTTTCCACTATACAAAAAATATAATTATTTATCATTCAAGACAAAAATCTATCGATATATGAAATAACTAAAGTTACATATTCGTTTAATACTAAATGAAAGTTATTTAGGTATTGGTTTGGTTGTATAAAAATAACACAATTATATAAAATTAATATACACATTTTCATTTATTTGCATTAACGATATTTGGTAACTAAACTAAACAATTTCTTTCTATAAACTATCAACTCAATACCATTTCAATATTGTTAAGTTTAAATTGTTTAGAATTTTTTTCGTTAAAATTTACTTATATAAGCTTTCTTACATACATATAGTTTTTTAATCGTTGAAAATATTTTACATAGGCGACTCAATTGACTAGTAAATATAATAATAATATATAACACTGATTTTACTTTTACGTTAGTATCTATACATTGTCTCATATTATTGTGCCATGTGTATTTTTTTTAACAAATGGATAAGCAATGCTCGTTAGATCATTACATCTTAAAATATTTTTATGTGTACAGCTACAATAAATAGAACGTCTTATTTTATAATGAATATCAAAATGTATAAAAAATAACAAAACCGCTCTGTAGAAATAACTTCTAAAAACCTATTTCAATATGCGCTTTATAAGCCTGTGACTGTACACATAAAAATGTTAATGGTAGTGCTTGGCTAATTACTGTGCAATATGTCACTTTGGTAATTTATTGTTACACGTAAAATAATAAATCTTACAATATTACTTCATTAAGACTTCCTCTATATTCTACAACTATTAGATTACTTTTAATTGTTTGGTGATTAAAATTCTTACACGTGAAGCAAGTTTATGATTTTTATGAAGGGGTAGATCATATCATTGCTTAGAAATTGTTATAGATTATAAATGGAAGAATTTGTTGGCCTCTATGTTCTGGAAAGATAGTTCATATTATCATCATTATTTCAGTATATGATGAATCTGTAGACTGCACAGTTTTGCATCTTTTTTCATCGAAAGTATAAGAGGCCTTAGAAGAAGACATCACTGTATAATCTCAAGCACTACCAACCCATATTTTAAATAAATTCTTAGAGTTAATAAATATTTAAAAATTGTACAAAACATATTTACAAGCAAAAGAAGCAGCAGAAACGAAATAAATACTACAAAAATGATAATTTACTCATTAAAATACATAGTATCACCCTGTGTTCTATTTACAAATTAGAAACAGCGACTTACATGGGCAACTATACAGTGATTATAACAAAAAAATAAATTTGGTAAAGTTGTGTTCTATTGCATTTTATTTTACTACATTATTAGATTATCTGTGCTTCATATTTATTGTGGATGAGTAATTTACATTGAGCAATGTAATAAATGGCTCAAGGTATAACATAATAAATATAAAGTACGTGTTCTGTTACATGATTGATTTGTTCATCATTATTACATTGATAAAGGTAAACTCGACCACACTTTAATTATTTGAATTAGAAAAGTATGATTGCCAATATAGTCACTGTTTGTACTAAAATCTTGATCCCGCTAAGACTAACCAGTCTTTCTAAAACTATGTTGGAGCATAGCCTAAGTTCTTTCTTTGTAAGAATAAATGTATTTCTGTAAATGAAGGTCTTTCTAAATCTTTCTGTCGCCAACATTCCAACATTAAATCGTTAATATCTTTATTAGTAACTGGCCGAGGCAGAAACATGTACTGGCCATCATCACAATGCATATGCGCTAAATTTTCCATCACTAATGGATCACTCAAGCCATCATACGGTTGTCGTCTGCATAGCGTAAGAATTTCCCATAATGTTACAGCAAAAGACCAAACATCACTCTTGGTAGTATATTTTCCTTGATAGACCGATTCCCACGACATCCAGCGAATTGGATATGGAGTGTTTCCATCAACTTTGTAATAATCGTTTACGTAAAGTTCGTTGTAAGTTCCAAAATCACATATTTTAATCTGATAAGCTTTTCCTATTAGGCAGTTTCTCGTTGCTAAGTCACGATGTACAAAATTCAGCGATTCTAAATATCTCATGCCAGAAGCTATTTGAGCACCCATGTACAAAAGACAATTGAAACTAAGCGTTTTTATTCCAAACGGTATTGTGGCGCTATTTTCTGACACGTGAGTCTTTAAAAACTGACAAAGATCGCCGTGATCTAGATATTCCATTACTACGCAGATGGGTTCATCTTGACTACATATTCCTAACACACGTGCTATGTTGTGGTCTTCTAATGCTGCTAGAATTCTTACATCACGGTAAAAATCTTTTCTGTAAATTAAAGTAAATTCAATTTACTTGAATAGACATCTTGTAATAATAATACAAAATGAGATTTATGGTAATAAAACAGCGAAAAGAGAAAGGGACAAATGAAACAGAATAATAATTTAGTACCTTTCTTTTTCAGACGAATTTTCTCCTAAGAATTTTATAGCAACTAATCTTGTTCCCAGCGTCATAGCAGAAGAATACTCAGTGATGCCATCAGCTTCCGCAATGTAAACCTTAAATATAAATATTTAATCATAGAGAGTTATTGTAACTTACTACAATTATAATTCAATAGACAGTATTAAATGATTTTCATTTGAATGAGACTTTCATTACTACATCAGTAGAACAATTTTGCATCAATAGTTAACTTTGAGAAGAAATACAAATTACATCATAATTTTTTAATACTTACAGTTCCAAATGCTCCTTCAGAAAGTTTTGATAGCATACGTAATCTATGCTTGGGAAACTCGGGCAATGTAGTTTCTTCTAAACGTTTTTTCAATGCAGTCAAAGCTTCTTGCTGAGTAGGGGACTGCAAATCAAAGCATATTGTTAATCGAACGTTTCATCAAACGTTATACGAATATGAAATTTATTGTCGAAATAAAAGTAAAGATTGCCATTTTATATCATTCCTACAACTCTTTTATAAGCAAATAAGCAAAAATGAACGGCAAATTTGAAAATGTTTAAAAAAACAAAAAAATATTCCAAAAAATAAAGGCAAACATATTACAGATGTATGAACTAGTTAATTAATTAATGTAAATAATTTTTATAATGTAATTTAAATTTGAATCAGGAATTGATAGGGGCCTGTGTCTGGTTAGTTAGTTGTTGTACGCCAATGCTGCTGCTGCTCGATTAGAGTGATGAACTTTATATCGATTCAAGTCTAGGCCATTTTTTGGCATCTCTTTGGCTATCTTTAGTAACTTCCCAATGTTTTTTTGGGTCTAGTTAGAGATTCTGGCCCAAACTCACTTCCCTGATTGCCTGCTTCTGAGCGATGAAGTAAACGTCAGCCCGGCCCATATACGTCGAAACAAACGACCAAAAAAAAGAGGCCTGGGCGACGCTGAAAAAAGTCATCTCATATGATCATATGAAACGGTTAGCTGGCCGGTTAAGTCCTTCCAACCGTTCAAGTCACCGGGAGGAGATGGTATCCTACCGGTACTACTGCAACAAGGACGGGAGACATTGATCCCGCACCTTGTTAGATTATTCAGAGCTAGTCTAGCATGGATTTACATTCCATCCAGCTGGACGGAGGTGAGGGTGGTATACATACCAAAGGTGGGACGAGTAGACCCACACCCAAAATCGTTCAGACCCATTAGCCTGATGTCCTTCATTTTGAAGACCTTAGAAAAGGTGGTTGATGGGCATATACGGAGGGAGGTACTAGCGACTAACCCCCTGAATGTCCATCAGTATGCCTATCAAAAGGGCAAATCAACAGACCTGGCGCTGAACAACCTTGTCGGGAAGATCACCCAATCCCTAGAGTGCAAGGGAATTGCGGTGGCTGCCTTCCTTGACATAGAAGGAGCGTTCAACGCAGCACTACCTTTATCCCTCTGTAAAGCTGTTGCAGCGAGAGGGGTAGCGCCTATGGTGGCTAACTGGATAGGAGCTATGCTCAAGTCCAGAACAATGACCACATCATTGTGTGGAGAAACAGTGAGATTTAGGGCGGTAAGAGCCTGCCCACAGGGAGGGGTTCTTTCCCCTCTACTGTGGACTCTTCTGGTGGACGACCTACTTGCTACTGTCAGCAGTTTGGAGGTCGACATACAGGCCTTTGCTGATGATATTATTATTCTTGTAAGAGGCAGCAATGAAGCAATCATCTCTGCAATACTGCAAGAAGCGCTAAATGTCACGCAATGCTGGTGTGAGGGGGAGCAATTAGCTATAAACCCTAGTAAAACAGTTATTGTTCCATTCACCAACAGGAGGAAGCTTGAGAGTCTCAAACAACCCACACTGACAGGTGAAACGATACCATTGGTAGAGGAGGCAAAATATCTAGGGGTGACACTAGATAGCAAGCTCAACTGGAACTCCCATATGGAAAAAAAACGGCACAAAAGGCTAGACAATCACATTGGATGTGCCGAAGAATTTGTGGAAAAACGTGGGGATTGGTCCCCAAGCAAATGTACTGGCTATACGTGGTGGTTATTAGACTAATCATTACGTATGGCTGTATTGTCTGGTGGACTGTCTCCTCACGAAGGACAGCCAGAGTAAAACTGGCAGGCCTACAGAGAATGGCCAGCATATCGGTGACTGGGGCATTAAGCACCACGCCGTCAGCTGCCATGGAAGTGCTACTGGATCTTCCTCCTTTGCATATTTTGCTGCAAAGTGAGGCCAGGAAGGCAACACATCGATTTCATAATGCGGATATGCAAAGGCCGCAGACATTGGCCTTCGTGCGGAACAGGCTGTCGCCCGACATTGAAGCGGATGACATCCTGGGGATGAGGGCTGATACAATGTCTACAACATACAGCTTTGGACTGCCCTACAAAGTCATATTTCCATCTCGTGACCAATGGGAGCGTAATCAAGTCGCCACAGGCAGATTCGAGCTGGTTTACGGATGGCTCCAGAACAACTGAAGGAGCAGGAGCTGGAGTGTTCTGCCGCAAACCAAGAACTGGATTAGAGTTCAGTCTTGGTAAGCATGCATCGATCCAACAGGCAGAAGTCTATGTCATTGAAATGTGCACAAGGGAGCTATTAAAAAGCCCTCGGCAGCACAGGACGATAAAAAAATTTTCTGACAGCAGAACAGCACTGCAAGTCCTTGCCGACAATCAGTGTACAATGATGTCGGTCAGGGACTGCCGCGCAGTGCTCTCTCAAGTAGGGAGAGTCAACAAGGTTAGCCTGGTCTGGATACCCGGACACGCTGGAATAAAGGGAAACGAAGCCGCCGATTCCCTGGCAAAGAGCGGGGCTAACCAAAAATGTATTGGTTCAGAACCGGCTCTTGGGATTACAAGAGCCCTGGCCAGAAGCTCGAATAAGAGCTGGATGGAGCACAAGGTACTGAAAAACTGGCAGGAATGCCAGGGAATGAGACATTCCAAGTTAGTACTAAAGGGCCCATCTACGGCACGAACCAGGATACTGTTAGGTTTGGACAGGAAAGATCTGCGAACTCTGACAGCCCTGGTTACTGGGCATAGCCGACTAAGGCATCATATGCATAGGCTGGGAGTGGCTGAGACCACTGAGCGCAGACTATGCTGTGAAACGGAAGAAACAACAGAGCACGTGATGTGTGCCTGCCCCGCCGGGGACAAAATCAGGTTCACAGTTTTTGGTAAGATAAAACTGGAGCTGGGAGAACTTGACAAAATCTCACCCACTAAAATCCTACTCTATTTAAAGAGAATGGGTATGGAGGGTGAACTATAATTAGTTGTGAGCCACAATTATAACTAACTAACTAACTGACTAAAAAAACCAAAAAAACTAAACAAATTTGGTACAAACTACCCCGTTAACCTCAGTATCAGTATTTTAAAGAGTCGAACGTCAGTGCCCAATGAAGTTAAAGCGCCATGATACCGATACTAACCACATGTCTACTCAGGTACTCTTTGACCCATCTTGGCGAACATGAGCTTATCTTTATAAGAAAAAAATTGCAAAACATTGACTACAAATGGAAGTTGCCACTCAGCAATCGATTATTTTGAATGTCTTCTTTAAAATACTGGGTCAAGCTCGCTCGCAGCCGCTTCACTACCATTTGAGGTAGTTTGCCACAATATTAAACATAGTCTTGATAATTTCTTTTTGTACACTTTACAATTGACTTTTTTCATACACACACCCTTATCTTTTAAATTTCTGTTCATTTACCCCGTTATATCATCCAAAAGATTCCAAAAAAATTCTTAAAAATACTGTTCAATCATCTCTTAAATTGTCAATGTCGGCTACTCAAGCATATTCAAACCAGCTTCATACTTTTTGTTAAGAAAGAACACAAATTAAATTTTCATCAGCAGATTTGACGTAATTACCTTGAATACCGGCAATTAACATTGAGCCAACTTTTTACAAATTTTCTTCAACTTTCGTGCCCAGGATTTTGACATTTATAAATTAATTTTACAGTCATAGTGGTGAATGCATTAATCGATTCAATTTACTAGATTATTGTGTCTCGAGTAATACCAGTTGTGAAATATCCTCAGACAGAGGCCCTCGAGCCCACCACGGATATTAAAGTTTTGCATTAATGAATTATTTAGAAACTTGTTTATATAAGTAACATGTTCCTGGCTGGATACAAAGATTAAAATACAAACCCCAGTATGACTATTCCGTGAAGAAGACAGCCTGGTATTTTTTGACGTAATACTGCTCCCTCTACTTCTAGTAATCAACAATGTTGCCTTTTCAGATCCTAAAAGTGGTAACGTGCCAGCTTCTGGTATTGCATAATCGTAACAATCTGAAACAAATAAGTAACAATATACTTTAATAATCACAATATTTAATTTCATTGAACTTTTATTTGCAAAATACGGGGACCTGAAACGTATTTTTATTTTGTACTTTTCTACAAATATTTGATAATTGCCAACAAAATATTGAATTCTAAATATAATAAAAATTGTTAAAAAATCTTCGAATATGCGTAAATTGGGCGTACTTACATTTTTGCAACAATGGTCTGTGACCACATTAGAGAATGTACATAAGAATTTAATTTAATTACCACATTAGTTGTTTATAATCACACATGACTTTATTTTTAAAAATCCTAAATTTTTTTAAATTCAAGAATATATATTGCAAATTGTTTATCAAAGAATAATGAAATACAATGAAAGTTTCTTCGAATAGTTCAATAAATGAAGTATGGATTATTTATAAACTTCATGAGTTTATAAATAATTTCACTGTAGATTTTTATTTCTTAAGTTTTTTTGTAATTCTTCCCCCTGGATATAAAAAACTACTGTAATTTTTGTGCATTTTCCTTTTTTCAATGTGATCAATCGTCTTCACTTTTCTTGTACATTTCTTTGGATTTGGATCTGTGTTATCTCTCTCTGATTGGTTTAATTCCGTGAATAAAATACAAGAGTTGTACACTGCCGTCACAGTAAACTTGTCTGCATCATTTTTGCATCTTTCTATTTATGTCTTACAGTGATGCCATTTTACAATTATAGAAAATAATAGGATCCAGCCTATCAATTTCTGCCTCTAACTATTTTTCATATTCTTTTCTGTTTTTACAAAGAGTTCATAATAGTTATACAAGATGATAACATTTTTCATACTCGTCCTTTCAAGTTCCTACTACTATTCATGTGTGAAAAAATCGATTAAAACAAAGTATAAGATGATTCCCAGTGATATTATTACTTACTCTCGAAGCGTAACTTATTAAGTCTTTTTACCATAATCAACATACCCTGTTAATGAATCACATCTACTCAAAATTTTCACCTAACGTTTTATGGGATTGAGTGGTATGTAAAGGCTAGAACGCCATTGAATTCAACGAATTTATCTGCATAAAAGGTTTTTGTGATTTATTAGGTGGTTTCAATTTTCTCAATTATGTTGCCACAAAGAATTGAACAATCTTGCTGTGACCATCCAAATCCTTGGATAATATATGATTTTTTTGATAAATTAACAAAGGTTGTTAAAGAACTTGGGCTGAATGGGAAACCTGGGCAAATATACAACTGGGACGAAACCTCTTTTTGCTATGATCTCTATAAAACCCGAGTTGTAGGAGCTATTAATTAGAAGTGCAAACACAAAGCAAGTGCTTCTGGAAGAGAAAATACGACAGCGTTGTTTCAAGGACGAAGTCGTCATGGTGTCCATATACTACATGGTGTGAGTTCTGCTAATTCCAGTAGACCAACAAGTTGTCAAACGTACTGCAGTATTTGCTGATGAAAGAGGGTGGATGGAGACAACATTATTTTTTCATAGGTTCTGAGATGTATTTTTAACTAATATAGGCACAGATCGACCAGTGCCCCACATTTCTACACAGTTCATATGCTTAACACAAAAGAACAATGTTATTCTGAAATAGCCACCGCATGCAACAAATATTTTTCAGTGGCAGTATTCAGCGCCCTAAAGCAGAAGTGGGACAAGGAACTTTGCACAAGGCGAAGGCAGAACCCAATGAAGATGATCCCTAGGCCAGTCTTCGTCTACCATTATTAATGGGTTTAGTATGTATGACTATGACACACAATCTCAAGAACTCAGCCGAAACGCGATTCCAGAGTCAATATTTTTTTTCAGAGACCTTGAAAAATACAAGAAATGTCTTCTCACTATAGCCGAGCCTGATGATCCTAAAACAGCAGAGCCTAAGCAGCATCTGATAGCTGAACCTGAGCAACCATCATAATATCAGCTTCAGCAGCCCATGCAAGTCGATCCTGCAAAACCTTCGACATCTCAACATGAGCAGCCACTAACACTAGAGCCTGAACAGCCCCCGACAGCTGAACCTAAGCAGCCATCAACATCTGAATATGAGCAGTCATCAACATTAACAAGAAAGACTTTTGAAGAATTGCTACTAGACCTTGTAAGAAATGACAAAAACAAACAAAGAAAACGAAAAAAAATTGTTAAAAACTGTGAAATAATAACTACTACAAAATACCTTGAAATGAAAGAGAAAGAGGAAGAGGAGAAAGACTTTGATTGAAAAAGAAGAAAAACGCAAAAAAAGATCACAAGACGTTCATTACAACTATGTTAGTGATAAAAATTATTGTGATGTTTATTCTATCCAAGAACGTGAAGCTCGAAAGCTTCTCAGAGTATTAGTATGGGGACAATGAAAAAAGTACAAGAAAGTTAAATGTGGAACACTGCCGATTTTTTTGTTTTCATCTTGTAACCTATAGTGGAAAGTACGAATAGATATGTTTTGCAATTATACAAAGATAACTTTACCCGAGAAAGAGAGCCCGATTGGCGACAAAAAGCGAAATGAAAGCTTTCTGAGCAATTTTGATAGTTGGTGCTGTCATGAGATTATTTTCATTTGAATTTGAGTGGTTTATTTTCGGTATATGATATGGGAAACGAAAATTGTGCTGGTGGACGCCATGCAAGGTTGTAAGCAGAAAATATATTTGACAGCACAATCCATGGAGTGGTTTAGTTTTATTAAATCCCCACAAAAAGTGTTTACTCGATTGATATCTGACTTGAAGAAATGTAACGGCAGATAATTGGTACAAAAGTGTTTCACTACCCGAAAATGTATTCTTAAATAATAAATCGAGTTTAGTTCGTACCCAAAAAATAAGTAGAAAGTCACTAAAATTTCAGTCAAATAAAATGCGACAAGTGAACAGCACCTTATTTGGCTTTCCTAAAAATATCACAATGAAAAAAGGGAAATTGGTCATATTGATTTCTATTCTGCATCAAGATGATGCTATTGATGACGAGCTGGGAGATGCAGAGTAATTGGTATTCCACAATTTGACTAAATCTATTGTGGACACAGACTATAAATTATGTACACATATGTATGTCTGAAGCCGAGTAAGAAGGTGGCCTATGGCATTTTTTTTTTTTCATTTAATTCGTGTTTGTGCCCTGTTATCTACAACTCGACAAAAAATGGCAACATAGAAAAAATAGGACGAGAGTTAGCGGAATCTCATCAACGGGACAGAACAAAATTAGACGCCTGAGTAGCTATTTTTAAGAAGAAAAGAAAAAAGAAAGAATATACAAAATATTTGTTCGCGACCAAAGAACAAATCTAGTAGGGTAACATGTATTGTGTAATAAATTATATGTATATATTTTCTCTTTTTTACAATTAATATAAATATAAGAAATTATAGTGAAATTTTCGAATTCATTCATAATATGTACCACATAAGTTTCCATACAAGGGGGCAATCGTAGTGGCGGTTGCGGTCGCAATGCCACCTATGTGGATGTATGTATTCACGCTGCGATGTCGCATTCGCGACTGCGTCTGTCATCATGGCCGCAATAGTGTATATAAGAAAGTTCAGTGCGGGACATTTTAGATTTTTTTATATATATTTAATTTTTTTTAATCAAATACAAAATATGTCAATTTACTCATAAAATAAATGATGCCACGCGACAACTAACGTCGTTGAAGATACGCAAGATGCTTAAAGGTAAAATCGTATTATTTTTTAAATAAATATGTACATGTTAGTGATTTAAATTTTTTTTGGCAAGTACGTCTTACATCTATCATAATGGAAAATTGCTAATATTCAAGATATCTTGAAAAAGAAAAACATTTTAATTAATTGTGACGTTGGGTACAAATTTGATTTAGATTTCTGAATAATCGACTTTCATCTTATTTCTTGTAAGCATTACGTGTTACACAAATAATATTACCTGATTGTGACGGTGCAAATTTCTTATTACTATTCATGAGAACGTCTTGCATTTCCATAACAACAGGACTGTAGCTGTAGTAGGGTGCAAACTTCAACGCCTGATAGGGTTCTTGATATTCATTACTTTCCGGTAAGTGATCAAGTCCTGGATGGGGCAATGGCAGGGTAGATCTCAAACTCGATTTCAGGCTGCCGTGGCTTCTCCTACAATCGTCGATTTCTGTTACACCGTAGGCTTCGATCGCGTTGCATTTTTCGTTCGTATTAAACACCGAGTCGGTCTCCAAGTGTGGCAGAGTGTTGCCGGGAAATCCGATATTAGAAGAATTCGGACTTCGTAGAAACTTGCGATTTCGAAAACGATTTATCACGAGAAATATAACGGCACCCAAGAGCAATATAATCGCGCCCAATCCCACAACTATCAGAGTTAAATAAGCTGGGTCGTTTATTTTACTATTCGGAACGGGAATTTCGATTTTGTGTTCTTTGTGGTTTATGCTAGGTGTTTTTATAGGTGAAACGGTGGTGGGTTCTGGTTCTGGGGTGAAATTTCCGTTTGCTACTACGGAATCAAAACTGATTTCGCTAATCAGTAGCCACTTCGCGGAAAAATGCAACTGTAGTTTGATAAATTTCCCAACTCGGTGGTGCAGTTTGATGGAAATATTGCGGGAATCTTCGAAAATTCTGTCTTCCATTGGTTCATAGGTGATAGGCTCACCCTTGTTAAATCTTTTGCCGCCGATACTAAAGAGAACTTTTGCCATTGAAAGTATCTGAACGTCCTTCGTGAATAAATTATTGCAGTAGATGTGGACTACGGAAAATTCGCGAACCCTGTCGAATTCGAATTTAATTTCGATCGGTTTGTTGGATCTCGTGTCGTTTTTCCAACCGACCCAAGCTTGGGCGCCGTCGTGAAAATCGAGCTTGAAGTCATCGTGGCCAAACTTGCCGTCGATCAGTTGACCAAGACCGTGTTTCAGTTCGTGACCGTCCCAATGGCCATCATAGCCGGAGTCGTAAAATTCCCAATTGGAGCCACGTTTATCACCTTGTGGCATAGAATAGCTGACAATTCCGTCGGTCCATCGGCAGCCATATAATTCCACACGCATGCAAACAGTTCTTTGGTGGTAGCTGTACGGATAGAAGCGTATCTTACTGGCCCATATAGGTGGGTTCAATTCTGTTTTCGATTCCAAATAAGTGTTGATGTTGGCTTTGATCACCTATAAAGAAATAAATACTTATTGATGATTACAAATATAAGACAATTTAGATTTAGATTGTGTAATTTTATTATAATTTACATGTCTAATGTTGTTCTCGTACCTATAACATAGTATAATATAATTTCTCTCGATTTTGCCACGAAATAATACGGTTGCAATGAAAAAAATATAAGTTTTATGGTGTTTAGGATCACAAATGGCTATTCCGTTAGTGTATGGTAGGTGTTTCATGCAGTGCCTTCGATCGCAATTTTACAGGCTGCATTGATTATAAACTGATTTCGTTTAAAACCTTTGAGGAAAGAGGTAAACAGTTGATTAATCTTAGTTTGACTTTGACTTTGATGCACGGTCATATTTACTGATACATTAATCAAATTATATACGTATTTGGATAAGTCATCTCTCCAATGATGATTGTTTTTAAGATTTGCGCTTTTATTTTGCTGCGTGCTAGTTGTTCGGTCCCACACGTACATATATACATTTAATTAAGTTAATTTAGATCCGCGCAAACCGTGTAAATATTCGTCACAATTATTTATAAGTACTTAGAATAGTTTTATGGTAATCCGCACGACCCTGAACAGGTACCGGCCGCCAATGCGGCCAGCTAATGGGCGGTGCGGTCGTTTACATTTATTACTTATTTTTTCCAAATTTAAAATCTAAAAACTCTTGTACGGTCACGTACAAGACGTAATCTATTTCAAAACAAATGCGGCTCCAATTCCCCTTTTATAATGCGTATAATAATACGATTCTCGTTGAACTTTTGGATGGGTATTTTGGCCGACGGTTATTAGTCCCGGTTGTCTTACCAAACTTATTGACAGGTGCTGTATGTCTAAACATACTACAGAACACACTGGGTAATCTTTTAGACTTTTTAGACTTAGATTTCTTTGAATCAAAGGCAACAAATGTGGCTCCAGCACGATGGTGCTTCGGTGCATTGTTCGATTGCCGTTAAAGAGTATTTACACGGAACTTTTGGATGAAGATGTGTAGGAAGGGGCGGACCTGTATCATGGCCTGCAAGATCGCCCGATTAAAAACCCTTTGATTTATTTCTTTAGAATTGTTCCTGTTGGGCCTGTCTTGAAATGGATGGGACTTTGAACATCATCATTTCACATTGTGCCTTTATTGATTGTTCATATATTACGTTGTTTGTTTCGTATCTCCAAAATCATCCATTTGCGGACCCATGTCATTATTAAGACTTTTCGGCATATTTTAGGGCCTACTATCAGCCCTTAAAGTTTGTGACACATGTTTTTTAACACCCTATGTGTATTATATCTATTCAGATTTGAGAGACGGCTATGTCACTCAAACGAAGTAGAACTGATTCTTCTGCACAAAACAAGAAAAGAAAAACTTTATCTTTGGAATGTAAACTTAACATTATTAAATTTCGACACAAAAATTAAAATTTGTGAAAAATTGTCCTGTTGATCAGAAGACGGTTTGCTAAGCTAAGCTGATTTTTGAGAAATTGAAAGAGGATGCTGAAGAGTCGGCTAAAGCTAGTAACGGCAAGGTTTGCTGTAATTGGCATAGCATTGCAGAAAGTGGAGATGCGGCAGGTGTTAATAAAGAAGCTGTGTCTTACTATCCAGAGAAATTAAAAGCTATGATAGATGAAGGCGGCTATACCAACCAAACAAATTTCAATGTAGATGACACTGGCCTGTTCTGGAAGGAGGTGCCTAAAAGAATTGTGGAGAGAAAACCGTTCCTGGGTTTAAGGCTGCCAAAGATCGATTGACAGTAATAGTTGGTGCAAATGCAGCTGGAGATTGTAATTTAAAACCTCTCTTAGTTTATCGCACAAATTCAAGATCATTGAAAAATAGTGGTAAATCTAAAGCTGACTTGCCTGTAATTTGGAAGTCAAATCGTAAAGCTTGGGTAACAGCTTCCCTTTTTGAGGACTGGTTTGGTCACCCTCCTGCAATTTTAACTGATTTTGAGCCACGTGTAAAAGTTGAATTTTTGCTACCCAATACAACCAGTTAGCTTCAACCGATGGATCAGGGAGTCATCAAACATTCAAAACTTATTATACGATACGATCATTTGCACATGTCTATGAAGCTATGAGACAAAACAACGAACTCTCTGTTAAAGACTTTTGGAAACAATTTAATGGTTTTAGATGCAGTGAGAATCATCGGACAATCTTGGAATGGAGTTTCACAAAAAAATTAAATGTCTGGAAAATACTGTGTCCTTCTTTTCATCACTGAAACTCAGGCGGAATCAGTGCCAGAGCCTGATGAAATTGGAATGTGATTGAAGAAGTTGTAGATCTTGCCAGCCAAATAAATTTAGAAGTGGATAGTGATAACGTTCAAGAACTGCTGGATTCCCACAATCATGAGCTGACAATTGATGACCTCATAGAAATGCATGAGCAAGAGAAATACATTGTAGAACTTGAGCCTTTACACCCAGTTCAATCAGAAAATCGAATGACGGTTGGGAATTTGACTGAAGCCCGCAGTTTAATTGAAAAAGGGTTACAAATTTTAGAAAATATGGACTCCAACGAAGAGCATAGTTTTTCAAGAAAACAAGCAATAAAAAAAAAATTTGCATCCTACGAGGAAATTTTGGGGGAAAAAAAAAATGTTGAGCCGGCAGGCTAGTTTGTTAGAGTTTATGAATTTACATCAAAATAACTTTGGTTTGCAATTTTGTATTTGTGTTATCTAAGATTTTATTAAACATTTTTTTTTAAATTATAATTTTTTTCGTGTCCGGTACCTACTAAAAAAATTATATGTATGTATTTATATGCGAAATTATACCCCAACTTACGCGAATTCGAATTATGCGGTTATCACTTAGTCTCACCTATCGCCCAAGTTCGTGGCATTACTGTATACATATTTTATATTTGGGATCAAAATTAAGTTTTCTGAATTCATACTTGTTAAACTTTGCCCCTCCTTTCCCTACATATGTTTGCATTGATTTATTATATATGAATTATCACATTTGCAATAACCTTTAATTGCTCAGACAATAGATATTAAATTATTACAAAATTCCAAGACTTCAATATTTGAGTCATTACAATGGATTTTTTTATGAATGGTTTCCGCATTAATGTTCCTAAAAGTACTGATTAGCTCACGGCACGAGGTAACTATTTTTCATATAAATAAGTTGTTAAGAATCTTTGCAACTAAAAAAGTAATCTTTGCCTATTCATATTAAGCTATATGATCGTCCATGAATATTGATCATAAAACAACATAAAACTTAAAATAAAGAATATATACATCCCATTTGTCGTTACTCTCACAAATCCTTAAGGGATTTACCAAACGTCGATTGCCTGATGCGGACTAGTAAATGCACATTACAGCATTCTCTAATATACGTGCCCGATTTGACTTGCACATACAAGAGATATAGACAATGCTATTCAGATGGCGCGGTTGTATTTTCAATAAAAGATATGTAACTATCGCATTTTTAATGAAACCATATGAATCATAGAATGAAGAACGGCGAAGCTTTTGGTTAAATGAAACCTCTTAATTCTATCTGACGCACCGTTGGATATTATTACAAACAATCACAATTATTATACCATTTTAAATATTATTTCTTAATATGATTACTAGTTAGGTATTTTTACTGACGTCTATTAAATTAAGTACTAATTGCTACGTAAAAGAAGGCAACATGAGTGTTAAATGCAATTATAGTTCTAGTTCCGTACATGATATGCAAAATATTAAATATGTGTAGATGTGAAGAATTTTATTGACGAAGGTATATATCATAATGACCAATTATAAAATATCTTTCCCCAATGGCAACAAATAAAATTTGCTTTGATGGATCGTTAACCACCAGATTGTTCAGTGTTATATATGGCCCAAAATCATAAAACGTCCATCATCAAATATAATATCTTCTTTCGTGACTTCAAATAAGGATTTTATTGGGCCATTTAAAAGATATGCCGCTTTAAAACACTGCACGTACCGTGATATAATAATGAGGACATACAAAGCAGAACATATAAAAAGTCCACCATACAAAATTCCTCCGCAGCGTGGTGAGAACAATTAAACAAAAGCCACCCTTACTAAGCGTGTCTGGAATATAAAAAAATGTTAAAATACTTGTTTGTCGTTTTTTCTGTAGTGAAAGACGTGTGCGTGACCTGACATTCGCGTCGACAATAATGCATCAGCGAAGGAAAAAGAAAAGGCAACGGCTATATTGAATGTTATAGTGAGAGCGAGGAAGAGTAGGGCGCCAAATAGGCGAGTATTCGCGTGACTCCGGTAAATTAGAACTCTCGCATGATTTAGATTATTACCACGCCGTGGCGTTGATAACAGTTCGAACGTGTACCTGAGGTTCAAGAACGTCATGAACGTCCCGCTCCAAAACTTTCAGCACCAGTGGCGGAGTTAGACAGGATCAATCAAAGGATTGCTATTAAATAGTTTTAGGTAGAAGTCATTGAGGGTGAAATATACTTTAATTGATAATCTGATCACATTTTAAATGGAATATTTTTATTATGACCTTATGCTCTGAACATATTTGTTATTGTTATTATTATTATCCCCCTGCTGTTGTTTTATATATTTCTTGCTGTTTTAGTTTGTTTCTTCCTTGATTGGTATTGATAAAGGTATTCGCAATCTATTAATTGCGCTTAATTAATTTTATGGTATTATTTTCTATACAGGTTTTATAGGCTGTTTTATGCTTTAATTATAGCTATAGGCAATATGCTTGTCATTTGCATTTTGTAATTTTATTTTTAATGCAGAATTAGTAGTCGTAGAAAAAAAATCATAAGATATTTATTATTGGTGGATGCGATTTTCTAAATACTTAAGTTAATTAATAATAAAGACAGCATTGGCAAAAGAACGATAATACGATAAAAGTTCGCAATGTGCGTGAATGCAATGCAGACTTGCAAGATTAAAATATAATCCCCATTAACTTAATATGTATCTAACTTTATAAACGCGATTGCGTTTATGCAATTTCATATTTTATTGTTATCGCAATTTTGCATAACTAAAATACGTTTCGGTTTATTAACCTTTCATGAATTTTAAAAAATAATTATATTCTGGTACGGTCTGAATTAAATTTCGCTCGTACATATTTGTCAGTTCAAAATTTGTATCCACAAAAAATCCTACAAACAGAAATTATTCATTCATAATGTGTCGCGTTCATTTTATGTTTTCATTAAATGTGCATACATTTTTATGCTAAACGTAACTTGTTTGTTTCGCATAATATTTAATAACGTTATAACTTTTGGAAAAATACTGGAAATTCAAATTCAATTAGATATAAAAAGATTGAATACTTTAGATGGTCCACACTCATAAAGTGAAGGGAGAATTTTTTAATAGCTGAATATATAGCATGATTGCTTTAATAAGGAAATAAGATGTAACTTGGTTCAAATTAAATAAATCAATTTAGGAATTATACACCTTGACAAGAAATACATATGTCATAGATCGTCAAACAAGCAGCAAACTAGCAGCATTAAGAACATTTTTGTATGATGTGGCTCTTTTTGATAAACCCTTAATGATTACTATAGCTAATACATCCAAATGTAATGCGAGTGTTTTGTGTTCAATATATTTGGGACTGTTATTTGAAACAATTAATGTCATCGTTTGTCCTATAGATGAACGCAGTTTTCTAGCTCAATAATAGAATTTCATGATCCATGCGCGAATTGTTTAGTCTAGACAATAAAACTTTTATTGTACAAACACTGTAAAATAAAGTCATAATCTTCGATAAAACTACTACTGCCGAGAGCTTTACAACGGCAACAATATCCACAAGTGTTATCGAATTGTCGAACATAAGTTCTCCAACGAGGTATCGTTAAAAGCAAACAAATATTTACTTATGCAGACAATTTCAACGTTAACATAAACACGTTAAGTAACATTTATAAACTTGTGAGCGAAAGCACTTAATAGATGCAAGTTATTTTGCAGATACAATCTTCACGACGTTAAGCAAATCTAAACTGGTTAACCTTAATCTTGTTGAAAGCGTAAATTTTACCGGAGGAGTAAAAATTAGTATAAAGCTTGGCAATAACATAAAGATTCGAAATTAATTTGAATGACCATTTTGCAAATTTATTCGGCAATAAAAATTATCTGATTGCATTCGTCGTAACACTCTTTATGTTAATTAACTCGAATTAACATAAATAAATTACATTATTCGTTTATTTTATTTCAAATCAACATTGTATTTAAAAATTAAGGTAACCCAATAATTGAGTTTATTATACTTTTATTTGGACGACAACATCAAATGTATCAGGTAATCAAACAGTCAAAAAAATATCACAAATTAGTAAAATAATGCTAGGATCTTCAGATCTTGTTTTTGTGCCAGATAACTGATACTTATTTGTTATATAAATTAATAAAGTCCGTTCACCTTAAACACAGATGGGTTAAATGGCCTACCAACTGTGCAATGTTCAGCTTTGTACCAATCGTATTTTTGTTTCCACTTCAATGATCATTGTCTCTTACTACTATATCACTATTATCTTGTTTAGGACTATGTTGTATGATATGGGGTCTAAAACATATATTGGTAGTTGGAAATCCTCCTTTTTAAGTTGGGTTTTAGGTTTGGTACTTTTGAACCTTCTGCTGGCATATTCGGAATCAAAGAAAGTTCAATATCTGCTGGGGTCGTATCCCCGATTTTCTTCATTGATGGACTGTGAATAGTTTCTCAGATTCTCCTTGACGTAAGGGGCATTGTAAAATATCTATAATAATTTTGTGTAAACGAGAGCAAGAGTAACATAATTTTCGAATTTTTCTAATCATGCAAATCCTTTGTTCCACCAAAACACTGTTGAATATGTAACACTGGTGGTGTTGGCATTGTTGTCTTATGAAGATTGCGTTAGAAAATTAAAAGTTAATTAATTAGTAAATAATTGACCAAAATCACAATACATGAAAGACAATGTTTTTAAAGAAAAATCTTGACATAAAATGCAGTTTAATTATCATATATAATATTCATCAGTACTAAATTAATTCATTTCAGAACATCACACCAATTTAAAATATTCGAAGAAAATATAATAGAATAAACAACTCTATTTGAAATAACAATGGAAGCCTATTACCAGTGTCATTGTTCATTTTCGTACAATCTATAACGTGCCCATTAAATAAAGATATATATTAAAAGCTGCACACTTATCTCTGTAACCCACGTCCGAGCATTCTGTTGCATTCTAATTAAATCACTCCTTTAATTCGCTGATATACAGTAAAATATTATAGCGATACCCACACAATTCCTTAGTTTATTGCAATTTCTTATAACGTTACCGCATCCCACACTCCACATGTCTTACCTTACCGCCAGATTTTCCACTAATTGGATGGCTCGAACGTGCTCCGTCCTCCAATGCTATTCTTAACATGTGCCCTGTACTCAAACGGCATATAAAAAATAATGACCCGTTTTGACAACGCAATTACTTTCTTTAAGTTCTGTGTTTAAATGCACGTTTTCTAATAATGAGCGCTTGAAACGACGTTTCTCTATGAGAATTGTGTTGCGAAAACTTAAATTCGTTAAATTTTTCCACTTTGTTTTGCAGGCATAATTGGCACTTTGAAGCGAATTCACACCTGCGCGAATTGTACCTTGTTTGTGTAGTTATGTACAAAATTTCATTTTACGTTTCTTACAAGCTCTGTTTCTTTTGTGTGTTATTTGCACAGTCATCTTTGTCTTCCTGGTTACTGGAGATTATTCTGTGCATTTAGATGCATTGCAAGGTTTTTAAAGGTGATACGTGTCGTATACATCTATTTGATGTCTTATTATTTTGCTATTATGTTCATTAGAAAATTATGCAACGTGACTTTATAAACCAACTTTTTTATAGTGCTGGAAAAGATATACCTCAATTTTTTTATGCAGTAAAAGTGTATGAGGATTAAAAATACGAGCACATAAAGTTTCAACCTGATCTAGCTTATTAGTGCATATAGAGGGTGAATTATGCAAAGTTACAAACTCAATCATTAATAATCCCAACAGAATAGTTATTTCTCATTACTCGTACACGCAATATTACCAAAAATTAAAAAAGTATTTTCAATCTATATTAATTCCGCTAACAACTTCTTTTTCTTACTAATTATCGCAATGGATTTTGATAAAAACTTAGTCGTACAACTGAGTTACTATTTTAAGTTAAGTAAAATAAGATAATGGAATTTGCAATCTGCAATACTATTGCATTTCGTTGAAGTAAAATACAACTCGATTGTTTTGATTCTACTTAATAATTGTGTCTTGAATAGTAATTAGCATAACAGTCTCGTAATAGCTGGTAATTTTATTCCTGCATTTAATATTAATTTTATTTTAATTACACGTTTTTATATTTAATTTTTTGGTTAAATACTTTATTTGAACTTGATAATATTTTGCCAATTTATCTCGAGTAAGGAGACAACCAGTTCGTTTCGACAATATTTTTTACGTCAATGTTTTAATGCTTTCTGATATTTTTGTACCGTTTATTATTGTTCACGAAACAAAAAAAAGTATTCTGTTCTGTTTTCAATTATTATTATTAAATGGTACTGCAGGCCATTAAGGCCTATGACTTGTTTCTACATTTCATTTCATCAGTTGATCTATCATATTTTCCACAATTCTGACCATCTTCTTCCATTGAAGTTTGTTTTGCGCTGTTCTCCAGTCTGTTAAGCCCAACCTTCTCATGTCCGTTGACATGGCATCTACCCATTTCTTCTTCTTCGTACCGCCTTCTCCATATAACAAAACTATTTTCGCGTGCCTATGATCCTGTATTCTACTGACATGTCCTATCTACCTCAACTTTTGCGCGTGTATGTATTGCACTCTTACTATTTTTCTGGACACATTTCTCTCCAATGGTTTCTACTTTTCTTTTTTAATCCATGTTTAACATCCATAAACCACCGTCTTACTATTGCCCTATAGATTTTTATTTTTGCTGCTCTAGAGATTTTTCTTGAACTCAGCATTCTGCCGATGGACCTCATTGCCTTACTTCCCTTGCACATTATCTTCTCTAACTCTTGGTTCTCATAGTTGTTGACTCTAAAACTTGCTGAATCTTTTTTCGTTTGCTGCTCCTTAATTCATTGTTAAAAACATTGTTTGTTACGTCATTGTTCTTTATTTCATATTTCCTTTCCATTTTGTTACATGCTTTTTCTAATTCCTTTTTTGACCTGGTCATTAACGCTACATCATTTCCATAGGTAATTACTTGCTATTTTCGTTAGTATATTATTCATGCTTAGAAACCAAAACATGGTCATTCAATTTGAGGATGCAAATAAATAAATGGTGTAAGAACCGTGGAAAATGTAGTGTTGATTTACAATAAATGAATTTTTCCAAAGAACCATAGACGACTTGGATTTGTGCAATTATTGTTGTTTGAAGCAAGGGTACTATAGCTCCATGAATTCTAGAAGATACAACTCAACAGACTGGAAGGCACAAAGAGGAAATAATGGGAAGAATGTTTATAAAAATAAATAAAATAAATAAATATAGTAAAATAAGGATCGTTTTACTACTACAAGAGATCAGTGAAAAATGTTAGTGCATAGTGGCAACATAATCTGAGACAAAATGTTACGGAAAAGCTTTTTAGTAAGTTCATATGGAAATTTATGTTTATTAGGATTAAAACTAAGGGAAACATATAAAAACATTAAGAAGAATATAAATGAATCGTACAATAATAGACCTGAAAATAGTAATAATTGAGTTGAAAATTGAATTAGGGACGTCTAAGGATCAGAATAATCAGAACCTACCAGGCATTTTAAGTGCTGATAAAGCGTCTTTATTTAAAGAACTTGTGATATATAAAAGAGATTTGGAGCCAAGCAATATATATTCCACAAGCAAACGTTTGCAAGAAACGCAGAATACGAAATAATCCCAAAAGTCTCCAAAACTGATGATGAAGACGTAACTTGGAAGAGAGTGTCAACGGTATTGTAGAATGTACAAGAACAAGAATTAATAGTAACTGCATCGACGAACGAAGTAAGGAAATGACGATATAGATGTTAATAATTAATCATTGGTTGCTGGTGTGGGTAAACACTCGTATAACATCAAAGTTATTTTAGTAAAAAAGGACACAAGTAACATTTACACAAAAAGTTGGTTCCTTGAATACACCAGCCGCCCTAAATTCTGCATATTTCGCAGGTCGTGAAAATGTTAAAAAATATTATGATCCTTCGAAAGTTGTTACTAGAGGGGTTTTATTATTATATATTAATATTAAATTATAAAGTCGTCAAGTAACAAACTTTCTTAAATAGTAAAAAGGACATTTAAAAATTTCATAACAATTATTGTAAGAATTCTCGACGTCAAAATACTGTGCCGCGAATTATCAGTTGGTGAAAGAAATATTTTTATTAACTTAATATTATATAAAAGCACAGGCATGTTTTATTGCACGAGTTCAAGTTTAGAAAAAGGTCGAGCAGGGAATACAGCATAACTCATCAAACGAGTATTTTATTCAATTTCTTCTATTTTACCCCTTTTAACTCAGTTTCAAAAATTAGAGGCTAATGTGGTGGTTAGTGACTAGAAGATAATCGTAGTGTTTACTAAAATATTGTGTAGGCCCTACGATATTTAATATAAACATCAATGTGTAGAATAATTTTACACAAAAAAATAGTTTATTATGACAGCATTTTTGCAATAAGGCTTTTACGTAAGGGGTTTATAATATAATAAAACTTGTATGGGGGATTATAACATTTAGGTTTGCTTTTTCTGGAATTAGTATCTATTATTTTCACTTCTGTTCCTTTTTGTGTTTCATTCATTTATATTTTCTTTCACATAATTCATTTTTCTATTGCCTTCTATCTCATTATTACATTGTTAATGTATTCATATTGTATATTATTTACTTTGCAACAGCAATTAATCGAAATAAAATATAAAAACACACGTCAGCATTTCAACAGTTGTTTGCAACATACGATCTTAATAGATTTGTTTGTTATTTGCCATCCGAAAAAAGTTAATTGCACACAACCACTGGAAACCAATTTAATTGTCGGAGCAGTCTGGAATTAAACGGTCCATAAAAGCAATTTCAACAAAAATAAATCGCCGAACAAACAAGACTCTAAAATCACAGAAATATGGTTTAGTTGAGTTTAACCGTTTCCTTAAATGTTTTTCGCCGCTTATCTAAATCGGTTCATAAAGTGGCAAAGTTAATAAGAACTTTTATTTACACGGTTTCTTGTCGGTAATAAAGCCAAGGACATTTATTTAGAGTCCCAACTGCCTTCAAGGTAGAAGCACACGCTTATTACTCCAATTTATCTTCAATTGTCTTCTTCCTGCACGGCGCCTCCTTTGATTAAGCTACTCCGCCACGCATGCCAACCATGTTGCAAAATGTTTAAAATAACGAGCGATAAATTAATTTTAAATCAACTTAACCGACGATGTCAATTACCTCGGCCACCTAATGTAATGTATCTGCGGACGCATTTTAATTAATTATATATAATTTATCGAGTGCATGTTCGTAATCGCATTAGTGCGAATGATTTTTGAAACATCGTTTCGTTGATGTGATGCGTTCAAGTTAATTTAATTAATGTAATTGACATTGGTTTGGACGCCTGTACATTAACATTACTTTCAAATCACACACATTAAATAAATTATTAGTAGTATCTACGTTAAATGTTTGATGAATAATAAATAAGCTCGCAAGCAAAAACTAGTCATAATTTCATCCGTATTGAATTATTTTAATTCAATGATTATTTAACTACGCTACAGTAAAAAATAAATGGATGTAATTTTCAACTAGAACATTTGAAATGATATAATTATATCAATAGTATGATATTCTTAATTTGTTTGTATATGATTATATGAGTTCACAAATAATTCTAATGCTCTATTTCAAAATTTCAGCAAAATCTTCTTCTATAACTGCTGATATGTCCATCCAAACAATCTTATTTCCTTACCGCCTTGTTGTTGTAGCAATTCATGTATTGTAAATGCCAATGAGTACATACTCATTGGCATTGAGACATCTCAAACCAAGTCGATAAATCCACAACCGGAAGTAATGAACATATACAATAAAAATTACAAAGCTTAAGCAGGATGTATTCTGAAATTGTAACAATATGTCTATCATTACGTCTTTGTATATAGAAGGTCATATTATTGTAAATGAGACGATCAACGCTCGTCAAGATTTTCGAGAGGGTGTACTCAAACGGATACCGCATGGCTCTATATTAGGACTAATGTTCTTTATAATATACCTAAATTATTTGATGCCTGCATATGACAAATTTACTGCATGAACACCCTTATAGTGGTGTTGAGACCAGCCGAAACCAGTATATATATATATATAACCTACGACAGTAGACAAACGCAAGTTCATAACATAAAAAATTCCGTTGTTTTCATAAAAAACATTTGTAGGACTAGTTCATGTAGTGATCTTTCAATAAACAAACAAGTGTAAAAAACATTGATTTTTTTCTAAGCTACCTTTCAATATTCTTATTTAATGTAACATTTATGTTTAATTATTCAAATTTATTTTTTATACATTAAAAAGCTATATTTAAACTCACGTAGTCTAGTAATATTTATACTAAAATCAAGACACAGTATGTATAAAATAAACCTACATAAATAAATGCGAACGGCGAAAGAAATACACATCCGAAACCGACCAAAAATAAACTTTGCGTTCGCTAAGTTGAACGAGAATTTGAGTCAGTGCTTTGTTCCATATTTTTCGGCCGGCTTGTTTATTCATGGTTAGTTTTCATGATTAACGGAGAAAGCCCAACATTTTTAGGTTCATTTATTATTAGCCTTGTCACGCAACCGGGAAAGGTATCGATTTTTATTGCATGAAAGTCTAACTAACCACTCCTTCGTAGTTTGTATAATAACCGGAGTTGCATTAAGTTACATATTAAAAGCTTGCTGTCGTGAATTATAAAGCGTATTTTTGTAATTAATGGCAGAAATATAAGCTGAAATCAATAGTGCAAATGTCTTAGGAAAATTTCTTATGTAAATTGATCCAACGATAGGAGAAATTAAATAATAAACTCGTTATTATTTATTTCAATATAAGCTGTAGATGGTAATGAAACGCAGCAAATATAGAAATAAAAATACGTTACAAGTTAATGATTAGAAGCAAAGAAAATTAAAGAATTAAAATAAACGAAAAACAAAGTAGATATAAAAGATTACCGAAAAGTGAAGAGTGAGGGCAATTAAAAAAACACTACAAATATAACTAAAAAAATATATCCAAATGGACTAAAACAAAGGATAACTAACTAAAAATAAAAACAAGGCAAGTAAGTAACTGTGAAAGCTAAAGATATAATAACATAATATTATCAGTGAACAAGAAAATAATTTCAAACAATAAAAATGAAAAGTCAAAAAATTATAGAATCAAAGATCAGATTGTTTATAATTAGAATCAAATTTTTTTGTTCCACAAAGATCAGTACATGATGGGATCTATATATGATGTTAATAATCAGATTATTATAGAAAATCTGAAGAGAGATTTGTCATTTACAAATGGCGTATTTAAATACTTATTATTATTTCGTTTAATTACTTCAATCAGCTTTCACGAAGTATATGGCAAAGTCGATATTTGAAAAATGACTCAGATTTAAAAAAGTATGAACAAATCATCCGCTGTGTTTGACATTGGGTTTTATTATAACATGGTGCGAAAATACTCATAATCTCTCTAGATCAGTTTTTCTTTGCTTTCAAGATATATTTTAAGATATGGAACGTGTAAAATCAAAGAGAGGTTTTATTTTATAAAAACAAGGCATTCGGTTGTTGGCCGGATTGATAGATTGATGCAGAAGAGATTTTAAGGAACTACAGGCCCTTTTATATTTCATCCACAAAGACAACTATTTATTGAACCATCTCATAGTTATAGCACGAGGCATATAGTGTGCAACCTGGATTTGGATCTGGATTGCTGGATGGTACGCACTGCACGTAGGCCTTAATATGACCCTCGTGCCCCCTCCATTCGGGGTCCCCCTAGGGTGGATCTTCTTATGGTCCAGCCGTCTCTTCTTGACTTCCGCAACTTCTACAGTCTGGTGCATCCACCGGACTTATTTTATACAAGGGCATATATAGTTCGCAGTGATCAATGAGAATTGCAGTCAATAAGCGTATATATAGTTATATTGTCAGCAGCATATTGTTCTTGCTGTTTTTCATTCATCTCAGAAAGATTGCCTTCTGTTTCATCTGATCTAAATACTTCTGGATGTTCTTTTGTACAAGAGAGGTAAGGACAGATGCCGTTGGCCGTCTTATTGGCAGGTTCGCTCAGTAGCTAGTCATCTCAACCACAGCACGAGCTGTGCATGCGCGTTCCGGTTAGATATAGACATGCAGGATGTATCGTGTCCTTTTGCCTATGCAATCGTGATGCGGTTGTTCTGTGACGCAGCGGTCAGGGTGTCGTGATACTCTAATACTGATTTTGTTCTAATGAAAGTGCATCGTAAAACCAGTATAAGTTGCCTGCTATCCGCCAGGATCAATATATTTGTCCCTTTTGTATATTTTTCTTTGTGCTGCTAGTACTATGCCCGTCAGCTCCGTTTAACTTTTATGTTAATGCGGAGTGGCATAGAATACTCGTAAACCCAGCTCCAGAACTATCCAGTAACCACATTGCCTGGTGGTCGTACGGTGGTTTTAAACGGTTCGTCAAATACAAAGTTAGAGGTGATGTAATCGGTGACAACCTCTAGGAGTGAGACCTATCTGCTGAACACTTCCCACAATTTTTATTTTTCCATATTCGTGTGCTTAGCAGGGTATAGCCGATGTGGCGCCAATTTCAATGTGTAGCTCGAGAGGGATACATATTACTTCCATTGCCCCCCTTTGGTGTAGTATGCATACCGTCTGTTATGCTTAGGCAGGCGGTTCGCTGAATTTGTATTACTATTGTGATTTGTCTGATTCAGGGGCACCATACAATAGCACCGTATGCTAGCGTCGGCCTTAAACGGCAGTCTATATCCATATTACTGTTTTTGGCTTCATTCCCAGGTTGTTCCTACAGCTCTCCGCCAAAAAGGCTCTCATAGCTTTTTTATCTTGCGTCCAGGAGTGATTGCCAAAACAATTTCTTGCCCGTAATTATACCTATATACCTTAATTTTGTGACATGAACATCTTCATTTTGTCTGGCTGATCATTACACCGCCATTCTTTTAATTTCAGTCGCATCTGCGTTCGTTCACAGATTATGTCATCGAATTTTCCACTGACCAAGATTTCCAACTCACCCGATAACCTAAGGCGATGTAGCTGGATTAGTCCTTATAGTTACATATGTTCCAAGGAGCATCTATCTACTAAGAGAGATATGGACATTTCACCTTCACTTAATTAGATCACACTGTTAATAAGGATTTCATATCCAATCCCACACTGCCTCTCTAGAGCAATAATTTGTCCAACGGTGATTTTGTCAAATGCACCTTAAATATCTATAAATACTCCCGTGGTGGATTCTTTGTTGCCCATTGACTTTTAGCTATAACTGACTACTGAGTACAGGGCTGTTTCGGTCGATCGACCCTGGGTGTATGCATGCTGAGGCGAGTGCAGCCCGTGTACATTTTTGGCGCAGTTTCTCCAGTATTTACTCCTTGTATTTACAAGAAAAGACAAGAGGGTGATGGTGCTATATGCTTTGGGGGCAGTGTAATCAGCCTTCCCGGCTTGGGTATATGCCCTCCATTATTCCATCTGGTGTTGTGTTATGATTTTTTTCTTTTATAGCCTTTACAACCAGCGTTTGCATTGTGCATTTATCCAGCCCCTCCTGCTCCTTGGGTATTGAATCTCGAACGAAAGTTGATTCTGATTTAAGAAGTTAACCCTATCCGCAATTTTTTTCCATAGTAATATCCCCGAGGTCTTCGATACTTTTAAAGTGTTGGACCAAGTATTGGATTTGGTTGTGTACCAGTAGTAAATTTTCAATAATTTTTCTTCTTTTGAACACCATACATCAACGCCTTGTCCAAATTAATTTATTAATTAATTTTTAATCAATTTCATTGCAAATAGACGTTAGAGACAATCTGCCAATGACGAATTACTATTAGATGTGGAATAATTTGTTTTTATCCATATGGGTTGGTCAATGAAATCTTTATCTCGTTTCTACTTACTATGCAATGCTACTATGAGGAGATCCAGGTGTTACCTTATAGCGTTCCTAATAATACTCACTGGCACATAATTTTCTGTACAATTATAGTTTACAATTTTAACACGAAGATGTTAACCAGTAGCAATGTGCATTTTTTATCTAGCCTTGTCCGTTTGTTTCTGAGCTCTATGTGTCTGATATCCTTCTTTCCAGTCACTTCAACTACCCTTGTTATACATTTTCTTGGTCAATATTGACAAAAAATCCTCTATTGACCCAGTGTGGAGTCTGTAGTCTCCAGTTACTCTTGCATAATGTCGTGAAGCAAAATAAGGGCAAACTATTTTATCATCATTGGCATTATCTGTAACTAAAGAGAGGCACTTTGTTTGTATTTAAGGCTTCTCGTCGAACTCGGCCAATGTATGAGCGATAAATTCTTCCTTAGAAATAGCAAACCATACTTTTCGGGATGGTTTGCGATTCTGTTTGCCATACCATTTCTGGTATCCTCAAACTTTGATATGTCATTGAACTTGATCTGATTGTCTGGTGTATTCTATGTCGTCGGTATAAAACCAGCATTTTCCTTTAAATCTGAATGGGATGATGTGAAATATTTCTCGTCACTTTTTCTATCTTTCTTCTTTTCCGAAACACTATGTCGTTTCGGGAAATTGTTCTAAAAAATAGCATTTGAAACACGGAACCTTTATCGTTAACGTGTTTAATTACTATTTGTTCACTTATGTGGTGCAAAAATTGTTGTCGACCACTTTTGGGCAAATTAATCTTCAAATTCTTTCTATGATTTGACAAATTGTTGACAGAAAAATATTTTGTTCTAGATAAATTTCAACAATAGTAAATTCCTGTACGAATATTCAGCTTATGGTTTGACAAATTCTTGACAGAGAAATATCTCCCTCGAAATAAATTTCAACAATAGTTAATTCATTTACGAATATTCAGCTTCTGGTTCGACAAATTGTTGACAGAGTCATAGTTTGTTCTAGATCAATTTCAACAATGGTAAATCCGTTTACGAATATACGGCAAATTGTTGACAGAGAAATATTTTGTTTTAGACAAATTTCAAACATTGCTTTAATATCCACCTTACAAGAAATGTTGCTGAACCAGATCGAAAAAATTAAACTTTCATAATTATATCAAGTAAATCGTTACATATCATTTCCAATAACTATGTAAGCATAAAAAATATTTATTTTTCGTATTACCAAGAGAATAATGAATTTTTGTATACATATTTCATACGAATACAAGTATGATGTAGTTATTCTGTGTTTATTGAAATTATGAATAATTGCGTCATGGAGAAGTTTTCTACAAGTTCACTGCAAAACAATAGAATCGTGTAATTTTTATGATCACTTGCATGGTATAATTGTTTTCACATTTCATGTAGCCGATTTTCTTAGCTTTTTATCTAGTTATATGGTTCCATTCTAATATGTGTGAGTAGACATTAGCAACTCAATAATACATAGTATATTCGGTTTGCAGCAAAAAGTGGTTTAAAGAAACCAATGTATGAGTATGGAATTATATAATTTATAACTCGAATTTAGGTTTTAAATGATTTATCACCTAAGGTCGCTGGATATGGAATGAATGACCATGTAAATTAAATACATTTACGACCGGAGTTGTGGTTACCCACGCTACTTCTCTTAAGCAACTACTTGATATGAACGATTCGTAACCGTAAGCATAGCAAAGGGACAATAAAAATTAGTGCATGTTAAATACCAAGGTACTAGAGCAATATTATTGATGAACAGTAACGTACAAATGCGAAGTCGTGATCGTAAATCTTGTGTTCATTCAGTAACTTCTTGCTGTTTCCAAAGTATTGCACTAATGTTGCGATACCACATGAGGTGACGTAGTGTTTCAACAGCGTAATAACTATAGAATTAACTTAATGTTACATAAAATACAAAGGTGAAGCCAAAAATGAGAATCGAGCATTGGACAAAATATTTGTACTTTTTTGGTAACAACTTTCTGTTATATTTTGCAAATTAATGAAATGATTATCAGAAAAGGTATATAATTCAAGGGAATCTGCTTTAATTACAAATTTTGTTTTAAACGAATTAAAGTTTCTTATAGCGGTTACTTCTATGCATATTTTTTAATTTTGGAATATTACTTATGAACGTGATGGTAACAATTATATAATTAAATGTTTTTTTTTTGTAATTACCCTATGGGCATAGTTACGAGACGCAACGCGGAATGTTGTGGGCGATGCAAGTAGACTTCATGTGACGTATTAGCTGTATTGTAAAGCTTTTTATAAGTATATTTGCCATTAGCGTATGAGTTTATATTACGTCCGAAGTTTCTTGCCACTGAATGTGTGTAGGACGACTAAGCGCTTTGTCTGATAAGACCATGATCTAATTAACGCTAAATGGTGAGTTGTATTGTTGCATTAATTTATAATATTAATGTATTAATCCAATTAAATGCCTGCTTACCAAGTTAAATAATAAAAAAATAGTCATTATTGGTGTAAGCGGATTTCTTCATATAATACTTATAATAAAAAAATAAAATAAATTAGATAATTCGGTATTATTATTGAATGTAAAGTCACACTCTGTGTTGACTAAAAATACACATTTTTATTTTATTAGTCAATTATGAACATATTACTTAACTATTATTGCCGAATCAAATTCTAGTTAGCACCATTTTATGAACCGTTTTCTGGATACACATCACCAATCCCACACATATAAAAATGTCGAAATCGAAAGTTGTCCATAAATCAAAAACATACAAATAAGGGCCTAAAAATAAAAAATATTGCACAGTAAATCAATCACGGCGGAATTTTGTTGGTTATAAAAGAAGCGGTTTTAAATGTATTATCGTTAAATTAAAAGAGACGAATATTTACGACCAGTAAATCTCTATAAAGATACGGGAAATCTACCACTGACTCTTTTAGTAGTCTCGCTGTGAAAAAAGGACGATAATTCGAAATCAAAGGAGAACTTATAACGGCCGCGAGTTTACTTTTTAACTGAGCGTCGGACCTGGAAGCAATAACCGCAGAGCGGGAGTAAAATATTTTGTGTATAATGTACTTAAATTTTGAAAGAACATAAAGTCTGCCCACATTAGTTTACAACCTTATATTAATATAAAGGTAATATACTAGTAATTATCATACTTTTTTTCTGAGACGTTTTGTGTAACTTCGACATATAGAATCGAAATGTAGTTTACTCATAATGATGTTTTTACTTGCATCTGACGATGCATAGAAATTTAATACATGTCGGCATCTCTGACTCCGGCCCTGAACAACTAATAATAACCGGATACTTAACCGCCATATGGCATTTGAAAATAAATACACCGGGAGGATTGCCGTTTCGATAATTACTCTAAACGTTTTATGTTATTTTAATTTTAGATCGTCTGTCATGTGCCGCTCGATTTCCGTCAGAATTAGACCATGCGAAAAGTATACCTTCCGTTTCCATTCGCTGTTTATTTTATAACGTACCTTAGAGTTTATAACTCCGCAAATATTTGCATAATTTAATTAAATATGTTGGAAGTGGGTTCTACGAATTAGAATAGTTCGCAGAAGTTTAAATTTATATCTCTCGATATTTTATTCAAACGCACGACGAACGCACGTATAACAAAACGAATGTTACAGCCATTGCAGGAAGGATGTACAGCTGTAGCAAGTTTTTCTTGTGAAACGTTGCGTTTAAATGAAAATAGCTGCAGAAATCGCGCTCTGGTATATATGATGTATTTAGTAATTTACAAAATCATAAAAACGAACCAGAAAAATTTGTCATATTTCGATCCAAATGAATTTTGGCCACTATTGGAAACGCTGAATAGGTAGCAATATATTAAAATAAATTGATTTGGTGATTACTAAAGTATTGTCACGTCAAATTAATCGACAAATTATTTTTTTTAAAGTTTGTAAAGTTTATGAAAAAGATGGTAGTATTTTTAGATGAAAGAAAGGCAGGATTTAAATTGGTACTTGAATTTAATTGGTACTTCAAACTGTGAGCTGATGCTAATGCGGCATAAATTTAATTAACAATATACCGCACGTTTTTATTTTGCACTGTGTTTACAGGTAGATTTTGCATCGACGAGTCAATCGAAATCTCACAATTGTATTTAACAATGTTCATTTAGTTAACATTAGTAAGTTGACAACACAACATTATATGAGATGACGTTATGATTTCAATTAATATCAACATAAGAAAATTATAGTTGCATTTTTTACTGGCTTTTCATCTACATTTTGAACCAGCTGTAAGCCAGGTTGGGCCAATATTGTTTTGTGTATTAACACGATATTTATATAGCCTATATAGCCACCAATTAACACAGATTTTCTAGAAACATTCAAAACTGATTCTATAAAAGAAAATTAGAGTTACTGAACGACATACAAATAATGCCAAATATTTTTTTAACACTTTGTTAATAATAATCATTCGATCCCTATCAAAATTTTGCTAATGACAAATATTTTTAACAAATCAATAAAATTTAATTATATTTATATTTACAAAAGAATTAAATACCTCTTCGCCGCTGGTGTTGTGGAAGCGAATCCATTTAGAAAGGCGTGGTCTCCAATATTCCAACATATATGCTTCTGCAAATTCCACTCCTTGCCCATTGCCAAAACGTCCTTGAGTTCCTGTGGCGGTTATCATGTGAACAGTTTTCAGGTCAATTTGAAGCCATTCTACAGGTTCCGTAGTTGCATGAGTTTGAGGACACCACGCGCCTCCGTTTTTTTCCGTTCTTACTCTGAAAAGAATTAATATTTCATATTACATAAAAAAATAGATTTGTAATATTGATTAATAAAATGTAAAACTTTACGCTTTCAATTACTTTTTCTCGTTGGTTTGTACTTGCTTCGCTTATTTATTTTATGATATTAAATTATTTGTTATCTATTAGGTTTTATATTTAATTCATCGTTTACAGAACGTTTCAAACAAAAATGTAAGAACGGGCAACGTTTTCATCCAACAATAAAATTTATTTCGTGCAGTAGCCTGAGTTTTGGAACGAAACGAAATTATTTTCATAATTTCGTTAGGGAGCGACATCTTCGAACGTGGGTAGACGATTTAATAAGCATTTAAAATTTTAAATTGAATGGAATTATAATCCAGAAATTTATTTTCCTCCCGAGGCATAAGTGTACCCGTAAGCCCGTATTTAACGATTTTTATACAATATTTCTTATACTTTATGTCGAACGTTATGCAGTCATAATGCGAGTCATTGAATTGTAAACCTATTGAATCCATGGGAATTGTCACAATTGCATTTAATATCTACATCAATCCTCTTTATGTAGGTAGTTCATCAATTCGAGAAATGTACACGTTCAAAATTGTACTGTGAAATATAAATTATGTGTTTAAGGAAAAAGTACACAACAAGAAATCCAATTACGTTTATTCATATTTTATGGGCAATAAATAATCTAGTTAATAATAGATTAGCAACGGAGGAAAATCATAAATGGTAGTTAATTCGGCGTAATCATGGAGAGCAGTTACTAGAAAATTGAATTTATGTGCATGTAAACATATAAATTTACTAACAATTTAATTACAAGTAGCATTGTGTTTATATGTTGATTGATTCTGTGCTTCAAGAACATGCAAGATCATTAAACATATTTCCATAAAATTATAAAGTAAATATATTTTATTTATTTAGTAGAAAATTTACTAGATTTAGTTTTATTAGAAGTAATATCAAACTGCAAGAGTATCTGTGCTATTAGTCAGACGCGAAAATCTATGGTAGGAAACAAACATCCGATCGATTGAATAAAACCAACAACAAGCAAATAATAATAAAATAAAATATATGGGAATGGGTTGGTTAGTAATTTTTGTCGGCCAGAATTCAAAATAGATAACTGCATTATGTTGTTTATTTATTGTTCATATTGCATGTAATAAAGTCAGTTATATATTATCAATCTGAAACTAAATCAAAATATTTTCAATTTTACCCTTCAACAAGTTTACACATTTTACTTCCACACAAAGCTAGTTGCGCGGAGAGATTTAAAATAGGCAAATATTTAGTTGAAAGTACTTTCTTAGGATAGCTGTTCGAGTTCGTCCTGAAAGAAATCGATGAATAATGGATAGGCATGCCCCGGAGACCGCTCTTAAAGTACAAAGCTGGGGAAACTTCAACACTTTTATGGCTCACACTTTTATCCATTTTTTGCGACCGAGAGTGGAAATGTTATAACAAATTCCGAACAAAAATTTGGGACCTCAACAATAAACGGGGCATTTCTGTCGCCTGAAATGAAATCACCTGCGTATAAATCGACCGACCTACATCCTTTAATGCGGCGCTGCGACGTTAAAAAAATGATAAAAGCAGCTGTTCCAAGTTTTTAAATTAAAGCTAGAAATGTAAAGTAGGGTAAAACTGTGGAAAGTTCTTTATTACTTTTATTCGCTGTTAATAAATTCTAACGCAGATGGAATTTTTTAGACTCTTTTTTTTCGCAAACTTTAACTCTAATCATAAAATTAAACAGAACTTTGTGATACAGGGCGCTTCAAATTTCACCCTTGCCATCGGAAGTCGCTCATTACGTCAATATAGATGGTACGTTTAAATTCGGAATTTTTTTAATTGTCCATTTAATTGCTTGTCGTTCCAGCCATCATCAACTTTGTTATTTCGCACAAGCGTCATATTAGTTGATTGACATAAATATTTTTACGACACGTGAGATATTTATGATATCGTGACAGCCAACTGTACAACAGAGTTTATTATCTAATTATAAGGCTACTTGTAAAATTGTTTGCTTCTTATTACGAGACGTGATTGAATCATTGAGTTGTATAAAACACTCATCAAAATGCTACTTTTCAACGAGTTATTCACATTTGTGATATACCATGATTTTTAAATCCCTTCAGAATTTCATTTGCAAACAATATTTAGAAGTTTCGTTGTACATTGTGAGTTCTATTACTAATAACATGTAAGGCACGTATTTTACACCTTGTAGAAGTTTCCCATGAACTTGGCACTTGACGTTTAACATTTTTGGCAACATTTTAGGAATATTAATTGTTTGAGAATACTACGTTTGAACATTCTGCAACTGTAAAGAATACGAAGCATTTCAACTTTTAGATGTAACTCATTCAATCCCCTATTATATTATCGCGAAGCAGAGCGTTAACACATGGACAAGGTTGGGCCAAGATGAACCCCATCGGTGTGTGATGACTGGCACATTAATTTATCAATTTTAAGAAATAGTAAATGATTTTGAAACGGTGCCTAATGTAAATTTAAGTGAAATAAGGGTCTGTTGGACGTTTTCCGAAATGAGATATTGTGACCGGAGCCCAAAATTGAGCAGAATTCCTTTGATTTGTCTGTACAGCTGAACTGTACAGACGTATTGAAGACCAAATAATTCAGTGCGAATCCCAAGTTTTGGTCAAGAGCATGTGGATTGCATAGTTTTATATATATATATATATATATATTACAGCACTAAATGGCCTATTGGCCCTTGTAACACTCTTCTTTGCCACCTTCGTCGATTCAGTGCCTCTTCCCTCCAACCTCTCACTCGTACCTCGCTTAGATTTTTCATCACTTCCTCTACCATCTCGTTCTTCATGTTCTCTTTCTTCCTTCTCCCTCATTAAGATTCTTTAACCCATAGTCGCTATGTATCCCAGCCATCTGGATAGTTGCATTTTCACCACTCGGACACTTGGCTTTTTGTTTGGTCTTCTATTTGTTTATTTGTTCTCCTTCTAAATTTATCCTGTTCTTCAATTCCGTCATATCATTCAGCCATTTTTCTACGTTTTACAGGTATACGTAACAGTAGGTCTTACTATTGTTTGGTATATTCTAATTTTAGCCCCTCTTGATACATTCGTACCTGCATGTTACCCCAAGATATTCTGTTTGCACTACTTCATTTTTCATTGATTATGGGCTCTCCATCACCTCGCCATCAGTACTATATCATAGCATTACTATATCTATTTACCCTTAAATTTAATACTAGACATATACCAGCTGTAAGCACTATTCAGAAAAATGTGCAAATTAGTAATTTTAGACGAAAAATAAATAATTACAGTAATTATTATGCAAATAAGTTTGCTAAGCAATACCCTAGTCTGTTATGAAAACTAATAATTTGACAAATACTGTCTGATTTTAATATCAAGGCTTATATTTACAATTGTTAAATTATAAATTGGCATTAAAAATAAAAATCACACTTTTAGTCTTGCTCTTAATATCATGGTTCGCAATGATTTTCTCTTTCTATTGATACCATTATCATATTATTTATGATATATACATAAAGTAAGAAAATGTGCAATACCAAATCAAAGCATACACTTTTGCACCATAGTATATTTTTTGTTGCTTATAAAATATAATATACGGCTAGTTGATCTTTTCGTTAATTTAAATATTTATTCTTTTCACAAAAGATAACTTGCGTGTACCTTCAATTTCTATTTATTGCAAAATAATGTTACTCGTCCTACTGATGAAAAAAGTGAAAATAAATATCGTTGAGAGCATCATTCAAGAAATGTCAAACAATTTATTCCCTATAATAAGGTTCTTTCAGGAAACCTCCAAGATACTCTCGCGATAAAATGCTTCCTCAGCCATAAATAACATCAACGCGTGCCTTTCCGGTCTTCTAGCAATTTAATACAAAGTACACGGGTAATAGAAAATCAAATAGTGGAAATCATTCTCCGATGCCCCCCATTGATGCTGGAAAAGGTGAAAACTTAAAAATTGTATTAAAATTTGTTGCAGATTGAAACTTTACAGTCATTACTGGATTAAATGCAAAACTATTGCTTATGTCATTCGTATATAGGAATAAAGAATCCATCGCGTCGGTAGTGAATCGTGGAATCAGCGCATATGATGCACCAAGTCACATTGCAAGTTATAAAGTAACATACAAGATAACATACAGCATCATCTGGCATTTGTGACATATTATGTATTGCTGTTAATTCTTTAAGATTAGCTAGAGTCGAGTTAATTGTAAATCTTTACAATTGGATTCAAGTCCAAGAGGAAATATGATAAGATAAGATGTGATCTACCAATATGAAATATAAATAATTTAGTGTCCATCTCAAAATATTGCTGCAGGTACTGCACTACCTGCAAGGAGTTCATATTCAGATTGTAATATATGTAGCCAGCGTGCCATTGAGATTACAATTTAGAAATAATAAGTGAAATAATTTTGTAGTTTCTTTGATAAAATACGTTTATCTTGCTTACACTTATTGGCGGTTGATGCAGGGAGGGCACACGGGCATTGCTCTCCCAACAAAAAAATATATTTTATTCATTGAAATAAATTAATTTTTTGAAATTGTATACGTATTTTATCAAAATTATGTGCATACGCTGATTTTAAATAGTTCGCTAATATAAATTTTAGGTATAACGTGTAAGTAGCTTAAATTAAGTTTAAGTGGAGCGAGAGAGTATTATAAACGAAGAGAAGGGAGAAGAGACAATAGTAAATACTATATAAACACTTGGTTTCGTTTCATTTACTTTAATTAATTAAGTGTAGGTGATAATGAATTCCCTTGTGCCCCTGAAAAAGTAGTCTGATATTCTTCCTATTTCAACGAGAACAATTAATTTACCATAAAACCAAATAAAAATGAAATCAGGAACTAGTACAAACTCATCACGACGATTGAAGGTTGTTGATTTTATGCTGTTGTCGAGGTGTAAATCTTTTGTTACAATCATTTGTCGGTACTAGGTGTCAGCAGTTCATGGGATACATGTCTTGGTATTCTACAGGTGCTGCCCTAGGTAACGGGAACTGTATAGGTGGACATGGCCCTGTATAGGTTCTATTACTACCAGAGCCCTAGATGAGCTCAAAACACAACTGTATTAGTGAGGAGCATTGTTTGTACGTTAGTTAGTTATAATTGAGTGGGGCGTTTATCGTCCCTCCACTGCGACCGCAGGGGTCTATTGTGGCTCACAACTAATTATAGTTCACCCTCCATTCCCATTCTCTTTAAATAGAGGAGGATTTTAGTGGGTGAGATTCTGTCAAGTTCTCCCAGCATAGTTCACAGTATAGACTGCACTCAGTAGCCTCAGCCACTACTAGCCTATGCATGTGATGCCTTAGTCGGCTATGCCCAGTAACCAGGGCTTTCAGAATTCGCAGATCTTTCCTGCCCAAACCTAACAGTATCCTGGTACGTGCCGCAGATGGGCCCATTAGTACTAACTTGGAATATCTCATTCCCTGGCATTCCTGCCAGTTTATCAGTACCTTGTGCTCCATCCAGCTCTTATTCGAGCTTCTGGCCAGGGCTCTTGTAATCCCAAGAGCCGGTTCTGGAGC
Source organism: Geotrupes spiniger (assembly GCA_959613385.1). Classification (NCBI taxonomy): domain Eukaryota; kingdom Metazoa; phylum Arthropoda; class Insecta; order Coleoptera; family Geotrupidae; genus Geotrupes; species Geotrupes spiniger. Next base: position 19,032,247 of record OY390736.1, on the reverse strand, counting down.
AATACATTTTCGGTTAGCCCCGCTCCTTGCCAGGGAATCGGCGGCTTCGTTTCCCTCTATTCCAGCGTGTCCGGGTATCCAGACCAGGCTAACCTTGTTGACTCTCCCTACTTGAGAGAGCACTGCGCGGCAGTCCCTGACCGACATCAAGGTACATTGATTGTCAGCAAGGACTTGCAGTGCTGTTCTGCTTTCAGAAATTTTTTTTATCGTCCTGTGCTGCCGAGAGCTTTTTAATAGCTCTCTTGCGCACATTTCAATGGCATAGACTTCCGCCTGTTGGATCGATACATGCTTACCAAGACTGAATTCTAATCCAGTTCTTGGTTTGCGGCAGAACACTCCAGCTCCTGCTCCTTCAGTTGTCCTGCAGCCATCCGTAAACCAGCTCGAGTCTGCCTGTAACAGGGCGACTTGATGTTTGTACGTTACTCCTATAATTCTATTAAGTAATATAGACCAATCATAAGGAACGATACAGTTTTAACCCAGGGATTTATTTTTAAACAACAATCGATAGTCGACGTAAATTGAATGAATTATTTTGATAACCCTACATTATTCATTTTTTTATAAACTACAGTTCTCTTGCTTCTCATCATGTTATATGTACATTGCAGTATTTAACCTTACCGTAGTAGTGCATCATGCTATTCCCTGCGAACTGAAGGAAATTAGACATATTATGCAGTTATCCACCAACCTTCGGTTTTAAATAGAAACTCAAGATTTTGACAAATATAAGCCTAGTTAGCTTAGATAATCCATTACTCTTGAAAAGGTTATATATTGCTCCTTCGTTCTAAGCAAACTAGAATATGCCTCTATAGTTTGGTCACCTACTTATACGTCGTATCAACTTTCTGCTGAAAGATTTAAACCACGGAGTGTTTGTCTCTTCGGCTCGATTCCTTGTATCCTGATGTACACGTAGACTATGAGATGCTGATGACTAGATACAATGTGAAGATTCTTTCTCTTCGCAGAGGGATTTATGGCACTAGATTTCTCTGGCAATTGGTTATTTTAATTATATTCTGTGGAAGGCTCCATTGATAAGGATGTGTACTTGTGCTGATTCATGTTACAGTGATATATCCTTTAACTCTTTCTCAAGCTTTGTTGCTTGATTATATTATGTATTTTATTTATATTGCTTATTTTGTTTATTTGAATGCATGTTTGTATATTATTGGTCTTACTGTTGGGCAATAAATATATATTATTATTATTATTGTCACAAAAGATAACGTGTAGGCTATAATTTAATATTCAAATCAAAATAACCGAGTTGGGTCATAGTGAACTCAAATATTTAAACGTTTCAAATACAGTATGAACGAAATCACGCGATTAGAGGAATCGTAAAAGCATCTTACGTGATTGAGTCGAGGCAACTCACTTGATGACTGAGAAATAAATTCTAGAAAAAACATTGTTGCTCGACTGTGCAGCGTTCCAGGTGATTTTAAGCATAAATAAGTATAAATATTTTCCTAGTATGTTTTCTTGAAATTCATCCTAGTCTCCAATCGCTATCCTTTTGCAAAACAGCGAATGTCACCTTAGACTAGACATATTTTCGTTTAAATGAAACAAATATTTGACGAAAGTAAAATCCCGTAGCACACATAAAATGTATAGAACATATAAATACTTATTTCGGTATCTATCTTTGAATTTACTGAATATGGGAATTTAGTTGTTGGTTTACGTATTCTCAGATGTTCCTAAAAATTAAGTGTCGCGAGCGATTTTAAATTATTTTACAATTTAAACCAAAGAACAAATAAAATTAAAGCTTTTTTTATATGTTCTACTCATTTGAAAATATCTTATTGATTAAGTTTTAGAAAATATATTTTCTTGTGGCGAATAATTGGCTAATGTGGACAAATCATCGATTTTATTAAGTCACTTAATCATGTTATAAAATTGCGAGGAACTTCATTACGAATAGTATCAATAAAATTGTCGACTAGACTTATAAACTATTAATTAATAACATCGTTAGCGTATTAAATTCTCGTGTTGCCGACACCAAATTTATTGCCCTATAATAAAAATAGCACAACGCACATGCAATATGTGTGTGTGTGTGCATGAGGGAGATATTGAAACTTTTGAATGCGGTCATAAAATCGATATAAGCCGTCCATAAGGTTCCTGTGGCAATAAAACTTGGTGTAGGCCACAGGCGGCATTACAAACTAGGCAAAGTACATAGAGCCGCTATATCGATCCGCCAAGACACGAGGGAAGGGTTTTAAATTCTCATAAACCTGACAGAATCCGCCGTGGAGAAGATTGAGTGGCGTAACGGACCTAGAGGGTGCTTTCAAATTTTCATATTCCGTCTGTTTGCGTCTAACGCCTTGCGCCATCCGTCAATGTCAGAAGAGAAACGCGTTCTTTAGGTCGGTTGGCCAATTCCATGAATTTCTTTCGGGAGCATTCAATTTAGAAACATGAAGGATTGTGCGCGTGTGTTCACGGCAGCGGAACTTTAGCTTATTCGATTTGCATAAGTTAAGCTCATTGTTCGGTAATCTCCTCGCATACGTCGAAAATCGGATGAATCATTCTTTGGTCAATGTTTGTGAAAATTTTGGCCATTTCATCATCGACTTCATATCGAAATTTTTGCGTTTGTTCAAAATTAACAAATTGCAACAATTTATTTATACTACATTTTGTGTAAGTTGATCCACCGATTAAGACTGAGGACGTTGTTTGGCGAAGATTTTATTTAACGAATAATTCGATTTATATTACAGATATGTAAGACAATAATTTGGGAATATGAATTCCGATGTCCCACAATCTGGCTTTGTATTTATGATTGGTTTATGATCGAATCTATCATGGAGCAAGTTTTTTCACTTCCTGTTGGTTCTTTCAATTAATTTTACTTTTATATTCCTTGTTGTACTTGTTTATTTAATTTGTTTATTTAATTTGTTTATGTTCGTATTAATTACGGCCTTTAGGTAACAAAAAGTGTCTAAAATATAACAAGGAAACACAAGCAGCATACACTGTATAAAAACATAGCTCAAACTTATATATTTAATAGCGATTTATATTTCTAATTATATCAGAGTAAGAAAATATGAAAACTAGATTCACAGAACCATTCTGGGAATCGTGCTTCGTATATTGTAAACTCACCGTCCATGATGAGGTCCCACGTTACCACTATCAAACGAAGAACTCGCTGTTATATCTTCGTCTTGGATTGATCCGTTTTCCATACCCAGTGGAGCGATGCATTGCGCTACGAATAAAAAGAAACACAATTTTAAATTGAAGTTAATACCACATCACAAATGCTGTTTCTTTTTTCAAATTTAATGAAATTTTCCTCTCATTTTTTTCGGCGTGCAACTTGCCTGTGAAATAGAATTTTCCATCTGTGTGTAATCCCACGCTAATAAATGTTGTTACATTCCATTGCAGCAATTTCATTTGCTGCAGGGCGATTTTTTATTTCGAAGTTCGTTTTTTATGCAATGGATTTTTTGAAATGTAAAAACGATTGCTGGTCTGGGCGCAAACATCGCGACAAAATATGAATGAAAGTGCATTTTTCAATGTACCATTATATATTTTTTGCAACCCACGCAAATAGGACGAATAGTGAACGAGTATCATGTTATTTACACGTATGTCACGGTAATGACAACACAAAAATATATCGGGTGAAATGCCCATAAAATTACATAGAAAAATATTTTTGCTCTCACTTCAAATTTGCTTCTATTTAGCCAGTACAATTGATTTATGTATGCTAGTTAATACATTTTCTATAACTTGAGGTTCTTTAATAAGTACCGTCTATCGATCTAATCACTGCAGTGAATTGTGCCATAACTCTTTATGATGATGTAATATCGACAATTCCTTACAGATAAATATTTGGGTACGTCCTTCCTTTAGATTTATCGACGTTGTAGGTGTAATTTAGCGTCATGAAGTTATTGTGGCTTGGTAATGGGGTTTTCTATCGATCAAACTATTTACGATGGCGTGTGAAATTTGCATGTAGGAATTAGAGTTACGAATATTTAATAATTGTAGTGTGTGGTAGCGGGGTCGGCATAATAATGCTAAATTACAATGATAAAATGCCATTATGCAATTATTTCTACTCGTAAAACTTTCAGGCTAAATTTGTCACCGGAATAATTACTACTCGATATGCTTTCCGCATATGAACATATGCACGTAATGAATAACCGAACTATTTCGGTGCAGTGGGAAATGCTGGTTATAAAATTTAAATAATTTAATAAATGAAACGAAAATAAATTAAACGAAAAGTTACAGTTGTGGAGAATACAGTAATAATATAATATAATTTAGAATAACCATAGCTTAGGCTTAAAGTATATCAGGTTTGCTTACTTCTTCATTATAATAGATTTACTTGGTGTGTTTAGGATAACAAAATTCTTAATATTCGCTTCAAAGGATCATTTATTTTTGGTACTCCAGAAAATAGTAAGCAAAATAGACCATTAGAATACTCGGCTGTCGAATTATTGTTTTAATAAATAATTGATGTTAATGTTCGCCATTTTTAGGAATGCAAAATAATTTACAAGAACTTCTGAATTGAATGTATGAATGTATGGCCCTTTTGCTAACGAATAATTGAAGTGATTATACAATCTACTAATTAATTTTAAAAAATGCGTCTAAAATAAATAATAATCCGCAACACTAGATAGCAAAAATAAATCTGACTGAAAGGATTTAACTGCTTAATGTATATCTCGTAACTTGCAATATCATTCTAAAAAATTATTAACATTTCTTAATATCTTGGGTAAAGTTTTGCAATATCGAATTTCTTTGCTGAGCAGCTCAAGCTAGACAGAATGTTATGTATTTTCGACAATTCTATGCCATAAGTTGTGGTCTCAAAACAGTAGGAATTTTTAATAAAATTATATAAAGGAAACGTAAATATGGCAATTTTGATTGCCATTATTTAATTGATTTGAATCTACCATTGTAATATAAAGGATGGTTGAGACCTTTATTATGTGGTAATCCATACTAGTAACCAAATAAAAACAACTGACTACGTTTTTACCACAAAAAATACCATTGTACATATTATACATCCCATATATCCCAGTACATATCCACAAGTTTTGATATGCCAATTTTATAATTTCAGTTAAGTAAAGTGTAAAATTTCTTCACCCCACGCCTCTTGTCGAGACAAGTTTTTGTACTGTAATTAAGTTTATAAAATACAATACTGAACTCATTTGCATCTAATAATATTCCTCAGAGATGCACATACAGGTAGAAATTCTTTAGAGCTTTCAATAATTTCAAATAAATATAAGAAATGTGTAAATTATTTACCTTACTATTATCTAATATGGAAAAAATACCAATTTGAATTTAATTTATTGTGAAATGTTATCTTGAAAATTAAAAAAATCTATGGTTTAAATATTTTAAAGATTCATGGACATGATATATTTTTTTCATAAATTCCTTCAATTTGAGTAAATTTTTGAAAGACCCAGAAATATGCGTATGGCAATTAGAGAGAATCGACTGACGGGATAGAAATTCCTGAATATTAATAACGAGGAGAATGGAAATGAGATGGCAAGAAGATTAAATGCAGTTAGCCTGCACGGATACAGGAATGGGTGTAATAGCCGCATATTCTACCATGGTACTACAGCGAGATCGAAAAAAAAATTAGTCAAAGTAGGTCATGGAAAAAAAGCCGCATGTCTTTTCCTAGTTCATAAATTTGAAAATAATTATTGACACTGACAAGTCAAACTTGGAGTTATAATGCTTGGAATAAAGAAAGTGACAAAACTAAAACAGTATTTTATTTGAAGAAGGTGTTGAAAGTGTTGTCCATTATTTTCCAGACATAACTGCACGCATCGCTTCATATTTTCAGTAACGCGGGTAAGCATTTCAGGTGTGATTTCTTCCAACTGTCAATATACGTCAGATTGACACTCGCAAATAATTTTAGGAAAAGAAGGGCGTTTTTTTGCTCATGGCCAACTTTGACTAAATTTTTAATTTGTATTAAAATAATGGGATCCCAGATCGAACCAAAAAAGGTGTGCAAAGTAAATTTCATGGACGTAACCATGGCAAGCTACAAGCTGGCCGCAAAGACTTCATCCAAACTTTCAAAGAAAGGGCAGAGTAAGATAGTTGAAATGTCAAAGGTACGTACCCCCCCCCCCCCCCCCCCCCTCACATCTTGGAAAAGAGCATGGGCTCCTTTGATTATCATCTATGATTATGTGAGTGAGGGGATCGTTTCCACTGAATTAAAGAAATTTACTTTTCGCAAGAATGTAGCGCCGTAGGTCTTCGAAAAGCCATACATTCTTGCTAAAAGTAAAACAGTTTGGCACAATATATCAAAGGGCACAATAGCCCAAATAGCCATAGGTCAAAGGGATGCACTATGAACAACCTGAAAATATTAAAATAATATTTTACAAATCTATTGTTTTGATCGACATATATTATTATAAAAAATAATAAGTTTAGGGTGTATCTGGCTAGTGGCAAAAGATGCGAAGGTTGAGGCAGTTCAACTGTAAAGAAAATACATCTTTCATTTTGAAAATTAAATGCACCCATCCAAATATCCGATAATTTACAGTTGCTAATACTAATTGATGATTTCTCAAATCCGTTGTCAAATATGAATTTTGGCAATTCGCAACTTTGCTCAACTTCAATGGCTTGAAGTAAGGTTGCCACTGGGCTACCTTTCATACATTTCTATTCTTTATTGACTTTTGTCGAAGGCAAGGAAGCAAAGCTATTGGGCCATAATGTTTACTAACGCGATGTTTGTCACCTGTGCTTTATTATTTATAAATGTAGGCTTATCCTGATACAGAGAATTCTATTCTTTTTTTTCCACTATACATTTATTTATACACATGCCATAATTGTAACTGACAACAGTACACCAGTATTTCGAAACGTTGCCCCACTGAGTTTGACCGATAGGGTTCAGTTTGCGTAAAACCGACACCTGAGAATAATAACGTTCCGCTCCTGCCTTGAATAATTTGTCGCAATAAAGTTAGTGGCGAAAGCCGCATCAATAATATAGCAATTTCATGTTACCAATAGAAAAATATTTGTATATAGTGTAGTGTTCATGTGGATGATGATTAATTGAAGTAATTACTTGCGCTTTTTGTTTGCACTTTGCACTATTTATTTATTTATTTATTAATTTTGGACATATTAAAATTTTTGGTGAAGTTACTATGATTTTTAAATCGCTTCAGAATTTCTTTTAGAAAAATGTAATTTAGAATTTTTTGTACTCGATGAATTCAACTACAGTTTGTTCCAAAATATACAGTACTGGAATTGCTATTCTGTATTGTTTTTATTTTTATTCGGTATTATATTTATTTCTATAGTATACATGTGCAAAATGTATAAATTTCCCAGTTTGCAGGCACCGTTCTGGGTGGCTCTGCACATCTGAATACTTTTCTCTTTTAACATTCCCCATATGTAGGCGTCAGGTGGTGTAAGATTAGGGCCATGTGATGGGTAGTTGAACTTAGTCCACATAATTCCGAATAATTCGTCCTGAAAACTTTTTCCGCATGATTACAAAAGTCTGGCGAGCGGTGTACATGGTTACCCTATTCTATTGAAACCCTCTGCCTATCCATCCGAAGGTTCCTGTTTCGACAAAAGCTAAATTGGCGGACCAGCATATTAGTATAAAGTTCCTGGGTAACTAGTGGTATTCCATTACGTGTATCCTCAATGATATACGGATCAATCACACCGTATGCTGACACCGTATATCGTCACAAGCTCCCTATGTAGAGCTTTCTCAACATGACGTCTGGCCTCTCGCAAGCAGGAAGCGAATTGTTTGGCGATTGATGAAATTGTAGAAGTGAATGTGAATTTCGTCGGAGAACCACATTGTGCAAGAAATCTGGATCCTCGTACGCCATGGCCAAAAATCTTTCGCAATACACAACCCTGGCATGTATATCTTGGTGAATCGTTGTCCAACCTAAATTCAGTTTGGAAATCCAGATCTGTCTAAACAATCACATATTGCGATGTTTATTTACAAGGACGTTCGTCGAAGATTACGTTTAGGTGACTCCAAAATCTGATCCAGGACATGCCCATAATTCTTATTTGTGGACATTTACTGGCTTACCAGACCTTCCTTTCCTTTAACACAATACTAACGATGAAATTTCGTAACGATAGGCAGTATAACTGTGTTGCTTGGTGCCGCCTTATTAAATTGTTCGCGATATTGTTCAAACTTGCCCTGCCTCGATTGTCGTTTCCGCACGAGCCAAAATAATACAATGACAACTTATTCCTCCGTCGTGAGACCCACAATACTACTTCTTTGCATTACTGACAACATATAATGATGACGCAACAGTACTCCGAATCGTGGGTTGCGCATGAGAAGTGCGTGAAATCCAGTACTGTATATTTTCGCGCATACTGTACTATTTGAAATTAAGGCAGTTATTTCAGTTACTCCCAGTATACACTCACTTACAAAACTTATCTCGAAACGAGTTGAACATTGGTCATGTGTTAATAAAATGGAATAAATTAAATTTGATATAATTCCATCTACGAGTATGTTGCTGTATCCATTTTCTACTACTACGCATGGTAGTTTACGGGAATACGGTTAATTAGTACTATTCGTCGCGCATTTGCGAGCTTGCGGTTGAACAGTTAATCATCAAAGCGTATCTTGAGGTATCTGCACATATTAAATAACATGTTTGCCCGATATTTTGAGATCATAATCGCAACAACTCATGCAGGATATGAATAACAATCTAGTAATACTTACATGGATCAACGGCGTTATATCCAGTAATCAGGACTAACAGAATTAAGGCCACTACATAAACGAGCGCCATCCTTAACTTCTAGACGAGGACAAATCCCCGCCAATAAGTTTTCTTCAAGGCATCTGAAACAAGATGTTAAAATATAATCGTTATAAAATATATTCCTTCAAATTACATGTAGGACATTTGATCAACAAATTAATAATTTACAATTACAAAATAACGTTCATTTAAATAAAAATTATAACAGTAGTGTTATTGTATTATTGTCTTATTAGTAAGAGAATAAATTAATTAATTATGTACAGACAAACAAATGTAATTGAATTTAATTATAACAGTCACGACAAGAAACAATTTGAAATACCGTAATGAAAGGTACACGTCGAAGCATTTCCGCGGAAGAATTGATTTAGCCGCAGAAACGGTTATTTCGTATTTCCCTAATCCTATTGACGGCATTGCCTTACACTATTGACATGTACCCTCTTTCTTACTAAGCCACTGGTTAATATTAATGAGATGGGGAAGCCGTATTAAGGTCGTAAGAATAAGACGGGATTATTAGTGATTAGCGGCAGACATCCGAACCGAAAACTGTAATTTTATATTTGAGGGGTTTGTAGGCTTACATGAATACATGCATATTAAATGAGCCGAGTCGACTCGGCGCTTCTTTAATTTGTTTATTATGGGTACGGTTTATTTCGGCAGATTTTATTGTCGATTTCCTTGCCACGTTTTGACAAATTCAAATGTTACGGACTGTTTCGGAATTGTTTACGTGCTTTTATATTGGACTGTCTAATACAATTATCCTATTTTTGCTTTTGTGATATCCACCGTTGAAGTACATTATGTGAATTGTTATGGTTATTGCAGTTAGTAAAGACCAGTGTATGGGCAGAATGTGCTCGACTTCCTCGTCAAAAGTCTCCATTATCATTCTCTATGAAGGCACATTTCGTTTAATTGCATTTTTTGCCTTGTCACGGAGAATTGTATCTGAATTACATTCTTGTGAAATAATGCTGCGTCCGAAAGAAAATATTTCAAGCAAAGCGAATTACACATACAGTTCGTTTACTTACTACTAGTGTAGTCAATTTTGAAAAATTTTTAGTGGCACGTCCCGAAATTTTCCCAGAATTAATAAAATTCTAGTTATCCGCTATTGAGTGACTCAATATTTCAACATTTACTGAACCTACATTCAACCGGGTTTCATTCCTGAAGACTATACCAATTTAACCTAAATCGTACAGCGTGGCACGATGCCGTTAGATAAATGATGGATACAATACATTGTTATTTCGAATCGCAATACACATAATGATGTTTTACATAGCAATCATTATTATTTATGAGTAATAAAACATATTTAAGTTCGTAAATATACCTAAATCGATGTTACATCATAAAGTAGAAGTGCACAACATTTCTGTACCCTCTTCTCAGGAGGGCTGATACTGAATATACCTTTCAATCTCCCTTTGCGAATTAACAACAGCTCTTTCTTACTAAGTGGAGAGGGGGTGCTTTGAATGAGTTTTGCGGGCACCACATACAATGGTAACAGATGCATCGGAAGGGTATGGACACGATTTTCTCATTGCGTGTCGAGAACGAATAACATGAAGGGTAAGTTCGGACCCATGGACTGTCATCGCGTGACCAGCAAAAATTTAAAAATTTACGTTGAACGTTTTCATAAAGAAATGAAAAATCATCAAATTTGTTTATAAACATAAATAAATAATGTTTGCAGTACCTATGGAAATACTGATATTTGCAAAACACATTCCCAATACAATTAAATGTATGAATGACCCCCCCCCCCCCACACCACCAAGTATATATTTCGCCACTTCAAATAACGCGTTGTTATAGCATAATATCCTCAAAGATTTTTAATGTTGTTGTCATTTAATTATCGAGCGACGAAGGTGTCGGGAAGAGATGCCCAGCATTCGACACGGCTTATCAAATTATAATAAATTAATTATATGTACCTTGTTCTTAATGAATATAAATCGATGAAACATTTGCTGAGCCTTTTTTCATAAATAATTGAATTTAGATAAAAGAAAGAAACTTCTCGGTATGAATAAATATCTTCCCTTCGTTTTTTAAATATTGTTTGTCAAACGGAGTACAGTAGTACATTTCTGAAATCAATTGCAAAAGTAATGCGAATTAGTTTATAGTTAAAAGTGTCCAATGTTCTTAGCACCAGGATATGTATCTACATTTCAGAAGAGTATGGGAATAGAGAGGCTCAGGCTCAAAGCTCTTGAAAGTCAATTTTATAAAAAAAAACTATATATTCACATTTATAAAGGGTGTGGTATTGTGGCGTTGTAGTGTTGTAATTGAAACGATTAGTTAAAAGACTTAAGGAGTTTTTATGCAAAACGAACTAAGTAGAAATTTACCCATTTCTTTACTTTACACAGGTACTTAAATACAAAGACTGAGTCGTCAATTATGGATACATATGAATAGTCCAATACTCTTATTGCACTAGATTTCGAAAAGTTTTTTGTCAAAACATTTAAATTGGAATCATTTTGGGAGACAGTCATGCATGTGATTCGCGAACTGTTTTTAACCCATTTTGTCTCACTGTACTTGTTTAGGTACAGCATGCAAAAATACAGTTTTAGCGACATCTGAAGATATAAAAATTTGTAAAAGTTTTTAAAAAAGAAGAATCTGATGACGAAGATAACATGCCTTTGGCGGAACTTCAACGTAAAATCAAAAAACAAAAAATCGAAGAACAGGAACCAAAGTAGATGACTCGACTAATAGACATTAATTTGAAACATACAAACGGCTCTCAGGATAGACAAAATCACTTGAAAGCAATTTTGAAAGAGCTGCAAGGTGGCGCAAAAGTTGTCACCCGATGTTCTTTGACTGTAATTTTTTTAATAAATGAAGAACTTTAATGTTGCTTTTTGATTGTGTTTATTTGATGTCTAAATTTGTTTTTATTAAGTAGAAAAAATGATATCGTCCAAGTGGCCGCTGCCAGAATTGATGACCTGACCAGCCCGATTTATGGCATTTTTCATCACTCTTGCCAGAACTTGCCGGCGATAGGTTCCCGCATTCCTGACAGATATTCTCTTTGGGGGCTTGACTCGTGACTTCATGAAACCCCATAAAAAGAAGTCTAGAACGGTTAAAGGTTGATTCAGACCATACGGCATGGACCGTCACGTAACAGCACAGGCACGTACCTGCACCTGCACGACAAAACTTCGTAGCATGGATTTAAGTGAGAGTGTACACACTAACCGGCAGCGACCGTCACGTTCCAGCAACAGCACGTACCGTCACAGGCCGACATTCTCGCGAGGAATGTTTTGACGGTCGGTGCTGGTCCGCTACGTTACGTGTCGGTGCTTGCCTGCCAGTCTGAATTAGAAAACGGCAGGTGTCCGGTCCGACACATACAATTACAAATCTAAATTGTTATTTTTAATGCGACCGCAGTTGGGGTAATAGCGTATTTGCATTTTAGATATTCGTATAAACGTGAATATATATTCGTTTGCATTTAAAAATATTTATTATTTCCGAAAGCATTTCATCAATTATGCAAATACAAATATTTCGATGCTATGTTGATTTACAACAAATCCTTGCGAAATGTAATATATGAAATCTTATACATTTTTGTAGACATTAATTTCATCGTTTTTTGAAGAATAATAAGAGTAGTGCACAGAATTTAATAAATGCAATTAAGAACGATTCCAGGCTTACACAGCGAGTAATGTAACGTGATATTGACCAATCGCCGAACTAAATAGGTGCCCATACTAATTTAAATTTTGCAGTTTTTCAGCATACATCGACTCTAATCAAATTGTTATATAAGTTTGCATTTAAAAATATTTCCTTTAATTATTAACTTTTTCTGATAGAATAATTTAATTAGTTAGTGATTTTTAGAATTCTGTAAGGAAAAAGATGTATATTAAATGTACTCATTGTGAAAAATCCACAAATGTTATTATGACATCGAAGTAAACTAGTAAAATAATACTGAAATAAACTTATAAATTAACGTGCAATTTAACAAAAATTGTTGAAAGCATCATAAATTAAACTAGTAAATACTTTACATTAAAAATGAAAAATATTCGCCGAGCGAACACGGGTGTTGTACGCTAACTGACGGATACTTGCCGGTGTGATGTGAACACACGCGTATTTTGTCGTGCAGGTGCAGGTACGTGCCTGTGCTGTTACGTGACGGTCCATGCCGTATGGTCTGAATCAACCTTTAGTCGGGCGATCTTGCCGGCCAGTGCAAATTACCAACACGAGAGATGAGGCGACCCGTAAATGCAGCCCTCAGAATTTCGGTTGTGGGTCGTGCAGTATGCGCCGTTGCTGCATCCTTTTGGAACCACATGTTCTCCAATCCCAATTCGTCCAGTTGAGGTAAAAAAAAGCATGGCCAATTGCGTGGAACGTCGTCTGGTCGATACTCTGGGGTCCTCTGCGATATCTTCAGGTACAGGCGGGATATTCTCAGCAGAACGGCTGCTCTGGCACGTGACAGCATCTCATGTTGTCCCAAACTCTTCTAGGCGACCAGCTAAATGCTGTAGTGTTGGTGCCCAGTTGGTGTCGGACGACCGGGAAACCTACGTCTAAATTCACACTGCGCCAATATCACCAACGAATTAATAAGCAAAAAACTCGAAACAATTATTCCGCGTTCTTGAGGAGTATAGTGATTCATGTCTTATTGACGTGTATTTTGTATCTGTTTACTTCACAAATGCTAAAGCACAACTGACATTTACCGCCATTTGCAAAAATTATAGCATCTTCCGATAGGGTGATGATTTTTGCGTCACCTTGTACAATCGGTTCAGGTATTTGAGAAACTTTTTGATGAAGATGTAATCAAATATTTGACGGGGGTAACTAATCGTTACGCACAACAAAACAACAACTATAATTTTATTGTACATGAAATTAGCAATAAATGAAATTAGGTCTTTCATAGGATTATTACTTTTTAGTGGATATCATCAACTACATCGAGAAAGATTGTACTGGTGTTTGGATCAGGATTTGAACGTACCACCAATTACAAATTGCATGAGTAGAAATAGGTACAATGAAATAACAAAATATTTTCATCTCTGCAATAATGAAGAAATAGAGAGAACAGATAAAATGACTAAGTTGGGTCTATTGATGAAAAAGTTTAATACAAATTTTACACATTCGGGTGTATTTCATGAAACATTTTCAATTGATGAGTCTATGGTAAAATATTAAGGCCATCATCCATCTAAACAATTTATTAGAGGAAAACCGGTGCGATTTGGATACAAAGACTGGATGATGTGCAGCTCATCTGGTTACTGTTAAGACTGCAAAGGGGACAGAAAACATATAAAATTCCGTTTGGAGTAGTACCAGAACTACTTGAAGTGGTTTCTACTTCGAGGTGATCAGGTTACGTTAGTAGCTACTTTCTTCTAAAACAATTGAGAGATATGGGCTAGTGGAACTGTTAGAGACAACACAATAAAAAAATGTCCTCTACCATCAAAATCTGAAGGAAAAAAATAGAGCGTGGTTATTTTGTATTACAATATTATGAACAAAACTCGTTGTTATTGGTTAGATGGCAAGACAATAACTTTGTTACAATGATAACGAATTATGAATCCATATAGCCTTTAGGCAAAGTAAAAAGATAGTCAAAAGAACAAAAAGCAAAAATTGATGTACATCAACCGCATTTATTTTCAGAGCACAATGGGTGTGCATGGGAGGTGTAGATTCATTAGATCAAGTGGTCAATAATTATAGAATATCCATCCAAGGAAAGGAATGGTAGTGCCCTCTTTGGATACATATGTTGAATGTAGCTTTGGTCAATTCCACGCATTCCACTTCATTCGCTGACGGATGATAGTCAAAAGATTTTACAATTTTTACGTCATCTTTCTACGCATTATCTTCGAAACTTTGAGAAACATACCTCAAAGTCTAATAGCTAGCGAATTTGGACATTTTCCCAAGGAACTGGAAAATCAACTTAGGTGCCGGCAATGTCATCGAAGAGTACGATGGGAATGCAGAAAAATGTAAAGTGTCATTGTGCCTTGAAAGAGAATGTTTTGTCGAGTTTCATAGTTACAAATATTTTGATCCCAATGTACTTGTTTGAGTACATATGTGTTTTTTTTTTAATTTGAATATTTTTATTAATTCTTGCACTCTCACATTTTCTTATAATAAAAGTAATCTAAATGTAGAAAAAAAATGTAAAAATTAAAAAAAAAAAAAATACCGTGGACACAAATTAAATTCTGGACAACAGATCCTTGCACAGTTTTGCATACAAATTTTTGCAATATTTTTCCATAGGCTTTCGCTAGATTTCAGCATTCAAATCGAGTTAAAAATTGAATGGATTTTATACCATATCAATAAATATATACCTTGCCAAACCAATACTTTTGTTAACTTTTCGCAAAATATTGACAGACCGCTGTTCCATCTGACACAGTGTAGAAATGAGGCCCGGTCAAACTTGTATAGTCAAGTTTGTCATCTCGTAATCCATAATCATGCATTGATCGATCCTACACAACATTTTGTGATGCAATTTTCGAGTTGTCACGAAAGATGACTCATTTGAAATGCAGTTAGGTTGCTTCTGTCTTTTGTATGTCTTAAGACATTTCTCTTCTTAGCACATTTTTCTTCATTGCACGTTGGATCATACTAAGACGTTCCGCATTTTTTGAACAATCAAGAACACACATTTTCTTTAGCATCAAATTGCTTGCAAGTTTTCTTCCTCGGCCAGGTAAATCGTTTAAAGTGAAATGATTACCAAATCGTTTAATTGTATTTTGAACTGCTAACACCTTCTCCATTTGATAATTTTCTCATTAAAACACCGTTACTGTTATAAAACTTTCATTTTTGAATTTATGGAGAAAGATTCGCATTTTATGAACGTACTGTAATGCGCACACATCAAAAAACAAAGTCACTTTGAGAGATAAATTATTGCGTACTCATAATTAATGTTGGTCTTTAACACGAGAAAATTTCATTTCGAAGACTGTAATTGAGTATTTCACAATGTAAACTAGTTTAAAAATTGCATACAAATTGAATTTTTACATAGTGCAAATTGCTGTTTCAATTCATAATAATTCTCCAAGTTAGCATTTCATTTACTGCGATTAATTTTTAAATATTTTAGATCAAAACAGTCTCTATTGCAAAGAGGCTGATTATTTATTTAAGTAGTAAAAGAACAGAAAATACAATCAACTCTAAGTTAACAATCGAAGACAAAAGTACCAAACTCGATCTATTAAAGATTATCTAAGATAAATGGCCCGCAACCCGAACTACATTGTTGTGTCACTTGCAGCTATCTCGGAGTTTCCGAGTAACTAATCTTATCGGAACTATAAATTTCGCAAGGTCAGTATTGAATCAAGACTTACTGGGGTACTTTTCTTTAAAACAAACGTAACTATCACGCCCCTCGTTTCGTTTGTAATATTATGTATTTTTTGGTGAACGAAAATACATAATGACACTTTTATTTAATAATTTTTAATTTAATTTTTAATAATAAATTAATTTCTGTGTAGGTTGAAACAAACATACATAATTCAGTGTAAAAAAATATTTATCTTAAAGATCGTGAAATTAATTATAATTAAATTCCTTCATTACTTTTATATGAGGGTTAAATGTGTTAAATATTTATGTTGCTTAATATAAAAAATATCACAGATTAAAGTAACCGACAAACTCTTATGTATGAAAATTACTATCCTTTCTGATAACATGCACATTGGCGTTTAAAATGTTTATCGTAATCTGTTCCATAACTAATTTCAAAAATGTACATCGTCTCGTACTCACATCCAAATACAACGGTGCCTTTCATACGAAAAGCGATGAATAATGTATAATCTTATTAAATACGATAGGGCTTGCTCGTCCGCATGATCCTTCAACAACGGCCACGATATAATAATAAGAAAGTAATTTCATATTCTACTTAGGGAGATAATGATACATTATTACTAAATAATAACGCATGTATACCTACATAATAATGCATTGCCGATGCACCTTAAAACGATTTTAAATGACCGTATGGTGGTACGTTAGCTGGTAATGTGATTACGTCGAAAAACGGTTATATATAACAATTTAGCTCTCCCGAAGTATTTGTAGCCATTGCGTATCGACGTTTGTAAATGATTTCGCTTTATATTGGCAGTAGCACTGTGGTGGTGCTCAAATAGTCCGAATTAATCTGTATCGGTTCAATTTCAAATTTACTTTGCAATATTCTGCTGTTTTAACATTTAAATATTTATCGGTGTAATTTGTGAATCATTTAAAGGGTATGTTTGTTGCGCCCCGCCCTATAATTTTATCGCCACGCGTAGATTACCGTTTGTGCGATTTTTCTGCGAATTGGGATATATGCATGTAATAAGATGTGAATGTGTTTGTACATACATTTTGTAATTGCAAACATAACAATAATATATTTATGTAAAGTAATTGCTGTGTAACTTTAAAACGTCGAAGATTAAAGTAATTTAGCCTTCTTAGGGCGAAAATTTTCATTTAAAAATTTATAATTTATTTTATATCTAAATTATTTTGTAGTTGATATAAAACTTGAATTGAGTTAAATTTAAAAGCTATTTTTTATTCTGAGTAAAGATATTGACACATCCACGTTACTAGAAGTAGAAATAATATCATCCATGTGTTCAAACAAGAAGAGAAAGTAAGAAGATAATTTGGAAAAATGTAATAAAATATATTAGGCTTAATGTTCATTTGACTGTAGAATTTGTCATATAAGAACATTTACAAACACAATTTTTTAGTAATTAAACAAGACAAATTTTAATGTTTTCCTGGTATCGTATATGAAGTGCTTCAAAAAAGTTATTAAAATCCTTGTATAAAAGAATAAGTCAAGTACCTTACATTCTATCTGACAGCTGACAATTTAAGCAAATGAACACGTTAACTTATGAGCATATGCAATAACCTCTGCCATACGGTTGTCAAATAAAATTTTGTTAACAGTCATCTCGATAACTTATTTTTGAACGCACTTTAATTCGAGCAGCTGGAGAGTTAGTTTATATACCAGGTATACCCATTGGTCTCAATTTGTGTAATTGAGAATCAATTGATACTATAGGATGTAACTGACACCCCATGTTAATTTTGTGAATGTTAAGTAAAGCATAAAATCATTGAAGACGAATAATAAAGAGAACTTAGTAATATGAGAAATGTATCATACATCCATAAAAGATCCTGTTTTACCTCATTTTTGGAATAAAAAAAAATCAATTTATTGTAATGCCTTACATGTTGGAAGACAAAATTCAATAAACAAATAAATGGGTTCATACCGCTAACTCAATTGCTTTTGCAACAACGAAAATAGGTATGGTTGTCTAATAAGTACGAGTATTAATATATTGATGTTTATGTAAATTCAATTATTAGTTCTCTATAAGGTATAGGGCAGTGCTTTAGATTTGAAATTATAAAGTTTAAGTTACTTCTGTTAAAAGATAACCATCGTCCTCGTCTTTGTTTACTGATGGCTACAAGTTATAATAGATTTTAGGATGGTGAAAAATACTAAACAAGCTTAGCTATCTACTGTTTACTAGCTATAATAGCTCAACAAACCTAAATATTGTCTGCCAAAGTCGGCTTCTAAACACACGATTTGGAGGTGTCTATAAGGTACAACTTTCTATCACACCACCCGGGTGCGACCACAGTTATTGTGAGTCCACTTTTTAATAATTTGGATAGGAAAACTCTTATCAGTGTCCAATTAGACCATAGCTAATACCATAAAGTAAAACATACAAGGCCTATGCTTGACGTCGTGATGAACTTCGTTCGGTTCGGTAAACGCTGGATCTATCAATAATCAGATACAAGTTCTTTGTTAAAAGTCCATTCGATTTGATGTTATTGTCATTCTTACCCTTCCCTAGGTTAGTGCGGCGATGTGTATTATTAAAGCAAAGGGTTGCTAAATTGCATTATTAAATAATACGTTTTCGCATTCATGTCAGGTCATTGTTAATTTGTTCGAAACTTTTATAATTGTTCGAATCTATTGCCATGTAATATTTTTAGCCTAGCAACATTAGAACTGAATTTAATTGTATTTGTATGCCTAGTAATTCCTGATGAAGAAATGATATTGTGAAATATTGAAGTGGAAGGAATGAATTTCTTTTAATGCAAATATCAATGCAAATGTCTACTATGGCGTTATGTTTCCATATTCGAATATTTATGATGCGGTTTTACAATGAAACGCGACAACATTAATGTCGGTCATACTGTACTACCACGAAAGAAGTGGCCAAGGATTATCAAACTTGCGAAAATAATAAACGCACTGTGATGAAAATCTCTTTTTTGAAAATATTCAACGGTGGAGAAAATCAACTTGGCGTTTATTTTACGCATTTAACAATTTTTCTAATAGGTTATACCATTACATACATAAAGTTCTTAAATGGATGTATGTAAACTGGATATGTGAGTAAATGTATATTATATTAATTATATTAAAATTAATATTAATAAATTGAAATTAAGTTGTTTCATAATGATGATAAATTATTTCTTAATGTTATACGTTATACATCTGGAAAATATTTTACTTTCGTCAATTCGCTAGAAAAATAGTATTTAAATGTCATATAAATCGTAATATGATTTTTTTAGCAAAAGTAGGAAATGTGTGCTATTTCTTTCCAAATGAGGTGTCTATAGTACTAATATTATGTCCATTCCCTCAGTAATACTGATTTTCTTAATTTGTTTGTGGAATGTGTATAATAATTTTCTGAAGTCGAATACTAATTCATTAATTCTTAAAGCTGACAAAGGAAATGTTACTTTAACAAAGGAAACGTTACCGTACCTATGAATAGGAATGGTTATAATGTTAAAGCGAATGAACTTTTAATTGATCTGAAGGTGTATGATTGTTGACAGTAGTTTTATGTTTGCCACGTAGAAAAAGATGATTTTTTTTAAAGTGGCATATTTCTCATACCACTACATACCAAGCAACTAGACATGAACAATTATGTGACTATTACCTAAGACAAAACTAAGAGTCCATTATATCTCATCAATCGATATTAATCTAATATAATCCAATATAATACTACCCGTACGACAATACCGAGGACACCGTCATTGTTGCTAATGACATTAGACGGACCCAAATTCATCATAATTTAATTTTAATTTGATGGGATGTAGTTTCATTGTTCACCAATATACCTTTACAAATAATTGTTAGTATATTATTAAAGATAAGAAATGCTCTCTTTGAGAAACATCTAGAAGGAATCTATTGGCATCGAAAAATCTAAATTTGTAAACAAATTACTACTTACTGTCATTACGTCAATTACATCAATTACTACAGATAAAACACCATCCATAACCCGTAACCTGATTTGCGACTGCATATAGATGTTACGTGCCTGAACCACGGCAAGTTTGTGGGAAGAGTCCATGAATTACTAGTTGCAATATATATTTTAAATGAACGATTTGAAAACATTGAATATTTGGCTCTGTGGTTTGATATTTTAACAAATTTGACAGGTCATTTAAACATCATTAACTTGAAACTACAAGGAAAAATAAATGTATATGTGTACATCAACTCAATGAAAAGGATTTCATTTCTGTGCAATTTCATTTGATGATTGCACGTTTCATATAAATCAATTATTTAGTATGGATCCTGTTGAATAGGTGAAGATAACTTGTTGGTTCCTATTAAGATATGGATGCTTTCCTACAGAAGAAATAAAGGGAGACCCATAACAGTAGTTTTTAACAACTTTCATGGTAGACTATTTATCTTACGTTATTAAAAATCTTATTGCTAATAATACTGGTTATAAACGTACTGGCAATTGGGGAACAGACTTAACCATCAAATATAAAAAGGGGATACTTTCGTTCATCTCCAATAAAAGTTACAAAAATATCTCAATTGAAATTCGCGTATACCAACCAACATGGCCTCCCTTCATGGAAAATTCAACGAATTTTTGTCTTTTCGCGCATAACTAATCCTCACATTGTACTGAATTTACTTTACACATAGTTTGTATTTCTTGGCCACTGTCTTCTTCACTAAATTTGGGCATCAATCTCGTGTCCGAATTTACCAACGCTGCAAAGCGTTATTATTGGGAATGAACCTTCATATTCTTAAATGAATTAAACACATTCAACATGCTTTGAAATTCCTTACTTACTTACATCAAATACTTACACAGACAACACAATATCGTCCTCATTAAGCTCAACCAATGAGAACAATATGATAAGTACTGTTAACTATGCGTGTCCCATATACATCTCTGAGCACACCACCCTTATATGTAATCTACAATATGCAACCAATAATTCATCACGAAATTTGGGAATTTCTAATCCAAATATTCAAAAATATATATTTTACACCACTACATGACACCAATTAATTACAAATGGTCGAAACTTTTGCATATACTTGGTACAATTTGCAATTACTGTCAGCACTGTTTCAGCTGAAATATTAATTTTTCACTCCACATTTTAAACGATATTTGCTTACAACAGGTGTTAAAAAATAAGAACAATCATCAATAAAGAAAATCAAATATAAATACAAGAAATAAAACAACTAATGGGAAAAAAATTGCAAAGCAAAACTCAACACAGAAAATGAAAATCAAACCAATAAATTCTAAACCAAAATGAAATGAAATTAAATTCATTATGGTATATGGTACCCAGCACATGATTCCAATAAAAGGAGGAAATAAGAGGACTAAGAATGAAAAGTAAACAAATTGATTTAAAACCAATATGAATCCAACTTTAAACAATGCAACCGGACCCAATACAATCTAAATGCAATTGCAATAAATCAAAACAAAATGGGTGAAAACAGTTTGATTAATTTTTATTTCGTTTGATCTCAAATGTTTCATCGTTCGTTTCGCTGGAAATAATTGATTTATTTGCATGGTTTTTCATTTGGTTGTTGGTTATAAATCCAAAGCATGTTCAAGCAAATAAAGAAACAAAAACCATGTAGCGAAACCACGTACACGAAAGGGAAATAAATTACCATTGAATAAATGAAGAAGGAAGGATAAAAATTAATGTAAAGCAAACATTATATGTTTTGTGCAAATTCGTTTGCAGATAATTGCCTAAAGTAAAGAGAATTACTCGGAAACAAACTAATAGAAGATAAATAAATACAAATAGGGCGATATAAGAGCACTGAAATGATTTTATATTAAATGTTAAATAATTTTGCATATAATTGCTTATTCTTCAAACGTATTAACACTGTTCTATTGATAGTTCATAAACGTATCTGGGCGTCAGATTAGATTCTGATAGTAAAATGACTTGTATTGGGTAATTGGTTATTGCTCTGTAAGAAGCCAGTGACCAATTATTGTACAAAAATATTTGTACCAAGTTAGTTGGTCACGTTTGGTGCTTTAGTGATGAGTTCATAATGAGAACGAATTAATCGTGAAGGGCACCAAGCTGCTTTCTTTTTGTCGAGCAACCTGGACAAAATGTAAAGCAATTGACACTCCTCGTCAAGTAGAATTTCTCAACAGGCTTTGCCTTGAACTAATACGATGCACTGATAAAGAAACAGACCTAATGATCAAATAACAAAAGGGAGTACCTTCAATCGTTCATCTCCTAAAAACTAACCTAAATATCAATGTAAGTTCGAGTATACCAACATTGCCTCATTTCGTGCAATTTGTGCCTTTTCATGTTTAACGAATCGCCTCATTGCATTATGCTCACTACTCCAGGTTGTCTCAACAGTTCTAACTATTCCATCATCATCATGAAAGGTTTCACTGTATAAAGAGACTACAGATAGGATGGTCGATATGGTGCTGGTGTTTGTACATACATCAAGGACTCTGCTTTTTCCTCGTTTGCCTTCAAACGCATTCCCAAAAGTTCCTCTGACATAGAGTCTATCTGGCTACGAGTCGCACGTACTAAATTTACTGTACACGTAGTTTGTATTTATCGGCCACCCTCTTCTTCACTAAATTTGTTCGTAAGTTTGGTGGCCTAAATTATTATTATTATTGAAGACCAATTAATTTTTTTTGTAGATTTCATATATCCTCACATCATGGGAACTAGATATATACAGCCAACATGATATAGTCCTCATCAAGCTCAATCTATTCTCGATTTAATACTCATAAATGATTGTAATCTCACAAGTACTATGCTGGTCTCATAGGCATCTCCGATCACACCACCCTTACATGAAACCTACTATATACATCAATGAATTCATCACGAAATATGGGAAACATTTCATCAAACGATTACTGAAACAACTGAAAAAGTCAGTATTCACCTGAAGAAGATCAGAGATAAGTTCTTCAGCGTGGAAATCGCAGACGACGTTTGGAGAGCAAATATGTATGGACACGCTTAAAGGACGACTTCGAAAATTATCGCATTTTTTCAAATGAACTCATAGCTGACTTGAAAAGAGTTCGTCGAAATTATGAAAACTATCTGGGTGACTGAGGTGTGATACCAGTATTTACATTAATTCGCAATCAACTTTCATTTAGAGTTCCGACTCCACTTGTCAACAGATCTGATGGTATAATCACAATTTACTTCGCAACAGAAGAGTTATTGGTGGCTCAATTCCAAGGGCTATGTGTTATTGAGCCCAATTCCGATATACCACAAACAACCTATGCAAGAAATGTTTCCACTCTAGCCGATATTGCCTTTCCTATGGAACTAGTGAAGTCCCAATTGGAATCCTTTTCACTTTGTTCTGTCCCTGGAACTAATCATATCACGCTATTCTCTGTGCGTTCACTTATCTCTGAACATCTTGCTGCACTTTCTGCCGTATCATCGAATATCCTCTCAGAATGTAGGCTTAGGGCATTGGTTACCCCTATTTTTAAAAAAGCCCAGTTCTCGCTCAATAAGTGTAGTTTACATATGAGAAAAAACTTGTGAAGTTCGCTTTAGAAAACAATATAATTCCGTCTGAAAGGTTTGGTGTAACGTGCTTCAATGTTCAAATCAATAGACAAAAGAAAAAGTTGAGGCAGTTTTGACTAATCGAACCTTTCATGTTAACGTTGTATCTGAAGCTTCAGATGCCAATTCTGTATTCTCTGGTGTCCCCCAGGGCACCGTTTTGGGGCCTATTTTTTCTATATATATGTTGCCGATAGAAGCCATATACTAATTACAAAATATGCTTTTTACACGGATGACGTTTCTGGTACTAGCAACCAGCAAGATAATAAGCAGTCAGAAGTTGAGGACGGCTGAAAAATGTGTGGTCACCTCCGATTTATCCACTTATGTTAGTAACTTCGTAAGAAAAGAAAATTGTGTACTATACATCTTCAAAAAAGTCATATCAAGCTGTCAGCACCACTCTAACGACAGCAAAATGAATTTTAATTTTTTATCATGATGTTCCTTTTTTGGGAGATCAGTGCATGTAGTAGATTTTAAAATTTGCGCAATCCAAATTTTTATCGGTTGAATACTGAGACTGCTTGCTCGCGTTGTTGAATTAACAAATACAATCGTTTAAATGTTCGCCAAGAAAATCGATAATTTTATTTATGTAATTCCCTTAGAGTCCAAATTAGATCTTACACAGAACATTAATTTTTCCTCACGTTATAAATTCCTTGCCTGAAAGGCTAGGTTTATTACTAAGTCAGTTACATGTGCATTCTCTTTTTGTTAGTTTTGAAAAGACCTACACACATGTAACAAGCGCGGAACACAGGATTTAATGGTGTGTAAAAAATCGCACGAGCTGAAACAACACCGTAGTAAATTACCAAGAAAATTACCAAGAGGAATATCATAATTTAGATTACTGCTACATATGCTTGCAATTGTAAATTTTCGTGTAAACTTCTCGGCCAGATTAAAACAATTTATTTTCGTTGCGATAATTTATGTCGATATACAATCTTGTACCTTGCACTCGCTAGGAGTTGTGTAAACTTCGTTTCGTTATTCGAGCAAATATTTAGTGTGAAGTTTAGAATCATTGCCCTTTGAATAATATATCTAAAAATATAGTAGTTTATCGAATAAAATATACCACAATCGATTTAAATTAATGTTTTAAATCACGAATACAATGGAAACAGTCGTTTATATTAGGAATTTATATAAACGAAATAAATACAATACGTTGGATTTATTTTGTTTAACTTACGTAAAAATATTTTTATAAAATGTAGTTACATATGTTGTTATATGAATCAACACAAAAATAGATTTTATATTTATTTAAATAAATTACGATTGCATTTTTGTAGTTATTTATTATATTATTTTAATTGATATTTTCGACTCTCTATTTTTGAGACAATCTGTATATATAGAGGCGCCTGGGTTTTGTCACCTTATCTGCAAATGCATCTTAATACATCGGATATATTGATTTTCGTTGTTCACTTCCTTATCATCTTTACTATATGTATACTATGGGAAAGACGGATCGATTGTACCAAATGAGTTTTATGACATGTTTGTATATTTAGTAAACAATGCTAGACACTCGGCCAGCCTATCTTTAGAGTTTGTTCAAGTTGGCGCCAATAACCAACGTTGATGTCTCACAGACATCGAATAATAAACAAAGATGCTGTGTGTACATGTTTAATTATTGCCCTGGATGATTACAAAATAAAATGCGGCTGGTGTTTGTGGCCATGTGCAGGATGAATCTGTAATAGTGACATCTATTGCACGGAAACAATGCTTCAGTTAATGTAACTGTTTTGACGGCTATATTTTATATTCTGTGTACTCGAACTTTGTGGAACGCGTTGTGTAAATAATTAAGGCGACATTCCTGTTGTGCATGAGAAAATATTATAATAGTAAAATATCACCAGTAAAAAAAATTACTGTCCTCAAAATACACAATATTTACCAGAAAATGATTTTGTATGATATTGTAAAGACTTTGTATATGCTTTGTGTTAATATCAATAATAAAATAATTAATAAATTAATTATTATTTTAACGTCTTGAATCTGTACACTCAAAATGAATTGTGGTAGAAATATTTTTTATTTGGCTATAAAAACATCAAATTTTGATTTATTCGTTTCATAGCTTTGTAGCAAAAGCAAAACAAATAGCCCACGATGGGAATTCTGTAGTAAGATCTGACATATTTTTTTATGTATGCATATTTTTGAAATATTTTGATGTAACAGAATTGTCAGACAACATACGTAAGTTTTAGTTATAATAATATATATATGGTTAAATGCGAGAATTGAAACGCAAAAAAAACTTGTGAGTCATATAGCTTACGCACAAATGTTTATGTGGCTTCTTCGAAACAGTTTAATCCCTGAAATATCAGGTGGTGTTATAGTCACTATAGTCGTAAAAGAATAGATGAAAGAAATTTAATTTACCTTGACGATTTATTGATTAGAGCATTGTGACCTAATTCCGAACTTAATGTGTTTCTATTTTGGCTTAATTTGACACATAAAATCATTTTATATCGGTCGTGAAATAAGGTGATAAACTTTCCGAAATAAAGCAGGACACTATAAACAAATTTTGATGCAAAACATTATAGTAAAATGTCGCCCTGCCTGCATAAAAATAAAAGAATGGAAATATTCAAGACATTATTGATTTTAGATATATTGTGCATGTTCGTTGAACCAAGGTGTCGCATGACATTTTCCAGATCACATTTTCTTTTTCACACATGGATACTTCAAGTGTTATAGACGCCTATAAACTTAACATACCTGATACTTCATATACCAATAAACACTTTCCAGAACATGGTCTCCTAGAGATAACAGAATAAACAAATACCGCCTTGTTTATAAGTTCAATATCCTTTGAAGCGTAAGCTCTTTATTGGAAATATGAAAATAAATATTAGCCGCCGACGCGATGTTGAAATTAATCACACTCTTCCGTTAAATTTACCGGATACTAATAAAATAAGCATGTTTCGAAAGGTGCGTACGTCGAACCATCGAGTCGGGCGAAATACTAAGTTATCAGAATATATGTATGTAGGTGTGACGAGTGTGTTCTCATGTAGAATTAGTGGGGATACCTATCTTAATTTGAATACAAAACAAAACAACCGACAATAGTTTATAAACAATTGTAAAATTTGAATATGAATCACTTGGAGATTTATCGAATTACTATAGAAATATTGCCGAGTTTTATTCCACAAACAAAAAGTAATTCAAATATATACTGGTTGTTTATTTTTACAGAGGAGAAAGACAAATTTCTTCTTTTAAATAAATCATTTGAAAGATAGTCGAATTTTCAATTTGGCATTTAATTGCAGTTTATTTGCTTTATTGTGTATCTATCTCAGGATTAGAAATAAAACATTTATCGTCGTGATAAATAAATATTATGACTTATATACGATGATCCTAGACTAGAGACTGAAGAATATTTACAAGTTTCAACAAATTCTTGTTCATATATATAGAAAAAAATGAGACTGATGAACGATAGAAACAATATGAGCTGTTAGTATATTGGCTGAAATTTATTTTCAACAAAGCATGCCAACGAGGTAGTTCCAAGTCTGGATAGTACCGACTTAGTCGGCCGATAAAAATCACTGCAATTACGTAGCAGCAAGAGTACGAGGGTATTGACGTCTAGATGACGTTATTACTCAGATACAAACACTTTGTCGTTCATGAATGAATTTTCTACGTTATTTTTCACCGAGCTTATTGCCATCAAATAAATACTAAATAAATGCACACGTTAAAAGTAACGTATGTATCTTTATAATAAATTACACTACTATGTTCTGGCATATTTTATACGATATTAGTATGCAAACCTGATTATTGTAGTCACATTGATACGGTATAATTATTAAATTAATGGTTCTTCTTTTAGTAGCACTATTCCTCTAATATTCCAGATGCCATAATATTGAAAATATTATGAAAATGAAGAATGTATTCTAATATCTAATATCGGCGGTAGTGCGTGCTTTTTTATCAGCGAATAGGCGCCTTCTTAAGAACATCGATAACATTTATCATCGACAAATGCCCGTTATCAGTCATAACGTCAAAAAAGTTTCACATTACTTGTATACCTGTCATCCTAGATATTTATCGCATCCATTTTAATATGTGTGTGCACCATCACTGTTACAAATTTAATTTATTTTATTAACGTAAAACACTAAATCACTGTTAATTAAACCGTAATGTCACCGAACCAGTTAGTATAATCGAATGAAAACTATGTTTCTGAGTTAAAAGCTTACTTCGAAGTCGATTATCCTTAAAAGGGATTATCCGCCTTCTTACGAGAGCTTTACGGATAAGCCAGACGTGTATTTAAAAGTGTGATTTGGTACGTGACACTATTGGGTACACGGTGTTTAAACAAACTAAGGAAATTAAAAAATAAAAGCAACAGAAACGCATTTGCTAAGCATGTTCAGTAAGTGCAACTGATTATTCACGAGCACGCCCGAGCTCTGTTGTGCTGGGTGCAAATAATACCGATAAAGGAATCATAAAAACCGCACGGCGGTTTACTTTGAGTCTCCGAGAGATCCGACACGAAACACGTGACCGGAACCACAGGCATAATGAATGCATATTAATATAAAATTCTTGGGGATAGCGCATAAACAAAGAAAATTTGCAAAACGATGTATTAAATTCGAATTGTGCTTCGTTACACTTTAATAGTTTGCGCGTTTTATATTATGTTTTAATAACTGCATTAAATAATTAGTGTATTACTTAAACACTAATACTTTTTAAAATAAAATAATATAAAAATAAATAATTTAGTGTTTTATATAAAATAATATAATTAAATAAAAAACTACGAAACCCTCCAATCGTTTCCCCTTTTAGGCCAGTGGTTAGGATTTATGTCCATACATAAATCCATGTAGACTTTGGACCACCAACGCTGTGCTGGTAATACCACAAAACCCAATAACAAGCAATGAAGATCGTAATAAATGCATTGACAAGAGGACCCGAAACATGAGAATTTGGAATTTCGTTGTTTAACTTTAATACCTTTGTTCCGAGACATAAATTCAACTTTATGGTGGTATTTTACAAGCGATAAATGCAGTTCATGACAGACAATAAGCAACTGCGGCATATTTTTGACAGTAAATTTGGCACGAAATGTAACGAATCATAAATATTTATATTACACTATTATTGTGTGTGTCCCTTCTTTTATCTTACCTCGGTCAAACTGGAAAATTATATTGATTAGTTAATTTAGATTTATTAATTATTTACGCGTGTTTATTAAAAAATCATCCGTTGACGTTTGACAAATGTTATTTCATAGTCAATAATTGTATAGGTATTGCTAAAAGTAATAATAAGAGAGAAAATAAAAAAAGTGCGCGTCTCATACGTTAGCAGGTAGGTTTTATTGATTTTATCAATTTAACAGAACAGTAGTTGCAAATCAAAAATCATAAATGAAAATTAAAAATGTATCAAAAAATTAAATATAATGCAAACGAATAAAAAGACAAGAGATATCTTAATAATACGTTTAATAAATTTGACGAATTAATTGAAAAACTAAATTAACTAATAAAATAATATAGAATTGCAACAGAATAAAAAATCCCAGGATCCACAAATTATTTTTGTGTGTTTATGTGGATCAGATTTTTCGAAACACTTTATTATTGAAACGGGTATGGCACTAACGCTTAATCTTGCTGATTGCCATTTATTATTAAAATTGATTAGTATTTGGTTGTGAGTATTTTGTTCTGTTTATTTTGTCTTAATAATTTTGTTTTTTTTTTACATTTGGATGATGGGATGTTGGATGTATGTTGTAGTGGCGGGTAGGTTTAACTGAGTAGATTTATGTGACATCATACAGACGCTTAGTCTACTGAGGAACAGTTACCACACGGTAACAATGATCGCACCATTTAACGCCATTTATGTACTGTATGATTTAAAAAATAGGTAGTTCTTGCTTTATTCCAATCGTACAAAGACCTTATAAATATGTCGAACGTCATCGATCGGTAACAACCCCCATCGTTGTCCATTCTTAATATTATACTATTATTTAGTATTTTCTTTTAACTTTAATCCTATTTTTTATTACTTTCATTACATGCTATCTATCATCTACTGCATTATTATATATACATTATATATATATAGCTCATGCCATTGTTCCATAAAGATGTGTGTTCCGAGAGTAGCGTGGTTGTTGAAATAAATTTGAGTTTTTGCTGATGATACTGATTTTTGCTCCTCGTTATATACCCAGTCGCTAATTCGCTTTGTTGATGCGTATCCGTTGATCCGTATCCGTTATGTTCCGTATCCGTTATCGTCCGCTGATTCGTATCCGATTCTTCCTCTCGATTTGTCTTTGATGGTCCTGGATGCATTTTGTATCGTCCTTACAGCATCTTTGATAGTCCTTGCTGCGGCTTTAATCGTTCTTTTAGTGCAAACTTGTGAACCTTAAGTCTCTATCCATCTTCTCGGTTGAAGTTGTTCAGGATCTTCATTATTTCCAAGGATTGTCTCACTATCCTTAGGTAGTAGTGACTGCTTTAGGCAAGTATATTTACATCGTTGTAGTCGATTATATGACACCCCGTATTGTAGTGTTCACCTACTGCGGATTTCCAGTATTTCCTTGTTCGACATTTCTGCGATGCTCCTTGACTCCGGTTTGTCCAATATACGATTTCCCACACTGGCATAGATTCGTAGGCGATGGCGTAGATTCCTTTAACTCATACTGTTGGAATCGAGCCATTGTTGAATGGAAGCAGTTCTGTTATTTTCTTAACCGTGCCGAACCTGACATCTCTAAAAGTTTCCTCGGTCTGTTCGTAACTCCGTAAAAACAATTGGGTCATACAGTTATAGAGATCATGTGCTTTTTGGTAGCAGACAGCGAGACAGGAAACTAGGGATGGGATTTCTGACAATGTTGTGTCGAAAGCAGTTACAAGAAAATCAGCACAATTAATATCCATTGCATAGGCTGCGCTGCCTATAGTGGTCTCACATTAGTAAGAGCTAACATGAAGTACAGAAAACCACCGCATTAAACATTCAAAAACAGTGACGAAACGTATTCAGTAGACACACTTGCCATAAGAGATGGATTCCACAGGAAAATTAACGTTGAGATATAAGTGGTATGGACACATTTTGAGAATAGAAATACTTAAATACGGCTAAAAAATAGTAAAAAAGCTATGGTTTGATGAAGGACGACAAAAAATATATGAACAATGCAAAAAGAAAAAAGAAAAGGATGGCATTAGGATAAATAAATTGAAAACCTGGAGTTTGTGGTAAAGCAAACAAGACAGTATAGGTCATCTAAAAACTATAAGGTGCGAGGGGAAAATGGAGTATGTACAGACATGTTCAAGGTAGGAGGGGACTCAATAGAATATTGTCACAGAAGTGTGCCAAGAGGCAAAGTCATGGAAAGATGTACTGATTTGTCCCCTACATAAAATAGGAAATGTTAGCAATTGCTAAATTTATTGGGGCAAAGCTGGTGTATAAAATTGTAGTAATGGGAATAAAAACAGATCAAATGACATAACAGAATCGATGATAGGCCAATATAAATGTGTTTTCATGAAAAATAAATGAAAAAAAGTATGAACCCAACCCAATCATAGAAATTTCAAAATTTTATCCAATGGAGTTTCTTTTAATTGGTCTATTATTTCTATTCCTCAATCCACATTTTCGTTATTAATTTTGTTCACATTGAGTAATTTTAATTATTTTAAGCTCCCATACTTAATTTACTTTGATATTGTTTTGGTTTACTTGTTTCATTATTCTTAAATTATATTGGGATGAACTTATCAAAACCTTCCACGAAATTCTTCGTAGACATTTAACTGCATGATGACTAATATACAATGTAACATAAACGGACTTCTGAGAGTTTATCATTAATGTGGCTCCCAATAAATACTACTACAGACTAAAGAACGTTTAAAATAGTTTATTATAAACTATAATTTAAAAAATATAATGTGAAAATTTTTTACATTTTTTTTTCGTTAATAAAAAACACCTCCTTAGACTGAGACTGTGAAATTCCTGAAAAGTGTCTAACGTAACCACTCACTTGATTCACAAATTGATAATAAAATTCCTTTTATTTTCACCCTTCATCATTCCACTATTTCTCCTTAAGCATGTCTATGATAGAAATGGGAAGGTTAACATTCAATGAGGGAACGAGGAATACAGAGTTAACTCACGTATAGTAATAGGTAACCCAACAACAAACTGAGTGCAACTTAAGAGTAAATGGGCGGGTATCAAGAAATTTTCAGACCAGTGGAACCACTATCAACCACCATACGGTATCCGAGACAGTGGAAAAAGTCAGTGACAAATAAGTTAAAAGTACGATAATTGGTAGATCGCAAAGACAAAAAGAGAGAGGAGAAGTAAATGGAAGAAAATTAACGAAAATAAGGCGAAGTACCTAACAGCAGACAAAGGCAAAGTTGATTGCAAGATAGGAACCTGGAGATGACGAACAATAGTTTGACAGAAATACAGGAGACAACTGGCAGACAAAAAATGTTTTAAGAACTGCAAAGATAAAAGTGTATCAAACAGTTGTACGACCGGTTATTGTATATGGAGGAGAACTATGGAAATTAAATCAAAGCGAGAAAGAAACCTAGAACGAATTATTGTCCATAATGAAATGTAAGGAAATTATGGAGGAAAGAAAGTGATGACGAGAAGGACGATTGAAGAGTTGGGAAAATCGTACAGATACCTATGCATAATGGGCGTTGATAATGCGTTGAAGAACAGATATCTAAGATGTGGGGAGGAATCTTAGGAAGGCGAAAACGAGGAATATTGCCGATAAAATGGATTCGAAAATCGAAAGAAAACTTCAGGGATTGGAAATAACAAATTGGAAACAGTGATCTACAAAAGGACTGGAGGGAAAAATCAATCAAGCCATGGCCCTTCTGCGCCAGCAATGTGGAAGAAAAAACGATCGTTTTTTAAGTAACAATTTTTTGTTTCAGAGTTCTGAAAATCTCATTATTTCAGAATATTACATTTATGATGTGTGATTATTTGCATTTATAGACTTTTGATGTAGTACTAACGTTGTTAAAAGGCGTGCTTGATTTACGGCATTAACGTTTGCCAAAATTTATGCAGGCTCGTGATCGTTTATGAAGTATTTTCACTATTTCGAGTATAATGTCGTAATAAAGTTGTTGCATATAGGCTGTGTGTATTCTTGTAAAACTGCTCCGCTCTGCACACAGAAGCTACCCGGTGTCAAAGTTAGGTAGCAGGTGCGATTTATGTGTAACATAATAATACGTTAATTTTTCGATCAACGATAAGTATGTTCGACTTTTTCAGCACCCAGCGCTTTTTACAGAAGCAATAACAAGAAGTTGTGCCACATTCTAAATATACGTTACTTGTAAAGAAAACGTTTCATAGAACCAATGAATGAATCACTTCCTGTTTTCATGCAGTAAATATTGATGCGAGAATAAAGACACTTTGTTCATCACATCGACCAATTTTTGTGTTTTTGAATAATAAAAGATGCTATAATTGGATAAAGCCAGTTGTGAAATTTAAAATTTGATTTTATTGAAAATTGTCAGGGATTCATTAATAATCATGATTTATGTGGAAGTTAATTTACATACACTGTTGCTTTTATTTCTACGCAGTTTGCTTGCTAATCTATTTGGTGGAAATTCACATCTCATTAGTCCACATAAACTGTTTAAAGAATTCACGTAATAATGTGCTAACGGCGAAAACGTTTGCCTATCGGAGACCATTTCATGCAAATGACTAACGCATTTTATGTCTACATGGCGACATGATCGTCTGTAATTTCCGACGTGAGACGTAAGTAACAGGCCGTTCTGCATTCGCAGATGTGGGAAAATTACAAACTCCGCCGTTGTAAGGAGCAACTGGGTTATATTCTTCTTGGGAAACGACCGGAGCAAGCGACGCGCGAGGGAACGGGATCGTTACACGTCACAAAAACGGTGGGTTCCTCGCATGCGATATCTGATATGAAATATTGTCTGCTAGGAGTAGGTATTCACTTTACCGTGAACGCCGGCAATTCTTTTGATTTACGTTATCGTTTGTTTGTTCGGACGCAAAGAAAGGGTGTCATCGCAGTGACTTATTGACTCATGAAATTACACGTTCCGATACGAAAACAAGTTTAAACTTTGCGATATAACAAATAGCGAACTCACAAATTTCAGTCTGGTTGAGTCATGTTTGGACACGTAATATTGCAGCTGCGATTGTTGTTATCTATTTTTATCATATTTTCGTGAAAAATGCGAATGGATGAGAATCATGTCAGATATAAATGGACAGGCGTGAATTTTGTTATTTTGATCCCTGTCCGTTTTTTTTTGTTTATTAGTTATTACACATTAAAAAATTATTTCCTTCAGAACAAAATATCCGAAACCACCCTAATAGTGTTATCCATGCATATAAAACCCAAAGAATCTTTAAAACGTTGAATTTGCAAAAAGAACGCTTTTACTAGTAATAAGGCGTGAAAATTAAACCAAAGAGGTACAACGAATGTTCCAAATCCTCATATCGCTTTAAAAGAATATATAAACTTATTTCTAAGTTCTAAGACACTGTAATGGGCGTATTCATATCTAGAAACTTCTGAATTAGAGCTCTTTTTATGGTTCGCAATTGACAGGACTAGCAATCGATTCTCTCCCTTTTAACTGCTTGAAGAGGACTAAGCAACATCGTGTTTACAATTACGGAAGAGAGGACGACCAACAACAAAACAAAAGTTGTTTGATATTTGCCTGAAAGGTGGTTTTGAATAATATAAAGTTGACTGGAAATATTTAATGCTTACCATGTATAATTCGGTGTGTAAGGTTTTTCTTAACGTGGTTAAGGAATCAGTTATTTTCAAAAAAAAAGAGGTAGCACCCATTATTATAATAATTAACGTCAGCAATGTTTAACATCAGCATGGGGATAGCAGACTTACGAAACCGTAGCATTGAAAACATGAGAAATTCCATGTAACTGCATAGAAAATTAATTTGTAAATATTACTTAATTAACTTGTTATAAATAAAGTTAAAGAATTTACTAAATAACCTATAAAAAGTCTATGACGCTGAACAAATGGCCCTTGACATTATGCGTTGAAAATTGTTATAAACGTGGGAATACGGCAAATGAATGTTAAAGATAACAAGCAAAATAATATTGGGTGGCAAAGGGATCGGTTCGATTTAGAAAACGTAGATCTATTAAGTATACAGTTATAATGTTTCAAATAGCAGTCATTTTCAGACGAAGATTAACAGCATTAATTATGATAGATAAATATATTTATAATATCTGATTTTACAGTTTTCTTGCGAACATAATTTGTGTTCACTGAACATATAGCGAAGCTGTATAAAGTTAATTATTAATTATTTACTATTTACAATAAATAAATCGTTCAATGAAGAAAACTAAGCTAACTTAACATAAGTACATATGTTTCAATCCCTGTCCGATTAATTGCATACTCTTAAATACATGTAATATAAATGTAATACAATAACAGATTGCACATTGTCTGTAGTAATGCCCACTCAGTTTGACGAAAGAAATCGATTACCATTTACCTCCTTACACGAGGGCGAATTACAACAGCTTGTGCTTAGCCCGTAACTGGTACAGGTGCGCATCATATGCCGAGTTGTGAAGGGTGGCCCATTGTGACGGGATTTTGTTGCACAGCGCACTTCAGCTACACAGCAGCATCAATGCACTGAATACAGGAAGATTGAAAAGCGTCCTCAAACATCTAATGTAATTGTGATTAAATGCAATATTTATCAACGTATGCCCATATGCTAGTTGAAATTAGTCACCTATATGTTTTGTTCCATTTCTATTATTCACATTTTCATTTTCTACAATTTGGATTTATTGTTCATGCCAGTGGATTGGCTCGATAAGTTTAGGATTTACGTAGTAAAGTTGTACTCCGCTTGCCTATCAAACTTGAAAGGATTGTCGTAACAATTTTTAAATTTTCAAAAATGTGATAAAGTTATCCTATATGCGTGTAAATGATTCATAGGAATACTTCCAATGTTCGATTAGCATTGTGAATAATG
This sequence comes from Geotrupes spiniger, assembly GCA_959613385.1. Taxonomy (NCBI): domain Eukaryota; kingdom Metazoa; phylum Arthropoda; class Insecta; order Coleoptera; family Geotrupidae; genus Geotrupes; species Geotrupes spiniger. The sequence goes on along the minus strand of OY390736.1, from coordinate 18,995,952 downwards.
ACTAAAAATGACAAAGTAATTTTCGCAAACTCTTATCGCAATTAAAGGAACCTACGTGCAACATTGATTAAATAACATTGTTTTGATATGAAATGCATTCGCTAAATGTATCGGCACGTTTACAATATCACGAATAAAAACAAATTTGAAATATGCAATAATGAATCATATGGCAGCTGCTAGATAATTATATTCTGGTGTGATAACAAATGTGACAAATATTATGTTTAAAGAATTTGTCAAGAATAATAATGCATGTGCGTAATAGTATGTTGATAACAATAGCATTGTAACACACTCGTTCATTTTAAAAATAGTCTAAAGTTTACACTTTCCTGAATGACGACAAACGTAAAAATGTAATATGCATCAACATCTTAATCAATTTGTTTCCAACAGTAAATATTAATTATGAATTTATTAAATAGAAGGACGTCGGAAAAGAATCTTTGCAAAATCAATAAAGACTTTTAATATATAAATGCGAAGTTACTGACATATGATGCATACTGATCAGTAAAGAGGTTGTAATAAAAATCACCGTTTTATAGGTGATCTTTTGATGAAAGTGCTATTACGTACATAAAACTAGTTTATCGAGAAAATCAATGGGCATTTTTATGCTCTTTCCGACTTTAATTATCGCTGATTACTTTGCACTAAAGCTCGAGTAACATGTAAATATATTTGGAAGATTATAAAAATCAATTAATAAAGTAACCATATATGAGTACAATGACAATAATGTTTAGCAAACGGATCTTGAACTTTGATAATTGCAAAAAAAGTACTGAATTAAACTAAACATGAAAAACTAAATGAAAATCAATTAAAGCATTTTAATGTGACATAATTAAACCAATATTGATAAAATTTAAGTGAACAAAAAGTAAGCCTTCACCAAAAAAAGAAATTTCGCAACAAAACTACTGAAAACAAAAGAAAGGAAGACTGTTCTGCGCGATAAAGAATGAGAAATCAAAGAAAATACGAGTGAAATTTGGCGAAAATTGTAAGAAAAGTGCAAAAAAGGATTTATACGAAACAACACTGACAAGTACTTTTTGAAAGAAAAAAATGCTGAAACGTGCAAATAGAACAACGTTTTCAAATGATTCCCATTACAACTTATTTAAAATACCTCTATATATTTTTATATAATACTGGTTCTACATAGTTTAAAATGCAATTTGAATGTTTAATTTAATGTTAAAGAGTACAAATTTGAAAATTAGAGGTTATGCAGGACAATACGCGCAAAGTAAAAACTTCTGCATCCCTTGTGCGAAATACCACTATAATATATATGAATATGTAGATTATCATGGATTTCAGGTAATGAACCACGTATTAGTATAATCGTTTAATGATTTTAAACCTCTACATGCAATATATTACCATAATAAAACCAAAATACATTAATTTATATATGTAATATAAGCACGTTCATATTCACAATTCGATTTTGCATAGAATACCACATTCACTGATGAGTCCCTCCTACTGGCTTTTCCCGATAAATAATTAAAAAATGATAACTTCACTTCTCGAATTTTTCCTTCTGTATTTGTTAATTAATAGGTATCGCCCAGTTTATTTGTAAATTCGTTTGGTCCTTCGAATGATAGTGTTAATTTTCCACATATACCTTTCCTTACATTTGCTGCTCTCAATCTATTTACTCAAACAAAATCTCCAATATTAAAATTTTTTACTTTATTTTTTCTTTTATTTATCTTTTACTCTCTTCTTCTTCTCTGTTTCTCCAATTTTTTTACATTCTTGCATAATCTTATCCATGTCCAAAAATGTATCTGTTGTCCAAGATCTTATTAGTCCTTCCTTCATCATCACAACTATCGGAATTTATTCAGTCACATAGTTTTGCATATTATTGATGATATCCTCAATAGTATTTAAATGTCTTAAACTACAATATTTGATTGTCGAAATATATGGTATTATCTACTACGATAGAAAGTAATTTTCCGCATTGCTCCTGGAAATTTTCTATTTTTCTTATACTGATTTGTGTGTTACACTTCTTTGTCGGATATATTTTTACAAATTTACTAAAACTGGCTACCATTACCAAAATAGTCACATATCCTTCCTCTGTGTATGGGAAATTCTTAGTAAAATCTATTGCAACAAACATAGTGCTCACGTACGCAATATCTTCTTAACAATTTTGATATAATTCCTTACGTAATTTTTTTCCCCTAAACAGCAACCATAATTTTCTTACTTCAATATGTCCAACTTTCTTGTTAAGATCTTACATTAATTTGAATAATTTTGTAACGGTTATATCTTCATCTCCCATATTGTACAATACCCCGTTTAAAATTTCTGTTTTCCCTCTCAGTTCTTTCAATTTCCAAATTGGCTTTAATTTCTTAATCGTTGTGTTGTGATACAGATACAATTTTTTGTTACATTTATATTTTAGGCTACATACTATAGTTTTCCTGACTACTACTTTTCACATGGTCGGGTCACCTTTTTATAATGTAGAAAGAGTCCTCGTATTGACATTGTGAATAATCACCTTCTTCGAAGTGTCTACTTAAATATTTTCTAGCTCGTCGTCATTCATTGCCGGCATCTTAGTAAATTTATTAATGGCGTACTCTTCCCGCGACAGTCTGATTCCCGCAAGGAATTTACGTATAATTAGGTTGTCCATAATTCTTCCCTATTCTTCTATTGCCCTAAATTATCGGAGAAATTCATGTTCAAAGTTTTCCAACGTCGTACAGTTTTCTTCTATCATATCGTACAAATGTATCGCATTTTCTTTTAATATACTTCGAATCAGCTGTATTCTTCTTGTTTCCTCCAGCACGTCTTGCTTCAGGAAACTCTTGGTTAGTGCATTTAATATTGCGTCTCTCTATCTTTTCATTTATTCGAAACATTAGTTTACTTCTCTTATGGTTTTTGTAATTTTATCAAAAAGGATCAAATTGACACAAAAGATGTTATAAAATATCTATGTAAGAAAGGTTTATCACCGTAAAAAATCATAAGGACATGACTGAAGTATTGGGTATTATGCGTCTTCATACCAGGTTATTAAACCTGGTTACAAGGTTTCAAACTGGGGAGAGAGTTCTGTGAACACGCACCCGGTGCAAGACCACAAAACATTGTGGTTACCAAGCAAAATATAAATTTGATCCATGGTACTGGATGATAGAAGAATTACCGATTCATAGCGGAGACATGTGGCATTTCAGTTGGAAACGTTGAAAAAATTTTGCACGAAGAATTGTGTCTAAAAAGTCTCTGCATCTTGGGTACCAAAAATGCTAACGACAGATCAAAATGCCTCCGACACGTTAGCTCAGAGATCAATTTGGCAGTCATTAACAGAGACCCCGATGAATTTTACAAAGATTCGCTACAGTGGATGAAACTTGGGTTCATCACTGTGTAACGCCAAAATATGGAATGGCGGCATAAGGGTTCTCCACCTCACAAAATCATGGGAAGAGTTTTTTTAGGATTTTGAGGGAGATAGTTTCGTGGATCATTTACCACGTGGGCACACCGTAACAGGCCAATATTACGCAGATTTAATACCAAAAGTTCGAGAAGCAATCAAGGAAAAGATAAGAGGAAAATTGAGGCGAGGTGGTGCTGTTTCATCAGGACAACGCTCCGGCCACAACAGCTGTGTTTCGAATGGCTGCCATTCGAAACGGTGGCTTTGAAATTTTTGAACGACATCCCTATTCGCCAGATTTGGCCCCTAGGGACTATTTTCTGTTTCCAAAATTAAAAGAACATTTTCGGGGAAACCATTTTACGAACGACGAAGAAGTGATGATAGCCGTAAAGGAGCTGGCGGAACAAAATACAGTTTTTTTGCCCAGCACCGATACTCAAAATGTATTAATCTGTCAGGGGACTATGTTGAAAAATAAAATTATTTCTCAGATGTTTTCATCATGTTTTCATGTTAGCGACAATAATTGGTGAACCGCCCTCGTACTTGTTGCTGTTCTCTTACTTCTCCATTCCCTTACCAATTTATTCTACGACCACACTGAACTATTTATATTCTATTTAATTATTCTTTCATTACTCTCTGCCGTTCGCCTCGGTTACTGAACTTTCTTCTGAACTATTTATATTTTACTTTATTATTCTTTCATTATTCTTTGCCGTTTGACTCGGTTCATTAATTCCATTTTCTGATTTTCTTTCCGTGCCATTTCCTATTTCTCTGTTATTTTTCATTTATTTTCATATTTCCATCACATTTTGTTTAATTCTTTCTTTGAACTCTTCTTGAACTCGATGCATTTCTTCGTTATTTTTATCGGTTTTTGTTAATTTCTTCTTTATTACGCAGGTATTTTCTTCCATTTTCTTGTTAGTTTTTCTTATTATTTTCATCGATTTCCTTATTGGTTTCATTTAACATATCTATATGCGTTTTATTATATTCATCCCTTTTAGCTTTTAATCTGTCTTTAAGCGTTGTCATATTTTCATCCGTTTTCTTATTACTTTCATCCATTTTCTTATTATTTTCATTCATTTCTTTTTAACATATAAATATCAGCCAGCGTGATTCCACCCTCTTTGTGAGCTGTGTTTATTCCGCCGCAGTGGGTTCTCCTCAATCATTCCTTGTGCTTCTTGTCTCTTTTTTGCCAGTCCACTAGTTCGAAGTTAAAATTCAGCACACGCTTTTAACACCAAATATTTCTATTTCAATTTATGACTATAAACAACCCTTGGATGCCAACATTTTCATCATAACCTATAATAACTTATAAATCCAGATTCAATAGCACTTTTAGAAACATATTTCGCTTTTGATTATTATTTAATAAAAAATCATTCAACCCGAGAAAATTGTTATGTTAGAGCTGCTTTCTTTTTACAAATTCCACAAGCTTTTAGCTGCATTTTATATGCATGAATCCATTAATTAGAATTTGTATGGATTCGATCACATAATATTACGCTATTCTTGGTTGCTTCGTAGAATTTTACAATACGAATTTCGGCCTACATCTAACGAAGTATCTACATAAACACATTATATTGATGAGGTTAGAGAATCGAATTAAAGGATTCTGCAGTCACAAATAATTTTGGTAGTCTCATTATATTACGCCAGTGGTTTAAAATGGAGCGAAATAAATCACGGACACGACGAAAGCATTTCTAAAACCAGAAAAGACCGGTTAAATAAATCAAGTAGGTAAAGCAAAGGATTACATGTCACGTTAGCACTTGCATTGCATTTCCACAATAGCATAATTGTAATAGACGGACGGAGAAGACAATCGACGGTTGAAATGTATATAGCCTGGATTACGCATTCAATGAGTCCGCATTTCAATTTATGGCTTCAATAGTTCATCGATTCCAGTTCCTAGATAATAGCAATTTGCATATAAGGGATGCAGTTGCTTTCGAGCATTTTGCTGCGTTTTTCTGCAAACACAATGAAACTATAATTATTTCGTTAGAAATTGAATGCGTCTAAATATAGTCTTGCACAATGTGCAACTATAAGTCTTATGGGATCAATAAATATACAAGTTGGTGCCCGTCTTGTTCGATTCGAACGTATGGGATAAAACGAACATATACTTAGATGTGATTGATGAATTTTCGAAAAATAATACCTGTACCTTATAAAGGTTTTTCATCTTGAACTGATGGATATGATAGGTATGCTGTTGAAAATAAAAATTCTCTAGATATTAATAATATTATTAACGGTTTTATTTTATTATGATAGTTTTACTTACTTATTACGTTGATAAAAATAATAAATCAATTCGTTAGTAATTGATGCTAGGCAAAATTAGCAAATGCTCGTCATTCCGTAAAACGATTATCGCTAACTTTTAAAAACACTGCTGTCGAAACTACGGAACTTTTAATGCTATCCAATAATGCGTAGCGAGTTTGCTGGCAGTTGATTCGATGCCTTTCTGGGCAAATCCGATCGATAGCATTCATTACCCCTTAGGACTCTAGTGGGTCCTTATATTGAGACGTGTAAACTGACCGTTATTAACTCCTGGCAGAAATTACCTTTTATATCCACGTTTCCTGGTCTTTATTCGCACTAGGTGTGTATTACAAATTATGTGTCAAGTACAAACTGGATTTTGATGGAATTTATTCAACAGTTTTATTTTTCAGTAAAATAATGCAATTCATTATCCCGCAAATTAATGAAGTCTTGTCTGTGTTTCTCTAGGGTGAAATTATTTGTAGTTGTAGTAACTTGCACATCTACTTTTAAAAGTCAATCTTATAAATATTAAAAAATAGTTACAAAAACTCATACGTGTGAATTATATGGAAAATATTCTTCGACTAATAATTAAGACGAATATAAAAATAAATAAACAACATTAAATATCGCATACGTTCTAAACAATTATTATTAATAAAGTAAACAATTACCATCACATATTTTCCGTCCCTCTTTCTATTTATACAAAAACATAGCTAAATGGTTAAATACTTAGACAATGCCATAAAACATAAATGATGTGCGTACAAGCTGATCACTTAAAGTACGCTTACATACCTGAAGTGTAACTGCAAAACTGTAAAATCAAGCTTCGCGGCTGTGTGCAATTAAACCCAGAATTCTCGTTATAATTTTCGCCCTTGAGAGTGATTCCGACCATTAATTGTCAACAAGTCACTGCATAGATGAGCAACAGCAGCCATTAATCACTAAGACATAAGGCCTCTTTCATGCGTTAATTTCCATGTTGTGAGCAATCTGCACGTGGAATGCCAGAAATTCTCGTTTGCAATTACGGTGCGAGATTCGCTGACGTCTCGCCTTCAAAACTCAGCCACCCGAGGCCTGTTGATTCTCGCACGTGCGTCAGCGGGCCTTCAAAAATTGAATCCGCGTTCAGTCACTCCATCGAAATTATACCCTAAATTAATAATGCACAAATGCCTAATACCAGACGCATTCTGTCCTAATCCGGCTAAATCTGTTTGTGATTTAATTAAGTTTGGAATGTTGAGTTGATTTGTGCCGAGAATGTACCAAATAAATATTCGCCTTTAAGCTGTGCGCAAATGTAGTTTTGGGCTTTAATATAACAAATCAGTTAATTTATATAGACTTGTCGAAAAATCTAGCTAATTTCTAGTACTAGTACGAATGACGGTTCTGTTCATTTTCGGTATTCCTTAAAAAGTTGCTGGTTTTGGAATCCTGCCACTTTATTGATCTATTAGTAAAAATAGTTGTAGAGTAGAGTTTGGGAATTTTTAATAACTTTTTAGGAATATTTGGTTGCTATCCTTAGGTTAGAAATATTGGTACAATGAAGTGTTTCGTGTTTTCTGCCACTTAAACACGATTTATCTGATTCAGATAATTCACCTATACGTGACTGACATACATTCTTTGAGTAAATTCTTCATATATTTGGAATTTGGAGCATTTTTCATTTTGGAAGAGAATTTTTGATAATCAAACTAAGTTGCTTATACTCGATAAGTGATTAAGTCAATGCAGTTGATGGTATACCTTGTAACTTATCAAAAAAATCTTGGATAGTTTGGTAGTTCTTTAACATTTTTGATAAATTTGTCACTTTCAACGGTTAAAGTTTTTCCTGATAAATTAAAGATATTGTTAATTATTCCGCTTCATAAAAAGGGCAGTAAGTTCGATGTCAATAATTATCGGCCACTTACTATATCATCCAGCTTTTCCAAGATTTTTGAGTATGCAATGTTTCATAGATTAACATCACACTTAGATAAATATGATATTCTGACTGATCGTCAGCATGGTTTCAGAACAAATCATTTCACAATGACAGCAATTCACGATTTTTATAGGCGTGTTTTGCGCTGCTTAGATGCGGGTTAATTACCTTGAGCTGTTTTCTATGATCTGAGTCGCGCTTTTGATTGCGTTGATCACGATCTTTTATTGGTTAAGCTGAATTTGTATGGTGCTCGTAGTGTTGTTGTTGATTGGTTCGGAATTCTTTGAACTTTGAACTGAATTTTGGGTCCTACATTGTTTTTGATCTTTGTAAATGTTATGTCAGGTAATGATTTGATTATGTTTGCTGATGATACCAGTGCAGTGGTGTCTTCTAATAGTGTCTCAGAGAGTGAGGATAGAGTTAATATGTTATTACTCAATATTAATACATGGTTTTCACAAAATAAGCTTTTTTTGAATGCCGCTAAAGCTATATATATGATATTTCATAGTGTTCATAATAATACTCAATTAGACATCATGTTTTAGCTGTTAATATCGAAATACAATGGGTGTCTAATATTGGGGAACGTCAAGTGCAGGTGGTGATGTTTTTTTTAGCACAGAAAAGAATTATTTGTTATTTAACTGGAATAGACCTCAGGCAATCCAGTAGGCCCTATTTAAATATTCGTTGAAGGTGACTGAAAAATCTCCTTGTATCTTGGGTTTGCGATTGTTTAACGCATTACCTTATGAATTAAGAATGGCATCATGTTTGTATAACTTTAAAATAAGTTGTTTAAAATTATGACATTTTTTACTTTTTTAAGAACATTTTTTCAATACACGTACCGTTTTTGAGATGTGGAAAAAAGTAATAAGAGGAAATCACCATTTTCGGTTGACATTTGCTTTCAATATAGGATATTTTCTCTGCTATAAACAAATCAATTTAAAGTTTCATAATTTTGCAATTTTCTTCTGCATGTCATTCTGTCCGAACTAAAACAAAATATTTTTATTTTCCGATGCGTGTGGAGGTCAAAATCGTAATCACATCACGATGGTTTTCTTATCACTTTTGGCGCGAAAATTGCAAATGGAAATATGCCATCTTTATCCGGTTCGGGGGCACTCGTACTCTCAATGTGATCGCAATTTTGGGATGTACGGGCGGAAAAAAACGCTCGAAATCCTCCATTTACTATTGTAGAATAGAAAGACTGCACGGTGAAAGATTTTGAATCTTTAATTTTAAAAAAATATAAAGTTCCGAAAGGACTTAAGATCAGTAAAGCAGTTAAAATTCAGTATTTTGGGAATGGTCAAATTAATGTTTTCTACGATTATGATGGCGAACCAATTACCTATAAAATAGAGACGACAGTGTCATTTGACGATATTGTAAATGCTGCAGAAGCTAAACAAATAGGGATTTCACAAGAAAAAAATAAAAATTTAAATGCATTGCTACGATATTTGACTCCAGGAGGTAGAAATTATTTTACATCATATTTAGATGATATGCGTGTTAGAGTAAAGATGGTGAGCAAAGCTAGTGAAGATAAAAAATCTAAGAAGCAGGAATGAAAGTAGAAGAAACAAAAGAATCTGCTCCCTAATAATAGATGTTTTTAATATTTTAGTGATGTAATAATTATAAGTTAATACTATTCATTGTATTTCTTTCGTTGTTATAATGTATAAATATAAATATGTATAAATATAAATAATGTATATAAAAACAATAATAATTATTCGGCTTTTCCTTATACGATCGCGAGTGTGACGAAAATAATCTTTTGTTTACAACCGGTAATCGTATTGCAATTTTTTCATTCATATGGGCTGTGTGTTTGATTGCGTACTTGCATAGAAGAATAACTGTATGCTTCATTCGCGATTATCACATAAACACTTAAGTAATTTGGGCCTTAATCTATGCTTGCAAGAACAAAATGCAGTAATATAGCGCTACGCGTCGGGTGCGGTAAACAAACCTTTTGTTTACAAAGCAACAACTTTCCAGGTTTTAAACTTATCACGCCAAGTGATACATCAAAATTTACGTTATAGTCTAAGGAACAATGATATCGCAAAGAGAATGTCGCAAGACCAATAGCGAAAAACTTCCTCGCTAGTCGAAAAAAAAAAGAACATGGTTTCATAGCGCAATTGATTATTTATTGAATATTATCCAACAAATGATTATTTCGACGATTGTAATAACTTTATTCGCGACAGTGAAGTGGCACAGCGTTCCATTAAAAATTTCAACTAGTTTGGTCGAATAGTTCCCGAGATTTCGCGATTCTAGTTTTAAAAACCACTGAAATTAATTGAATTGTCGAACGAAAAAATTTCACTATTTTATTTTTTTCTGGACAAATTAATTGACGGATCAAAAAATAGTTCGGGTAAAAAAGATGCGGAAAGTTGCACAAGATAGTATTTTTGTTTCATCCATTTTCCGAAAAAAAAAATTCCCCAAAATATCGATCGGTTGGACAATAGTTGTTTCCACTATCGCGCGCTCCGCACGTTATTGCATCCGGGACCTCAATTATTGTGGCATTTGTCAAATTCATCTTTCTCTCCATTATCATCTACATCTACGAAATAGTAACTTAGGTGTGTAATGTTTTGGTGGGTTCTCAAGCACGCTCATTTTTCCGTTACAATGAGAACAAAATGAACGTAATTTAACGTAAAATAAAACAAAAATATTTCTATAAGTGTGAAAATTGCAACCACATGCTATGCACAAATTAAGACAGCTTAAATGTTTCTAAACATGAAATGAAACTTTGTAGTTACGTTGGACCCATTGGTAATTCGCTGCTGCCAACTCTACAACGACGTCTCGAATCGAGTATTACGAGGGAAGATCAGTATTTACGGTCCCAAACATAGTAGGAAACAAATTGAAGAAATATCAAACGTTTATTTTTCGACATAATCTCCCTGAACGTCGATCCAAAGATGCTCCAAACGTTTGATTCCTCTACAAAAAAAATTTTTGGGTTGCTCTTCCAACCAGTCGTTTACGGCCATCGTCAGTTCATTATCGTCGTAATATCTGGTCCTCCGAATAAACACTCTTAATTTTGGAAATAAAAAGAAATTACTATAGGCCAGGTGTGGTGAATATGCGGGATGTTCAAACAATTCAAATCCTACGTTCAGAATAGCGCTCGTGGCAACATGGCTTTTGTGAACAGGAGCGTTGTCTTGATGAAACAGAATTCCTTGGCTCAATTTTCCCCGTCTTTTTTCCTTGACACAATCGAGCAATCTTGAAATTAAGTTGGCATAGTAGGAGCCTGTTATTGTATGTTCACGTTCCAAATAATCAGTCATCGAAATTCCGTCTGCGTCCCGAAAAATTGTGGCCATAACTTTACCAGCGCATGACAAAACACGAAATTTGCTGGGTGGCGGAGAACCTCGACGACGCTACTCCATGCTTTGTTGCTTCGACTCGGGATCGAAGTGGTGAACCCATGTTACATCAACAGTGACGAATCGAGAAAGAAATTCATCCGGTATCATCTGCTTTAAACTTTGCCAAACTGGCTTCAGAATGCAATACTCTAGAACGTTTATGATCAGGTGATCAGGGATCCAACTTGCACACAACTTTTTTAGCCTCAAAATATTTGTAAAAATTTTCCTATAGTACCAGTAGAAAAATTCGTAATTTCATCTATCCGGCGAATAGTCAGTCATCTATCTGTCATTACCATATCGTGTATACGATTAACATTTTCTTGGGTAGTGATAGTTACTGGTCGTCCAGCACCCTGCATGTCCAGCATGTTCACACGTTTGTCTTCCCAGTTTATATTCTCGATAGATATTTTTCACTTGGTAAGAAACAACAACCTCACCTAATACACCTACCATGTCTTCATGAATTTCTTTTGGCGACAACCCTTTCTTTTCCAAGTATTTTATAACGGCACTAACCTCTTTTCCACTTTTAGAATTTCTCTAAATTTGTCTACTTAAATTCTAAATTATTTGAACAGGTAACAAGTGACAAAACTGCAATTGAACCAACATAACACCAAATGATTAATACTTTAATATGTCAAAGTGATTCAACTTCACTCAACGCCTCAATGACATGGACGCTAAATAATGATCTCCCCTGACAGAATTACGCTGTTTCACACCATGGCATATAATCGCTTACAATTCATAATGAACACTTAACTATAACTATTATTGATAATTATCATCAAAACATTTTAAAATTTGTACGTAAATAATTAAAACTAGGTTTATAATTCATCTATCAGGTACTTTTGTCGGACTGACAAATGACAAATAATTCCGACAAAAATATTCGAGAGAAAAATATAGACCTAGTCTTAACTATAATTGTGATTGATTGGTCGCTGGGCACTCGATGAAACATTTTTTAAATTAGAATTAAAATTGAAATTAAAATTAAACACTTCGTTACAGTTGTACACACGTTTTATTTATAATTTCCCTTACAGCTGTTTCGGCGGTTAAGCCACTCTCGATTTTCTCAAGTTTAATTAATATACTCTTTGAGAATGTCCTAACCGCCGAAGCAGCTGTAAGGCAAATTATAAATAAAACCTGTGTAAAACTTTAACCAAGTGTTCAATTTTAATTTTAATTCTAGTCTTAACTGTTTACGTTCAATGTTTAAAATGTTTGTTGTTGGCAATTATCAATGATAGTTATATATGTCCACTATGCATTTGAAGACAATACAACTCACTGTATGGTGCCAAATGTAAATGTAATTAATAATGAATTATCTAATCTTTAATAATAAATAACATCAAAGCATATTTTCGAAATTATATTCTGGAAGCCATTTTTTGAATTTGGTACGAAGGATCGAAGAACCAACGTTTCATAATTTGATCTATATCCACACAAGGTGTAAGCTATCAGTTTCAGTGGTTCACTGAAAGTGTTTTAAATGGTTCCGGACTTGGCGTATCGTTTTGTTTATGACTATTGTTGTGCATCGTTGGTAATCTGGGCTTAATTATTGTAGAAGCCTACAAAAAATTGATTTGAATAAGCACTGATGAGAAGAAGTCGTCATGGATGTGTTTGACTTGAACTTCACTTGTTGATTTACTCGTTATGTCTAATGGGGTGCAAGGTTTGTTGTAACTGTTTTAAATCTTGTTTAAACTTGTAGTATTCAACTTTTTGCATTAACTAACCGGTTTTTATTCCCGGCTTGTGGTAGAAGCAGTCTGGTTTATCGGAACGACTTCGAGCCTGGAAGCCACACGAGACTTTAAGGGAAGGATGCTGTGTCAACAAATTTCTTTGATCTGGGGCAATATCTGATTTCAAGAAAGAGTGTTGTACAGTGTAGATGTACCATACACTTTTGCAATTGCAGATTGAAAAGAGATAACTTATCATAACATGACCAAAAATGCAGAATAGAAAAGCATAACTTATATATAATTTTCCATAATTTTATTGCAAAGAAATGTCAATTGTTTTGAAAATGGATTTTGCGAATGTTTTTGAAACAAGTCGAGGTTCCTAACAAAAATGTGTTACAACCATTGAGTTACATATTTTTATATTATTGCTTTTAGAACTACCTAATTGCTTATAGGCCGCATATTTATAGCGTTTTGTTTATACATAGTTCTGTACGCTGGTCAAAACAAGTACGCATCTGCACGATCTACATAAATAAAGCATTGCGCACTACATTCATTTTGTTTAATATATTGTTTTGGTTAAGGCCATCATAAGTGCTTTTGTTTATGTAAGCTATTTAAATCTTTTCATAGCGGGCGGTTCCAACGAAACGACCGAAAATTAAAAATTAAAATTCCCTATAAAATGTGTTTTAAAAACATACGCTTTGTTTTAAAATACTATGCGCAAGTAGTTAAGGGTCATTTAGGAGATTCGTAAACTTAAAAAACCATCAAATTAAATTAAGCCGACTGACCGTTTGTGAACAGGTAGTGAAGAATAACCCAGGACCGTAATTGCAATAATATTTTAAAGCAAATAAAACGAATATGGATTGGATATTAAGTCTGAAAAGGTTTATAATTCTTGTAATATTGTAACTCCGCAATTGTTCGTATAATTTTTTATATGTTATATATACAGTCATGGTTATAACGCTTCGTCTTACGGTCTTAAAATTTAAATGCAAATGATTATATAAATTCTTATTTATAGAAGCAGGATGTATGAATGGATCAATGGGTGGAAATATCTGCTGTGCCCAGCTGGGTGAACTAATCGTCCGGCGTAAGACATCGGCCGGTTTATTGAAAATGCGATAGCAGAGCCTATTGCCAGATTGTAGGCAAGCTTTAAATTTAGGATATAGTCGTCAAAGTATACGACGTCGTTTAACCATCACTAGAACAGAGTGGCATTGTTGATTGTAACAATACAGGAACCATAAACACATTTATCTTTGAAACACAAATTAAGATAACAGGAAAGCCAACCGACAAACAATAAGTCAGTAATTTAAGAATATTGTAATTAAATTAAATCAATTCAAAACAAACATACGAGAAAGTATTAACTTATATATACAATAAACCCGCTAAATTACATAATTTTTATAATTCTAAAAGTAATATCATATAGAAAGCATAATACTCGCAAAATATATTTTAAGAACAGTATTTTACAATAAAATTGAAGGAAAATGTCTATATCGCAATATTAGGCACGAAAATAAAATTAAACCATAATTATTATATATAATATAACGATCTTTGCGGATACATCCTTCATTAAATGACAAAATTACAAGTGATCACCAGTTTATACCTGCAGAGCACAAAATTTAATAGGGTAAGTGGCGTCTATAGACCAATGCAAGTTTAGGCGCAGTCAAAACGAACCAGGTTTCATTTCTTTTATTTGTTAGTAGTTTGTGAAGCGTTTCCTTTTGACAAACGCTTTCAGCGAAGTTGTAAGGTTTAATTGAAACTCTGTAACAATTGAATCTACTGTATGACCCCGGACTGAGTTTACAATAGGTATGATTGACCAAAAATTTTCGAATTGCAATTTTATATTTTGGGATTCCGCCCTGCTTGGTCTGAAACTTATTTTTAGTTTACTTTCGATTGATTTAAATCAAGTAGGCCTTTACAGCTGTGCAAACACTATTTTAGTTCTAGGTAAACTAACCTTTCCGTTCACAGTCCGCCAAACTCTTACTAAGAAAAGTTGTTCAGAGTGTAAAGTTATGGCGTTATGCGAAGTTTCAGAAAAACAAAAAATATAAGAAATTTTTAATGAAATTATTAAAACAAAAAACAGGTATTAAGTTATTAACTCTGTCCCTTTTTCGCTGTATAATTCAATCCTACCTCGCAGTTCCTTAATTAATGGTAACTTTTTGCACGTCCCTACCACTGTACTAACGTTAGCATTTATTTGTAAAAATATTGTCATTACTTCGCACTGAAAATCAGTTTTGTGATATAACTTTAACGATATGAGAGATAACGACACATGTCATACTACAATAAATACTTGACATGTAATCGAAGGTTTTTGTTTTTGTAATTCTTAAGCGACCTCGTGTTATTGCTGTTTCAATTGCAATACTGATCAATACTGTAGTTTATGAAAGTAGGCCTATCATTGTGAAAATTTGCAAAACTTTACATTATGAACAACTTTTCTTAGTAACTCTTTGGCATACTGTGAACGGAAAAGGTCGTTTACCTAGAACTAAAATAGTGTTTGCACAACTGTAAAGGTCTACATGATTTAAAAAAATTGAAAGTAAACTAAAAATAAGTTGCAGACCAAGCTGGGCGGAATCCCGAAACACGAAATTCCAATTCGAAAATTTTTGGTCAATCATACATACGTATTGTAAACTCAATCCGAGGACATACGGTATATGCTACCTTTACCCACCCAACATTGATCAATGGATCCTAAATGTGTCTTGTTGTTCTCTTACATTTTTACTTTCTTATACATTATGTATAAGTAAGTATAGGAATCATGAAAATTTTCGAACTCGAGATTTCAACGGATATACGCGTTTTGGGGTCCCCCGAATCGTTTCTGACTATTTTCGGAATGACCTCTGTGTGTCTGGCTGTGTGTGTGTCTGTCTGTGAGTCTGTGCGCGCTTTGGCGTCCAAACGATTAAAACTAGAGCTCTGAAACTTTAAACTTAACATATGCATGTAGCAAGGAGGAAAACTTCATATTTTGAACGCAATCTCTCAACCGGAAGTGATGGTTTACTCTTATCACCTTTTTCCATATCTCGAAAACGGTACACGTTACGGAAAAAAATATTCTTACATAAATTGTAGATATTGATATTGTAAACAACTTTTATTTGAAAAGTTTTTTCGAAAAATGTAGTATAACTGAGTATAAGAAAGTTCAACTGCAGATTTTTTTGCTTATAATATAAGTGAGGCAATTATTATATATCACAACGTTATTATTAAAATTTTTTTTTCACATACGTTTCGATCTCTTAATATAGGACATAATATTTTATTACATCATTTTTTCCTGTGTCGAGCATTATTTACCTGTTGCAATAATGTCTTTCAGCAATCTTCTTAACCGGGCTTTTTTCATTTTCCATGTGATCTATAATTTTGCCCATATTAAATTTTAGTTCCCCTGTTCATGCTATCTTCTCACAGGTCCTACTTTTCTTCGCGGTATGTTTTTACTTCTTTATCATTATATTATAGAGGCACTTTAGCAGTTCCGCACGTAGCCTTTAATTTTTTAAATTATAACAAAGTATAATCTTTCAAATTAATAGCTATAGTTTATGTGCTTTTGAAAGCGCATTTATTATCTTCACATTTATATTAAATTCACACATGGTTGAGTAATATTATGGAGAAGAACATCATTGGGATGATCGTTTACTAACATTTTTTAAAGCTTTATATCATAGTCACTTTTCTGTACAAGTGGTAATTTATATTTTTTTCCTTCAATTAGAGTTTTGTTTCGTAAATCAACAGTATAATGCTGTAATCAATATTTTTTCATCGTAACAATGAGAAAAAATTAAAATATGTATTTGTATTATCGATCATATTAACTCATCTGCCTCTGATATATATATAAATATAATCCAATAATATGCAAACCGTAAAAAAATTGGGAGGAATGAAACTGAAACCAACCCGAGTAGAGATAAACGCATTGCTATTAAATATTTCAATTACAAACTTGCTTCATTTCGAACAAATCAACAGAAATTATTATGGAGTTGAATATGTTCGTAATTGTATAAATTCACAACACTCACACAAGCTCTTTGTAATAAATGGCTATTGCAGTTGGATTAACATTTATATATGTATATGCACAATAGGCCGTGAAGGCATTGTGCTTGTTGGATAACTTTATTTCATTCTTTTCTGTTTCTCGTTTCATTTTTCCAATTTTGGATCTTTATTACAGCCATCTCTTCCGTGGTCTACCTTTTGTGGCGTTTTTCAATTGGAGCTCTATTAAAGAATATTTTTGGTAATTTCTGGCCATTCTTTCTATGTACCTTAGTCGTTGGGTTATCTTTGCTTCTCTAGTTCCTTATTTGTTCTGGTCTAGTTCCTTATTTGTTCTCTCTTAGTATTTTTCTTTCGCACCTATAAAGGACATCCCCATCTGATTTCTTTAGTGACTATGCCTCACAGGTATAGTTTTATAATTTCCTATCATCATTCTTCTTGACGTATTCTTTGATTCGTTTTCAGCATTCAGTTACCTTTTGGAATTCTGACTTTTATTTTCCCCAAGTATAAAATTTCTTTTACGTTGCCAAACTCATTCTTTCCATCGTTCGTAGTAGACTGCCGGTTTAGCCCATTATCATGTATTTTGTTGGTTTATTTATAGTGCGAATATGTAGCTTCTTTTTACACTTTTCTGTGAATCTCTCTATTTCAGCTTACGTCTTTGCTAGAAATATAAGGTCGTCCGCATATGGTAGACATTCATGCTCGTTGTAGTATATTGCTACTTCCATTTTTTTAATTTACTGCTTCTAATTATGCTTTCCAAAACCAGGTTGAAGAGTGTAGTGCAGAGAGGATCACCTTGCCTCGTGCCATTTTTGATCGTAAATTCTGTCCATTTGTGGCGATATAGTTACTAGATTGATGTAAGATTTTTGAGTATTTCTAGTCTTGTGGTTCCGTTATACATTTGTTCTGTATTTACTCTATCTTAGGCTCGTTTGAAATCAGTGAATAGCACCTGCAGATCTAATTTGTATTTATAGGCTATTTGGATAACTTTCAGAGTAAAAATGTGGTCATTTACTGTTTG
This sequence comes from Geotrupes spiniger, assembly GCA_959613385.1. Taxonomy (NCBI): domain Eukaryota; kingdom Metazoa; phylum Arthropoda; class Insecta; order Coleoptera; family Geotrupidae; genus Geotrupes; species Geotrupes spiniger. The sequence continues at coordinate 18,977,888 of OY390736.1, read as the reverse complement.
TCCTAAAACCTGCCTGATAATCCCACAGGATACATTGTGTAACATTGCTTAATCGTTCCTTAGTAAGTTGTGTCCAGTAATATAATACCTCTATAGTTTTGACATAAAGATTTATCACCTGATATATGAATAGGACATATCAACGCGGATGTCCATTCTTCGGCCATGTATTATTTCTCCCATACTAGATTTATCCATTTCTGCTGATACTTTGTTTTCCCCTGGACTTTTATTATATTTATGTCTTTGACATTTTTCTGACTTCTGCTTTCGTTGGTACTTCTATATATTCCTCTTCCCCTTTGGCATTATAAAATGTTTTTCTTGGTCTTCCTTATTTCCAGTATTTAGGAGTTTATTAAAGTGTTTCTTCCATCTTTCTATTATTTGCGTCGGTTCGCTCAGTAAGAACTCGTTCTTGGTTTTTAAAATAGCTATTTCTGCTATGGTGACATATTTCGGTCCTTTTGATTTCTTGGTGAAAAGCTCTGATTTCCTTTATCCGAAATTTTTCCTGAATGTTTATGAGTTTTTTTCATTGTACAATCTTTTTTCGTTCCTGATGATCATCGATTGTTTTTTATCTTTTTATATATTTTTCCTGTTTGCTATTTTTTTATTCACTAATTCTTGTCTTATTTACTTTTTCTCCTCTGCTGTCTCTGGACACTCCTCATCGAACCAATCTTTCCTGTTTGTCTGTATTTTATCGTTGTTTTAGTAGCATATTTAATGACTTTGTTTGTTTGTTTCCAGATTATATCAACTTGTGTGATTTCGTAGCATTACATTATATATATTTTGTGTATATTTTGCTCCATATTTTTTTGCAAATTATCCTTATCGAGAACCCTTGTCTGCTCCTCTAAGACTTGTCACGTTAATAATTAAGTTTTCTTTCTACAAGTACAGGATCAATTTCATTGCGCACCCTGCCGTCTGGTATTGTCCATGTCCATTTATATATTTCTTACGTATTCCTCACCAACATGTTTTTCTTATTTCGAAATTAATTAATCGGTGTACATTAGTAGCTTTCTGTCCTTTCCACCATTTTAAAAAATGTCATAACGTCTATATGTAAAATATCTAAGCCAATTGTTTTGTTTCTTGTAATGCTGTTATTTCTATCTTATTCTTATTTTCTAATATTCCCTGGCGTAAAATTGCCCCTTACATTCTAGATGCCCATAAAAAATACATCCGTTCCTACACCTTATTTATATATCTGAATTAACATTAAACATTACAGGTAAAATGCAGTACATACCTGTAATGTTGGACCCAAACTGTGGAAACAAATATTCTTCGTCAACGGTACTCCTGAAAAAAATACAAAACATCAGTATAGAAAATAAGCTAGTGTAATAAGTTAGCACGTTGACGTGCATAAATACTAAGCCCCAGAAATGCTAATAATTCTTTGCGCACAGTCCCAAATTGCATACTAGAAACTTTAACGTAACGTTGCAGGAAACAATGTAGGGTAATAATACACCGTAACATTAATTAGTGGAGTATTCCGCGAGCTAATGCCGACGCGAAAAAGTTGGAACTAATGTTTCAAAGGTTTGTTAAAGACGCGACCTAAGTTATATTAAATTATTTTCAATAAGCAGTTATCAAGTTAAGTGAACAGGGAAGTTGGTAACTTGAGGTGACGAACTTCTTCAAAGAACCCGACACACTCGCAGAGAAAATACAAACTTTTAACACCTAAGCTTTACAAACTATAATCGTAAAAGTTCTCAGAGCCGAGTCGCTAATGGTGGAGATTTACGCCTCAGGTTTGACGAAAATTGTGAGGAAAACATACAAGCACGCAGTTGTTTTTACCCAAATGATATACGCGGCGTTTAATTAATTTACTACACATTCTATTTGATTTAACTTTATGCATTTTTAGACACAATATGAGAAGTGTTAAATAAATACAACTACATATGTAAAGTAATCTGTTTGTTTTTTTATTACTATAACCCAGTGAGCTAAAGTTTAGTGTCTTTAAACGACCAAAACTTTATTTCTTGGAAATAAAAAGCAATTCACCATTCAATGTCATCATCTTAGAAGATATTTGTTTGGTATAATAGATATATGATTCAATCAGACTATAAAAAACCCACATACAAAATTGAAGAAGCGAATAGTAATAAATTGAAAAACAAGACAAATGGAAAAATAGAGCAGCTAATAAAATTTAAATAATGCAACAAATTAAGTACAATAACATATTCATGCATTTTATAGGAACGTAAAAAACAAAAATCAAAGTAATAAAATGTACATATAACGAACGAAATTAAATAAATAAAAGTCCTATACACACTATACCAAATGAAATTAACAAAACGAAATTAGAAATAATTAAAATAATGGTGGACACAAGAAGAGAACAGAAAAAGCAACTAAACCTAGGAAATTAAGCATATGAAGTGGCCAAATTTGTACAACATACAAATTGTGTAGTAATGCATATTAAATGAATAATTCACAATAATTTGAAATAAAACAATTACGAAATTTATTTACTCATATGAATGACGTTAGAAATATGAACTGAAAACTAGCGCAACTTAAATTCGCAACTACTGAATCATATTACATGAGAATTCTTGTATGGAATAAAGACTATGGGCCAAAAATAATTTTACAATAAAGCTATTATTCCACCTCACGTTTAAAGCCATTAATGTGATTTAACCGTTAGAACATAAGATTGTTATTGGCAATAAATTATAATTTGTGATGTGGTAATTGACGATTTTCGTAATCTCCCAGCACAGCAGTATAAAAATAAAAAACACTGGTTCCAATATCAAAGCACACACTACGGTTAACAGTGTTATAGTTTAAAAACCCATGTACAAATGTTATGACTCAATAGGGTTTTATATGCATGAAAAGTGCATTGTCATAGTGATCGAATCTAATAGAGTAAATATTTATAGAGCTATGTTAAAATAGGTTTGCGGAAACTAAAGAAACGTACTAACTAATCTATAACAAGGACCTGAGACGGAACCTTCATTTATTATATAGGATATATAATTTTGACGTATGCCCTTTGTATTATAAAAAAAGATATAGAATTTTAACGCTTAATTAATATGGAGTTCAACTATAACTTCACAATTTGATATGACATATATTGAACATACTGCAAATAAAATAATTGCTACTAACTTTTAAAAAATCCGAATTATTGCTAAAATATAACTTTGATTGCCCTCATACATACCATAATAGCAATTTAGATATAGCAATTCACCAGGTCCCGGAGCAAATCTTTCTACCATAGATAGTTTCAATTATACCTGAACCTTTGAATAATTATTTATACCCATTACTCATTGTTTAGCACATTAATTATAATGATATATAACTGTGATTTTTATTACAGTACAATATACAGCTAGCAATTAGCATTACGATCTATTAATAAAAATGTTATTAGCCGGCATCATCTGTTCAATGGTAATTATGTGAACGTTATGCGCCATCAATTTCATTATCACATAAAATTTATCGTTAGTTATTAATTACTGTATTCGAGCAGCATCTAAAATACATCTACGGCGCTGTAATTAGAAACGCCGTTTGTCTATCTACTAAAAGGCTTTTATGGCACAGCGACACAGTTTGTCATCTGCATAATTCTCTTGTTTAAGTATATTATGTAATGTGGAGAACGAGGGCGGGTTACGCGTCACACCGGTGGCGTGAGTTCCAGATGATACTCTATAAATGTTTCCAACAGAAGTCGTAAAGCATCAACTTTCCCCCAACCCCATCGCGTAATTTGAGAAGTCGTTGGACACGCATCTTGCGGAGCTAATTGACTGCAACCGACTACCTTGTTATCTGTTACATAATTTATCTTGTAATTTTATATCGCGTAATTTAGAAGTTTTTATTTGTTTGTTCCGATATCCATACCGTATAGAACATAATGTCATTCGTTCCTGTTTTCGATTCGTTGGAAAATAAATAATTTTAGAATTAACAAAGATATATTTCTTCACCGCAGACTAGCAACTTCAAACTCGAATTGAATTTCAACTGACAAACATAATTGTGCATAATTGTTCATAGACGGATCTTCGACGTTGCTTCACTCGTCTACTGTATACTTTGAAAAGTTGTTTCTAGTATTACTACTGGAATTTATTTAACACGAAATACTTCAATCAAAATCCAGCCATTTATTTCACTGGCACGTTTGCATTAATGAAAACCTCAGTATAATCCAGTGAAATTGGCTTCTTCATTAGAATACTCTCATATACTACCGTAAAGAGAAGTAAGCTGACACAGGATATAGCAATAATAGAAGGAAATGAAAGACTACATCTAAACCTACATTAGCCAAACTGTATATACCATATTTGTAAATCATAATATTTTATACAACTGGAAAAAACAAGAACAACAACAAAAACCAGAAGCTACCGATTAAATCTATTTTTCGAAGTAAACACACATCTACAAAAATTACATGACAAAAACCTATTTTTAAATTAAATTTTGGAATATAAATGTTTGCAACCAGAATCCAGCAGTAAAATAATGATCCTTGCATTATCGTTTGGGATGGCTGCGCTCGATTGCTTATTGCTTGGGCTCCTGGTTAATGGAACTTGGTTTGCTAGTTGTGCGATCAGCTGTGGCAGTTCCTGTGGCGCTGTCCTTGGTTATACTGTAATGTTTCAATACTGGTATTCATGTTGCTAGTAATCTATGATCGTCTTCTTGTGTCTTAAGAGATTTCTTCTGTTTTTCTATTTCGATGGCTTCTTGGATTATTATACTGGTGAACTGTTGCATACCCGCAATTGTTATTGTATTATGAAAGTCGATGCTATGTCCAGTGTCAATGAACTGGCTAATCAATGAAGATGACGTATCTTTCTGTTTTTACCGCCCGAATGTAGCCACCACAGATTTCAGCCGCAAGAACCAATGTATCAGCTTCGAAAAATATGCATCAGTTTGTGTGAAACCGCCACCAGAGAACAAGTGCCTTGTATTAGACGAAATAGTTGTGTTCAGAATAGAAACATATTTTCGAACAGTGCAGTTTTTACTTTATTTAGAGTGGATGCCCCTCTATATTCGTCAACTGAATGTTTGAGGCAAAAACATGGCGCGTGGAACTCGAACAACAAAATAGTGTGATATATAGAATATATATTTTTTTAATTTATGACCTTCTGTTACTAGATTAGTGATGTTTGATTTCAGCTAAGAGAGAATAATTTTAGTTTCCGACGTTGCCTGGTTGCCATGGTGGAATATAATTGACGATATGACAATAAAAAATAAATGGCAATAATTCTAGAATTTGATGAAAACAGCCCATATCCTTTTCGAAAATCCTCAGCTTTTCAGTATGCTATTCAAATTCTCTTGTTGCAGTTTCAGCTGATAATACTTGTATTTCTTTTGCTGCATCTTTAAATATTTTCATTAGAATATACGAATAGTATTCCATTGCCCACAAAGTTGTGGCAGTTTTGTTTTCGTGTACACACATTTTAATTTATAAAAAAACACGAATATTAATCCTATGGGAAATCTGAAGCGTTATTCCATTAAACAAAAGAAAAACTAATTACGTTCTACATATAATTTCGATGTTTAATAGTTTTACCTCACATACAGTATATTATTTAGCGTTGATAAATCTTTACAATAATTTTAATTTATAAATTAAATTGCAATTGAAATATATGACCGCTACCAGTAATATAAGCATACGTTTTGACGACACTGGCCAAATGTTAACTGTTACTGACTGCTAAGTAATAATCTTTCCAGTGGTTTGTTGTTTCTGTTGTTGTGAGCAGTTTTATACAAAAGCTATGTTCAATTACATTGATCGTCTTACAGAGCACATGCACAATTCTCTAAATTAAAATCCATGTCTTCATTGAACATTGTCGCGCAGCTCAAAATAGAAATGGTCGAGTTTTGCTGTTCGGTTTGACATACGCACAATGCCCATAAATTATTCTGACACGTATCTTCATTAATCTAACCGACTGTTTTCTAGGAAATGGTTAGAATTAATTTGCCACAATACTTTAAATTAGACTGCTTAATTAGTCGGCACATCAACTACGTTAATTACAGACAAATATTCTAATGTGCCGCATAAAAATAGGGGTATGCGGATGATGTCAGGAATTATAAATGTAATCATTGGACATTAATTGTGATATATTTGGTTTTAGGATTGTTCATGAAAATAGTATGTTTTGTTCTCTATAATAAAGGTTTTTTAAATAACATTGTTTTCTATGTAACAATATTTTTTAAATATGTGGCGCAGAATGTACAAAAAAGGATAACTGACATCAATAAGCATAATGCGCGAGAAATGAACCCGAAATTCAATGTTTACTATAGTTGGATTTGTAAGGACCAGACGCAGACAGGTGTTTTGTTCTACAAGATTGTTACAGTGGGCGTGATTATGCAAATATACTAACAGCAACAGATGTCTGTGACAATATCGGCAATCTTAAGGGTGGATCTGTACGCATTTGGCATCGCTAAGCGTTTCTGATCCTTGTAGTCCTAATTTTGCTATTTCAAAGGAATAAATATATAAGCCTCATCGATTTCTTAAAACGTTTGAAATGTATTTCAATTTTTCGGTTTTTTTTGTCATAAAATATACTTTTTTAACGGAGAGTGTTTAAAATATTCATTAAAAATTAACAGGTTTTTGTATTCATTTTCCTATTAAAATTACATGTAATGCCATTTTTGCGACGCGTGGAAAATACGACATTACCCCTTCTATTAGTATCTATACTACAAAAACAAATCAGTTAAATATTTCGGTAACTAGTACCTTATATTGTTTGGCTTTTCAAACTAGATATGGATTCTAAGGAAGAGTTTTGTGGTCTTTGTTATTTAAAATGAATTCAGACTTATTTCTGAATGCCGCAGTCGTAAACGTATATTCGTTACGTATATCAATTAATTATTGGGCTTGTGCAAGGCTCAACTTTCTCACTTCTAATGTTGACAAATTTTTACGAGGGGAGATTCATTATTTAGCGTCCCTGACATAGTAGGCGTTGAGTGCCGCTGAATCAATTTGACAGATTAAAGTATTAATCATTTGTTGTAACGTTGGTTCAATTGTAGTTTTGTCACTTTGTAATTTAGAATTTAAGCAGGCAAGTTTAGAGATATTCTAAAAATGGAAAAATCAGAGGTTCGTGCAGTTTTATAAAATACCTGCAAAAGAAAGCGTTGTCGCCAAAAGAAATTCATGAAGACATGGTAGGTGTATTAGGTAAGGGTGCTATTTCTTACGAAGTGGTGAAAAATATGTCTCGACAATTTAACCTGGGAAGACAAACATGTGAACATGCAAAGGGTGCTGGGCGACCAGTGACTGTCACTACCCAAGAAAATGCTACTCGCATGTACGATATGGTAATGATAGATAGATGACTGACCATTCGCCGGATAGCTGAAATTACGAATTTTTCTTACCGTACTATAGAAAATATTTTAACAAATATTTTGGGGTTATAAAGTTGTCTGCACGATGGGTCCCACGAATGTTGACACCTAATCAGAAACGTTCTAGTAATGTATTGCATTCTCAAGCGAGTTTGGCCAAGTTTGAAGTAGATACGGATGAATTTCTATCTCGTCACTGTCACTGTTGATGAAACGTGGGTAGTAGGGAGAGGCATCGCCAAGGTTCTCCGCCACCCAGCTAATTTCGTGTTTTGCCATCCGTTGGTAAAGTTATGGCCACAATTTTTTGGGACGCAGACAGAATTTTGGCAAAATTCAAAAAACGTGAACATATAATAACAGGCTCCTACTATGCCAATTTCAAGATTGCGCGATTGTGGCGAGGCTAAAAAGACGGGGAATATTGAGCAAAGGAATTCTGTTTCATCAAAACAACGCTCCTGTCCACAAAAATGAAATGTGCATCTAGTCTATTTATTTCCAAAATTAATAGAATATCATCGGGGTACCAGATATTACGATGATAATGAAGTGATGGCCGTAAACGACTGGTTAGAAGAGCAAATTTTTTTTCCAGAGGAATCAAAGGTTAAGATTATATAGAGAAATAAATGTTCGATATTTCTTCAATTTGGCTCCTTCTATGTTAGGGACCGTAAATACTGATCTCCCCTCGTATATCTGGGAACTTTTCTACATTTCTTCATTATTTTATATTTGTATTTTATATTTAAAAGCTTTAATTCTATCTGCAGGTGTAATTTTCCTCTTTGCATTCTGGACGTTGACTTGCAGGTAAGCAAACATAGCTGTTAAATAAACTAGTTTGGTACACCAACAATGATTTTGTAATAATACACAAAATTTTGGTTTGTTTTCGTGTTGAAAATATAGTTAATACTCTTTTAATGGCCGATCTTTGATACAATTAACTATTTTAATGATTTCTTCAATTCTCTTTCCAGTTCAAACTTGATTGTCCTTGCTACCAACTATTCATCAGAATGGGTAAAGCACTGAGTTATTACAAAGTTTTCATGTTCCTTTTTAGCGAATGAAACAAACCCTTTTATAGTTCCAATCATTGAAGGGGCACCATCTGCACATATATCCGGGCAAAATGGCCCATTTGTACGAAAATATTTGTTCATCATATCAAAAATATCTTTTCCTGTAGTAGTTGGTTCAAATTTCTTGCAGGATAAAAATTCCACATTTTCAATAAATCAAGTAAAGATAAATAACAACTATGCTTCACCATCGATATCCGTTGGCTCATGCCACTTCAAACTAAATAATGACATTGGCTAATACGTCCATTCATAGTGTCATTTTATAGAGGGATCTTTCTTATTTCTTCGTCTGCTTCAGCATCAAAAACTTTTCCCACAATTGCTGAACAGGTCGGGCGAATCAAGGTTTCGCCAACAGTGTGAGCCTTCACTTTCAGATTTTGATTTATTAGTAGTAATTGATTCGTTAGTCGTGTTACAAGTACCCGCTTCTTAATCATTAGAATCTTCATATTTTCTTTTTTCAATGAAAAAGTTATTCAGTATACCTAACGGCATAATTAACTTCAATATTTTATTATAAAATTATAGTTGAAGTTACTTATTTTATATCTCCTTGATGTAAAAAAGAAAAATATTTGTATATGATGCTGTTTCGTTATTGTAGGAACATATAACAATAATAAGAACAAAGTCTTACTGCATTTAATGCGTTTACTATTATTATCGTTTGCCATATATCGAAAACATAGGAGTTATCGAAGTTCTTTCGAAAAATGGAGTATAAGTAAGTATAAGAAAGTTCACTGCAGTTTTTGCAGTATTTAAAATAGAAGAAACATTAACATAGTATTGCAATAAGTATTTTTTAAAAAATTTTGAGTTTCATTATTTTATGTATCTATATTTTATTTATATTTGCTTGATTTCTAAATATGAATTGTAAACCTTGTTTTATTCGTATTTGAATAAACGTTGTTTTTAGCAAACAAGGATTGTTGTGTATTTAACCGAGTTGACTTGATCTATGTAAAATAATAATATTAAAGTTCAAATATATATAGGAAACAATAGGTCCTAATGTAGAACCTTGTGGAACGTACATTTTTCCTGTTTTTAGATCGACACTATTGCCAGTTTCATATATAACTGACATATGGATTTGGTACATAAAACATGTATTTTTACTACCTGAAACTGGTGTAAGATCAATCTTGTATGTCAGATTTTCGCGAATATTGCCTAAATACAAAATTTAATGCTTCTTGCATCCCATTGTTATGTGTTATATCTTCTATATCAAATTCTATATTTTCGCTTCAATATATAACTATATTCTTGTATTCTATTCTTTACATTTCCTTCTGCTTACTCTTCTTTTATCTCTTTAATCACGTACTCAGCATGTATACTTATTTTTTTTTGTGCCGTATTAAGTGCTGCGGGTGATCGACATTCTAGACTTGCGCAGATAATCGATTTCATTTTTAACGTACATTAAAATCCGTCCTGCAATATTTGTGGAATATTTTCTAAAATCTGTATTTAAATTAAAAGTGGCCAGACATCGGCAAAATTCCAGGGATATAATTAAGAAAGAAAGAAATGATGAATATATCGAAACATAAAAGTTTTCCAAATATAGACTATGTCATTGCAGATAACAGGATACCGACAAACTAGGTGAACCATGTCCGCAAACGAATAGACTACGGATTAATTTTTGATATGTCCAGATACATCGTTCTGTACACCACCAATTGTTATTAAATAAGTTTTCGCAGAAGGCAGTAAGAGGAATTGCAACCGTGTGGGCGCGTTCAAAGTTGTAGAAAACTTGGGAAGATCCCAACAGGTGAGGGCAAACGTTCTGGCTGAAATTCGATCACCATCTCGGACCTTTCTTGCCAGCCTCGAGCACGAGTATGCATTATGGTAACTATTCAGACCAGTTTAATGAACTTGATTCAAGGGTTCATGAAGATATAAATGCAATGGAATATTTGTGTTAAAACCACAATTGTATCTGCCCACAAATGAAAGAGTAGGCCAGAGGATATTAGTAACGGTTAATAATACATTAATTGTTTAATCAGAATGGGGAAATTCTAAGGATTGGTCCTTGATAATAAACTGACAAGGCACCAGTTTCGCTCATGTGATTAAAGCAGGTGCACTTCGGATTGCTACATTTGATCATCGCTTGTGAACTTTTTCTGGGCAGCTCCAGATGTACAAGTAGCGTATAAAAAAATGTACCATCTGGAACTAGTTGTGTGGGCTTGTTCAAGAAGCATGGCAAAACAACAACAATCTATTCATTAAATATTTATTTGCGCTCTATAATTTTTAAAACAGTGTAAGAAGAAACAATAGTGCCGCATAATTATGTAAGTAGAGGTCACGCATTTAATGCGATCGGATTTTTGTAGATCACAATTTTGAAACAGACATGATTTATGAAGGCCTAGTGTTTCAACAATTCGCCAGTTGCTATTAGAAAGAGACTATCCTATTTAAAAAGCTTTGCTCGGAATACTTTGCGTATACTGCTTATTATTCAAATTTTTAAATGACAAACTGAATTAAATGGAAAAAATGAAATATTTGTACTGTATAATATACATATGCATGAACATTCAAATTTGATATAGTGAAATATGAATCTATTATTTTGTTATCTAACAATGTTAAACCCTTGTATTTACATACAAGACGAAATAAAAATGTTATATTATATTAATATGCAGAAAGAAATTAGCGCTAATACTGTACTATTTTTTTCAGGTTCATATGGAATTCAATTCTTTACGCAGATGTACGAGGAAATAACATGGTTTTAAATTTCTTTTTCCATTGCATAATCGTCAATTTTTATAACGTATTATGTGCCAAGAGATGTATTTCGTAATGTATAAACATCCATAATCAATAGTATACAGTTAGCTATCTTACGTAAGTTCTGGATGGTGCGATATTAAGTAAATTATTTTCATTGTCTAGTATTGTTATATAACCAATATTATGTTGACGTAAAATAACATGAAGTATTATGATAATTATATTAACACCTTAATGATTATATCCTTTTCGTACACACCTAGTCCTTATTATCTACTTAAACTTTAAGGATTCTGGGCAATAACCCCATCGTAAATCCGGCCCTGTGCATTTGCGCGGCTAAAATATGTTTAGCAATTATTTCAGCATAAAACGTAAAGCACACCAGTAAAGTATAAGTTATGATAATAAAACTATGCACCGAGTGCAAAAGCGACACAAACTATAATAATATTTCGCTGCTAATAATCTCGACCCTCCCTCTGCCTTCTAATATGAAGCTGTAAAAGGGCCATAAAGCAAATACGAGTTCTTAGAGCCAAATGTTGCGAAATAGCGCCGACTTGCTTTTGTTGTTTTTATGCGTTTCTTTTTCACAGACGAAATCTCATTTTTTCGACATTCCTCGCCCCATGATCATGCATTTAACGATCCGGCTCGGTTTCCATTACGACGGGCCCAACTATTATTTCTTGTTGTTGGGCTAATTTTACGGTTGAGAAATAACGCCGTTCGTGAAAACGTCTATTCAATTAGTGGCCGAACGTTTTGTATTTATATTGCATGTGACAACAGCTCGCACAGAAACCTTAAACCGAGCATTATATCTGTGTAGCAGGTGCGGTTCCGTGAAGGCTCGACGCTGTTTAGAATTACGTGTGGGTTTAAATCGCCTTATAATTTCGCTAAAAATACACTTCAAGAGATGTCTCTTTTTTTGAAAATTTACAGCAATAAGATCCAAACATTTGTCGTTCCCATATTTACGCAGATATAAAAAGCCAATATAAATACATCTATTGTTATATATACTGGTTTGTAATCTGTAAAAGTTTAAAACAAATGGTGTGGGCTACCCTAGCCATTGAATTTGTTTTCCTTCTTTAGAAACTCTTGAAACACGTCTACAATGCATGTTCGAATCAACAGGATCAATAGCTAAATCGTTTCAACACTTTTCAGAGTTGCTTCAGCTTTCGCAATTATAAATATAAGCCAACGGTGAATACTTTAAAATAGTATTATTTATCAATATTTATAAGTACGTATTAGAATATTTTGATTTGTACCAGTATCCTTAAGTATCCTTGTTTATATAAAACTATTTATTTCGCATCTACTATTTAATATACTTTATTTATTTAAAGTATGGACGAAACGCAGGTTCTAACAACATAGGAAACCTATGGACGTACGTTTTGAGCAAAAGTTTGCTTTGAAATTTCTACTCGATATCTGATCTAGTTACAATGAACAAAACTGAAATTGTTGATTTGTTCAGAGATCACAATATTGGCCAGGCAAGGATTTAAAGCTGTAATAAAATGTGAGGGTATATTTTGCACTAATTTGCAGAAAACTGGACGACCTCTCGTTTTGGCACAAAACGGAATAAATAAACTGGTACGATCCGCTAAAGACCGAATTGTATTCTCTAATGGAAAGCGGAGACGACGCTTTGTGTCTCGTACAAGACCGCTCAGAGAATGTTGTCCTTAGATGGTGTACATTATTATTATAGCTCAAAAGAATACCTAGATGTTACAGAGCGCTGAGGCGAAGGTGTTTTGTGAGGAACCGTGTTATTAGAATCGATATGAGAAATATTTAACGTCATAATTTGAAATGAAAGCTAATGGTGGATTTTACACCTATGATGTTGAAAACTACCAAAAAGAAAAAAAAATCAAAGCAAAAGCGAAATTTGTATATAAGTCAGTTTGGACAGAAGCTGGTGGGCTTTTCAGCGAAAGACATTTACAAGAAATGCTTCAATTTATTAATATCCAGCATCAGAGCGACGGCATAATATTTTGGTCTGATCTCCATTAGTACCGTTATGCCAGGAGAACCAATAATGTTTAGAGCAGAATAATGTCAATTATGTACCGAGTGAGAATTTCCCAAATGCCATCAAGGTCGATCAATCGAAGAATTTTGGTCATTATTGTGTCGAAAGGTTGGGAGGGCAAAAATGAATAACAATTAGGGGAATGCATTTTTTGAAAAGTTCTAGAAGTGGACCCGAACCAAAAGGGAGATGAGAAAAGTCGTAGTCAAAGATCATTAAGGACCATGGTATGCGATTAGTTTTGTAGTTTCCATGTTGTTAAAACATTTAAAATTAAAATAAATATTTGTATGAAAAACAGTAAAAAAGAGATGTATCTTCCGGGTGTTGCCGTGTTTGTTGAAATAAACTTGACGTTTCGCTGATCATACTGTCAGCTTCTTCAGAAGGTTTCTAAAGATTGGTGTTGATATCTTTTGCTCCGCGTTATATAGCCGGTCGTTGCTGCGCTTCGTTGATGCGTATCCGTTACGTTCCGTTGATCCGGATCCGATATCGTCCGCTGATCCGTGCCCGATGCGTCTCTTGGATTCGCCCTTGGTGGTCCTGGCTGCGTGGTCGATGGTTCTTTCTGCGTCTTCCATGGTTCTTTCCGCGTCTTCGATGGTCCTTTCAGTGCCAATTTCCAAACTTTGCTCAGTCTGTACCCATCTTCTCGGTTGAAGTTGTTCGGGTTCTTCATTATTTCCAAAGATTCTCTCACTATCCGTGGGTAGTATTGACTGTTTCTAGCGAGGATCTTGACGTCGTTGTAATCGATGATATGATTGCTTCCCGTGTGGTAGTGCTCTGCTACTGCGGATTTTTCTGTGCTACCATGCTCCATGTCTCTGCGATGCTCGTTTACTCTGCACTGTATGCTGCGTCCAGTTTGTCCAATATACGATTTCCCGCACTGACATTGAAGCTCGTATATTCCTTTAACTCGTAATCTTGGTATCGAGTCTTTATTTGACGGAAGCAGTTCTTTTATTTTCTTAGCGGTGCCGAATCTGACGTCGATATTCTTCTTCTGTAGAGTTTTCTTCAGCCTATCCGTCACTCCGGCAATGTAAGGTAGGTACGCGTATCCTACTGGTTCTTGTTTTGGGTCATCCTTCGTTTTCTTCTTAGCCCTGGCAAGTCTCTCAATCTCCTGTGATTTGTAGCCGTTTTTCTGCAATGCGTCCTTCACATGTTGGATTTCTTTAGTTTTGTTGCTAGGATCACTAATCCTGTCTGCTCTGCGTAGCAGTGTTGTGACTAATGATCGTTTCTGCTGTGGATGGTGATGAGAGTCTGCGTGTAGATATCGGTCCGTGTGGGTCTTCTTGCGGTATACTCCATGTCCCAATTTTCCACTGTTGTTGCGTTTTACCAGTACATCCAAGAAAGGTAAGCAGCCATTCTCTTCCATCTCCATCGTGAAGTTGATGTTGGCATGTTGTCTGTTGATGTGTTCTTTGAACGTGTGCAGACTGTCTATACCGTGGGGCCATATCACAAATGTGTCGTCCACGTAGCGGTACCAGCATTTCGGCTTCATGTCACTAGAGCTGATGGCTTCTTCTTCAAAAGTCTCCATAAAAATATTGGCGATGACTGGTGAGAGTGGTGATCCCATAGCTGCACCGTCCTTCTGCTCGTAGAAATCTCCATTCCACAGAAAGTAAGTGGTAGTTAAACACAATCTTGCTAGGTCGATTATATTTTCTTGGAGTCCCTGCGGTATAAATCGTTGTCTGATTAGTTCTAGGGTTTCTTCTACTGGCACATTGGTGAAGAGAGATTCCACGTCAAAACTCACTAGTATGTCTTCGCTGGTTATTTGATATCCATTTAAAATCTCCACAAAATGTTCGGAGTTCTTCACAAAGCTGCTAGTTAATCACAGGAGATTGAGAGACTTGCCAGGGCTAAGAAGAAAACGAAGGATGACCCAAAACAAGAACCAGTAGGATACGCGTACCTACCTTACATTGCCGGAGTGACGGATAGGCTGAAGAAAACTCTACAGAAGAAGAATATCGACGTCAGATTCGGCACCGCTAAGAAAATAAAAGAACTGCTTCCGTCAAATAAAGACTCGATACCAAGATTACGAGTTAAAGGAATATACGAGCTTCAATGTCAGTGCGGGAAATCGTATATTGGACAAACTGGACGCAGCATACAGTGCAGAGTAAACGAGCATCGCAGAGACATGGAGCATGGTAGCACAGAAAAATCCGCAGTAGCAGAGCACTACCACACGGGAAGCAATCATATCATCGATTACAACGACGTCAAGATCCTCGCTAGAAACAGTCAATACTACCCACGGATAGTGAGAGAATCTTTGGAAATAATGAAGAACCCGAACAACTTCAACCGAGAAGATGGGTACAGACTGAGCAAAGTTTGGAAATTGGCACTGAAAGGACCATCGAAGACGCGGAAAGAACCATGGAAGACGCAGAAAGAACCATCGACCACGCAGCCAGGACCACCAAGGGCGAATCCAAGAGACGCATCGGGCACGGATCAGCGGACGATATCGGATCCGGATCAACGGAACGTAACGGATACGCATCAACGAAGCGCAGCAACGACCGGCTATATAACGCGGAGCAAAAGATATCAACACCAATCTTTAGAAACCTTCTGAAGAAGCTGACAGTATGATCAGCGAAACGTCAAGTTTATTTCAACAAACACGGCAACACCCGGAAGATACATCTCTTTGGAACGATGGCCGTGAAAGCCTACATTCGAAAAACAGTAAAGTTGGAATAAGATTTCTTTATTTTGCTGATTAAGCCTGTTGGCTTTCTTTCTCAAAATAAATGTCGTTATCAAGTATTTTTAAAATAATCTTTTATAATATTTAATTTACATAATTGGAACTAACGAAAAAGCAATATATTAAAATTGGAAACAACGAAACCAAGAAAATAAATATTTAATGAAATATAAAAATATATAAATACAAAAGGAGATAATGTAAAACGAACATATAAAATTAAATTAAATTAATATAAAAAAACTGTACAATTATTTAAAACTTATCTAATATGAACAAATAAAGGAAACTACATGAGCAATTATATACCTCCCTTTATTATATCTTTTAAGTTGTTGTTTATGATAGAGGGGCTAACCTTTTTTATTGCCCAATTTGCAAACGGTACAAAACCAATATAATCGTTTTTAAGTATTTATGTCGACAAAAAAAACAATACCAACCAAATTATCACATATAAAATCCACAAAATTTCAAGGAATTCATTAAATTTTACTTTTATTACTTTCCGTAGTTTTATTACTATATATGTTTCTATAAAAGTGAATATAACACCCGGGATGGCATAAAAGTTTTACGGTCATATTTTCAGTTGACGTAAATCTAGAAATCATTTATTTTTTACACGAATGGGAAACTCCCCGCCCAATATATCTCATCAGCCCTTTTCCCTGCTGCTTCCTTCACCTACTTTGTCTAAGCTATGCAAATGCGATCGATTGTGTGATGGCAACAGTGGGTAGGCACTATAAACGGAAAGTTAATAACATATGAACTTGAGTCATTTAATTTTTAATGTAAGTAATTACACTTTTAGTAGTATATATTATTATGGTCCGATATTGAGGGGGTGCAATGTCATGCATGCAATTTATTTGAATAAGTGATGAGTAACAGCTGCTACTAGTTTCTTTTGAAGTTATGAAGGTTATGGTATACAACCATATAGAATCGGTGTCGCAATTGCATACAGTAAAAAAATATTGAGGTCATGGGAACAAGAGAAATAAGGGCGAAACAATGAACAAGGGTTTAAATAAACGAACTAAATAGTTAATAAAAAATGTATAAGATGAATTCACAACGCCTTAAACCAGCTTGCAAGGTTACATATGAAAATAATAGAAAGCATCTATCGCGGCACTAGGTATTGTTGGGGGGGGGGGGGGGGGGGGTAATTTTAAAAGCGATGTTGGGGTTCAAATAACTTTAGGTAGATGAAGTAACTTTACAATTAAATTTATTTGAATCGTCATTATCGGTTGTATCTAAACGAGCTGGCTACGCCTCAAAAATTAATGAGATTCGAGGTGTTATTACTACGTATGTGCAGATTGTGGACGTTAAGGGGTTGTTTATCTTGCACTCTCGCAATAAAAGCAGAGCTTATAGTTTAAGTAGGCGTTTAAGCCTGTATAGGTTTTTGGTTTAAATTTTAGGTTGTACGACATCAAAGCTTCGAAAATACCAACAATAATCTGCAAAATATTCACACAACATTCACATGGTCGACGATTGTCTAGTGTTCAGGTTTCATAACACGAGTTTTAATTATTATTTAATTTAAATCTATCTTTTGCAAACGTAAAAGTGTACTAAAAAAGGTGAAAAATTCAGCTCCAACATTAAATCGAGCTTGTTCAACTAGAATAGTGGTCCAAAAGTTTAATCGTTCAATAACTTAAAAAAAAAACTAAAATTACTCAAAATTCCACCAAAAGGGGTATATAACATCAAATAATATAACCTAATGCAACCTAACATCTTCGTCCCCGAAAAACAATCAAAAAGAGACCATATCTTTTTCTCAAAATTTCGGTTGCATGGGAACAACATTTTCAAACTGAAAGTCATTTACAACCTGACGACATATACATTTTGTAAAATATATGTAAATATATAATTGAAATCTGGACACAGGTGGCAAAATATTGCATGTAATTAAATAAAAAAAATCGATTTTCAAATTGTTCGCCAACAAAGTTAAACGTCTGATTTTGCTACGAAATTAGGTTGAACGATGTGAACTGTTTTGTATGATACCAACCACATATACAAGCACAATTTAAATATTTCGTGTCCATTAAGTTTTTCTGCTTCGAAATAATAAAATTGCAATTTTAACTAAAACCTAAGGTTGGAAATTAGGTGGTAACTCAGCCACACATTTGATGTTCCTAACAATTCATTTTAAAGAAATGCAGTGCGGGTGGTCATCGCTCATATTCCAACCCAATGCAATATTTTAGGGCAACAGTGGTAATATTTTTTTTTTTACCTTAGCAGGCTGGATTGGGTTAGGTTGTGTTGGGTTGGGTTGGGTTCGGTTCGGTTGGGTTGGGTCGCATATCTAACCTACAATATAGTATAGGATACTGTGGCGGCTTCATTTAATTTTGTTAATGGGCCTCCTGTATCTACAAAAGCTTTAGTGTTGTCCATCAATGGATGTCTTAAACGGCCCAGTATGTTTTTCAATATTAACCGAGTATTTAATGATACCTGTTCAGATAACACCACGTGATAGTATGCAGTTGTTTACAACCACTATTTCTTTTAATTAAATTTTATAATCTTCATGAAACAATAAACATTAATATCGCAGATAATAATATATAAAAGTTACCGCGGTTTCATGCTCAAATTTCTGTTTACTTCGGCATTTGCTATATAAACGATGGAAAAGCATGTACAAACCTAGTGTTCGCTCAATATTTAACAACAAACAAAGAAATCGAACATACAAAAATTAATTTAACATTCACTTGAATGCCGAAATCATTCCCGAGTATGCCTTTTTGTCCCGTACGTCCTCCTCTCTTACAGTATTCCTTTCTGCATTCCTTCTATGTTGTTCATTGAGAAGTTCCTCAGCTTTTATTATTATTATACTGTCCTCAGCAGCTTCCGTTTCCATACCTGCAACTTTGTTTCCTTTTGTCTTGTCAGTGTCTAGATCTCCTTAGTTTTCTTTTGCATACGCACTCTTTCACGTTGCCTGACGTTCGTGAGCAGCTTATTCTGTGTTCCAACTGCTCTATCGCCTCTTGTAATCTCGTCAGTTCGTTTTTTGATGAGATCGTAACTCCCAAGTAGCTAACGTGTTCTATTCTCTGGAAACTGTATTTGTGCCTATGTTCCTTGATTCTGTTTAACTCCTCCCTTGCGACATTAACCGCATGCGCCTTCATGTACTTTCATGTGGGAATAACGAAGGATATTCCAAACATAAATATTTGTAACTGTGGGGAAGTGTATCCACCATGTATTGCCCATCTTCGTTGTTCCTCAAAAATAGATGCACCATTGATTTGCATTTTCTTTTAACAGTTTTATAAGTTTTCAGATGATGCCCAAAAAGTCTTTTCTTCAACTTGGCATCTTGATAATTCAGCACCTTCTAAAGTTCTTCATTAGATCGAGTTTTATGCGAAGTGGATAGAGAATTGAAATTTGAAATTCTTCCTCGTCCGGCCGTTTTTGTACACATACATTTTGTGGAACTTCCCTGCATCCTAAGGAATAATGCAAAACTCTTTAAATCAACGCAAATACTCAATTGGAAGTCTGCCTACTTTACTGCAGTAAGGATTTCGGACAAGGTTTGCCAAGGATAAAAAGAAAAATGATTGTTATAATGATCCAACGCAAGACGTGGCAGAAAATTTCAAGCGTACAAGGGAAGAGAAACACATGCATAGAAAGGAGAAAAAGGTATTGCAGAAATGGACTAGGAGAGTAAACATAATGAATCAAAAACGAAGCCAGAAGAAATGTAGATATAAAGCTTATGTAATGTAAATGAAAGAAGAAGATGCATGAAAATGAACCATCACGTCAATTATTCCAAACTAACAACAAGATCAGTCGAGAAGACGTACTCGTGTGTCTTGGAGGAGGTAAGAAGAGATTTGCTACAAATTAGACTGGATAATAGATTATGCGTGAAGTTGGCACCGTCTCTAGATAACAAATTAGATTACTCAATCATTGGTGCGTCTTATAAACACTGCAGAGGAGATGGGTCTGCAGATCAATGATCAGAAAACTATCAACACCTACAAAACTTCAATATTTATTATTTCAATATGGAGGTGGTAGATAGTTTTATCTGCTTAAGAATTTTAAGAAATGCAATGGAGACAAGAATACTGATTGTAGAATATGGTCTTATCAAGCATCTGCCAGACAAAAACATATTATGGTAGATAAGAATAGAAGTCCACCCACCATGCCTGAACTTTGTTTCATAAATGTAGACGATGATTCTTGTTTTGGAAGAAGGTGAATTTTGTCGTAGTAAATGTGAACGAATGTAGATTGTGGTTGGAGCAGTTACTACTACCGATCGTGCGCAAAATTTTATGCAGTGAAGCATGTGTTATGCTTATTAAGCTTGCCAGTTAGAATTTTGTTATAGTAAATTTAGAATGTGGTATTGTAAAAAGTTTGAATATCTAAGATACTATTGACGATGAAGTACATGCCAGACGAAATAAATTAATTTAGACCAGCCGAATAATAATGGCGATTATTTAAATTTGAATTGAAGGCAGTTGAGTTCGATTCACGAAGGAGTAACACGAAAATATGGTACTTTTGGAATATAGAATAAGATTTGATTTAAAAGTTTAAGTGAGTTTATACATATTTGAGTTAACATAGCTGTTAAGCCCTCTAAATTTTCGACGAAACATGACCTATACTATTTATGCATCTACATATAACTTATATTATATTTCTTATTTATTTTCGAAACTCTATTGCCATTTATTTAAATCAATAATAGGCATTGTTCACGAAGTAAAAAGATGGATTGGACTTCTGTCCATTATCACAGTGCGGAATCGATATCCATTATTCAACAACGGTCAAGACATAAACCACAGTTTAGAAAACAAGTTCATGGCACGGCCTCCGATAATAGGCCGATCGCTTACCTTCGTTCGATATAGATCAATAATACGGTTATAAATCGAAGGAAGACTTTAAATGGAATTGGATGACAGCAACATTGTGTCGATATTTACGGGCACAGCGAGTGGGGAAAATCCCTTTATGCATGTTTTCAGTCATATTATTCTTCTATACATCAACGCCTACACCTTATTGCCGCATATTTTATTTATTGTTAGCCCCACGCAAGCGTTCCTGTCGCATAATTGCAGTATTGAAACGTCTAGACGTTTCACTACCGCTCCGTTATTATTGAAATGCGTATCATTTAAAAAAAAGCACTCGCCGTATTATTTTTTTATATATTTAATTATCACTTTGCGTGCAATTATACTCCGTCGCTATTAAATGTATGCATTTATTCCTACAATTATAAAGCAGTTAAAAAGCTTTGTTATATGCGCTTGGCTTAAAAGTAAGAGGCTAGTTTTATGAACAGTTTGTTGCGCCGCGCTACTATACGTTATTGTTTGCGTAGTCGCCTCTTTAGTAATAAAATTATATGGACACACATTTTATTTAACATTCAGCTTCTTTGATGATTTATTATTCACGTAGTTTCGTATCACCACCCACTCGCAACAGCATCCTATTATAAACATTATCTATGGCTTATGTAGTTCTCGTTCATCCAATATTTGTTACATTCTTTAAATGTTTGATCAAATATTTTCTTTTTTTTACACATTTAGAAGTGTTGAAGTTATGCATCTGTTTTAGTATCGCCAGACATATTGACAAGTGAGTTAAAATATAAATTAATCTGGAAGGACTATACGGTTCGTAAACAAAGATCAATTTGCACAAAATTATACATTACATATTTTACATTGATTGTATTTATGCTATCAAATGTATTATTGTTAACTGTTTTCGTTAAAACAGTCTGAATGAATTCCGTAAGTTTCAGTGAAAACCAAACTGTAGTTCTTGTTCAACGTCACTACCAGCTAATTTCACCACTTCAGGTATCAGAACGCCAACGTACGAGGTAGAGTCAAATGAAGATTTCAAAAGTGCCCTGAACATGTACTGTACTGGGTTATCGTGGATGAAATCGCAATTATTGAATATCAGCCATTGTTCTGTAAATCACATTAGGTATGACATCCTCCAGTTCCGTATGTGTCAGCAACGGGGATGCCAAAGTAATTGACTCTAGAGATGAAACCTGTGAAGAACTTTTGCGATGGCATGATGTACGAGATTATATGTTTCTAGGAATGATTGTAAGTGGGATGAATCCAGGGCGCACCATTACCAACCCGAATCCGTGCGAGCAATCTAAGAATGGAAAAACTCAAGCATACAGATCTCAGCACGCGATGATATGCTAATCATTTTTTGGGGAGAAAAAGGGTTAATTTTACAGGATTTTATGTCTCCTGAAGAACCGTCTCAAGGCTGCCATTATAACCAATAGGAGTGAATCTCTGTATGAATGCTAGTTTCTTTTATAGCACGACCAATGCCCCATAATGCACGTTCACCAGTGCCGATCATCCAAGATTTGAAGTTTAAGTGTCTACCAATCCTCCTAATTCCCCTGACCTCGCCCCAAGCAATTACTTAATGCGGCATTAGGTGGGAAAAATGATATTATTTATGTGGTGCATGAATGGCATTTTTTTCTTCTAGTATTCAAGCACGTCCAAAACGGTGGAAGATGTGCACGGAACGTATTGTGAACTACGTCGAAAAATGACTTGATTTTAATATTGCTTCAATAAATTTAGTTTAATATTTTTAATGTTTTCATTTCACTCATCCTGGTATAATATAACTATCAATTGTAGAATTGTTCATGGAATAGGACTATGAAAAATTAACATCCAAATTACGTAAATCATCATATATGTCGCGAATATTTTTTGAAAAATTAACCGGATATATTTAGAATAGTATACGCAGCAAATGACTTCCGCGTCTATAAATAACGTCCCTCAAATATGTCTACGTCCGTAATGTCTCATATATATTCATAGATCGTTTCAGATAGTAAATCAATTTACACACTGTATAAACATTAGCGCACGCACTTATATCCACACAAATCACTTTCGGTTTTATCTCCGTCATACGCGAGTCCATCAACAAATATACACCGCCTGTGTTGGAGATAAGCATCTTTACTATGGCATTTTAAGACCGTATATCATAAATAGCGCAACCCTTCTCTGCGCTTATCTTCGCGAACAATTCCGGAAAGAGCTGCAGGGTTCTGTTTACACTTCCGGTAGCCATCGTCGGGATCGGTTGGATGCTTGGTAATCGAGCGTTCTATGCATACTAAACACTTAAGCACATCATAAATGATAAGAACGTATGTTCGGTAACCGTAAGAAGTAACTGTTTTATGTCAGATCGGAAAGGAAACGTTATGTATGTTTGTGCAGCGAAATTTGTTGCCGAACGTGTATATTTTCCAGTGAATGAGTCGATCGAGGTATATATACTTACGCAGATTATCTTACATGAGTTGGTGTTAATGCATGTGAATGTCATTTTATTTACTTAATTTGTTAATCTAAATTGAATTCAAAACATTGGCTAATAAATTAAAAATATTTCTTTGGATTACAGGATCAACAGCTTAACATAAAACTGCTTCGTTTATGTTAGGAACCTAGTAATAAAATTTAAAGTTATATTCAAGTCACCTATGTGAACTTACTCCTCTCATTCCCATTTTTATTTGTTAAATATTTAAAATAAACAGTTAACTAAAGTAAAAAAATGTTAACTAATTTTGATACCTACCAATAATATTATGGTTATGATAATGGATATTTATGTGACAATGCTGCATCGTTCTAGAAATTTCATAGCCAATTTTTTTTAAATATATTTTCTCCAATTTTGTTTTTAAGTAAATTTCGTTAATATTCCTATTGTTTTCAAACCAAACAATAAAATATAGTGATTATTATAGTACTTATTTGCAATTATTGTGATTATTTGTAGCAACAACATTCTTTCGATTTTTACTATTTTCATCTTTCTTAATATATAATTGTCCAAAGTTTTCGTAACCGGAGTTAACATGTTAAAGGTAAGAAGGATAAGTTAGTCATGTCCTTATTAAGTTATCCTTATCCAGTGCATGGAACTAGAAAGAATACAAAAGATACTAACGGATTTGAAACCAGAAGGTACAAACAAAAGTTAATAAAGTATAATACTAATCCACCATATGGAGCGCTAAATTGTGTAAATTTACTCGAATTTCACTTTTCTTAAAATTCATCGAACACAGTTCTTTAATGTGAATCGAAGTTTTAAAGAATTTCTTAAATAATTCTTAACTGCTTTTTGGAATCATCAAATTTTTAAACCCACGCATTTGATTTTACATGACTGACTACTAATTCAATATGACCAAAAATGTATGATTCTGGAAAGGTTTATTGTTAGTTTATAATTAAAAGTTGAATCTAGAGGGCAGATGTTATAGCAAAATAATAACTTCAACATTTTTCGTAGAATGCTGAAACTAACGGGGGGATTCTCGGTTTTAGAACGTAACGTTAATTCGACAAACTGAATGACTTGTGTTCAATCTACATTTTGTAACAACTAGAAGAAGAATTATGGCACCATTTCGCTCAGATTATTGAATAATGTGATTTATTCAATCAAATCTTCCAGAGTATAACCGAAACAACTCTATCCGTAAAATTAGACGAGGATAAAATATGTATTCAAAATTACAGTCCTCCCTGCTTTATACACATAAAAAATAAAATAAATGCTGCAGATCTGACCAATAAAATAGGTCGACAGTGTAAATTGCGATGATATACTTTTCTGTATTAGTATTTAGTGTATTAGTACATTTTCAGTGTTTGGTGTGTTCGTGAAAATTTCATATATGATCTTGGTACTTGGTTTAACTTTTTTCGCTGTAGTTGGTAGTGTATGCCCGGAGAGATTAGTCAGCGGAACACTTAATCATACCAAATAGGTGGAGATAGTCGTTGGAAACCACTATTACTATCACAGTATTTTTTTTTCAAAGTTGCATGGTATAAGAACTGGGTGGCTGCTGCGATTTAAGCGTATGGAAATTTTACTTCGTGGATTATCTTTTGGTTTGCCGAAATTATCTCATCTATTCTTGTGCTGCGCGAAATATTTCAAACCTTTATTGGCATTCTTTACAATACCATTATTTTAATATTTACAATTTCATGTGCCTGTCCCTTTCCCTTTCGCCCCCCTGAGTCTCTCCTCTCCTCTTCTCTTTTCTTTTCCCTCAATCTCTTTACTTTCTTCACTATCTCCAATCCACCTCCTGTCTCATCCAACATCTTTTCCAGTTTCTTCCCAATATTTTCTCCTCCTTACTCTATTCTATCTGCCCACAATCCTCTATCTAATGCTTCTACTTATCTGCCCCTCCCGTCGCAGAACTCGTTCATCCAATATGTATTTCTCCTCTTCTCACTCCCGCACCTGAATCTCGCTATAACTTTTTCCTCCATCCCCATTCTCCCCCCTTTCAGATATTCCGATCTACCCCCATATGCACAAATTTCTCTATATCTCTTTTTATATCTTGCATTCCTCATTCTATGTTCTCTTCCTTGACCATCTACCTGTTTCCATCTTTCCACGCTTTCTCTGTCCATCTCCTTCTCTTCACTCCTTAACATCAGTGCTTTCTGCCACGGTACCCCTGCCTTTTCGTAAAAGCTATTCCTATGCCCCTCCCATTTTGATACATATTTTTTTCTTTTTTCTCTCGTCCTCATCTCCCTTAACACCATCTTCCCCAATCTCTCCCCCTCCATCCACTTCCCCAGCTTGAACCTAACTACCCTTCTGCTAGCCTCTATAGTCACCTTTCCTGTCCTGCCTCCTGCAATACTACGTACTCTGGTGTCGATCTTTCTATGTGTAATGCCTTTTTCAATTCCCCCTGCTATATTTTCTCCAACATTCTATCCTCCTTCACGCCCCCACACTTCGGCCCCGTAAGACCATATAATTTTTTTATATTAAGTTGTGAAATGATTGAAATAAAATCTTCCATCTTTGGATAAAGTGTGTGTACTGTTAATTATTTCATGCAATAAGTAAATAAGTATGTTACTGAGAAACAAGCGTACCACCAGAACGTATATTAGTGACTACGCGCAGTTTGGTGCAGCGGCGTGCGAAAGGGTGCTATATAAAGATGTGAACATAAAGTTGAGTGTAACCTCGTGTATTTCTGTGAATTGTGCTAAATGTCGATGCACATGTTAGATAGAATTTAATAGTAAGCTATTAGTCTTCTCAGGTTCACGGATAGATACTAGAGGCAACGTGGGATAGGGTGAGTGTCGTCTTAGCTCTATTGTAAAATGTGCTTTTAGTGAAGATGATATCGAATTGACGATAAACCGTGAGCTGACAATTATTCTGATATAACCTTTTGGCTACCTTGTAATAATATTATTATTAATATTGATTAAGTAATCAAAAATGTCTACCAAACACTTATATCAAAGAACGTGTTCTAAGGTGGTCATTACCTGATTTCATGCGCACACACAACAAACGTAAGTGTTATTTAAAATCGATTCTCATCGCTCACGACGTTATCTGAAACTTACTCACTAAATTCTTAATGAGTTGTTTAGGAGAGGGCTTATCTAAAATATCTGTCATTAGTAGCGCCGAACATAAACATTTGAACTGAAGCGAGAATTTATCATGAGCGACCGCAGATACTAAATAAAAACATCTGGCATATGTAGCATTATGCATTTAAGACTTATTACAAAATGTTCACTGCCACAATCTGTGTGCGCGAAGAAAGTTTCTTTTATAATGGAAATTGAAGTGAAAAAATAATACAAAAATATTACTTAACGTTTCCAATCACGGGTACTTTACTAATGGTCATCATCAGGGGTGATGTCTGTGAAGATTAAAATTAAATTGATTTTTTTATCAATATTGTGGTTTTGATATTTTTACTTGTTACCATATATAAAACATACAGATGATATTCAGCTGGATCGCAAACAGTATTGTTTTATGAAGTAACTAGGTTTAGCTGCATTGGCAAGTGTAGCGATGCGTTTTATTCATTGCAAACGTAAACGTAAACTGATATTTGAATTTCTTTTCAATAAAATAAAGAAATTCATTTCTGGATGTGAAAGTTTAGTTGAATACATGAATTTAACAGAGGAATTGCGTTGCTTATAATTCTACGAACATACGACCAATTAACACTGCAGTAAATAAAAATATAATGGCAATAGTGGTGGCTATTAAATAAATATATTAAAGTATTTTCGAATATTTTTGAGTAGAATTGTAGCCCTTTACAAATTATATAGCACCTAGTAAATTAAAACACATTAAATAAACCATACCTAGTTCGCATGGAGTCAATAAGTCATATGAAATATATTCGGATTTGATCCTACAGCAATGAAACAAAAACATACGCCTTAACATACACCGTGTTAAATTACCGTAGTTACTCTGCAAGAATATTTAATTATCGATTCCCAAAAGTATTTGTGGAATATAAAACTTGTTTGTATGTTTTTTATTAGAAGTGGCTTGTACTATAATTGCTTTCGTTTAGAATTTCAAATATTTCATGATTTACAACAGGCATACCAATATAAATAACATGTGTGTTGTAAATAATGGGCCATTAAACACCTTCCTTTTCGTTATAAAATATACCTGTCATGTGTAGGTAGATAATTCTCGAAAACACCATGCGCAATACTAAACAGTTCAATGCAAACCAAGCAATGTGAATTTAATCATAGTCGTGTGAATTCGTCTTTGTAAATTGGTCAGCTAACTCTATTATAACGAACCGAGTTTGCATAATCAAATATAGGAGGGTAAACTTGCAACTATCTTTAACAAAATCAAACTTTACACTAATCCCCTCGATGATCTTGTAGCCGTAACGTTAGCAACTACATAATGAGAATTTAGGCGGATAATGAGTAGGGGAATTCGTTAATATCCGGTGCGAGTGTTAAAACGGCTGGGGTTGGTGTCACTTAGAATTTCGGGTCGGCCGCCGAGTTGCCCATGGTTAATTATTATACTTTTAAAGTTATAAATCATCATTTCGGGGGCACTTCGATGATGTGGGTCACTCACACAAAAATCGACTTTATGCTTCAACACTGGCGACGACTCGTTATTTATGTGTCTGGAAAAGTTAGACAGTTCTTTTATTTCCTCTATAAGCGACAATCGGCTTTGTTACGAATATGAATTCATTATAAAAGTATGATGGGGAGATCGTTAAAAGTTTTTTCCCTGGGTTTTCATTGCATAATTCACTTGTACGAGCACACGGTTCTCATTATAAACGTAACAGTATCTTTTGTGCGAGAAGAGACTCCCATCAGCTGTGAACTCCAAACACGTGTCTCTTAAATAGAAAAAAGCGATCTGCCTTTGAATAAGTCCTCCCACCGACACACGCAAACCAGCTGTTTCAATTATACAAGCACGTTGTCAAAATCAACCCTTGTGTGTAGCTAGTTACTTAATTCGTTTATCCCACCCTAGCTAATACAAATCGCTACGTTCTACGAACGGATGCAATCCGCTAAGATTTCTCTTTCGATTCACTTTATGGCGGCTAGGGTTGTTTAATGGTTTGGTTTTATTCGATTTCTCGTAAAACGTCATCATCTGTATTAGGATTTAAAGAAATCGTTTTATGATTTTTTCATTACATAATAGCATACCATAGGTTTTAGTGCTGAATATATGACAATGAACTTGTGTGGCTAATCACTATTTTTACTACACATAAACTGAACAGAATGCAACGTTCGTATTTTCGATAATGGCACATTTTATGGTGGATAATACATGTGTGTAAGGTGATATAATTTCTTGTAAGATCATTATGTTTAGTGCTTTGAAACGTATTGTAAAATTCAACTAGCTTCGAGTGCATTATAATTTAATATTTACTACATTTTTGGAAAAATTTTAAATTGCATTAAATTGGTTATATTAGGCTCACAAAAGTTGAGTATATCCATTTCATTTATATTTTTTATACGCTTCATAGTTATTTTGTGGAGACCAAATTAAACTTAAAAGTGATAATAATAAAACTATTATCTATCTAAAATTTTGTTGAGAATAGAAATGTACATGTATTATCTTATTTTCGGAAAATTTTTAAATAAAATAATAAAAATTAAAATTACCAAAATTATTAAATATATGAATTACTATTTTAATTATATACATATATGAATGATAAGGTATCTTGTTAATTTCTAATCAAGTTCAGTCGTTCTTCCATAAGTAGATATAAAGTCGGGCTAATATATTATCGCGTGGACGAGGCGTAATAGTAAACTGTAGCAGCTCCGGTCGACGTCGGTTCATATGCTGATATTAAGTTGGTATTACGTGCACAAGCTTAGTGGAAATGGGACTCTTGCTTAATAGAAAAATACAACATAGAACAATACGAACTAGCATTTTGCTTTATGTAATAATAATGAAGTATGAAGCTCGTGTATCAACTGAAATATTTTTACAGATAATATTATATGAATAATTGTCAACATTATCGGTGCAAAAACCAGTATTTCCATTACGAGATCATTGCTACTCGTATTTATAAATTGGTTTCGGCGTAGACTACAGCAACAAATTTAGTTTTTCCCAGTTGCGAAAAAACTAAATAGTTTTGTAACAAATAAAATAAAAATAGTTTGTTTTCTTGTATTTTGTGGATATTTATGTCTTTTGGAGTACTTTAGTCTTTTTTGTAATACCTTTCTTACACGAGAAGCGTTAAATCTTCTGGCATGATGTTCTAATACATTTCTTGGACCATCCTTTTTGCAAGTGCAATTTTTTTGTTTGCTTCTAAATATTATCAAATATGTATCATATATATTGTCAACTATGCTTATAATTTCACGGTTTTTCTATTTGTCCCACAAGATTTTAGGGCATAGCGGTTAAAATGAACGGTAATTTGCATTTATTATTAATGTGAAGTGCGAATGAAATATGTGTTCGTATGTTCAACTTTAAAAAACACACTTTAATCACATTGGGCACTAAGCGATACGTAACCAACTGTACCGTCGAGTTCCTCACCTAACCTCAAATACCATTTATAATTAATTCCGAATCTGTTGTAGGTTTTAAAGTTTAAAAGTGTTACCAATATTTTCTACATATGAGAAAGAAAACATAATTTTGCACCGTAACACCATATCAATGAAAATTTATAACAACTCCGAACAATTCACAAACGATGTTCTCTGTATATTCTTTGTTTTAATTCTTCTACATCTTAATATACAATATTACAATATTATTACCAATTTTTGAACTTGGGTAAACCCCAAAGAAAAATTACCTGCTGTTCTAAAATTCAGTTCCATTGCGATTTCTCACAATGAAAAGATCCCGATAGATAGATTGTAGGCAATTCCTGGCCAGCTATTAACTTACACGTGATACTGGGTTTGTACATCGATTGTGGATGACCAACTACAGGAAGAAAGGAAATAAGGAAATTAATAGGATGATGTAAATGGTCAATGAAGTGGATACGACCGGATAATCTTGAGAATTTATGAAGTGGTTTATGCGCACATGTTTGTTCGTCTGTAAAAAAATAATTTTCGTAATTTCTTTAATTTCGTCATTTTCATTGAATAAATTAAATAGTCCTTTACAAAAAAATAGTTCTTATCATTTTATCTTCCTTTAAAAAGTTGCTAATGATTTAAAAATTGGTAAGGTTTGTATTTAAATTCATTGGATTCATTCAAAGTTCTTCAGCTGCTAAGAGAGATGTAGAGTACACATCAGAGAATCATCTCTTCGGTTAAAACTTGGCAACATTTTATCAAAATACAAATGTACAATTTCAGTGATGTTCACAAATAAACAATTCGTACTGCACGTTATATATCCGTATTACATACTTATTTATTAATCCTAATTACTAATTAATAATGTTCTGAAATTTATTACTGTGACATATATAAATAACGAATCGACTTGTCAAGCTGTGTGGGCATGGTGGAGCACTGAATAAGTAAACGCCAAGGACGAAAATTTATATTTAACCATTTAACACCGAAACTAATAAATATTTTTGGTTGAAATATTCCTAACAGACGTAATGAGCTTAATAATAATATGTGAAGATACGATGTTTTTAATTATCTTTCGTTTTCAGGACATTATTTTACTTTTGATTGCTTTGGTGGGTCTTTGTTCCGTCTGTATAATTTCGGTGGTTTCTTCGGGTTCCTTGTTCTGACGAACACTTTGTTTGTTGGTTTGACCACGACGCGTTTCGGCAATTGCCATTTTCAAGTGGTGCGGTCGTCCGCGGTTTTATTGTAGAGTAGGATGGTGGGGGTGAATATTGAGTCGGATGTGCTGTTAATTTGTGTGTTAATGATATGATTGTTGGATTTTGATTTTTCTTTTAATATTTCGAGGTTTTCCATAATGTTGAGCTAATCTACAATAAAACCGCGGACGAACTTCACAACCGCACCACTTGAAAATGGCAAATGCCGAAACTCGTCGTGGTCAAACCAACAAACAAAGTGTTCGTCAGAACAAGGAACCCGAAGAAACCACCGACATTATTTTACAATGAGTAAACATTTGTTGTTTTAGTTTATTGCTGAGCAATATAATCACAAAAATTCTTCATACCATAAGATAATGAGTGTATACAATTCTATTAGTTGTACTGATATGAAATACATAAGATATGATTCATATAAACAAACTTATACTTTATTATAATTTCAAACAAAATTGCATTGCTTAATGGGATATGAACTTTTAGGGAGTTCACTGCGAACATCTGCAACATCGCGCAGCGAATCCTTAAGCTATTTTATTGCGGCAGCATTCTGATCTACTCATTATGGTGCGCGTTTAATTTTACGTTAGTTCATGGCGAGCTTCACATTTACATCGATAGTTGAAAGATTGTGCCAATATACACCAGCTGCCTAACGTTGTCATCATATTATTGCGAACTCCATTATTAACATTAATTTAAATTTCCATTTATTTGTAAAAAAAATTGAAAATGTATTCCAGTGTGAAAAATAATTAAATCCACTATTATTTTAAAGTTAAATTAAAATTAAATTTAAATTTAAATTTGGGTTACATTTACCGTCCAAATTTAAATGTTCTTAAATACAAGTTAAGAAAGAATCAAATCATAAATTATTAATAATTTAATATATGGTCACAAATACTGCTGATTATGTGGTGACGACGAGATGTATTTGGTTAATTTTGGTTAATTGATTAACATCGATTATTAGCAGTTATTCGCATTTCTTTACTTTTAATAAAGAATAAATTTTCATATATCAAGAATATTAACTACAATAAATTTTAGACTCAACTCAATATTATTTAATTATGATTATATTAGGCACAAGTTAATAATATTAAAAACTATATTAGAAATCATAATAAATATAAGATTAATCAGGATTAGTCAGTGCATCAGTGCAATGGAAGTTAGAATTAGTCACGGGAAAAGAACGGTATGACTTATGTACGATGCAAGCGTAAACAAACAGCGGTTTGCAAACCCTGAGATATTAAACAAAGTACAAAGTTATTATTAAAAAATGTATCGCAAGTTCACGACATGTATATTCAGCTGAAAATGTGGTTTAAATATCGCGTCTTATTTTAAAATCAGTTGGACAATGGAGGCTGCTAGACCAGACCAGCACGTTGCGATAAAACCCAAGAAGAATACAGGCCCTGAACGGGAGCTACTGGAGCAGTAGTGGAGAGTGGAGAGTAGATGACTCCGTTGATTGAATCACGAAAGCAGCACTAATAATAGTCTTGTGAACCCATATTTCATATAAAAATATCTCGATCATTGTTTATCATTAACGGCTGCCATAATTGAATTCGTTCTAATTACAGATCCCAGTGCAAATACATTAATCTGTCACATCTGTATAAGGGGGCGGTTCAAGATTTATATATTTTTTCTTGTGCTATTTTCGGCAGACATTCATTGCCAACCAGGGCACATAATTAGAATATATTGGAAACCTATGTACTATTTTGTGGTGTTGTATAAAGCAGACCTTTCAAACAATGGACTATGGGCAGATCAAGTCAATGTTAATATCAGAATTCCTTTTTATTGGATAATAATCAATGGTTCGTATTGCAGAGAAACATTTAGAGTGTGTGCGTAAAATTACCCACAAAAACATTGGATGCAATTGTTATGACACGACATACACACATTATGGCATTCGTTATAGAAATCAATTTCTCAGATCTCTTCTTAACGACGATATATGATTTCAAAATTAAGTACAATGATAGAAGTTTGCTCTTAATAGATCTGGAACTGGTTTTCCAGTCTGGCAAGTACCATAGATTTCACTGTAAGGGGGATGTATTTAATAATTTGGGTTAAGTTGAGTTGACACGATTAGGCATTTTACTGAAATATACAACAGCGAATGCTGTTATTCATACTCATTTTGTTGGCTTTCAGTATTGTTGTTATTTTATTGAGCCTGGCAAATATGTGGCCAATGATGAGGAGCAATTTCATTTAACAACTTTTATGTTTAATATAATTACTGGCACTGCAATATGTTCTACTGCGTGCGTGCTGTTGTAAACAGATAAGAAAAGATTAAAATATACGAAAATGTGTGTGAAAAAGTATCCTGTCAAGATGTATTTTATCAGCAACAAATTTTCAACGACATTCAAAATTGATTATTTAGTTTTCGAGTAATGTGTCATTCAAAGATTCGTTTTTGATAGAGAAACACCGTCATTGAATATTTTCTCCAAAATACAATCAATCTCAAAGACCAAGCCATAAAAGCGTTAAATTGCTTTCACTAATTAAATTGCTTTCACGGTAGAATCGCGCGCCCGATACAAATATCTTAATTTAACTATATATTTACCATTACCATTAACTAAGATTTCAACAAATTTCTTAAATTCTAACACTACCACTAATTCCGACAACCGATTTACGTAGAAGTGGACGATTTCGGCATTATCTCTCTTCGTTATACAAACGAAGCGGAAACGGGAAACGAAGATGTAAATAACGACGTGTGCTTTCTGTCAATCGCTAGGAGTCAAGTGTATGTTTGAATAGATTGCGCCGGCATTCCGCCCTTGTCAGATGTAGCATCAAAATGGGCCCGAGTAAAAAAAAAACAGGGCGAAGAAGAATAAATAAAACATGCGACAAACGCAAACATTTCTGAGCAAAAGTTTTCCGTAAACAGTGATCATTGCTCCCACATGGAGACCTGACCCATATTTACTTTGCTGTGGATTTGAATTTGAATATATTTCGGAATAACGTAAAACTTTTTAATGAATGTCTAGAGTAGTCGAGGACGATGACCGAACTTTGAGGCGGCAGTGGCATTTTCATACATCTGTTACAGTTCCGCTTTTCAAATGTTTCATAAATAAAAGTTAATTTGAAATACGATTCTAAACGACCCTACAAAATTATAATTAAAAGTTAAACACAATTTATTACAGTATTATACGGAAAACCAAATATGAAAAACATTTGAAAATGTTTTCAGTTTTATAGAAACACTTAATTGAAGCCTATATTACCATAAAAGATAGATTTGCTCAATCTTTCGCGTCTAATATTTTTAACTATTAGTGCAGATATTAAATTCTAATTGGAATTTTGGTATTTAGATAACAATATATTGTGTTTGATTTGATTACTTGATAATCAGAGTCAATATAAAAGCTACTAATTTGTTTTCGACGAATATGTTTGATTATAAAGGCCGAATGCAAAAAAATCGTTAACATTATAACAGGAAATTAATTTCTTAAAAAAATTAGGTCACTTTTATTTCACAACAAATAATTAATTCTTAAGCGCACACATCATTAAGATTAAGTTAACGCTTGGGCGATTCATCAATGCCAAAAAATATTAAAATAGGAATATGGGAAGGAACTAAAATAATCGGGTATGGAATATGGCCAAGTTTATAAGTAGAAGCACATTTTTGTATAATTATAATTAATGGCGTTACATATTCGTGAAATATACACACTGGTGGTAAGAAACATCAAAACGGGTACATACATACCTATTAATTTTAATTAATAAAAGTTCCATACGTATTTCATGGAAATCATATAGAAATTTGTGCGTACTTTCAAATATAAATTTAAAAGCTCAACTCAATAATAGAGATATAATTAGTCAATTACTTTTTATAATAATTTAATACAATCATTATTGGTTAATCCTTTTATTGCATTAAAAATTGTACTGAAGATAATGATATTGCAAATAATATTTCAAACAATAATTGTTTCTGGACGAAAATTAATAAATTTGTCAGGGAACGATTAATTATACATACTGTTCCACCGTCATTTAAATCCCATTGTTGGCATTTATTTTTTAAGATGAGATGAAAAGAGAAAAGAGTTCATCAGCACAACGCCTTACCAATACCAATACACGCACATGTTGATTTTTAATGAAACACATTTTGGATGCAGTTTTTAATGCTGATTAATTTGATGTCAATTTATAATGGACGATGTGCAAATGTTTTTGAGTTAATATGAAAAACAAGAATTATGTAGCAAATGAAAATTAAGTACTGAATAAATGCTCATTTAATGTTGATAAAGTTTCAAAATATTGTTGATGATATGATATAAAGACCTGCAAGTTGTCTGTTTTGGGGTAATGCACTAGCTGACTTAAGCACCTACCAATTTATTGTATTTGTCGCATCGTTTAGAAGCGACATATGCCACAACGTCATATTTTAGTACTTGGACCAGCGGTATCATCCTTACAAGTTTCGTTACCTCTCTTCCAGTTGATTCTATATCTGTAGTCACCATCTTCAATTTCTTTGATCTTTCAATTTATGGCTTAGCAAGTTCCAACCCTATTTCTCGAGGAAACATTTTTCTTCGATATATTATAGATATACCACCGTGACATTCTGAATTTTTTATTGTCCACAAACCAAACGCATTATAATAACAATGCCAATCAAATTAAAAACATGAATACTCACGCACAAGTTTATCTAATACATAAATAAATAAATAAAATAATTTTTTTTATTGTCAATTGATCTCATTAGATATAGACATTGTCAAAATACATAGTACATAATATATATACACACACAATATCAATATAGATAAAAGTTGCAACAATTACACACAAACAGTTAGTCAAAAAAAGACTGGACTGAATAAAAACAGCGAGACGCAAAATACATTTTAAGAGCATTTTTATAATTTTTAAAGTCTGTCACTTCAGCAATCTCTGTAGGCAAGCCATTGAAAACTTTGAGAGACGAATAATAGGGGCTTCTCTCATAAAGTGAGGTTCTGTGCTTGGGAACACTAATTTTTTTTGCCTGTCGTGTCTCATATACTTTATTGATATCTCGATTAAGAGTGAAGAATCGAGGTTTTTCCTTGCAAATAAGGCACATTCGTAGAGATAGAGGGAAGGTAGTAACATAATTTTATTTTTCTTAAACACAGGCTCACAAGTATCTAACCTGTTCATTGAAAGTATGATTCGTATAATTTTTTTTGTAGAATAAAAACTCTGTTAAAATCAAAAGAAGTTCCCCAGAACATTATTTCATATCGCAGGTGTGACACTACATGCGCGTAATAAAATAAGATAAGAGATTCAATGTTTGCACTACATCTCAGTCTCTTTAGAGCGTAAAGTGAGGAACACAATTTACTACACAGTGCCGATATATGGCTTTTCCAGTTTAAGCTGCTATCAACGGTGCAGCCAAGAAACTTTATATCATTCTTGACAACAATTGATTGACCCTTCAACCGCACCAGTAGTGATTCTCCAGAAAATCTATTGATAGGGTCAAACAATATTAAATTGGTTTTCACACAGTTTAGTCGCAAGCCATTCCTATCACACCAATTTGACATAACCGAAGCAAAAGTTGAACCACACGTTGAAAGTTCGTTCATATTCAACCCAGATATGATAACTGAGGTATCGTCTGCAAACTGGGTGATATCTTCTGAGCTAAAGAATGATGCCAAGTCATTAACAAAAAGCACGAATAAGAGGGGGCCCAAAACGGACCCTTGTGGCACTCCATGCACGATTGTAACTGCTTCTGAGAGACCCGTAATACCATTCTGCGTGATACTAACAACCTGTGAACGATCTTATAAATAAGATTGGATCCATTCAAGACACATACCACGAATTCCAAATGATGGAAGTTTCCGCAACAGCATTGAATGACTCACCATGTCAAAAGCTTGAGATAGGTCAAAAAAAATAGCACCAATATGTATTTTGTCGTCTACTAATTTGTAGATGCGGTTTAAAGAATTATAGATAGCGTCATTAGTCGATTTTGACTGAACAAAACCGAATTGACACGGAGCTATGACGCTATTACTGTTCAAGAACAAAGTTATTCGTTTATGGTAAGCCTTTTCGACAACTTTTGAAAAACATGACAACACTGATATGGGGCGATACTGGCTCAGTGATTTTCTATCACCTTTCTTATGTACCGGCACTACTTTGGCAAGTTTTAAACTATTAGGAAAAACTCCCTCTTGAAATTATTGGTTAATCAGGAACATCAGAGGCGAACTTATTAAATGGGCAACGTGTTTCAACAAATTGCATGGAATTTCATCAATTCCTGCTGATGACTTATGAGATATAGACACCAATATGTTAAATACCTCTGACGATGTTACAGGTTCTAAAAACATCGTTTTATTTTCAGCAGTTTTTATGTTAGTGACTGGTGAGGCATTATTGATTGAGTTGTTCAAAGTTACTGCTGCAAAATGCTGACTGAATAATTGACCCAACACTATTGGATCGTTAGTAATTTCACAATCTTGTTCAATTTGAATGATATTCTTTCCTTTACGGGCTTTAGTTTCATTGTTTATGATATTCCACACGCACTTACTTGTATTATTTGAACCTGCTATCAAGGAATCATAATGCAATCTTTTGATTCGGAAGCCAACTTGTTAAAATGTTGTTTCCGCAAGCAATAGTCAACCCTGGATATAATACCCCTTTTACATAGGCTGTGAAGATATCTTAACTCATCTGATGCATACCTCACTTCACGAGTAACCCAGGTATGTTCGTGCTTCTTAACAGTAACCCTGGTCAGCGGAAAAGCAACTTGAAACCAATAGTAAAATTCATTAAAAAAAGTATCATAATTTGCATTAACAGACTGGTCCTCAGAGAGGCCATTCCATGTTTCTTGCGACAACACATTTAGTTTTATTGTATGTGAGGTTTAAATGTTTCGTTTTCACAACACTGCCATGTTTGTGATGAGGACAGGAAAGTGAAATCACATTTTTTGGTCTACTAACATAGTACCCTAATGTTAAGTCTCTAGTAAAGAGGAAATTAGACGAATATAGTGCACGTGATTTTATATCCAAAAGATCCTTTGGCGAGTACTTTCTATTTTTGCGCATAGTTCCAATGAATGTTAGTTTTTCTGTTAGAAAATCTTTAGAATGATTTAAATCAGAAAGAAATTATCTAGTTATCTAGTTATCTATCCACATCCATACCAATCATTTGATTAAGTCTTTTCTACGCGCGTCCTTATTTTTTTCAGTTGTTTGTCCCTCTTTTCATAGGTAAACTTCAAAATCACCGCAGTAAAATGTCGTCACATAATACCCAAATTTGTATCCTCTATATGCCGGGCGTGCTGGGGACATAAACCTTAAATGGACGGCCTCTATAACTTTCCAGCTACTTATCTATTGTTCGACATGCTTATGGGCAGCGCTTTGAAAAATTAGCAATAACATCTCGAAAATGAGCAACTTTGCCGACACTTTTTCTCTCTGTTCTTGTGAAAATATCGTCAAAATTCCTTAAAATCGTAATGCTTGATAAGCCTTGTTAAAGATTTCTTTGTTGAAGACGACAAATTAACCGGGCTTTCTTTTGCTTCTCTAAATCTTCCTGATGAAACGGATAAAATTTTATGCTTCTGTTTTAACTTTTTTGGAGCTAATGTTTCCTATCGAAAATCAAAGTGAATTGACGACTAATTCACTTTGATTTTTGTTTTATAAATGATCATTCATAAGAATGAATGAACTTCATCACATGCCAGTGTAACTTTTTTGTGGATGAACCATATATACTAAATTAGACTTAAACGTACCAAAGTAAACTAAACTGAAAAACATTGTAATTCAGGCCGTGAGCACGTCTCAACTTGCATACACGTCGCTAGAAAGAAAAATTATTAAAATACAGTATACCATAACCGGGTCGCAGCTAACTCATAGCAACAAAATGCACATTATTCTTAAATTTTGTTAATTTTTGTTTTGGTTATTATTGCTTATGTTTAGGTACAGTATTTTAGGTGAATTAACAAAAGAGAAAAATGTTACAATGAAGAATCTAAATTTTGTGTCAAGTGACGCGGTTTCAATAAGCCGTAGGTCAAACACCAACATTTCAGAAGACAATGAAAAATGAAAGTGATCAAAATTGTTTATTGACGACAAAACATGTTGTAAAATGCTTATATCTAAGATAAATTATTAATGCGCATCAGAAAAGTGGAATTAAATTTCGATAATCAATCATCATTATTAAGAAATTGGGTAATTCAGTGACGACTGAAGACAGATATTGGTAATTTACAAACCCACCCCCACATATTCAAAGACCATTAATTTTTTGTTTGTTACTGTTAGATGTACTGATTTTAAGAGAATCTTGTTTAGAATTGGTACAAATGATATATCAGAAAAGATCTGCAAAATGGGCACAGTATCCCATTTTATCTTATTCGTGGCATAAACTGATTACTTTCGTTTTTGAGTATTTTTTCATAGAATCTTTTTCATTCGACCTATGTTTCAATAACTTTTTGATTAAAAAATCAATTAGCGTTGGCATGTTTTATGAAGTAGTTTAGTTCTATACAAATATACAGGATAACATTTAAAATTTTAAGATACTCTTATTATTAAATATTTCTATGATAGATTTTATCAAGCATATGTTTAGCAACAAATCACACTTCACTATCTTCTTACAGGCAAAGGAGCGTGAATTTAGTAGCGGTTCGGCTTACAATTAGCGATTAATTTAAATTATTGGTCAATGAATCGTTTATGTGATCAATTATGCGATGAAATTTGAATAAAGTAGCGGAGAACATCGTATTTCTTATCAAGAAGTGACAAACCAGGGTAAGCAAAAACGAAGATTCCTTGTTAAACATGAGCCTTGCGGTCGACGAAACCCAGCAATAGTCGACGAGGTAATTTAAGTAATATATACGGAGTACTATAGGGAACCAGAGAGAACAAATCAGCCTGTTCCTGGTATTATGACATATAACTTTGGTTTCGAAATACCATCGTATGCGATCAACATCGTGCCATAATTGTTAAACTTATTTCGCGTATCTTTAAGAACCAGAATTTCTACTCAAGGGCTCCAAGATAGTTCTTAAAGACGATTTAACGGTTGTAACACTGCACGAGTTCAATGAAGCGTGTCTGAAATTTTGAAACAAGTTTCTTTTATGTTTGTTCACGTATTCCTATCAAGGGGTTTACATTTTATTTTTTTTTGTTTATGGTGGTATTTATTTCTTACGTTACATACAATAATAAATGTATATGTCCAGTATGTCTTTTGTATCGGTTTTAGGACCTTTCGTTTGCCAATAAAAACAATTTGATATATATATATATATATATATATATTATTTGAATAATATTATCAATAATATTTATCTTTCTTTTTATATTTTTGTTAAGTTTTAATAGATAATTATAAAAATAAAAGATTTGTTTACTATTATATAAGTTCGGATTTATATAAATAAATTAAAACTACGTCATCGTTATTTTCATTAGCACATTAATATCCGTTCCCTTGTGCCAAGTTTTAATGAAGTGAAAAATATATTGAGTTTTAGGAATTTCAGAAACAGTCATTGGTAATGAAACTGTCACAGGCAATTCACATATTTATAGGTATACTGTGTTGCGAAAAGAAGGAGTTGGCAGAAGTTAACAGAAAAATCAAAATGTCAGTAAAATAACTTTCGTTAACTACCGTACTTGAGCAATAGTGTGTTTCGATCGATATAGGTAAGCAACATGTTTTGTAGGAACAATTTATAGAGGGCCTTCGTTTAATTAAAATTTCTATTAAAAAAAAATGTATGGTTTCAATACAGATTTGTCAAATGATATTTTATCTCCGATCTTATTTAACTCATTTGTATATACTTTAAACATTATCTAATTACCGGGCCCGCTAGAGAGACAACAACTAAATGATTGTAAAAACAAACGTTAGATTATTTGATCCAAGAAATCCAGATATATCATACATAATGTTTCTTTCAAAAATATATTTACGTTGGTACACCTTAGTGGTAATTGATGAAAGAGTTTCTGATTACAGAGTCTACGACGTTTAGATGGATATTTTTATGTTATATTATAATAACATACCAATAACTTTGAATAAATATTATTCGCGTTTCGCTTTGATCTTAAAGTTGAAGTGGATATATCGTTGATCATGCTCCCAGGTTCTCCAGATGTTCTCTAAAGATAGACTTAAGAAAACTTCTTAAGAAGCATCAAGAAGATCAAGGACTATTGCTAAACCCGGAAGACATTTACTACTAACACTTACTAATAACTAATAACTCAGTTTGTAATCAGGATTGGGCAGCGTGTATTTTAACAGTTATGAATTACGTTACACTGTTATTAATATTGCTTATGAGTTGTATATTAATTACACCTTAAACGTATAGATGTACATATTTGCAGTAAAAACAACAGTCTGCTGAAAGCAGTGACTAGTACTATTGGGCAATTTGTATTGCCATTGTATTCGAATAATCAACTTTTATTTCTATAATGGTAAGGAGTAATAATGCCAGCTTGTGATATGTAAAGTAATATATAAGTATGATAACATTTACAGGAATTACCAGTAAGGATTAACCTATACGTAGTGACGTTTGCGTTACTTATTGAGTATATAATACAAGGACATCACTGAATAGAAAAAAGTCTATGAAATAACCAGCTGAATGTATTTGTTGTGAATTTTGTAATTAGCCATTTTCTGTCAAAATGGCACGGTGCGCACATGTGTACACGTTTCAGCCGCCAAGTGGTTATATACGACTGAAGGCATGGAGCTACCCATAGATCAAGATGTTAATGGATTTGTATGGACCAGTGAGACGTATCTAACTATCGTTGGACAGGAGAATATGGAAGGTGCAGGTAGGTTCAAAGGGGCTAAAGCTAAGGTTTGAAAGCACCCGGTAAGTTAACTCTAATTAAAGTTTCTATGTATTTTCGCAGTGCTAGTGTCAACAAGTCAATAAGTTGTGTCAAAGGTAACGTATATGCTGTTAGACTCCATTTGTTAACAGTGGTATAGATTAATATGTAAAATTCAATTATGTTGGTATAGGTTTTGCGAATAATGCAACTGTTCCTTCCTTACATCGTACTGGTTGTTGTCTACTTTTTACTCCTATATTATTGTCTATTTTTGTGTCGTATGCTATTTTTCTCCCATATGTTCAATAATCTTTCTATTTGGTCTCCTTTATCGGATTCCTCTTGCATGATTTTCATTTGGCTTCCACTCTGTAATCTTTCTTAACCCTGTCATATCTTCCTTTCTTCACTCCATTATGTGTATTCGTTTAGGATTTCTTTTATTTCTAAATTGATTTGTTTTCTATATTCTTCTTCGTTTGTCATATTTTCCCCATGATTTTTCAAATAGTCTTAATCTCCTTATACTTACCTGATTGGCATATCGTTTCTGCAGTATAAGTTACCACGTCTTGTATGTGCCCAGCATAACCTAATCTTTCTGCATATAAATTTCCTTCACATAAATATTTTATATCTTCAATACGCCCTGCCTTTATCTCTACTTCTTTCTATTATTGTTATTACCGCTATATTTTCTATCTACGGTCAGATTGATTTCCAGCCTCTTTTATATGCTTCCGTAGCTATTTATAACAGTGCTTATTCTACAATGTTTCGGTCTCTTACTCTTATGGTTAAATCGGCAGTAGATGCTACCCTTTGCCTGTGTACAACTGAACGCGTTCGATTAATTCACTTGCACATTTTAATTACGTTAGACCGTCGCTGTGAATATATATTAATATGAGTACAGAACCACCAATTCATTAGAGTGGTTTAAGTGGGGATTTAAAAT
Source organism: Geotrupes spiniger (assembly GCA_959613385.1). Taxonomy (NCBI): domain Eukaryota; kingdom Metazoa; phylum Arthropoda; class Insecta; order Coleoptera; family Geotrupidae; genus Geotrupes; species Geotrupes spiniger. The sequence continues at coordinate 18,934,404 of OY390736.1, read as the reverse complement.
TGCTTTCCTAGTCACTATTTTGTACTATACTTAAATTATCCATTAGAATAATTATTGCATTCATTCAACAAAATGACAAAGACTCTTACAGTGACTTCAACACGTGAAGTAAATTTTGAAGCCCAACTACAATATCGAACGCAATAACTGTCCAGTGGCTAAAAATCAAGATGCCAATTAAACCTTCCCGAGGTCCATGCCATACACGAACGAATTTGGATTGCCAGACAGAGTTAAACTGTTAGCAGGACAAGATAAAGCAAAACGAAAAAAAATGGATAGAATACATTAAGACGACTCACTGTTAAGTTATCGTATCCATTAGGGAGCAAAGCGATGACGAATAATACTAATTGACGAAATGATACGACGAAAATGTAACGCACCCGTTACACACATATACAATTAAAATAATAATAAACAGCTATTTAATTGACTCACAGATAAATACAGAAATATTCAAGATGAATAAATTTCAAATTTTATTTAACTTATTAAGCTAAGCTGAACAAAATAAGTTCCACAACATGCGTTTTGAAAGGCGCGTTTTTGAATGTCATGAACTAATTGCGTCGACGGTCGGATAGTTGTTAGTAAGTCTTTACAAGTCTCCGGCAAATATACAAGCTCTTCATCTCAGTTTAACTAAGAGATCAGATTAGACAGTGGAGTGTTTGTCTAGCAGTAGAGCGCCTACTCAGCATTCAGCGACTTGTCTATCTTCGCCGAGCTAACAGTTAGTTTGTAAACAGTCCGACAGGAGGCACCGAGAAGTGCAACCCGTGGGCGTCTGTTAGCGGGCCACCCAGGTCCGTGTGAATAACATACAACCTCATCAACACCACATAAGATTCACTATTTATTGTACGGTATGTCGTTTTTTATTCTACGGTCCAAGTTTGGAATCATAACGAGTAGGTAATTAAAAATGCAAATGACGTGGGCCGTCTTCGTATAAATAAACCTCAACATATAACCGTCATTAGGGTGAAATAAATTTTACTTATTCCCGACCATCGCTGTCATTTAACATGGAAATTAGAAATGTCATTAAACGCAAACCTACACGCAACGAGCACTCGCTAATTGGTAGCCTTTTTAACGATGTTTGTGCATATTAATGCCTATTTTCGTATGTAATTATGACAGTCGTGGTTTAGGTTATGACGCATATAGTCTTTTTCTTCATCTGCAAAGTTTATGGACAATTTTTGTCAAGTTTTATTGCAAAATTATGCCATTACAACAATTCTACTAGCATTTATAGTTATGAGAAACATATATTTTTGTTAACAATAAAAATAGTAAATCTGTTTATTAGCTACTGTAAGTATTCATTAATGCAGGTCTTAGTATAAATACAAAAAGATAGAAAGTTTAAATAACAACAACTAGCCCTTGCATCATTATTAATTATTTAAATCCTCACTACAGCACGATGAATATGCTTAGGTGAAAATTAACATCTGGACACGGCAGGCAATAGAATAGATAATCGTAATATGCTGAATATGTTAATATATAATAAAGTATAATTACAAGGCAACTTGGCAATTTCAAATGCAATAGCGTGCAAAAGTTGTCCCTGATGTTTCTTCGTATTCCCATATAATTGTTTTCCGTGTGCTCAATTGAGTTGAATTTCTAAAACAAATAGTAACAAATTTTCTGCAACATTGCATAAATGTCAACGCTATAAAATATAGCTGAATGATAATAATTTCAACTACCTTCCCAACACTATTTTGTGGTATAAATTCATATTTTAAATTTGTATGATTTGCCATAAGGAAAGCATTGTCATTGGGCTCTAGGCGTATAGAATATTTAACTGCGACTAATTTCTTCCTTTGGATTTTTATATTTCAACGTTGAGCAATAAAAACCACGGGTAGAAAGAACAACAACAAGCTTTCTAGACCTTTAAGTAACCGTTCTTCCAATTTAGAATCAGGTGTTCATTGGAATGTTCTATGTGGTACCCTACCATATAAATAAAAGAAACGTTTTTTTGACAGTATCTACTGCTTCGAATATACCGTAACCCGTCAAATTTGTTCTTAAGCCTACTTGAAATACAACGCGAAAATATCACATGTCAAACACGCAGAACAAATAAAAACTGAAAGTGGTATCAATAGGCATGTGGTATTCAGGACAAGATAGCAAATGTTTTATAATTTAATCGCGACGGATTGCGGAGTGACAAAAATGTTAAAATTTACTAGAGTATTAATTATCTTGCATCCTCATATTAATTAACTCTTGACTCAGCATAATTGAAACATTTATTAAATCGCACAATAATGTTAACATTATGATAATCAAGTCTTCACTTACCTTACCGCACGAGTATCGTAATGAATTAGATTATGGTAGTAGTATTATAAATAAATCCAGTTAGAAAGTAATTAATATGAAAATTGTACGTCGATAAGTTCATAAAAATCCATATTCCTATAGTTATTTGACCCAATTTTTATAATAAATTGACGGAGACTTCTTTTTAAATGTAATAAATTAATTTATAAACAAAAAATCTATAAATTAAGAAAATCCTAGCTCATTCCAGCTTATTTGAATTATGTTAGATTAGATTTGCACTGCAGACCATGTGAAAGTAACACTACATGATTTATTATGTTTTCTGTTAGGCTTAGAAGTATAGAGTAAAGTACTTAGTACTTAGCTTCCCATATACATATTTAGATTTATTCAAAAGTTAGGTGAGTTTATAAACTTAATATGTGTTAATATAAGTTAATTTTTCACATTTTTTCGTTGCCAGCAACGATTTTTAATTGTCTCCACACATATATAGTGTTACGGTACGCTGATAATGGTGTATTCCTGAATTACCCTGAATTATTGTAAACTGACCACGACTTACCAAAAAAATATGTTCGCACGATAATGGCCTCATCGCGGATCATTAAATAGAATAAGGAAAAATAGATTTTACCCGCGAGAATATACGAACCAACATATATACATATATAAAAGAGAAAACAGCGCTCTGAGGATACTACGAGACAACCGGAACATCATCGTTTTACCAGCTGACAAATGCAATGGTACAATAGTGATGAACTCTACCGACTACAAAAAGAAAATGGCCACCATACTAGCACACCCAGCAAACAAACCCATCAGAACAGATCCAACTACCTACATCTGGACAAGATATAAAGATATACAGCAATAAAATTCATCCTGGAGGTGGAAGAATACAACCAGTTACCGTACTACTACATACGTATTGGTAATGAAACGAGAGTACAAGAGCATCGGCCATGCAGTATACATAATGAAGAATAACACCAACAGTCGTATCACCGTACGGGCAACTCCACTCAGTAGCAAGAACATTACTATTATGATCTGAAAGGATAGCAGATGGTAGAAATAGATACAAATAAATTGACAACATCTAAGAAGGACTAGTCCAACATCGATTTTTAATTCGTAGAGTATACAGACGACCCAATCGAACCCAGGTAGAGATCAGAGGGACTATGGAAAATATCAGCGGAATCCTCCGTATACAAAAACAACGACAGAAATTTCAAACTACACAGAAAATTGGAAACGATGCTACGGAACACAAAAACGAAAATTTATTTAGAAACAGTATACAAAATACAAGAGCACGTTCGGCTAGTAAAACAAAGAGATCTGTCGTCTTCATTGACTATGCACTTCTTAGATACAGAACACAACATCCACTTCAATAATATATGAACAGTAGCTAGCATACGCCAATTCACCAGTAGAATAATCCGAGAAACCATTGAAATAGGAAAACAGAAAGAAAATTTTAACACACGAGATGAGGCCAAACGATTATCTGCAACATGTTGAAGCAACACGCTATAACGAGTACTCAAAGGGCAGCACCACAAGAACTGACAAAACTCATTTTGCAACCAGCAAACCAAGGTTCATTATGCAGGAGCCGAAGCAAGAAGTAGTCGAACACAGTCAACGTGTACGATAAATCGGAATATAAGGATCAATGATTAACTTCGAATGTCAGTGGGACCAAGAAAAGCTACCTGAAGATGTCAGATAGACTCTGCCGATACGCCGGAGCGACACTTCAGGGAATATTTTCACAACGCGAATCGCAAACCGAAAACCAAGAATCATACATACACAATCACATACACGATATCGATACCTGAACAATTTTATGAGCGGGAGTTTGATATTGTATATGAAGTCAAGTGAAGTCAAAAGCTAAAGGGTACAAGTACATGTTCTTGGTGAAACGAGATACCTGAAATTTTATTAATTTTGTGGCATGAATGAATGGTGGTTTCTGTTTGCCAGGATATTTTTTCAGTAGTACCCAGTGCATTTTTTTCTTAAAGTTCACTTTTTCATATTCTCTAAAAACCTATCGTTGTTGCATATAAAATGGGTAATAAATTAGTTGTGGAACAATTTCAGGTTTACAGTGAACTTGTGAAAATTCTGAACATTTTTATTCAGATACTTAGAGCTTGCTATATGCAACAAAAAAATCGCGACGTCCGCTTTATTTTCTAAATCATTTTACTTATAACTGCTGTAATCGAACCCGCCCGATTAAGAAATTATATAGAAAAACGATGTTGGCATTCTACGAACAAATATTTTGCTGATGTAGATGAAACAGGTGATTCGTTCATTTGCATACACGTTACACACCTAAAATGGTACAAAAGAATTCGCTTGTGAAGTGATAGCATATACAAGTTACGCAATTTAAAGCTCACCCGTACTAAACGCATACGATTTAATCCGATAAAATATATAATTTCAAACAAATTCGTCGCGTTTTAGTAGCGGAAATGGAACAAAAATTTCGAATGAAAACATAAACACGCCTCGCCTATTTCATCAGCATTTGGTAACATTTCGTAGGCTACTGTGTCTGAAATTATTCGAGGATCGTCGCTACGCTTTTATTGCAAAATTCCATTTTGCATATTTCGTGTCTATCAAATTAAAATATGTAGATTCGTTAAAAATACTATTCGTAAAATTTTTAAATTTAATACTAATCTAAAGAAAATATGAATAATAATTTCGTACAAAATCTGAACAGCTTATGAAATTAATTTTATTAATTACATTTTGATAATTATTATTTGAATGTACCTGTATAATTTTTAATTGCGATTCAGCAGATTGCACCAGACGCTCGCTCGAAAATAACGCGGTCGTATCACCCTGTACATTTTTCCGAGCATTAGTCATTCAGAAACCAATTTATTTCGAATAAAAGAAGCTCTTATAATTCAAGATAAAATTGCGTTCTTTGAATGTCAGAAGAGATAAAATACTGAACACAAAGAAATGAGTAACCGAACGAGTAACCGGAGACTGACAGCAAAAAGGAATAACCCCCGTCGAATGAATTATCATATTCATAGTCAAAGGAAAATATAATATAAATATACGTATACCTAGCCAATTATACGAAATTATCATGTATTAATTTTTAGGTCGCTTTAAACGACTAAAACAGGACGCGCAGCTTCAATAAACCAGTCACGTAGTTTTTAAAGGGATGGGCCACACGAAATTCATGTGTAAGTTGTAAGTAATGTACTGATGTGGACGTGCGCTCGCATATTTATACAATGTAAAAGGGTGAGTACTTTCGTATATAAAAAAGGGGAATTCGAAATTCGTACGGAAAACTTGCAGTGAATAATTTAGAGCCATTTATCAACGTCGGTTGTTCAAACAAAATTATTTTTGTTTTAAGTGGAAAGGGTCGAAAATATGGTCGAAGGAAATAATAAACGATGATAGTGCTAATATAAACGAGCTTGGGTGATGGTCAATGACCTTTTGAGTTGATGATTAGAATTAGTGAGGGGTACTTATTTTCTTCCTTAATTTTTATTTTAATATTTTTAAATTTATACAATGTTAATTTAATGTCAATGTGCTAGTACCAGAAGTCACGCTTAGTTAAATGTCTTTCTGGGTTTAATACCCAGGAAGCAGGTGCGCTATACGAGTGTTGATATTATATTCACTAATAATCTCAAAATATTTCTAACATCGAAGCAGTAATCGCTCTACGGTATGCTCGAAATAACTAATTTAACGAATCTGCAATTTTTTTATTCTGTAATAGGCCTGCGGGAAAAGATTTCAAACTTCTTACATCACAGGATATATTTGGATCAAGTATTTCAGAAACTTCGTTTTTCGGTTCAATATGCGCCTAAACGAATTTTTTTTTATTTTATGCGGTCGCTGGTGATGGTGAAACCACAAATGCCCATGTAAAATATTCGTAATATTTGCGATCAAATAAAATTTCCCTGCTGGCGAACTCAAAACTGGAATGGGCGGTCATTAAAATTTATGTACCGTAAACTTAATAGTCCAATGTAATATTAATCACATTTTTTTCACATCACGATATATTTAATAATAGACCCAACGAAAATGTGTTCGCAAACAAATGGATTTATAAGCGTTTCCTTATCAGATACATCAAAACTAACCCGGGTTTGTGAATAAATGAAAGCGCATTAACAGCTTTTGTCGTTCCATCCTTTCACCGCAACTACGCGATGTGCACAGAAAGGTGTAACAATAAAGTCAATCATGTATGTAGTGCGAAACAAGCATAATTCGGTTCCCGGTACCGTTTTTACTATGACGAATCGGTTGAAATAATATCAAGCGACTGCAAACGCACAATAGATTCCAAACAAAAGGGTTAATTCGAACGGGTAGATTTGGACGAAAATTAGTTTCTGTGCGAGCGATCGTGAATCGTGAAATCCTAAGACAAAAACGGTGTAACTATGGCGATATGGTAATTAAGCGTACTTATAAAAAGGGGTATTAATATCTACTTACGTTGTGCGACCGCTTCAAGTACAAAAGATTAGTCTGGAACATGGGAAATATTTAATATTTTCGCAAAAAACCGAAATGGTTGGTAAGGGATTTGCTGAATTAAATGTAATTCCCCGACTCATATAACGAGCAAAACATTGCAAGTAACTATGTTAGTAAGGGTTACTGTTGTCAGTCAATTCGTACACCTAATAACAAAATTACTTTTGTCTTATATAACATCATACGTCATATATATACATACATCACACCAATTAGTTTTCGTGGCCAGCAGAGCACTCATATCTTCACTTCATCAGCAAAATAATAAGGAAATAATGAAAGGCAAGCAAAAAAACTCAGAATCATATGATTATAGCAGATAACGTACACCATTGATTTCAGATTAAGTACTTCGTTTAAAATACACTATGTATACTTTTTCGTGTGTTATTAGTTCGAGCTACTAGTTTTGTTTGCAACGACAAAGTGATACGGCTCCATGAGGACAACTAAGCACTTCAAAAATTGAAAAGGCTATCGTGAAATAGGTAAAATGGTAAATGGAAAGATTTCAAAACATACTTAATCAGTACGATGATAGATGGCTTATTCAAAGTATCTTCTTAGTCTTTCTTTTTTCCCGTATCTAGGTGTTCATGAAAGTATTCCTTCCACCTTTTTATCATTTGCGTCAGTTCGCGCAGTAAGATTCCTTCCTGTTTTTCTATTTTTTGGTAAAATTGACCAACCCAACCCAAACCGACCCAACCCAACACATCCTAACCCAACCCAACCATGTAATCATGTACTTGGTTACGCTTTTTTCTGCTACTTGGTGGCGTCATCTATATTCACAATAGATTGTAATTTTGCATAAGGCTTCATTTCTAAAAATCAAAAATTAAATAATTCTATATAAATATAAATATAATTGATGAAAAGCTCACAAAAAGATCAAAATTATCGTCCCAAAATCCAAGTGTGTTCTTCTTGCATGTAACTTGTTTGTTAATTAATACCATTTTGTATTATTAATATAGATATAGTAATGCTCATATACGATTAATAATAGCATCTACTCCATAATTCCAAAATGGTTTTCTAAATACACGGTGGACCACAACAGTGTTATTTATTTATTAATGGTACACTAGTCCAGCATGGATTTTCAAACCTGGAAATTCGTAGAGTATATAGACGACCCAGACGAACCCAGGTAGAGGTCAGAGGGACTATGGAAAATATCAGTCCTCCGTACACAAAAACATCGACAAAAATACACAGAATAATGGAAACGATGCTACGGAACACACAAACGAAAATTCCTTTAGAAACACATGAGTATACAAAATACTATCTGCAATACAATAGCACGTATGGGTGGTAAAACAAAGAGATCCGTATATTAAAATATATTGTTGGGTTGGGTTGGGTCTGTTGTTTTTAATGCCGATTAATTAGACATCGACTTATATCGCGCGATATTCTAGTGTTAGTTCAAAACATAATCAAATGAAAATGAAGATCATAACAAAAGACAATTTTACAACCATTTGGCCTTCAGCACGTTTAGTTATTACTGTTTTTGATGATACTAAAAACTCTTTACTAATAGTAACGAAAATAAAAATACTCAGCATCATCAATTTTCAAATCAACACACTTTGCATTATTTCGAATGTTAGTTATTTGAACTATTTTTTCACTACCAGACGTTATTTATAGATTCATAGATGTGTGTTATGAATTAGACGTATTTTCTATTTTTATTCTAAATTGTGTGCATTTATTTTGCATGACCTGTAATTGTTTGATGCTGACAACCTCGGCACCAGTCTCGCTACATCAGCGATTAAACTGAGTATTATGATGTAGAGTTGTTTCTATTTGTATGCATCATTTGCTGCATTTCCTTGTGTTATGACGAAATTTGAACTTGGCTTCCACGAAACACCGAAAAACCATTATAACAACAACAAAAGCCAACACTATGTGCCTTTTTAAATTTTTCTCTGTTCCAGTTGCGCACTCACCACTATGTTTTTTTTCTATTTTTATCGAAATTAGGTACTCGTTGTCCATTATCATTAAATATTTCGTGTTTGCTGTGTAATCTTATTGTTGATCGTTGTTGATCATTACATTTCTTCATTCTCAATGTTTGCGTTCTAGTCTCCAATCATTATCTTCATGTCGGTAATTTTGCATATTCTTCTTATTGTTGCAAAATATGACCTATTGTAAAGTTCCACGTTTTTGCAGAATACTTATTCATCACATTTTGACGTACATGGGTTATTTGTGTTGTTTACAGTGATTTACAAAATTCATCTCGGCCTAAAATGGAATTAACTCGTGAACATTTCCTTGCGATATTTTTTTTACAATTTTCGAGGTGGATTATCACAGCAACCTTGCATAAATGAACTTAATTCGATTTTTAACGATGAATCACCATCAAAAACCAGTGTATATCCGTGGTATACAGAATTTAATCGAGGCCGTGTTTCGCTCACTAACGAATTTTGAGGACGTCGTCCAAAATCGATTGTTGTTCCGAAAAACATTGCTGCTGTGCGTGAACTGATATTGCAAGATGGTCATGTCACTTATCGTTAGATGGAGGTGTTCTTGGGCATTGGTGGGACCATCATATATTCAATTTTGCATGAACATTTGCTCTTCAAAAAAAATTGTTCGCGTTGGATCCCACATAATTTGACAATCGCTCACAAACAGGTTCATGTAGATTGGTCGAAAGAATTGCTCAAAAAATACGATCGCCGTGCTTCAAAACACGTCTATGACATAGTCACGGGTGACGAATCATGGATCTACCCATGAGCCCGAAAGTAAACAGCAGTGGAATGTATGGATCTTTCAAGATGACCTGAACCCAACAAAAGTTGTTCGCGCATGTAGCACTTCGGAGCAAATGATCGCTTGTTTCTTCGAAAAAACCGGACATGTGACAACTGTAACATTAGTGAAACGTCGGACGGTCAATTCTGAATGGTACACAAGCATTTGCTTGCCAGAAGTATTCGGGAAAATAAGAGAAACCAATCGCCGAAGAGAGATCATTCTCCACCAAGACAATGCGAGCTCTCATCACACATCGGCCTAAACAAGACAGTTTTTGACAATTAAAAAAGTTGATCTGTCATCCGTCATACAGCCCTGACTTGGCACTCAATGACTTCTCTCTATGTCCTCACATCAAGAATAAATTACGAGGTCAACGTTTTTCGACGCCTGGAGAAGCGGTTGATGCTTTCAAAATGCATGTTTTGGAGGTACATCAATCGAAGTGGAAAAAGTGGTTCGAAAATTGGTTCAAGCGTATGCAAAAGTGTATTGATTTTAATGGAGAATATTTTGAAAAACAATAAAGCCATATATGATAATTAATATTAGTTTCTGCTCTCTATTCCCGAAATATAAAAGGCAACCCTCGTATAACACATAACTTCCTTGATTGTAGGTTTGACCTCGACCTCGAAACTATATTCGAATCCTAAAACTATTAGAAATCTTTTGAAAAGACACTAATTACGTGGCAGGGTTGTTCGAAAACAATCCTTAGCAAGGCTAACAGATTTAATTCTTGGCAGTTGGGTTTTGGAAAGAGGGAAGCAAATTCACATTTTTGATGGACCAAAGTGGGGAAGCCCAACGAATCCCTGAAAGAATCTGTGTACCAAGACAATAAAATTCTGCATTCTATTGATGGTACAAGATTCAGATATTTTAACAATTTTTTACTATTGTCCAAACTGATTGACCAGCCACTTACATATTGGCAAAAGTTTAAAATTGCTAAGATTTATGAATTAAAAGCTAGACAAACCCTTAAAATTGTCAATTTCTTGCTTAAAATTTTAAAAAATTGTTAAATGTATATCAGGAAGTTTGGAATAAAATTCAAAATAATGACAAACGGAATTTGCAGTGGTATACGAGTTCTATTTTAAGGTTTAAAGATTTTTTCTTACCTGAAAATTCGTGAAAGCCATTACCAGTTTATATTATTTGGTTTATATTAATACATTTTGAAGCCATGAAAACATTTTTCATTTATTTCAGGTTTTTGTAACGAAATACATAAACGAGTGTATAGGTTTTCACTTTTACTGAAGGATTAAGGCCTAAAACGATATACCTAAAGGGACATAAGGGGTTGCTCACCATCTCAATAATTAATAACAAATTGGGATTCATAAATCTGTTATTGTTGCAAACTGGGACTCGATAAATTTACTCATGCCGCCGAAAGTTTTTTTAATTCTTAGTTGGTTAAAAATGGTATTCACATTAGCTTTTATATACTCCATGGTCTAAAAGTATTAGCAATGAAGAAGTTTGATTGAATGTCTTGACTACAAAGATTAAAATCGTATCCAAGATATTCTGTTGATAATACGCCATGGAAATGTTAAAAAATATTAAAATTTTAGGGATCGCCGCATATAGGTAAATGCGGGAAAAGAACCACGTATAGTGCCCTTTTTATAACAGGAGGTACCACATGATCATTTATCATGTGTACTTTCCATTCTAAAAGTTTCAAAATCATAGCGATTATATTACAGGTAATTTTAAGAATTTAATACTTTTATCAAAAAACGTTTCTGGAAGTCCATATGATGTCCTTGTATTGACGTTGAAATCAGCCACTGTTGGAAGACCCAAAATCGAAGAAACTAATTTGCTGCTAAATATGTAAAAAAATATTATTATTTATTATTTTATTAAAATAAAACCAGGTAATACTTTCATAACATCATACATCCTACGTTCAGTGGCCTTGGATGTACCAATTGTTGATACCACAATGGCTCACCCAATTTCATTAATTTTGGATATATTTTCTGCACGATAAGATTAATTACAGAGCGCGTTCCCACACTTATTCTTTTAGAAAGAAAGTTTTTTCTTGCTCAAAATAATTATATTTTAAATCAAATGTAACTAATTATAACAAATGAGACACTTAACATATCATAAAGATGACACTAAAATTCAGGAAATTCAGCATTATTAATTATAATAAATAACAACTGTTCAAGAAATAAAAATATAATTGATGTTTTTTATATACATGCAAGAAATTAATTACCAGCCACAGTAACAAACGTCCAACGTTTTATATCTATCGCAATATGTATGTTGGAGAATTAATAATACAGAGGAGAAAAACTTATGGTTAGCATCAAATAACATGTATGTCGTAACCATAATAATTTATTGTGCATGACATATCTTGTTGTTATCAACATCTGACTGATTTATTATTCATTTATCTTCATTTATCATGCCTGTCTACAATGTGTCGTTTGTTATTAAGACATTTAAAATTGAAGTTTGATTATTACCTTTACATCCTGAGAAATACTCGTAAATATGTTAACATAATTTTAAGGCAGAATGTGGGATGATATACACATACTAGAAGGTGTTTGTACTTGTAACAAAGTTGATTGAATTTAGAAAAGTAAAGCGTTGTATGGATGTAGTGAATGATTTAATATTAAAGAAACTAATAATAACAATATTAACGGATTGTATATGGATCACAAGATGAATTGATAATTGACATATATCATTAAAAACTAATTACTCATAAATAAAGTTGAAAAATTATGCGAATGAATGAAAACAATGCGTTAAATTTGTTGATATAGTACGAATACATAATTGCATTTACAATGATGAAAGCAACAGTAATGAAAATAAGTTTTCTTAAATTTGCAAATGGATACATATTTTAAGCTCAAAATACCTGTGACGACTTGACATAGCCCATAATTCTCCAATGGTTATGAAATTTATTTTTGCTGAATCGTCAGATTCCAGAAGACCGATGTTGATTTATATGTGGTTTAGCATTGGTTTACATTTTCTGTTATAGAAAATCGGTTTTAGACTAATGTGAGCCATAGCATAAAAATGAAAGGGTATTATTTACCTTATACCAATAATATTATATAATGTATACATTATTATAAATTATCTTAATTGTACTAAGCAAATTATTATTTGCGTAGAAATTGAAAAAAACGAGTAAATAACTTGTTAACCATCAGAATCGTTCAGATGATATACGACCATGTTAAAACAAAGATGTGCTGCCAAACCGGAACTCTTGTTTCCGAATTGCATAAATGCCGGAAGATTTCTGTTTTGGAATTGAGTTATTGCATTGTTGTTTTATTAAAAAAATATATAATTTACATTTCTCGGCAGGCGTGTCTATCGATACCTAAATAACTTTATATCATTTTCTCGAAACGTTTAAATCGATTTAAATTTGTTATTATTTAATTAGTTTTACGTGCATTTTTAATTATTTTTATACTGTTCCTGCATTACTTTGATTCGTGCGTTTGTTATTGTTAGAGAGTTATTTCTTCCGCAGTCTTTTTGATTGTGCGTTTTTGTTTATTATTTTCTATACGTGTGTTATGGTGATTTGTCTTTGTTTGTTTTTCATGTCAGTTCTTTTGCTACTTTTATTATTTACACTTAGATGATGACATCATGATAAAATATATTGGCATCCATATGGCGCCGATGTTTATACGAGCGCAGAAAAGGAGTATTTTTTTTTTAATTGCAGAAATCCACTTTTTGTTATTCTTCGTTTATATTAAATTTCTTTATTGTAATTGAGCTATTGCATTTTTTTAACAATATAGCTATAAGTATTTAACATAATTTACAATGTAAATGATTCTCTGCTTAAAATGCAAATATCTTTGCGTATCTGGAAATGTTTTATTTGTTGTAAAATTGTGCAAGTGTTATAATTAAAGTTAGTAATGGAAGGTTGTAGCAGAATAGTTGTTAACTCGCTTATCACCAAATTTATACCATCTCGTGAAATACAATGTTAGCGAGGCACACATTCAGTGGCAGCAATTTCCAAAAGGCATTGCAAATATCATCATAAAATCAGTGGCATATACAGGTAAGGCAACATTGAATGTATTAGATATCTTTGAATGTTATCATCTTTGAACACCTTTACAATTACTGATGTACCCAAAGGTGTGTACTTCCCGTACTCGACGCTCTCCTGTGGAATTGCAGGAGAACCAAAGAGCATCAGTTCCCGTGCCACATCGAAGAATTTTGTGGGTGACTTCGATAGGCAAATTTGTTTCCATATCCTGTTTTTAAGACATGCAGTCCCAGAATGGCGTAATACTTAGAAACCGTTTGGGGGCCGGTCGAGACTCGTTGATAATTCGCCGGTTATCGGTTCACCAAGAATAATAACTCTAGTTGCCATAAAATTGCTCTCCAAGAATTCCTCGCCACTTTCAACACAACTCATATCATACATCTTAGACACGCCATTTTACTCAGCACTAAAATTACCTGCACGTCAGCTAGGTAAGTTAATATGCCATTAGGAACTGAATAAAACTAGCGCACTTATTTGTCTTTATGTGAATGTTTATGTTACAAATAAATTTCTTCGGATGTACCAGGTACAGCTGTTTCGTCTTTCAGGACTCATCAGATCATGAATTATGCCTTCGCTGACGTGCACGTATGCACGTTATTCTGAACAAGTTAGTTACTAGTCTCGACGGTGCTGACTGAGCCCGTCCAATGTAGATCCCTGTGCCACTTCCACTTGACCCTTAGACGATGGCCCAAACAAAAATTCGTATGAACTACGGAATATAATGAACTATTGAAAATATGTACTTTTATAAAAACATCTCTCATACTTTTGTTGTTATTTTTATTTAATTGTTTTTCTAATATTTACATTTTCTTCCCTATTATATTTGTCATTATTTATGTTTGATTGTTAATTAAATTGTTTTTATTGTTTCTATACAGCTGTTGTTTAATTTTGATTTCTGCGTTTGTTATTTTTAGAGATCATTTGGATGGAACGTTTTCATTTTTTGTGTATTAATGTATCTCAAACTGTTGTCCTATTTACTATTATGAAAATTCCTTTCATTCGTTTAGTTATACTAATTAAACGTTCGTTAATTTTTCTTCGCTTTCATTTGGTTTTCGGTCCATTTCGTGCGGTTAATCAATTGAGGATTGTTTTTTTATTATTTTAGTTATTTCCTTTGGTGTTTTTCAAATTTGTTTCCTGTTGCTGCACTTTGCATTGATCGGAATGTATAGTTTTATTTTGTCATTTTTCTTATATTATTCTATTACACAATTTCTGTTCTTGATTTTAAACGAACACTTCTGTATTCTTTGTAAATACTGGTCATTGATTTTTATTTTATTTCATAACTGAATTAAAACATGCCGAAGGGCATAAAAAACAATTTTAAATAACTTAAAATTCATTTTATTTACAACAATATTTTTATGTTTTTTATTACCGTTATTGTTACTGTTCCTAATAAAAAGCATATATGTATTTTTACTATTATTTGATTTAGTCTTGCAGTTTCATATCTTATTATTTTATCGGGGCATTTAAATTTGTTTTTTTCTGTGTAATTTGCTGTGCTAATGATCAGATATTTACAGTACGTATTTTTGTCACCACCTGTATCCTCATAGCGACATGAAATGAACCTAACCTTAAACTGAATCAATAGCTAAGTAACGCATTTTCTATCTTTTGTGTCTTTTTGAAATGAGGTAAATGAAAATTTTGATATATACATTCTATCAAAATTTTCCATTCCATTTAAAAATGGTGGAAACATTAAAAACATGTCATAATCGAGAATTCACACAAATAAGCCAGATGTGATTGAACAATTGAGGTCCCGGGTGCAATAACGCGCGGAGCGCTCGAAGGTGGAAACAGGTATTGTCCAACCGATCGATATTTTGGGGAAATTTTTTTTTCGGAAAATGGATTAAACAAAAATACTATCTTGTGTAACTTTCCGCATCTTTTTTACCCGAACTATTTTTTGATCCGTCAATTAATTTGTCCAGAAAAAAATAAAATAGTGAAATTTTTTCGTTCGACAATTCAATTAATTTCAATGCTTTTTAAAACTCGAATCGCGAAATCTCGGGAACTATTCGATCAAACTAGTTGAAATTTTTAATAGAACACTGTGACACTTCACTGTCGCGAATAAAGTTATTGCAATCGTTGAAATAATCATTTGTTGGATAATATTCAATAAATAATCAGTTGCGCTATGAAACCATGTTCTTTTTTTTTCGACTAGCGAGGAAGTTTTTCGCTATTAGTCTTGCGGCATTCTCTTTGCGATATCATTGTTCCTTAAACTGTAACGTAAATTTTAATGTATCACTTGGCGTGATAAGTTTAAAACCTGGAAAGTTGTTGCTTTGTAAAAACAGGTTCGTTTACCGCGCACGACGCGTCAAGCGCTTCCGATGCATTCACGCTACTTTTTATTCTTGCAAGCATAGATTAATGCCCAAATTACTTAAGTGTTTATGTGATAATCGTGATTGAAGCATACAGTTATTTTTCTATGCAAGTATGCAATCAAACATACAGCGCATATGAATGAAAAAATTGCAATACGATTACCGGCTGTAAACAAAAGATTATTTTGGTCACACTCACGATCGTATAAGGAAAAGTCGAATAATTATTATTGTTTTTGTAGACATTTTTTCTAACAACGAAGGAAATACAATGAATAGTATTAACTTGTAATTATTACATCACTAAAATATTAAAAAACATCTATCATTAGGGAGCAGATTCTTTTGTTTCTTCTACTTTCATTTCTGCCTGTTAGATTTCTTATCTTCACTAGTTTTGCTCGCCGTCTTTACTCTAACACGCATATCATCTAAATATGATGTAAAATAATTTCTACCTCCTGGAGACAATATCGTAGGAGTGCATTTAAATCTTTAATTTTTTCTTGTGAAATCCCTATTTGTTTAGCTTCTGCAGCATTTACAATATAGTCAAATGACACTGCCCTCTCTATTTTATAGGTAATTGGTTCGCTATCATAATCGTTGAAAACATTAATTTGACCATTAGCAAAATACTGAATTTTAACTGCTTTACTAATCTTAAGTCCTTTCGGAACTTAAATTAAATTAAAGATTCAAAATCTTTCACCGTGTCTTTCTGTTCTACAGTAGTAAATGGAGGATTTCGAGCACTTTGTAGCAAATCGATATAATCTTTTTCAGTTTCAGTGTGCTCGAGCAATTTTTTTTCCGCCCGTACATCCCAAATGATAGATGTTTTTAATATTTTAGTGATGTAATAATTACAACTTAATACTATTCATTGTATTCCTTTCGTTGTTAGAAAAAATGTCTATAAAAACAATAATAATTATTCGACTTTGTATTGCAATATTTTCATTCATATGCGCTGTATGTTTGATTGCGTACTTGCATAGAAGAATAACTGTATGCTTCAATCACGATTATCACATAAACACCAAGTAATTTGGGCATTAATCTATGCTTGCAAGAATAAAACGCAGTAAAGTAGCGCGAATGGATCCGAAGCGCTTGACGGTAAACGAACCTTTTGTTTACAAAGCAACAACTTGCCAGGTTTTAAACTTATCACGCCAAGTGATACATCAACATTTACGTTACAGTCTAAGGAACAATGATATCGCAAAGAGAATGCCGCAAGACCAATAGCGAAAAACTTCCTCGCTAGTCGAAAAAAAAGAACATGGTTTCATAGCGCAACTGATTATTTATTGAATATTATCCAACAAATGATTATTTCGACGATTGCAATAACTTTATTCGCGACAGTGAAGTGTCACAGTGTTCCATTAAAAATTTCAACTAGTTTGGTCGAATAGTTCCCGAGATCTCACGATTCGAGTTTTAAAAAGCATTGAAATTAATTGAATTGTCGAACGAAAAAATTTCACTATTTTATTTTTTTCTGCACAAATTAATTGACGGATCAAAAAATAGTTCGGGTAAAAAAGATGCGGAAAGTTACACGAGATAGTATTTTTGGTTAATCCATTTTCCGAAAAAAAAATTTCCCCAAAATATCGATCGGTTGGACAATACCTGTTTCCACCTTCGAGCGCTCCGCGCGTTATTGCATCCGGGACCTCAATTGTTCCTCTAAAATTCTATTGGCATTTCCATTGTTCGAAGTTATGATAAAAGTATCAGTAGATACTAGTACATGTAACGCGGTTATCTTTCTCTAAAATATGCCATAAAGGTGCAAGAGTTTCCTACGCGTGCTGGTCATGATGAATTTTGCATCGTAATTTTGCAAACATGGAATTTTAAATGTAGGGACCTGAAGTGCTATAACATGCCTCAACATTCGTGAATTATGGAATGCTTTGTTTCATACAAAGATTTAATTATGAAAATTCCGGGCGTAAATTTACGTTTATATGTCTGTTGCCGCCCTTTGTTACTTTTGCTGAAATTCCGTAGCGCAAAAAGAAGAATAAAATTGTACAGGTGTACATTTCCTGACGTGAATTCGTTTGAAAAAATGCAGCTGCCGCTGTAATTTACCTACATACTGCGCGTTTCAGAATGCTTTTAATGTCTCTCTTGTTTTCGAAAGCTGTCGCTATTATGTTACGGAAGGCGAAATTTATTTTATTGGTTCCGATGAAGAACATAAATGCCGATATTTTTAGCTATTTACAAGTTCCGTCGGTAATAAAATTCGATATCCATAAATTTGTGTTTCGCGATTCCTTTCATATTTAAATTAAGTACCTGTAGGTAGTATATATATATGGTTTTACGAGGGCAATTTGAAATATATTTCTGGAACTCCGAGTGAATGAAGAATATAATATATGATAAAAAACCTTCAAATATGTCCTTACCATTATATTTTTTGTATAGAATTTTATAATAAAATTGATTTATAGGCTCAAGTAAGAATGTGAATGATTTTCTGTGTGAGATACAATCCCAGTAGAAAAACGATTTGAATCATTGCGTGGACAATGCTAGTCTGGACTTTTTTATTCAGGTAAAATATAGACTTTTGCGATAGGTGTCAACTCTTATAAGGGATAGCCTCATAGAAAATAGTTTAAAAGTTCATTTCGTCCAGTTCTAAAGCTCTCCTTACATATTAAAAATAAGTAAAACTACTTTCCTTTGCGAGTAAAAAATCTCGTCACTAAATGTCGTATATTTTTAATTAAGCATCGGCTTAAAATCCCCCAGTAAATAATTCAAAAATCTTTCACCATCCATTTGAAACACTACACCGACATAAATTCACCCATTGTCGAGTATAATTCACCATCCTCAAATTACATATCATATAACAATTAATGGAGCTAATGACTTCGGCGTAGTGCGGCGAAGTAAGAAATGTATTCTTTTATTCGCGACCGAACACAAAAACGAAATTGAATAAAAGTGGCAACAGCCCCACACGATGTATTATGAATCTATAACTTCCCAATGCTGGGCTACAATCAGAAACTCATTTCGTTGTATCCTTTGAAAAATGGCAATATTAAAAACGTGAAGCTGCATTGAATACACACAATCTACGGCAATAACGTATAATATTGTCGTTAGTCTTTGATGGCAAATATATCGCCCAAAGAAACCAATCGGTTGGAAAAAATCTTTTCATTTAGAATGTTATAAGCATGCATTTAATTTTGATATGATCTTGTTGTTTTTCTTCAATAACCCTTAATTTTTTAAACTATATCACATCATTAATTAATTTATTACATCTAGCTTAAGATTATGATAAAAAATGAAAAAAATATGAACTCTTGAACTAAATATTATATTTTAATAATGTTGTTATAAATTGCACATTGGTTTTGGGTATTTGTCATGCTATTTATCTTATTAATGACTGCTCTTATATGTATCATTTCTATGACAATTCTTTTGTAGTATTTTTCAGATTCTAATATCTTCGAGTTGCTGTGTCAACGCAATGATTTTATTTGATTTCCTTGTGATAACTTTGGAATGTATTCTATTCAAATGTCTTTAGTGAGTCTCGTTCGTGTAGTTTATGTTATTGGTTATGTAATTTGTTTTTATTATTTGGGTTTTTGTTTTATTATTATACGACTATTATTAATGTGTGTGTAAATGCATTATTCAGGATAGTTGTTTTGCTTAAAAAAAGTTTTATTTTGTTAATGTAATTGCAAAATCTGTAGCATCTGTCAACCAAGTTCTCGAGAGTGCTAACTTTATAAGTTATTGGTGCACATGAGTCATAATTTAAATTTTGTACCGAATGGGTTGGCCTAACATGCAATCACCGACATAACGTTTGAAAAATTGAATTTTTATATTATTCTTTTTTAAGACTTAAATCTTCCATACCTAAGGTCGAGATAGTGGCTGAGCTTGGTGAAGCTATTGCAGGATGACATTTTTCCATGTAGAACTTTTCATTGAAGGTAAAATATGTGTGGAGTTTAGAAAACAACTATTTCTATAAAATTTCCATAGTTACTGGTAAGTGTTCTTTTAATTATGTAACCGAAGTTTTCGACTATTAACTCGTTGTTGTTTGAGTTGTGGTTAGTTATTATTTTTTTATTTTAAGTGTTGGGATATAGATAGTTTATACCACGTTGTATATGCGCTATAATGTTGATGTTGATTTTGTTTGTTCTCTTTTCATAGCGCAGTTTGGTCCTGGGCTTAAAATTTATTTAACTCGTTTAGGTGTCGTTCCTTTTTTTAAGTTTTCTATCCAATTTTATTTTATTAGTATGGGTATGATATTGTTTTCTTGTTTATTTATCCGGGTTTTTATTTTGTTCACTTGAATTTGTTTAATTTGTGAATTGTTAAACTGTGATATTATTTAATTTAATTTATTATTATTAATTAAGCGGTTGTACTTACTTTGTAATTTATTATTACTAAATTTGGTATTTTCCGTTTTAATTTTAATAAAATTTGATATCAAAATATTTTTCCTGCATCATATAATATAGTCAATTGTTGCGCTTTGTTTAAATTTTCCATGTTGCGCGAATGTGCATTGAAGTTTAACATCATACCCTCCCCATACTGTGTGATTTAGGTCCTAATGAGATGTACTAATTAAAGAATCTGCAGTGGTCCGCCTGAACTTCCATTATATCCCATTTTTCCAAAAAAACTTTTCAAATAAAACTTGTTTAAATTTTTTTTTCGATAAGTCGTACCACTTTCGAAATAAGGAAAACGGTGATAAGAGTAAACTATAACTTCCGGTTGAGATATTGCTTTCAAAATATTACGTTTTCTTTCTCACTATATAAAATTTCCAAGTTTCATAGCTTTAGCTGTAATCGGTTGAACGTTAGAGCGCTCACAGTCATAGACACACGCAAACACACACACAGACGGAATTCCAAAAATAGTCAGAATCGATTCAGGGGACCTCAACAATTTTCATGAATACTATACTTCCTTATACATAAAGTATAATGAAATAAAAATCAATAATTTTTGAACTAAGTGTTATTTTTGAACTAAGAGTTAAACAGTACAAAATTACAAAGATTTGTGACACCATACACGCAAACGCAACGTTCTATAAGCGTCATTCGATTAAATGTTCGATTAAACGATTCGTTTGGAGGAGCACGCCAGGTTCGCCTTGCAACTTCTTGCCGTGCAACGGCCCATTTGAGAGAAACCGCGCTGTATGGACAGCATGTATCTATCTTCAATTGTTTCGAAGTTAGACGCCTCGAAGTCGAGAGCACTGTTGCGTTGCACTCGTCCCGCTTCTAAACTAAAAAATCTGCAGTGGTCCGCACTGAACTTTCTTATACTTAGTTATAATATATTTTTCGATAAAACTTGTTTAAAATTTCAATTTTTTGATGAAGCAACTCGTACCGTTATCGAGATAAGGAAAACGGTGATAAGGGTAAACGATCACTTCCGGTTGCGGTATTGTTTTCAAAATAGGACATTTTTTTCCCTATTATATACAAATCTTAAGTTTAAAGTTTCATAGCTCTAGCTATAATCGTTTGGAAGCTAGAGCGTGCATAGACACACAGACACACTTACAGAGAAGTCATTCCGAAAATAGTTAGAAACGATTCAGGGTCCCTCAAAACGCGTATATCCGTTAAAATCTCCAGTTCGAAATTTTTCATGATTCCTATACTTACTTATACATAAAGTATAAGAAAGTAAAAAGGTAGCAATATGCCATACATGCGATTACGTTACCAAATCCTTTACAATTTTATTTACGTGTAATTTTGTCGTATCTCGTTCGGGCAGCGTTTCGAAAAATGTAGCATCGCGTTCGTTAGAGCTGAGGTCCCATCTAGACCAATGAAATGGCCAGGTGTACTTCTTGCATGCAATGTATTTAGTTCAAGCGTGTTGTAGCTCACAGTCGTAAGTTAGATGAAACGAGATCATACATAAATTAATTAATGACGTGGTTGAAATATGAAAATAAAAGAACCATAAGAATAAAACGTAAATAATACGAGACGAACTAGAAAAACTATCTACCTGGCTATCATAGGAACTATTAAAACGCGTGTACAATTAATATTAAATAGTGACAGGTCTGTGAAAGGTTCACAGTAAATTGGAATCAAATTCGCCTATTTGTTTACATTTCGTGAAGTCGACACTAGTAGAAAATTAGTGTAGTAAAATTGGAGTATCGAAGTATAATAACATTATTTACGAAAGAAGGCAATAATCCGAAAGCAATTCATCATCGGATGGCTACAATCTACGGATGCGATGCCTCCATCGAAGATGATGCCAGAAGTGGAAGACCTGCATAAGCGACAAATCCGGTAGTTTGCAAGAAAGTGGAAGCAACTTCGAAGAACGCCATTTAAAGGTGTCCACCATCATTGGAAGTATCTGATCCTAGCGTTATAAACATATTGCATGAACAATTGGGTGTGAGCAAGGTGCAAGATGCCAGAAGTGGAAGACCTGCATAAGCGACAATCCGGTAGTTTGCAAAAAAGTGGAGGCAATCTCGAGGAACGCCATTTGAAGGTGTCCACCATCATTGGAAATATCTGATTAGCCAAGTCTCTCAAGATCATTTAGCCACTATAGCGGCTGACCCTTACTTTTTAGCTCGAATTGTACCTGGAGGTGTAACTTCGGTACACTACTAAGATTCAGCAACAAAACAAGAATCCATGCAATGGGTGCAGGAAGGTTCTCCACTGCCAAAGAAAGCTCGATCTCAACCTTATGCAGGAAAACGCACGGCATCCATTTTCTGGGACTTGGAAGGCGTGCTTTTAATTGAGTACATGCCGAAAAGCACTACAATTAATGCAGAAGTTTACGGTAATACTATCAAGAAATGTATTTCGTCTTCAGGACAATGCGCCTGTGCACAAATCTGTGAAAGTTTGGCCAATCTTGGCGGGCTGCGACATCACTGAGCTTGACCATCCATCATACAGCCCAGACATGGCACCATCGGACTATTATTTATTCCGAAAGTTAAAAACATTTCTAAGAGGAAAGCGTTTTCAGACGGATGAACACTTGATGCAGGTTATCGAACAATATTTTAACACCCAAGAGAAGACATTTTTTCTAGTGGTATGGGGTCCCTTCCGGACAAACGGCGAAAGTGTATTAATGTTGATGGAGATTGTATTGAAAAATAAACATATGTAATAAATCGAATGTTTTTTTCTTCTGGGTTAGGTAGATATTTTTTCTAGTTCCCCTCGTAAATGTATATGCGCATTTAACAATTGGGTGTAGGTAAATATTTGTACATCAACTTAAATCTTATTAATTTTTAAAAAGGCAGGATAAATATGAAAAGTACAATTTACAAATATCTATGCCTAATATATTTCTTATTATTCTTGTTTGCAAAAGTCAAAATTATTTAAGTAATGCACAGACATATTATCGTGGTACATATTTATGTAAATAATTATGAATACTATAATATTTTGTAGTTCCTTTCGAATGTCATAAAAAATGCCATCCATATAGTCGTTACACCAATTGTAACATTTTCACAATACTTAAAATACTACTACTATATATTTTGCAGAAACGTGTACAATAGAGTTATATTTATTTCGATTTTCTGTTGCACTGCTTGACCTATAAATCTCCTTTATCTGATACAAAACTGCTTGAAAACATACGGCTAGAAAATGAGAGTTCCAATCAATATGAGGGCGTATAATCCGACTCGTAGTTACTTTATCCTTAGAAGGGAATAATGCAATAAAATTTCATAGCAACTACGTATTATACACATACATACAAGTTGTACAATGTATACATAAATCGTTATTAAATTTAATGCAAACAAATTATTTCTAAAAAAGAAATAAATTAGATAACGATTACGATTATGATTACAAATGAATTAATTAAAACAAACGTATAGATTAAATCTCCCACAATGTGAGCAGTAAATGAAAAAGTCAATATAACGTCTCCAAAATGCAAAGTTACTGCATACTGTTAGTTGGGACAAGTGGTACTGGCAAGATGGGAAACAATGATGCAACCACAAAAGCTCATTGTGAATGCATGATAATTGTAGTGCATTGCATTAGCATTTTATTAGCATAGAGAGACATAGCCGATGTTAAATTTCCACTAGCTACATTTATAGCGAATAATAGTAGATCCAGTTACAAATGTAGGTTTAATTTTGTAAAGCGCAACTTAGAATACGCTGCCATTGGGGAATTACTTGTTGGTTTCTTTTCGGTGATTTTTTTATTATTTTTCATTCGATTAATTTAATTACTTAGGTACTTTGAGTTAACTCGTAACTTTAAACGGAGAAGCGGTGTGCTATTATGTAAGTTTTATACGGAATACGAGTATACGAGTTAGGTATTTGACAAAATTTGCGATATTTTCAACACTTTCATTAGAATTTGAGTATGACGTATTTTCAGTCGCCGACAGGAATTCTTTATCAATAAACATTATCGATCACGTCATTATTTTTTGAATTTCATTTTTGTGAAAGTCAGCACAGAAAAAACTAAATACAAAACAGTACATAAATATTATAATAAAACAAACGCACACTTGCCTTCATTTATTTTGTCACCATGTATTGTCTACTAATAATATCGTATAATAATTTAGTAGTAAAACTGAAGAATTAAAATATATATTGAAATTATTTTCAATTTTTTTTAAGACGTAGGTTTGATATATCAAGTATCCATTAAATTATTTTTAAGAGAGAATTAGGTCACTCTGGCGCCGTTTGTGAAGTGGTGTTAAGTAGGTAAGTAAACTTTTTAAAATTATAATAATCACGCCTAGCTACAACGTGTTAGGCGTATTAAACATTTTTGGGATTTTTAGTAAAAACAAACATAACATAATTTGTACATTCCAGCATATTTAACACCAAAAGCTTTAGATAGTATGTTTGTTTGTCCTGGGTTTAATGGTTACTATGTTTCATTCACATGCGTAACTGTCAAACGTGTCTTTTTATTTTAGTTGTTTTATTTTATTATATGGTTTTGTTTATTTAGGGATATTTTCTTGGCTTTCAATGGTCCTAGCATTATATTTTATGCTATTCTATGCATTCCTATTCCTATAAACTTGTTTCATTTGTTTCGATAGTATATTCTTCAAATGTTTTTTAAAGCGATACTTACAAAAATATGTTACAACCCCAAGCTTATATATTTTTATATTATTGGTTTTATAATGAAATATTATCTGATTGCTTATAGAGCACAACACATGAATCGAAACGCTATAATCTTGATTCATGTGTAATCTGAAATTCCAAATTGAAAAAAAGGAAAAGAAAATTATTGAAAAGTTCAACAAATATTTAAAATTATTGAAAATTTAAAAAATTAAACATATCGAAATAAATTGAATAGAAGATTGAAAACAGCATTGCAAATCAACTTGCAAATCATAACAAAATCACAACAAACTATGAAAAGAATAGAAAACCTTGAAAATAAATGAAAATTACCATATAGTTTCAAAATTGAAGAAATCATTAAAAATCGAAAATAATCACTAAAACTAATAAAATTTAAAATTAAAATTTACGTTAGAATGTGTTATGAAAATCGCCGCTTATGCTTGTGAGATTTATTAGCTTTTTTATGTCGCTGTCTTGTAATTAAAGAATAAATTGGGGATAAACGTATTCGATTGGTTAGGGTGAATTATGCGTACTCTGATTGATAAATGGCTAGATGGGTGTTGGATCACGCCCTGGAAAAGTGACATTTGACACAAACTTTTCCCTTTTCGTTAATGACCATGCTAATGAGGAACACATTTTGCGCAGAAAATAAAATCAGTGTTGGGACGTCCAGCAAGCTTGCATTTCGAAATACCTCGTTTAATTGGCCCGGAAGAAATTAAATTAAATAGCATCAACGATGTGTGACGGTATAAAACTGTTGTAAACTTGCAGGCGCTTAGTCATTATATTTAATTTTATTGAAAAAAGATGCGACTGCGTAATGCATATGTCTTATTGGGATAGGTTTGGGTTTAGTTATTTACGCAGAGAGGAAGAAAATGTCATCAGAGAAGTGGTTTTATTGCAGTTACGAATTAACAGCAATTGTGTCAACTGTAAGTAATTGCCGTAGTATAAATTGATGTGTTCGAAAAATTTAGTGTATATAAACCTTGAGTACAGTACTATGTAAGTAACTAAATATATTATTATGTGACAGCTACAGTTTACAGCAGTAAAAAAATTGATGGTTTTGAGTATTACAGTGGATTAACATGGACACGTTTAAGATGGTAATATTGTAAAATAGTACAAATTCAGTTTGTACACCAGCAAATACCGAGTGAAATCTTAAAAGTCTGCTACAAAATTCTCAGAAAAGATTGATGTATTTGAATTGCTTGCATCGTTGTTCTCTTGTGAATATTTAATCTAAATACAAATGCAAATAAAATCATTCAAAAATCGATTTTTGTGTTTGTGTTTGTCGTAGACGAACACAAGGCCAAAGGTGACAACCTTTTTCATATTTATAGCTATAAATAATACCACTCCCGTCTTCACTGAGTTGAGACAATCCCATGTTTTCCTAGGGATATATCTGTACTCGATCTTTGGGTGTTACTCATTTCAACTTGAATTAATATTTCAACGATTACGATTATGCGTGGGTTGTAAAATTTGTTTGGTTTGAAATAATTTCCAAATATTTGAAATTCTTTATTTTGTTTTAGTGATTAGAAAGATTTTTCTGCTTGGAAGACTCAAAATATACTTGATGCAATTGAGAATGATAGTATGCATATTTGTGCTATTTTTTGTTCACACGACTATTAAAAAATAAATGCCACTAATATTGTGAATATAAATATGCCAACAGTTTTATTGAAAATTTAATATCTTGAGTGTTGCTAGTAATACAGTGAAGAAAATAGGGATACCAGTAGGCCTACATATGGTTGAGTAACTATTACATGAGTTGGAAGTTCCATCGATTCATGTTTATTTACCACGTGTACGTTAATAGGATAGGTAAGCAAGTAAAAGTTTAGACGCCATCAGAATCAATATATACTTATCGCATTAAACGGACAATGGTGATATGTACATATTTTAATAATAGTAAATTTTATGCCACTTCCAGTCTTGGCAAGTTTATAAGAAGGTGGTGCAGATGGCAACAAACACGGGTTAATGTGGATCAGATGTATCATTAATTTGAAGAAGAGCAGACGTTATATTGAATTGAATTGATTGAATTGAATGGATGAGGTAACACCAATATTCACCAATAATATTTAAATGGGGTTGTAGACCAATTTGCTCAAAACGTCAGTCAATACAGTAGAAATATACGAGGTTAAGTGGTATTTTCATCCCATTACACATTGTATAGCTTTACTGGTACAGAAAGCTTGGTAAATTCATAAAATTCAGAATTGACGGAATTGGAATATCTGACATTTAAAGGAACGATTTTTTGGCCACACTGGAAACAACCAAAGTGTAAACCTTCTAGCTTCTAAAATATGGGATCGTGTTTCGAGAAAATTGAGCGTCTAGTAGCTTCAAAGAACAAGCGAACCAATGCAGGGTTATTAAAAATGGAGCGCTACAACGCGTTTTCAGTGTTGAGCAATATTTAAAAAATAATGAAGGTTTGGCAGCTACAGTTCTCGATTTTCGTAGAAAATATGGTCCGAATAGTGATATTTAATTTCCTGAATTATAAAGAGATTAATTTAGAAAAATTAGAGAGTCCGGATCAATTAGTGATCTTAAACATTCGTTGTGCAACACAAAACATCGAAGCATTTCGAGAGAGTGTTGCTGGGAGTCCACAGACATCAATTCGGATACATGGTCAGGAATCGGAGAAGTTCTCTCTGCAGCGTACTGTCATGAAAAATGCCAATTGACTCAAGAACTGAAGCCTACTAACTACGTACAGCGAATATAATTCGTGGATTATGGAACAAGTAGATGCTGATTTTTCGAAAAAAAAAAATATCTTCTGCGACGAGGCGTATTTATATCTTGGCTAATGGTCAAAATTGTCGCATTCGGGGATCAGGAAATCAAATTCATCGACAACATGTTACTGTTTGTTGCGGATTTTGGGTTGAAACCATTCTTCTTTGAAAATGCGGCTGGTCAGGCAATAACAGTTAAAGGTGCTCGCTATCGTGACATATTTTGTACCTAGATTGCAGATATGGATGTGGACGACATTTAGCTTCAACAAGACAGTGCCACATGCCACACACAGATATTTTCTGGTCGTGTAATTTCCCATTTTGGTGATCAGAATTGGCCGCCCAAATCATGCGATTACACCGTTGGCCTTTTTCCGTTCGGAGTTTTTTGAAGTCTAAGGATTTGCCAACAAGCTCACGACCACCCACGCCTTGAAGAAGGAAATTGAGGACGTGCCTTATATTCAGACGGTTTTGTATCAAATAATAACTATTTGTTATCTATTATATCGTCTCATTCTTGAAGTAATAATAATAATAATAATAATGTATATACAAAAAATATAATATATGTACAACATAAAAAGTATACAATACATACTAATCACATATTGCAGATATTGATGACCACATCACACCTGCCAGGAAATTCATCTATTGAATAGATAGTCTCATGCAGAAGGAATGTCCTATTGGAGCGCTTAAAATGCATCAAACTTGATGCCATTCTTAATTCATAGGGTTAAACAATCGTAAACCAAAGATACAAGGAGATTTTTCAGTCACCTTCAATGAATATTTTGGTATACGAAAGTCACGTTTGGATGTACTGATGTACCCCATTACAAAGAAATTTTTCTCTATTTTTGTATACATGTAATAGCTCCAATATATGAATGGCAGCAAGCGGTCAAACTTTCAACTTCCTGAAATAGGGACGTCACACTGCAATATTATATTCTCCCATCTCCACGTCCTTTCTCCCTTCTCCGAGTAGCACAAATCTTGCATAGCACCCCATGCCGCTTTTGCAGAATTTGAAGCACTCGAGCTTTTCTTGCACAATAATTACAATTAGTACCTCTTAACAAAATCCTATGCTTGTTTTTTCAAATGAATACCGATCCCTTAAAATATGAAAATTCTTCTGAAGAACATACAAACTCCTCAGTTTGTCACTAGAACGCTTCACCTCACAGGTCACCCAATTCTTGCTACTATTAGTTTTGTCAATGCGTCTCCTCAACACAGAAAAATATTCATTGAAACACTTCATAAAAAGCTCATAAAAAATGAAAAGCACAATTTACACCTTTGATTTGCCATAACAAATTCCATGAGATTAGTATCCACACTTCATTCATACATAATAAAATCACGTCGCTGAAATATCTATAGTGTCTATACTTATTAGACCTGTTAGGTAGGGGCAATGCAACCAACATCATTCTATGATCAGAAATCACTATGTCCATAACACCAACCTTATCAATATTCCCAATACTATTTGTTAATACATTGTCAATGGTGGTCTCACTGCACCCTTGTATACGAGTTGGTGGGTGGACACAGCGAACCAGACCAAACGACGACATAACGTCCATTAATCTACGAATCTGGCGAGATTAATTTCTAAAATTAACATTGAAATCGCCACCCAATATAATTCTACACTTATACAATCCATAAAAACATCATTATCTCCAGAAGGAGACCTGTAACAAAAAACCACACACAATCAAATTCCACCAAAGTATCCTGTAAACCACAAAACTGGAAATTTTCTCATCATTGTAATCATGAAAGTCAATCACTCTTTTCATCATCCCATTCTTTGCCCAAATAGCAACCCCGAAAACTACAGAACATCTACAGAAACAGATGCATAAACTATAACACTGAATCTTAATAGCATTAATATTATCCTCCCTAAGCCAAGTCTTAGACAAACAAATAAATCCCAAACCATGCAAGTCAAATGTTAATGTCGCAAGCTGTAAAATTTTATCATTACTCAAACGCTGCACATTTAGCATTAGCAAATAAGGATTACACGCACGCAGCTCGTCGTTATTTAGGATAAAAAATTAGACATAACAAGATCTTCAACAGAACCACCAGCTCCGTCAGCCCGCACATCGCACACATCATCGGTCATTTCACATAAATAAGATTACCAGTATAACAGTATTCTCTATCATTCAGTAGTTATATATTCAACATATTCAAAATATATCTACGTAATTTAGATTTACCAATCATTAGTAATTTTATTACAATCAACGTACGACGATTTGTAGTAAGCGCTGGAGCCTTGAAAAATGTCATCTTCATTCAACATTCGTTAAAATTCAATTCAAGACGTACTAACATTGTTATTCAGCGTTGAACAACGTATCACAAGAACCGTGATGTGGAAAATTTTAATGAAACGCATGCAAAAAGTACATCGAGTAATTACCACATCAAAGCTCAGTTAAAACATGCCATTATTTCGATAGTCAATGTAGATTTTTAAGCTCCAACGAGGGGATAGTCAGCAATCCCAGCCAAGAAAAACATTTTCGTACGACCCGGGCTTTTCTTGTGTATGAGGAACCCTACGAACAATCAAACGTTTACCTCGCTCACCATTTACTAATATTTCCTGGAAATGCTCAGCACGCCAATATACTTTAGATAATTTCGGAGATCCTCGTGAAATTAACTCTGTTAGCCTAAAAACTGATGAAAATGGGCAACAATCTTAAGTTAGAACAACAAACAAGTCACATAATTTGAATTTTATTAAAGACTGCGTATATTGTTGTGCTTGTTATTCGTTTTAATTAAGTGAGTGATCTTATTTAGTTGCAATCCATATTCTGAAATATCTCTATCATTTATTTTGTTAATTACGTTCCAAATGATGCTTATAGGAATATTGATCTATTATCGCTCCAGCCGCAGCCTATCAGCTTGGGATGGCTGTAAGTACAATTTAATGTTGAACATCTTGTATTTGTTATATTAAATAAATTTCACATAACAATTTTTGTTAAATGATGATGATAAACTTAAATTACATGTTTATTTTCCATTTGAATTTATTTATGAATTATGAAAAACGCGCACACTTAATTTTCACGCAGCTTTCCACGCATGTTTCTATTTAATTTGTACAAGTGGGTTATAAATATGCATAATATTTTACAAAGACAATTTCCTGCAACATTCCACAATAAACCCTTAAAGCATGCATCTGATAATCGTAAATACAAGTGCTAGTCACATCCTCGCCCGTCACTAAATATGCACTATCTGCTGGTATAAACAACGTTGAATATTAATCAAATATTTTAAATGTGTTCGCATGAAAACAAACAATTTCCTGTTACGTGCAATAAAATTGCATAACTAGTAGGCTGCGCGCATGAAGCTGATTCGATATAAAACGCAAAATAAAACGCAACGTAATATCATGTCGGAAAGTGGTTATTTCTAATTATAAACCTGTCAAATACTACCTGCGCGTATTACACATGAGAAACGAAAATTGCATTCAGGCTATACGTTCATATCTGATACATATTTCTGTCAACCGGCTACTTACTCGAGTCAGTAGCGACGATATCTTTCATTTACGATAATAAATTAATCCAGCCAACAATTTCCCGCGTATTATTTATTCCTTTAGGAGTCGCGTATTTTAACTCGGTACGTCATGGCGTCACAGGTTTTATCTAGAGGCGTTTATTTTCTTATTACCCAAGACAGTAAATTTTTCTCGCTCGGTATTTTCTTAATCGTGAAACACGGTGACAAGCCGAATAAGTTCATCGGATATAAATTTGTCGGATTGGGAAGGTTGCTTTAATCGATTGGGTTTACGGCGAGGGATCGAATTTATAAGAAAGGTGAATGGCTGTCAGTTCTAGGCTACGTTTTGTCTGCGAACGAACGTGCAATTAAGTAGGTGGGGTGACATAGGGGCTGCTTAGTAATGGTCTGGTGCGGAGGAATAAGTTTGATCGGTCGCGTGGAGTTAATTATAGTGGCGTGAATGTGCAGTAAATGCGTAGGGATATCGATTTCGTAAAATTTTGCATTTCAATTATATTTATTTTATAACATGCGACGAAGAGAAACTAGTTAGAATTTTTGTATTATTGTATTGTTGTGGAATGAAGGAACGAGGAATATATGTCCCCATCCAATAACAGAAGTCAGAAAAAGAAGAAGAAGAGGCATCATCTTGGCGGCAACCCTTTATGAAGCTTTTTGACAATCAGAAGACTAAAACAGAAGGCGATGAGACATGAGACAGTTGAAACTGTTTATG
The DNA here is from genome assembly GCA_959613385.1 of Geotrupes spiniger. Taxonomy (NCBI): domain Eukaryota; kingdom Metazoa; phylum Arthropoda; class Insecta; order Coleoptera; family Geotrupidae; genus Geotrupes; species Geotrupes spiniger. The sequence goes on along the minus strand of OY390736.1, from coordinate 18,901,856 downwards.
AGAAGCGTACATGTTTGGCGAGAAAGAAAAAGATGGAGAAGTTGAAAAAAATATGAGATGCAAAACGTGCGCCGACGCGAGTAGGGCATCTGAACACCAGCATGTTCAGGAAAAACGTGGAAATTGCTGCAGCAATTGGTATGTGGTCAAATGAATGCAAGAGCACCATACAGACGTAGTGATACATTAGAATTATTTGTAGTTGGAAAACGTTAAAAGAAAATGAGTTTGTGGTAGAGGTTGGTGAAACAAGATAGAAGCATCGAGAGGAAGTTGTCACAAGAATGAAAGGGATGAGTGTACCCGAAACATATGGGAGATGATGGAATGCAGTGTGATTTCGAGATTTATATATGAAAAGAAGAGAGAAATCTAACAGGTTTTCAAGAGGGTATATGCCCCGTTAGACAAATAAGGCCCCTTTCATTTCTTGGGCAAATCGTTGAGGAACTACGTTTAAGTTTTGAAACTGCAGATTACGATTGAGCGGAAATATTGTATTGTATATATGTTGCAATTGCCTTCATCTGCCTGCCCATTTTATTTGCCAGGATATGTTGCAGTTCTTTACCGGTCTTCTTTGTGTCCAGTTCCCATGGATATATGGGTACTAGATATCATGATTATGGTTGTTAACACACCATTGCTACAAGCCTTTTGTTATATGTTCTGCCTATTCCCACTTTCCTTAAGATCCTCTACATACTTTATATTTCTTCGTGTCATTTGTACCCTGTGAATTATTGTGGTACTCAACTCTATCTCAAGATGTATTGATTAAAAGCTTCCTTCATTAATGTAGGCATATTTTGTTTGAGTGTGGTTGAGTTACTTGCTAACGTTCTTCAACTCCAATAGATTTAGTAATGTATTACTGAAAGTAGGAAGTCGACCATATTAATTGATTGACTCAAGCAGGTATATTGGTGACTAGTATTCATAGTATTGTTCCATCGACTTATATTTCTGTTCTTTTTATGTACTCAATACAATGCAAGAATAAGATAATCTTCTGATTATCTAATGCAATTTAGTAACGTTCGTCCATTGCAAGATCTTTAGCAATGAAATTGCGTTGTAGTATCCAGAAGTGTAGCGCGTGATGATGCGCGTGATCTTGACTGTGATAAGGTCTATGATTGAAATCTAATATCTGTTGGACATGGGATTTTTTCTACCTTCTGTCTGCGCTCCGGTCGATGCTGAGTTCACACTGGGTTGCAGAAAGTCGCCATTCCATGCATCCAGTATATTTCAGTATCTCCAAAAGATTTCTTTTTATTCCGAAACACATGGATAGTTTCAATTTTCCAGAATATAATGCCGCTCAATTACATGTGGCTACCTCAACACTACATAGATGTCTTCTGAACTTGAAACAGATGAAATTGTGATTTATACAAATGAAGTGTTGACTAATCCATCAGATATCACTAGGAGTTATTTCGCGCCACCAGTTCAGCTAATTCAGTTGTTGTTTTGAAAAGTATTGTTGTGAAATTTTAATTTAGTTACTATTCTTCTTGATTTGCTTACGTATTAATTATTTTTGTTTGTTTTAAATTTCAAGATCGTTTGGTAGCAAATGAGCAAATGAGTGCAATTTTCAAAAAAATATTAAGGGTATAAACATTTAGCAGGGCCAACGGCAGAATGATAATGGTTTCCATTAACATCTATCATGCCATCAAATGAGCAAGTCATGGCCCATGCTTCAGTAAGATCTTCTGATCCTTTGGAACATCTAAAGTCTAGGTTGATGGATAAATCTTGGCCACAACGGGTCTCAATTGGACCAGAGTGGAACACCAAAGTCTTATTCAACCCTTTTAATTTATACGCTATAATTTAAGTTACTGTATCAGGACCATAGTTCTTCCATACTAAAAATTTTGGGAGATATTCCTTCAATACTTTTGTTCTACACTGTGTACCTGCAATACAATATGATGCGTTTTATTGTAGATGCATTACTAGTGAAAAACATTAACATACATTTTTCAATCATTTAGTTTGATTGAATAATAAAAAAAAAGATTCACAATTTTATTCTCATTTTTTTGACATTCTGATAACATAGTTCTTCAGACTTTTAGATTAAAATGTTCTACTGGGTTTACGTCAAAGTTAGATGATTTCCATTACTAGCTACTAATTACTAACAATAATCAATCACGTCATACAACATATAAAAACAAGTAGTTACAAGAGATAATCGTTAAATAATTGTGTTTAATGACCGTATGTACTATAAATATTTTCAATTAAGTCAATAAATTAGTACTAAATGTATAATGAATTCATAATTTATAGGCCCATCATGCAGAATACGTGAATTATCGCGTTGAAACGAGCATAACTGAAACGCTGAAACATTTGGCAATCGATTATTTTCGTTAGAATAAACATTTGCATAACGAAACGTTCAATAACACAAAAAACGTACCTTAATGTAGCTGAATAATCCAAAATGCAATAGTAATTCACACAACACTGAACTTGCGTATCCACGAAACCATTTAGAACTTCCACATAATTAAACAATCGATTTCAATAATAACAGCAATCTAAAAGCTCTTGCCAAAGGTTGGGGACACTTGATACTCTCGTCGGGTGTTGCAAAATTGTTCCTATAAGAATTGCGAATACAAGTTCGAAGTGGAAATAATTAATTCGTGTCGATAATCACATTATAAATTTACACGCGCGTCCCTGTAATTTAAAACGTCCATAAACCTTCCTTACATGCGATTACATTCGAACTGAAGTCCGCGCTTGCTCCTCGATGTTTCCCCCTTCTATTTCAGAACGCACCCCACTACCATAGTTATAGATATTTCATATATGGCCAATTTCAACTTTACACCCTGAATTTTTATCAGGTGAACGTGTAATAACTAAAGTCTAAATAGTGAATTCAAACTTATTTAGTGTATTCCGTGGGAATACGCCCGAAGCTCGGTTTATTGCCTGCGAAGCAAATTGCTATTAAATCTGTGACTAATAAAGATAATTGCGTTTGCTTCTTTTAACGCATTCGAGTCATTATATCATTAACTATTATTTTGTAGTTAGCTACCGCTTACTTTATTGCGTTAATCCTATGCATGAAATCTGGGAGCAATAAACAACCTTTTCTATTTACATGTAGTATAAACTAAGTATATAAAATTAAATTTGAAATTCATGTTTGTGAGGAAAGGCAACTTATAATTCATTGATTATAATGTGGAACCTGATTGATAATTCATGGTATTGCATAAAATTAAAATACGAAAATTTTATTTTGTGCAAAGTAGTTTGGTTACAGATAGCGTTGGCCATTAGGGGCTCTTTTATTGTATTCGGCAAGATGCCATAAAAATAAATTAGGCCGGCGCACCAAATGGCATCAGGTAGTAAAGAATAACCAGGACCGTAATTGTAAATAGTCTTGCTAAAGAAACGTCAGTTGAATATTAATCAATACAAACCGTTTATAACGTTTATGCATTAATAATAATAACGAAAAAAGTATCGAATAGAAGAATGCATCATAAAACTGTTAACATTAAGCATTAACAATTCCAATGAATTATAAAATTTCAGTATAAGTTTTATAGCAAATGTACAACTCTTGGACAGTTGTTTGGGTCTCCTTCCATAATGTGATCAAATTATTTACGAATAAAAACTCATATCTTACATTAAATATTTTTTAATTATTATACATTGCTGTGACGAACACATTATTTTATCATCACTGCAATTTGACAAAACTCTCTAACCTCGAAGATGCTTCGTTTGCGGAGTTGATAAAAACGATAATATAAATTTTATACCGACAAACAATATTAGTGTAGACAATAAAATTACACCTACAATGTATTTTACGCAAAATAAGTATTTATTGTAGAATTACGAAACCTAATATATTAGAAAATGTTTTCAGTGGCCTGCACTGAACTTTCTTATGCCACGACAATTGCGACTACGGACCCTTCCGATCGCGTCCGGCAATATTTATTGTTTTTCAAACAAACTCTTTCCGATTTCCAGATATGGAAAGGACTAAGAAAATATATTAGAATAAACCAAGTGATGGTTGAGATAATGCTTTTAAAAATATGAGGTTTTCTTGCGAGCCACATAGCAACATTAAATTTAAACATTCATAATAACCTTCAATAGTTTGGCGGCTAGAGCACACATACACACATACGCATAGATTTACAGATACAGAGACGTCATGACGATAATAGTCGGAATCGATCTTCCCTAGATGATGCCAAAACATGTATTTCCGTTCAAATCTCGAGGCCGAAATTTTTCATGATTACTATACTTATATGCTCACTTTCATATACACTACCCATTAATAATTAGACTACAATTATGAAACTTCGGTAAAATAATGCTTTATTATGAACTAAGAAACGATGACAGTTTAGTTGAAACAAAACAAAACAAAAATTAACATTTTTCAAGAAAAAGCTAGCAATGGGTTGCATGCCCACGTGCAGCTACTCATGCATTAACTCTTCTAACCATGCTCTCTATTAACTGGTCGATGTCCTTCTGGGGTATCTCGTTCCATGTAACCTCTAGATGGAGTCGAAGTTCATCCACATACTCAGGAGGCCTGGATACTTGTTTTAGTCGCCGACCCATCATATCCCAGATATGCTCAATCGACGTCAAGTCAGGTAAACGTGCAGGACAGGGAAAAATTTGCAATTCAACCTGGTCCAGGAACCTTCTTGTAACCAGAGCAGTATAGGGTATTGCATTATCCTGTTGGAAAGTGGCATTCTGCAATGTCTGCAAGACAGGTTCCAGAACATTGTCGATGTAACGACATGCGTTTAATGTGCCTGGAATGAACGTAAGGGGTGACATTCGTCCAGCACATATCGCACCCCAAACCATAACCCCAGGTGTTAAGGCTGTGCGACGCCTTTGAACGAACTTCAAATTCGGTCTTTCCCCTCGATGTCGCCGCACCCTTCTACGACCACCATTCACCCATAAACAAAACCTTGATTCATCGCTGAAGACGATGCCATTCCATTGATGAACCCACCCTTGCCGTTCTTGACACCATGCAACTCTGCTTGCTTTATGAGGAGGTGTTAATGGAAGCCGAAGGTAAGGACGGTATGAATGACGCCCAAAGGAAGGAATTCTTCTGCAAACAGTTGCTATCGACAAGTGTCGGTTCAAAGCTCTCGTCCAGTGCACAGCTATCGACCTTGTTTGAAATTGCGATATTGAGTTACATAATTCCGGTGCGACAAAGATTTTGGCAATGGCTATCTTATAACTTTATATTTGTGATTACTATTGCAAATGTGTTTTTAATAGTATGCGGACAATTTTATTTATTTTTTTTTAATAATTTACCTTTGTGGTATCTCATTATTTTCAATTTTATTTTTTCTCTGTCTATCTCTTCCGCTAATTTTACAAACTTCGTATGTGTTAATCCATATATCATAAAATGTTTATTGTTCTTAGTTTTCACCCAATAATTGCAATTCTTCCTTAAACAAATGTATTTGGTTTATTGTGATGATGATGAGACTTCAATGTATATGCAGGTATAAAGGAAAATAGCATATTTTTAAATAGGTTATGAATACGTAATAACATTGACATTATTCTGTCAACATCAGTATTGTGACTGTCGCAAATAGGTTTACAAATATACGATTTTTCGTCATTGTACATTGAAATTCATTTTCCTAAAATCAGTAACGCTATATTTGGTTTCTAGTGCCACGACTGATTGTTTATCTTTCATCGACATAATCTACTTATGCATAGTTTTTAAGTTCTTACATATCTCTTTCGTAAGTTGTAATACTTCTTGTTATGTTTGGGGCAATTTTTTTAGGGCTTGAGTTTCCAAATTAATTTTTTTCGGTAGGTCACTAGTTAACTTGACTGTCGGAGAGAGAAATAAAAGTGGGCAGATACTGGCTGACTTCTGCGAGAAGAACCAGCTCCATGCCATTAACACTGGACATCCGTCTATCTACTGCGATACCACTATTCTCGGAACGGTGTAGTTTGCCTGGGACTATCGCCTGATGATCCCCCCGTTGCAAATCCATTCACGATGCACATCGACGTCCGTCATATTTAATGCTATCTATGATTCACTCGATAATGATATTCATCGCAGCCACATGACATTGATTGATGAGGCCGTACCTCTTTAATGGAGTACACGGAGAGCTCAGCAATCATTCAAGCATCCGTCCGCAGCTCCGTCAGCTGCATTTCGCACATCATTCATTTGCACCTTTTACAACAAGCTGTATGCGGCGACATCCCAATCGGCGCAGCCAAGCTTCATCTAAGGCAATGCCTCCCTCCCATCTTTCTTGATCAACTCACAGATCCTGCAGTTCTCTGAACTTCTTGCCCAGCCGCTAATCAGCCTCGTCAGTCGTTGGCTGGAGCAATACGAGGATTACTTAAATGACTTCATCATCTCCTCTCAATCATTTTCCTGAAAAATGTCAGCAACTACAGACCCATTGCCCTCATCGCTGTTGGCTACAAGACAAAGATACCTGAAATGCAGATGAGCGTGGCGCTACTGACAAATATTCCTTACATACAGCTATTGACGGACACAACATATGAAATACCATATAATTTCGTGCCATTCTAATATTTGCTCGTCTAATGCTTTCAAAGCAAAATTCCATTTAAGTTTTAAAGGACTGTACATGATGGGCCCAATTGGCGCAATTGGACAGTTTTTCTGGGCTCAGTTGGCAAATACTTCAAAAAATGTTTTGGCCAAACTTTGAAATTTTAAATCGAAACATCAATTCGGCCTTGGTCACGGACTGTTAAAGTTTTAGAAACGCACTTACTCTAGATCTCCTAAGTATTTTTGTAGTCGATTCGTCTAGAGTGTTGTCGTCTCCGATCTTTTCTATTAATTTACGGCCACGTTAAAGTCTTGTATGTGGTGTTTCTGCCTACTAAAGGGCCCTTCTCCGAATTTTCGCTTCCACTGGTAACAAGTGACTGTTGTGTTGTATATATACTAAATATGCCATCTCATTTCTTCGATCTACCTAGTACTTGGTCTATATTAATGGACATTTTCCTCCACTAGTGCTGGTACATCTTCTGGGAACTGTTGCCCTTTTGTTCGTTTAGGAAGAAAAGTCTTTACCAATTCTATCTGGATGGAGTACATCACCTTCTCAAGGTCGTTGATGCCAATGCCGATGCCGATGCCGAGGCATAATAGGATGTTCTTCTTTCCATGGGACATCTCCTTTTGGTTGTTACCCATGTCACTATAACTCTTGTACGAATATTGAGCATCAAATTGCTAACATTCCAACATTATTGAATTATTCTTCTATACTTACGAAATATGTACAAACTATTTGTAAGTTATTTATTTATTCAATCCAAACGAAGCAAACAATTTGCATATGTTCTTTGCGTCCATATGAGTACATTGGGATAACAATTTGCGTTAACATCACACACAATTACTGTTTTATTACAAGTCCCGCGTTTACTAATGATACCATCCTTATGTATTTAAGTCCTCCTCGGGTTGTCTGAACAAAATAATAACATACCAACACACAATTTTAGTTATTATGAAATGTTTCACCTTCAGAACATTAGTAAAATTTTCCAATTTCCAATTTGATAAATACAGAACTGTAATAAAATTCTTAGAGTAGCGTCAAAAATTTAATTTAATTTAAATTAAATTGCAACAATAATAATAAAAGTAGTCGGATGGCAGCACATAGAAAAAAAAACTAGGAACCAAATAGGCAGGCTATCCAGGAAAAAACTTGATTGAAACAAAATTTCCGAAGAGTAAACGATTTTCATAGAAGGACCGAGAAATGAAATTTGGGACCGAAGTACGGATGGACAGGGTATGAATGAAACATGGCAGAGCACTCCAGTGAGGCGTTTTATGATGGAAATACACGAACAGGCACGCAACAGGCCCGTTTTATAAATAAAGGGCATCAACAAGTAATATCTACCTAGAGACCGATTGCTTGTTTGAATTTACCTTATAAAGGTACTAGCTCATTTGTCAAATAAAAAATTAAAGTGCATTAAGGTGAAAAAGGTGGGTCTCAAAGGTAGGAAATCCTGGTGGTCTACCACATGTTTTTTTCTCAAGCAGAAAAATACGACAGAAAGAATTGGACATGCAATCTATGTAAACTTTCTATAGCTGTATGACATAACAAAGTGTCATTGTTACAAAAATGAAAGCGATGGAAGACATCACCATTGTAACTACATATTTAAGCGCCTGAATTAAAAACGAAGGAAATTCTAACTACATTGCAAGAAGCACAGGGCAGGTTCAGGAGCAGTAATATCCCTACATAAAGTAAATAATAAACAAAACGGTATCAATGAAAATGCAATTATACAAAGAAATGATAAAATCAGTAACTTGAACATTAAAAAAATGACAAGGAAAGAAAACTTCACACGTGTGCGAATATTGAGAAGATTTTTGAACGACTTGTGGAAGAACGATTGTAAAACAGTGGCTGGGTCAGTTAACCAGGATGGAGGATGAAGAATTTTGTAGAGTCCAACAAAAAAAATTAATGGTGGAATGTTGTTGAGGAAATGTTGGGACACCACAGATATGAAGACTGGGCCGATTTGTTTTAGAATGGGAAAGTACAGATGAAAATAATACCACATAGCCACATACCAATAGCTCGAACCACAATCTATGTAATTGAAACATGAGTGTCAAACCAAGAGCATAATATATTTTGAATTAAATCAACCTTCGCTGCTTTTCTAATACGTTTATTATTATGGTATAGAGCCTTATAATTTATACAATTTAATATCCATACACAAAATAACACTTCAAAATGACTGAAGATACTGGTGTAAATAATAAACTATATTAATGTATAAATACAATATGGGGATCTCTACCTTTTATGTTGTACATGCATAAGCAATTAATTCATTATGACATTTTGTGATACACTTAATATACAAGCTTTCCTTTTTTGGCCTGGGCAAAACAGTCTCCCGTCTTTGTTATTTGTTTACCTTAAACTTCTTACATTCAAATAGAATATCCTATACTAATTGCACCAGTCAGTATTCGATGCTATCTAATTTAACTGGTATTTCTCGAATTCAGATTGTTGGATAAATATGTCATGAATGTATAAAAGAGCGGAGTGAATTGCGTTGGATGAAAAAGCACAAATACAAATTTAGAGTCACAAATTACCTACCAATTGCTTTGTCGAAATTTATGAATAATGTGTTAATCTTTAAACTAATTAAAAGTACTACAGGAGCAAGTGTTATATAACAGATGTCTACCGTACAAAGTATGGATTGTTTTTGAACATAAAATTTTAAATAAATTTCAAAACTATAATTATCAATCCATAAAACCAAAAGCAAGGACGGCCAAACGAGAAAGCTTTTAAATGTTAGTCCTATCTCATTTCATTCCTAAATTATTTTTTATATGCAATGCTCTTCTACATATGGAATAATTGGCGCGGCGCTGTTAAATCCATCAATATAATTTATTTTATTCAATATAGCTGCTATTCACAGACAATAAAACAAACATTATCGTGGGATAATTTTTTATAAAAGAAGTGTAATTTTAATATTTATTAATCATTGTTTAAATATGTAGGTAATACATGCAAGACTAAGACAATGCACTCATACGTAGATATTTTCTTATTGCGTTTTACATTAGTGGTTCCAGCTAAGTGAGATTTTAAAAGAAGTACGAACCATGCATTTAGTAATTGTTTACCTAGGATCACCATCGATAGCTACTGAGTTATGTTTCTTACCTGGGTGTTTTTTTATAATTCAATATAGTGCTTTGAATTTGCAAAATCGTGGTAACAAACACTCTCAAAGTTGTATACTAACAAGTTTTTAGAATTGCACCATTAGTATTATTATAAACGGCTTTAAATGAAAATAGACACAGCGATTAATGGTATAGCCACTAAATGATTACAAGTTAAGTATCAAGTGAAGCATTTGCCGGAATTTGCTGCGAGGAAAAGAAAAGAAAATTATTATTTATGTGATCCAAAAGTCGTCCAACCTTGACCAGTTCGATATTTTTAGGTTAATTGATAATAACACCAATATATCCAAATCGTAACACAGAGCATTCTTCATAGGAAAATCACCCACTGACATATCGACATATCAAAGTCGAGCGGTATGTTCCGATATATTTTAATGTTAAAAATATTGCAAATTGCAGACAATTTAGCATCCTTTATTTTATCATCAAACATATACGAGTTTCTAATTATCAATTTCTAGTCTTTCAAAATATTATTTGTTTTCTTTAGTATGTTTTCTTTTTTGAATTTTAGAGTGTGATTAGTTACCACGATTTATTTAAATTATATTTATTGCAATCTACGTAATGTTACAGTGTGTCATTTAGCTGCAATTATGTTAGTGTGGTTTGAGTCGTTAATATAGTTTGAGTCATTAATATCTTTCATAATGGAACCGAAACCTTTCATCTTTTTATTGGTAATAAAATTTGTATTAATACATTTGACCCTAAGTTTATCTCAGTCTATATCTTGGACAAGAATAGTCCGCATATTGAACTATGAATGTTGTCAATTCTTTTATAATAATAAATTGACGTAGACTGTGATTCTTTAAACATGAAAATAACTTATAGATAAAAATTTGTAAATTAAACAAACCCTACCACACTTGATTTCTGCAAATCTCTATACGTATTTCGTATACGGCAACTAAGTTGTCATCTTCAGTAGAAATATAAAAAAACAACAACAAAAAAACCTAAAAAACTTGGTATTCTCTTCACTACATTACCAGTTGGATAATACTGTGTTAACACTACAGGTAAATTTTTACGACATTTTTGACATGCGATATTTTTAATATATGAAAGGTATATACATATACCTTTCATATATGAACGAAATGCTGTTAATAGATTTGTTGATCAATGAATTAAATTATCCCATCGATTCCAAAATTTCGTAAAGCAAATTTAGACTAAATTAAATCATTTTTAATTACAATAATATTCCAAATTCATTTTTCGAAAAGTTAATTAGAAATAGATAAATTAATATCATAAATTATACAACAAAATTGCAGATCTAATATCTTCAAATAATGATATTAAATATACATTACTTCCTTATGTTAAGGGTTTATTATTAACGCACTAAACATTCTAAAGCTACAAATATCAAATCAAAACAAATTGACATTATATATCAAATTATCTGTTATAATCGTGCAGCAACTTATGTTTGTTAAACAATACAATACTAACATAGACGCATATACACATACATTATTTTTTAATTATTTTTATTCTAATTTGACCACTGCAACTACTTTTTTCTTCTTAAGATAGGTTTATTTATTTTTTATACATGCTTGTATTTACCTTTTCGTAGCCGTTATCTGACGACTTTAGAGGGTATGCAGGAGTATGTAATGTTTTGTTTTAAGCTGTTTTTATTTTCATTTTATTTCTCACATAGCTTTAGTGTGAACATTGATCAAATTGGTAAGTAATGTTTAAGTCATCTGATCAATGATGAACTCATTGACGAGTTATTTTAAAGGTTTTTGATGGCGTTGGGAGGTAAACACACTGGCATGCATTAAATTTGGAATTCCCACGTTATCTTTTTATAGCAGTCCTATGTTTGAGTTGATTATTTGTTCCATTAATTTAAGATTTGATTTCTAGGTGGTCTGACCAATGTTGAATTTATTTTGAATCAATTTTAGAGATTTGCTTAGTTTTATTACGATTTTATATAAATTTTCAAGGAATTGAACATTCGTCATTCTAGTATATTTTTTGTTAATAGTTAGTTTGTGGCTTTAATATATTTTTGAGTGTGGGTTTTTTAGTTTGTTACAAAAACAGTTGGCATTTACGTGTGTTTCAGTTTTATAATTATAGTTAAAATGAATAAAATATACACCGAAGATTCATATTATTTTATACATTTTATATTTTATTTTGAGCAGCGTTCACTTAGGTGTAAAAGTTGTATTTTGTATGGACAGTGATGAGGATAAATGTTTTTTAAAAAATTTTTGTTTAGTTTTGGTTATTGAAAATGTTTTCTAAATATATTAATATTGGAAAAAAAAAGAGGTTTGGTCAAACCTTACTTTCTTATACTTTGTATATAATCATAAAATCATAAACATTTTCGAACTCGAGATCTAAGGGAAATACACGTGTTGACGTTCCCTGAGACTATTCTGACTGTCTTTCTGCGTATCTTCGTGTATGTCTCTGTGTGTGTGCCAAAACTATTAAAGCTAAAATTATTAAGCTTAGGCTTACGATTTGTATATAGGGAAAAGAAAGAAATGGAAATGGTGGTTAACATCTGTCACCCTTTTTCATATATTGAAAACGAGTTATACTAAAAAGTGTATAGTTAAAGATATTAAAATTAAAATAAATTTTATTCAAAGAGTTAAGATAATGTACTTCTCATCCCCCGACTGTACCAGTTGGCTAGCGCTCTAGCGCCAATACTATTGAAGAATTATGAAACTTTAAACTTAGAATTTGTACATGGCCCAGAAAATTCATTATTGGTTTCATTCAAATTGTAGATAATATTACGTCATATATTTCGAAGTATTCTAACTTTCTTGTGGGAGATTTTCTCAATCGTTTGTTTGGGTGATGTAAATATTTGATTTTCCCTATTTTCATCGCCTTGCATTTTCTGTTTGATCGCCTTCTTTCAAAATGAGATAAATCGAAGAGTTGCATCCGATAAATAATTTTTCAGATCCAGTTTCTATGCATTCAACTTCTTTATCTATTCCTTAAAATTCATACACTTGAACATTACATTATTCACGTGTTTGAGCAACTAACCGTTTACCGTATCCTAAATGAGAACGAGCAATATATTTATTATTCCTGCAATGCAATGTATACGTATATATAATAGTTGTTTACACCAAAATCTGGAAAGTTGTGTATTGTAGACGGGGGGTATTAGGTATTATTGAGGGCACGAGGCCTTCAGGCCGAGTCTTGCTAGATAATTTTACATGTATGAAATGTATACAATCTTTCCAGAAACTGCAAAAGAATTAGTATTTGTATTTGTACGTGTCTATAGACGTCTTTTACCCAAAATATTAAGAATATCCTTTTCTGCAACAATAGAAGCAATAAGAAGTATTTATGGGCTTGCTAGGTCCTAAATTTGTTAATTGTTGTTGAAATCTAACTATAACTAATGTGAATCTTTTTTATTAACCCAACGAGAAATCATTAATTTAAGATTATTATAAACAGTTCGTTAGATTGCAGAGAGAAAAAATAGCAAATTATAACGAGGGTGCGATGAAGTTAAAACTTTATAGTTCATTATGAACTATTTCAAAGAACATTTATTGAAACAACATAATTTAACCTGGTATATATTCCGGTCGGTATACAACAGGCTGGAAGGTATTTGCATGCATCAGGTTCTTCAATATTTCTATAAAATAATGTTATCAATATTATATTATTATAACAAGTTTTGAAGACTTTTCGCTGCGATATATGCCCTACTACTTACACTTGCTAACTTGAGTATATGTTTCAAGTTCATGAATTTCATTAACATTATCCGCATGTCTAGTTACATGTTCTGTTAATGTTTTTATTAGCAATGAAATATGACGTTTTTTTTGTGTAGAGCCAACTTGTGCAATGATACTAATTTTGAACATACTTGAGAGATGTGACTTCCCCATGATAGGTGGTTGTCTACCTGACAACAAAGAAACTTAGTAGACTCTCCGTATTCATGTGTGGTACCGCACAGCGTCGCAAGCACTGGTGCATCAGCTGAACGCTTCTACATATCGAAATTTTGTTTTTATTGTATTGAGTTTTAAGTTACTCTGAAGACACAAATCTACTACTTGCTATGCATACAACGTAACAGTCCTTGATGATTCCTGAGTAGAAGTTGCCGATATTACATCATTAACTTTTTGAAGTAAGTATATAGTCTTTTATGCATCGTCCTCTCAATAACCTTCCAGGAGCAAGGCAGCACTGCCTTTAGTTTGGTGGGAAAAGCACCGTGCATAAGTTACATATTAATAGCAAAAGAAAGAGAAGATGATATGACATTGGCTGCATATTTCTGAATATTACAAGGGACCTCATCACCGCCTTGTTTGATAAATCCAGAATAATATTTTGTACTTCGCTTGTTGGATTCAAGAATATGGCTGAATTGTAAACATTTATAACGTAATTTCCTGCTTGATTCATAGGAGAGTCACCGATGAACTATATGGGAATATGGGAATATGTGTAGAAACACACATCTACATTTATTTTTAGAATTTTTTTTACTGACATAATAATTTGCCATAGTACAAAGTTGTTGGTCTCAGCATTGGAACAATCACCAATTTTAATCTATGCCTAAGCTTGTTGTACCTCATCAGTATACCAACTGTTTCGTTACTACATTTAAATAATTTTTGAGGAAAAGCTGCATCAAAGTAATTACGAAAAGTGTTCGTCATCAAAATTTCTTTGTAAATTCTTGTACTGTTTCAGCATTTTACACTTCTTACACAGACTAACAACTGGCCGTAGTGATCAGAAAAGCATGGGTGAAAACAGCCTCGTAGTATATTTAATTTAAATTTCTAGCGATATTGTCGGCCAGTGTAGATGAACGAGCTGTAACTCTGGTCATATAAATTAATGCCTACATGACTTGATAAAGACAGATTTACGTTAAAATCACTACACAAAAATATACAAACACAATCTATGGGAATTCAGTATGCTGTTAAATTTTTCATGAAAATGTTACTGTATCCAGATGTAGATCTATATTTTAAGCGCTTACTTATTGGTTGCAAAATACATACAGTTTATTCCTGATGCTTTGCACATTCAGTTGCAAACTTATTAGAGCCCCTTCTTGATATGGTGGAAGCATAGTTGTAACAGAAGTCAGTACTTGCAGAAATGTATATTGTTGTGATAGCGGAGGACTTGCAGAGGAGTCACGACTGTTACACTCATGACTGATTTCAGAACTATAGTTGATCTGAGTTAAATGATTAATAATTTCAGTTGATGAACGAGAAATACTGTGTTGTTTTGCTGTTTTCATTCATGTTGAGACATAATTTTCTAATGTATGCTGCAATTGCAACATTCGTAGTTGAAGTAAAAATTGGAGTCAAATATTTTACACCTAGTATTTTTCGAATGCAGCATATAGTCATACATCAATGAGTACACATAAAAGATATCGTCATTTCGCCATTCTGTGATACCGCGAAAAATACTATATTTGTATTGGACCAATTTAACGTGATATTCCTGATTAGAACATGTAAATATAAATTTCCAACGTTGATGTTATTTGTACCAACACACATTTTTACCTAGACGTTTTCATTGAAATTCCTTGTAGATTTGTATATGCACTGGGCTCGAATTAAAAGTAACCTCAATAATTACATTGTTGTGTGCTAATAACGACTTGAGAGTTCTACAGACACCTCGACCATTGCTATCGGCTAATATGTGTCTCTATTTAGATCATCAAACATGATTTGTAGATACAGCATGTTTTACTTCCTTATACATTATGTATAAGTAAATATAGGAATCATGAAAATTTTCGAACTCGAGATTTCAACGGATATACACGTTTTGAGGTCCCCTGAATCGTTTCTATTTACTATTTACTACTACTACTACTATATACTATTTACGGAATGACGTCTGTGTGTCTGTGTGTGTGTCTGTGCGCGCTCTAGCGACCAAACGATTATAGCTAGAGCTCTGAAACTTTAAATTTAACATTTGTATGTAGCAAGGAGGAAAACGTCGTATTTTGAACGCAATCTCTCAACCGGAAGTGATGGTTTACTCTTATCACCTTTTTCCATATCTCGAAAACGGTACCCGTTACGGAAAAAAATATTCTTACATCAATAGATGATCAATAGATATTAATATTCTAAACAACTTTCATTTGAAAAGTTTTTTCGAAAAACGTAGTATAACTGAGTATAAGAATGTTTCGTGCGGACCACCGCAGATTTTTAATTTAATAGACTGCTTCGCTCAGTTTATTATAATAACTATGTTTACAAACAAACCGGTTTCAGTTTCCATTTCTCCAGTTGCAGGACATTTTTATTAGATACATTGATATTTGTAAGCTTCTGCAGCAAGCTTTTTCGATGCCGATCACAAGAACTTTGTTTTTCAACAGTAATACGCTTTTCCCTTCTTGTTTGGATTCCATCAATGGATATTTTAAATTAAAAGTACCATCTTACCAAGCACTGATATTACAACTCTTTACGATTTTAGTCAAGTTATATAGCTGTGTATATCAATATTATTGTACACAAGAACGACAATTATAAAACACGTTAAAATACGATCAGATATGGACTTTATTTTCACGTGTTTCGTACGACGATGTATACTACTAGAAGAAGAAAATTCAAAACAAGCTTGATGTGCATTACGCAAAATTACCGGGTAAGAGTATCATATGTAAAGCAAAAGAAAAAGCTCGCTGTCATCATAACTACTCTCACTTTCGTGAACTGCATTTGGCCCACCGCTTATCTGAAGGGCGTGTCAGGAATGTGTCAGAATAGTAAGTTTGAGGTGGAAAAGGCAAAGAATGCGACAAAAAACGATGTTCTATGAAAAATATTACATTAATATTATTTGAAAATAATTCTTTAACTTTAGTATATAAATGTTCGATTTTTGTAACTAAATATTTGCAACTGTAATACAATAACAATAAAATTGGTTTTATGACGTATCTAAATATAATATTTAAATCTTTACATTTATTTTATTATATCGTGAAACAATCTACCGACATTGTCCAATATATGAAGGTTGTGCAAAATCCATAAACATAGTTTGAAAGACGTAAGTACATCTTCGAATATTATATATGTTCCTGCATGATTTTCGACGTAGAGCACAATGGAAGGTGCAAGAATGATTTAATTCTGTGGTGAGGCGCAAAACGAAATGGTAGGCAAGACAAACATTAAGAACAAGTGCATTTATATTAATTATTTTTCGTCATACAAACTTCTTATGGAATGAATAACATTCAACATTTGACAACCCTTCCTAAGAATAAAACTATATCAAATTTGGGAAAAGTTACGTATATTTTATTGTAAAAAAAGCATTTATTTAGCCTAAATTTAATATGTAACATAAAGATCTTCCTATAAAGCATTGACAATTCCCTTCTGAACACTTGTAAATTTGCAGAAAAACCCATCGCAAATTTGCACGTGAAACACGCGAATTAATCAATGTTATGTTACAATACATTTCGTAACATTCTTTTCTCTGTGTGTAACAGGATATTGGAGGATTAATGTTTTTAACATTTTCACAATGTCTTTATCTAGTTCACATTTCTGAAGTTATAATCATTTTCTTTTCAACAAAATATCATTCATAATTCCAAGATAGCAAACTTAAAATGTTAGGAATGTAAAACGTTCGTCGGTTCTTCTTTGAAATATGCCGTTATCTAGGATCCGGTAACTGTATACACATATATAACGTGACGATATATGAAGTCAGTGTTTTATACAACATGTGGGTGCTGCTGTGTGTGATATTTTTAGCAGCAGCTGACGGTAAGTAATTACATATTCAACAAACCAGGTTAGCCTGCAATTAACAACTATTTATGAACGATAGCAAAAATTACACGCAAACATTATTTTCAGCGTCAAAATATGCTCGACCCCCAAAGGGAAGAATTATGGGCGGAAAGGTCGTCCAAATAAATGAGTACCCCCATCAGGCATTATTAATACATTACCCAAACGGGCTTTACTGTGGAGGTTCTATAATACGTGCGGACGTAATTCTAACAACAGCCAGTTGCGTACCGACAACAAATATTGCAGTATACGTCGGAATCAGTACATATAAAGAGGTTGTCCATACTAGCCCCATACCAGTGGAGACGAGAGTAAAACATCCTATTTACTCTGCTACAGAAGAATTTGCAAGGCCCGAACGCTATAATGTTGCCCTGGTTCGTTTAAAAATTAGCTTAACTTTCAATGAGAAGATAAGAAGTATACCGCTCACTTTTTCGACATATCCCGGAGGTACTAACGCGATAATTGTCGGATGGGGAAGATCTGAATATAGTAATCGTCTCTCGTATCTTCGCGCAGCAACTGTTACAATGATATTACCTTGTCCACTTGGAATGTTATGTTCAAACAACGTATTGGCTACAACATGTTCTGTAAGTATTGATTTACACTTTGAAATATTCTTTACAAAACTCGTGCATTTTCTCTCAATTATGTCGGAATGGAGGATATTATATTGAATTTACCTGGAGGTGAATAATTCTCTACTCGTAATCTAACATTTATTAAAAAAAATCTTTAGCTTGCTTGTTTTCATGCTAAATACATTTTTGAATATTTTTGCACAAAGCCACTAGTCACATTTACAATGTCCCACACTTTATGGGTCCAGTTTTTAAAGTTTGAGTGATGTGAAACTGGAAAGACTTTATACGCTTAATTAAAAACTTTGCATTCACAATTCCGAGGTTAAGCTAAATATTTGGGAGCTTCCAGCAATATTTGATAATATAGATGCTCACATGGGCCTCAATTTTAATGCTGTTTTCATTTAACATGGTTACTATTTCAATTAACAAAATGTACGTGTGTTTTAAACCACATATAATATCTACATTTTGTATGCAAAATCATTTTTATGCCGATAATTTCTTTGGGTATATTTTTTGTACAGATATACAAATGATATTTAACTGAAACAAAAATTATGAAACGTTACCAAATGAAATATATCATCAAAACTATATTTGTTGCTCTAAAGTACCTTCTTTTCTCAGCGTACTGCATATAACATTCCCACATTCAGAATGAGTTTATTTGAGTTTATTTGCCAAAACTTTGTACTGGAATGTGTTTATAATTGAAAGTGATTAACGGGCAATAGGATTAATAGAATGTTTAATTCTATGTAATTTTAACTTATAATAGAAGTTAATCACTGCACAAGTCCAATTTTTATAATTGATAAATGTATACCTTATATTAATGTTATACTTCTCCCATCATTCGTTGCACATTAAATATGTTCATATTAAAACTACATGAATAAATTACAAAAAACAAAGCAGTTCAATATGTAACTAATTTTTAAATCTTTCAGGGTGATGCCGGTGGTCCACTCATAGTGAATAAGACACTAGTTGGTATTAGCGCTGCAATCGATGATCAACATTGTACAGGAAAGGGTTACTTCGTTGACATAATGAGTGTAATTCGATTTATAGTTAATACTATGAATGACCAATTATAATATACGTACAAAAAGAAAATTAAATGCTTTATTATTGATCTGTTTATATATAACAGTTAAATGGTCTTCGAGAGTTCAATTGTTATTGACATGGTAACTAGATACGTTATTGGCGATTAATTTATTGCAATTAAATTGTTATCGAAACGTTATGATTAAATAAGTACAAACTAGTTATTTCAAATAGGCAGGGAAGCCCGAGACAAGTTGTTTCAATTTTTAGTTCACAATTGCTGCATCTCGTGTATGATTGGATCGTTAGATGTTTAACAATTTTAGATGTAGTGATAAGAAAATATTTTTTTCTTTGTTTATAATAATAATTAGAAAAAGAAACGCTTTTAAAATTTAAATTGAACCGATTTATTCCGTGTATTTACAGGAAGTTCAATAATGCAAAAGCACAAGGTGCTGTTTATATATTTATATTAATTTATTCAGTGCATCAAAGTGCGTAAAAATGGATCAGCTCACTCTATACCTTGCAGAAAACCGATCCAAATTCAAATAATACGATTGAATATGAAACACAAGAATTTCATTAGCATTAAAATTTACTTAACAATTGTATGTAAATATGAAGCCTGTATTTTAATATGAAATGTATGTTGTCAAACTATTATTAATTTCTGCTTGTTATCTAGACTGTGATTTATCATTAAAGTGCGAATTGTAATTCTACAAAGAATGCATAGTGCAGAAGAAAAACTTTTTTAATAAACATGTATAACTCAAATATTAGATTGAGACCAGTAACAGATTTGTTTCAAATTACATATCCTTAAAGTACCTTCCGAGATCCAAGATACCATTCCTAACCACACGAAAAAGAGTAGAACAAGGCGCTAAAATACATGAAATTATACAAGCAACTGAAAGGAACAACATGCACTATACAAGAATCTCACCACAAGCTGCAAATGTAAATAAAGCTCAATATTTTAAGGCGTATAATTTTCAAAATCACCTAGTAGCTAAATGCTAATGAAGAAAAACGATTTTTTACGAAATTATAATGAAAGTTTAACACTAATAACACTATATGTAGGTTCGTGAGGGTAAAATCTGTTTTTCCAAGTTCTCGGCTAATGAACCGCGTATTCGAATTATCCCAGACCGAGTTATTTCGACGTTGCGGCAAAGTCAAATTTGCTATCCTCAGGTAGGTCTTTTAGGTCGAAGCGATCTAGAAAAAGTTTGTAGAAGACCTACCTTGTACAAATTCTCGAAGTTAAACACTATCTTTTTAACACTGATAGTACCGAATTGAGCAACATTATTCATTTTTGCACTATTTTCATAATTCTTATTATAGCTCCTATTACCTGTGGAGGAGTTAGTAGATATGGTTTTGTTTATCGATTAGCCGATGGAAATTCATTGTTAGCATCGCCAAGTATAGAAAATGATACCCAAACAGAAATTTACTGCACCGTGTGACTAGAATCGTAAAATGGAAACAAGCCAGGGAAAGAGTAAATGTCCAACAATCAGTGGAAGAAGAATTTCCGCCATGGAAAATAAGAGTAAAAGCACTGCTTGGAGAATACTTAGACACCAGTAATTACACTCCGTTCACTATCAACAAATGCAAACTTTACCTTTAAGTGGCCTTGAAAATAGAGATGTTTTTTATGTTTGTAGCCTCTTTAATCAGTATTAATGTCGAAACTATGCATTTGCGAATATATGTTTATTAGGGTCTTTTTGTTTGCTTCTAGCCAAAGAATAGCCAGAGCAATCTACTAGGGGAAATCTGTATATACTGTTATGATATTTATAATAATAATAATAATGATATCAATTTATTGTCGTAAATTTCAAAGGAAATATGACAACGTCAAGTATAACTATACTACATTACAATATAATATACCATAGTCAGTACACAAAGAGATAAAGTTTAACACTAAAAAACAAATTACAATACATAACATGATTGAGAAATATTTTTAGTGCACTGCGATAGTGCTGATGGCCCGTACTGTTTTAAATATTAGTAGGTAACACATTAAATGCTCTATAATGAGGTTCCTTCTCGTACACTGCTGTATTGTGTTTTCCAATTGATAATTTCTACGCATGTCTAGTGATCATTTCTATAGAGTTTCGTAAAACTGCCGTTATTACGTTTCTGATATAAAAATAAACAGTAAATGTAAACGCACGACAACGTCATAATTTTCAATGCTTTGAAATGCGTTCGGCATGGACACCGAGATGGTCATTTAAGCATGCACCTAATTATCGTTTTTTGCAATATAAATAGCATACTAGCGACAATAGATGAACCCCAAAATATGATATGAGTGGACCTATGTCCACTCTATATTATGCCTATGCATAATATGTTATTATCTTAGTCGTAGTAAAATCGATATTGTCTGTGGTACATCACATAGAAAGCTTTGTTGATTTTGCACGAAGGGTATTTATGTGATCTTCCCATTTTAACCCGTTATCAATTGAAACGCCCATAAATCTGACAGAATCTACTTGATGTATTGATTTCTTAGTGGTTTTATATGAAGTGATTCTAGTTGTTCCTTCAAACTGAAAACAATGGGATTATTTTTTCGCTATTTAGCTTTAGTGAATTTATTTCACACCAGCAAACCATTTTCCAGACAATATCGGAGGCTGATACTGACACAGCTCAGGTATGCTTGAGCCTGTCACGATACAAGACGTATCATCTGCAAACTGATATAAATTGCCATCAACATATCTACATAAGTAACCAACATATATGACAATAATTAAAGGTCCCAAAATGGATCCTTGAGATAAGCCCTGTATGATTTCCGAAAAATCAGAGTATACCCATTTCTGTTCCTTGTACACTTTTGTAGGAACAGTGACTTTCTGCTTTCTGCCCGACAGGTAACTTACCATAAAGTCAAGTACCTTACCACGTATACAATACTTATCCAACTTATCAAGCAAAATTTGATGATTAATACTGTCAAAAGCCTTAGACAAATCAAAATAAATATCTGTTAGTTTTTCGTTTTTATCCAAGTATGAACAACAGTGACGTAAATATCGCCTATTCACATGATTTCACAGGGAGGACGCCATATTGACACATTGATAGAAAGTTATATTTATTCAAGTGTGCCATGATCTGATCAAATAATGATTTCATCTTTTTTACCTTTCTTGAACAAAGGAATTATTGTAACTTCCTCTAGTTTGTTAGGAAATACCCCATAAATGAATATTGAATATTGGTAAATAATATTTACCAAGGGCGCTGTAATATAAGGTGAACACAACTGGAGCATACGAGAAAGCATTTAATCTAAGCCTGCTGACGCTTTTACGGGGATTTTTTAATTATTCCACAGATCACATCAACAGTAGATACTGTGTTCACAGTTGACTATTTCATTCGAGGCTTGGGTTGGGTTGGGTTGGGTTGGGTTGGGTTGGGTTGGGTTGGGTTGGGTTGGGTTGGGTTGGGTTGGGTTGGGTTGGGTTGGGTTGGGTTGGGTTGGGTTGGGTTGGGTTGGGTTGGGTTGGGTTGGGTTGGGTTGGGTTGGGTTGGGTTGGGTTGGGTTGGGTTGGGTTGGGTTGGGTTGGGTTGGGTTGGGTTGGGTTGGGTTGGGTTGGGTTGGGTTATATACTGAAGAACAACACGATTAGGAAAAAGCGTCGCTAAACATTGATGCGATTGAAGAAGCATCCATTATTTTGTTTCCATTAATTACATGTGAAACATCACTATCCTTACTAGGAAGAGTTTTATGTCGTATAATTTCACAAACACGCGATTTATTTTATAAATAATTATGATATTTAAAAGGAACCAGTCTTTGTTGATATCATTAATTAAAGCAATTGCAAAGCACAATTTTAATAATTAATTAAATTAATTACATCATATCGTACATATATATTACATAATAATTAATTACGAACACTGTGTATCGAATGATGACAAAATTACTTTGTATCAAATTGTTCCGGGTAACTCCTTATACCTTCTACCTAGTGTTTGAAAACTGTTGGCGGACAATTATATTTTTCTGTGGTTAATATTTCTAGCGTTTTCATATTTATTACACATTGTACACACGTCATTTAAATACTATTTAAGGCACAAACTATTGCATGTGGCTCCTTTGTGTGTTAGGATTCCTCATTTACGTTAATATGCTGCGTCACCACTTGTTTATTTTTATGAATTTCTTAAATGCATTTTGCAGGTACATTACGCTTACATTAACATGTGGTCGCAAATCTACAAATGCAATTCCACGTCAATTTGAGTTTGCCGATATTCTAAAAGACAACAAAAAAAAAACTTCTGCAAAAGTCCATCTCCGTGAAACGAGCGAAAATAGTTTTTTATATGATTGACGCATGTGACAGGCTTCTAGTGTAATGTGTTGTGTACAATTTATTATGGCACTTTTTTTCTCTTCTTTACTTTTCTACGTGTTTGTATCGTTTGTTCTGAATAAATGAATCGAATATATTAGCTTACAAAAATATTGAAAATATTTGTTTAGTTTAGTTTGATCAAATAAATATTATAAATATTATTTATTTATGCTTAAACCATATAATTACAAAATAAATCGTATTTTCATAATAATTGTCGTACGTGTGATCATATTTGCAGCAGAATTCTGAAACTAGTTGAACGCCAACTAATGGTAATTCCATTGAATTAAGGTACTTTTTATGAGGTAAGTAATTGCACGCCAAGTAAGTTTATGTGGCCTTTGTTGCGAAGCTATTGATAAATCCGGAGTATGCTCTATATAGTAATTGCACGAAATTATTACTTAGGGGAACAATAGTTATTTTGAAGAACGTAGGAGAGATCGATTTTGGCCACCATTGTTTGCTACAAAAGCCGAATCCGCTAAACATACTCGTGTCGTGTATCATAAACTTTACGTAATATTGCATTATGATAACTTCGGTTTACATTTTTTAACTTTTTATTTCTTTGTTCAGCTGCTTTGTTTGGAAAACTTTGTATGCGTACAAAAGCATTCGTGTTACGTGAAATAATGGCGACAAATTTCTTTGGAATTTTGACAAGCATGTCGCGCGACGTCTTTTAGTTTCTTTACAGGAACAAATAAGGATATTATAGATTGAAGAAACTTTAATTAAGTTGGTCATTTTATAAGAAAAACATAATTTAATTATTGCGATAGAAAAAAATTGAAAATATATTTTTTAATCTTGATTATTCATGATTACCCACTAAATACAATATGTTTTTGGTCACGACATAGAAGTGCTTCTCTAGAGAAAATAGACGGAATTTGGAGTTCGTTCAAAAACGACACACAGCTGTAACACCTGGGGTTATGGTTTGGTAGCGAAATGTGCTGGACGAAGGTCACCACTTACTTTCATTTCAGGCTCATTAAACGCACGTCGTTACATCGACAACGTTCTGGAACCGGTGTTAGTACCTTTCATGCAGACGTTGTAGAATGCCAATTTCCAACAGGATAATGCAAGACCCCATACTGCTGTGGTTGCCCTGGCCTGCACGGTCACCGGACTTGTCGCCGATTGAACATGTCTGGTATATGGGTCAGGGTCGAGATATGGGTCGGCGACTAAGACAAGTACCCAGCCCTCCTGAGAATCTGGATGAACTTCGACACCATCTAGAGGTTGCATGGAACGAGATACCCCAGTAGGACATCGACCACTTTATAGAGAGAATGGTTAGAAGAGAAAAATGCATGCATAGCTGCGTGTGGAGATGCAACACACTACTAGCTTTTGTTTGAAAAATGTTAATTTTTGTTTTGTTTTTTTTTTGCAACTAAGAAACTATCATCGTTTCTTAGTTGATAATAGAGCATTATTTTACCGTTTTAAAATTGTAGTCTAATTCTTAATGGGTGGTGTATTTCATATGAAAGTGAGCATATTTATTTGAATACTGATGCTGTTAACGAAGGTACTCAAACCTCTTGAATTATCATTATTTCCACCAACTCTGTGATAAAAGTTTATATTTATGCTCCAGCTGCAACTGGGTGCAACAGGCTGGTAAGAATTTAGTTTAATCAATTTCGCCAGTCTCGTTTTTTGTTGATTTGCCCCTTTTGTACAAATTTTCATTCCATGCAGTACTTCTATTCTGATATCCTTGGGTTCTGTTACTGTTCTTACGTTCTTCTCTTGACTCGTTATGCATTGCTTATTTTCCATTTGTAAATGTATTTTTGTCAATTTATTTCCGCATTCTTAAAATTGGGTATTCAGATTCAGGCGCAAACTAAGTTTGTTTGCTTGGGAACTAATTAATATTTCTAAACAGGTATGTAATGGAAAAATGTAGCGTCTAAGTTTCCCCATCTCCATTTTGTTATATTATGCTTATAATCAATCATAAATTAAAACACAAATTGTTGTTGTTATTTGTTGTATTTGGACTACAATTGTTTCGCCACACAGTGGCTTCATCAGGTAGATGATTCTAAGTAAAATGATACAAGATGAAAACATTATATATGGAAGGGTAACACAAATCGGAGGCGGTGATATCCGTTAGCTATTGTGAAACGTAATATTTAATAAGGGCGACATATTAACTCTGTATGATCATTTAGCAAAAATCCTAGCTTGTTGTATTTATTGATTTCTAAACATTCTAGCAAATTAAATTTCCTACTATTCGCCTGAACATGTAATATTTTAAAATTAGGGTTAAAAGTGTCATTGTTTTCTAATAAAATCGTTTTGAATGCTATTTGAATGTTATTATTAATTTTCTGGAGCGCTTTTTTAATTTTTATTGAATGTATACCTATGCCAGTCAGGCAGGAAAATGTTTTGGGTGTGTTGTCATTGACGCTGGGGGTACATTAATGTAAAATATTGTCTATAGTAGTTAGCTCTATCATAACCATTATTGGAAGCTATGTTATAAATGTAGTTAAGTTCTGTATCGAAGTCAATGGTAGACAAGGGAATGTTAATTAGTCTATTAAGTCTTGAGTGAAATGCTGCTAATTTGTGATTTGTGAGGGTGGGATGATTTAGCGTATATAGTGTCGGTATGTGTAGGTTTGTGAAAATACTAAATACATGGGTACCTTTTCTATTTTTAATATTGAGGTCTAAGAAATTTATTGAATGATTGGCTTCGTGTTCTGAGGTAAACTTAATTTTTGGGTGGGTGGAATAAATATGATTATGAATCAATGCGCTTATTGGACATCAATTAAGTAAAGTGCTTAGTAGCTTTCTCATCGCTAATCATTTGGTTTGTTGGTAAAACTTGTCGTGTTGACAATCATTTTGTTTAAGACACGAGTTTAAAGCATTTAAGATTTCTGACGAAATTATCGGATTAGTGTTATTGTGGGTAAATAGTTTTGAAATTATATTAATTATCTCTTTATTCTATCTATCTAATTGTTACTTGCGAAATTTTTTGAACTAGATCTGAAGAGTTTTTTACATTGAATTGAGATTTAAAATTGGTATATTTTAAGATGATATTGATGAGATATTTGGCTAAATTTCTACAAGGGGCTTGGGTGTATGCTACTGGTCTAATACGCATATCGTTTTTATGAAGTTTAATTAAACCGTATAATTTCGGAGTTCATGGAATCGTGGGAATCATTTATTTTTCATTTTTTCCATATTAATTCCATTAATTCCATCAACCCAAAAATTAAATTTATCTTAGAAGAAGAAGCCAATCATTCAAAAAATTTCTTAGACCTCGATATTAAAAATGTCAAAAGTACCCATGTATTTTTCACAAACCTACACAGACATTGTAAGACACGCTAAATGATTCCACCTTATCAATCACAAATTAGAAGCTCGTAATTGACTGGTTAATAGACTAATTAGCATCCCATTATCTACCATTGATTTTTGATACAGAACTTAACTACATTTATAACATAGCTTCCAATAATGGTTATGATAGAGGTACTATACACAATATTTTAGCCAAAAACGCGAAGATAAAACTTTTACACTAATGTCATTCCCGAGTCAATGACAACACATCCTAAACATTTTCCTGCACACTCACTTACATCGGTCTACATTCAATAAAAATGCAAAAAGGTGCTCCAAAAAATTAATAATTCAAGTGGTATTCAAACGATTTTTTCACTAGGGTAACATATTAAAAATAATAAAGTTAAAATAGAGAAAAAGGAGTGTACATGTTAACTTTTAATGATTGTCCTGGAGTATACGTCGGACAAACAGGAAGATCGTTTGATGACCGCATGAAAGAACACCATCGGAATTTCCGTCAAGAAATAATAATTCTACTTATGTCGAGAAGTTCAGACGAAAAGTATGAAATTTAATTTACTAGAATGTATAGAAATTAATAAACACAATAAATTAGGATTTTGTCTAAATGATCGTACAATAAGTAGCCCTTATTAAATATTACGTTTCACAATAGCTAACGGATACCCCCGCATCTGATATGTGTTACTCTTGTATATATAGTGTTTTCTTCTTGTATCATTATATTCTACCTAACGAAGCCACTGCGTGGCGAAACAATTGTAGTAAAAATCCAATAAATGTAGTGTAACCCAACAATTTTTGTTAATTTATGATTGTGGAGCTGCAACAAATATCGCCAATATCTATCCAAGTTCTTATAATCAATGTTTTTTCTCTTTCTCACGAATCTGTTAATTTTGAACAAAAATCCTCGCAGTATTCCCTTCGTATCAATATGTATAGCAGCTGACAAAAATGAAAGCAATTGCGTCATTAGTTAAGGCTAAAGAAAAATTTGAAAATTTCTTCATCTAATTCCGATCATTTGCCGTAGGTTATTTTTAGTTTACCGATATTCAAGCTAGATTTCGTAAAACATAAAAAACAAATTTCATTGCTAAATGTCGTTTCGCATATCCATAATTCGTCACGACTTTTTTTATTCTAAAAAACTCGATAATACTTTATTGATGTTGCTTACTAAAATTTGAAAATTTGAATCGAGAGACAATAGTGGCGAATTTGTTCAATTGCGGGGATGGACAAATTAAATTCGTCACAGTGTAACGAGGTGACATTGTTTTTAAACATTTTTCATTTTCTGTAAACACACCAGCTTGCATAACATATCTACGTTTAGAAACATTCCATCTAATCTTTAATTTGAAAATAATCTACAGAATGTGCACATTGTTTTGTGGCGTTATTAATGTAAAACAAAAAATATTCTGTCATGCACTTTTCGGTATTTCGCTAAATAGCCTCAGCGATCATTTTTACGATATGATATACTGCTCTTCCATAAGGTACGAGTTGTTGAATTTTGCTATACACATTAGCATCTCAAACAGCAATTTCTTTTTAAACCGTACGTTGTTTAGTTTATATCTCCTATTATAGCTATATTCAATTTTCCATAGCAGATGAGGAACCCGTCCAATTAAAAAAAAAACATTTATGTTTTGGTGCAGGCAAGTTTCTATGATTTGCTTTATTACAAACGACTCAGTATTTGTTACGGGCTCCAAGGTACTGTACCTTTTTGTTGCTCTTCCAATTAAGAGAGCCTGTTTTTTTCTTATTAATGTTTTCTTTCTAATTCTTAAGTGTAATCGTTTTCCACAATTGTATCGTATATTTCATCTTGTCGATGAATAGAAAATTGACATTTTAAACGTACTGGTGCATACGAATATTATCTTGTGCCTACTACACCTAAAGACGTGTCATAGTTTTGACTGTAACTTCTTTTCGACTATCCTCCATCCACGAACACAGATATCCATGCGATACCATCATAATCAATTTCCTTCTTATCTATAGCTAATCTATGCAATTAAATTTAATGTCGTTAAACATTCTAATTGACCCACTCGGTACAATACTGCTCATCCAACTACAAGTAAAATGCATACTCATCACATTCTTGGTTGTTTCCCCAATGGTTATTGAAATCTGATAATACACCAGCCTCTAGTAAATAGGCGGTGTATTATGCATCGAGGCATAATTTTTATTTTTCAGATAATTCCATTGTAATAATATTCAATGCAGAAACATTTTGTTTCCATTTTTCTTGAATCTTAATAATGACATTTACAATCAGTGAGAACATTGGGAACTGAGCCGGCGTAATATGAGGTTCTGAACAACGTGTGGGAGTGTGCAAAAATTAATAATCTAATAGAATTTGAAAGCAAAACAATGTGCGTGTTTTTGAATAACTAAACATCGATAGAAATACAGGTATTAATTTGTCAAGTTAAATTTTGTAGTCACATTCATGCGCTACATCAAACCAAACAACTTTCATATAACACATTTTTTTGTTATAATTTACATTTAAATCCTTATGGAGGAACATGTACAGTTCATTTGAGTGGTATGCCAAACAGGATTTCTATTGCTACTGTACTCTTTAGTTGAAAATGAACAGCGAAAGCGCTGAATTTCAGTAATCAGATAATGGCATTAGGCACATACATTTATTTCAATAAGGTTCTTAGTTTTCCATCATGATAAGTTGAAATAAAATAAGTGATACCATATATATATATATATATATTGCCTGAATGATTAGTAGTTTTTCCGTCAGTAAAGTAACATAATACATAACGTATTATAAATTAATAACAGTAAACACCGCTTACCATTTTAAACTTATATTTCTCTTCTTCTTCGAGCTATTCCGAATGTTTTGTTACCTTTTACGTAAATTTTCTTTTTGTCCATATTTATTCGATATTATGAACAAAATGAAATGGTCAAAACGAATTATGCACAAGTTAAATTAACTCTATTTTACCGCCACATCAAAAGGTAAATAATGTATATAGATTTCTGCTTCCAAAACTTCGAATTACATTTTCATTTAAATCAGTAACGAAACGTATAATAAATGGCTCGTCCTATTGAAGAGGTATGTGCGAAACTAGATAGTTGTTTTGGGTAAATTGCATCGGCCAATTATGATAAGTACATTTACAAAAAATGACCTTTACGTGTTATGTATTTCGTATGGACGAATATGGCGATACGTTACAAACGGTCTGAATTTATGGTGCATAGATTGTAAACTTTAATAATTTATGCAGGAACATATTTTCAGTTTTTGTGGTAATTTTTTCTGTTGTAGTAGTTTTTTTCATTCGTTTATATTACTGTATAGCTTGGGTCGAATTTCGGACTACTAGCGATACCTAAATAATTAGTTTACTACCATAAGTTGATTCCTACAGTCTTAATAATATTTTTGTTTTTATTACTATCAACTGCCTACTACCTAGGCTTGGTACTCGGTAAATTACATCTACAATCGCTTTGAAGAACTGACAAATCAATTTTTTTAATTATATGCTATAAATTTCACTGCCTTAAATTACAATCGCGAATAATATCATCAGGCAACCACGAAATATATTACGTGTTTTTGATAAAACGTTACCGTTAGTATATAATTTAATATGAACGAAGAGCGATGCTGGCGGATTTAAATTATAACCGTACAGGATCCACGGTATTTGCTGGAACGTGCTTTGGACCGGCAATATATTTCAGTACTTAAACATAATTTTTGCGGAGCGTTATTACTGCTCCACTTCATATTTGTGACATACCACATATTTCTCTGACTAATCACGGGAGAGACACTTGACCGGATGCTGGCGGCCCGATGAAGAGGATCACGGAGTAAACAAGTGCCGCTCGCGAGATAATTACAGTTTTAAATATAGAGGGCGCTGCAACTGGCAGTTAAACAAGTTTATTTCAAATTAATCTCTGCGCATATAGCACTCCACCGTAATCGGAACACGTTATGGCGTACTCGCTCATTGCGAATTCAGGTACTGCGCTGAAAATGAGAAAAAATTACCGCCGCCGCTTATTAATGTCAAATTTAAATTATTGCCCAGTCGCTGTAAAAACAAACGCCCAATAAGGGATTTACTACCTATACGCTACGTTATCGGTATCGTAAATATTTTATCGTGCAAGACGAAACTAAATCATTACCTGTGATTCGAGCGTTTAAAAATCGGTACCTGATTTGGAATATGACCTGTGAGAGTTTATCGTGCGTAGCGGAGTTTGCTAATTTAATTTAAAGTGGAAAAACACGAACCAGTAATTTTATGGCTAAATATAATACGTTTATTTAATTATAGTTGAGTAGTGGGGAGTAATGGGTAGTTGAGTATAATTTATTGTATTTTTACGAGTTGTCGATGCACATGTTAGAGATCAGGAACGTCGGTAAGACAGAGTTGTCCATATCTTATTTAGGTATTATGTTATACCTATTACATGGGGTTAAGTCACAATCCCCATGTGGTGTGAGTGACATTTTTATTGTCTTATATGCCATTGGGTGGCTCGTTGTCTGATCCCTTTAGTAACTATCGAATAGCATGCTATGAGTCATATGCACCTGAGAGCAGGCAGCAGTCTCCACCTATCACTGTCACTTTGAATGTCGGTTTTTTGCTCATTTAGCTATTTTTTTTTCATTTTTTTTTTGAAGCAGAACAATGTTTTATTTTTAAATGGTTTTATTGAAGAAACATCAATTTAACATTGAATTTCTCTAAAAAAAAATAAAAAGTTCAAAAGTTGATGGCAGTTCTACTTTTTAGCTTATGTGCTTTTTCGCTCACGAATGATGTACCATATGTAGTCCAACCCAACCCAACCCATCATATTACAATCCCACCTGTCCTGATGGCATTTTTCTATCGTTGCTATGTCCTGATGGAATTTCTCACCGTGCTCTTCACTGATGTCACCCATATTTTCACTGAAAAAACTTAACTGAAAATGCAGAAAGTGTAACTTTAGAGACATTCAGCAACCAATCCTTTTATAACATTCCACAAGTTTTCCAACAATAACTTTGTACTGTGGAAAATATTTATTTCCAAATAAGTTATCTACTACTTCCGTAAAAGATTTCCAAGCATTTCTCTCAATTGACGTCATTTTTTGTTCAAATTCGTCAGAATTAAACATATTGCGAACATCTGGTACAATAAAAATTCCACCTTCTATTTTAGTTTTTGACAATTTTGGAAACAAGACAAGCAAATGTTTGAATGATTCTCCATCTTTATTGAGTGTTTTACGAACAGTTTGGCCAGTTTAATATGAAGCGGGAGCATTACAACTTTTTCTGATCTTGCTAATGACAGATATTTAATGTTCTCTACACCAGGTGTAAACCGTGTTCTAATAGGCCAATCTTTTCTGGCGTAGTGTTTGGCTGAAGCACGACTGTCCTTTAAACACAGGAAACGGGAATTTTTAGTGTAACCACCCTGAGACCTTTTAAAGAAACAATCATTTTAAAATCTCCGCAGACTAGCCATTCATGTTTTTTGTACTGAAGTTTTTCCAAAAGAAATTTTACATTTTCGTAATCTTCTTTCAAATGGACCGAATGACCAAAGGATATTGACGGATATATGTTTCCATTATGAAGGAGAACGGATTTTAAACTTCGCGAAGTGCTGTCTATAAAAAGACGCCAATCCTGGGGATGATATTTAATGTCAGTCTCTTCAAATAGCTTGTTCACATCATTACAGAAACACAAACACTTTTCCACAGAAAAATATGTGGGAAATCTCTGGTGTCTTTTTTAGCCAGTAGTAACTCGGCAACTAGGGTCTAAAAGATTCTATTCCTTCAATCTA
Organism: Geotrupes spiniger; assembly: GCA_959613385.1. Classification (NCBI taxonomy): domain Eukaryota; kingdom Metazoa; phylum Arthropoda; class Insecta; order Coleoptera; family Geotrupidae; genus Geotrupes; species Geotrupes spiniger. The sequence goes on along the minus strand of OY390736.1, from coordinate 18,868,736 downwards.
GATGTCAAAATTTCTGCATTGGATTTAGTTAGACCAAAATCTTTGATTATATCATCCATTTCTTGTTGACTGGGAAAATCGAGTTCTTTGTTTTCATCGTTTAAAAATAACACATCCGATTCCTCCGAGTGAACATCGTTGCGATTTTGGTAGTCAGCTTTGCAGTTACTGAAGAAGGTAGCGTGGGAACAGGCAGAGTTTCAAGGCGAACTACTTGACTCAAGATCGGGATATATAACGTCGTGTCGGTTTTTTGATCTTTTAAAGCTAGTGAGATGTGCCAAACAGAAGTAGCAGTCGGTTGCAAGATTTTTTGTACTTCTACACAAGACGTCGGGGGCCCAAGGTTTGTCTTGGTTTCCAGTTTTAAAACCAAAGTAGGCTTCGTACGTCTGAGTGATTTTTGTACCGGCTTAAATTTTATGTTTAACTTGCTTTGGACCAATATACCAGCCGCACACAAAGAAAAACGAGTAAGCATGATGTGTACAATTCCGCACAGAAATCATTATATATACACTCAAAAACAAGAAAAATCTGAACCGTTAACACTTTACGAACTGACGTAAATCTGGCAAAGCCTCCTTGATACTAATACCTCAAAACATCCCCATAAATAAAAATTTGTTACATGGTGTTATCAGTAATCAAAATAAATTCCTACTTAATACATTATTATAACTGTTTACCTTTCAATTTTTTGCCGCCCACATAGTGATTTTTGTTTCCTGCTTATATTTGCTGCATACTTTTTCTTTAGCTCATACATCTTTCGAACACTTTGTTAGCCCTTCACCCCACATAGTTCAGTTCCTAAAACCAGCACAAGTGAAATGGTTGTCACATCAACAATAAATTAAGGCTGTTTAAGCTATTACTTCAGTCCGTCTAGCACGAAAAATGTGATTGTTCGTACTGTATTTTTTACATTCACTGAGTTCAGTTCCCATTTTCCGAATGATTGCAATTGTTTCTCTTGTTGCACACATTCCAACAATTTCCACTAATTCCCGTTGTTTTAAAACTATTTTTTCTTTAAATTTTAATATTGTTTCCATAACATGCATTTATTATTGATATTAATCCATTACAAATTATTCTGGATTTTTCATACCCATTATCTTTCAGTGTACCACACACCTATAATTATAATCTGTTTTTCCACACTTCTTCTGTACATCTCTTTGTCCAGATTTTACCACCACCGATATTTACTATATGCTCTACAATGCCGGATGTGAAATACGTCTGAAAATCAATCTTAAAACCGTATCTCAACAGCCCCACGTACATAATTAATACCAAAGCAGGTAGTTAAAATTATAGCAATTTTTGCAGTACCGCACCTGTAATCTTCAACGTTACTGAAACAACTTCTCAGTAATTTAATATGGCAGATGGCAGGCGTTCGGTTTTATGAAATAAGACACATTAAATAGAAGAAATCGCACAAAAAAAATCTACCTGTGAAATTGTCATTGATAAATATGTGCCATTAAATTTCAAAGGAAATAATGGTCACCTTTCGTAACAAATAGGCGTTTTTTTAGATTCAAAAAATAGAAACTGCACTCATTTTACGTACTAGATAATTAGATGAACCAAAGTAATTCCAAACCGAGCGTAACATCTTGCACCCTCTAATTATAGGACCGCCGACGTTCGGCCTAAATGGAGGTGAAAGAATTTCCATCGGAACGCTAGCTGTGCGCAAAAATACATGTGGCACCCTTTTTAAACTGCCAAACTATGATTTATGATCGACGTGACGCAACATCAATATGGCAAATTAATTTTTTCACACTCTCTGCTTGTACAGCGATTTGTGTGGAATAAATATGCTAATTTGACAGTTATATTTCGATTATTAATGGCTTGGTTATGTTTTCCATCGACACCGAGTCGTTGATATTCGACACGATAAATGGATAGTGACGCTTTTCATAAATACAATGACATACATTGTGTGGTTGAAGGAAGGAAAGTATTTAAGTTTCAATAATTGCAAGACATTGTTTTGCCTCGATGAAAAATGCACTGAATATCAATTTAAATCTACGCGTTAAACGAAATTTCGGAAAGTTCCATAAAATATGGTACCAAATTTACAAATGTTGGTATTGTACCTGTCGAAATTTATTTATTGTCCCTATATTATTCTACCAACCGCTCGGATGAATTTATAATATGTCTAAATAAGATAAGATGGTCTAGTCAGTACAGGATTTGTGAACAAGCAAATCATGTAAAACTGATGGGAATAGTTATTCGACGTCAAACAAGTATGCAATAGTATTAAAGGGAAAAAAGTTGTAGTAATACTGCCAAAATTCAATCTCGAAGTAAAGCTTGCCGGGCTCCTAAATATCAATATACACAATACCTGTCTGGTGACAATTGCTGCAAAACTGCGACACCATTCCGATGCCACCAATATAGAGAAAAGCTGGCCCACCATACTTAAATACAAACTATCCCATGTCGATCAGGATACACAAGATAACAGGTTTGAACGTACTAGTGTGATCAATGTTATCAACTTCCATTCTTCAAGGGTCTAGAAAAAGCCAGAAATTGGTTTACCCCTACTTTGAAGATGGCGGATCGAAGATTTCCATTAGTTCCATTATTGCCCAAACCGGGCGGTTTAGGTTTGGAAAAATTCATCACGTTGCATCCTAGCAAATTAATGCCCAGGTCAAGTTGTTTCACTTTGGTGGATATTAAGCTCTAGAGAACATCTGGTTATGCACCCCCAAGATGTGTTTATAAATTTCTGGAATATATTGTTTCTGACGCATTTCTGTCGCACCATTACAATCTTATTTTGACACTACAAAATCTACTTTGAAACCAATGTCTTTTAGTATCGAACCGTGAACATGTATGTCTTCTCTAGGTTATATAGTTTCTTCTCGGTTCTCTATTTAATAGGTTATGTGAACATGGTTGTATCAGAGACAATCGTCGCAGCTAGTTCTTCAGGAGTTTTAGTTAATATGTTTTCTACAAAGCTTATCTGGTGGTTCTAGGTGTCGAAGAACAACATGGCTTTATGTAGATAGCTTGGAGATGGCAGTGATTTAAAAAAAATATTGAGGTGCGTTAATATTTTTATTGTGATTCTTATTTGTGATTTTGATCAACTTAGCCACCACCTTATTGTGCATAATGGTTTCCTAAACAGCTGCTTAAAATACCCGTAGGAGGGCATTCCTGGTGGGGATCTAGATGATTGATTTTCTCTTTCACCTCTGAATAATGGAACGTAGAGCTGAATTCTGTTTAACCATTCTTAATTATATTGATCATCTCTGGAGGAGCGGTTTTTGGGGAACTCAGTGATTAGACTAAAGGCCCGTCAGATATTCAGTTTAATATGCAGCTTCCTCAGCATATTATATTTCTTCATGTAGAAATATCTTGACGTAGAAATTTACCTTGTTGAAGAGTGGCTTCATTGGAGGATAAGTTATCATACGCAAACTTTGCATCTTTTAGGGCAGGTGGTCTCCAAAAATCCAATATTCTCTTTTGATTTGTTCGGCCTCTTTTTTGATATCTTTGTCACGGGTTCTAAAACGCTATTTATTTGTGTGAAGTTGCTACTGTGCAGTCAATCATATGCTTGCTTACAGCTCTATTGTTAAAGTCCCTATATAAACATTATAAACTTTATGATCGTCATGTTAACTAGTCTACGATTTATATTTCTCAGAAATATATTCGTTCCCTTTGCCAGAGAAGAATTTGGTGCTCCTGTGTTGGAAATATTGGCCGAGTTGTGTTGAGTATATCGAAGTAGACCAAAATATTTAGGAAACCTCCTTTCATATCTGCCGAAAAGTTACCTTGAAAACGTAATAGACTATTTAGATGATAACAAAAGTGTTATCGTGACAGGAATGTTGTTGCTGAAGTATTTTCCTCGACATATTAGCGAAATGTTTACGCTAGTTTACATTTTTTACATTGTTTGATAGGAATTTGCATCTTGGTAAATAATGTTTCGTTTTAATTCACGACACACATTGCCAACTGGTTCACATCAAATGAAAATGATGACAAAATTAGTGATAAATTTTCATAAATTTATAATGTTTTAAGTAGATCCGGTCGTTTGTGTTTATTATTCAGTAATGATTTAATATTCAGAAGAGATGGAGAGAAGGTTAAGTTGATTGCGCGTGAATAAATCTCGATATAATCCCGTGTCGTATGCGCTAATATTGTTTACTACTCCAATCCCACACCCATTAAATAAGTTCGAAGAGTGGAGAAACAAAAATTCCTTCAAAACTGGCAGTGGCCCTATTTACTTAAAAAATGTAATTCTTCTAGGCATTAAATAGCTCAGTTCCAATACAACAAATCTTAGAATACGTTTTCATCTATTTGTATTAAACTTAGTTTTCATAGTTCTTTGTTTGAAAGATATATTTATTTCAATAGAAAATGAATTAATTCCTGAATAACAACATTTATGAATCGTTAAATCCACTCTACTATTAACGAACACCTACGCGGACCAGCCTACGGATATTCAATTTGTGGCACAACTTGGTAAATCGCAATTTCATCCCTTCATTTAAATTTAAATTATTATAAACGGCGATAGAAAAACAAATTTTTGAACTGGCAATGCAACTGCCAGTTCAAAAGTTACATATTTCGTATGTTGATAATTTCGCACGCATCATTAGTAGAGTTTATAATTCTTCACAAATATTTATTACCATCGCCGTTAGTATCGAAATGGTATCCGCAGAAAAGTATAAATTTTAATTAATTACTTTTAATAAATATAGTCCTCACATTTACTTGGATTAGGTATAATTTCAAAAAATATATACAAAAACAATTATTCCGAGTTATTTTCTGTTTAAATTGCAATACATTGTTTATATTTGATCAATGTATTAATGCTGCAACGAGAAATATAATATAAAGTAATAAAATTTGTGTACCGCAAAATTGGAATTCAGTTTAATTTTAATTATGTCGAGATAATAGGAACGGCCTAATGAAACAATTTCAATCAGCTGTGTGAAATTTATTAATTAAATTTTATCAGTGAAAAACAGTAATTATGTACCGTATTTAGCATACGAACTATTAATGTTCAACAATATTTTACCATTGACCACATTGAAATTTATTTTTGTTAAAAAAATGTTAATCATTAACAAATCCTTATTTTCATAACAAGTAATTTTTGCAGTCGATTATTTGAAAAGATAGCAATGATTATTTTTAATTGCGTGAACACTGGAAACATTTTAAACAATAGCATGGCATTAATTAAGAATGACTTTTAATTTTGTTTTAATTGCATTTTGTGTGAGTAAGTCAATTTACTGGACCTTAAAAAATGCTCAAATAAATTTACTCTGCAGTACGTTCGTACCCGGCAGTGGGTTTAACTCCCTTACTGTCCTTTGGTCAGTGCACGCTCTGTTAAAGTAACCGCTAATGGAAACAGTGGTTGCAAGACCCTTTGGCCACAGTTCTTGTGATGTTCTTATAAATATAACGCTAATGTGGGACTACTTAGTTCAGTAGCCTGTTTGATGTGGGCTTCAGTATAAAACATGCACTTTCTTTTGACATAGGCTAATTGAATAAGATATGTTTGCACTATGTATAGCGCGCCTAAAATATAGAATAAATTCAGTAAAAACCAAATATGTTTTTTTGAGAAATTCTTGAATAGGTCGATTATATTTCATAAAAATACACATTTTTGCACGAGTCGATTTTCAACTATAAATTATTTTTGAGTAATTTTTCTTTTCAATAGCAACGCCCATTTTTTTTATTTTGAGCTATATTTTCATTGCGGAACTGACCGTATGAAAATCTAGCCATTAAGTTGTAAGCATAAGAAAATTTATTGTTGATAAAAGGAAAAAAAACCTTTGCTAAGTAAAGAATTTTAAATTCTGTTTATACATTGTGAATCTTTTGTGGACTAATTCTGCGCATTTCTGCGATGTTCTAGCTCAGCTAAATTTTCTGGTGTGGTGATGTAGATCTTGGCTTTCAAAGAATCGAATAAAAAGTAATCAAGGGGTGCAAGCTTTGGGGATCTGGGCCATTCTATCGGTCCTCGCCTGCCAAACCACATCGTCGGAAAACAATTGTTTAGAAAATCTCGAACAGGCTGCGGATAATGCGGGGGTGCTTCATCTTGTTGAAACCATGCGGTGTTATGAGCCTGGATCATTGTCGTTTAGAAACAGGGTAATTTTGCAAGAAATGTAAATATCTTACTCTTGTAAGGATTGTTTCAAACTAGAAAGGCTCTACTAGTCTGTTGTCGACTATTTCAGCCTATACATTTAGTTTTTGTCGGTGTTGAGTATGTGCCTCAACCATCCACAGTGGATTTACTTGACTGCAATTTTGACCATTCATTGTACCATTGTCATAAAACGTTACTACATCCGTAAAATGTATTTTCTACTGCAAACGTCGACTTGGTTGGCACAAATCCATGGATTCAAAAAACTGGAGTCGCCAGTCTTGGATGTCTTCGTTGAGTTGAAGTTCAAGTTGAATTTTATAGGGATGATACTCTTCCGTTCTCATATAACCTAACACTGTTGTCTGCCTTACTGCATTGTCTAACGACGCCAATTGGAACGTATTGTGAGGATCTTCTTCCATACTCAACAATATTTTTTTCAGATCTTCACTAACTCGCGGTTTTTAATATCTTCTACATCACCAGTCCCTCGAAATTTAGACTCAACGTTACTGATTGTATATTGGCTAATTGGGCGATATGGATATTTTGCATTAAAGAAATCGCAAACCCTTCCGAGTTATTGTCTTATCCCTGCAAATGATAAGAAATAAAATTTCTGTGTGACAGTTAAATGTACCATAATACTTAAATTGCAGTGTGATTTCTGTACCTCGAATTCATTCAAATTAACTCGTTGTCTATCTAAGATATCATTGTTATCATCAATTCGCCAATGAAAATATCTCCCAAAAAAAGGAAAAAATTGGGGGTTAAAAATTAAAAAATGATGACGTAGTTACTCAAAAATAACGGGTGGTTGAAAACCGGGTCATGCAACAATGTGTATTTTTATCAAATAACATCAACCCGTTCTTTCGAAACAATTTTATTTCGCTTTTTCTGAATTTATTTATATATATTTTAAATGCGTACTGTATGTATGGGTCGTACTTTATAGAAATCATTTACTTATCCTGACGATAATGTTATGAAGACAGAAGACATATTGCCGTTAGTTTTCTCGAAAAGAATAAATATTTATGCAAGGTCTTTGTTTATTACTGCAAAACTTCGGAAGTTTTGAGATTTCTACAGCATTCAAAGTTTGTTTCCGAAGAATGTAAAAACTTTATTTATCAAAGTTTCTAAAGAGAGAAAGATATTACAATGTCGTTCAACGTTTTCTACGTATCAATAAAATTCAAAGGTTGTAACCGCTAAAATATAATACTTTTTGGAAATATTATGTAAATAAAGGTTTTATCATATAAACAAACTTCTGCACTATAAAATTTAAACTGCACATGGCCACAAATACAAACACGATTATGTGATTGCAGCCAATAGAAATTCTGCATACAGAGAATGCAATAATAACAAATCGTAAATGATTGGGAATCACTACAAATGATTTTCACCAATCATTGCATAAGTTTTGATTGATATAGTAACTATTTTATGCGCTTGTTAAATAATGAAAGAAATTATTACAGTGCTGAGTAGAGATCGAATTGACCAGGTACACAACTGCAGTTAGGCTGATTATATATACAATTTTGATATTGGATACGCAACCCGTCCTTTTGGACATTTGGTTTTTTACAAATATGGCGGATTAACATCCGTATAGCTCCGTAGGCGATATTTTCATTTTCATTTCTAATCAATATATACGACGCGAAATACTTTATGTGTGTTCTGTACGACTGATATATGATTATTGTTGGTATGAAAACTAACCATGAACCAAGAACATAAATAATCACAATTTGAAACCAACACAATATTCAGAAGATTTTGCATTCCATATGTTAATTTGCATGCTACATAATTAGCAATAAATGTTATGGCTAAATGTTATTAACATCCAGCCAACTTCTATAACCTCATATTTTGTCTTGTGGCCGCAGTTCCTTGAGACTTCTCTTGTTTCTTGGTCATAGCAGGTGTTCCAGTGGGTTAAGCATGGATTTTGGCGATTGCTATTTGAGTTTTGATGGCTTTGCAGAATGACTGTATCATCGGTAAATATTTGAAGTAGGTGGTTGAAGGAGTTGATTTTATATATTAGTGCTTGTTGTCAAACTCTATCAAATGCTGACTGATATACAGGAACAGTCATAATTTTTTTTTATTTCCCAATGGTTTATTTCTTGGGTGATAGGGTGAACTTGCTGTATTGTTCAGTGTAATTGAAGCACGTTTTGATCGATTCTATATAGTACCTTTTTTTCAAAAGTTTTGAGAAGTAAATTTATTGGCGTTATGCTGAAACAGTGATTGGACCTTTTCCAGGTTTGCCAATCGTTATATACTACTACTATTACTTTGAGTGATTTTGACTAGTATCCAAATTTTATTATATATATATTTTTAATTTTAATAATAATAATTTGTGAATGATCAGAAACTAGATTATAACCAGGTACAACGTCTGTACATGTTGCATGTATTCCATGTGTGATAAACAATTTTGGTTGGTCCTGTATTTCTCGTGAATATGTGTGTCGAGGTTCCTATCAAAATGAATGAGCATTTTTTATTTTCTATAGTTTCTATAAGTACCTTACATTTAGTTGTTCAGACCTGATCCCCACATTGTGCAGTTGCTGTTATAAATAATTGATGTTGTAAGCCGTTACTTTGTGATATTTCATAATTAAACGCGTTGCTGTTATTGTCACCTTCAGCAATAACATTACTATGTAGATACTGTTTGAAAGTAATTTTTGAATTGTTTTTCGATTTATTTGTATTATGACAGGTGGGTAATAAGCTGTTAGCTGCTGGTACAATTTATATAATTTATATTAACTATTATATAACTTTATAAAATTGTAACTTTTATTAAAGTGGCTTGTAGATAATTTTGTTGCTAATTTAATGGTTCATGATGTTTAATTGAATGTTTTACTAGTATCGGAGTGCCTCCAAGTACCTTGTTATCGAGATAGGTGTTGTCGTATATTTTTTATAATTGTGTAGTTTGATATTATGTATGTACAATGTATTTCGCGTATAAGCAAATTTTGATTTACTGCCTCTTTCTTTGGTACTGTTAGTGCTACTCTCAGGACTTTACCTACTACGGTACTACTTTAGTGATTAATGATGTAAACATATTTATTATCATCCTGTTTTGGTGCAGAACTTGGATAATATGTTTGTCTTCCATCGTCCAATGAAGTTTCTTCTATTATTGCTGTCTACAATATTCTTGTTCCCATTGTTAATTAGTATAACCATAATTAACAGTCTGAGCAGAAATATTGTAGTCAACAATAACAGTCAAAGAGTACTAAATGACTTCCCCAGCCTTTCTCTGCCTTATGCCTCATCCTTTGCCTGCAACATAACAAACTTTTAAACCCTTTCCATCCCACTCCTGTCCTACCCTCTTCTCTCCTTTCCTTTAACTTTCTTAATAGCTCTACTCCTGTTCCTTCCTCTCCCAACATCCTTCTCCAATCTTTGCCCTTCCTCTTTTCCTCCTCTCCGCACTCCATTTTTTCGCATTCTTCCCACCAATGTTTCCACTCGTCCCATTCTTTTCCGCATACTTCGCACCTCCTATACACCTCCCCCATCCAATATTTGTTTGCCTTCTCCTCGTTTCCGCATCTATACCTGGCAATCGTCTTCTCTTCTTCTGCTGTTTTGCATCCTCCTAAATACTTTGGCTTCATTCCTTTTACTTGCAACTCTTTATACTTTTCGTTATATCTTGCCCTTCTTATCTTCTCCTCTCTCTCCTGTGCATCTCCTTGTTTCCATTTCTCTTCCAAATCTCTCTCCACCCACCTCCCCTCCCTTCTCCTCTCTTCTGCCTCCCCCACCGTCATCGCCGCCTTCTCATATAATCTTACTCTTGCTAACTCCCAATCTGATAGATCTCTTCCCCTCCTCTCTCTCCTCTCCATTTCCTCCACTACCCTTTTCCCCAAGCTTTTCTCCCTCTCTAACAGAGGTATATATTATGATGATTATTATAACATTGTTCTGGGTCTACCTTTGTTAGTTCCTTGATGATGTCGTAAGACATCGAATAATAATTTTGTGGAACTATATCAAATGCGCTTAATTTTATTAGTAATATATATTAATTTCCTTGACAATTATGTGTAGTCGTTCGTTTTTTACAAACCTTCTAAATTATCTAAATTAAATGACAGCAATTACGTGTCGGCCTCCTTCTAGAATCGTCTTTCAAGAAACAGCGTGTCATCAGCCACTCACTAAGCTGAGCTTGGTTGAGGGATTCCAATTTTTTCAATTTCTATTTTTTTTTTGAAAAACTGATTGAACAGTTCATTAGAAAGACTATGGATTATTCACAACCAAATTCATACTAGTATCTCAGACCTTATGCGTGAGGAGGTCTGAGATACTAGTTTATTTATTTTTTTGATAACTTGTTTAATTTTTTGGCAGTTGATTTTTTATTTACTCTCAACTAAATAATTTGAAACATTTGCTAGTAATTTTGTGGCAACTAAAATTTGAGTAGGGTGCAGGCATTTGTAAATCGTTTTATTTTATTTATCGTCTTGCATTGTCTCGAATGTAATTATTACCTTTGTTAAACTATCCCTATGTTACAGATACACTTAATTCTTGATGGCAATATTTCTTCAGTGTGGTGCTACCGGGATTGTTTGGCCTCAATAAAATTTTATTTTTATTGCTTTATTTTACCTTTTCGAAGATTCGATTGTGGCAGAAATAATGTATCTGTAATGCACCGATTTTATGTTAAAACTAACCCGGCCCCAGCTTGATAGCAAAACGCAGAACAACTCATACATTATTTTTAAAAGTAATGATTTGGTTTGAAAATTTACCATCGATTAAGCTCTGTGAAAAATATTCATTGTTCCAAATGTTCATATAATAAATAATTTTTCAGGGCAAATCTTTAAATTTGTGACGGATGTGAAGCTGTATATAATATTCTAATGCTGCTAAAGAATCTACTAAAGAATCTACTAAATACACGCCAATTAATGCAATTGATAATAATAATAATAATAATAATAATAATAAACGTAGTGGGTATAGTACTCGTATATGCGGGTTTTTTATGAATTTAGTACAGGGATTACGATTGGAAACATCGGAGAATAGTGCTGTCCCTGGGTTCCAAGAAACGCTTCATGATCACCGGCACCCAGAAATTATATCTCATACTAACTAACAGAGGGACACTATAAAGCTATAAAAACTGCCAAAGATGATGGGATTAGAAGTAAGTTACATGATAAACTTTTTAAAAATATCAAAGATTGTAATGGTTTAGACACTTTCAAGATGCTGTCTATTTCCAAGCATAATACTTTGACGAAATTAGTTATGTTACACACGGTAATTGATTACCATTGTCAGAAGAAGTTGGGACAAAAGATATGCAAAACAAGACAGCCACGGTAAATATAGTTAGGATGCAAATGTTAAGATCTAACATTAACAGATTGGAATAAAACTATGAAAATAAAAGAATTCATACAATATTTGACGAAAATTATACCCTATTAGCTGGCGACACCTTAAAACAAAAACAAATGCAACTAAGCCAAAATATTAAAAATGTATTTAAACTGTAAGAGATGGAACACGGGGAATAAAATGTTTTATGAATTAAGGCTTGTTTGACAAACACACATTATTTAAATGACACCCGACTGGACTACAAGATAGAAGAATTCTGTCTGAGATATAGTATATGGGATACAACAACACAACCATTATCTACGTGGGATTGAAAGCGGGCGAACAACTGCGGAAAACATTACTGATAAGGTCTGACTAAAGTGAAGAATACATAATCAAATTTTCGCAAGCACGTATTTGGAAAGGTGGAAGGGGACTTACATACAAAATTCCGGGTACAAAAGTTCCATGTAACCCCCTGGTGCCACTTGACCTGTCACATTACCTGGATTATTCACGCAAGAAGAAATACCAACTCCTGAAAGAAATAAAGCTAACTACATGCATAGTGATTGTTCTTCCACCATTTCAGAATCAGAGTAGCATACCTGAATCACCTAGTATACAACAAATGTGATGGAAATACAATGGAATAGGCTTATAAGAAGATTCGAAACATTTTCACAACTGGATTCCTGGAAATCTCCGCCTATGATCCACTCAAAGTTAATTGCCTGTCAACAGACTACTATGCCATCCTGAACAATTGCAATTTAGTTGCATACTTAATACTTTGGGGAGATGTATTAAATCAGTTATAGGTTCTTCATTGTCTAATAAGCTGAGCAGCATGAAGCATGAAGGTTTGAATATCAAGTAAGGCCAACAAACATAGAATGAAGAATATACATAGGTTAAAAAATACCTAAAATAGTAATGAGTAAATTAAGGGAATGGTAAATGCGGAAGTATATGATTTACGAATCTACGTATCAACAGTCTAATTTGGTGGAAGTAAATGTGTTGAAAGAAGAATTTATGAGAAAATATCTTGACAGAATTAGAGCGGAAAACATGTGCATCAACTGAGAAGTCATATGTTGATACTGACACTTGGAATGCTTATTTGGTAGAAGGATGACCAAGTAATTAATATTAAGATTCAGACAAAGTCACATAATTTCAGGATGTAATGCTAAATCACATGCGTCTAAAATACGACAACTAAGTCGTAAACAAGCTGACTTATCAACACAGATTGAACAGTAATGGAAAATGTCATGTTTACATCATAATAATAATAATATATAACAATAACGCTGGTATAGCCTAGTAAAATTAGATAGATGGATAAAGCGGCAAACCTGGGAACATTTTTAAAATATATATGGGGGTACAAATAATGTAATATTTACCAGCACCTTGATCGTAAAGCCCATGGGGTGAATTAACTCGTAAAGAATGAAAATAATAATGACAAATTCTCAAACAAACATTAATATTTAATATTAATTGTTATTATTCTCCTATTTTTGATTTCCTTTACTCGGCAATATGCTTTCGATATAGTTAACTTCTATCTGAATCTTAGATATAAGCGGGACAATTTACAACACCACGTAGAGTATCTGCAGCTTCATTCGCTTTTCATTACATACCTCTGGTGAGGGAGGAGCTAATAACCGCCACGATTACCATTCATTAGACGTCAGTATGGGGAAAACAAAATCGAAATATTTGACAAAGTTAGTCGGTAAAATAAAGTAAGAAACGGAAGTTATATGGCGAATGCATGGAAATGAGCAAGTGGTAAAATAATTTATGAGATATTAATTTTATATATGAGCATATAGAAATGTATGGAAGGTAGAAGAAGTATTTGTACAAGAAAGTTTTTAAAATAAAGCATAATAACACGTAGTGGAATCTAAATTATCATCATAAAAATAATGTCAACGTGTTATTTGAAATCAATTTATGTAGATACTTGAACGAGTATTTCCGACACATTGAATAAGTTAGAATTTTTTAGTTTATTAGTTTTAGTTATTTCGTTTGGACGGCTGTATTACTACTATTTACTAATTAGTAATTATAGAAATTTATAATATACTCGTGCACTAATTATATACTTACGTAGAATGTTCCACACTTGCACCGGAAATTTGCTACCAAATTATTCCTATTAAAAGTAAAATATTTTTGACAAGCGAAGGTAAATCTGAAATGTGAAACTAATGTTGTGTGCACGTAATTTATTAAAAGAATTATATATTAGATAATTCAAAATATTATTAAGCATCCGATTATGAAATATATAAAAGCTTCGTAAAAATGTTTACAGTAAACACAGAACGTACTTACGAAAAATGCAGCCAATTTGACCTTTTAACAAGAAATTTCAATTGAATCTAGGATTCAATGGTTTTCTTATGTTAATAAGGGACTCTCTTATGCTGTAAACGTATATATTAGAAAAGATTCTTTGTAATCAAATTGCCAATGCAATTTTATATTCCAGGCAAAATTACCAGGCGAAAATATTGAAAGTTGTTAAACCCCAAATTCGACGTCGGCAATATAATAAGGAAGTCGTGTATCTGATTTATGTTCTAACATGTTTGAAGTAAATGTATCCGTAGCGGTTCCACCGAATCATATTTTGTTACTGTCACTGCCATCCAGACCGATTTGCATCTATCGATTGATTATATGCGATGTGGTATTGGTTTTCAATTTGAGGCCATTTAATCAAAGCAACCTGCACGTGGTGCCCTCCACTAGACATATTTGCATGAACCGCCGTGATTAATGGTGCAGTTAATACGTAATATTTATACCTCCGTAATGGTTTCGTCATATTTTATTGTCATTATGAGGTTAAGTAACGTTGCTCCCCTATTTTTAATTAATAGCTGTGTGAAAAATGGACGCAATCTGTCGTGAAAAACGCAATAGTTATCATTCGTACACGCAACGTTCATTAATACACGTTCCAATATACATGTCGCAATCATTTACAAATTTATACTCGTAAACAGGATTGGAGTGGCGTTAAAATTGATAGAAATAATCCAAACAAAAAATGCACCTCCTGTTTTAACTTACATCCATATTGCATATCTCGTAGTCTCACTATTCTATCAAATGTTTATCGTCCTAATTCTAATCCCCAATAAATATTATAAATTTATCACTATAGTTTTAATAATTTAAAATAATTAACTTGGATTCTCATTGCTGACAATTGTATTTATTTAATTGTAAACAGCAACAAACTGGCACATAATATGTAAAAATTAAAAATTTAAACTACCCACAAATCAAAAAATGGAATAAACTTCGTTTGTGTATATAATTTTTTCCTATACGTTTTCCTTTCATTGCCAAACAACAGAATAAATAAAATTGTTAAATTTATATTTAAATTTAAAAATGAGAGAACCGAATGATAGTGATTATTGGTCCTTGCAGGCTTAATATGGCGATCGTAAATGTAACCTTGTGCTAGCATATCAAATCAAGAAAAGTTACAAAATAATTTTATGCGATGCAGCAATCAATTTTCACCACTTTTTATTCTTTGGATAACACCTGCATACATTTCTGCGAGTTACCATTTCATCATAGACTGGAAATACTCGTTTCGGTTATTTATTAAAGTATTTGTTTATGGACTCGATTAAGAAAAACGTTACCGATATATTAGTCGAGAACGTTGGAACGTATGATAAATGTATCAAATAAACAAGCAGGTGGTTTGCATAAGAAAATTAGATTATCGTTGTAAAAATATATACATACAGTTGCCATCAATAAGTTATGTATCCTTTATTTTATTGATATTTCATTTAAATTAAATCGGTAATAAAGACATTAAATCGGCATATATGCAAATGCGTTTCAAATCGGGCTTGCTAAATGTCCTGAAATTATAATAAACATGATTAAAAGAATTAAATATACCACAGTAATTTGTTGCCACATAAAGTTCAAATTGAATATGCATAGGCGTATCCATATGAACGTTTGCGATGGGGGCACATTGTACCATCGGAACTTGAACATGAAATAACCTGTCCTAAATACGCCTCTGTGTATAGTGTCCATTCCTCAGCATTTCATTCTTGTTAATCATGATAGAAGAAAATGTTAATCTTAATATCTTATAAATGCAAAATCTTGATATAAATTCAGTTAAATTACTGTACATTTTTGAGAATATTTAATTTGTATTTTAACAACTACCATAATTATTGATTTTATTGCCGCAATAAAATTAAGCTTCTTGTAAATAACATACGACATTTATTATGCATTCAGGACCGATAACATTGATTTTATAGCTGATACAACTTTAAATTAGTCGTTGTGACGTAACTGCATCTCGACGAGATTAAAACTAAAGACACAACTAATTTTATCTGATCCATGTTTGATGTGGTCGATTAATTAACACAAAAATTCGCTCGTGATCCACCATTTTATTTCTTTGCAGCTTCATTATCGAGGTTGTCAGTTAACATCTTATTCGATCTGATAAGTGTTTAAAATATAATCGGCAAACTCGTCATAATTAACAAGTTTAATTAGAAATCTTTCCCATTGTGAAAAAAAAACTAATTAAATCTGCAACAGCAGAGCAGTGTAGGGAGCATGAAATAAACAGCTTGTTTTATGCAGTGTCACTGATCTTTTTGAATAATAAAAGATTCTCATGACGGGGGCGAAGAGAACCCCTTAATTGTAGAACTGCGTTTGTTATAACGTGGCATGACCGTGAATTAAATTTTGGAGTTAAACTATTGAGGTATGGTTTTAACTATTGTACGTATCGAAAACTAAATTTGACATTGCTGCGAATACTTTTAAAATTTCATTAAATTATTATATAAATTTGTTTTCTTAGCAATGTATCTAGCGTTATTGTTTTAGTAGACTCACAAGAAACAAGTGCGACGCCGTGGGCTCAGGAGAGATAGAAGTATGATTGTTATGACGGAGAATTTAACAAAAATGAATTTAAAAACTAGGAGAATTAGACAACATTATTGATAAATGTAATGATGGAGCCTGTGGAAGGGGAAGGATACAAAGGATGTAGGAGCTCTGTGAAATGAGATACAATTAAGACATGAATTATAAAAATACAATGCCCACGATATTGTCGAGTTTATTTATAAATTTGTTTCCAAATTAATTAAGGTTTCATTTTCCTGGTTGCTAAAATTGTGCTCTATAAGTTGTACATTGCGCCAAATTTGATATTTGTGAACATACTGGTTTTTTAGTTACATGTTTATTTTTATTGTATATTGTTCAATGTTACATCTATTAATTACGGTCGTCTTTCGAGTCTTTTATTTATTTATTTATTCATTCACTGGATTCCTTCCTTCCCCACTTCCTCCTTAACATTATCGTTCCACGTTGTTCTTCGCCTGCCCGGGTAGTTTCTTCCTGTAGCTTTTGTTTCATATACCTTTCTCTTTTCTCAACCTGTTTTCATTTATTCAGCATATCTGGTTCTAATGGTTTAATATTTAGTTTTTGTCGATATATTTCGTTCTGTATTCCTCTTGGATATATTATCTATTTTTCTTAAAAATCTCATTTCTATCGCGTTTATTCTTATCTTTTCGTTATCTGTAATTCTCCATGTTATAAATTTCTTCACTATGTTCGTTTGTATTTCCTGCTTTCAAAAAAATGTTCTTAATCATGTTAAATGACTCCCCAGTTCAACTGATTCGTTTATTCAAATTATTTCTTCTATTACTTTCAATTATAATATTTGAAGTTTTCAACTTGATCGATTTTCTTTCCTTGGTTGTTATTTGTTGTTTTTTATCGTCTCCAGCTATTATCATTTGATATTCGCTTTATCTAGTTCCTTGATTATTATTTTATATCATGTTGTAGGTCCTCTTCCGACTGACATATCGTCTGCGAACATTACTTCTCCTATTTGGATTTGCTCCATTTTCCAGTATCCTAGCTTTAATGTTTTCATTTTCTGTTTCGTCGTTTTCGCTGCTTCATCTAGTACTAAATGGAATAAGTGGGCTATCTATCCATACCTGTGTCAATTATTTGTCATACAAATATTTTTATTGTATTTTTGTTGAGTACATGGCTTGTATTCATTCAAATGTTTTCTTGTCTATTTTTAGTTTTCTTGAACATCCCAAAGTTGCTCTCTCTCGGTCCTATCAAAGGCTTTTTCTAAATCTATACAGCAAGTATGTGCTTCCCTTCTTTTGTTTAATATTTTCTCACTTGTCGTAATATAAACCTAATGGTCCTCGGTGCTTCTATCTCTTCTAAATCCACATTGATCAATCATATTTTCTACTTTGTGTCTTATTGTTTTCCAGTATTCTAGTAATGATCTTCTCTGGTATAGGTAAGGTTATTCCCCTGTAGTTATTGCAGTTCCTCTGGTCGATTTTCTTGTATATGGGAATTATTAAAAGTTTATTGTTGACCTTATACTTTCCAGCTTTTTTGTTCCCAGAATTTTTTCCGTGATTCATGTTTCGCTGTTTGTCTCATTATCTCATTTGCCCGCTGTGCGCAGGGAGACATACTGTGGACTTTGTTTTCTGTTACTGTTACTGTTTCTGTTACCGAACACTGGATGAAGGAAAACGACATTAGTAATACGGTAATTAGAGGGTTCCGTCTTGTGGCGTACTATGCGAGAAATATATTTTTTTTTTCGATAAAATCGAATTAGTACTCAACAATCAAACTAAAGAAGATGGTTGTGAAATAATCATTTGGGGATCTTAACATAGATCTGTCAAAATATGGCAACGTACAGAAACGAGCATCGATGTATTTTTTACAAACATTCAGGATTGTAACGTAATGGTATTACGTAATCAACTCTCAGATCACACACACCAGATAGCAGAAATAGGGTTAAAGAACATACTTAAAAATAGTTGAACTATTAAAAAGAGGCATTATACGGAAAGCAACATGAAGAAATTTCAAGATAAGAAGAAGCTAGATTGTGTCGGGGTCTCTTGGAACCCAGAGAACGATGTAAATTCGCTGCAGGCAAAGTTTGAAAATTTTCTTACAACCATTTTTAATTAAGCGTTTCCATTCGAGGCAACAAAACCGAAACGTACCAATCTGAAAAAACGATTCAACAGCATATTTCTTCAACCAGTATTACCAACCAGGTTGAAGAAATAATCACCAAATGCAACAATAAGAACTCTTCTGACATTGACGGCATTCCTGGGAAGGTGTTGTTGTCAGTAAAGGATATCATTGGTGGACCTCTAAGCGTTATGATCAATAGTTCGTTTGCAGGGGAATTTTTCCAGATAAACTGAAGACATCTAAAACGATTCCAGTATACAAAAACAAAGAAGTCACATATTATAGACCAATAGCGCTGGGAAACCACACCTCCAAAATTTTTGAATAATGTTTCCAAACTAGACTGTATTCGTTTGTAGAAAAATACGAACAACTTAGTCCAGCACAATACAAGAAATCCAGATCAACAATCACGGCCATAGATCAAATTATCAGATCAATTTGTGATGCTATTGAGAACTAGGATAATGTTGTTAATTTATTTTTTGATATTACCAGAGCGTTCGATTCAGTTCATTATTCACTTTTGTCAGTAAAACTTGCCAAGGAAGGCATTAGAGGAAACACGAATAAATGGTTCTTATTTGTCTGGAAGATCACAGCGGGTATGGGTCAATGATGTACTAATCGGCTGATGAGCAGGGGCGTGCCACAGGGCACCATTTTTGGGCCGCTCCTATTCGCTATAATGACAGATGATCTCCTAGTGATTTACCCGGATGCTCTTAAAGTCTTATATGCTGATGATACCAGTATGGCCATTGCGAAACCCACCATACACAGTATGATCTCTTCTGTTGAAGATGCAATAGTCGAATTACAAAGATGGTGCATCAACAACGGCATCTTATTAAACCTACATAAAACTCAAACTATACAATTTTACGCGATCAATACTAAAATTGACAAGTCAACATTAATAAGAGTGAACCATATGTCGGTGAAGGAACAAAATTGTGGAAATTTTCTGGGACTAATATTAGACTACAAATTAACATGGAACGAACATTTGAGTACACTAATAGATAAACTCAGTGCGGCGACGTTCCTATTAAGAAAATTACGTCCAACAGTTACAAACGTGGTACTAAAACAAATCTATTTCGGACACTAATAGATAAACTCAGTCTTTTATGGCTTATGGACTTATTTTCTGAGGAAGTTCAAGGTTTGCCAGGGGTTGAACCTGGAACAAGCTGCGTTAATATCTTCAAGAAGAACAATATAATGAAAGTTTACTCCTTATACATGTTTAAAGTTGAACTACACTGCTTCGCACAAAAAGTAAACACAAATGCAGACTTTCACTACTATGGCACCAGGTTCGGCAACTTACTTCGAACGGATTTTTGCAGACTCAAGGTGTCTCAACATTGAGTGAAATATATGGGCGCAAAATGCCAACAGCAATTACAGACGAAACTAATATGATTTTTTCATCGACAAAGAATTTTACACGATTAATGATTACTTATATTAGTAACTTAGTGAAATGTATTATTTCAGTAATTAGCGTGCTACTTGACATGTACAAACGGACGGTATCTTACAATGTATTACAATATGTATTTACATTCAATAAAAATCTATCTATTGTTTATTGTCCTATTCTTTCTTGGAGTTCAAATATGTTTCCATGTTTCTTTCTTCTTGATTTGATATTTTCGTTATTCCGCTGTATTTCCGTTGTAGTATTCTTTGGTATTTCCGTTAAGTATTCTTTGGTATTTATCTTGATATTGTTTTCTTCCGATCTCAGATTTTCTAGTTAGTTTCACATTCTCAGCCTTATTCCATTTATTTTTTTTATTAACAAATAGTCTATTACAGATTTCGCTTTCCTCGAAGGTTCTTCTCTTGTAGATTAGAATATATTGTTATGTTGAAATTTTGTATTTGTTATTAGTAAGTTGTTTTCTATACACAATTCGATTATTCTTTTCCCGTTATTATATCTTCCGTCTTCATGTATCTTTCATTTCTTGCATTTTAGTTTCCTATATCTTCCATTGACATCTCCCATTATTACGATGTTTTCAAGGCGTTCATCTATTTCACCTTGTATATTTCTGAAGAAGTTATCTTTGTCTTCTTATCTTCACCCTATATGCTACTAAAAGTGCCCATTTCTCTTTTCCAATTTCCACTATGAAAATTCTTTCATATATGTATTTTCCTTCCTCACGTTCTTTATTCTGTCTGTCTTTATTCCTAATATTTCTATTTTATGTTTTATCATTTCCCCTAGTATTACTTCCTCTTTTCCTTTTATATTCATTATGTTCTAAGTTCCTATTCCAATTTTATTCTCATTTACAATGTCATTGTCCCCCTTCCTAGTTTTTTTCTGTTTCCATTTTTATCTGACATTTTTCTTTTTTTTTTTCTTGAGTTTTTGAATTCTGATCTCTCCTTATTGTCAGTCCTTTTTATCGCGTTCATTACCATTTTTCTGTGTTGTGTATTTACCCTATTTCCCTTCTCTTTCTCTTTTTTGACAATACTCTTCTTTGTTTTTGCACTTTTATTTCTTCTAATGTTAGGCCATTATTTGTTGCTATTTTTATCACTCTCACCTTCTCAGCTTTTGGAATGTTTAGTCGACCCACTCAGTTTATTAACCTTTTTCTTGTGAGTTTTGTAATAAAATAATACTTGTTTATATTTTCGAGCTTTTGGAATGTATAGTCGACACACTCAACTTAATAATTTTTTTTTGTGAATTTTATAATAAAATAATACTTATTATATATTTTCTAGCTTTTGCAGTGCTTAATCGAGTCACTCGGTTTATTATTATTTTTCTTATTATCGTTTGGTTGATTAAGTCAGTTCTGTTTTTTTTTTATTTTCAATATTTATATCTCGTTTCATTTTAGTTTCAATAGTTTTATTTTGTTTGATTTTTAAATTATTAACATTGTATTCGTTTTGCATTTGCTTTTGGTTTCCTAAAAGTTTGTTTGCAAGTTATTTGATGTAAATAATATATTCCTATATGGAATTAATTTACAATATATTTTATGTATTATATTGGTTCTGTCGTAATTAGTAGGATTAATTTTTACATTTTGAACATTATTGTTTATTTTTTATGGCGTTTGACAGATGATATTTAGACCCAATGATGAAGTATTGGGTTCTTCTTTACTTATTCTGTATGCTTTATGAAATTTAGGTTTACTTTAAGCTCTTATTCTATAATTTTTTAATGTCCTCTTTTATGTTCTCTACTTGTTCCTCTCTTCCTGTTATTATTATATTATTTTCCTATATCTTTTATTTATTTCGTTCTCTTTTGCTTTTAAGATTCTTTTAATCAGGTCTGCGTGTCTGCTTTCCATTCCTCTTCTTTCTCTTCATTTTCTTTCTTCATTTGTTTAATTCGTATTTCACGCTTTGTGTCTCTTCTAGCAGTTCTTCTGTTTTGACTCCTTTTATCATTTATTTTAGTTGTTCCAATTATTTCTCCTTGTTTCTCACTTTTACATCTATTCTTTCCAACTTCTTTTCTTGATTTTCTTATGAAATATAAAATAAACTACCATTTGAATCAAAAAATTGAAGGAATTATAACTAACTCATTCTAGCCAATAAGAAAATTTTATTGTTATAGTTAATACATAAAAAACTATTATTTGGTGAAATGAAATTTTTCAAATCTAAGATAGATGAAATATTGCTAATATTTTTTTACGATCTGTGATTTACCATGCTTGTTGATATATTGTTATATTGCATTTACAGGTTGCTTGGGTTAATTGAACATACCGCTCAGTAATGATTAAGTAAATATTATGCACATACAGTCGTCTAAATTAATGAAAAATAGTTACAAAAATAATATAATAAAAATTATAAACATGTCAAACGGTAAACATTTGGTTAAGAGTATTTTTAATATTTGATAGGGTTAAGCTTTTTCATAATTAATCATACATATTCATATAATCCGAAAATTTATTTTTAATATCATTTGCATAAAGAACGAGAGAATAATTTTACGACGATGATGGAGCGATGATTTTCAGATCAAAATAGCATCTGTTCCATCAAAGCGTTTTTTAGGTAGCGTAGTACGTCGTGTGTCCATGCGGGGTGCACAACTTGATTCATGCGCTTATTACAGTCATGCTTCTTACGTTTTGTTATCTGCACTACACAATATGCGTGTCATTATTCCTGAGAACTTGCACATGTTAGATAAGCGGACCCCTTGACTCCTGCCGGGAATTGCAAGTAGCAAAGACATTGTGTAGCGAGGGCATAATATTGCATGTAAAGAAATGAGTGCTGTCGGTACTGTATCAGTGCAATTTTTCTCACGGACATAACATTAGCCTTTATTTATTTTCTAATTATATCCAACAAAGAATACCTTTTATACCGAATCTCGTAATCGCAGTCAATGAAAATGCCGACGCTTATCTGTTAACAAGACTTCCTCTAAATTACAGTGCTTGCCTATTTACAAGTGGAAATAAATAAATATTTATGCATCATCTTATAAATAACTATATAGTATTCAAGATAACATTACTAGTGTGTCAATACGGAATATTATGAGACAATTTCAAAGAACTTAAATGTAAATAAATATAAAAGGCATGAGTGATGCAATGCGTAAGAATTAATGAATTGCGGCAATGTATTATGGCAGGGCAAGTAATTTTCATCCATCGCTGTTGTTTTACTGTCAATTATTTTTTCAACTTTGAAATTTCTTGGCGTCGATTTCAATGTGGTTATATATTTCTTGAGCATAATGCATTTGTTATTGTTTCTTTCTGATTATTTTTTATATTATCTATGTTTTATATTCTTTATTTATTTTATAACATTTTCTTTCAAGAAAACTTTTTTAAATGAAACAATAATGCAACTTATGCAATGTAAAAATTTAGAAAAGAACAATTCCTTATTTGTTACAAAGTACACCCGTGACTTGCGCATTCACTGTAAACGATCAACGTGAACGTGGAAAACTTTATTTATTTTTAGTCGGTTAGATTCAATACAAAGTCGTAATCATAACCTGTATCTATAAAATTTAATTTGACTAACACCAACTGAGATTTAAACTTCAGACCAATAAAAACTGATATATAATAATTGATAAATTAAAAACTTGAAATAAAATTCCCACTAAATGTTATACTATATAATATATACACATTAATAAGATTTACTATCTCAATAATAAGAAAATGTGCAAAGCTGAAAGAACATGGCTGATGTATAATAGGAGACACTAGTGTCTCACGTTTGTGGATGCTCATCACAATAGCGAAAACGAAGTACGCAAAAAGTTCTAATAATAATAATAAAGGAATGTAGGATTGAAAATGAAGGCAGAAAAAACAATATAGATGAAGTCATGTGCGGAGCAAGGAGCTGAAGATAATTACGGAACACGGACACGAATACAGTTTCAAGAGAGTAGACTACTTTATATACTTGGGAGTCACGATCAAATCAAAAAGCTAAGTCAGAGAGGCAATAAAGCAACTGGAACATTGAACAGGCTGCTCACGAGCAAGCACGTGTCTAGGAAATCGAAAGACTGCGTGTGCAAAACAGTAATGGTGTTGTATGAAGGAGAGACCTTGACACTATCAAGACAAAATGAATCAAAGCTACAGCTCTTTTAACGGGAGCTGCTGAGAAGGGTATATGAATGGGTAAAGGAAGGGGATCAATGGACGAGGGGGAGAAATAAAGAGATAGAGGAACTACATATTTGATGAACCAAATATAATAACACAAACAACAAAGTGGCACGTAAAAACGAAGCAGGAGGAAACACTGTCAAGAAGAAAAATGAATATAAGGCAGGACGGGAAAATAAAAGAGAAAGACAACGGAGGGATGGCTGAAAGAGGTAGAGAGATGAGAGAAAGCGATAAGAGTGAAGGAGTGGAGAACAACCACCATCTGTTGTCATCTTCAGGTAAACTAACACTAAAATGTCTAACTAGTTGTTAACATGTATACAGTGTGTTTCACTTAAGAGTGTAACACCCTCATATATTTTTTATTGTTAGTCCGATTTTAGTATTTTTTTTTTTCCCAAACGTAGAATACTCATTGCTCTATTTACTCCCAAAAAACCAATTGTCTTCTTTAAATGCAAAGCAACCTGCGATGGTAAAATAAACGGCAAAAATCACTTTAGGGATTTTTTTATCGAAAAATTTTACTAGTAATAATTGATCAGAATTGCCCAAAAACCCTAAATCCAAAATTTCATGAAAATTAAAAATGTTAAAATTTTCCGTAAAGTCCGTAAATACTTATTATAAACTGCGCCGAAGAAAGTATGCTGTGAAAATTTTGTTTGGAATAAAACCTGAACTCTCAAAGTTGTTTGAAGTTGTTGTTGTTTAGGCGCAGCCACCTCTGCAAATAATATTAACCGATTGGGAATTGCTTTTGAAGAAAATTTTAACATTTTTAATTTTCATGAAATTTTGGATTTACTGTTTTGGGCAATTCTGAACAATTATTACTAGTAAAAAATTACTAAAATCGGCCTAAAAATAAAAAAAGATATTAGGGTGTTACACTCTTAAGTGAAACACACTGTATATATATATATATATACACAAAAATGGAACGTGACAAGTAGCTCAAGTGTGTTGTCTATGTTCATTTTATTATTGCTTGTCCGTGACAACGTTCTTCCACAGCGGTTTGATATCGACGCTTGGTACGTGAATATTTGGCAGATGGAGTTAATGCGGAATGCTTTTTTAAATTCGTTTTCGAAGACGGCAACAGATCGTTACCGAAACGACGAAATAGGTATTATTTAATTTTTTTCATTTTGTAACTATATTTTTTGTAAACATTTTTCCAGTTTTTTAATACACAGGCGAATTTAAGCCCAAAAGAGTATTTTTATCTCTATAACTAAATTGGCAATTATTGAGCACTGTCGTTATTTATTTATTGTACATGTAATAACATTGTAAATTTTAGAATTGATATGGTACATATTCAGTAATTCTTAATGCTACCATATCAATTTTTGTTTTATTTTGTGCCATATTCTTCTACTCATATGTCACATTTTAATGATTTCAGTGCTTTAATTGTATTTACATGTGTATGTTGCATTGGTTTCGATGTTTTTCACTCTTTTTATACGTTAATAAAATTTGTATCATTCACTTTAAGTTTCCATCTCTTTTTTATATTTTTTTCTATTTATTTGCATTAACATTGGCTTTATTTTAGTTTGTTTTATGTAATATTATTCCATTTATCTTGGTTATTCAAAATGTATATTTAAATATTTTTTAAATTTTATTAAATTTATTTTATTTTCTTTATATTTTGTTATTGAGGCTAATCCGTGTAAAATTTTGCGTCGGTATTTTGACCAATTTGATTCATTTGGATTTAATCGAGCTATTGAACGACAAACCAAACGGCTCGGTAATTTTAATACTCAGTCTGTGTCTGTGATGAATTTTCGATAATGGTGAAGGCATTATAGATTGTAGTTGCTCAGATGATGATTGCATTTTTTGTTGTGCTCATGCTAAGGTCAGAAATATGCCGCAAGTTACATGTTCCTAGCGGAATTTCAATAAATTCAATATCTTTAATAATAATAATCTGTTTCGTATGTATCTTTCATATCTTTTGTCTAACTGACATAATAATAATAAAATCGACTTCATCAATTTGATCATGGGACAACATTTTAAGACTTTAAATAAAATTGCCCTAATTTATCAACGAACATCATATTGAAGACAATGTCATGTTTCGGCTGGACCACAAATTGTATAACATTCGGTAAATAGTTGAATTTTTCCACTCTGTCAAATTTATATCGCACTTTTTCTTTTGTTAGAAATTCCAGTTTTCATTTTTTATTTTTATTTTGCCTGCCATCATTTATCATATACGAGGGGAGACCAGTATTTACGGTCCCTAACATCGAGGAAACAAATTGAAGAAATATCAACCGTTTATTTTTCTACAAAAAATTCTTTCAGTTGCTCTTCCAACCAGTGGTTTATAACTGTCATCATTATCGTTGTAATATCTGGTCCCTCGAAGATATTCTTTTAATTTTGGAAATAAAAAGAAAGCACTAGGGACCAGGTCTGGTGAATATGCGGGATGTTCAAACAATTCAAATCCTGCTTTTTTCCTTGACACAATAGCGCAATTTTGAAATTAAGTTGGCATAGTAGGAGCCTGTTATTGTATGTTCACGTTCCAAAAAACTAGTCATCAAAATTCAGTCTGCGTCGCAAAAAATTGTGGCCATAATTGACCAGCGGATTGCAAAACACGAAATTTGCAGGGTGGCGGAGAACCACGGCGATGCCACTCCATACTTCGTTGCTTCGACTCAGGATCGAAGTGGTCTAGATATATATTTTTCACCACTTGGTAAAAAACAGCATCCTCACCTAATACACTTACCATGTCTTCATGATTCTTTTTGGCAACAACCCTTTCTTTTGCAAGTATTTTATAACTGGAAGAACCTCTGATTTTTCCATATTTTGAATTTCGCTAAACTTGTCTACGTAAATTCTAAATTATTTGAACTGGTAACAAAACTACAATTGAACCAACGTAACAACAAATGATTGATACTCTAATGTGTCAAATTGATTCAAAGTCACTCAGTGTCATGTATGGGACGCTAAATAATGATCTCCCCTCGTATGTCGTTATTTTTAATTGTTTATGTTCTCTTTTTATTTCTTCCCTATATGGTGGTTCACTCCTGCCTCCTCCAGCCTGCATGTTGGAATCTCACGTATTGGGAAAACTCTTTTCTTTGTTTCGTCCTATACCTTCTTTCCAAGTTTTCGATTTATTTCTCCAAATGTCATCCTTCTCTTGTTGCACAAATTATTAACTCCATTTCTGCATTATTATAATAAGTTCTATCAGTAAAATTTGATTTGATCATTTGCCTTCTTGTATTTTCTCTCTTTGCTATAGTCTTTTTGCAATCTCCGTCAAAGCATGTTTTCTTAAATCGGTATTCTCATCATTTCAGTAATTGCTCTCTGTCTCTAAATCATTTCTATGGCTTTATTATTCTTCGTTTCAAAATTCTAATTAATTTTATTTCGGAATTCATTTCCTACTTGTTGCTGCTTCAATTTTTCCATGGAATACTTTTTCCTCTCTATTTTTATAATGTTCAGTATCGGCGGTATTCTATGTATTACTTCGTCTCGTACTAGTATGTGATCACCATCAGATTATATATTTTCCTATTGGTGCTATCCATGTTCCTCCATTTATTTCTCGATGGTGATAATGGGTTGTTCCTACTCATAGCTTCCCATTATGAACTCTACTGATACCTTACCATTGTCATTGCTTTCTGGATATTTACTGAGTTTTCTAAAAGTAGAATCGTATACACAACATTGATGGTTTATTTGGTTGGTCACCTGGAAATCATTGGGCTAAATTCGCAAGTTGCATTCCTTAAAATTGTGACGATGGTTTTCAAACACGATGAGGAATCTTTAATTCTTAACCTATTTTTATCTTCATTTACACAATAGTAAGTTATAAGTTTTTGTTTTTTAAATTTTAGTTAGGAATAATTTAGGTGCACGTAGGAGAGAAAAATTGTGTAATATATGCGTGGAAGACATAGATGCTAGGGAATCACACAAAAATCAACAATTTGCGAAATTTTACGATAATTGACAAAAATATTCACTACATGGAAATACTTCAGCTCTTACGTATACAAAATCCAAAGGGTCACTTATTTTTGTCAGTATCACAAGGGCAAGTAATAGGTATTTGGAGATTTGTCGTCGATAATTAACACACTGATATATCTATACTGGCCAATTCTTAACGCGTATTACCATTCTGTTTATCTTAGTAAAAATTCAATACTATATACTGATCTAGCAAATCAAAGTTCGTTCGATTATATAAAAAATAGAAAACGTCCTATGATAACGATCTTGTTACTTCAGCACACAGACATTCCCGAACAATAGGCTGAATGCCTTTCTACACTAGCGATAGAGCAGCTTTGGGTCTACTATCGACTTATATTATACATAAAATAATATCCACCAAAATGTTATACTATGACATTTCATATGTTTTCCATTAATTACATCAACGGAGCAAGATGCCTGCTGCGATGATTGTTTAGAAATGATTAGAATAGTATTCGAATTAATAAAAGCAAGGTATGCGACGAATAGCAGTAATTACTTGGCGCCTCTATCTGCTACACGTATGTAACATTCACTCTTCTAAAATGTCACTTTAAGCCGTTTAACTAAACTGTAACACATTAGACCGCTTATTGGATTGCCTATTCTATGTATATGCTATTTATTTTAATAGCTGTGTTAATTTAGAATCTTTCATATAAATATAAATGTAAAGATTGTTAGTTAAAATAGATCATTTATAATACAATAAATAATGATGCATGCAATAATGGTATGAAATGTATAATTAATTTCGTTCCAATAGATTTATATCGTCGTGTCTTCCATCTCGAGTTTCTTATTTTAGCATGTTGTCTCAGTTGACGGTTTGACACTATATATAGGGAAGTTTTTACAATTTCCTAGTATAGAACAACCGGTAACTTTATACCTTATTTTAAAAAGGCATCATGTGTAGCTGCACATTAAAGATGCTGCATTATACAAATAAGGCTAGGGTGAATGTATTTACGATCGTAAACTGTGAGCGAACAAATAAGGCAACCTGTAAATTAAATATGAAATATTGGCGGTGCCGAAATATATATTAACGCATTTACATATTAAGTGACGGCAAAGTAAAAGAATAAATTATAAACCTCAATTTGTTACGATATCCGAGGAAGGTTTATAACGAAATTTACGACGCTATCTTTTGCATAATACCTGCAATTTAGTGCAAATTAGCACCGTTACTTGTCGAATTCTGTTGCAATATTGACTGTTGCAGTCATTTAAGGCTAGCGAAAGTAAACAGTGTGCGCGTTGGCGATATCAGCCTTTAGGGTGTGTGCAAAAGGCCAAATTACCATCTCTGCAAATATTTGCCTTTTGTACAGAGAATGACCAAACTCTGTGATGATATTCCGCGTAAATAAATATGTTTAGGATATATTAAAACTTGCACTTTGTGTTGGGTGAAATTAATCTTTGTATATTGAAAATAAACGTTGTTTAGGTGGATTTCGCATACACTGAAATTCCAATACAACACATATCGGCTTTTACTTCTTGCAAATTTAAGGAAAGAGCTTTATACTCATAAATATTGATCAACAACGCACAATCTGTACCATGCTTTTAAAGACTTAATTTTTAGAAACAATTTTTATAATATTTTAATATATAATTTGTTTTGTTTATATATTGCATAGTGTTTTAAAACTTTTAAAATGTGTCACCTCAAGAATTTTAAAAGCAAAAAATGGAAATTATTTAAACGTGGTGGAGATACTCGACAAGTGTGTATTTTTATCGCAATTTTAGCATCCTTACTGATTCAATAAGCATTTTTTTTTAATAAATTCAACTCATTGGAGCGCATAAAACGTGAACGTTTAGCCGAGTTAATAAATGTGCTACCCCAGTCGCGAACTTGCGGAAACGACTCTTGGGATATTATGATAAACTGATTTAATATCTTACTTTTAATATAAAAAAGCGGCGCGAGGGTGGATGGTCCCGGTACGTGTGCAATTTTAGTTTACGCAGCAGCGTCAGTTGGCCGGTAAAAATTATTTCTCTTAACTGTTTCGCTTCTGCGGCTGGAACCGGAAACTCTTTCGTAATCAAGATGTATGCGATTAAAACGGGAAATTTTCATACCACGGTACGATATTTTAATTATGAGGAGAAGCGACGTTCGCAGCGTATAATTTTGCTGCTGGTTGGTTTTTAGGATACGTTTTAAAACATGTGTTTTAACGTAGGGAATACAGTAATTATGAGTTGAAAAATTTGCACTCTTCGATAAAAAAAAATTTATATTGGGTTAATTTAATGATAATTGTTACCATTTCAGTCTGGAAGTTACATGATTACAAAAAAGCAAGTGGTTTTTCTTTTAGTTGCTCCATTCACATAACTTTTCTCTTGTTTTTAATATTGGCAGTTTGACGTGGCTGTTATTATTATTATTATTATACACTTCCAATAGATTTCACAGATATCTCGATACGCGAATGTAATGTTGATCTTACTTATCCACTTAAATAAATGACTTCACAAGGGAGTTCATGTCTGTTCGTGTGATGGATTGGTGAAGCAGTTGATGGGCATCGGTATCTGGGTTTTATAATTCATAATAAATAAATTTATTTGGCAAGCCCACATTTGGGAGCTAGTAAAAAATATGGGAAAGTACTTAAACATTACGAAAGGGGTGCAAAAATAAGAAGTCTACTTATGGGAACTGTTATAGACAATCTAGGACCTACGGGTTGAGATTCTGTGTTTGGTTCCAAGGATTGTTAATAGATATAGTGAGCAGAGTCTGGAAGTAGAAAGAGGTCGTTAAATGAGCTAACGCCTAAGTTGAAAAACCTTAAACGACGACGGCGAAAAGAGAAATTAAGGCACGACTATGGTCTTGGTATTTGTAGTTAATGTAGTAACTCCCAGTTATTAAAAACATGGTTGCCATTTATTCTGCTAAACTCAGATATCGGTACTGGTAAGTTGACTTATTGGCATAAGTTCTTTTATACCACCGATCAACTAAAGCTTGTTGGTAATAATAATCTCTAATCCACTA
The DNA here is from genome assembly GCA_959613385.1 of Geotrupes spiniger. Lineage (NCBI taxonomy): Eukaryota > Metazoa > Arthropoda > Insecta > Coleoptera > Geotrupidae > Geotrupes > Geotrupes spiniger. The sequence continues at coordinate 18,837,175 of OY390736.1, read as the reverse complement.
TTGGTTAAGACTTGGTTACGGTGAATTTTATTCTCGAATTGTGTAAATATTTTCTTTCATTATGTTTCATTATTTCACAATCATTACGATGATGGGGTGAACGGTCCTGAGTGGGAGATGGTAGTGTATGAGGTTACAAAATTATTATTATTATTATTATTATTAGTAACAGTTATTGATCTTTCACAATTAAATTTGTTAAGACTTAATTAAGTAGAAATTTATTCACGACTTGTGTAAATTAATTAATTTTTTTAAATTATATTGATTGGTAGTTATTAAAGCAATTAAAGCAATTGTAATTGTAATTGTCATAGATATTCGGCAAAAACGATATTAAATATAGATTTTTCAAGATTACTTACGGTTTGGTAACAATCTCGTCTCGATATGGTGAAAGCTAGAAAAAATTAAAAAATTGTTATTGTTATTACTATGATTTGTTAAATTATATATTAAATGTATGTGGCGTCATGCAACTTGCGAATACGCGACGAGTATTATTATTATTATTATTATTATTATACTGGTTATGATATTAATTTAATATAATTTTTGTAGGAACGTTAATTTTATTGCGGTCCTACTCCAGGAAAAAAATGTTAAACCCCTTCGAATGATTATATCTGCATCATGACATTCATTGTAAGATGACATTTTGTCATTTGGTACCCTTGGTTTGAAAATTATATATGCTGGCATGTCAGAATTCTAGTATAAATAATATTATATCGGTACGTAAGCTTTATTTAAAATACTAAATATTGATTTTATTTATGACTATGTATGATTATGGATTTCGGCAAATATTAAATATTTCCTTATTATTGTATTTATTATATATTACAGAATCCATTATCGTTTTGTAGTAGGTATATTCATTTTTTTTGTGGTAACGTATTGACTCTAGCAACGCTAAGTTACTGCTGAAATAACTCAAACTCCTGAAATTGTCTTTTGAAGGCTCCGTAAAACATCATTTTAGCAATTTTAGTAGAACAAGCTATATAAACAAATTAAAACCAGTACTTTATTTGGCCTATATAGTGATGGTTACCAAGTGAACTATAGGGAATGTGAATAGTATCACCTGATACCCATCAACAACCAAACTTGAATAAATCAGTAGCAGATGAGAGGTTTTCCAAATTAAAATTAAAACAACCACGGGAATATTAGTGTCTTACTAAATAAATTCCTGGGAAAACTTTACAGCAAAATAGTGTTTAATTCCAAATATGGTGACAGCGATGACTGAAAAAAAGAATGGCTAATTTTCTCAGAATAGTCAAATAATTTAAACAGCATACGTCAGACAAACAAGAAATTGACTCATTTCCTACCTACAACCTACATTAATCAAGGTCAAAGTTTTCGGCAATAATGTCTGCAGTATACTGTCTAACAGGCTATCATCTCAAAAATGGAGACTTGGATTCTTATGGTACTAAATTCTTTTCTGGATGATGATACAATTGATAAAATAATATATATGTGCCTTACATTCACAAAAGGTAGAAAATTGGAAAAAATGCTGTTGGTAATCTAACCTACGGATCCAGAAAGAAATCAAACCTTCTGAACTGTGTAAAAATTTAAAATTTACAATCAAATTGTGAACTATACACTCCCATACCAGAAAGAGCAATAAGCGTTAACCTAAGCTAAAAGAAACAGAAAACAGGTCTTTACACAATGACGTTTTTAGTCTCCATCCATACGATAACTAGATATGGTAATAATAAAAGCAAAACAAAAATCAGCCGTACAATTGAAGTACGAGAAAATCAAGAGGGAAATATTCCGTTGAAATAATCTAAAATATCCAGACATAGACCAGGTAGCATCGAACATGGTATTGAAATATTTCTGTTCAATGCCATTTTAATTCTTTTGTATTGACCCAAGAAATTAAAATGGTGAATGAGGTTTTAATACTGATGTAAGGTAAAATCCAAATGAAGTATGTCTGTACAGACCTACAGGCCTTAGACCAATAATTTCCCAAGGCCTAGAAAAAGGACGATAAATAAATCCTTAGAAGAAACATCAGGCATTTGATTAAACATGAAATGACGGCCTATAAGATCAAGGTCACAGTTTGTACTGTTGAAATCGTACTAGACTCAATTTTCTATACGGAGATTTACTAAAAAGGGTACTTTTACTCAGGCTATAGTGATCCTTGCAAACCACGAAGATCCGAGAAGGCAAGATTGACTTACTACTTGGAAAACAAAATCTGCTACACAAGTTACATTCATAATAAACTCATAAACTACTAAAGATAAAATGAAGAAGAATCATACTGACCTACGATTTCATGACTCTACAAAGAATTTAATCAAAAATACTTAGAGCAAGGATTAATGTACTAGTAAAAGATGTTATGCAAAAACAAAGTAGCAAAGTTTACGAAAAGTACAGAGAGCAACCACTTCTGCAAGAATACAACACGATCCAATTGAAAATGTGAAATACTTAAGACCCGTTTGAAAATAAGACTAAATCCCTAGATATTGAACGCATTTATATTCGAAAATGATAAGTTTGTGTCGCATCCTCAAAAAAATATGTTATATTGTTACCAATAAAATAAACATACATACATTTACTTCACTAAAATAACGTTTGTTTTTGTTTTGTTAGTTTTCGTTTACTTACACTAATTTATTTTTTGTTTGTTGCCTGTTTGAAATGTTTTTGTTGCAGTTTTATTTGCACCAAACTCTTCATTTTGCAATTAAACCCATGGTACACCTAGTAATAGTATTTACGTTTATTTGTGTATTGAATGTTCTTACGACTTCACGTATTTAAGCCTGAGTTTAACATAAACTCAGAATTAAGTCTACTACATTAATTTGCTGAAATATATTGCGGTTTATTTTCTTTAATGTGAAATTCTGTGACTTTTTTAAGTTTTTTAAATTAAATATTTTATGTCCCCAAAAAATAAGCCATCAATAATAAACGTCACTTTAAATTAAAGACAAATAAAATGTTCCGCGTGATTCGAAAGACATTATCATATAAAACGGTGACATTAAAGTGCGCAAATGAAAAGCAAACATCCTACTAATTATACCTGAAAAACTAATTACAGTGTAATAGCGTTTGAAGCCACACCATACCATCCATCATAGGTGGCTGACGGATAATTCAGTCAAGTCGTCTCTGAAACAATTATACACCGCTTCTCGCTCCTTTATAATAATGGCGCGTGGATATGTCGTTCAATTAGTGCGAACAAAAGATGATCGCTGGAAATGGCGGCCATTTCGAACACGATCGTATGACAGAAATGTGGACAATAGTCGTTAAATGATCCGTTTATTGTTCTCTCTTATTCTTTAAATTCGAACACAATTGGGGGAAAAAGCGCAAATAAAACCATTGTCAATGGTTAAACATTTTACGGGCACTGATTCCAACGGCTATAGATCCATATATTATAAAAAATACTTACATACGCGCATAAAATTGAAACGTTTTGACATTTAATTGTGTCCTCACCATTAAAATTATTTCGAGCAATGAATATTTTTTTAATGAAAATGGATGTCCTACCTTATTTGGAAATTAAAGAATTAGATCTGAAATTTCCTGTAAGTAATAGTTATGTAGCATGTGTGTAATGTGGAGACTGCGTTTAAGACAATACATTTATAGCTTCAATATACCGAGAAAATGTATAGATTAAATGTAGACATTGCCATTGATATAGAGCAGTCGTGCTCAACGCCGTCCTAAAACCTAAGCATATATTGGTGTGAAATATAAATAAAAGGTCTAGTAAAAAGAAATACATTATTTTTCCAATAGATGGATTTAGTAATGTGTATATCGTGTTGTATAAGTCCCATCGGGTTACAATTTATGGCGTTAGAAAGATAAGATTTCGTACTAATAAAGCTTTCTTGACAGTTGTGATTGGTTAACTCAGTTTTGTTTGAACGCGCGTGAAAGATGGACACTAGCAAAGAGAAAATACAGTATATTTTACTGTTTTTCTTCGATAAAGGCGAAAACGCAAGCTAGGCGGGTGAAAATGTGAATAGTGTTTATGGTCCTGATACTGTAACAGCCAATCACGTGCAATTTTGGTTTTGGATGTCAAAAATACACAACGCACTGCAAGGCCAATTGTCGAAAATATCGATAAAATCATGGACACGTAATGTAAACACTGCTTCGATTGCCCAAGAGCTAAAAATTGCACAAAAAGCTGTTTGGAGCCATTTGAGTACGGCTGGGATTGGCAGGGAATTATCTACTATGAGCTGCTCCCTTACGGCACAACTCTTAATTCGGACCTGTACTGTCAACAATTGGACCGTCTGAAGGAAGTAATCGCCCAGCCTTGGCCAATCGGAGAGGAATTGTGTTCCATCAGGACAACGCCGGGCCACACACATCGATAATGACTCGCTAGAAGCTCCGGGAGCTTGGTTGGAAGGTTCTTATGCATCCACCTTATAGTCCGGACATGGCACCAAGTGATTACCATTTGCTCATGGCCATGTCGAACAATTTTACTGGTGAAAAATTCGCTGCTCATTTGTGAAAATCGACTGTCTCAATTTTTTGCCAATAGGGAACAGGGCTTCTATGAGGGAGGCATAATGACAGGCTGAGGAAAACCCTGGTGAAGAAGGATATCAATGTCAGCAAATCGTGTATTGGCCAAACGGGACGCAGTATACAGTGCAGTGTCAATGATTATCGAAGATATGCCAGCAAAATACTGGAAGATCCGCAGTAGCTGAACAGTACCACACGGGAAGCAGTTAGATACATAATCGACTACGACGAAGTGAAGATACTTGCCAGGAACCATCACTACTACCCACGGATAGAAATAATGAAGAACCCTAATGTTTTCAACCGAGAAGATGGATATAGGCTAAGTAAGGTTTGGAAGTTAGCACTAAAGGACACCGAGAAGCATGGACCGCCAAAGACGCTGCCAGTACCATCAAGGACGAATCCAGGAGGTGCATCGGATATAACGGATACGCATCAACGATGCGAAGCAGCGACAGGGTATATAACGAGGTGCAGAAGGAGAAGAAGCTAACAGCATGATCAGTGAAACAAGTTTATTTCAAGAACACGACAACACCCGAAAGATACATCATTATTGAAAAATGGCCGTGAAAGCCTACATTGAAGACTGATAAATGTGGAAGCTTCAGAACCTACAATGTAACCTACATGAACACAACAAAGGAGTATAATAATAGATACATTACTATTATACATATTTCTAATTGAAGAACTTCTAGTTGAAGTATGAATAATGGTAAGCTAGAAAATGGCCAAGTTGTAGGATGGGAAAAGAATAACAACATGCTGGAAAGATCATTTTAAAGGTAAAAGTGGTATGAAAGTATTTAAGGGAGTTTGTTTAAAACTGAAAACATGAATCAATGCAATGGAAATATATTGTCGCACGCAGATGGATCAAATCTATGTACAATAATAAAAAATGAAAACCATAAAGAACATGGACTGGGGGAATAAATAAAACGCAAGAAATACATGCCATATAAAGAATGAGCAAAGTAACCCAGGGTAAAATGATATAGACAGAAAGAAGGCAAACCGGAAAAATAAAATCAACACAAGTTTACTTACTTATGTAATATTAGATAAATTAGTTAATTTCCGCTGTCTGTTCAAGAATTCATTTTGACAATACAATACGTATGGTCAGAACATTTTGGAAAAAAAATCAGATTCAACGCGCATAACAATATTTTTAAAAGTTTATCGAATTTTCAAACAATCTCTGTTAATTCTTGAGATTGACTGGTCGCTGGGCACTTGATGAAACATTTTTAATAACTACAATAATAAATCCACTTGGTTAAGTTTCACAATTTTATTAGATTACTCTCACAGTTGTTTCGGCGGTTAGCCCATTTTCAAACAGTATACATTACTAAGGATATTTACAATAACAGGACTATATATAGGTAGCGGATTACGTGCTAGATTGCGGCGACGGTTATCGGGGAAATTCCAAATTCAGTTTGTTCGTTTGTGACATATTTATGTGCTTTTTCGGCTTTTTTAATTTCTAATATTTTTAATAAATTTAATCTTTTTCCCTTCTTCTAAGTATGTAATATATTCACTTTGTCCAGGTTGGGCAAATGCATATTCTGTATACAATGTTCTGCGAAGCCCGTTGTACTTTCATTATTCAAGATGGCTTTCCTATGTTCACCGAGTCGTTTTTTGATATTACGTCTAGTTTGGCCAATGTAAGTACATGGCATCACAATCGTTACACGTAATTTCGTTTACTCCACTTTTGCTCATGGGGTTAAATTTTTCTTTGTTATTAACTAATATTGCGCCCAAATTATTTTTGTTTATGCAAATTGGAGTTAGATTATTGTTGCGTGATCTATTGGATATTTTGTCGCTGAACTTTGGCATCTAATTTATGAAGCAATAATTGCGTGAAACGTTGTCAACTAGTGTATAAAAATGTTTTGTTAGAATATTCTGGCGTTTTTTCATGATCAGTTTGTCTTCCTTGTAGTTGTTGTTTTTGGCGATAGTTTTTAGTGTTTCAACTTCATTTTGGTAGTAGATAAAGGTAGTGACAGCAGCCGCTGTATCCACGACTGGAAAGCACTTATTTTGATTGCAAATGATTGGCTCGAGTTAGCGTTACATATGGAGTCCGAAAATGTAGGTTTTCTATAATGTTGAAGGTCAGCTGTGCATTTTTTCTTGTGATCTCTGTTAACTAACCTTATTGTAAAACAAAATTAAAATAATTGACAAGGGTCCGTTATTTCGATTTTCCCCTGACACATCCGTTGACCGACCATAGCATTGATTTCTCTCATTTCTCTGGATATACAGCGTAGCAATTGTTGTTCATTTTGAGCTTCCCATTCGTTATTATAGACTTTCCGACTCAATACTGCCCAGAATTCTTCAACTGGACAAACCTGAGGTAGGGAATCTCTAATTACGGTACAAAGTTTATGCTGTTTGCCTTATACTAGTCCCTTGTGTTCTCACATAATGGCATGGAGCAAGAGCTGCCCAAAACATTACTTCATCATCTGCATGATGTCTTTAGGGCTGCGAGATCAAGCCAGCCTCAGAAATTGTACACCCTACCATTCTCGTAATCGTCGATGCAGAAACCATCATTCCCCATTTCAGAGATGAACAAAGTGAAATATTTTTCATACTCTCCTCAACGCGTGGCAGCATCTCAGAAATTGCTCTAACAGAAGGTCTGTGTATATCTCCTGGCCGTTTTTTTGCTATGGGATCGTAGTTTTGTGTTTAACTGCTTGAATGAATCACCCCTCTCTTAATTGTTTACACATGGGATCCTAGTAATATTCACAGCTCCTTCTAAGCAGCCGTCCTCCAAATTAATACGGTACAGGAGAATTATTTTTAACAATTATCAGTTTATTTAGGCAACGGATTAATTGATATGAAACATCTTTGACTGGAATTATATTTCAGTATTGCTGAAACCTACAAGTGATTTTTATATATCCAAATTGGTTATGAGTTGCATTTATAAACAAAAAGCATAGTGTTGCGAAGTAAGTGGCATACGAATAAAAGACTTTTAGAAATAGTTCCATGCTAAAGATTGTCACTATGTAATAAGTACATATCACGTACGAAATATAGCGTGCTTTTTACGCACTCATTGTAAATTCCGTTTAGTGAGACCATTAGTGAATGCCTATGTGGCTTCTTAAATTTTATTGAAGAACGCACCGTGCCATGGTACTCGATTTTTAATTAAACGTTTAAATTTTGTTTCAAGTTCATGTTACCATATTACCAAGATCATGCAATTATTGTATTCCTATTTACAGTAAGGACATCTGTTTTGGCACCGATAGAGATGTCAGATTATTGTGTAGAATATTTCCCAAAACAGCACTAATATTTTTAACTAATATTAGATTAAAAGTATCTAGAAATTAATTAATTTCCACTCGACATGGTGATAACATAACATGGATAAACATTTAAATCCATGTTTAGAATTTTTATAATACAGGTTAATAAACACTCTTCAAACTTGCAGAATAAACAGTTACTTTTTACGAAGTTTCCACCAATGCAATGTTTTGTTTTATTTTTAATTTTAAATTTAACTCATCCTTACTTTCGTAGTGTACAGTTCCACGCTATCCATTGTATAGTTTAGTTGCGTATTTATTTTATTCCATGATTCCATTTTGCAGATTCCATAATTTTGTCCTAATTCGTTCATCGTTGGGTAGTAGATATTGTGTTTGAGCTTAGAGTAATGATCATTGGGAAGTGATTTTATCGAAGTTCAAAACGATTCAATATTGCAATATTTGAATGTAATGATTGTCTGAATTTATTTAATAACAAGACCTTGCACGAAAATATATTGCATAAATACTCATTGCGTATATTTATACGCAAAAATGCTTACGAGTTAAAATAATGAAAAGAGAAATGTCCGACTGAATTATTTTCGTGAAGTGACAAGGAGGTCATGCCACTAACGTTGATATACACTGTGTATCAGCCAAATGGAATAAATTCAATATTATGGGGGCATGGTCGAAAAAAACGGCCAAGCGTTTTCCATTGCTGTTTCTTATTGTGTCATATAAGCGTGGCCAATTCCAACTTTCATATGTTAAAAACCCTGTATATTATTAAATTTTTGGGCTCTTCAGAAAATTCTAGACATATTTCATGTACAATATCCTATACACATCTTCATCTGTTTCGGAAATATTAATTTATTGCAAAAATTAACATTAAAAAAAGAAAACACATTCAATAATTATTTCCCATTTAGGTCTTTCTATTGAGAAAGTAAGCAAAAACAATTTCAGCGTTCCTTTTTACCGTTATGAAATAATCAAAAGCTATAAATACTTTTTCCGGAAATCGTGTCGAAAACAACATTTTCCTGTTGGCGCAGGAAAATTGAATTTTCCGGACTAGTACTTTAAAGACTTTACAAGACGCAATTTACTTTGTAACTAACTATAGTTGCCAACAAAATTGACAAACTTGATTTTTGTCAAATTTGTAAAAACAATTTCTAAAATTTGTAAATTCGTCTTTTTTACGATTTTCAGAAAAATTTAATACAAAACACGTCAGTAACATCTCTTGCTTGAGTCGGAGCTATATTACGGATTTAGGTGTGCGTCTGATTTAAAATTTCTAAAAAGTTCGCAATTATTTTGATAGTTATTAGTTACTAATTATTTTATAGTTGCAAACCCTTGCAACTATAAAAATTGTATAAGAACAACTAGTCACCACAATACCAATTCATCTGGTAGGGAACACTCATTGTCGGATAGTACATGAACAAAGCTAATAGAGGTATAAGAAATTATTATTACCTGATATGGTCCATAATTAGCCCTCATTTTAACTGGAGCTGCTTGCATGACGACATTACACTGACGATTGCACAACAACGCACTATTGTAACACAAAATAATAGGCATGAAACATTTGCACAATATCACCACTATATTCTATGAAATTGTAGCAAAATCTATCCCCGTAAACATGAGAAACGCGTCGATAGAAAAACAGATCAGATTCTAAGGGTTTTACCATAAATTATTTTCGAAAATAATCCACATGGTAACACAACGATAGTAAAGGCTTTTTTTCTACCTAAAATTTAGTCATCGCAGCTATTTTTTTGCTAAAACGAATATTTCGTATTCACTAAGCTGGTTTTTGCATCTTAGGAACATCATTTACGCAGTTTTATCTGCGCCACTTTTTTTGAATCCTGTACTTAGAAATCATGTTTAAAGCAAACTCTTTCGCGGAAATACGATACTTACCGAGTACCACTGGGCAGATCGCATTGGTCCATGCATATTACGACACATTCAAATGTCTGATCATGATTAAAATTTACGTAGAAGCTGCTAGCAAACCATATTAGTTATTTACATATTAATGGCCGTTAAGAAGGCCATAACGTCTGAGGTAACCTTAATGCTACCGAGAGCCGTTATGGCCCTTAACAGCCCGTACTATGTACACCGGTTTTCGTCGTACTAGCTTATCCAAGAAGGTAAAAATTTGGAATCAGAAATTTTAGAACTTAATAATGTTGTTGATAATACAAAACACTTGTGTTTGTCATTTTTGAATGTGAGAGATCAGTGCTGAATTTAAATGGAAAAAGACGATACCAGCCAAAATATTAGCCAGAGCAAGGCAAGGGGGTGGGAAGCTAATCCCAGAAAAATCTAGACAGAGGTATCAAAAAGAGTTTGAATTATTTAAGAAGTGGCAAAAAGAAAATCACGTTAAAAGCGTATGTGAAGATGTCATAATGGCGTACATCGATGAACTGGTATAGTATTTTTCATTCAGAGTGTCTATCTGGAACATTTTTCAAATTTCTAATTGCAGCGTCAAAAATATGTTCCGACATCTTTATTCACCAAGGTTTCGATGTTAAAATCGACGCTACTGGCAAAAGACAATATCGATATAGGTGAATATCGGAGAGTCGATTCTTACTTACGTCGAAATTCCGTTGAATATTTGCCGAAGAAATCGAAGACTTTGAACCAAACGGAAGTTTTAGAATTTTTAAATCAAGCGCCAGATGAAGATTACTTAATGGAAAAGGTACTTTTGTTAGTCCTACATCAATCTCCGGAGAAAGTGATGAACGAGTTGAGGTTGTTAAAAGAAATGAAAAAGAAAATATTTCTACGGTGGCAACACAAATTTCTGGTAGTGTAAGTTTCCATAACTGCACTATAAACAATGTTTTTAACGGTAGTGTACCTGAAATGTAGTTTTAATTAATTTAAATTTATGTTATAATACTTATGTACCTAGTTATGATTAAAATAAATGTATTATTCTAATTGATAATAATTATTGTTATTTACGATCGATTAAGAGCGGGCTGTTATCAAAAGAGGGCTGTCAAGAAAATCCTTAACAGCCTTCTTTTGATAACAGCCCGCTTAGTGTTGCCAGGGCAATATCGATAGCTTAACGTTTTTAAAATGTGGCATGTTATTCGCTACGTAACAATCTACTGGGACGAAAAATCACTTACGAAACATTGACGTCATATGTTTTAATTGAGAAGCATTGAAGGCACCTAACTCAAATAATCCATAATACTTCTACCAAATCCTCTCGATTTTTGCGTTACATTATGAAAATACTGTGCAGTTCGAAATCGGTGGATTTGGACATGTAAGACAGATGAAAAAGCAGCTGCCAGTGCAATAAGTGATGACACGAAATTGGATATTATGCTTGAGTTTGAGGAAAACCCACATTCTTCTAGTCGACAAGCAATGTTCGATGTTAGATATTCATTGATTATTCGAACATTAAAAGAAAATAAAATATGATGCCAACTCAGGAGCTCATGGAAGACGATTTTGATAGGAGAATGTATTTTTGTGAACAAATTATGGCAATTTTAGATACAATGTGATACAATTAGAACCTGTTCTGTTTTCTGACGAGTGCACCTTTACACTTCACGGTCATGCTAATCGTCAAAATTGCCGCTTTTGATCGCCGGAAAATCCTCACTGGATGAGAGGGGAACATATGCAATATCAGGTAAAGGTTAATGTTTGGGCAGGAATTGCTGGAGAACATATCATAGGTCACTCTTTCATTGATGCAAATTTGAATGGCAATAATTATTTATCGTTTCTCCAAAATAATGTCGTGCCGTTGACAAACTTATATCCTGATCCAGCAAACCCACAAGTTCCAGCGAATATGATATGGTTTCCGCAAGATTGAGCACCGCCCCGTTACTAAATGAATGTCCGGCAGCATTTCAACCGAATATTTTCAAATCGGTGGATAGGGAAGATCGATGGATCGATCACTAGACTCTTTCTTATGGAGATATGTCAAAAGTATAGTATACAAAACTAAACCCATCGACATAGCTGACTTAAGAAGACGAATAACGCTTACGATTAGATCGGTCACGCCTGAGATGTTGCGTAACGTTAGAAGAAATTTAAGATTAGGAAGTTCGCGACGAGCATTTGGAACATCTCCTACATTGATATATATGTTTTTTTTTGTTTTTTTTACATTATCAAGAAGTAAACAATATTAACTTTAGTTTTTGAGTGTGTTTTAACGAATTTCTGTAATCATTTTTTTTAATAATTTTTTTTTAATGTTAATTTTTGCAATCAATCTGAAACACTTAATATTTCCGAAACAGTTGGAGATAGGTATAGAACATTGTGCACAAAATATATTTAGAATTTTCTGAATAATACAAAAATTGGTTAATATTCAGGGTGTTGCGTTTAAAATAAGTTGGTATAGGCCACTGTTACATTACACACTCTGTATACAAATTTTTATCGAAAAAAATGCTCAACTAAACAGTCCCCATTGATTTATTATCGAATTTATTCCATTTGACTGATACACAGTGTATATTACTTAACGTGCAAAATTTAAAAAGGAACAATGTCAACAATTTATGTTTGGTATTCTGACAAGAGCTGATTTTTTTATATAAAGACTTTAATATTAATATACGCTGTCTAATATAAATGACATTGAATAGAAGCTGCCAAATAGCAATATAAATTTATTCATATTAAAAAAACTCGACCGTGTAAATATATGTATATATATATATATGTATTATATGTAAGTATATTTTGTAACGTAATATATGGCAGATGCATTTTAGTGCCTTCATTGATTTTTTCTTAACGCAAACACAAAAAATCCATCGAACACACTTCAACCCTTTTGATAGATTACCAGCTTAGCTCGCTTAGAGGGAGATTCGGACCACATTTCCGTTGATCATTTAACACCAGCCCGAATCGCTCGGTCACGGCATTGATCTGTCACTGCTGTGGCGGTAGAGACAACAAACAGTATCTCGTGACGTTACGTCTGTCGTAGTCTTCGCGATCAGGCGGCTTCTCTATTATCTCTTCTCTCTTTCGCGCCGGGCTTACGTGAGGTGAAAAGTCGCGACGCCTGGAAGGCGATTAAGACCTGATGGATTGAGTTTAATATAGGAGAAAGGCTTATCCAAAGGTAGAAACAAGGAGCTTTGGTTTGCCGCTCATTACAGTCATTACTCTTACCGTCTAATAACGTTTCGCCTAAATGAACTATTTTGCAGTGTTTTAATCGATCAAATAACTACGATCAATTGTTGTCAGGAATTCTCTCCAGCAATGTTCAAGTGGTTTCATGTTTAATGAATACCTTAAGTGGGCTATGAGTTTAAGAAAATTTATTGCTGGTTTCTGGAATACTTGATTCGATACTTTAGAAGTGGAATATATAGCATGCAATATTTTGTCAATTTCGCTCAAATTCAATTTCATGTTATACACTGTCGATTGATATTCTAATCTGGCGCGTGTTACAATTGTTTACGGTTATTAATAAATTGTCATAGAATTGTCTATAGAGTTGCAATCAAAATAATCCCAATCTATACAAGTTGGTATTGATTGAAAACAATGTTGAGCTCTACACATTTTGAGTTTCATCCTTTGGAACATAAATCTGCAACTAGCAGCAGAGAAACAAATAATAGTCTCCTAGGTGAACCTTATATCGATTTAAAATAATAAAATTATCGGAAAGAAAAATTGGCAATTCAATTGAACGAGCATTAGATAAGTAGACAACTGCACTGTATCCACAATTAAAATATGCCATTTATGTTTTGCTCTTTATTCAATGATTATGCTAAATATAAAAGCGCCTTTTACAACTCCGAATTAATTTGCGCCCAATTAAAAACTGGGTTAAAAAAAAACAAGCCCCGCGAGGGCAGAGAACATAACCAGCAACTAATTAAAACAAATTTTTAAAACATCGAAATTTAATTACGGTCGAGGTTATACGGTTCAACGATTTATTAACGAACAAGTTGAAATGAAACTTATTATTAAATTACGAAATAAAAAGGAATAGATTGATTGAACATTTAGTTAATAAACTGTTAATTTATATATGGGGTCAACTGGTAAGCAAGAGAGTGGCTGTTATAAAGTACGGGCTCCATATATTATAAGATATATAAATTGAAAGAACTGAAGTCAAATATTATGATATATTATATGACGTTATTTTGAGGCGTTTACATCTACCCAGTTAGATAAAAATATTGTTACCAATTAATCGTAGTTGTGATTTATAAATAGACAAAGGTTCTTATCATTTATATTAAACGATATAATTATTTCCCTTAATATGCAATGGTAAATACATGGTGTTTCTGCAAAAATGCAAGCCATTGCATGTTGATATTATTTTGACGCAATCTAAATTATTTCGATACCACTATAAGAAATCATTTTCAGCAAAAAATTTACAATAATGCAAGTATTGTTAGAAATAGGAGTTATTAAATAAGAATCGGCTCTTTCAAATTTATCTTGTGTTGCTAGTTATATTTTATTTATTATCTGTTTTAATTTTCAAAAAAAACTCTTGATCGTTTAGTGTATCTAAAATTGATTTGCATGATAACTACTAAGCAGTAAGTTATAACTAAGTTATGATTTATTATATTTTATCGAACCAGCGGTAGAGTAACAATTTTACTAAAATCTGCGATTCAAGCATAATATTCTAATTGTAATGTTTATATTTGTACATGATGTACGTGACAATCGATTATGAATGATTTTGGTCCTGAATATGCAGTAATGGTTTTATAATGTCCTCCGTGTATTTATGTTTCATGTATACTAGCCGATAACTAGATTTTACCATGTAGAATTGATATTTGATCCCAGCTTTTGATAGTACTACATTACATCATTAGTACACGTGAGATAAGCTTTAACAGAACGTGTAATTACTGAGAGATCTATTTAATTGAAATGCTGGGCCGAGATCGATTAGAATTCTCTCCCTCAGATTCAAACTTGGACAATCATAATTACTGCTCACATATGCTAATCGCTTTATCAATATTAATTTTGACCAATTAATTATTAACGCAATTTATGCACACAGTGAATCCTCAATTACGCCCCGCCGAACAAAATTTATTGGGATTATTGCGTTTTATTTGTGAAAAATGCACCTGAGGCAGGATTTATGTAAGTGCACTTGCGTTATTGATTGGAGAGGTCGATAGCGCACTCTTATTTGCGGCCTGGGGTGGAAATAGGCAGGGGAATTTGATGTATTTTATTACTTGGGGTTA
This sequence comes from Geotrupes spiniger, assembly GCA_959613385.1. NCBI lineage: Eukaryota > Metazoa > Arthropoda > Insecta > Coleoptera > Geotrupidae > Geotrupes > Geotrupes spiniger. Next base: position 18,821,940 of record OY390736.1, on the reverse strand, counting down.
CTTTGTATACCTATGCAGTTCAAAAATCGCCGGATCAAAAAGAAGATTATTGAAAGCCGCTTCACACATGATACTTGAACTTTCAGAAATTTGGTTGTTAATTAAACGTAAAGGATGGGATAAGTCTGATAACATATGGGGCACATGAGGGCACAAGAAAATTTTTGGATTATCTTTTTTTCTGAAATGCCGCTTTATAGTACGTATTGCTTTTATTTTTAATGAAACTTGTTTGTAATTACTGAATTACCTGTGTTATATTACATATTCTGCTAATTGTACAAATTAAATACCTTCTGGCAGCTTAAACTACTTCCACAGCATACCAATGTGGATGCACTGCCAGATGTAAGTATTACATGCCAGTTCAAGTTAGTAATACGATTTTATATACATAATATTAAATAATTGTGTTCTTTAATAATTGCCAAACTGTAAAGATAAGCAATATAACAAAATCCAATAGACTCTTTGTATAATTCTGCAACTTGCAGCAAATCGAACTTGTTTAGAGGTTATGTTATTATTTGGTTTCAAGTTGGTGACTTTTGGGTTTGAATGAATAGAACCCATAAATTCTAATTGTCCTCAACACCTTGGACGATCCTTCAATTTTTATATTAGCTTTCAGCAGATTGATCTTCTATTATCACATACGTTTTGTAGGATTTGACATTGGATTTGCTTTTCATTGGTTCATGTTTCGGTTTAATTGAATACCACGCCACACGATTTGGATGCAGAGGTGCACAAATGGGAATCTGAACGAATTTTATTTCTTAATCCAACCGAACCCAATTCGATAAAGCGGAGCCAAACCCAACACTGCTAAATTAATGATATAAAATCCTTAAACATGCCTGGAATTTTGTATTTAGGAAAGAATTTTCGTCGATGTACTTATAGGGTTTATATTGATAGCGTTTAAATCGATTTACTAGCACTCCAACGGGGTTCGTTTTAGTTCGTTTTTTGTTTATTTCGTTGATTATTTGGTTCTGAGTTAATACGGCTTATGGTTTGCATAGTTCTGCTCGACGAATGATTTTTTAAACCTTCTTTGATGAAACTCAAGCAAATTATTGTTAGTTATTTGAGCCGAGGTTTTCACAATTTCAATCTGAATATTGCCTCAATCCTTATTAGGCTTACATTGAATTCAATTGCAATGGATTGCTCGATCGATATTGATTGATCGATTGTTAGATAAATGCACTAATTAAGCGTTAATAGAAAATAAAAGGTTAAATGAAGTGGACTACACCGCGGATTCGCAGAAGACTGACACGTTCGTAAATAGACATCCATTTGGACACAGTTAAATATTCAGCCAGAAAACCTTCGAAATGCCCTCGTTCGCTACCCGGTCCGCTAGGCGGCAAACAGTTTCCACGTACGTGGAAGTGCGAAATTTTCCAGAATACCAAAAAAGACATGTAATTCTCCGATGATGTGAGGTGTATATGGGATAAGACGAATATAATCCTCTTGATTCCATCGCTTAATATTTCTACTTCTTATCGCCTATAACATAGTAATTAGGTTATATAAATTTACACCTACTGAAAATAATAATTGGCTTCGAAACTATTCGTCACGACACGCGACTTTAGCAAACACCAGTCAACCACCAAAAGATATCGAATAATTGTCTTCCTTTACCTCCGTGTAGCGTAGCCTAGTTGCACGACTACGTAAAGCGAATCTACCGGGCGATAACCGAGGCTGCTTTGTTAAAATTAGTAACAGAGTCTTTCATAAAAATTTACTGGGCCAAAATTTAATCTGGTAATATTTTGTCGTATTATTTCTTTTTATTATGAATAATTTTTTGAATCAAACGCGTCTGATGAAGCCCTCGGAAACAGTATGGATGAAATAGTTGAATTGAGGCTTTCACGCCCGTTTTTCTGTAATGCTGTATCTTTCGTGTATTGTCGTGGTTCTTGACATAAACTTTCGTTGATCATGCTGTCAGCTTCCTCAGAAGATTTCTAAAAACTGATGTTGACGTCTTCTGCTCCTTGTTATATATCCAGTCGCTGCTTCGATTCATTGATGCGAATTTAGTGCTAACTTCCAAACCTTACTTAGTCTGTATCAATCTTCTCGGTTGAAATTATTCGGGTTTTTCTTTATACCCCAGGATTCTGTTACTATCCGTGGATAATAGCGAGTATCTTCACTTCGCCGTAGTCGATTATGCGACTGCTTCCCGTGCGGTAGTGTTCAGCTACTGCGGATGTTCTCGCATTTCCATGCTCGATATGTCTTCGATGCTACTTGACTCTGCACTGTATACTGCATCCTGTTTGTCCAATATACGATTTTCCACACTGGCATTGAAGTTCGTATATTCCTTTAACTCGTAATCTGGGTACGGAGTCCGTGTTGGAAGGAAGCAGTTCGTTTATTTTCTTAACTGGGCTGAACCATACGTTGATACTCTTCTTCTCCAGGGCTTTTCTCAGCCTGTCCGTAACTCCAGCAATATACGAGTATGGGAGGTCTTGGTTTGCTGCTAGTTTTTCCTCTGGTTAATGAAATTATATGCCCTTTGCATTCGTCAACTTCAGTGGTTTAGTGCCAAATCGTTGCAATTATGATTAGGTCTCAGCCGGACTTATGTTGAAAATTACGTATAACTCCCTAACTGATAAATTACAATGATAACTTAAAACATAATAATAGTCACGTGTTAACTTCTAAAGGAAAATGGGGCCAATTATATCAAAGCTTTATTCACAATGATAACACAAAAAATAAATCTAAGCGCAATATTATCCATGTCTAAAACATAAACCCAATAAGAAACAGAAACCGGCCGCAAGAGGAGAGATGAGATGGCAAAACAGAAGCAAATAGAATAAATGTCAGTTAGAACACTTTTCCAACGTTTTCAATAATGTTAATTCATACGTTAATACTTCACTTTATTATAGGGCAAAATGCTGGACAAAGTGGCCCAAAAATAAAAATCGTAAATTCATGTTCATTGTTCTATATAATAGCGGCGACAATTTTCTGACCGGGTTGGTTTAGAAAATTGTATTTTCTGTATAGCTTTACACATTACAACATTAGATATTTCTTCACAACATTTTTCAACTGAGTTTGATTTCGTATGTGCTTTGAATTTTTTAAAACAGTGTTATATGATTTTAGTTATTTAGATATTTCAGTATTTTACATTTGACAAAAATATGTTTACATGAATATTTGGGGCTGTTATTAATTATTAAGTATCCTTTTCTGCGCGACAAAAAACATTGTAGATAACGGTATAACATAAAGAGCATTTCATGAATAATATAACTATACTCTATACGAATTAAGATATCATATGAGACGTATTATGGAAAAATACATAGAATTATGTGTGTTGATACAAACTCTGTATATGTTTGGCCAATGTTACCTGGCTGTAATTTTATACCAAGAAATTTTATAGTTGATTGATATCTATTTTATTCCTTTGAAACTCATCCCTATTTATAATTTTCCTGTTGTAAAATTGTAGAGGTACAGTTTTACCTTTATTTAATATGAGATTATTGACTCTACGGCCGGTCGTTAATGACAGGACCAAACAGAGGTTCCATACAATATTTATCGGAGGAAGCGTTACCACTTTTGACCGTTATAAGCTTGTGAACTAAACAGGATTTGTCCCAATTACTGGACCTCTGGTGCCATAGTAACTACTGTGGAATAGAAAGTCAGGATTTACGACATTGTGTAAATTCTATCAAATTTAAATTCATTGCGAAAGGATTGAAGAACACACAGAAAATGTTTTTTCTGTCGACTACAGAGAAAAAAATATGTTTTAGGGTGGAAATTTTTGTGGTTACAGAAGCAAATCTACTGCTATAAATATATCGTGTTATACATAAAACATATATAAATGTTTAAAATTATAGGTTCTGCTCAGTGTTTCTTCTTTGGTGCAAATATTGGAGCTGGTATAGTATATTTACCCTACCATCAATACATTAATAAGGTTATGTTTCAAATATTATTCATAGATAGTTATTTCCAGAATATATTATCGTACAGCATTCTCGGCAAATATTCGTTGGATATATCCTTGGTCAAAAATATCTGCCACATTATAGTCCAGTCGATTGAATTCACTTAGAAGTTTTACGATGTGGTTAACAATAAATTCCAAAATAGTTCGCTATCCTCGCAAAACGTACTTGAAATTTATGGCTATTTTCCAGCTTTAATTTTAAATATAAATATTTTAATATTATACATATATTAAATATAAATAATGTAATAAATATAAATCTCTGCTAACGCATGTATTCCAGATGCAGATGCAGATGTATTTATCTATTTTTTGAGACTGTAGAATAATGTTATAGAATTGTGCCAAAAATATTTTCGTCAATAGTCGTCAATATTATGCCTATGTGAATTGAAATTTATTGATGTCAAAAACGTTAACAGGGTAAGTAAAGTAATTATTTATTATCATTTCTGGGATAAACATGAATTTAACAAAAATTGCGAACATAATTAATAATTTGAAACTTTGATATGTAATTACAATAAAATATTTATCTAAGTGCATACAGTGGTTAAGGAATAATACATAACGACCAAATAACGATGACACCCGCTTCAGTTAATTAAGTTACTGAAACTCTGGTTTTATGAAAATATTATTGACATTACAGTAGTTTCATTAATTGGGTAACTATAATTATAGTTATGCGTAAAGCAAACTTAAATCTGTATTTTATATTATTTTATTTTATTCACTTATTAACACGCTATTTTAACTTTCCGAATGCATTTATTATTATTGTAGAGCATATATTTTGTTTTGATATTATCAACTAACTTCGCTTGGCCATATAAGTAACATTATTGACTATTAATATCGTGTCGTTTTATTCACATATTTAAAACGTTTAAAATACTTAACTCTAAATAAACTTTGATTCTTTGACCTCACTTTCCGTGTTCGTCTTTTTCTTCAATATGTCACCTCTTTTGTCTTTCAAATATAGTTCATATTTTCTATCTGTATAGTTCTGCTTCTGTTCTTCCATACGTCTAGCAATTATTTCCACGTACGCTACGATATGTGGCACTGCAACATTTTTTGATGCCATGGCTTCATATATTGCATTTCTGAAAACTGCGCTTCCCTTGATTGATAGTGAATTTCTCGACAATTTACTATTGTTTCGATCGTCATGAGAGTTGAGTTGACAAAGTCTTCAATTAATTATTTTGTAGATTTGCAGTTTCGTACCTGCGTGTGACTGTTGTTTTGTGGTTTCTAAAAGCTGGTAGCTTCTCAGGCGATGATAAATAATCCATTTCCTGGTTAACCGTCATCATCAGTCACTTCTACTTTCTTGTTCTTATTACTGGAGAGCTGGTGCGCCCAGGTGAAGAAAAACGAAGGCTGTTTGATCACCAGAGTCTAGAGAAAAATACGCACGAGCCAAATCATTTTAAAGAAACAAAATTAGCTTGAATGTCACTGAATCTCATGAAAATAACGTTGAGCATCCTTGAAATATTGTTGAAAGGTATTTTAACGGTAGATACTACAAGAAAATGGGTACTCAGTAGTATTCCATATCTACTCTGCATATCAACGAAAATTGTATCAACTATATAAATATACAAAATAAAAATATAACAAAACTAAACCTAACCCATACAACGACACAAAATGGATATATGAAATATCGTAGTTTCAATTTGTAATTCCAACAGTAATTATTTGCTTTTATTATTATATCTACATAGATAAAGATGAATGGAAACCAGTTTTGTTATCAGAGACTCTAGTGTTACATTATTATTTTGCCCACAAATCTACACAGGATTAGATTTCGCCAGTTATGGCAATATCCTTGACGCTAAATTTATTGCCACAATAGCTTTTGTGACTCCTACAATGAGTCTAAGAGTTTTACTTATCGGATTGAAATAAACTATGATATCGCTTTTAACATTAGCAGAAAATATTTTTCATATTTTGGCCCATACGCTTATTTTTCGATTCATCACAAAAAAAAACTACCTCGTAGCTTGTCGTAATTATTGACATCTGCCCTACTTCGTATTATCATCCCTTACAGGGATTGTGGAAGTCTCTACCAAGTGCATTGCTACCTACATACAAATAAAGCCTAGCACGGATTTTATACGTTTATAAAACAGCAGAAAACTAAATCATAGAGTAAATATTATAATTAATTTAATATGTTTAATAAAGTGCAGGTGGCGTCATTACTTCATCATCTGACTTAAATTTGAATTAAAGTAAAATCATATTTACAAATGATTCATTAGTCTCGATATAAATTCCACCATTTTATATTCAATTTAACATGTACTAATCAAATTTAGCACGTGCTTAATTCATTCGCTTAATTCAAGCGAGCACTTAAATTGTTTTTACGTCCACATTTATTGAGTTTCCTTAAGAACTTACTCATCATTAGCATTTTCCCGTTCGAAGTGGGAGGTAATAGGATTCGTGCCATAAAAACTAAATAACTTGCATTTTACATTTTCAGAAGTAACTTTCCGCAATAACACTGTCACTGTATTTAAATTAATATTCTCGGCACGGATGTATAATCCCAAAAAACGCTCGGAACAAATTGGATTTTCCGGAAAAAGGGCACATTATGTCGGGAATTAATTACAGTTTCAGAAACGTCAGCCGCAGTTCCAACTATTTAAGACTTGCAACAAAATACCGGAAACGAGCGCGCGCGCCTTGAGTTCGGAAATTCCAATTTGGCGAAGGCGTAAATCTGCACTTAATATCATTATTATTGCATTTGTTCTGGGTTCTTCCGAGATTCTACTTTACTGCGTTGGAATTTAATGAACCAGATGCGTTAATTTGAGATTATTTATATAATCATCTTAGACCTCAACGATCTTTCTGTCAATATTTAATCTATTAGCTTTTTTATCCATTTCTAACCTATTTTCTATTTCATACAGTCGCTCCTTTTCTCACTCTAATATTCTAGTTGTGTCCTTTTTTTAAATTAACATTTGTGATTGAATTTGACGACCAAAAAAAAATTAGTAACTAATGATGCGGACCAGCAAAGAGAAACAACGAGTAGGCATTTAACGAGGAGCAAGAGAAAAAAATGACTCTTTACAGAACTTCCGAAGTGGATGTCAGTATGATCGAAGAAGTATCAAAAAACAATTTATGACCACCCAGAATATATTTATTTAATGGACACGGCCGCGAAAAACTGTCTTCAGCTTGTCCTTTATTTTACGGTGCCTATAGCGAGGTGGCGTAAAAAGTTCAATACTTCGGTTTTCTCCTCCCTCGACTGCGTCCTTTTCGACTTTACATTACATACATTAAACATGATTTAATACGTTCGGCACGTTAAATGCGATCTGCCCTACAAGGGCGACTTAACCATCTAATTCGTTGAATATTATATAAATAATTTTTATTATCTATTGGCGACGCACACCACATACGATCTTCGCTGCAACAGTCACTTAATTGTTAATAATAATAATTTCTTTTAATCTTACTAATGTAAATAAATATAAACATCTTCTCGCGTATATTGTTTAGAAATTTCGTTGCCTTCGCCTTGACAATTTGGGGAGCGCGAAATCAAATTTTAATAATTGGTGGTGACTTTTGGTGTCTACACATCGGTGCAAATCATTTTGCTCAATAAATAATGTCAAGAGATGAATGATCTAACATTATGGTTAAACATTATTTCGCTCAAAGTTAAAACCATTTTTGTGTATCTATAAAATGAGTAACACCATTTAAACTACCCTTTTATATCTACCCCTTATTAAAAATAAATTTATAATAAACAATTTATTTCTGTATTTGCGCACCTTACCAGCTGACAGGGCACCTTATTTGCTGTATATGGATTAGTTTCTTTCACAATGTTAACTATTTACTTTTCCGGCTTCTAGTGTTTAATCCTTCCATTATCAAAAAGTAATAATACAGTATTGGTGTATACTTTGACAATTGTTTAATCGCCGAAACACCTGTAAGAGAAATTCTAAATCAAAGATTGTATCTTTATCCAAGTGTTTAAATTCCAATGTAGTATTTTTTTAAAATGTCTAGCGATCAGTCAATTGAATTTATTCCCCTACAGTCTAATCTCACCGCGTGATTAATCGGAATTAAAAATATGTTATGATAGTAGAATGAATCATTACACCTTTCCCATTCAATATAATTTCTTCCCTAGCGAAATTGACGGGACGGAATTTCGAAATTGTTGGCCTTGGAGAGGTGGATCTTAGCGAGTCTTCGAGGAGAGTCTTTCAGACAGCTGCTAAGTATAGCTGGCGTGAAGAGAGAATTTGCTTATGGATCATTTTCCTTCCTACTTCTAACCCTTTCCAGCTAGTAATATTGTCAATTCAGTTTCCTTCATAGTGTTTTGTATTTTTCCCAGTTGGTAATATTGAGTGTTCATATTTGGTTTATGTTTCATGTATTAAGATTTACGGTTGTGTCACGTTGCTGCATTCGATCTCGCCCTACAACGATGATGTTCTCGTGCTCGTCAGTTATGTTTTCGGATTGTCTAATGCAGACCCTTCTTCAACGTGTTGATTCCTAGATTCTCGTGTATAAAATCTGTCATTCTTGATTCTCGTATTTTCAAATTTGCGTATTATATTCGCCATGTTAAGAAGGATACATCGAAGTGCACAATGTTGGTATACTGGTGAGGTACTGGAAGATACCACCGAAATTTTTATTGCATATCGAGGATTAGTAGTGATGAATAATTGGGTTACACACCATTTATATTTTTAATACACTGTTTGACGTTGACAGTGACAATGTTGTATATGAATGATTATGAAGATAATTTTCACTATTTTTGAAATAGTATCAATTTACAAAAAGAAAAGTGGAGAAAATGTCATATTACTTACTTATAATTCAATACAATATAATCACTGAGTATACTATGTTAAGAATCACATTACATTTCAGGAACAGCTTTGAAATGTACTATGTTATGTTAATTAATAAAGAAGATATTTTATATAGTTTTTCGACGTCCCTTAAAATTAATTTAATTCAATTTAATATTCTTAATATATATATTTAATTTTAGTTAGTTAAATGAGCAACAAATAATATATGAAAGCAGTGACATTTTAATTGCAATTGTGTACCATTATTACATTTATTAAAATAAGGTGTATAATTAAAATGAATTAGAAAGTACATTAGAGTTACAAATACACGTACACATTCCTTCCTCCCATGGCAGTCCCACTCATACATGATGTTGAACTTACATTTAGTATAAATTTTGTATACGTTATTCACGCACAAAATATATCCAAGTGTTTATAAATTACACCTATATTCTGATACACATAAATCACACGAAGCTTCGTTTAACAATGAGTGTAAACTTGATTACAAAAAATTTGAACCTACTCTCGGAACCACCCATTCGTGTTACTTTATCTGACATTAAATAAAAAGAAGCATACCAGTACTTGCATTAATAACTGTCGCGGATGAGTCACATGGCTCTTCTCACAATTTATGATCTTGGTTAACAAGCTCATGCTGCTTTTTTAAAGGTCGGTAATTTTTTCATATTTGTTTGATGAACGGTTTCCTGCCGCTAAGCGTTGACGCCGTTTTGTACGAAGAAACGGATTTAGGAACGAAATCGTAATTATAAATTTATATCACTGTATCTTTTTTGATATTTTGGTACATGTTATCGTATTGCATTTAAATGCAATAATTTGGATAATATTGTTTGCTTATTTGGACTAAATGAAACACCATGATAATTTATTTAAACGTTTTGATCCCGATAATTTATGTGTAATATAGTAATAATCAAATATAATTATTTAATTGTTAATCCTATCCTATATTAATTGTTAATAATTTTTATTTAAGAGCATTATGATTCTAGGAAATTCGTCCTTGTATCATTGTGTATGTGGACCGCCTGCAATTTTAACAATTTAGAAGACTCATTGAAGTAATTCCGTTTCAAACGTTTAGGATTACGAGCGCAGATATTGGTAATTTATAAGCCTAGTTTGACAAGGGAATCCAATAAAGTACACAATGTAGAGGCATTACATATTCAATTGTTGTTAATCTCGTATACTATGAGCTTACATACACTTAATAATTTGTTGAATACTGCGCATTGTTTTGTTTCTAGAATTTATATGCAGGCAAAGAACTTCTAATCGTAATTCAGGAAAAAAAAATCACTCAGCGAAATCAATGGTTTTGGTTCAAATCTATATATACATTATTTTGGCGTGTCGTCTAAGGCGTTACAGCATTTCATGACAAAATATTATCAACAATACCTACGAATATTACGGTTGTGTTGCATGTTTTCTTTAACTTTATATACCAATTGATTTCCACATTCTGTAGCAAAAACTTTTTGATTGTACAAGCGATGCTCGTCCATAGGGAACATATTTTCTTATTGAAATAAACTTGTTTATTAACGAAATATCAAGTAATATCAGTGCATGTAGTTACGTTATTTTTTTTATTACAACAATCAATCACTCGGCATTTCATCGTTTTCTTCTTTTTATATTATGAATTTCCCAATTTATTTCAGTCATCTAAGATGTTATAATATCTTTAAATCGATATATCTTTAAATCGATATTAAGATCGACATCATCACACTTACGACCATATGCTAATGTACCCCTACATAACTGAAACAAAACACCCTTTACTCCCGCTATCTCGCATCCGGTTAGTTCCAGCGCATCATGCGAGTCACTCTTTTAATATTCAAAGTCAAAATTTCTTGAATTTTGCAATGTCGTAATTTTAATCATAGGCGTTAATGTAAGGAAAGATTAGAACATACTGCTTGGCGTAAAACGAAGTCGTCGACACATTATTAAATTCATCCATTCGAAATTAGATGGAACTTACCTTTGACAAAATGAAAAATAATCAAATTAAATTTGGAATAAAAATAGTTTTTGAAATTACAAAATTTAATTCATTCAAAAATATCAAGTTTTCCTCAGTTTGACTGAAAGTAAATTTCCATAAATTCATTACTATTTTTTCTAAAACGATTATTATATTTATTAGCTTCTACTTTATTAGGTTATTAAGGAAATAATCACGCCATTTCCTTCATCACCAAATTGATATCATCTCGCCAACTCTTCAGTGGCAACAAACACCAAAAGTACTACACTCACATCATGGCAAAAGCAAAGGCAGGATCACATAAAATATACATAGCACCTTTTACAATACATTTATTACATACATTTGAGGGCTCGCGATTTCCAAGATTGCCTCAAGTAGCTATCCTCGATTTGTCGTGGTATTAGCGTTGGACGATTGTTACGATTTACCTTTACGAGCTAGTGAATGTGCCTGAAAATTGTTCTTGACGTACTCATCGCTCTAGGAGTCAAAGGAGAAAGAACAGGCGTGAGCTTACAATGCCGCACCATAATCGCCATTGCGTACTTGACGGACAACTTTGATTATTTGTATATTTGCCTTCTGACGATACGTTTCCCAAATCAATGTCATGCTCTCGTGGAAATGTCGAGGCCCGCCTATAAGCACGTCTGTTGTCGGTCCACCAAGAACAATAGCATGCTAATAGATTCTGATTCGAAAGTGCACCACCCCACGCAGCAACGTGGGGCTCTAGTATATAATTGCTAAATAATGGAGACTGCCCATCCATAACATATACATAACAACACAAGTAACTGTATCAATACAATGGCTACTACATAATACCATAATACACCAGCAATGGGTCAATACTATGTTACCAACTCTATATTTCTCATAGTATTTCTCTCTTAGATGTACTGCGCCGCTACAGTCCAATTTCCTATACGTGTATTGACAAGTTGATATGAAATGGATAAAACAAGTGCACCTCTCCGCAAATCATATCATTTATTTACGTTACAATAAAAAAAAACCTTCACGCAAACCAAGGCTAAGCTTGATAAGTACTATGGGGATTCTGCAACGTCAATTTCAATGGTAAAAAAGCGGTTTACTGAATTTCGTTGTGGCCGTACAAGTACAGAAGACGCCGAACGTTCTGGACGCCAGAAACAATTGAAAAATTCACTATATAGTGTTGGCCGATCGGACATTGAAAATGAGAGAGATTATGGAAGCCATAGGCATCTCATACGGCTTTCAAGTGTAAATGGTAAGTTGGGTATGAGAAAACTCTCCGCAAGATGGATGCCGCGTTTGCTTACAATGGACCACAAACGCAATCGTGTTGCACGTGTTGTTCAACCGCAATATGGACCAGTTTTTGCGCCGAATCAATTGAATCAATGTCGAACATTATACCAATCTATTGGGTCGACTTAATGAAAATTTGAAAAATAGGACCGCATTTGGACAAGAAAAAGGATCTTTCCCACCAGGACAATGCAAGGGTGCAGTTTCCACGGCAAAAATCTATGAATTGGGCTAAGAATTAGTCCATCATCCGCCCTATTCTCCGAATTCTGCCCCGAGTGATTATTTCTTGTTCCCAAACCTGAAGAAATGGCTCGGTGGAAAGAGATGACCTCGGCAAATCTTATTTTTTGGAAGGGATAAAAAATTTGGAGAAACGTTGAACAAACTATATAGACCTCAAAAGATGCTACGTTGAAAAATAAAATGATTTGTTATCCAAAAACCTGTGTTTCATTCATAAAGTCAAGAACTTTTTGACCCGCCCGACAGCCGAAACGTCGAAGCGACCCTTCGGGATACATATCCACAACGCTATTCGCAACCCGAGAACCAAGAATCGCACATTTCACACGCGAGAACCTACCATTGAAAATTTTGAAGAAGATAATATGCATCAAAATACTTTATTCCATACATAAAATTGAAAATGCAATTTCCAAAAGTAGTTAAAAAATAAGCATCGATCTTCTTACTTTTATTTTCGAGCAAACTGACAGTCGTGTTGGTAAGCGCATTTTTTGGAAGGACTTTGCAAATAAAAGTTGATTAATATTTCAATATCTTTAAGTTTTATAAGTAAATAGTTTTCTAGGAATGTGTTAAGGTGATGACAGCTGTTAAGACCTTTATGGGCTCATTATGCCACACACACAAGTATTAGCTGAAGTTGCATCAAGTCATGCAAATGTGACTGACAGACAATTTGTGTCTGAATATTACGACCATCTAGATGTGAATACACACACTTACTGATGACTGAATGACTGATTAGCAATAGCAATTTGTTTAAGTTTTCTACTGTGTGCACGAACAACATATTCATTATTTTTTATTCATGTAAATTTTGTGCGCAATCATTAATATATAAAATTTTCAATAATTATTAAAGTCTGAGTGACAAAATGGAATGATGGAACTGCAATTGCAAAAGGGAGGTTTCATTTATAATGTAATTTAATGTAATTTAATGTATTTATAATGCCTCCAATGCAGTGTATACTCTGTCCTCATAATACAATAACATGCGCTTATTAGACCAACGCAGCAGGAACTTGTTCGGAATACGTAGATGAACAATTTGGTTGGGGATATTCAAGATCTTGGTACAATTTTACTTCTTGCCAAATTTTTTGCTGCTCATTATGACGCTAGTAATTTGATAGCCAAACATGATGCACAACTTGATTCTTCCATTTCTCCCAATACTCGCAAATTTATGCAGATATAGATATAGTGTCACGTGAGTTGGCAACAATACTGCAAATTATATTAGTGTACCTTAGTGTTTCTACCTAGCCAAGCAAATGAGTGGTATGGGTCTCAACAACTTGCCGATATACATGTTGTCATATATCATGAATATATCATGGCGTAAATGTGTGCTTCTACCTTCCACATTAATAGTGTATTGTACCATAGTGGTACCGCACGAGAATATAAATAGTTTATGTTACACTGCAGCGTTTATAATACACATAGTGCACTGGAATTTTTGGAGATGGTGATTGTAGTATATATAGTTTATTCTTGAAACAGCTATTCTTATTCTACGATTCCGTTAGGTTTGGGATTTTTTTGTGAAATCAGACGACCTGAGCGTAAGTCCCAATTCTTCCTTGAGATACTGTACCATGCCAATCCACAGGTGAATATGGAGAGTATTATAATAAGCTAATTTGCTATTGAAAATAATTGCACAACGTTTCGGCGATAGGTAGATCTTAGATAACAACTATATAAATATTTCGATACTGAAAGTTAATTTAGTTTTAGATTTTATAACAAGAAATATAAAGTTAATGTAATATAAATAATTTTAAAGGAAATATATTTCTATGACGAAACTAATGGATTTAGTAATTGGTTCTTTCTAAATTAATTCTTCTTCTTCTCTATAAATCTCAATCATTAAAAAAGCTCTCCGTCAAACGAGCTCGAATACCGTTCCCTTTTTAAAGTAATAAAAGTCCGTTTCCGTAAATTTAAGGATAATATTTCTTTATTAGCTTTTAAAAATCGCAACAGGGCGAAAGCGCTGAGCTTTTCAAAACGGCATAAGTAGCGGAGATTCGCTTCACTAGATTCGAGTTTTGCCTTAAAATGCATTCCATTACGAATATATCATTTGATATTAAAACAGTCAATCAGGCTCTCTGTATAGAAATGCGTGCATTGAATAATAAAATTTAAAAAGCTTTCCGTGTTTTGTCGCGACGTGCGCTTGACGCGTGCGTGACTGCCGACTGATCGGCAAACACAATATAAAATATTTTCATGGCAAACAAAAAATATTGACAGTTATTTTACGTTCGACGAACATGCTTCGACATCAGGAACCACCAACTGATTTGCATTTACAATTAACGTTTATTGAAATTTTACGTAGAATTGATTTTAGGATTAATTATTGTATCATAATGTCGCTTCTGTCAATCAAAGTCAATTTGCAACTGCGGTTATGGAGCGGCTCCTCTTCGTGAACGACTACTTCCAAATTTGATATGAATACTATTCGATTTGGAGTACGTTGTGCATACTTCAATGCAATTCTATCGTCATAATAACTGGCAAATATATTATTGTACTTATGATTCATATTTTAATAAAAATTAATAACAGACTTTCTGAAGATTCATCTATCTTATTGAAATGAAACTAAGTGGTGTTAAAAATAAATAACGGAACATGATTCCTTCCATACGGACACGAATATAAGTTTCATTAAACATTTAATTAAAAATATTTAAATTCGAAACTTCGTTTGTGGCAAACGCGAAGTAAAGCGATACGCATTAATTATAAAGCCCACTAAAATATTAATATTTAGCAGCTGGGGGAATCCATAGTGGTGTAGGGAAGAATTACAGGGGGCATTATTGGAAAATGAATGGATACTTAAAACCATGTTATTTGAGACTCTTTTCTAATGGCCTCGAATACCGCTAGGGCGTCCATTGTTTAAAGGATTCCGTTTGCAAATACAACGTGTAATTGGAGCTCCAATTTGTAATTTTTATTTGTACGCTAGAAAATTCCATGGCAATTTTGAACAAAACCTTTAATCTCGTGCATTTACATTTGCTACTTTCTCGAATTGTTTTTAATTGCTTACGATTAATTCGCATCGAAAGTCGAGATATATTATATTTCAAATCTAAACATTGAAAATGCAAAAAAAATATTGCATGTTCATTATTTAAATAGAAAATATGAAAGTGTTACTTGCGAAACCATTTCTCTGAAATATCATTGTGTGTAATAATTTTTTTCGCAGTAAAAGAATAGTTTCTTGCACTTTCATACACACACAATTCAGTACTAAATAACTGCAGCAAAGGTTTTGATAAAATTCAAATGAGGTTATATATCACAAGTAATTAAGCATAAAGCTATGAAATGTATATTTCTGTCGTGAAACACAGAAATAATGGACATTTTTTTCGACGAAACGCATTACAATTTCACATGCGATCCACACATAAACCACAATGCACACCACCACCACTGTATAGATTATAATTTTAAATTTTATAACTCAATTTGATCGTAGTTGTGCTTCGCTTTCTTGTAGTTCACATAGTGTGCATTTAAAAGACTCTCCGTTTTATTACTCATCACGCGCTGAATGTTTAATTAGATCTTAATTAAATTTACCAAAATTCAAAGCGATGGCCATCCAAAAATATTCAACAGGATATCCTAAAACAATTGTAATATTGTCACGAAAAATATTTGTAGTTAAATATTTTACATTTATTTTTGATGCATTTTAATACAATAGAATGCAACTTTAAGTAAAGATAATAATCTTTAAAATATTAAAATCTTTGATGATAAAATGTAGTGAAATCGTCCCTAATAGGTATTTTACGAGAATATGTTATGCTAGTAAAATGTTTTAAATTTCATATATAACGACGAAATTTAAATGTACCCATATTGCCCTATTACCCTATTGAGCTCTCAGTTTGTAGTGGCCTACCATATTTTTATTTATTTATTAGTTATTATCATACTATATTTACAAATGCAGTCATAAAAATATGGTCAATGGTGTAGCTAGATTCGTCCGAAAAGAATAAAATAATCTATGCCGAAATATTTGTAATGCAGAAATGTTCAAATTTTCATATTGGTTGTCATTGGTTGATAAACAATATTAAAATTTGAACATTTATGCAGTAGCTTCCCTTATGATTATACAGCAAAATTCCATGTAAGTTTTTAAAGGATCACTAGTGTGATTCTAGCGCATTCTGCAGAAATGACATTCTTCAATTGTGGTCGGTTTGAAAATTGAACTCAAAAGACATAGCAAACATTCTGGAAAATTTTACCTGCATAATTTAATTTGTTTCTGAATATTTTTTCCTGGCATTGCATGAGTACAACTTATTTTCAATGCAGCCGTTTTCAGTTACGTTTATCAGATATCTGAAAACTTTGACCGCCGTGACCAAGATAGAATTGATGTTTTAAAATTTTAAATTTCGAAATTAAGCCGACACATTTTTTAAAGTATTTGCGAACGGAGCCTAGTTTCTTAAAAGGCTCAATAGTTGATTGCCACAAAAAATAATCTCAGGATTCTTTTTAAATTTATATTACACGTGGGCTCATGTGGTGAAGTTATTGAAGAAAAAGTGTTTCAAGTTCTTCTTTATTTTTATTAGAATGAGTTCATATGCACGGTATTTCCAGATGAAATGAGTCCAATTTAATTTACAAACTTACTGTTACTTCCTGGTGTTGTTATTCTCGAATGGCTATGTACTATGTTCTTTTTTCTTGTTAAAATTTTGTGCACTGCAATTTTAACACCGTTGCCTAGTAACGTTAATATCAAGTTTCTGATCAGAGCGACATGCGCTATATAACGGCTAAAATGACGGTAACAAATCCAAAATTATATATTCACAACAAAATGTATGGGCGTGCCTACGTATAAACTGCTCTGTTCTTACCTCAAATCTGAATCCTATTGAACATATGATATTTTCCAAGAAACCGGTGAAGAGCTAATACGAGTACTAAGTTTGCATAATTCTGCTGTAACAAATCGTCGAAATGTTGACTCTTTTATTCTACGGTTATTAATGTGTTGTTTTTGTCATATGTTTCACTAGTGGTGTTTTTCTTTCTTTGGGAAGTCTATGCGCCATGTAATCTGCCTATGAATGCTAAAACTTAATTATAAAGTTATCAATAAAACCAAATGAATGTTTACATCAAAAGCATATAATGCAATACTTTGTGCAATAAAGCCGATCAGCTGAGCGGAAATATTATTTTAAGCACTGGACCTGGATGGCCGTGTCCATAAATGCGCAACTGCAGAAATTGTCCGAAAAGCAATGAACAGTGACAGGCAATGAATCTTCAAAAATTACAATGGAAATGATCTTTTGAGTGATGTCTAAAATTAATTAAAATCTTGATCTTAAATTAATATATGGGCTGCACACGAAATGCGGATATTAATTTCAACTTTTAATTGTACACAAAAACTATAACGGCATTTCCAAAGATTTTTTTAAGAAATAGCAAAATAATTGTTGTTTTGTAACCATTCCTTTTGACGATGTCGATGTTTTCAAATAGAACGAATGTAGTTATTCTACAAATGCGTTTTGTAAAAGTTATCCCAGTGCATTTGTCCAACAAGAATCAAATGTAAACAACTGCACATTTGAGCACTTTTTTGAATATTTCTTCAATTATAATATAACAAGACTTCCCTTTTTTCGGAAAATTTTGATTATATGACGAAAGGTTTGTTGCTTGGCCTAAAGCCTAAATCCACAAACTTTGAATCTATTATGATCAAAATTTTCTAAACAAAGGGAAATCGAGTTATATTCATCAAGGCACATTCACAAACTAAACATTTAAGAAGAAAAGAAGAAAACAAATTTATTGAGTAAGTATTAAATGAAAGGAAAAGTACAATTGTTACAACACAGAATTCGCAACATAGAACTAGAGTCAGAAGAACAGACAGTGTTGGAAGCCTGCAGGTGCAAATGAATCATTGACGCCTAATGACGATTGTGACCTAATTTTCTTTACAATATTCGAACGATGTTGTTCATTTAGTTGTAGGTATGGTTTAAGTGAAGATGCATTGTTATTTTCACTAATTTTAATTAATTGGACACCAATTTTGACCATATGAGAAATAATTGTTGATCTATTACTATGGTCGGTAATGGTTGATAGCCCAACCATTTTTTCAGCAGACAGCTTGTTCCAGGATATTTTTGCCAAATGGAGTGTTCTTATACGAAGTCGATCCACTGTTTGTCCAATGCGGATTTGGGGTCAAAAATAATCAGTCGGTGGTAATATTGTTAGTTCTTTTTTCTATTAATTTGTGGGACAATCGCACAGGACATTTAGACGATTGATTTATATTGGGCATCAGCCTTAAATTTAAATTAATTACAAAATCATTAGAGAATTAAAAAAAATAAATACCAACCATTCATTATCTGCACATTTTCGATCACGACCTTGACATGCTTTTATAAAATTCGATCGTTTGTTCCCAAGATACCACCAGAGAGAACTTTATCTGCCGGCCTTCTGGGGTTTCTTCGCCCCAGCTTCCTACCATTTTGTTAAATTCCTTGATATTTAAAGCAACAATTTTCTGCTGTTGTATTCAAATTTTTGTTTGTTTTTACGCTGTGGTCTTTATATTCTTCTGCGTTCATTTTTCGTATATTTACTGCCCAGCTTCTTAAAATATTTGCCAATTCTTGTTTAGAAGTATCTTTTTCTAATTTGTAATTCACAACTTCGAAAAAGTTGCAAAAATGATTCTGTTGATTGATTTACCACTCTCACATTCAGATTTGGTTTCAAAGTAATTTTCTTCATTCATTTTGAATTAGTTTTGTAAAACATCAATATCTTTAGCTTCCAATCAGTTATTTACTCCACTTAACAACATAAATAAATTAGTAGCCTTAGTAGCGATATTCGGAACGCTGTTGGCTGGTATCCACTACTTTTATAGTTTTCGGAAATTTGTTTAATTAAAAGCATCTCACGAAACCTCCAAAAATAATGTTGAAAAATTTACGAGAACATTATACTTTTAAATATCTGCAGTAGTATAAAATATTTTAGTGGTAAAAAACTGAGTGATTGTATTAGGATGGATGCAAAAGAAAGTTAACTTGCTACATAAGTGAATAAGTTCATTTTTAGTCATTGTATTTTTACATCGCTTGAGAATTGTTTTGTGTATTACCTTGTAATGTAAAAGTTTCTGAAACATAAAAGCTTGTTTCCTATCAAGCGGATGAATAGTGGATTATTAATAAAAATGCATTGTTGGTTTAAGAAAATAATAAGCTTATACTTTTGGGTAATTGTTTTACATTAATTAATATAAAATATCGGTCGACTCTACAAAAATGAATAAGTAAATATAGTGCTAGTGTAATTTATAACTGTCAAATATTATTTATTTAATTAAGACAGAAGCGCTTAATAACTGCAGTAAATCACCAAGTTAAACTGGTAATAAGTGTTTCTTTTTTTTAGAAAAATGAAAGCGATAAGAGAATGAAAACAAAGCTATTTGTCAACAGTAAATTCATTAAGTTAGACAAATTTTATTGAATTTTGGGGACCACGTGTCGTAATATTATGGTTTTGCTACTCAGGTGAAATCGATAGTTTTTATTATAAATATGCTTGTAACTTTTCTGAAAACTAACATTGCATGTTCACCTGTTTAGGTATACATTTCTTGAAGTGAATTTTGATTAATTATTTGTTGATTATTATTATAAATTCCATCTGATATGACGTCTTTTTGCAACTGCATTATTGTATATGTGTTACACGTTGTCTAGTTAACATCGTGTTTCATTTTAATTAACAACTGAGTCGCCAGAATACCTAAGAGAATCCGCAAACTGCAGCCGGTTGCAGCGGTTGCCTTAGCTTTAACTGTGACACAGAAAATCCCTTTGCTTTCAGCATCACATCTGTTCTGGCGCCAGTTCTATCTTGCTGAAGCCTTCTAATACATGGAGATTTCCCGGGGGATAGTCCAGCCGCGAAAAACAACACCGCAAAAAATCCCGGCCAGGATTTCAACGCATGACTACTCCTTGAAAATGCGCACTGTAGGGAATACTCTTGTTAGTCCTATAATCGTTTCTATATTCTGCCATATATCAAGGATAGATTTATGATATCGATTGATTTATTATCGTTCATTTCAAGGATTTTCAGCAGAGTGACTAACTTAGAATAGATTTAATAATAAATTCATAATAAATTTTGTTCACATAAGATGATGTATGAGTAAATGCCATCATATAATCCGTAAAGCGCGCATCCTAAATTTTGTGTTATCTATACACCATTATTATAAATGTTTACGGAATCGTGATTTTATTTTTTATGCGTACTACAAATATGTAATATATGAGTGACAAACGTACAAGAACACCAAGAATAAATTATTATTTTCCAACCAAAGTTTCTATATGAGTTGTGGGTGATCAAAATAAGATTGATTAAAATTTTATCTCTATTTCCTCAGTAGTTCTAGTAATTTTATTTCCTTTTATGCCAAGGTAGAAATTGTCGCTATATGTGGGGGTCTGTTGATGATTTATGTCACTTTGATGTTTTCGGTGTATTGTTCAAAATGCCTAGAATTCGCCGGCGTCCCAGTTTTAGGAAATTAAGTGATTTTGAACGAGTAGTGAGCCTTCGAGAAGGGGGTTTATCTTTTCGTAAATTGCGGCCCGTTTAAACAGAACGGTATCAGCTGTGGCAAGCTGTTATCATGTTTGGTTTGAGGAAGGATGAGAAGAACGAGTCAGACATTCAGGGCGCCCCCAACAAACAACAGCACGTCAAGACCGTCGCTTAAGACTGCTGGCTGTGGGTGGGGCGTTTTTCGACCACCGTTCCATTGCGGACCAATGGTTTGGCGAAGAAGGCAGAAAGGTAACCACTGGAACCACCTACAGGCGAATAAGATCTTTTGGGTTCATGTCTTACCTGCCGCAATTTGTCTTACCACTCACCACTGCTTACAAAAGACAACGGTTAAAGTAGTGCCAAGAAAGGTTAAAGTGAGATGAAGAATAGCATCAGGTGGTCTTTAGTGACGAATCCCGATTTTGCTTGGGTGTGAGCGATGGTCGGATAAGGGTTAGGAAACGATGTGGAGAACGGCGACATCCACAGTTTTGCAAGGAACGCCATGTAAACCAAACTGTGGGAGTTATGGTGAGGGGGGAAATTGGATATTGTAGTACATCACCCTTAGTGTTCGCTAATGATTGTTCCATATCTTCGCGCCTTACCAACCCCTGTTTTTCAACAAGGTAATGCCCGACTGCATATTGCCAGGGTTATATGCCTTGTTTTGAAGAAGCTGAAATCAACCTTCTTCCTTGGCCTCCTAGATCTCCTGACCTATCCCCCTATTGAAAATGTTTGGGATATTATCGGCAGACGACTGGGCCAGTTAATTCGTCCTCCACAGTCTCTGGTTTTACTGCCACTTTCCGCTGAAACTTGCATTCATTGATAGTGAGAGGTGTGCAAAGAATTCTCCGAAACCGAGCTTTTACTCGCATATTCCATGGCGGAAATTCGCCTAGAACCGACTGCTCAATCTTCATTAACTCTCTCTACAATTGATTCATTCAATGGCACAAGTGTAACATTTCCATACTTTTTCATGGTTTCTTTCAAATGTGTGCCCAGCAATATCTCGAAAATGTTGGAAACTTGCAAATATTTGGTGGTGCGGTAGACATCTGTTGGGATATCCTTCTCCATACAAATACGATGTTAGCAATGAATGTTCATCAGGTAAACCATAAACTAAGATCATATCTACTAACTCTTCCACAGGATCGGAGCGATAATAATAATTGGGAAAAACGTGTAATTAAAATACCATATATAAATGCAATCAATACGGGATACTCTCTATATCCTTTTTTTGTCCTTCTGATACATTTTCATTTAAAGACTGACCTACGAAATTCGCCAGTATACGAGCGTACTGATTCATTGACCATTGTTACAGCTCTCGCCCGCTACCATCTTACCATTTATCAATTGTGATGGTTCCAAATCCAGAACTTTTCGCCTGGGACGCCTTAGCAAGTGAATTTCAATACTCATTCTGCCACCTCCATATAACACAATTTGCTCCCACATATATTTTGGTTTTTCTGTTAAACTTTCTGCGTTTTTTTCTATATAAGGTTATTTGACATTAACTTTATATACTCATGAAATTTATAACAGGTATCGGAGATATAATCGGATTATTTCATATTGAGCCACTTAATCTGGTGTTACCGAAAGATAAGGGTACAGATTTCAACCTATGTGCATTGGTTAATTTGGCTGAACATTGGATCAAGTATTGATAGCAGAGGCTTATTGAGAAAAATATGGGAGTTTGATGATAACATTAAAATAATCAACCGTGACGCCTCACATTTTAAAAACCGAATATTCAGTACGAGACGAATTAACGACTAGACCTGTGGCAGAGGTGTACCCCACGGTGGGATATTGAGATCGAAAATCATTTACATGATCGATTTCCCCAGAAGACAGGGAACGAAAGTGGCTATTTATAAAGACGGTAAAGCCGTTTACACCTCATTCAAAAATGGGAAACTATTAGCTCCAAAAAGTATATATGTAGTCCTCCACGAGTATTTCTTCTGCGATGAATACAATATACAGTCTGGGAGCAACGAAATTAAATATCTTAGAGTCTGCAATAAAATAAAGAGATCTCACGTGGGAAATAAACCACCCTACGACCAGCCATCACTTACGGAGTTGAATCAACGGTTGTCAGATGCCACGTGCAGAAGCTTGAGATCTTCCGAAACCAACTGCTGAGGCGCGTAAGGAACTAACAACTAAGGGACTACTGACCTAAGGAACATCCAGGAGCATCTCAAAGAAATTAACGTAAAAATCTAGTTCAAGGCACGTACGGATATAAACCTGACCATGAGAAAAGCGATAGATTGCAACCCGAACCAAAAACAGAGAGTAATCCTCAGCCAGATGGACACGTACTAAAAGCCACCACTATAAATCCCATCCTCAGAAATGAGTGAGAGGCTAACCTGGATAAAAAAAGCTGAGGAACAACGAGGATCTACGAAGATAACCTACTCGATGTTTAAAAATGCTAGAAATAAACTCACATGTCGGCGATAATAGTGAATAGTATTAAAGAATTATACAAAACATACATTTACGTATAACGTATAATGTTATTGTTACAGATATTGTTTAATTTCTTTTATGTTACTCTCCAGTGCCAATATAGTCTTAAATGTGAGTTGTGAACCCCATCAATAATAACTGAAAGTTACAGATTTCAATTATTCGATTATTCGTTTCATTTTAAATACATGTAGGTACGTCTAAGAATATCAAATCCTGTGATGTGCAAATGTGCAATAAGGTTTACATCACAAATAAAATTTATGGTTGTAAAAAATATTTGCTTGTTCATATTTACATATCAATAAATTTTAATTTATTAATTTCATGTATACATGCAAACTGGACGTCTAAAATGTCTTCAGTTTGATATCTCACTTACATGTACATCATTAGAATACCAAATTCCAGCCAATAATTCAAGCATTTTAACAGCTTTGTTCAACGCCAAGTATATTATTCCACAACATTTAAAACATCAATTTCCACCTGCAGAGCGGGTGGGTGGTTTATATCATTGTTACGTAAATGTGAAAGTTGTGTTTTAGATTAATTCATGTAGTTTGTTTTTTATCACACAATTCCAATCTATTAGTTCATGAAATGTAATAAACGTTGTCGCATTATTTCTGCTTTGTACCAGTTCTTAAACGTTGAGTTGGTTTTATTTCTTGAGTATATGAAATCAATCTTTCGAGGCACACTGTTAGTCGACTGTTTTATGACAGTACACTATTTCGTAATTATAAAGACATGCAGGTACAATTAGCATGCAGGTATGAATAGCTGTTTTTAAAACTAGTTGCAAAATGAACAGCTGTTTGTTACTAAACGACAGTATTGTATAAATAACGTTGAATGATGAAAAGCAGCATTTTGCTAAGTGCTTTATACAAGATTTTTCCAAGTCAGATATAAAATGTGAAGAATAAATATTTCGCATTTTACTTGTAATTAAAATTATATTTCAAGATGTTACGTAACTTAGTTACAAAATATGAAGCTTGTGTCCCGATTTCATTGTTCACAGACAACTAATGAATGTCTAGATGTTAATTTTTATCACTTTTGTTAAAATACTGTAATTTTTTATCAGTTGCAACGAATAAATCATGTTTTCGCAAGTAAAATACCGTATCAAAAAATTTTCATTTTGCAACTGAGTTGGTGAAAATTTTGTGTACAGCAAATGATCGAAATGTCCGCCTCCTTTTTGCGAGCAACATTAGCCACTTCGGGATAAATTATTAAAAATTTAAACTAAACTCAGCCCCAACATTTACAATTGCTTCTTCAATTGTGAGCTGCAGTTTTAGAAATATTTTATGGGATTCCGAAACACATCTATTAAATAGGGGAATAAAAAGCAGTCCAGTGGGATTAGGCAGGGTGATCTAATGTGCTACAAAATTACGTTTACAAAACGGACTGGAGAAATTCACCTATAGATTTATTATTGAGAGTGCAATCGCAGAATATTTCCCTATCTGATTTGTAAATGGCTCGAAAATAAGTCTTAGATACGTTTAGCCTATAATGATTACCTGGAAGAATATTAACCCAATATATGAAATGACATTGCAATTAAGTAATGATGGTTTTATGCCGACAAAGTTCTATAATTTTGTGAGTTGAACATTGTACCACCGAAGAAAATCATGAACGATAAATTGTAGGGCGATGGAAATTTTGGACGAAGACAAATAGACATATTTTTCAGAATGTTTCGAAACAATTCCTATGAGTATCTGAACTGAGAATGCTTCAAATAATTCAGCCATTAATATAATTTTATAGATCCTTTACGCGAAAAACGCAACATCTATGTGAGGAGCCATCTCAGATCTCGTTTTACCTCGACGAATATTTGAATGGTTGAGAATTCAATTACAAAAGATCCTGGTTCGATGGCTTTATAATTTGCAATTAATAAAGTGAAAATGAATTATTCACTGATTGACTAATAATAATATAAAAATGCAAAATCAACTACCACTAAAAAATTATGTTACTTATTTAAACTATTAATAAGAATTAACAAAGTACATGGCACTTTCAGAGAATTCCCTCAAGAAGAAACGTTGCCCCACAACATTAGAAAGAACTAGTTTGTTTCATATTCAGATGCATATTAATTAATGTCACATGTGATTTCATAAATTTGATTGGTAACATGTTTGAATACACATGGAAAATTCTTATACTAATCAGACCTGTATTATTCATAAACGCTCTGACATTAACAAGCACATTTAAAAGATATATCAATGGACGTTAGTCAATATTTCATTCATGTCTGCATATCTTAATTCGGTATTACATACCTATTAAAATTAGCAAACGAACTGCTCATTTATCGCGTATACTAAGACGAGAAATCTTAATGAGGAAATGTAGTATGTTGGACGATTTGCATTTCCTGCTGCAATAACACTATGCAACAAAATAACTGTTGGATTAAGGCGCATTAAGAATCATTCGTCTAATTTTAGAATCGTAAACGGTGAAATAAAAGATAATTGATTGCTACCGTAAAGCAAGCTATAATAACTCATGGGTAATTAAGTCATATGTCTGAATATGGTAATATGTAATAAATATTACAAATGAATCGATGTTTAATAGTCTTGTTATCTTCAGTGGAATTATTGATTGTTTGCTGGTACCTGCACTTGGTTTATATTAATGTTGTTTTTTCCATCTAAAGAAGATTTATAACTAGCAGTAGTAAGTAGAAGTAAGACAAGATTCTGTAACTGAAAATGATTAAATATGATTTATTGACTAATAGGCCGGGCGTGGTCAGCTAACTAACCGCAGCGATATCCTCGTAAACCTGATTTTAAACTGGCAGTTATAACAACATGATATAATTATTAGATTACTAGGTATTTTTTACCGTGCGTTATATCTGTCAGCTTTCACGACATGTGCAGCTTAATCTCGTATAACGGCGTCATTTTAAAATGAAAAGAGGCGTCACGTTTAGAATAGCGTGTGAACGCACGCTATAATGTTCGGCATGTTTCAACTTTAATTCTTCATCAATGTTTATTGACATTATGTACATCACATCTGTCAACTTTAGGCTATGCTTGTAATTAAAATTTATCCGTATATGAAACTATATAAGCACATACACATTTGGTTAAATGTATTTTATTACAATTGACAAGAAAATACGGAAATAAAATTTAATAATAAAAAACAAATAAAAAGTGCAGTTACGTAGGAATATACCAATGCTGCTCGAAAATTCTCGAGGTACACAAGCATAATACAAACAAAACTCAGTGTCGGACACATAGCATGATCGACGGGGAAGCTCAGGCTTCCAATGGAACGAGTCCTTGTCTGAATATTGATGTATCCACGGAACTAACCGTACTACATTATATAAAAATATTTTCTTGTTGATGACAACTTGGTACGTGTGAGTTAGGGAACATTTTCAAAATACCCCCGAAGGGCCTTCACCTGCCGAACATTAAATCTTCATAGACTTCACGGTAAGATGTCAGAATGTATTTTATTTCGTTTCTTTCAGTAAATTGAAATTTTTTTAAATAATATATTATGTTATATTTTGCAAAATGCTCGCATCTGGTAATGTTATATTTACCTATATTTATTATTTCCCACATACTCATATAAATTGTAAAAGATTTTTTGCTACATCATTAGTTTTCGAAGCCACGAAATTAATTTTTTCTATTGATTATAATTGTCCAAGCATGAAAACTCTTGAATGTAGAATATTTAACGTATCTTTTCCAAATTTTCAATATAAATTAATTTGTGAACATTGCAATACACCTTAATTCAAAAAAAAATTGATTATTATAAAAGTAAAAAAAAATATATTAATTAGCAATTATACGTTGTTTCTATTACCCAAAGCCTATTGATATTTAAATTCGACGATTTCGATAATAAAATGTAACGCATGTGCTAAATTATATTAATGAGTAACAGCACGGAGTTATTTATCATTTATAACATTCCATTACATGAAGCGTGAAATTAATTCATGCTGAGCTGATGTAATATTATCGGTAGTATGTGGAATGCAACCTACCTTCTTCAAGTTGTCAGCTATTACTCTTTGTTTCAATGGGCACAATGTACAAGACAGCTTCATTAAAATGCAAAAAAATCGACATCGCCAAAAACAAAAATTTATTTCATTTAAACTACGCCAGTGCGCTCTGCGAATGTATAATAATAAATATATAGGCGAGCGTGTTAGAAATTTCCCGCAGCAAGTCGGCTGCCATTATACACGTTTCGGTTTAAATTGCAGGTGGAAATTTGTACGACCGCCAATATTTTCACAACTGAAATTCACCAATTACAACTGCAGAAACCCATTTGAGCATTTCGTTGTCTGCAATTTCAGTATGGACCGAACGAACGCAACAATCAAGCGCTAATAAAATTTAAATTAATTAAGTAAATATGGAATTGATGTTTTTGACATGCACGTTTAATTTAATTAATATTATGTCACAAAATCAAATATATGTTCTCTCTGGTTAAATAAAATATTTATTTCGGAATTAACCGCGCCGAATCCGGTGTTTGATAATTTTAAGCGACACCGTACACACCCCACAGGTTTTGCACATGACATACAAATAGTATTTTTAGCACAATCAAAATTTAATATCAATATTATTATTAACAGCTGTCGAAAATATATATATTTGAAAATATGAACTTTTATAATCCTGATGCTAAAATTGTATTTCATTGACTATTTGCGAATGAATATACATTAAATAATGTAATCTTGTTAATGTTTAATTAATTCAGGTGAGGAACATTTGATATTGGTGAATAGATATTGGCCTACTTTTGGCATTTGCTTACTCATATTGCAGTGATATTTGATTATTGAAGATGATCTCACGGTAGCTTGCATTGTATGGCGGAAAAGTGAATGATTTAATACTAACTGCCCCACAAACATTACACATTAAGGGGGGAAAATGAGCAAGTCTAGTGACCTTTTTAGAGCATTTTATTGCATATTTGAGCATTAAATATTTCGTGAGAAAAATATTTAAACGGAACCGATTTTTATGCACATTTGTGCAACACCTTTCAATTGCAGTCTACAATCGCTGTGAAAGAAGTAATTTTTGTCTGAAACAAAAAAAGAAACCAAAGAAAATTGTAATTCTCATATATTTTCTTCTAGGTGAACTAAAAAAAATTCAAAATCTTGAAATTCAAGATTTTTCTCAGGTTTGAAAATAAATGTGCTCTTTGCCGGAAGAGAAAATCATTTCAACTTGTTAAAGAAGTTGTTTAGAATTTTTTTCATTAATCTTTTTAGTTCACATTAAATAGAATGCTACTGAAGTTAACAAAAGTTTTGTTTCGTTTTGATTGCTTGTCTAGTTTTTTCGCAATCACGCCCACCAGTTTAGAAAAATCGTAAAAACGAAAACTCGAGAAAACGCGCTCTAAAGTTTACGATCAGGAAAAATGTTAATTTTCGATTACTTACGGAATATCTCGTTATAATCCTACTATAGCTCTTACGAATTCAAAATATTATTGTTTCGAACGACCGATTGAACTTTTTTCGGTACATAGTTCGGTGTTATGTGACTGCGGGGACGGGCGCGCGCGCTTCGTTTGTCCGAACGTTCGTATATTTTTTGCTCGAAACCTCACTGTGTTTAGTGCTGTATCTTTCAAAATATTGCGAATTAGCCGCTATAATTTTTTATACATATTCTTAGATATATTAGGCATAGATTTGAGCAATAAATTTTTTGAGCCTTCTAAAGCAGGATCCCCCCTTAATAGCGAAGTGCGTTTTATTATTTTGTCGATTGGGAAGGCGAGTGCAGTGTCTCTAACTCGTGTTTCCATTTCTGTTATTTTTTCCCAATTAGTATTCAGTTACATTTCGTTTATGTCGTTTCTATTATTTCATTAGCATTTGTTTTAAGCTTACTTCTATAAATTTATGCTCACGGCCGTTTCACTCTACTACATAAAAATGCACTTGGCAACATGCATGCTTGCGTGTACAAATATCCTAATCTAAAATTTGTTATTTTTTGTTTATAGCTGATAAAAAAATAATCCTTGTCCAAAATCAGGTATTGTACTGTTCGCTGGACGCTGGACAACAGAAAACTAATAAGATGAAATCTTCTCTAGCACATTGCTGTGACTAAACAAGATCTACAATTAAGTTCAATTTCTTATTGAAAATGTTACAGAAGATTGTAAAATTTACATGATAGATGAATGAACATTATTTTTCTTGGGAAACAAAATCATGATTATCAGTAAAAGGGTGGACAAAAAAACTGCCTTTGATTCCTTTTTTAAACATACCAGTTTCCCGTTAATTTTAACTCATCAAACAAAAAGCAAACGTTCAGAAGCAACATAGCTCCAATATTATTATAAATAAAAAAATGTAATTTCTTATTGACTTCTAATAATAGAAGTTATCACTTAATTAATTTTTTACATCACCCAAAATAACTAAATTTGTCTCCAACGCCGATTTTTATTACTTGAAACAGAACATTTACTAACATTTAGAGCTCATTGCTCCGATTGAAACTTTTCGTTTTCGAAGGAACCTAGGGTCATCGTGAGCCTCGATCTTAAAACTTTTTATGTTAACTGTTGACATCGTTGATGTTAACTTTTTTTAAACGAGCCTAGATGCCAGCTTGCCTCTTAATCCGACTTGATCCGACTCAATAATGACTATTTGAATCCTTCATTTGGCGAGAGATTATGAGTACGTAGCAATGTGTGTTTTGTACGTTTTGTGATGCCTAGCTGGGAAAGAAAAGTCGCTACTTAAATTGTTTACACTGGCTTATATAAATATAACCTTTCCTGCCTGAAAATAATCTCGATTACGATTATTTCTTCTTTTCAAACAAACCATCAGTTTGGATGTTACTACGTTGGCAAATATATTACGAAAATATCACTAGGTTACTTTTCCATTTGCCTCCGTTCAGCAAATTAGTTTATGTAACAGGGGTGAAATTAATAAAACTTTTATTAATTATTTTTCATTTATCATTTAGCGGCTGTCTACAACTGGGGCTAGCGTTATAATGGTGGCCTTCGACACATACATTTTGACATATGAACAATGTTGGTTTAAATAAGGGCGAACTGAGCAGTGTATCAAATGCTTGCTTGCTAATAATTTTACTGCTGGTTTACTAAAACTGACAGAATAGTAATGGTATCAAAATAGACTTACGACTTAACATATCAAAGATTTTGGAATAGGCAAACCAAAGCATAGTCAATTTGTTTTCATTAGAAGTATTATAAACAGCCCCTTAGCCATGATTACATTTTAGGAAGTTTATTATACTGATATGTGAACATATTCAGAACACTTTTCAAGAAATTGGGTCAATACTGCGAAAATATATATTTGCTGATAATTCGTGTTTTTTTGGTAACGGAATACGAGGTAGCTTCTAATGTGGGGAAATACTAAACAAAATTAAAAAGGCGAGTTAGACATTGCAGTAGATAGCGATAGTTTAATACCTGGTAGGTACATTACCAACATTTATTGTGCTTCTAAAGATATATCTGTCTGCACACGATGTTTAACTACTTATATGAAATATTTGTCTCAATTAAAACTTTGAGAGGAGATAGTGTGATTCTCAATGGTGCGAGCGGATTTCCGTTTACTTGTCATCACCAAGTTTGAACTAGAATTGTTGCAGTCTATATGAATACTATACTAGTGCTACTAGTAATTTGGTGTAAACCTGAATCAGCAAGAATGTTCTAAATTTCTGTTGATATGTTCATATTGCATTCGCTAAAAGCATTAAAAAATTTACATCATTGTTGTTATTCAATAAACGTTTCGATAAGTTAATTGTTGTGTCTGTTGTGTGCAGCTAACGCCTGGGTTATATTAATTAAGCAACTAGATTCTTGCAGAAAAACTATTTATTTTTCAGCACTATTTATTTATACAAATAATATGTACGTGTATTTACAAAATTGTTTTTGTTGCTGTGCTCATGGTGATTTTTAAACTTGTTCTGTTAGGTTTGAGCTATTTCAACATCTTAAATCCTAAGTCCTAAATAGGAAATTACATCTTGGAAAAGATGGAACTAACATTCGTGTTGATGCAGGCCAATTTGAAGTGACCAATTTCATTGGTCCTTTGGTTCGTTGTTGTTATGCCTGGTAAAAATTGCAATTCGAACGTACTGTACGAACCATACTGTCTGGTATCTACAGATAATTGAGAATTGCCGATGGCAGTTATATCTAATAGAAATCCTGTGCAACAAAGGGACTTGCCGTCATAAAAATGTTTTTGCCAAATGTGTTTTGTTAACTTAAAATTAACACAAAAATATACGAAAATAAATTAAAGTAAAATAAATTAACAAACAAACGAATGGATTAAAAATATATGTGCAGACGGGGCCAAACAGTGTCTGTTATTTCTTTTCTTGATTTGATGTGTCGAGAGATGTTATTAATATAAGAGGAATAATAACGATGCTTTTTCTCCTTCTAATACAATAGTAGCTCTCGGCATCGTAACTCGAAAAATATTTTCTAGACGATTCTAAGTATTTACGATTTACTAGTAGTATTGCTTCTACCGATCGAAAAGATGTTTTTTCTTAGTATATTTTATATTCTGGTATATCGTATATCGGTTCCACCATGGTTAAGGCCGCACACTTTCAAATAAATAATTCCAAATACTTAACATCACCACAAAATTAACTAACGCTATTTTGTTTGAAGTTGATATTTCGTTCTGCCACTTTTTCACTTTTGATCCATATATGTAGAACGTTTAAATAACTTTATTAATCCATCAACTATTTGGAACAATATATCAGGTGAGGAAAAACATCCATTCTTTAGAAATGAATCTGGTTCAAACGATATATACACCTCGAGACCAAATAAATCTATAAGCCTTTAAACCTTGTTTGTAGAGAATTAAGTGTTAAACAGTTCCTTGCACTTTTTAAACAAATACCGTGGCATTACTGTTGCAGACTTAATACAATTTTGGGGGCTACTCTTTGGTTCACTTTAAGGTTAAAATCGAGGTAGTCACGTAAAATGTGATGGACTAAATATTTCTCCTAGTTTCCATACAATATATGTAGCCATTAATCACATACCAAACAGATCTTCAAAAACTCCCAACCCATTCCTTCCAAATAAAGTATCAAACTGTCAGTGCTTTTATTAAAATTTTTCCTGCTTTTTTCTCTTTTGTAATTGCCTTATTTCTCTTCTTTTAAGCGATTCTTGTATCTATTCATCAATCTATATATTGTTCTATCGATTTATTGGCTCTTCTTTTTCTGCTCTTCATATTCTCTCATTTCTCTCGTAACCCGCCTCAGCTTCCACCAAAGTTATCTTAACAACTATTGCAATTCGCTATGCATCATTTCATACTCATCGTTAAGCGGCGAAGTCTCTCGATTTCTATATCGTTATCTTTTTTTGCCATTAAACATTAAATCCTCTATACGTGTTATATTACCGAAAATAGTTTAGTTGATGTCCCCGTGAAACCCTATAAATCACAATTCTACAACGTGATTTATGTGTTTTTATACCTACAGTAGGAAAGCGGCGATTTTACGATAAAAACGGAGTTACTGCTTTATTTAGGACGTACGCGTGTAAAGCTCTCTGAAGTATCGTCAGCGCGCACATTTAAACTCATAAAAAGGATTTTATATGCCATTGACTGGCAGAAATGTAATTGCAAGTTCTTTAAACACAATCAAACATTCGTTCGAAAGAGTACGTGTACTCTAAAATTCAAAAGCTGGATTTCTATAGTATCTTATATATTCAGCCTGCTGCGCACAAAAGGCTGAAAGCTTCGCTATAAAATATCCACTTATTACGTTCTTAAATACCGACGCCCTAATGGCAGCTATAAACGCGATATTTCAAATACATCGGTAATCCTTGTCGAAAGACGAATGGGAAGTTAATGTTCTGTCGAGCAAAATGAATTTAGTTTACTGTAATGTTTGTAAAGCTGATTTGGAAAAGCTATGGTCCTGATACTTGGGCTATTAACATTCTATTGGCCGAACTGGAAGACGTAGTTTGTACTTTGTCCGTGTTCCGTACATAGAATGCGTTTACTTCGCAAGCCGGCTGAATTCTAATTCGACCATCAATGATTTAGGGTTTTCTCCTGTGAGATCTTACGTATTATTAAAGAGTTCTAAATGTACGTTAAATTAAAGTTTGAAAAGAAGTTTATTTGTGTCTGATTTGTCCATAAGTTTGATTAAATTATTTGGGAACGTTAATACATTATTTTTAAAAACAAACATATTTGTAATATTGTTATATATACTGGGTACGTGAAAATTTCTCGAATTTTTTTCTGATATTTCAACAGCACAAAAATATTGCATAAACAAAAAAGTAATTCAAATGAAAGAAACGTTTATTAGAATTATAATAATAACAACAAGAAAAAAATTACAATAAATGCTCAAAATTGCCTCCTTCAATACACTTTCGCAGTCGCTTGCGAATATTACTGATTATGATCGAACACATTTCTACCGCAATTTTGTCCCAGGCACGTGTCAGCTGGTCCACTGTGGTGTATCGTTTAGTCGAGATTACTTCCTCCAGGATGGACCACATGGTCTGACGAGTTCGGCAGCCGAAGGTCCTTGCCCCAAAAGCCGGAAAACAGCTCTTCGCACATGACAATTGTCGAATTGGCTGAATGCGCCGCGCCGGCGCCGGCGCCCAGTCCTGCTGAAGTCTGAATCCGCATTGGCTGCAGGGCTGCGTTGCCCACGGGTCCAAGGCGTCGCGAAGGACTCACTGTTGATAGCTGACGGCGTTGAGCTTGACGTTCCGCTCGATGAAGACCAGCGGCGTCTTCCCAATGACGCAGATTCCGGCCCAAACCATGACCGAAGCCAGAAAATGGCTACGGCCGATGGTTTTCGTTGCTGCGGTCTTCTGCTGACCCTTCTTAAACTGTTGACGTCGATTTTGGCGGTTGTAGTGCAAATCTTCTCGTCTGTGAAGAGCATTTTTACAAAGCATTCGGCGAGATTTCTCGGACCGTTTCGCTTTCATCGTCTCATTCAAAAAGTGGATGCGACAGATCTTGTAGCTGCGCAGTCCCAACTTCCTCCTGAAGTTGTTACGGACTCGTTCCTGGCTAATTCGAAGCTCCTTGCCAATTTTGCGCATTGACCGTTCGGTATTTCGTTGAATTCGGCAATTCGACCGCTTCGAGGACGGCGCGCGGTCCAGCCGAGATTTCTCGGACCGTTTCGCTTTCATCGTCTCATTCAAAAAGTGGATGCGACAGATCTTGTAGCTGCGCAGTCCCAACTTCCTCCTGACGATGTTACGGACTCGTTCCTGGCTAATTCGAAGCTCCTTGCCAATTTTGCGCATTGACCGTTCGGTATTTCGTTGAATTCGGCAATTCGACCGCTTCGAGGACGGCCCGCGGTCCAGCCGGTCTCCTTATAACGTTTTATGACATCGTAGAATGTCGGTGCGAAGAATGTCGGCCGCCTTCATTCCTGCTTTGTGCAACTCGACCATGGCGATACGTTCATTTTCACGATACATAACGCAAACGCAACTTAAAGTAAACAAATGAATAATACATTTTCTGGATCAAAATTAAACGTGAATTCAATAAATCATATAACAATTAGAACGTCAACATAACGGACAAAAAAATTTCCGGGAACTTCACGCACCTGTATATAGCAATGGTTTATGTCTTCTCTAGGTTTAGGATATTTATTGTAATTTACTTAGCTAATAAATAGGTTATGGGTGTTTATACACTGTACACATACGTCACTTTTTCTTTTATCAAAGGCATTTGTTTAACGAATAATACAGATATTAAGTACGCAATTACTAATGAATGTTGTCCATTTAAATCTAGAAATGAATGGATTCAATAGAACGTTCCGACTTTGCTGAAGCTATTAAATTAATACGTATTCTCTCATTCTGGATGTCATATGACAATTTATATACATAAGAAATTATGTACTTTTTGTGGAAGTTAATGGATCTAAATAAATGTCTTCATTATATAGCGTATCCGTACAAGGTACTAACCGATTAAATAAATGTAGTTTTCGTTATATTCGTGATAATATCTTTTATGCTTCAAAGGAAAAAGTACATGCACTTCTTAGATAAGATTAATTTATATAAGGCAAAAATATTGTAGACGCCTGAAATTAAGCAACATGTTAAAGTAGACATTTGTTTTATGTTTGCATCAATTTGATTGATACGTTACAATTCTCACATGAAACATGATACTTGTAAGTTGGAAGATCTTCAATACTGTTTCTTCAAATCATATATATTCACACACACACATTGATATTAAATAAACTCTGTCGCGGAATCAATCTGTATACCCCAGCATTTACTGTAAAAACTAGTTAAGGTATTCAACCAACATTTAATTCACTATAATACAACTTAGACAAATTATTAATTATAGAAATGCATAATTAGAATCAATACAAATTATCTGGGAAATGCAAAAGCATTAACCAGAGATAGGTAGTATGATAAATTATGGAACGCTTGAAATTTTAATATTAAATCAATACTAGTAAATGATGGAAATCTGAGCATGGACATTGCAAAACAGAAGACCAAGCGAAGAATGGTATACCACGCTATAAATAGTGTAGTCTTGGGAGGAAGTAAATATGTATAGAAATAAAGAACTGAGCTGAAATACAATTGCTGTATCAAGCATCCTTTATACACGTGAGTCATGACGAATCTGTATCTTAGATGAATATGAATAACGGGCAAAATTTAGTTTGACAGGATGAAGAACGAGCAAATAAGAAAAATGACGAAGAAAGAATCAAGCATGATGACGATAGAGAAAAGGCAATTAAAGATCAGAAAGGTCATATAAACAGGAAGAGAAAGGAAGAGAAAAAAAGCGAGAGAGAGGAAAAATTGAATGGAGATGATTGAAGAAATAGGAGCTAACAAGGAAAAACCCTCAAAGAATTGAAAAATATGGTACAGAACCAGAGGAAAAAAATGGTAATAGAACCATATCCGATACCCTAAAGGGCATTAAGTATAAATGAAAAGAAAAACATTTATTTATATTAAACGTTAGACTGGACATTTCTTACATGTTTAATATATTTGTATATAAAGTATCTGTCTTTGGGATTTTCAGTATTTATTTCCTTTGTAACCAACGGCACTTATTGAAGTTTTAAACTCAGAGTAAAAGCTGCTACATTTCTACACCTAAAATCAATTCATATTTTTTGTTTTGTTTTTTGTTTTTTTGTTCACTACAGAATCTCATGATTGTAGGTTGTTTTTCAAAATCTTGAGTTCTTAAATTTTGCTATTCTATTTGTATTGCTTGATAAATAATTATCATTAGCTTGAATACGATATTCTGTAATTGTTGTGAAAAAATACATCAATTCAGGATTCAGAACGACCTGTATTCTTATGACATCCATGTATTCATAATGCATTCTCCAAGTCCCAGTGTGCCTTGCCATTCCTTATGTTAATGTTTAAATCAAACTGTTATTTGCCAGTTGCCCTTCATGTGACTGTACAACACTGCATCCAGCTTATTTAAATGGTAACTTGGGGATCAATATTTGTTCTGTGGGCTAACTTTGCACCGCTATTTCAAACTACTTATTAAATTAGTTCCTGTTCAACTAATCATTAAGTTGAAACCAATAATAAATCAGGGTTGTTTTCCTGAACAAGTACCTAAAATTTAGTGTGTCCCTGTATTTTCAAAAGTACGTATTTTTAATAATGCTTTTATTCTGGTTGTAAATATTTTCTTTTGTAGTATTTGCTTTTCTATTTTTGACTTTATCCATTTCTAATCTTATTTACGTAATTGAAAATTGTACCCAATTTTCAGTGGTCCGTATTAATTTTAAGAATATATTTCTTTTTTTCTTCTTCAAAGATTGTCCATTTTCTCATTATTAATCACTTTTGTGTTTTCAATCCCGCACGCAGGCAGTTTCCAACTTGAGTTACATTGCCTGCTATTTCTGATGAGTTAGTTATCGAATAACTAATGTTACATTCTTATATTAAGTTGTCTCCCTTTATGCTTATTAGTTTTATATATTATTTTTAATTAAATTAAATTAAATTTAAATTAAGTTCCGTATCTCAGAACTGGCAAGGATGTTTGACGGCCCGACTGCGCTTTTGTTTGGAGACGTCGATGTGCCTATTGGATTTACTGTATTCCTTCTCGCTAGTTCCATGTGTTATTTCGTTTACCCTCTGTATTTCCAAAGGAATTTTCGCTCTTGAGTTCCGTAGCATCTTTCTGTGTGCTGAAGATGCTGTGGCTGCTGGTTCTAATTTTTATTCTTCCTGCGTTCGCCTGGATGCTCTATAAATTTCAAGATTTGAAAATTCATTCTAATCTAGTGCTTTGTAGATGTTGTCTATATCGCTATCCCTGTATGCGCTTTGAAGTGATTTTGTGTGAGTGTTTTTTCTGTATACTGTGAGGCCGATGCTCTTGTCTTCTCTTCTTATCACTAGTACGTCCAGGAATGGCAGCTGGCTGTCTTCTTCCACTTCCGCGGTGAATTGCAAAAATCTGTTGATTTTTTCTTCCATATATGAAGATTACGAAGGTGTTATCCACGTATCTCAACCATATATTTGGTTAGCGCTGGGGTCTTGAGTTCCTTCATGAATAGATTTGCTATTACAGTGGTGGTTCACAAGTTTGTGTGTAGCGTTGATTCTCACAAGAAATTAAGTATTCTTGACGCAATGTCGTTCATGATGTGTTCTGATGGTTGGTATTTTTGTTCCAATATTTTCAACTGGGACAGTGATACTACATTAAAGCTTACCAACAAGTGATCGGGTTCCTCATTATGTTTCTTCAGCATTTGGATGGAAGAATATCATCTGTATGTTTAAATGTTTGTTTTTTGTTATCAACGTGAATTGTTCATCTCGCGTGAATTAAAATTCATGAAAACTCTACGCGAAGTTGAAAAGATTTAATAAATTTTATATTAACAATAAGTTATGATGTGCATGACAATTTTATGTAACACCTAAATTTTACATGTTTATAATATGCGTTTATTACGCGTTACCGCAGAGCAATTTGGCTATCATTAACAGAGACCCCGACGAATGATTCGTTGTAGATGAAACTTGGGTTCATCACTTTGACCCAGAGTCAAAAGGCAAAGTATGGAATGGCAGCGTAAAGGTTCCCCACCTCCTCAAAAATTTCATGTTGTTTCTTCGGCAGGCAACATCATGGCAACGGTTTATTGGAATTCTGAGGGAGTTATTTTTGTGGATTATTTTCCACGTGGGCATACCGCAACAGGCCAATATTACGCAGGTTTAATACCGAAAGTTCGAGAAACATTCAAGGAAAGGAGAAGAGGAAAATTGAGACGAACCATGCTGTTTGATCAGGACAACGCTGGCTTTGAAATTTTTGAACAACCTCCTTATTTGCCAGATTTGGCCCCTAGCAACTATTTTCTGTTTCCAAAATTAAAGGAACATCTTCGGGGAACCCTTTTTATGACAATGAAGTGATGATTCTTGCTCTCCGGATCCTATTGTCTTTTTCAGATAAGTCGTGTTGTTCTTGTAGTCCATAGCGTTCATCACTAGTGTATCGTTTCCTTCCGCTTCCGTAAATTGGTGGACTTTTCTATAGACATGTGCCTTCTGGGTGGTATAGAGTTTGCGTGATACTCTGGATACCCACTGGCAATTCCTACACTGCAAACAATTTCTGCTACTGGTAATTTGATCGTGTGGTGGTGTGCAGTATTAAAACAACCCAGTGTAATCAGTTCTCAAAGGACAGCTCGCCCGCAGCTCCGCTTACAACCAGCACAACAAGGTCCATTGGAACAGTGGTGTTGGTTAAACAGCATTGTTTATATTTTATTTAGGTATTATGTCGTACCTATTGTATTATTTTGTGTATTGTCGCGTTTGTGGTAATTGGGTGTGGCCTGGGTGTCGTTGGCTGAGTTTGTAGTTAGAATCGAATAGGAAGCTGTCCTTTGAATTCTGTACCTCCGATAACAGGCTTGGTTATTGGGGAGCTCTGATCTGTCTGGTGATAGTGATTCTGGAAAGGTATGCCCATAAGGCAACGAATGCCAATATTCAAATCTGCTTGCAGAGCAATGCCCACGTACGAATTCTGACCACTGCGTGGGAGCTGACACCCACTGGCTGCCCTGTAACTCCACAGGTTGGACGCGTTCAAAATATTCAATACCGACAATATTACAGATTCAAAGATAGTTACTACAGGCAAAGTGAGATGTGGCGATCCCCTGCATGAGGATGTTGTTAATAACTGTATCTATCACATTAGCTATATTGTAAAAGATTAACATTATTTATATGTTTATGTGGTATTGCTGTTACTATCGCTACAATACGAGCATATTTGAATGTTGCTTGGGAAGCTATCAGTCA
The DNA here is from genome assembly GCA_959613385.1 of Geotrupes spiniger. Lineage (NCBI taxonomy): Eukaryota > Metazoa > Arthropoda > Insecta > Coleoptera > Geotrupidae > Geotrupes > Geotrupes spiniger. The sequence continues at coordinate 18,781,631 of OY390736.1, read as the reverse complement.
ACAAATGGGTACAGGAATATCGCGCGCCTTTGGTGCTTTCTAATATTAATTAAGGAATTGAAATAACGCCTAGCACACATTTGTTAGGTTTTTATTCTTCCAATACTCATGGACAATATTTTCGCAACATTAACGTTGAATTGTACGTTTAGAATAAGTGTTGCAATCAACATCCATGAGTCAAGGTCACATACATACCCTCATTTATTTACATATGTTCGTACGACACATGGTATATGGTTGATTGGGTGTGTTATAATATCAAATATACACTCACGTGTATTACTTGGTGTATTTCAATAAAATGTACTTATTTTGTTACGGGCAATTATAATGAATGCTGCATGCGTGCTTTAAGCCAGCATGAGTGTATAGTCAGGAGTGACTTTGATTCGGAAGAGAAAGAGAGAGAGCGCTTCGAAAAGTGACTGGTAATTGACAGGAAGGAGTGGGATCGCCGCGTACATTATGTTCTTTATAACATCTGACGGACCATTGTAAGATTATTTAATATTTCTATTGTTCGTGAGAAGGTGCGCATTAAATATCTATATCTGAGTGTTGTATCTAAATGTTTTCGTCTTTAGCGGCGAGTAATGTTTAATTGAACGTCAAATTTGTGATTTTATTTATTGACAAACATTGCATGAATTTCATCATCGATTTCTTTTGTTTTGACGCGCTATTAGAATTATTTTCAATTATCGAATGTAACAAGTCTATTATTATTGTGCAGTTATTGTTCGGTTGGTGTATTGTTATTCGGCTACAGTGCACAAGGGCCATTGTGCCTGACAAAACCGTAAATGAATTGAATATTGTATCCAACATAATGATAAATATATTGCGTTGCTTGCGTCTAATAACTATATTCAATTATTTGTCAAAGGTATTATAATTATGATAATATCTATATATTAATATTGTATAATATGTATAAATACATACTAGGTTTTGTATACTGAAACATTGCGCCCGTGCGTTGTAATATATTAATGCCCGGTTTCACAAACGCTAATCGGTCGTTAACAGCTTGTTAACGAATCGTCAAAAGTTTGACAATTCGTTAACGAGTCTTTAATCAATCGTCAAATATTTGATAATTGATTACCTTGACGAACCCTTAAAAGCAAAATTACCATTGTTTTGGATTTCACAAGCAATAACGGGTCTTAACGGCTTGTTGACTAATTCACCATTTGACAATCGTTTGTGAAACCGGGCATAAGTATATTATCTTATCGCATATGTGATTTGTATAATCAACGATAATCAATTTAGTAATTACATTTAGATTAATGCATTTGAGGATTAAATTGTAGCATCAAACACCTAGACCGTGCAAACAGGAAGTTCCATTTCGAAACTTTTCCGAGAAATAAAAATATTTTCACATTCTTGCCATAATTACACTCGCGCATTTCAGTCCCAAAAGAGAAACCTTGCCTCTGAGATTCAGGCCTGTTGATTGCAGTGCTACGAATTTTACGGGACGCGTTATTACATTGCCGGTGCGGGAAAATGCCCCACCATTTGCGAGGAAAAGCGGACGAAACCTCTGTACGTCCGCGTACCGGAAAACGATAAAAGACCAACGGTAAAATACACAAATGTTTTCGAACATGCATTTGTATTTCTTTGTGCGAAAAGGTATTCTTTGAGATGTAGAAGCGGGAAATAGGCATCCAGAAAAGTCTAATTCCCGCCCTCTCACTCGGAAACTGTTTCCCCTTTTATTTCGCGATGCGTGAAATACCGAACTTTGGTTTAGAATCGTTTTAGCTGCGGCGTGTCTAAGGCAGGTTGCTTTGATTCAGTACGCTCTATTTTTTCCGTTGCTATTATCTGACATGAACAGAACTACATCTGTTCGCCGTTCTTGAATCAATGTTTCCTTTGTACCTTTTTTAATGAAAGGGGTTTGCGCAGATATCGATAATTTTACAAATAATTAATTTCCATGTTTATTATTTTAGACATGAAAGGGGCTTACGATGTGTTTCCGAAAGCAGATGTTTAGAACATTATAAATCTTGTTTAGTTAATTAGCCAGGAATGGCACTACACGAAGATAACACGAGATAATATGAAAATCCTTTTGATGAATTTGCCATTAATAACAGTATTGCTTACCAACAAATGCAAGATAACAAGATACACAACAGAGCTTGCAACAGCGAACAATTAATTTTTTTTCGTAGTTTTACTATAGGTTTGCATAAGACGATTATTAATTTCTTATAAATTTTATTTGGTAGTGATATTGTTGGATGATTACTTTAAAGCTTTCCCACCATATTAGTTACAGTGCTAGTCCTCGCCTTGGAGCAATTGGACAATGGAATTTGTGGTTTCATTTTTCAAAATAGAATATTTTCCCTTATATAATATATTATTAATAATAATCCTGGTGACATCATACTCATCATCGTCGATTATAATTTACCCAATATAGCTTGAGTCCAATCTAAAAGTAACTTTCATACGTCTGGCGATATGAACAGTAGATCCTATTCCGGATTGTTACAATCCAATAATCATCGATTAATCAATCGAATATTTTAGATCTTATTATTTGTAATACATTAAACATTACCTCAAGACGTAAGCCACAAATGTTTGAAATTGTGTATCTTATTTAAGCCTTGTAGTAATAGCGAGTCTTATAATTATTGCTTCAAAAAGGGTAATTATGTGGCATTATCCAATGCTTTGAGTGATAGAGAGTTGATACTTTTTAAATACTGAGAATGCTGTGTCGTGGTTGTATGATACCTTACTTATTATTAGTTTTTAATTCTAAAAACAGGTTGGACTACTTAACTGTTAGCCTTATGAGGGGTCGTTCGAAATAGTTGATTAAATACGACGAAAACATATACTGGTTCGGTTGAGGTCGATATTATATCTCACCCTACTGAATTTTGGAAATGTCTCCGAACTAGACGAGTATTCCGCACCACATATGGTGGAGTGACTTTCTTTTGGGGTAAACAAATCTGCGAAATATTTTGTGACTATTTTGTCTCTGTTTTTGAAAATACATCCCCATTGCAACGATATCCATGCAGTCAGGAAATATCTTGTCAATCGCAAATATTGCACCAGTTAATTTAGATCAATGTCAAAAAGAGTGTGGATCCGGATGGTGTTTAGCAAATTCTAATTAAAGAGCGTGCAAACGAACTATACATTCCTCTGTGCGTTATTTTTAATAAGTCACTTCTGAGTGGAAGAAAACCTTGGTTGTACAAATATAAATCAGGTGATCAATGTTTTTGAAAACATTTGAATCTTTGATATATGATGTCATATTTGTGAATGTGAAGAATGTAATTATTAAACAGGAGCATAGTTTTCACCGGGGCAGGTCTATATATCAGGATTACTAAGTAGATAACCGCTTGCAGGTGGACTCTGTTTATACTGATTTCTGCAAAGCCAATAACATACTGTTGTCAAGACTTGCGGATCTTGATATTGTAAATAGGTTACAGGTTGTAAAGGTTAATGGCTTTGCTTCTAAATGTATTGGCATTTTTTCTGTGGTGTCGCAGGGGTCGCATCGAGGATATTGTCTATTATCTACATCAATAATATAAATACTATGGTATAGAATTTAGAAAAACTACAGTATAGTAGATTATTAATGCATGTAGACGATATGAACATTTTTATATGAACTAAATTCATTGAGGACTGTCGCAAGTTGTAATGCTATCTCGATTGTCTTGTTAAGTCTAGCTCTAATGACAAAGTTGAACTTAAGATTAATAAGTGTAATGCCATTACATAAAAGAATAAAAGAATGTGCAATCTATACACACTATATGTTAGGAGATAATAATTTGAGTAATAAATCTTCGTGATCTTGGTGTTATGCTTGACAATAAATCAATAAATAAATATTATTTATTTATTATTATATATATATATTATATGTATACTTTTCTACCGATTAAAGCTCAAAACTGTTCTCTAGGACGTTCTGTGAAGCTTCGGGAGGTTATCCTCTTTAGGCACACATGGGATATTGAGTTGCCTTAACCAATCTTGAGTTCTTCTCGCATAATGGCATGATGCCGATACGGCCAGAACATAATATTAGCATTAACATGATGCATATGAAAAAAAAAATCACTAGTTTGGCGAGGCATCTTCGAATATAAATATTTGCATTTACAGCTTCGCCCCTAACTTGCCCAACATAAGGTCTTGAAAAACCAGCTTCCGAAATGATGCACCACACTAGTACCTTGTCCTCAAATTTCTGATATCTTACGTCATTAGGAACGTTCTCAATGTTGTTTGTTGCCTCCGTTTCCTTTTATTTCGGAGTTAGATAATGTAAAATATTTTCCGTCCTCTAAAATTATCGTGGCATTTTTCTGAAATGTTTTAATCTTAACTGCAGCATCTTGGAATCCCCTCTAATTGAGCAGCCGTGTATATTTGACTGTTTTGTTGCTTCCTATATATTTTAAATTATATCTGCTAATTTCCCTCTTGGCTGTCATATGGGAAATGTGAAATCTCTTCTCCTTGTAACTCCTTTCATATTTCTTGCATATTCAGCGAAGTTCTGAAGCCCTGCATGATTAAAAACTCAATTGCGACCTGTTTGGGAAGATTCATACGCGACAGATCTTCCTCACATTCTATAATGACGCGGTTAATTGTTGTCTTAGAAATATTTTGGTTTCTATAAATGGCGACGTCACATTTGGACATTTGGCCAAATTGTAACTACCATTCCGCAATTCTACCTTTTGCCATAACTTGTAAATGCTAACACTTGTCAACAGAAAAGATTACCGCAGTGACCGATATTCATAAAATTTTAAATAATTTTGTAGATAGTCCGGATTGTTTCGCCATAAAGTGCGTCTTTTAGGAGAATTGTTAAGGATATCTGTTAGCATGTATAGCTTCATTTAGTTTGATCATTACAATTTGTAATTTTAGTTTTATGGTTTATAATATTTTGAGCATGTTGTATTCTTGTTTTGTTAATTATGGGTTTTTTGGGCTTGTATGCTAGTATGTCCCGAATTGTAACTAAATAAATAAATAAAAACATGAGATGCACTTAACGGGGAAGGAATAGTATAATTACGAATTCTGGTTACTTAAACATATCCTCAGCAGATAAACTAAACTTGTTAGGAATGAGTTTGTCCATTATTGCAATCATTTTACTTGGATTAACATTGTTAACTTCGCGTTTAACATTCAGCTGTGTAAAATTTCAAAGATCAAGTCAATACGACTCCCGAATCAAGCCATTTACTAATACATCAAATCTAACTCAACCCAACCCAGCGCATCTGTTTTTTTACGAATATGATAATAATATTAATAATAATAATAATAAACTTTATTTCCATCAGACTTGCACTACAAGTATTAGAAATCGTCAACAGAATATACAAATTGTATATCAATATAGAATACATACTAAAAGGTATAAAATAAAAAAGTATAGAAATAATTTATAGCAATACAAGAAAGCACTATCAGGTTTGGATAATAAAAAATTCACTCGACTGTACCAGTGCAATTTAAATATTCCGACACTGAATAAAAACTGTTCCTCGACAGGATGCTTTGTATTTACTTCTAAATTGACAAATTCCTTTATTGGAACTGGGTGTTTGTTATATAATTTTATTGGCATGACCATAAGCCCATTTGCCGAACATGATAGATCATGTTCAGGGATAGCTATATTGTACTGGTGAATAATTTTTGATTTCACCTCTGTAATTCACTAAATATGACTTTAGATGACATAGAGAGTTTAGGATATACAGCGAGGGTACAGTTAGAATCCCTAACTCAGTAAACAAGTTCCGACATGAATATCGATGCGCTTTTGAGATCATGGTGCGAATGATATTTCTCTTATAATATTTGTACTTCAGAAACACGACTAAAATTATCCCAGCATGTAATATTATAACTAAGAACTGATTGTACGTAAGCCAAGTTGCCACAAGACGAAGCAGGCCGAAGATAGCCTTTCTAATAAAATATGTTTGGTCCAGGTCACAGATGAATCTATAGTAACTCCCAGGAATTTTAAGACGTCGGTTTGTTTGACACTGTCATTGTTCAACTTTACCAAAAGGCTGATATCGAGCTCTTTTGTAGAAAATAAAAGCAAATTAGTTTTGCTATTATTGAGGACCAAGCTCTTTACTGAGCAGTATTTTTCCATAGATGATATTAGCGAAGTTGCTTGTCTACTAAGGTTATTGGTGCTAATGGCAGACATTGACGCTGTTGTGTTATTAGCAAAAATGACCGTGATGTCTTTCCCAGAAAAGAACAATGTCATTTTTATATTTATATACTAAACAGTAGGGGGCTCAGCACGCTACCCTGGGGTACTCCCACAGGCACCATGACATGAATGAATTATGCACTTCACCGTTGTTGATTAGAATAGTTTCCTGGCTTTTGACACGAAGGTAAGTTTTTATTCATTCAAGTCCTGGACCACGAACATCATAAGCGTATAATTTATTAAAAAGTAGGTCAATGTTAATATTATCAAAAGCACGTTCAAGTTTGAAGAATATACATATAATTTTCCTACGTTTCTCGAAGTTCTTAAATATATAGTTGCATAGTGACAACACAGCGTGCTGGGTCGAAAGACCCCTCGTGAACCCAAACTGATTATCAGTTAGAATTTTCTCAATATCCAGGAATCCTAGTCTGGCAGAATAAGCCTTTTCAAACTATTTAGAAAACACTGAAAGCAACATGTCATCCTTTTTATGGGTAGGAATAATTTGTGATATCTTCCGGGCTGTAGGGAAAATACCCTCTTGAAAATGGGGTCCAAAATATAGGTGGAAACTTTAACAAGCAGTAAACAAGGAACATCATCGTCACCGGTGAATCCTTGGAAGCCAGAGATTATATATTGAACGATTGTTGAAGTTTACATCAGAATTAGGTTTTCCTGTGGTTGGTAGAGCTTTAGCGGTTAGTCGTTGCTATACCCAATTCTATACGCAAGGAATGTTGTTTCTTTAATAACATGTATCATATTAGCAAATCGTGATCGCCAGTTTGTTTGAATGACCTATGTAAGTATCTAAGGAGACCACCCTCATTGCTATATAAACTCCCAGCTCTGTAAAAAAGCAAATAAATAAAATTATTCAAATTCGAAACGGAATTAAAGAACCGTTTATACACGTGATTACAAACCTTTTCGGAGGAAGCAGAGTCAAATGAATCATTGCACAAAATGAAATATCACAATAGAAAATCTCTGGCTTTGTGGAGTTTACATCAATATTGGTGAAGATGTTATCAATTATAGAACTCGGCTGATTATGAATTCTAATACACTCACTAATTTTCTTCTTTAGACCACACGACAAGTACATGTTACGTAGGTGTTTCCCATGGCCCTCTTCCGTGCTATAATCAGCGAAATTTACATTAATGTCATCGCACAAAATGTTTCACACGCAACAACTTTCTATGGGAAATTATTTCTTAAATTTAGAACAAGAGACCAATATAAAAGTAAAGAAATAAGAATAAAATAAAAAAATATATAAATGAAACATGACATTTGTAGTATACGGGGGATGATGAAAAGGCTATAAAACGCCTATGGAAGAAGCGTTTGAGCTGGTGTTTGGATATAGTATTAGAATTACTACAAAGGTATTGCAAGTTTTATGTAGATGGTGGTCGGTGAAGCGGCTAATGAAACTGTGGAACGTTAGCAGAATTCTTGCATGAAGTACCTATGAAGAAAGAATGAAAGATGAGAGAGTTTGAATGCAAAAAATGTTATGCATGTTACCAATATAGATTATTCATTATATTGTGAATTTTATTCCATACGTGTGGAAAACAAATAAACGTATAAATGCAAAGGTATAATAAAGAAGCAAGCGTTACAACAAAAATGGTCAACGAATTGACATCTAAGAAAGACAGTGATAAATCCAAAGAGAAAATTAAAATTTTCGCAGATTATTACAAAATGAAGCGGCGAAGAAAGTGTGGGAAACGGATCTAGGGAAACGGGAAAAATAATTATGAAGAGCAGTTGTCGTAAACCAGAAATGACAAATGGAAATGATGAGAATGTACAGTTTGATCAACTACGACATGATTTTAATGATAAACATCTAGATTGAGTTGAATTGATTTGAGATGATTAGAGAGATGTTAATTAGTGGTATATTTCATTTCCTGAGCATAGTTTACGTACTTTTTACCACTGCGCAGATTGTAAGCGTCGTAAAAGTCATACTGACATACAATTAAGTACATAATATATAGTAAATGTTTTAAAGGATTATTCTTTTGTGGATCGGTCCTTTCAACGTATTACTACGTACTTAATCATCGCAATTTCCGATCTGTGCTCCGAGAGCAGCTCGTATAATCGTTTCCTTTATTCCCAACAATACCACAATGACGCAGTGTGTGTGCGCGATTTGTGCAATTGTATTTGTGTGTATTCACCGTATAATACCGGGCACGTATATAAAATTGTAAAAGGGTCCCGAATGTACAGCCGATGGTAATTAGAACCGACTGGAAAAAGTAAATGATGTTAATGGTCGTCGGGTCTTAAGAATGACAATTCACAATGATTACCTAAGGGGAGATTTTTATTAACCGAGGACAAATGTTGAGAATCGCACAATGTGAATTTGAGCGTAAATTCATTTAGTTTACAGAGTAAGGGGTTTCTTCTGCCCTGCATAAAGCGGCGGAAGTGCGGTGAGTACAAAGATATACTTTAAAACAGCAGTTTCTCGAATTACGTATTATTACTTCTTATTATATGGGAAATTTGTCAACCGTACAACGAAGTATGCTTTTGTTTCCGACTTCCGGTAAGACTGGGATATAGTCGTACATACAGAATTAAATTCATTTCGCTGGATTCATTTCAACCCACGTTTTCAAGGTTTTTCACTGAAATTAATTTCTCAGCTGCATTCTTCGATGATTTCCGAAACAAATCAAAAGAATATTTAAATTCAAAAAATATTGATGTAATGTTCGATAATCAGCTCATATACTTTAATTCGGATTAACTTTCCATCTTCGGTATCGGGTCCTTATTGTATGGTAAAACTATCCTCTTTACTGCATTGAACTTCTCAAGAATTTTTCCGCGTTATTTTGTTGTTGTTCCCCTTCCCAATAGTTGTTGCTAGCTGGACTGAATTGTGAGATAATCCTCGTGGGACTAATTGATTTCCAATTATCGATCTTTTACTTGAACGTTAGTAAAGGGACAAAGTAAAAATTTACGTCAATAGGTATGTACCAATTATCATATCTTGCTGTGAAATTTTATCAGAGTGAAATTCATGAAATTCTTCGCGAACCTTCTTGGCGATCCTAGATATTATTTTAGCATCAACATGTATTTTGCTAGCTCGTAAGTTGGTGATCCACAACTCGTCGAAGCGAGTTCTCGATTTTGTAAATCTAGATACATAAAACCGTGCAGTTGTCTATAGCAGGAAGGAAACGACAACCACAGACAGTAACGAAGTCACTGGAAATAATATCGAAAACCAACCGTATCGGCTGTGCATGCAAGTTTTTTGCAACGGTCACTGAACAATCGACCACAACGGACACGGATTAGCTATGCGAAACAAGGAGATATTTAATGAGGAGCAGAAGACGACAACATCAGTCTTTAGATGACTTCTGAAGAACTCAAACTTCAAACAATCATCATGCGAATCTGTGGTCTGATTAAAATATTATTTCTAGTTTTACAGCAATGGAAAATAACAACTCTCCTAGACGATCAACGTGGTACATGAAAGGAGTGCTTTGATAGAAGCGACGGAAATCCGTATGTAAGAAAATGAGACTAGCAATATTATATGGCCATAACTTTCACAAGGTAATAACAATCGCTGTTGATATAAATACTGAACAAATACTATTTGAACCATTTTTAAGGACATTATTTGCATAGTAATCGTACCAAATAGAAATATCATATTCCATTTTAGAATGCACTCTGGCGTAATATATATACACATCAAAATGTTATAGGGGACAAACGTAAAAAATATGTTTGCAAACGTTAAGCAAAATGTTTTGTGATTACAGCATACAGTAGATCTAGTTGGCGATGTTTGTTAAAACAGTTGCGTTCAGTTGATGCCATTTGTATCGAAAATGTGTTCTTGCTCTATAGATTGTCCGGTTTATGTATGTATATTGAATTAAGTGAGAATTAAATGTCTGATAATCATTGAAAATGGACGTAGCGCTTCTTAGTCATGATATTCAGTTAAGAATTGTGGGCATGATACAGGGAGGTGACTATTCGAGATTGAGCGATTGTGGCAACGATATCAAGAAACTGGTGCAATAATGGGGCCAGGATCCCCATTAGGAAAACAAATGCTGTACAGGATAGATTTCTTCGTAACCGAAATATTACGGTCAACCAGCTAAAAATGGAGCAAAGTGGTAGCAAATACGAAATGTATGAGGTTGATCTCCACGCTCGACGTCCTGTTAACGTTCCCGTGCTTCCAGGTGGCAATCGCGCACTGAGATTAGAATGGGCCGAATCACACATCAACTGCCAAGAACAAGACTGGGCTCACGTGCTCTTCACAGATGAATCCAGATTCGATTTGAGGCCAGATTCTGGAAGACTAGTGCCCGGTTTCACAAAGGGTAATCGGTCGTTAACAGCTTGTTAACGAATCGTCAAAAGTTCGACGATTCATTAACGAGTCTTTAATCAATCGTCAAATATTTGACAATTGATTACCTTGACGAACCGTTACAAGAAAAATTACCATTGTTGTAGATTTCACAGCAATAACGAGTCGTTAAAGGTTTTTTAACTAATTCACTATTTGACTATCGTTTGTGAAAACGGGCATATGTGTGTTTGGCAACTGTTGGAAGTTGATCGGTTCAAAGGGGGAGCAGTTATGGTTTGGCCTGGAATTGGAAGTGGCCGTAGAATTGAGCTCGTTTTTGTTCAAGGCTTTTTAATGACAAACGAATATCGCAATTCTAGAACTTGTACTACCATATACGGAACAAATTGGACAACGCTCGACCATGCGTCGCGAGAACAGTTAGATTTTTTTTGCCTGATCACAGTATCGCAGTATTACCGCGGCCGGCGCAATCCCCCGACGTGAATCCCATAGAAAATGTATAGGATATGCCGGGAAAACGTGTCCTAAATCAAACAGTGGAAGAGCTCTCAAATTGTTTACAAGGCCAGTGGCAATAAATTGATCAAAATGAAATAGACAATTTGATTAGTTTACCTAATAGGTGCGGAGTTGTGATAAACAGTCGAACTGTTACTGTTACTGTTACTGTTACAGACTACAATAACTTTCTAGTCTCTACTGATTGGACGGCTGAACAAAAAATATTTCAATTTAACTGTTCTGGAACTACTGGCTTTCTTGTTATATTATTGTTCTTTCTCTGTTTCTGACAATCGTATTGCCACTACCATGCAACATTGATTGATTTTCACGATTTTTTGTTTATCTCGACTAGGCATTTAAGTGCCTTAGTTAATTTTGTTTAGTAGTAATTAAAAATGTTGGCCATGAAATCGTTAACAAAAAATATCTTGGAAAGTTTGTTATATGAATTAATGTAACACCACAATCACCGAGCAACAATATGTAAAATGTAAAAAAACATAAACCAACCTACACTTATTGCTTAAAATTATGCATAGCATGCCTATGATTTTCGTTGAATATATTTATAACTAATTTGTTTAATGTATAAATTAAATTACTTCACACGTTTAAATTTAGGCATATAAGGTATAGTTGCGTTTACAAATATTTTAACGATTTTTTTTCACTTGTTTTAACTCTTCTTCATACTACAATTATAATTGTTCTACACCAAGATTATATCGTGAGGTGGATAAAATATCCTAACCTTGATTTTTACTTACGATTAATATTATTAAATAATAGGACACGTTGCACCTACAAAATTAATTGATACGCTTTTTGTGTCATTGCGGTTTGTCTGCCTTAGAAAATTGCACGTGTCTGTTCTGAAATGAAGAAAGGTGTAGTAACAGTTATGATTAATAGCTCTCTTTACCAAGACACGCGAGTTTGCTGCTGACGGCGCACGAAGGGTTGTTTACTTTTCATTAATCATTCTGAAATCTTATCGATTGATCAAACTGTGTTATTACTTAGAAAAAGTTTTAGTGGATTGGTGGGTTAGGTAAGATAGTTTATTGTAAGATTTGCATACATGTAAGTAATCATTTGCATAAATTCAGTAAGTTATTGCAGTTGTCATTATATTAGTAATTGATTGAAAAAGTTTGCAACAAAGTTGCTTCATTATTATTTATTAAAATTGATAAACAGTGGTGAGAGATGTACTTTACATTAATTTTGTTTAAAATATGCACGTGGGTGATAATTCTTTGTGCTCGATTTGTAAAGAACGTTTCAGTAAATATTTTAATCAATGTTTATTATTAACTATTATGAATAGGGCAAAATATATACGTAAAATTAACTTTTTAGTAGCAACAGTAGTGATATGAAATGTTACAAACCTAAAGGGGTAACAAACAAATTATACATTTTAAATGGACAATATAAATTTTATGATAAGTTAATAAGGTTGTTATAATATCAAAAACTATATATGTCGCCACATCGTTCATTCAATTATATTCACATTTTGATACATCGACTTATAATATGTACCATCTGTTATGAGATTTATGAAATATTATAAAAAATGTTGTATAATTTTTTACTTCCAAATGAATGGAAACACGCCGGCAGCGGCATGAATCAACAATTCTGATTGCTGCGGTAAAAAATATACTGTAACTAAATATATAGAAACATTCAGTGTGCATAATCTCATCCCACAAATGTCTTGTATCTGTCATCTGTGAGCAGAAGAATAGTATAAATAACCACCTTGTTATTTTAGCACGACGACAGCTGCTTGCAATGTCACTGTCGAAGTTGCAAAGTGGGCTTGCGATAATATCCGGGATATTCTTTACAAAACAAAACGGGACCACCGGCAATTTCCTTTTATCGTGAAATGTCGTTGACGTTTGCCGGTAATTTACATATCAGTTTGATATACAAAAATAAGTGCGTTATCCTTTGCTTTTTTTTCGAAAGTGTCACTCACATCTGGTATAGCCAATTACCACGTCCGATTTTATGAACCTGTAACGCAGATACATAAATTACTTTATCTAATTTGCAACTATAAAATAACAGCTTCTTCGATAAGTATTCGTGAGATGAACGATAACTTGGCCTTAATTAAAATAAGATATGCAGAAAAAGCCTCGTCTCGAATTTATACAACATTTAATTAATTATGGTCATGAAATGAATTTCTGTTGCTGCTTCTTACTGGCTTTTGACAGACAACGACAATCAATCATTGCCACTTTGCTTTCGTTTCATTCTGCAACTTCATACTAATCTTGCAGAATTATAATAACTACTTGAAAATCTTTTTCGTATAGCTTGTGATTATTATTTTTTGCTCATAGTCGATTTGAAAACAAAATATCTGATCTAATAGTACCTAGCAGTGAAAACCAAATTAAATAATGCATTTCAGACGAAACATTCTGCAAGTTCAGGACACGAAATAGCTTTTAAGTAGAACTCGAGGGAAACAAGCAGAGACTAATCAAGAAATATGTCCACTATAAATAAATCTATGGATGTTGTTTTATTGAAACAAATAGCTAGTCTTCGACTTCATAGATTTTCTCGCAAAGAAATTTATGTACGACGCGGAGCTATGAAAATTTCTCGTTATTTATAAAAGTTTACGAAGTACTCCTGTTTTATCTCTTACGAGTGAGCAACGGTTGCAAATAAACTCATTCGAAGTTTGCGCAAGATGGTCGCATTGTACACTATTACGGAGTTCGGTATAATAAAAAGAGAAGACCCCCGAAGTGGAAGCAGCGTCTATTGAATAATACTTTCATATTCATTTTTTATTCTTGCCCGAGGGGATGTTCTAAGGGCGATGTGTAAATAGATTAGGTAAATTGATGGTTTGGTGTGTTCGGTTTATCAATTTTGTTTTAATAAAACTGAGTCAAAAATATTTGTCTTTAATGTCGACGAACGTCTGCTAATAAAATCGTTATTTTTGACTTCCATTCGTCTTTAATTAGGCAGTCAATAATGACACTAAAAGAAATGCAATTAAAATTAAGAAATATCCATATGGCATTTCGGCAATCGCCATCTGTTTAACCCTTCAGGTAAGTTACAACTGTATTAGTTTACCTGAGATATCGACAGATCAGACCGATGAAGGCGATAAAACAAGTGTACCACAAATAAAGTCTATCACAATACTTTTTATAAAAGCATATTTTTGCTACACTTCTGTTACTCTGGGTAGTTGTAATTGAATATTTAAAACTACCAAAGGGATAATTCTAAAGCCTAAAGCACTGTTTGCCAATGAAAATGCCACCTTTACAATGCAGTTATTTATGGTGAACTATTTATAAATTGAGACAAACTTACCCTTACCACACAGTATTTTATTAACACTAGATGTACATTTCGACAACTAAGTTGTCTTCAGCAGTCTTAGTTGTCGAAATGATCATCTAGTGTTAATAAAATACTGTGTGGTAAGGGTAAGTTTGTCCCAATTTATTTGCCAACCACAGTCTCCAATTTACTAATGAACTATTTATGTTACATTTAATGTGGGAATTCAACATCGATTCAACATAGAAAGTAGAGCAATAAAATCTGCTCCAAATCAATCCTTTTTTATTGAATATCAGGGGGCGTAGCTCAGATGGTAGAGCGCTCGCTTAGCATGCGAGAGGTACCGGGATCGATGCCCGGCGCCTCCAATCTCCTTTTATAAAATTTGACTTACATAAAATGATCGCGAAATGTTTAATACAATGCTTTATCAGTTAGGCTTTACTGACCTGAAGTAATTTTTAGATCTTAAAAAAACTCAAAAATATTTTCAATTATTTGGTGAAATTAGTAGTTTCCTGAAGCACTACTGCTGTAATACTAAGAAGATTACTATTCTATATCATTTTATGTGGTCTAAATGGAACTCACTTATGGTTTGAGTGTGGAACAACGTTTTGTACTGCTCCAGACAGATTGCTTTGTGACATACAAACATAGGTGGAAAGTACTCCTTTAAGGGGGGATCCTGCTTTATAAGGCTCAAAAAATTTGTTTTTGCTCAAATCTATGCCTAATATATCTAAGAATATGTATAAAAAGTTATAGCGGCTAATTCGCAATATTTTGAAAGATACAGCACTAAATACAGTGAGGTGTCGAGAAAAAAATATACGAACGCAAGAACGCTCGGACAAACGAAGCGCGCCCCCTTCCCGCAAACACATAACACGAACTATGTACTGAAAAAAGTTTAATCGGTCGTTCGAAACAATAATATTTTGAATTCGTAAGAGCTATAGTAGGATTATAACGAGATATTCCGTAAGTAATCGACAATTAACATTTTTCCTGATCGTAAACTTTAGAGCGCGTTTTCTCGAGTTTTCGTTTTTACGATTTTTCTAAACTGGTGGGCGTGATTGCGAGAAAACTAGACAAGCAATCAAAACGAAAAAAACTTTTCTTAGCTTTAGTAGCATTCTCTTCGATTTGAACTAAAAAGATTAATGAAAAAAAATTCTAAACAACTTTTTAGCAAGTTAAAATGATTTTCTCTTCCTGCAAAGAGCACATTTATTTTCAAACCTGAGAAAAATCTTGAATTTCAAAATATTTGGTTTTTGTTTTAGTTCACATAAAATAATGAAAATATATGAGAATTACCATTTTCTTTGGTTTTTCTTTGTTTCAGACAAAAATTACGGGCTACATCTTTCCCACCGATTGTAAATTGCAATTGAAAGGTGTTGCACAAATATGCATAAAAATCGGTTCCGTTTAAATATTTTTCTCTCGAAATATTTTTTCTTTAATGCTCAAATATGTAATAACATGCTCTAAAAAGTTCACTAGATTTGCTAATTTTTTTCTGCCCTAAAAAAATTCCCCCAAAAACGATATTTTAAGTCCTCCTAAAGCAGGACCCCCCCTTAATTTTGGTAGGACAGGTATAACATGTCTTGCGCTTTTCTAATATGTCTTCTTTATTAACTCGCATTCCATTCCCATTTTCAGAAATTCCTAATATTGCCCTCAACTCACAAGTTATATGAATCTTTAGTACTCTTCTTTCCAGCTCAAGTCTCTTATCGGCAAGCAATTAAAAGTCTGCGTTTTCTAATTTTGTGTTACTTTTTTACGATTGATGAAGAAAATTTGCATTAACACCGTAAGCAACCGATTGTAGAATGCTTAGAATGTCTGCGGATATATTACGATTTCTATTATAAATTGGTCCTGCCAATCCTAAAATAGCTTATGTAGGCTTAGAGAATGTTTTAGGTCGTCAGGTAAATCAATGGGATCTGTAGCATGCTTCAGAGGTATTTACGTTTTGCACTTGTGTTAGCACCCATGGAAAATCTCGCCCGGGAATTAATGATAAACTAATGAACAATGTCTGAAATGGCACAAAGGGGGTCTTATTGTCGTCTTTCATTTCGATCTTCGAGATTATCAAATAACGTACATAAGAGTAAAATGCAAACCTATTTCCACTTATAACACAGCGAGAAATATCTCTTACTATATTTTTGGAGTTTGATGCCATGTATACGAGGGCGACACTGAAAATTTCTAGAAAATCAAACAAGTACTAATTTTTAAAAAAACTTAAAATATTCCCCTTTAACGTCAATACATGTTTGCATTTTCGATAAAACCAGTCAATAAAGCAATGATGCCACTCTTTTTGAGACACTTCAGAAACTATGTTTTTATAATAACCCAGTGATGACGAAAAAGTGAATCCACGCATTTTATCCTTAGTTTTTGGAAACAAAAAGAAATCACAAGGTACTAGGTTAGGGTGGCGGATTAATGGTGCTAACTTTTAGGGCATCCAGAACACAGTTGTTAGTTTTGCTGTATGCGACGATGTGTTGTCATGATGTAAAATTACTTTTCCTTTTGGGCGTTCGTCACAGACTTTTTCAGACATTTGTGTACCAATCGGCAGTAACGATACGTTTATCTTCTAATGTTAAAGTAGCAATATGACTCGTTTAAAAAAAAAAGAAATTAGCAATCAACTTTTTACCAGCACTGCGAGTTTGTCGGCCTTTTGTAGGCTTCGGTTCTGTTCGAGAGACTCATTGAGCCTATTGACTTTTCTTTTCAGGATCATAACAATAAATCCAAGATTCATCATCAGTGATGATATTCCAAACCAAATTTGAAGTACAGCTTTGGAATTTTTTTCAGACTTTTTCTGCACAATTCAGTACGTTGTTCTTTTTGATCGGGAGTCAGTTTATGTGGAATCCATCGACAACAAAATTTTCTCACGTCTGATTGTTGATGTAAAATGTTTTAGATACCAATGTCGCCCGAATAAATTCACAAGATGTACGTCGATCTTCTTCAAGCTTTGCTCTAACAGGGCCAATATTCTCATCAGTAACAGCAGTTCTTGGACGTCCTTCACGAAATTCATCACTAAGAAAAAACCGATCTCTTTTGAATTCGCTGAACCAATTATAAATTGTTGCCTTAGATGGGGCTTCCTCGCCAAATGCATTTCTAAGCTGATCTTCACATTGTTAAGGCGTTAATGATGATATAAAATCGTAAAAAATCATAGCCCGGAAATGTTCTCTTGTCCAATTCATTTTTGTGTGAACACAAAATCTTTAAATTATGATAATTAAAACACTATTAGAGCAAATCGAGCAAACTAAACGGCGATCCACTCACAAAACATTTTATTTGTTTTCAGAAACATGTCGTTCTAGATATTTTCAGTGTCGCCCTCGTAGTACGTAACTATCGCGAAAATCTCGAAGGTAGATCGAAGAGTTAACAGGAACATGCCAATTTACCAACGCCGCATTTGATGCACGACGAAGAGTTACTGTCGGTAGCACTATCCAGTGGTCACATTCCGATGTAGGAAATCGACACGTAGCCTTGATTCTGAGTATATATTTCGAATCGATGATCTTTTTCGGGTTTTGCGTTTTGGTGGATTATTTTCTCGGCGCCATAGTAGAAACTAGTTACGATTATCATAACCAATAACTATAGTCAATGAGGGCGTATTTTATTTCGCAATTTGTTCCGACGTCTGGAAAATCCTTCTTCGAATTACTTCGTCAATCTTCGTTCAAACACGACCAATCATCCTAGTATCTGGGGCCACGCAATGGGGATGTAAAATAATGCATGAAAATATAATTGGCATTCAAATAAATGATTTAATATTTTAATGCTGATATTTGCCATTGTTGATATTTGTCATTCGTTTTTATGTTAATTTCCTCACAAGTTCCTATTGATCGAGTTTTTGTATTTTAAACAACCAGTTCTATTTACTGAAAGGTTTTGGAGTGTCAGTGGTAGGTAGAGGGCGGTTGTAATTGGTGCATATGATGGGTTACGTTGCGCTCCGCCTCGCTTGCAAACATAATTGGTCGTCAAATACAGTATCCATTTTAATTCTAATAACACAATATACTGTTTTCATCAAATATGAAGAAATGATGACATTTGAAGCCTAGTCAAAAATACTCCTTCAACATGTATACGAAAGTAATCGTCGAATTTTAATAATTTTTAAAAAATTTTGGATCTAACTTTTGGTGAGCGTCGAAAACGTGCACCACACGATTAAAATTCGGAACTGACTTATCATCATTTACATAAGCTATTGAGAAAGTGTATTGCAACGAAACATCTCAGATCATATTAGTCGGTTTGTTTGATTTTTCATAATGACCATATCATACCTATGTAGTTTTCTCATTTCAATAATATTTAAGAAAACATCCTAACGCCGAAAGCAGCAAACAGATTAATATTTTCGATCTTTTTTTTTTCTGTAAACTCAGATGTAAGGAAATGATTGTAAAATAACCACACCAATTGTTGATTGGTAACATAACGTGATGGCTACGGTCTAGATATTTGAAATTCGTGAGAAAAAAATGAATTAGTACATTTATTTTATTATTTATTTGTATTTCTATTTTCTCTCAGGTTATGGACCATTCGACATTATATGGAAAAAAGAAGCATTCTTCCTTGTCAACTATACAGATACCAAAGGAAATCTAAGACGGTTGTCTGAGCGAGACTGATAAAGAAATGCTGATGGGATGAAAACAATGAAGAATAAAAATGAGAATGAAACTCGAGACTACTACGACTACTACTAGTGAAACTAGAGGCTAGTATCAGATAATGAGACGTGTGGAAGTAATTTATATTCGACAAAACAAAATCCAATCAAGATACTCAATTTGAATACAACTGAAATTACATGTATATTTTTAGTTTGATAAGATCAATTATGTAGCCAGCCAAAAATACACGTGTAAGCCAGATTGCAGTAGAAGTAGAAATCGATTGGAAGAAATAAAAAAGTTTTTACACGTGAATGACAATGCGAGGAACCATCGAAGAATGACTCTCAAAAAGATAATTGATATAAAATCAGACCGTTAATTAACCACTTCAATGCAAAATTTTTGAAAATTTCTCAACAACAGATGCTTAGTATCGACGAAGAACGGTTCCATTCAAGGGGCATTCAAGCTTGAAAAAATATGTGCCTAATAAGCCATGTAAATGGCGCTATAAAATATTTGTCATTTGTGATACAATGGACTTGTTCACAATTTTGAAATATATACAGGGAAAAATTAACAAATAGAAGTTTATCCAGACTTAGGTGCAAGCGCGAATATTGTTTCGCAACTAGTTTAAAAAAATAAGGAAATGAAATCACCTAACATTTTGTGACAACTGGTTTTCTTCCCAAGAACTATTCAGTGAACGGGCCAAAAATGGATTTCCAGTTTTCAACATAATTCTATCAATGGATTCCCAGAACTGACTACCCTCAGGGTAAAGTTTGAAGGGAAACGCAAAGGACTTTTGAGGATAAAGAAACAATTATGGACAATATTTGTATGAAAGTTCTAAAATGGTTTGACAACTAATCGGCCCATGTAGCAAGCACATTTCGTAGTGCTTGCTACATGTAACTCCATTAACTAAGGTAAAAAGATGGGACAGGAATTCAAAGGCTTCCATCAAAATAGAATGTGGTGAAAATCTATAATAAACTTATGGGAGGTGTGTACTTGCTAGATGCTAGATGTTCTAATATACTACCAAATCCATATTAGATCAAGAAAATGGTATCGCCATTTGAATTTCCATTTTATTGATCTTGCAATTGTCAAATGTTGGCTACTTTAACGCAAAGACTGAGAATCATTCGGAATAGCAGAGCTGTCAACAGGATCTTTTGGAATTTTGCATCCACATTCAGCAGAATTCTTATGCAAAGAAGAAAAAGCAACTCGTATTAACAAAAGAGGACAACCTTCATCATAATCACTGCAACAATTATATCAATAAAAGAAGCAAAATGGCCCTACCAAAATCCAAGAAATTATCCAATTCAGGATGTTAACAATGAAATTTTTTTCTCATTTTTTGATTTGTCGTTGCTTGACGATTTTTAAAAGCGCGAGCCTCATGTTGGCCGGGTCTTCTGTATACGAATCGACCGTAGATGAATTGACACAGATACTGCCTACGTTGTTCTTAGCCATGAGAATCGCCAAAATAAATTACAATTTCCGGCTGGTTGTCGTAAATGCGCGCCTTCATGATAACGTTGTGTTGACCATTCCTTCTGTGTTGTTATGCAAAAGAGAATTAAAGTAGAACCATGTATGGTTGTAGGCCTAAGTATGGAAGTACATATGAGCGATTATTTCTCACATCTAGTTTATTACTGTGGGTCCAATATTAGTATCGGTTCGCCTTTTCCATGCCTTCTTTGAATCAAGTTCTATCATCAAAAGGATAAAATATGCGAATACGCTGCTCATCTGGTAGCAAGGACACGAAAAATAAATACGCGTATCCTTATAAAAATCGATTGTTAATGTATCTCGAGATCTAAGCTACTCAGGTATTGTGTAGTAATAGTGTCTGTGGGGGTATACAAAGGTTCGTTTTGTAATTTGTATTGATAGTATTTTGTGATATGTAAGATGGCTGATGCGGATGCCAGTAAGGTTATGGAGTTTTTTCTAAACGTATTTTATTGATTGTCGAGGCCTGCCCCGTTTTCTTCTCTCTGCCACTGGAATACTTGATTAGCGTCTTTGGGAGTATTTCTGAGTTATCGCTGGTTCCAGTAATGCAATTTTTCGTAACTCGCAATTCCAAATTTTTACAGGTGCGGCTTCTTTATAACTCGATAAGTTTTAATATTTATTTCATTTCACAATACTTTTTATATGTTTGTTTCAAGTACTTTCGCCGATAAGTTATATAAATCGGACCGCACTTCTGTCGGGATAGAATACAGACCAGAAGCTATTTGCTCTCCTTCTCTTTTTTAACTTTTATGCCCAAGGCAATCTGTTTATTTACGTTAGTTATTGATATTGGCGGATATGTGACATGTCTTTTTAATACATTTTATGGCACCCTTGTTTCTAAGATTCAAATTATAATTATAAGTATGTTATTAGTTTATATTAATTTTAACATAATAATATTACACTATATACATATATACAAAGTCACTCAAATCTGCGCAATCACTTCTGGAACTAGTCTACATATCTTACTAATTATATTATCTTGTGACTTTTTTAAACCTTCGTTGTAAAATTACTACAAGGCTGGCGCCAATACCTGTCGTGGAATTCCGTTTAAAATTAAATGTATATACATATTTAAATGGACTATAACACACTAATCCGAAATTCTGAATAAAGCCTCAATATTAGTATTAATTTTTATTTTGGCATGACTGCATAATCATAAATTATTATTAACATACTCGTATAACTCATTTCTACAATTAAATGTAATTGCTAAAGGGTTATTTCGATTACTCTTCAATGATTTTAACCTTTTTTCTATTTCCTTTATTTTCGTTATTTAATTGAGCAAAAATAATAACTTGTGTCACATTATTAATAATGTATGCATCCTTGTTCAACAATTGTTACAATACAAGTAAGAAATTTAGTGTTAAGATTTAAATCGGTGTCAGTTTCGCTCGACGGAGTATTTCGGTAATTTCCATCCGCATCATAGATCCAATCATCATTCGCAAACCATAAAACCGGCTACGTTGCAGTACATTAAAACAACTCCCATGAAATAATGACTATTAGCAGATACGAACTCGCATCTGTCGGGTCATTTTCAAATGCCACAATGTAGACGATATGAATGTTTTATTTGGCTGCCGAGTGGTTGACAGAGGGAATGCGTGTTATAATGGAACCCGTCCCCAGGGTGGAGATATGCATGCGAGAGGACACCGACTGCCCCCCAATTCAATTTTCTAGCGGCTGTCCGCAATGTATTATACAGGGGAACGTAATAACGTAAAAGAGAAAACTTTTTGTTCTTGCCTTCATACTTTTAGAGTGAAAGTGCTATTTTCGCCAAGTTTAAAATAGATTGAAAGTGCAAGGTAAAAACAATTTCAGTTTTTCTTTATGCAAAAATATTAAATTATTTGGACGCTGCCCATAGTGAAAAGGTTTACGTCTACTTTTAAGATCAACAACATTTTCGCATATTCGGACTTTAATTTTCTTTTACAGTATAAAACCGTAATATAAAGCTGGGTGTCGAGGATACAACAGAATATCGTTGTTTGGATATTTACATTAAAGGCCCATTTGCACTAGTGATACAGCAACCATTACGAACGGTTTCTTTTATTCCAATAACATTTCTTGTAGATAGATATTTGGGCGGAAGCGCCAAACATAAGATCATGTGTTAATCTTTGCGGGGTTTAGCTGACTAGATAATTTCTTTCATGCTTAATGTCTGGTTTCTGCATATATATAATTCTCAAGTAATAAATATGAGTGTAAAGACCAATCATTATGGCAATATAAATAATATAGAACATATAATATATATAAAAAATATATAAATATAGTTACCCCTATAATATAATTTTCAATAATATAAAACACTTACGTAAAAGTTTGAAAATCAACTCGCCAATATTTTTAAGGATTATCTTTCAAATTTGCATACAAAAATTAAGGGTGACTCCAATTTTTTCTGGAGTTTTGTTTTCTCGATGAAAAAAAATTCTGGGATACCTAATTAAATAACTGATACTACTGGCGCTGTGTTGAATACAAACAAGTCCATTGTTAATTGGTTTCAAGAATACTGGTCTGAATTGACGAATACTACCCGTTCTTATGATTAAATCACTTGTTAATGTTCCTACCTTTGATGAATATGACATTAGAACACTTCAAAATCTAATGAATGGACATACAATGTGCCATACTGCAGGGGTTTCTTAATTAGGGATTGTCCTTAGGCATTTTCAACTATGCTACCTTGTAACCTTAACAGTGTCGAGCAATACTTTCCATGAATGATTCTAAATTACTAGTTTGTGTTCGCTATACAAGAAGGGGACAGCCTCTATTTCAAACTATTGACCAATTTCTATACTCAACAACTTTGCTTCGAAACGTGCCATTATGTCAAAATTTTTCCTCAAATTTGGTTGCTCATTTCCGAATACCAACATAGTTTTATGAACAAGAATTATTTATTAATAAAATTTAAAACAATGCACAGGTAGCTTTAGTCTATAGACTTTACTAAGGCGTTTGATATCATCGGTTATTCTATTCTCTCGCTTAAACTGGACCCTCTTTTTCTAAAACTTATATTATGGGTAGCAAACAGTTGTGACATGTAAGGGTCATACATCTAAGTTCTTTACACCAAGCTATAGTGTTCTCCAAGGTAGCATTGAATACATTTTTGTTTCTTATATTCACAAATGATATATGTATTCAGCTTCAATGTAATAAACTGATATTTGCGGATGATCTAATTTTTTTCGCACAAATAAAAGTGATTCATGACGTATATATCTGTAGCAGAAATTGAACAATTGTTATCTTGGTGTCCCAATAATAAAATAAGTACGAACCTTCTGAATCATTTTGAAGATAATCTACTGCAACGTTGTTCGTCTGTTAAGGATTTGGGCAACAATTCGATACTAGACTAATTCACTGAACAAGTAATTAATACTACATCTGAATTGGAATTTATAATTCGAAATTTCTCAATTCTTGATTCTATTAAATTGTTATATTTTTCCTTTGTCCGGTCTAAACTGGAATATGCCTCCGATGTACAGAAATCAATTCATTAGAATTCCTGAAATATCTTCACATCAAGCAATTCTTTGTCATTGCGCATACGTCAAATTTTTATTCGATCTACTCAAAATTTCACTGATGCGCCAAAACTAGTAGTGGGAATTGGATTCGTTGTTTGTAAAAGACAATCGGAAGTAGCAAAAAATATGGCTGTTAGTCCTCACTGGGAAACGACCTTATGCCTTCGTTCACAAGGGCAGGGCAATCTGGTCCAGAGTCTATCCCCACATATTCATTTTCCATTTCCCACATACGAGTCGTTTTAAATAATTCTCAGAAAAATGTTAATCGTCCATTACAAGCAGTAACAAACAACTGATGAGATAGAATCTGCGCGCTGATTGTGAGAAATATTAATATTGTTTATTACTATGGCATTTATATTCCCAAATATCTAAAAGAATTTGGAGGCGCCGGGCATCGATCCCGGTACCTCTCGCATGCTAAGCGAGCGCTCTACCATCTGAGCTACGCCCCCTGTAAGAAAAAGTAAACTGGTTCATATGAGTCGACATTTATTGTTCCACATTTTATCGTATTCGCATCGACTGACTCTTGAAGGCTATTATATATAAATAAATTAATTATCAAATGTAAACCCAATAAAAAATATCAGTTTCAAACAAAACCCTTTGCAAAGTTCTTATTATACAATGGTCCCATTTGTTCCAATATAGTCGCTAGATCTTGAGTGCCTCACTTTATATTTTTGGTAATAGGTCATTAGACGTTATAATAGTTTAAAAAAACGATACGTTTTGAAGCAAGTCATATTTCTAAAATTTAATACCAACTTAAAATAACTATATTAGCGGAGGATTTACAAGGTAATGCAGCTCCTATACAACATGTTCACGATAAATTTGCATTTTGGCAAATAAGAATACGTGAGTTTCTGGTTAGAATGGGGCTTGATTGTTGGGGAATGGGGAGACAAAAAACTCTTCCACTTATCTCCTCCTGCTCTAGAAATCGCCAGATACGATGAAGGAAAAATGAAAAGGTCAAGGCTGCATTTATTGGTGATATGTTCCGAAGATGAGATAAGATAAACGTACCCTGGAACTATAGGACGCGAAATGTGAGCAAGTTGCGCTTCAGATAGTGGTCCAACCAACTTATTCAAAATGTCAAATCCTAAAGTTGTGTCCATCGATAAGACATGTAGAAGTTGACGTTCGCAGCCAAAATATTTTTAGGCCATATTTTGCATATATTGAATAAATATGTACCTTTCTCTATAGGCTGAAAGTTGCTCATAAAATTTGAAAATTATGTAATATCATAGCAAGTTTATCAGTTTCTTATTTTATCTCTTGTACGTTTGTCGGTCAATCTCAGGTACCTTCTAAATTGTTCGAACCTAAATATCGACATTGTAGCTCTGTACAATGTACTATGAAATTCTGCTTGCAAGCTTGCAATACCAGTCCCACCAGTCCCAAGAGATTACAAAACTCAGCGACATCTATTTCTTTTCTTCAAAGCGCTGAACAATATCGTCTAAAATGTCGTTTGAAACCTACAGTTTGAATGCTTCTGCGGAGGTTTAAGTCCCATATTTTTTGACAACCCAGGAAATTTGTTGATAATGTAATGAGTTGCTAACACTGATATCGAAGTTCCGTGTTCCACTTCCACGTTACATGCAGCAATAAATGCAATGGCCAATTAAATTGCATTATTAAAGAAATGACAATTTCACAAGAAATATGTTCATCACTATCTGCACTCGAAACGAGTTGAAGGCAAAAATTGTTCATTTTCCAAATCTCGAATCAGCCATTACAGTAATGCATTTTTGTAACTTGCTGCGACGTGCCGAATTATTTGTTCTTGTTTTTGTTTCAACGAAGTAAAAATTTCACTGGATTATGTATCATAGAGTTAATTAATAAGGTCAATTTAATTAATTATAGTACATTATATAGTGTCGAAATAAATCTAGAAATTTACAAAAATTAATAGGCGTTACTGTGTGAAGAAATTTTATTCATAATATACAGACTTCGAAAATTATTAGCAGATAGGCAAACATATACGTTATTACGATAATATTTGTTAGCTAATAGCGACTGAAATTAAAATATCCCTCATCGTGTTACTGTGACCAGAAATCAATATTTAGAAACAGGAACCTTATTATTAAATTTTGGTTGAAATTTATACGTGTTCGCAAAGTTTTATTAAATTTCGCCAACGTGTAGAGAGACGTGCGAAAGATATCGTAACCGAATTAGAATATCGCAGCGCGCTGAAATCAAGAGTGCCAGCGCAACGTATAAAGTATAAATTTAATGGGCGATAAGTAGTCGTGCCGTTTCCTCTTTTAGAAATATCAAATGGATTTATGGGATATTCGAGTTCGACAGGCTGGAACTGATCATCGCTCGTCGGAGGGGATTTCGGGCACAACTACGTTGATCATTTAAAACCTTGTAGGAATGCCTGGTCACGGCATTGATCTGTGACAACTACACACAGAAAATGGGACACAGAAATGCGATTAAGCATCGATCGATCTTTATCGAGAATAATGAACTGGAAGCATCACAAGCCGTGCTTAACAAAATCTTGATAACTATGAATTATAAACGTTCTCTAATACAACTCCCTGACATTAAGAACCGGTTCATTATATGTATTTCGGCCGTTAAAGATATAATGGGGAAAGGGATGGCCTAGTTTATTTATTGAAATTTAAAATATAGATAAGCGAACATCGCAAAGAAAGTTTCAGTCTTCATTCACACTATTTTATTAATTGTAGATATTATCTTTGTGAAATTATTCCTTAAATATACTGAATATATAAATATTGAATACTATTTCACTATATACCAATTAATTATTCACAGGGCGTCATAAGAAATTAAAACCTAAATTTTAAATTACAACAACAATCATTTCCGGAAATTGCACGAATCACTATAAACCGCAATAAAGTTCTGAGCAGAGCTTGTGCAATTTTACGAAACGCATACCTATTTTAAATTAGGCACAAAAGATAAACTAGCATAAAATTGGCAATCTGGCAAGTTTTATATAATGTTAATATTTCCTTCAATAAGTTTTTTAGATGCCAAATTTTGCCTTAAAATTATTTCCTTCATATTTTCCGTAGATTACTTGTTCGTGAGATATATGGAGGGAAGTTGTAAAATTTCATGAAACTTTGAATTCTCGGGTGTTTGTTCGCGTTGCTTGTGAGTTCTATAGAAAGCTCATGCGAGCTTTCAGTGTCGCCATAGTCATGCGATCTTTGAGTTTCAAACTGAAGTAGCAGTGTTTGTCTTGTCCGTTATATGTTTTGTTGGGTTTAACCCTCTTTTTGGTTATACACGTACTCATTTTTCTTTTGGTGGGATTTTATCTTTCTTTGTTGACAAGAGCTAAGATATTCATTTTCTCGTAAAGACCATTCCAATGTTGCCTTTCTTCAATAATCCACTAATCCTGTCAACGGTTCCTTTGATGTAGAGTAAAATAATTCTGTTTGTGGTCTTTTGTGTTTCTAGGGCGCTTTTTTGTAAAGCGTTTTATTTATCTTTTTGTTTTTGAATCCTTTATGGAGTAGTGCATTCTTTATTAGTTTTTTCTTGGTTCATTTTATTAAGTCACCATTTTAGTTCAATAATTATCAAAAATTGGTTCTATGAAGATCTTAAAATATTACAAATCATAATATTGTTGCAATGGTCGAAAGCACAGACTACTTCGCGTTCGAGGACGGAATGTGATAATTTTCCACCCGTGGAATTGTCATAGCAGGCAGGAATTACACTATGTCCCAACCTCGAAAATATTTGGAATCGTCATATTACCATAGTAATTGTGAATAATATTGCGAGGCTAGACTGGAAGTAGTTCCCGTTACATATATTTTAAAGAAAAATGAAGAAACGTAAATAATGATTTTATTTAGGTGAACGTAATTTATTTGCTCATTTTTCAATGTATTCGCCGCCATTGTTGAGACATTTGTCGTATTTTGAAACCAGTTTGTTTATGCCTTCCTCGTGAACAGCTACCCCAGCTAATGTACACCTTCTTTTAAGTCATAATCAACTTGGAAACGTTTCCTGACAAGAAATCCTTGCGTGTAGTGAACAAATGAAAATCACTTATAGCCGTGCTATACGGAGGGTGGTTCAAACTCTGCAAACTTCCGTAGAAGGTTATTGGTCTTTAGAGCGAATTGTTTCGAATTGACGCAGCTTTTGAATGGTTTCGCAGTATGGGACCGTATTGATGGTGATCCCTTCGCATTTCGGTGATCCCTTCACATAGAAGAATAGAAACTCTTTCTTCCCGCAAAGCTACGATGTCACTTTAGACACCTGCGCCGCTTTGCGCCTTAAATTAGATCAGTAAGTCCATCTATATGATGGACTTACTGATACGTGTTCTATTTTCTGGAATGCCCTCGGTGGGACGTGTTTCATTACAACCGAGAGAAAATATAGCTATATCCCGAGGCGTAACGAAACTTTCCACCGACTATTGTATACCATTTTATTCACAATTCATTGAAGGTTTTTATTAAATAATTATCAAAATACGAATAAATTCGCTCTTTTCCAATATAGCAAGTTGCTCATGTTACCCTATGAAATTGCATTTAAATTAAATTCATACAAATAGCTCCACGATTCCATTACAGTTGGAGTGCGTTATTTGAGGATACAATATTTTATGGCACAGCTATGCATACGATCTATTGATCCACTGATTCATTTTATGACAATTATAAATGGGAAAGAAAAGAAACAAATTTAGCTTAATAGCTCTTTTTCGTTTGCATAATCTAGAAGACATTTTCATTTATATTTGTGTACAAATGGTAGTTTCATTAATTCATCATTATAGGTTTAGAACTATTTTGCATTCCAAACCTAAACATTTTCCTGCTATTTTACGTTAAAAAAGTCACCTATTTAATTTGTTAGTTGTTTAGAAACTGTAATTTTATAGATCCGCTTTTATATTATATCATATTTAGTTAATGATATATCAATGTAATTACCAATTTAATGTTTTTTTTTTGTTATATTAAACAAAATTACTTACTAATTGTAAGTCCATTAAATTTACATCAAATATAAAAGTAGTTAATCAAGTTATCGTAATTACAGGAAACTAAATCGTCGGAATATTCATATAGATATTTATTCGTATGAGTAACCGGCATGCACACAAATCCTGACAGTCGAATTTTGACAATATTGGTTCAAGGGCCTCAAATTAGTCTTCAAAGCAGTACACCCTTGTAATCCTTTGATTGTGTTTCTGTGTCTGTAGACGACAGATCTGCGGCAGACCTACTACTTACCTTACAAGTAAGCACATTGCACATAGGTACTTTAGTCGTAGTTTGGCGAACGCTCGCTTTCATCTTTCCAAGATCTACGGCAAGTAAATGTTGCAACAAAGACTTTAATGCATTATTTCGCGGCGTTATGATGCTCTGAATGTCCCACGTAATTGTAAATCCGAGCTTAACTAAGGCTAAAGTCGTGTCTGTAGCGTCATTAGCAATATTTCTTTCAACATACGGGGCAAGTTTAAGGTTAGCTGCTCTTTGCATACGACGTATATTAGAATTATGAACTTATAAGTATTCTCATTAAATTTATTAATAGAAAATTATATTTGAATGTGGTCACAAATATAATCTTCCCACTCCTGAAATCATGAGCAACCATTTTTAAATTTATTACGATTTTAAATATGTTCATTTCTATGAATTATTTTATTCTTAACATTTTGGTTGAATAATTCTTGAATGAATCTAATTGTACATTTAAAGGGCTATCTAATATCAGTTTTACACATCATGACTCAATTAAGGCTCATTTGAGTTAACGCGCTCTACCTTCCTTGATTATTATATAATTAATTATTATTGAAAATTTACAATCGGCAAAGTATAATGGAATCATATGAACGAATTATGGGTTTTTGGTGGAACATTTTTCATATGCTTGGTGTCCAAACGCAGTGAGTGTAAAATTGGTTTCAAATCCAAGTAGAAACATTATCCAAGGGGATACTGGAGTTGTCTGGATGATAGCTATTTTGATAATACACATTTCCTGTTTATGCTTGGATTGCCATTGAGTGGATTATCATACAAACAAACTAAAATGTATTCTTGGAAATATTTCCAATCTATAGAGACTGGAAGGGAAATAAAAGCATCTACGTGGCCGAGTAAGACGTGCCACAAATACACGTTGTGGCACTCCATTATGACATGTATTGGATGTGGGTTTGAATTATCCTATTGGAAAATTGATCATGTTAATGAGAGAATGTGATAATAAGTTGCTCCAGTGCTAGGTTAGTTTGTTATCGACTATTTCTGATATATATTATCACTAATGACCTGCCTTTCGTACGGAATGTCATTTGTTGCAATTATATATACAATCTAATATGTATTGTTACTTCATATTTAATCTGTGTACCATTTGACTCGCAGTTTGAAAGAAAATCATATAATTGTAAAAATATAATTGCATTATTTCACACAAAGTCTCTTTTCTGCACACACCACTCGAGATGTAAAGATATATAACTGTTAAAGGCAAATATAACGTCGATACGTATTGAATTTGAAATGTTAACGTCTATTGGATATACAGGAGCACTCGTTACCGAGTTGTTCTTCACCATTCCTGTGGCTGATTCCATATTATTGCAAACATTTTACTTCAAGTTCATTGCTTAAAGGGCACGATCTAATTATAGTTCGGTAGTAACGCCTCCTCTATATAAAATATTATAGGTTCAAGAGAAGCAAGAAGAGGTACAACTTAAGCAACTAATGATTTTCTATTCTGCTAGAGTTGTCTAATGTATTTGAGTAAGAAACTTTAGAAAATGCCATCTCCTCGGAAATCAGCGTAGTGGAAATCACACAAATCAAGAACATCATACATCTTAAAATTGAATATGTTCTGCTATCTAACCAAGGCTTTTGATTTAGTATCGCATGACATTTTATAATCATCATCTCAAAAAGATACCACTCTACCGAATATGAGGCTAACCATAGAAAACAAGAAAACTGTTCTGACAAAAGTCTAAAAGATGGGTCACTCGTTGCAGTAACATGCTACACGATTCTGTACATGTCCCGTACTTCTCAGGGAAGCCGAGCAAGTTAATACTGCAACAAATTGATACAAATCCATTCTCTTTATACACAGTTCGGCTTACGAAAGCTGCTTATAGTGCTTGGTAATATGTCCTCTTTTTTCACGAATATTTACTTCAAGTCAAGTTTTAAGTTTTAGCTGTAAAGCTATGCCAGTCAGCCGTGACATATTTCCTGTGATACGTTTCATGCCTTCACATAAACCTGCAGCAAGTGCAAAATCTTGTTATCTAATTTTCTAATGTTGGCCTAATTATTCGATGATACTACCCATAAATTAGGAAGTTTATAGCAAAATATTATAGGAACTTATAATAAAGTTTTCATTGATTTAATGTAAATATTTAACGAAAAATTTATAATTAATTTTTGCAATGTAAATACTTTGAGTAACCAAGTCTGTGGTGAATTAATTAGAAAACACAAAAATCTAAGGACCTATCACAATATGTTATTTCATACTTCTAATTTCAAATGACATCAGGAATTGGAAATATAATGAAAGTACATTTAAGCTGCAAAATTTGATTTAAAAAATGATGGTGTAAATAAACACGAGTTACTGTATTGCGTCTTTTGACATCTAATAAATCAATGCAAATCTATTTTTCTAAAAATTATAATAGACAATTTTTATATACATGTCAGTGGTAAGACTTTGCAAATGTTTCAGCTGTGTTTCAAGAGATGTAAGTTGATGAAATATACAAATTAACCGCCTTCTGTATATTTGATTAAGGTGGGAACGATTTAGTTAGAAACACATGACATTTGGTTAAAATCAACTGTTCGTATCCGTGTGACTGATAGAAATTAAATCAACAGTTTGCTGAATGCATTGTAAGCGAAGAAATCATATTTGAATACGAAAATTTTAGTCAAAGTTATTGTATTGTATCCTACAGTAAGACAACATAACCAAATCGAATGAGTCATGGAGTAAAGTTGAGTTTGGAGTGATGCACATACTAACAGTCGGACAGTAAGATCTGTCGGAGTAATACGTGTTTTTCAGCGCTCCTGAGAAAAAGGTATAATCTAGACTTTTAAGACTGTTGCATTATGGATTTCGAATCTGCTATGGACAAGGAGGTGAAGGACTACGTTGATGCGGTGGGCTGGTTCAAGAAAGAAAAATGCTGTGGAGAAGTTGTGCTACGTGTATGGAAGAGGTGGATATATTTCCATGACTTCGAAACTTGACTAATTCACCTGACGGATTATAAGAGAGACTGCTTAACCAAGAAAATTACGCGGGCTGCTCTGACTGAATTGCAGATACAACGTATGCAGCGCAACGCAACACTGAGATCGAGCTGACAAAGAAGAAAACGACCGATCTCAAGCGACTCCGATTCGGAAGGTTTTATCCAACCGAAGAAGAGCCAAAAAATGGCGGTATTTAATTCTTGCAGCAATGTTAGCAAGCTTTTTTCTCAGCCAAGAGATCGCAAAGCGGGGCAAACCATATGTAGACGGTGAATACAATTAAATTTGTTAAGAGCTTCCACTGCCTGCTAACAATGTAAAAGATATATCAGTCAAAATGTCTTCGAATATATCCTATCATCAAATAGAAGATGTTAAACTGATGTAAGCGTTGTCAAAACTATTAATGAATCTTGTGATATAAATGATATCGCGCAAGTATCATGTTCGGTTTATTTCGTTACGGTTCCTAAAGAAGAACTTTTTGGATTATTACCACTAAAAGGTCAAATACTTAGCGAGGATGACAAATGCTCTCATGAAATGCGTGGAGGAACATCAGATTCCGCTCGAGAAAATTGTTTCAATTTCAACTGATGGGGCAAAAACTATGACAGGAATATCACAATATTTTGTTTCTATTTCTAAGGACAAAATCAGTCACCAGGTACTTGTTTACCATTATATCGTTCATGAAGAAGCGCTTCATTCGCAGACATTCCCAGAAGGCATTTGCAATGTTATGGAAATGGTTAAATTGTCAATACTATTGTAGCTAGAGCTTTTATCATCGTCAATTTAAACAATTTGTAGATGAAATGGAGAGTAAGTAAGATCTTATGCTCCATAATAAGGTACGTTGGCTTCTAGAGGAAACATTTTAAAACGATTCGCTCCCATTTTATTAGAAATTAAAACATGATTTCATGATAGACGTCACATTTAAAAATCTTAATCGTAAACTACAGAAAAAAAGCTGAAAGAATTTTTTTGATGTTGGAAGAAGTTGTTTCTAAAACAAATTGCAATCTTTTGAAAGAAAAACATTATTTCATTTTCCAAGCCTGCTGAAACATTGCCAAGAAAATAGCTCGGTAATTCACACTTGCTATTTCAAAACTACAATTTTAAGCATGAGAGAAGCTTTTCTGCGGTACTTTCAGGAATTCAGAAATAGAATAGAGACGCTAGCCTTTGTTAAAAGTCAGGGCTGGCGTAACCGAATTTATATTCTCCCTTTCTTATTCATATTGGCGTTTGGACTTCGAAACTTAAACGCCTTAATGTTAATCTGGAAAAATTAGAGAAAAATAAATGCGATCTCAGTTCAGAGCAAATGTAGTATGCTTTGAAACTTCTGGAGAAGGAGTATTCCTGACTCTTACTATCAGTTAAAAAAGCATTTCTTTCACACTTTTGCTCTACGTATTCATGCAAACAATCATTTTCAAGCATGAACCTTATCAAGAGTAAATTGAGATATCGTCTGATGAGAATCTGGAATCCTGCTTGAAATTAAAAACACATAAGAACCAGACTTATCAAAACTTTCCATGAAAATGCAAAGCCACATTAAATGTGTTTTGTATTTTTGCTCAATAAATTAGATTACGGTTCTTGGAAAGAAATTCATTTGTCAACAAATGTCCTGTTGCTGATTTTTGGTTTTTTGGTTTTGTTCAATACTTTCGTTTTATGGTAGCCAACAGATTTCGTAAAAATAAAAGCAAATTTGTTTTTTTATTGTTGTTAGCCAAGCGATTTTTGATCGGTACTCCTGCGTAAATCGGGCTAATGAGGTCTTCTCTGCTCAGATCATCGACACTGTTGGCAGACACTATTGCTGAAGTGCCATCAGCAAAAATAGCAGGAAGTTAATTTTTTAACAGAGTAACAATGCCTTTTATAAATATGCTCAACAACAGAGGACCCAACACACTACCTTGTGGTCCCCCAACAGTAACTGTGCCAAGCTTGGCAGCTTGTGCAGCTTTCCGCTGTGTAAATAATTCCTGGTATCGGTCGCGGTTCCTTTTTGTTCGACAAATATGGTTCCAATTATCCCATGTTCCTCAAAATTATTAAGGATATGTTTACCCAGTGAGAACTCTGCACCCTAAGAAGTCATCATAAACGCAAACTCATCAGGATATTCTTTTCATTCAGAAATATAAGCATTTTCAAACAGTTGAAAACACTAACGCTGATGTAAGTCCTCTATAATTTGAGGATATTGACTTCTCATTCATTTTTTGGACAGGTATAATTTGTGACTTCCTTAAGACACAAATAGAAATTATTGATTTAAAAGTTGAATTTACAAAAGTTAAAGCTATTACAAGCAGTGAACAATGAGTCCTATCGTCACCGTACTAGTCCTTGGAATCAACAGAGAGTATAAAGTTTTGTAATTTACAACCAGTAAGACGCAGCAAACATGGTATTACAGTTGATATTATATTTACATTCCCCTGTAGTTGGGAAATTATCAAAGATTACGTTAGCATAAAATTTCGTGGCTTTATTCAATCACATATGTGTTACAGTTTGTAATGTATTGTTCGTTCTATAAAAAAACTTTCTTTTTGTGTACCTTTTTTTAACTATACGGCTTTGATCTCGAGTCTATAAAACAGTGAACATTCCGTGAACATGGTCTCCAGCTTTGCCCGTTGCCTAAGGATTCTTTAATGCGACGATTGGTACACATAATTGAGGATAACTTTAGCATACGCATAATACTGTGATTCCAGATTTCATGCACAACATTAAAACCGACAGTAGGGAGTAAGAAGTTTCGGGATATAACGTTTTATATTCAATTATCTTATGAGATTAAATGCCATACACCAAAACATTTTACTATGGAAGTAGACATTACTATTAGCAGGTACTATCTAGAACTATGATAGAGGGCAATAATTCTATCATAAATATGTTTGAAAGACCTATTTTAAAAATTTAGTGTAAATATTTGAAGCGAATTGTCTATAAGTTTGATATTTTAATGTATACGTTATATTATTGCGAAATATCTAAAAATGTGTAGCAAAACTAGTAAAATATAAAATTTGAAAATGTGAAATAATCAAGCATATTCAGACTAATCTGAAAATCAAATGAAACA
This sequence comes from Geotrupes spiniger, assembly GCA_959613385.1. Classification (NCBI taxonomy): domain Eukaryota; kingdom Metazoa; phylum Arthropoda; class Insecta; order Coleoptera; family Geotrupidae; genus Geotrupes; species Geotrupes spiniger. The sequence continues at coordinate 18,745,727 of OY390736.1, read as the reverse complement.
ATTCATTACAACATAAGGAACGCAACAAGTTGCAACAAATTAATTAGATACAGAAATCTTAATTTATAAAAAAATGAATGAGTCATTGAAAAATATCAAAATAATAATAATGTATTTCATTACCTGGCATCTAATTACAGAACAATTGCAGTTTACCATGGATAACTAAGAACAACAACTAAAGATTAGAAAAGGTAAATACATAAAGAAAAAAATACTCTTAATTAGATACAAATGAGACATGTAACAATGAAATAGTGGGAGATTATCAACAAGAACAATTATCTAAATATGTCCACGCAAACGATTTACCGAAATTTTACGTCACCACTTCCTTCATAAAGTTCGTTTTACTTGCCTGGCGGCAAGTTAAGAAAAGGAAATGTAAAAAGTTAAATAGCATGGTGTCAAGTTAAAAATTAAACAAAAAACCTACACTGACATGTGACTACTCTCATATTAAAGGAGCCTCCGTTTACAAATTCCAGCATTATAATTACTTAGTTGCAATATTTTTCCGGAGATATCAAGTTCATATTTACTCATAAATAGATAAATCATTAGACGACTGTAATTTTATACATAAAATACGTTCGAGAAAGCTGGGAGGAATACGAAAATGCGGTAAAGAAATATTATTTATTATTATTATTTGTGATATAATTAAATAAATAATTGCATAGTAAGGATTTTATTTGGCGAGTAATAATATTAATGAATGTACATGGAATCAATAAAATAAATAATTATATAGGCATGTTATATCAAAATTATATATCTGCATTATTTCCGTAATAATATTTATATTTAATGGCGAAATGTGACATTACATTACATTACATTAGGCCCCTTTTTGTTTCTTTTCAAACTTCTTGGAAAATTTTCAGAATTTAATCTATGGTATTTTTGATCGTTATTTTATTGTTAATTATTACCCATAGATCTATTGGTGCTATCAAAATCTTCAAAGTTAATTCTGTGAAATAGCTTAACTTTGTAACGTCGCGTCGCCGTCGCCATGCTACTCTATTTTTGCTGCTCATTAATAACGTTACAAAATAAACCATTAGCCACACATAAAGTAACATAGCGGAAGTACCGAACCGCGAAAATTCAAAGTGTAAACCGATATTTTGATGGAGCATGTTTTAAGTTTAAACGTATCAGCCTTTAGCGGCTGCCGTGAGCGTTAATTAATAGCGGTCCAAACCTTGTATGCGCGTCCATCAATCAGACATTGCAAGATCTGACAGTACCTGTCATCTTCTCAGCAACAACACTGCGCCTTAATCCACCGCATCCTGCTCGTTTCGTATATTAAAATAGACACTAAAGCTTAAATACGCTTCGCATAAAGACCTTCAATTAACGTGAACAAAGAACTTTGTTGCGAAAACTTTTGTCGGGAGAAAAGTTTACGCTAATCGATTTTATAAAATCATTGGTTCAGTTTAATTTCATTAGTTCGTATACGGCCAATTTATTTTAACCGTTACTGATTGTATAACAGTTGGTACGTGTTTTTGATAAACTCGATAAATTAATTTCATCCGACAATCAATTTCTTGATGCACGTTGTCCAAACAAGCAACCGCTTCAACTCAAATTAAAGGTAGATTAATTGAAACATGACGCAATTGAAAAAATACTGCGAGAGAACTTTTTGACGCAGAAAAAATAAAAACTACTGACACACGGCTTACGTTTTATAGAAACTTATTTAATTTGTTTCGTAGTGTGTTAGTAATTGTTTAGGTTACCCCTCATATTTTGATGCAATTATATTTGCGTAAAACACAAAATTAAGCACAGGTAGAACAACATTATGAAACATCTAATGCAACTTCTGGCGAATTTGATTTAATTTGATTTTAATTTAGCGAAATTGTACTACGAGATGAAAATAATTTGCTATGACATAATTTTATTAAGTGTGTTGTAAATTGCAGAGTGTACAAAAGATATTGATTAAAATTACATACATGAAAGAAACGTACGGATATTTTTTATGGAATTAGATTTATACGGTTAATTGGCACAAACCGATCCAAAATATTCGAGACTAACTTTTTTTGAGTGCCACAAACTTACATCGTTCTAATCGTCTGCTGTCCATATTATTAGCATTTTGCAAAACTAAAACTAGCAAAAATTAAATCCTGGGTGGATTTGAATGAAATATTACATTATCACATTGTGTGGTTGGCGTTTCGTTTACTTGGATTTTGTTTATTTTATTGTAATTTATTACACCGAAATATTTTTTTAACTTTATGATAAAGAAATTTTGTTAATTGTTTTTAAAATATATTTTTATATTACTTATATGGTATGTGATTTGTTAGTTATTTTTTAAATCACAAGAAAGACGTACTTTCGAATATTCTTCAACACGATATTTATCTATGTTAAATGTTGACTTTCAAGACTATTATGCATTGAATAAATGTATTCTAGGTTTCGCCGTATCCCTAAATTTGATCTTGGCGTTTCACTGATCATCTTACCAGTTTATTCAAAAGTTCTCTGTAGACTCATATTGTCATCTTCTGCTACTCGATAAAACTTTATCGTTTTCGGGTTCGATGAATCGTGCCGCGTCGTGTTAAGTTATGTGTCGTGTGCTTAGCTAAGTCGCATCTGATATGGTTTGGTTGGGTTGGGTTGGTGATTGTAACCGTTGGGGTAGGATTGTTCTCCTGGGGACTGTCATTAAATATTGGTTAATATATATATATATATATCAGTCTAACTCCTTTGAGTTCATTTTTGTTGCCACCTATATACATCCAGATACTTCTCTTGCTGATCTAGAACTTTTTACAGAAATGCTGATTGCTTGTGTATCATGCTCTAAAGTGTATTTGTTCCAGATTTTCTGTTACTTCAGTTGATTGCCAAAAATGCCACTTTTACAATGCAGTTATATGATGAACTTATGTTTATAGTAAAACATTTAATGTTGGAATTCAACGTCGATGGATCATAGAAAGTAGAGCAACAAAATCTGCTCTAAATCAGTCCTTTTTTATTGAATATCAGGGGGCGTAGCTCAGATGGTAGAGCGCTCGCTTAGCATGCGAGAGGTACCGGGATCGATGCCCGGCGCCTCCAATTTCATTTTGTGAAATTTAACATACATAAAATAATCACGTAATGTTTAATACATTGCTTTATCAGTTAGGTTTTTAGTGAACAAATATTTTGAATGTTATGAAATTAGTGGCATATTGGCTTCCTGATTCACTGTACGCAATACTCAGAACATTTCTCTCTATATTGTTTTTTGTGGTCTAAATTGAACTCACATATGGTTCTTGATGACTTACAAAAGATATTGTCCACTTAGTTTGAGTGTGGAATAAAACAGATATGCCAATTCATCGTGCATATATTTCTAAGTGGAATAAAGTTTCTCCTACACATTACATAGCTAATTTATTAAAACTAAAGCATACTTAATGGTATTGCTGTGAGTCGCAATTAATAAATGAGAAATAACATGATCAATAATTCTGCAAATATGCTTTTACATTAATGTGGACAAGCAATAAGGTTTAAAATGCATCTTGCGATGTAGTATGTAACAAGTATTTGTAGGAGTCATCATGCATGTGAAGAACTATGGTAGAGTAAATCTAAAATAAATGCCTCTTTAGCTGAGAGTTTACTTGCAAATTCGTATAATTGGCCACACGACGATGTACGCTGGATGGAATATGTGTTTCATGAGTAGTATTTCTACGTATTTCAAACAATGAATATTTGAAATACGTAGAAAAGTAGTGGAATGCAAAAGAAATATTTCGCTACATTCGACCAAAATAAGTATATCCACGATTCTAAGTATACTGCATCAGAATGGTTCTCAAATTGATTGCCAATCCACATATTTTGGATGCATTTGCAGAGTGTTTTTCTAGCCTGTTTCTCCGATATAATGTTGTACTTGATGGCGCCAAAATTTACAATGCTTCCTTTATAGTACTACAATATGACTCTGAAGACAAAGGGTTGGCTTCCATTGCTAATAAAATGACAGGTGGTTACGACTTAATTCCATTTTTTTTTAATAATTATTAATATATCCATTAAGCTATATTATCTGTTCCCTGATACCAATACCTGATAACAAGCCATAATTATTCACATTCTGAAAAAAGGTGATAAATATGTGCTGACAAATTATCGTCCTATGGCCATCTTGTGAAATATTGCAGAGATTTATGGGCAACTAATCTACAAATCAATATTAAATTATACCCTGCCTTATTTGCTATCGTCATCTAGTTTCGTCCCAGCAAGTGTCCAATTTGAGACCATTACTATTCGTTTAATCATCGATGATCTTCTCGTTTCTCGGACTTGTCATGGACTTGTTTTCTCCGGATGATATAAAAATCTACTCGTCCCTCTCAAATATTACCGAGACTGAATCCTTGCAGGAGAACATTACAACATTATCACTTGGTGTGCGAAATATCAGCTGAAACTGAATATTGCCTGTTTACGCACTTTCTATAATCACGGATGTTGTGAAGGATCTGAAAGTACCGTTTGATTTCCGACTCACTTTTCCTCAACATATTGTCAATTTATGCATGGTATTGGTAATGCGTATATTCAAACATTTAATCCATTACTGTTGAAAACGTTATATTGTTCCTTCGTTCTAAGCAAACTAGAATATGTCTTAATACTTCGGTCACCCATTTATACTTCATATAAGCTTTCCATTGCACGGATTCAAAAACAGTTTTTGAAGTGTTTGTCATTTCGACTCGATGGCCTGTATCCTTATGGTCATATTAACTATGAGTCTCTTTCCGTTCGTAGAGAGATTCATGCCACTAAATTTCTCTGGAAATTGGGTAATGGTAAAATCGACTGTCCGCAGCTAATATTCAGTTACCCGAGGACTTATATCCTGCGGAAGGCTCCATTAATGTGAACTTTTGTAGCTTGATTGCATCATCTATTTTGTTATTTTTTATTGATATTCATGTTTGGGAAATAAATATATATTATTATTATATACACGAAAGATGGTCTAATCTTACACCTCAATGGTGCAGTGAACAAAAATTAAAACAGGTCCATAAAGACTAACAGGTGGATCGCTAGACAATATTGTTTCTGGGTTATTACCCTTCGTCAGTAGCGATTACCAAGAACCTTAGTTGTTGAAATACCTTTACATGTAGTGGCCATCAAAACTTCTTGGCGTGAGCCAATCACTCCTAACGAACCACTGACAACAGAACACTGACAAGACGATACCTTGTCTAACACCTTGCGGATACTAAACAAGAGACGACTGTCAAACGGCCAGTGTCAACATATAAAAGGATTGCTGCAATTAAGTTCAAAAACAATTCAAATTAAAAATGTGTCTTGTCAAATCTGACAGCAAAATGTAAAATTTACACGAATTTATTGAGGTGTAAGATTAGACCATCTTTCGCGTTACATTTTGCTGTCAGATTTGACAAGACACATTTTTAATTTGAATTGTTTTTGAACTTAATTGCAGCAATCCTTTTATATGTTGACACTGGCCGTTTGACAGTCGTCTCTTGTTTAGTCTCCGCAAGGTGTTAGACAAGGTATCGTCTTGTCAGTGTTCTGTTGTCAGTGGTTCGTTAGGAGTGATTGGCTCACGCCAAGAAGTTTTGATGGCCACTACATGTAAAGGTATTTCAACAACTAAGGTTCTTGGTAATCGCTACTGACGAAGGGTAATAACCCAGAAACAATATTGTCTAGCGATCCACCTGTTAGTCTTTATGGACCTGTTTTAATTATTGTTCACTGCACCATTGAGGTGTAAGATTAGACCATCTTTCGTGTAAATTTTACATTTTGCTGTCAGATTTGATAAGACACATTTTTAATTTGTATTATTATTACATTATAACCTTTATTGGCATACCCATGATACATTTAAATCTATTTACATCTATTTACATGTATACAATAAATCCCCTTCATTGCTCCGTGGTGCGTGCGGCCCGCCTTCATACTCGACCTCCGCCCGTGTCCGTCCTCTCCACACCTCCATTCTTCTTCCCTCTTTACCATTGCCCCCTTCTAACTTTAGACCTCCTTGCCTGAAACATACTAACTTTTATTTTCCCCTTCCCTCCTTTTCCAAGCCTCTTCTCTCTTCCCCTTTAACTTCCCTAGCCACTCTAGTCCCTTCCCCTTCTCTCCCAGTACCTTTCTCCAATCCCTCCCAATTTCTCTCTCTTCCCTGCTCCACCTCAATTCCTCACACGTGTCCCACCAGTGACTCCAATCCTCCCTTTCTTTTCCGCATGCCGTACACCTTTGATACTCCTCCCCCATCCAATACTTATTTGCTTTTTCTTCATTGCCGCATCTAAACCTCGCTATGCACCTCTCTTCCTCCGCCGTTAGTCGTCCATCCAAGTACTTAGGTTTCCTTCCGTACACCTGTATGCTCTTGTATTTTGCATTATATCTTGCCTTTTTTATTTTCTCGCCCTTTCTTGGGCTTCCACTTGTTTCCACCTCTCTACTATTTCTCTCTCCACCTTCTTCCCCTCCATTCTTCTTCTTTCCACTTCCCGTCCTGACATACCTGCTCTTTCATACATCCTTATTCTTCCTTCTTCCCATTCAGATCTCACCCTGCCCTCCCTTTCCCTCTTCTCTACTTCCTCCATCGCCCTATATGCCAAACTTCCTTGTCCTCTCCCTTTCGTCGTCACCTCATATCTCACTACCCTCTTCCCCGCCTCTAACCACAGCCTCTCTCTTCCTGTCTCCTGCCTTACCACATAGTCCGGTGTTGATTTTTCTAGACGTAACGCCCTTTTCATCTGCCCTATGTAGGTCCTCTCTAGCATTTTCTGTTCTTTTGCTCCCCATATTTCCGCTCCATACAGCATTATACTTCTTACGCACGTGTCCCATATTCTCATTGACTCCTCGAAACTCCCTTCTCTCTTTCCCCACAGGACCCTCCTCAACCCTTCTTCAGCCTTCCTCGCTTTCTTGCACATATGCCTCATATGCCCTTCTTTACTATTGTTGTCCCTCATCACGTATCCTAGGTACATCCATTCCCTCACCTGCTCTATTTCTTCTCCTTCCCACATCATCTTTATCTCCCTTCTTTTTCCTCCTCCTTTCCCGAATACCATTACCTTCGTCTTTTTCGTGTTGAGCTCTAGGCCTCTCCTTCCCAGAAAACTTCCTAACCTTCTTGCCATCCCCTTCAAACCTCCCTCCGTTTCCGCCATTATTACCAAGTCATCCGCGAAAGCCAAAGACCATATCCTTTCCTTATCTAGCTTCACTCCCCCGTCTTGCCCTTTCTTTAGGACTTCCTCTAACTTGGCAATGTAGGTGTTAAATAATATAGGGCTCAGTGGGCACCCCTGCCTTAATCCCCTTGTGGTCCTAAAGCCTTTTGTCGTTTCCTTCTTCCCTCGCACTCTGCTGCACGTCTCTTCATAAATTTGTCTTATCCTTTCCACACTATTCCCTTCCAGTCCCATCTCTACTAATATCTTCATCAATTTATCCCTATCAACGCTGTCGAACGCCGCCCTCAAGTCCACAAACATTACAAATACCTTTCCCCCCTTTCTTGCCATCTCTCTCTCCACGATAAAATTTAAAACATATAGATTGTCCCTTGTACCTCTTCCCTCCCTAAATCCCGCTTGCCCTTCCGGCAGTATTCCCCTTTCTTCCACTTCCGCCACCACCCGCGCCCCTATCAGGCTTGCATACATCTTATACCCAATATCTAGCAGCGATATCCCCCTATAGTTTTCCACCCTTTCCATATCTCCTTTCTTCCATATAGGGCATATTTCCGCCATCCTCCACCTATCGGGTAGCTTCCTCCTCCCTGACCAGATGTCATTCAACCATCTTAATGTCTCTCGCCATAGCTCTTCTGGAGCGTTTAGCCACCCCTCCGTATCTATCCCATCCTCCCCCGCTGCCTTCCCTTTTTTCATTTTACTCTTTACCTTCATCAACTCTTCCCATGTGAATTCTTCTATTTGCTCCACCCTCGCCCTCTGTCCCCTACTCTCTTCTCCTCTTCCCTCCACCCCTCCCAGCAATTGCATGAAATAATTCCTCCACTCCGTGTCCCCAATGTTCTCCTCTTTCTGCCTTCTTCTCTTCCTCCTCTTCAGATACTCCCAAATCTCCTTCCCCCCTTTTAGGCCACTTATTTCCTCCTCTTCTCTTTTCTGCTGTTCCTTCTTTTTCCTCTCCCACATCTCCTTCTGCCTTTCTTTTTCTTCCATGTACTCTTCCCATGTTCTCTGCCCTTGTCTTGCCCCATTCAGTAAGTTCCTCAGTTCTCTTTTCCCCCTCCTGCACTCTTCGTCAAACCAAGTTCTTTCCCCCTCCCCCTTCCTCCTGTATCTTTTTACTATTGCCTTATTCATCTCCCTTGTGGCTTCTTCTATACTCTGCACCCGTCCCCACACCACCCTTCTTAACTTGCTTCTGTACTCCCTTTTCGTTGCTTCATTCCATATATTTTTCAAACTCATCTCTCCGTCCAGCTCCTTTTCCTTCTTTGTTTGCTCTCCCCTAATCGTCACCTCTATCGGTAGATGGTCTGATTCGGCCCTGTTTCCTACCTGAAAGCTTTTCACCTCGCTCCTCACCTCCTCACTTGTGAGCACGTAGTCTATCACCGGTCTTCCACTCGCCCCTACATACGTGTACTCGCCCTCCATGTCTCCTTTCACTCTCCCGTTAAGCACCCCCCAGTTTCTGTCATCTAACCATTCCCTCAAAATTTTCCCTTCCCCATTTACCACTTCATCTCTAGATCTTCTTCCTTCCCTTTCCCCCACCCCTCTCCACTCCTCCAACCTTGCTTCCTTCCCTATTCTTGCATTGAAATCTCCTCCAATCATTATTTTCTCCCCTTCCCGCTCTACTACTTCGTCCATTTCTTTTACCAATTGCCGCATCTGCTGGTTACTGTAGACCGCGAACAGTCCCCACTACTCCCCATCTTTGTTTATCCATCTACCTTGCATCCTCTCCGTATTACAACCCCCTTCTTCCCCTTCCTTCCAAGACTCTTTAACCCCCGTTATTATACCCCCTTTCGCCCTTCCTCTTCTTCTGTCCCTACTCGCTGTTGTGCATTTCCATCTGAAACCCCTCGGCATATTTCCCTTGTACCTCTCCCATAGGCCCTCTTCTACCCATGTCTCTATCAGTGCTATGTAGTCGAAGCCCTCAATATACACCCTTAGGTCTCTGTTTAAACCTCCCTCTTTTATCATCCATTTCTTCCACCCCGCTATATTCCAAAAACAAGCCCTGACCCCTTTCCTCTCCTCTCTCCCCTCCTCCTCTCCTCTGCTCACTTTCTCCCTATTCCATTTTCCCCCTTCCCTTTCACCCCCCTGACTCAGTTTTTTGTTACCAATTTTTCCTCTCCTCCATCCCATTGTAGCCATTTATCATTCACTTTCAACTTTCTGTACCCCATGTTGACTCTCCTTCCTTGTTCTCTCTCCTTAACCGCATACTTCCAAATTTCTCTCTGTATTTCCCTCTCCTTCTCTGTGAGGTCATGGTCGATGTAAATTCTGCTGCCTTTCAGTCTCTCTTTGTTCTTCATAATCCTCTCCTTGTCTTCTTTTGTTTCCAATTTCACTAGCATTATTTCCCTTCCATTACTTCCCCAATTATTCACTTCTTCTATTGCCACTTCTACCCGTAATTCCTTTCTAATCCATTCCTTCAGTTCCTGCCTCTCCATTCCTTTTTGCCCTTCCAACCCTCTAATCACGACATTATTTCTTCTCTCTTTCTTTTCCATCTGCTCCAGTTTTTCTTCTATCTTTCTAATTTTTATTATATAATTATTAATAATATCTTATCTAGAAAACTTGTAAAGAAACTGCTAGCATGATCAATGAAACGTGTAACTGGTTCGCCATAAAAAATGTGACAAAATAAAATAAAATATAGAGTATTATTTCTGCCATCAATAAATTATAAACATTACTATTTGCGTATATTTTATATTTCTGTGCAGGTGTGATTTTTGCAACAATTTACTAATCTATAATAAATTATATAATATTATCTATAATAATGAGCAATTCATTCAAGTAGAGAAAACCTGATACGCGGGTTAAATACACTACCATTTAACTTCTCCAGCAAGAAATTTTGATAAGTTTAGGTGTGAATTTCGTTATTTAGTGTGCTTTTCAGCATAGAGTAACGCGTCCATATAACGATTTGTTCTGTAATAATAACAACAATCCAATTCATATTCTTCTAAGATTTCTCAATCCATGAATATTTCCCGCTGCATTTCTTTCTTGTAATAGTTCACTAGAACTTATTTTAGGCAATTCTAAATTATCATGTCATGTCATGTATTTTTCTTATTTTCTATCTGAATTTATTTTGAACTAAGATATAATCACAATCAGCACCAGTGATAAGATAGATAAGGCAACATGGTAAAATGTATTACTTGTAACTTTCATACCTATCATTTCGTGCTCTGTGGCCACTATTAAGTATTTCTCGTCGAAAAGTATTAATGGTACCATAGATAATATATGTCACTTATGACGTATGGCCCGAAAATCCAAAAATCTTTAGATTCGGAAAATTTTTTCAAAACTCTTATATTTTAAATTAATATTACAGCTATCAATTTAATAAATACTTAAAAACACCGAATCTTCGATCTAGTTTTTGCTGCGAAATTGAGGCAGGGTATACCGTCTTCACCCTCTACCCTGTTACATTATTGATAGAGAAAGATTATGCTCACTATACATATTACAATGCAACAATAATTGTAATTAATATATCATTTTATTTTGAGCACCATTTGGTACAAAAACTTTTCTGTAAATGTTGCAATGCAGGTGTTAAAGAGATTGCCACAATTCCTTGTTTGCAACAGTATTGAGTGCAGGGAGTCGATATGAGAGATAAATAAACTGTATAAGAGGAAATGTATTGAATCCAGCCGTAAAAATTTCGTCGTGTATTACTTAATATTGAATGGGTATTGGTTATATTTTTTTCTTCTATACATAAGGCGTTTCACTAAATTGGTTTTATTGCAAATTATCTGACAATTAAATGTAATTTCACACCACAATTATTTGAAATTTAATTTCTTTATTTTCATCCAGCTTCCTTGGGGCACTAATGTACTTGGTATGTTTCGAAAAGAAAAATGAGAAACATTTATATATAAATGTTTACATGAGTGGGTCTATGGTCTACCACGATATGTTTTATATACTGAAAATTGAGTATATTTTATTGGTAATTAACTTTGTCAATTTGTCAATAATCGCGAAATTATTGTTTATTGCAGTATGTTTGCGTATGTTTATTTTTTTGTACGTAAAGTGATTGTGTAATTTCACACATAATTTTAAAATTGGTCTAATTACCAGAGTGCCAGATTTTGCTTATGCGTTCATGATTTAGAAAAACATAATTATTTGATGAAACTTTTAGTTGTTTTGGCACTAAAACATTTTTTTTAGGATATTTATGGACGTCGATGTTAATTTCGCTGCAATTGAGAATTTATAATGAATTGTAACGACGACGAGAGAGTAACTTTTTATTATTATTTATTCATTCACTCCCGATACAACGCAGATAACGAAATCCAAAAAAGTACGCATAAATCAACAATAATAACAACGCCGTAATATTTAATATCTAAATTAAACTAATAATACAAAGATAACTGTGTAAGTGGGAAATAAAATAAAATCAAAACTGAAGCTGAATCCAAATCAAGACTAAAACGAAGATTGTAAAATAGAAATAGAAAATGCAGAATTAGCAGTACAAATAGATAAGTGGCTTATATTATAAACAGTATAAATCAATTGATGCCATCCGTATAAATATGCTTATTTAAGACATTCGCGAACCATAGAGAGCAATAATCGCTTGCAGGTCGCAAGCGAATGGTAAGAATTGTCAATGGGAAATCTGTTGTTACGCAATGGTCGATTGGTTACTCGAAAACCTATTGCTGCAAGTAAGTTCGGGGAATATGTTAAGTTCTTATAATTTTAATAAGAAATAAAATATCATTGACTGTAATCAACAGTAGCACAATCCATAGCAGTATAGAAAGTTGTTTTTTTTCGATAGGTACTTTGAGAATTTACGTTGGATTTTTGAATTTTGTGTATATATTGGATTCCAAATTTCGGAAGCATAGTTTAAGTTTAAGTGGCGACATATGTATATAAACAAAATCTAGCACGTTAAGGGCATAAACTAATGTAACGTTAAGTTAATGTAACGACAAGTACGAATTTTGAAACCCAGCATTCTGCATGCTTTATTAATTCAATACTTGAACTCCCAATTTTTCTTTACCTTGCAATTGAAAAATATTTTTTTTTGTTGCGCGTAAATGCAATTTGGTACAATTTATTCAAATTTATGTAAAGTTGATTTTTCTCGCAAATACCACAAGTCTGTCAAAGCCACTCCGGATTAGTTTGTGGAAGCAATCGTGGGCGTTGGTATGAAAAAAATTAAGGTCATCAGCAAATAAAAGAAATTTATAATTATTGAAGCGCTTTTCATTTATCATTGATGTAGATGATAAAAAAGAGTAAACGAGAGGGACACCTGAGGGAACCAGAAGAAATGCAGTTCTAATACCGTTTGCTGTGACTGCTTGAAACCTCCCAGGTAGGTAAGAGTCCACAGCCAGTTTGCACAAAAGAATATTATGATCACACGGTATCACTTGGATACGCTTATCTATGGTTTTCAGAATAAAATCCGCGTTCTCTAACAGATTTGTCTCGATAGATATGGATGCATTAAAATCAGCTGTGCAGGTATAATTGAGCTTATTATAGATAAAGGTAAGTAGTCGTGACGAACTCATTCAAATATTTTAGGGAAGTTGAAGTGAATTATTTACGTCTCCTGTGTAAAATATAATAAAATGACTTAAAAAAACAAAATTGACAAAGGACAACACAATTTGGCACTACAATTTATAAAGAGGGGTAGATCTATTTAAGGACTCAGATTATAGACGAGAAGTATTCAGCAAATAGATGATATAAATGTCAGGTTCGTTTACTGATATTTATAATTCGCTAGTAGTATGTGAACAATACAATATGGCAGCAACTTAATATTTTGTAACAGATTAGGAAATGACATTTTGTGATATTAAAATTACATTTCAATAATATAAACAGTTCATTTTGCAATTTTAGAAATAGCTATTATTGGATCCATCAGTAAAAAATAAACAAACTGAACGACATATCTTTAAGGTTTACTCTTATCAAGGAGCTTGCCCACAAACATCGATAGTTTCAGTGAGCTAATCATTTGCTCACAACAGACTACTCAGCCAACGTCGACATTCCGATCAAAACGGCTTAATTCCAATGTCAGTTTCAAATTTCAAAACCAAGCAACCGTCTAAATTGGTTTTCGAAATATCTCACCAACTTAAAATCTACATATTTCGAAAAACTCAATATCATTCAAATGAAATGCGCTGTGAATTGTAAACAAATAACATCAGTTATGTCCACACATAAAATATTAATTTCTCAAATATATGTGTGCAAATATACAACTTGCAGTAAGAGCAATGTATAAAAATGGAATTCTACTGTCAAATTTATACCCATACGTACTAATAAATTCGATTTTACATTTCACGAAAATTTTATTGCTTCAGCAGAAGTGAAATATTTATGAAATGACATATAAATAACAAGTACGCTTCTATCAAACTACGTTTCTGAATTTTTTTCAAATAAAATTTATGAAAACTGCTATATATCCGCACCAAAATTGCAGAAGGTAGAGCAACCTCAATAAATAACCGTAGGCCAATATTTATCCTAGTTGATATTCCCCTTGCACCACGGAACAGGAAATTATTTTTCCGCTTTATAATACTCCAGTAAAGTATTCGACTTGGAATATAAGCATGATTTTGATTTAAAGCGTTCGCCATTTTTCAACAAGCGTCACATTGAAATAATTATGAAGTGTTTTTATTAATTATTGTAAGATTTAGGAACAAAGTTAAGAAATAAGTTATAATATGTTTTCATTTATTATTGGCGATTGTTATAGTATCTAAACTAAACTGTATAGTTGACTCATGGTAATGGTAAAATCCTTAGAACGGCGCTATTTAATCTTGAGGGGAACATATCCTCGCACCTTAGTAACATTTTAAGTGTCGGTCGATTTTTCCTCTCATATGCGACACATCTTACCAAACAACCTAATCTGATCCCATTCGATAGCAGTCGGTATTTATTTTATTTTCCAATTTGCGTCAACTTTATTTGTCCTTCCATTTTCTGTGGAATCTCATACCCTACCATTTATTTCCTTTATATATTTTTTTGTGGTCACCCATGATTGCGACCGACAAGTTGGGCGTTAAGATTTTTGTATTCATCGGCTATAACAATTTAGTTTATGTTCACGTCTATGTTCATCTCGAATTTAAGATTTGTTATTGTATCATAACTGATTGTATATAGTTACCGCAATATATAGTGCATTTCCATCTTCGTTTAATGATATTTTAAAATTTAAAGCAATGGGTGGTTATGCTTAGACATGTTGAGAGCTGAGGAAGTGGATCGTAGTGAATACGCTATGCTAATATGTTGGAGCTATTACATGGCGAAAACTACCAAGTGGACTTTGCTTGACAGGTTTGAAAGTAAGTTGCCTCTAATCCTAACCAGCGTGAATAGTGTTGGGTAGAAGAACATTACACATTAACACAAATGTTAAATCTACTTGAGAACGAAAGTTCTAGCACATGGGTGAGGTGTGACCAGCAAACACTTGGCAGTGCACGTTTTGAACACGTGAGATCAGTTCTGATTGAAGCGAGAAGAATATTGAATGTAAGTAGGTGAACGAAATCAACAAGTATAGCCGACACAAACGTCAAGATTCAGTTATTAACGGTAAGGAATGATAAGATAATACCATGAGAAGCGATTGACCCACCATTAAGTATTTATTCTAAGGCCAAACAATTCAGAGAATTCACATAACTTTAAGGCTGCAATTAAAGAAGTTCGTTGAATTCCGAAATAATTTCCAAGAATTCAGCAATTAAAAAATTTCTTCATAGCACGTTAAACTTCTGTGGCGAGTGTACTTCACATATCTACGACATAATAACTAAAAAACGCAAAATAATTTGGTAATCTCTCGGCGAATGTTCAAATCAAGTCCTACATTTATCTCATGCTCAGAAGGAATTCGAAAGACACTAACCCTACAAAGGTATTTCTGACCGATTGTATTGATATGTACAGGTCCGAAAATAGTATTTAGCTCTTTATTTGTTGTGATTTTGACATTTTGATTTTAATGTGTAAGTTCAATTTATGTTAAAATTCCAACATCTTGGGGATCGTGGACTAAGTCATTTAATTTAAGTTGCTAATTTTGTTATGTAAGAGATTATACAGACAAGTCAAATATAAGATGTGCAACGTGATTTATCATTATATTGGCTCTGTCTGAAATAACTCAATGTAAAATTGTAAAGTCGTTCGTATAAAAATATTATTATTGTTGATATTCTCGGAAGAACCACATTGAGTGAACATATGCAAATATTATAGGGTAATATAATTATTTAAACTTATTTAAAATTTTAATGATGATTAAATAGATTTTTGCAACACGGAGTATTTTAATGTGCATTCGTTCAAATAACACATTTCCGAGCAAAAATGCAATATATTTAAGAACACGCAAATACTGAATATTTAAGTAAATCTGTTTGTTTCGAAGGTCTATTTTAATTGGGGCGAACAAATATTTTGAATAATTAATTATGTACAGTTCGCGCGAAATTAAGTTTACTCCAAACGTATGCAGAAAATGGGTTTGTAGGGAAAAAAATGTTGAATATTAAAATCACTTATAGCTACTTAGAAGTGTCGAAATATTGTAAATTGAAGAGATAATTTCCATATTTGAATATGTATAAGCAGCAGCGGCGGCAAACGAGCGTCGAGGTAAAGTGCCGAGAGTGTCAATAATTAAGTTAGCGAACAACTTTTCACTCACTGTTTTGATAAGACTACCACGAGTTCTATAATAAATTGTGTCTACACTGAAAAATAAATGAAAAGTTGCGCGAGCTCCCAAACACAATCAAGAGTTCTGCATTATTAATAATTCTCACTTCCCAGAAGTGTTGTAGCGTCGCTTCGGGCTGTACCTTTAAATAACTAATGACGTAGGAAATTGGCGCGTCTAAACGATGCTGCGTTGCCATTGAAGTAAATAAAATGCATGCTGTAATTATACATATATAACTACTTTAGTAGTTGGTAACAGAATCACGTATAAAATAAATAGTATTATTTGGAATCATGGACGAGTGATAAGTTCTAGTCTGAGATCTTCAGCAAGAAAAATAAAAAGTAAAATATAAAATTAATTTGGTATGCATTTACACGAATTTTTCAAATAATATAAAAAAGTTACAGCTTTAAAGTAATTATTAAATACGTTAACTTATTTATTTTTCACACTCTAATCGCGTACATCTACCTCGCTTGATACTTCAGTGGATGTTAATTTAAAACAACCCTCCAGAACCACAATATTAAATTAAATTAAACTACGGCAGCTTTAGAAAGAAGTTCGGTTATGTTAATTAAATACGTGTAGCTCTGTGACAAATTTCCGTCATTCGTCAGTATCACAAATTCATGAGACGACGACCTTCCGGATCGTCTTATGTCAGATGGTGATCTGGAAACTAAACACGTATACGACTCGGTTAATAAATGTCTCCTGAAACACCCATCTTGTCTCCTAGGCCCCGTTTTACGCCGTCCGACTGTAATAGAATTATCTAAGAAATTGAATTTTCACGTTTGTGCCAGTTTTATATTTTCACATCAAGTGCATTCTAAGAATATATTGTATGCATTATTTTAACAAATTATGCAGCCTATAATATTAACCTGAACTTTGGATTGTATGATAATTGAAAATTAAAACTGTGAAGTTAGTTATTGACGAGTATGATGTATGATATACAAAACTTTTAAATAAACCTGTACGTGTATTTTATAATTACATTACGGTGATTACAAAAGTCAATTCGATATACAAATGTAATTTAAATGGCGGATGTTAACTAACGTGCTCCTGTGAGTAACAATCTAGTTGTCGTATAAAAAGTAATTGCCGAATAATAAACATAACAAATGCACATACTATTTTTGAGTTGTTGTAGTTTTGTATGTAACTCAATATATAACCCAGCTGGGGATGATTGACTGTTCGTTAGAATTATTTATGTATCAATATACTAGGACGCATTGCTGAAATTTATATATTCAAAGTGTTAAAGAGCCGTAAAAGCAGAGCTTTCGATTTATCTGGAGACACTTAATTCTTGCGCTGTTTAGTCATACTCATCTTCAGCACTTATATTCCTTGATAACTTGTAATCGTAGCAAGGATTTATGATTTAGTTATGTTTATAAATTAATTTATTAGTAGGGAAGAAAAGTAATTTTAATACTGTAATGCCATGTAGGTAAATATGAGAGCCAAATAACGCGCAATAAATTTGTATAATGCAATGAGGAAGCCAAGAATGAATTATGCGGATCTTATGCATTATAGATGTCAAACGAGACAAACAAAACCAAAGGTTTATGTATAGACGACATTTTCTTGCGATAATAAATATATCAAGTTAGACAAATCACTTTTTGTACAGCGACTCGACCGAAAATCTGATGGTCTACAAAATAATGTTTCTCTTACTTTTTAACTACTGAATGCATTCTGTCGCTTGTCGGTGATATATTGCCGTTTCTAATGTGGAAACGATAATGTCCGAACGATTTAGGACCGATGGCTTAAATCCGATCGGAGCATCCATTATTCATAGATAGAAATATTAAATTTCTGATTCTTAATACATATTTACCTGGTTTCGGTTATAAGTAGAGGAGCAATTTCCAGACTTCAAAATTATAGAGGAAATACAGAATTTTTCAGAAATGTAGATCTCATGTATCCGTGCGACAATTATTGTTTAATATATAGTTGCATATATTGTGCTTTACGTGAGTTTTAAAATTATGTTGTAAAGTCGTTAGTGCGCACTTTCATTTTCTTGATAAACGGTTTAGCTTCCGATTTTCATTAAAGTTAGTGAAGATATAAAAGTATTACTATTAAAAACACAAAGTCACATCAACGGCGCTGCGCACAGGAGGGATAAGCGAACTACGAAATCCGCCTTCTGGCATTTTCTTCACTACATCAGATTGAATAATTGACGAACATTTCCATAAATGCCAAACGGCGATAAAATGCATGCCCAAGCAAAGCATCCTCCATCGAGTAGGCTCATCGATCCTTTGAGTTATGACAGCGTGATGATGAAATAGGAAATCCGGAGACGTCGCGTCGGGGTAAAGAAGAACGTGTAACGGGGTAACGTGTAACAATTGCGACAAGAAAAAGAATCAGTTGGATTACAATGGTCCAAAACGAAGTCCAGGTGCGCATTAAGCTCTCAACGAAGATTTGGCTCACCAGATAGCAATTGAATCACAGAACAATTATTTACTGGTAAACATTACAGTAATTGGCTCTGGGCTCATCAAAATTGAAAGCTCAAACTGGGAAATTAAAATGTTATGGAAAAACGGATGTGCGGCTAAAGGAGTGGACCTCTATGTAGGGTAAGTTAGACAATATGAAGCGAATCCTCTAGCTATTAGTGGCAAATACCCCCAACGGTGCGAATTTATTATTTATTTGGAGCATGGTGATTCAATACAAAATCACATAGCAATGCCACCAGATATTGCTTATCTAATCGAGCCGATAACTATGACTGAGACGGATAAATGCAAGGCTAAGGTTACAGAAGTTTCCGCAAAATTCCTTATTGTATTTGAATCTGGCGTGGGCACTTCCAAATTCATAGCGGATCTACTTATGAAGCGTACTGCAACAAAAATTGGTGAAAGCAGACATTGATAACATCATAGCAGCTGGAAACTTAAAACCAGTGATGGCGAGTGACTGGGCAGCCCAAACAGGCCAAACTGATGAAGACCACTTGAAAGTTTTTAGAACAAAATTTCCATAAGTTTGAGCAGAATGATGTAAAATTCAACCACACAAAATATGACTTTTTCAAGCCTGAAATTGACTATCTGAACAACGTGATTTCTGCTGATGGACTTCGCCCATCTAGAAAAAGTATTGCAGCTGTAAAATTTCTGCCTAAACCAGAACATGTAATAAAATTAAAATCGGTTTTGGAGGAGATCAACTACTGTAACTAGTTCATTCACATTTTGTCTGAGCTCGCTAGTCCTTTGAATGTACAAAAAGGAAGTCAAGTCTGTTTGGGGAGAAGCAGAAGAAACCGCGTTTCAGGCTCTAAAAAATCATTGCTGCAGCTCGGTTGGTCCACTTTGATTCAAAGGTGCCCATAATCTTGCTCACAGATTGGTAAAAAAAAACAACCTTTATTTGGCATACTCTCATACAATTTCTCTCCATACATTTCATTCCAAATCTCCCTCCTGTTCTGTTCTCCTCCTCCCTCTCTCTTTCTCGCTCCTATCTTTCCCAGCCGTTCTCTGCCTTCTGCCTCCTCACTTGCCTGCAACATAACAAACTTTAACCCCTTTCCACCCCCCTCCTTTTCCTACCCTCTTCTCTCTTTTCCTTTAACTTTCTTAATAGCTCTACTCCTGTTCCTTCCTCTGCCAACATCCTTCTCCAATCTTTGCCCTTCCTCTCTTCCTCCTCTCCCCACTCCATTCCTTCGCATTCTTCCCACCAATGTTTCCACTCGTCCCATTCTTTTCCGCATACTTCACACCTCCTATACACCTCCCCCATCCAATATTTGTTTGCTCTTTCCTCGTTTCCGCATCTATACCTGGCAATCGTCTTCTCTTCTTCTGCTGTTTTGTCTCCTCCTAAATACTTTGGCTTCCTTCCTTTTACTTGCAATTCTTTATATTTTTCATTATATCTGGCCCTTCTTATCTTCTCCTCTCTCTCCTGTGACTCTCTTTGTTTCCATTTCTCTTCCAACTCTCTCTCCACCCACCTCCCCTCTCTTCTCCTGTCTTCTACCTCCCCCACCGTCATCGCCGCCTTCTCATATAGTCTTACTCTTGCCAACTCCCAATCTGATAGATCTCTTCCCCTCCTCTCTCTCCTCTCCATTTCCTCCACTACCCTTTTCCCCAAGCTATTCTCCCTCCCTCCTTTCACTGACATCTCGTATCTTACTACCCTCTTCCCCGCCTCGATCACCACCTTCTCTCTCCCAGTCTCCTGTCTCACCACATGGTCTGGTGTCGACCTTTCTAGCTGCAAAGCTCTTTTTATCTGCCCTACTTGAACTCTCTCCACTCTCTTCTGTTCCCTAACTCCCCATATCTCGACCCCATACATCATGATGCTCCTGGCATACACATCCCATATTTTCATCGTCTCTTCGAATTTAACCTTTCTCTTTCCCCATACCATGCTTCTCAGTCCTTCCTCCGCTTTCTTAGCTTTTTTACAAACCTGCTTTATGTGTCCCTCACACGAATTATTTTCCCTCATTACATACCCCAAATATGTCCATTCCCTCACCTGCTCAATTTCTTCCCCTTTCCATGTCATATGTACTTCCTTCCGCCTCCCTCCCCCTTTCCTGAACACCATTCGCTTCGTTTTTCCTGTGTTCAAATCTAACCCTCTTCTATCCAAGAACCCCTCCAATCTCTTTTTCATCTCTTTCATCCATTTCTCTGTCTCTGACATATTGGTATTGGTATTGGTATTGGTGTCTTAGTTTCCAACCGGGTTGCTGATGATTCGGAAAACTATAGCTTTCACGGCAAAAACAATGAATGGCCAGCGCATAGAAAGAGATTTTGTGATAAGATTCGATGTGAAGAAGTACCTCCAATATTTGTATGGTTTGACACAGCCATTTGAGCTTCAGACCGATTACAATCCAGTTGTAACAATGTTAACCACTGATCAAAAATTGCTTACGCCCTATAATTTTAAAATCATATATCGGCCAACGCGTTTGCCTCAAGGTCCAGCTACCATGTTTCAGATTCGTATTTTCATGCCGCAGTTGAAAATGAAGAAGCACTGCTAGATTTTCCCATTGATGAAAAGAAAATTGATGAAGAAATATTGAGAAACGGTGTTTTCGCACAAATTCTAAAATTTGTTGAACACGGATTCAAAGTTACAATGAAAAATCGTTTTTTGTAGCATACTGAATTATAAGGAAACTGAATCATGATACTCGATATGATCGTAGCTGCAGGGAGGAGGAGTAGTTTGAAGCAATACCACTGGTTTCTGAGCAGAAGCGTAAATCGAATAATTCCATGAAATTGGTATGTGCGTTACTCCGTACTATTTTGTGTAAATTTTACTGTTGAATTTTTAAAGCAGCTGCAATCATAAAGCAAACTGGCATACATAATTTTCGAACATGGCACAAATATGATGCATTGGATCCTTCCTTCGGAAAGCGTCTCAATTTGGTATACCACAAAGAAGTTTTGCTGTGGAAAACTAAAACTACAAGAATGATGTGCCACCACCACTACAGAAAAAGTTGCTAGCACTGTTGCACCAAGGCCATTTTCTTACTGCCTAAATGAAAAACAATTGACTCGTCGATACTGCTGGTGCTCGGGTACACAATTATTATCCTCAAGCTTAACAACAATGGAAGCGGACACACATAGATCATATATGGCCTTTTATGAACAAATGCTGCTTAATCGTGGTGCATGCCTTCTCAAAGTTTCAAATTTGATGTCACCCTTCATAGCATGTGGAATTGAGCATCTGACCTGACTTTCGACCCAACTTTAAATGGCGATCCTTCAAACAGTCAATGATAAAGATTAAGTGGGGAGGAAATGCCCAGTTTCATCGTTGAATGTGTTATCATTATTTATAAAAAAATCTTACAAGCAATATTTTTTTTATTTATACTATTTCATCGCTTAATATTTTTTCTCTGTTCTTAATTTGTTATGAAATTATATTGCAGATTCTATTTTTCTTTGTACTATTATCTAGTGGAAATTAAACTATGGAGTTTCTGTTTTTCCAATTTTAGTGACGTCCTTCTAATTGTGTTAGTTAATATTTTGGGCCACAATATTGGATTAAGGGCATTTGTTTTAGACTAGTGTCGTCGGTTGTAGGTGGAAAACATTATTTTACAGAGAGTGAAAATTTCTATTCGTTTACATTCTTCTCATCCCCTAAGTTTGGAAATTCTCACAGAATTTGTAGTGATCTTATTATGTGTGTACTTGTTGATGATATTGGTTCAAAAAATGCTCCAATTGTTGTGGTTCTTGTTTCAAATAATTTTTTTCCTAATTTTACTACTTTATGCAAATCCCAATTATTTTGCCTTATATCAAATAACTATAGGATTAAAATATTTACATGTTATGTTCGGTCCCACATATGTACATTGGCATATTTAATTAAGTAGATTTGGATTCGCGCAAACCAGTGTAAATATTCGATCAAATTATTTTTAGATACGTAGAATAGTTTTAGTATTTGTAATTAGTCCCAAAATCATAACCCTGTTCGGGTACAGCGGTTTGCAAACGCAATGGCGTTTGCCGCTAATGGTTAGGTCAAACATTTATGCCCTCGTCTTGTGCGAGTCATCCCAAAGTATCTCTTGTACGGTCATGTACAGAACATTCTCTACTGTAACACAATGTCAGCCCGGAAATTATCGCATAAATCGTCTTTCACAAAAGCCGTCATTTTACGACAGCCAAATTCATCAAAACGGTGTGTTTGTAAATAAGCCATTAACGAGCGTTCTTGCAATTTAAATTACTATATGGCATGCACCCCCGGGAATATGGATTTGCTAATCCTCTTACAATCGGTCAACCAAATGTCTGGTAAATCATCCCTTTCCTTAATCAGTTCGAAATTCGTTTTCTGGCCAATCACGAGACGAGTTCTCCGTCTCGTGCCGCTTAGCACCAAAGTAGGGGCATTTCGTTCCCACCAGTGATATCAAGCGAACTTCAATATATAAAGAAGTGCTACTGGCGGAGTCGGAGAAAGGATTGTCGGAGATGGCAAAAAGATTGGAAGGGTTCCTGGATAGGAGAGGACTGGAAGTAAACGTACAAAAAACAAAGATAATTGTATTCAGGAAAGGAGGAGGAGGAAGAAAAGAAGCGCAGGTGAGATGGAAAGGAGAAATAATAGAGCAGGTGAGGGAGTGGGCATACCCAGGATATGTGCTCAGTGAGAACAACAGTGGTGACGCGCACATAAGACATATATGTAGGAAGGCGAAGAAGGCGGTGGAAGGGCTGAAGACAAGTTTATGGGGAAAGAGAAAAGGGAAGTTCGAAGAAACAATGAGGATTTGGAATGTATGTGTACGGGGCATATTGATGTATGGGGCGGAAGTATGGGGTGTCAAGGAAAGAAAAAGAGTAGAAAGGGAGCACATAGGACAATTAAAAAGAACATTACAATTAGAACGTTCGACACCGGACTGTATCGTGTGGCAGGAGACGGGAAGCGAGAAGATGGCGGTGGAGGCGGGCAGGAGAGTGGCAAAGTATGAGTTGGGGGTGAAGGGGAGGGGAGAGAAGACTTTGGGGAAGAAGGTGATGGAGGAGCTGGAGAAGAGGGAGAGTAGCCGGAAAGAGCTATCAAGCTGGGAGGTGGCAAGGAGGAGACTGTACGAGAAGGCGGGGTGGTCGGTGGGGGAGATGGAAAGAAGAAGAAAAGAAGGGCGTCTGGTGGAGAGAGAGTTGGTAGGGAGGTGGGTGCAGGTGGAAGCCCAGGAGAGGGAAGGAAAGATAGAGAGAGCGAGGTACAATGGAAGATACAGGGAATTGCAAGTGTACAGTAGGAGGCCGGAATATCTGGGGGGAAGTAAGACAGCCGAAGAGGAAAAACTATTAGCTAGATTCCGGTGTGGAAACGAGGAGAGGAAGAATAAGTATTGGATGTGTGAGGAATACAAGAGGTGTGAAGCATGTGGAAGAGGGGCGGATGATTGGAAACACTGGTGGGAAGAATGTGAAGAATTGGTATGGAGTAGAGAGGAAGAGAAGCTGGGTCTGGACTGGAGAAGGATGCTAGGAGAGAGAGGAGATGGAGTGGAGATGTTGAGAAAGTTAAAGAAGAGAAAAGAAGAGGGAAGATGTAGGAGGGAGAGAAATAAATAATACATTTTGTTGTAGATGCAAAGGCAGGATGAGAGATGGAGGAGTAGGGAGCCAACAAAAGAGAAGGGAAGCGAGGACCAGGATGGAGACGAGGGTATAGGAGGGAGGAGAGACGCGCAGGATCGCATAATATGTATATATGTAAATAGTTAATTTGGGCAAAATATGCGTGTAAATATATGCCAATAAAGGTTGTTACTACTACTATATAAAGAAGGTGTCGCCCTTATCAGGCAAGTAACAAAAGACTCGAGCAGTATCAAAACAGTATTATTCAAGAAATAGTACAGTACACCACAGAACAAATGCACAGCTTCAAGTAGCAACTTTATGAAAATTGTTCGTATTGAAGATTTATATGTATGTCTCCATATGTAAAAAATGGGAACTCCTGAGAACCAAAACTAAAAAATTAATCAGGGCTGCAGAAAGTAAGCGATTGAATTGGTCACCAAGAACACTAAGAAACTTACTTATTACAAACCACACACTGGCTTGGAGTACATTTGGCAACGTTATAAGAGGGCCTAATGTCTGTAAAAGCGCATTGTGTCACACGACTTTGTGGTGTTCTAAAATTTGTTGTTTTGCGATGCAATATATTTTTAATTGATTGTGTTTTTAAAAATTGTCGATTACACTTATAAGCAGTTTTCGTAGTAACTTTATAATATTAATAAAGACGTAAATGTGAAAAATATAACCTCAGAATTTCTTTATTTAGTCCAGAAGATTAATATTATTATTATTAATTTTTGGAAGAAAATGTATGGATTATAACTGTAAGTGATGTATACTTACCTGCATGCCGCAGAAACTATCACACACAAGCAATATACCATTCTGTTTTCAAAATACCACAGGAAGACGAAATGCGCCGCAAATGGCTTTAAGAAATAGAGAGGAGATAAGTGGACTCCAAGCTTCACAGTACAGTGTGCGAGAAACATTTTGAAACAAGTTGTATTTCACGAGTAGAACAACAAAGGTGCAGAAGGAAAAACGTAGTAGATCTATTTTACTACCCAATTTACAACAATTTTCCCATCACTGCCAAAATACATAGTAAATTTAAAAATGTTTCACGTAAGGATCCAGAGGAATATCGCAAGGAACGATAGGTGGCAAATTATAAAACACATGAGGAATGGTTGTGTGCGGACGTAATTAAAAATATTAGTAATTCGAACTATTATCGAATCATATTTGAATAATTTAATCTTATTTTAAAGACAAACAATCTATTAGCATTGCCGGATATTAAAACATTAGAAAAATATTTAATAAAAATAATATATGAGAAAAATAAGAAGAAAAGAAAAATTGAAATCTAAAAATAAATTCTATGCTTGATCTTTGTCATTCATCATTGAAAGTTTCTATCTCTGTTATTTATGTATTTGTTTATCAGTAAAACTTTCAGTTTATCAACGGTTTTTATTTATACCTGAATTATGCAAATTTAACCACAATAATTGTTGGAAATGTTAGGCCTACTCAATTGGTATAATACAGTTTTGTCAGATGTCTCACATAGTTTCAACTAATCATTTCATCTAATAGCATGCTACCAGCAGGAATTTTTTCCGGTACATCGCTGGAAATGTATCCAAGTGTATAATCAAACGTTAAGTGATCGTCATAGACGTAGGAAGTACATCAGTTTATAGAAAGAAATAATCAAGTCTTTAATCTGCATATGTTAGTTATAAAATTTATATTTTAAAAAGCTGCTTAAATTATACAAATTATGCTAATTTGAATTACCGTTGAACTCGGCAGATATAAAATTTTTAATAAACTTTAACCCAGTTATGACATTGTTTTATTATCCACTCCGTTCGCATTTCTAACGCCATCTTAATTAAAAAGCAGCTCTGCTGATTCTCTAGTTTATTAACAAACAGAAAATGCTCAATCTTCTTATTACACATTCCAGATGAAACCATTTTTAACATTCCGTAGTCTGTTATCGATAAAGCGAAACCTGTTAGCACACGGAAATGAATTTTCATGTTTTCCTTCGCCATCTTCCATCTATCCAACGTCCGATGACGGTTTGTGTCGAGACACTTTAAAAAGCTACCCGTCTTGCTTATCTCTAAATGTTTAATGTTTACGTTTCTTCGGAAATGTTTGGGTGTGAAATATGGGCGACCTTTATGACAAAAGGGATGTCCCAAGTGCCTATCGTCTCCCGTATATTTCAATTAGGTGATCCTGGGGCTGAACCGCATAGCTTTTAGTGACCCTCGCTGAATACGAGAGGAGATAAGGCGCCAAAGGCCATGTACCGTTACAGATTTTGGACGTAGAAACATACGACGAAAAAGAAATTTAAAACGTTTCGTTGTAGATGTAATGGACGGGGCGGGAAGTTTACTGACACATTTTCGTTGCTAATTGTGAGGTCCATTCGATTGGCATATGTATTGATTTCGATAGTAAACAAAAGATATTTTAAACAAATATTAAATATTGTATTAAGTGCACAATGGAACGCAGGATAATAAAAGTAAATGTCTTAGATACACTGAAGAAAATGAAAACAATAATAATGTAATGAATAATTATAAATGAAACCGTATATACTATCTAAAGGGCAACAAATTAAGTGAC
The DNA here is from genome assembly GCA_959613385.1 of Geotrupes spiniger. NCBI lineage: Eukaryota > Metazoa > Arthropoda > Insecta > Coleoptera > Geotrupidae > Geotrupes > Geotrupes spiniger. Next base: position 18,718,794 of record OY390736.1, on the reverse strand, counting down.
CATAATATACAATAAAAAGGGTAGAATAATATTTGGTAGAAAATCATAGTAACAGAAAAAATAACGAGATAAAATATATTAGGAATTTTATCGAATATTATGTATCTGTATTGTGTTTCTAGCGGCGGTAAGGAAATTGTCGACTTTATTTCCTTTGTGCTTTTTGTTCGATTAATTAAAGATGTTGGATTTGTAAAAAAAATAATGTTTTCATTCCTGGACAATTATTTGCCGTTCGTTTGTATTTTAAGTGTAACTAGTTATTCGTTATTGCAAGAACAGTTAACACACGACGTTTTATCTTCGATCGTGTACACATTGCTGAATTCACATTATAGTATTTTATTGACGACGTTGGCTACATAAGTATGCATCTTTAACTCCATATAAATACCACACACTTGGTTATTTTTATGACATATTTTTCGATATATTTTCATTTCTAACTTTAGTATGGATACAACACAAATAAAAAACAATGTTGTATTATTTTGTCAACATTACAATATGTCTTCAATTATTTTAACATCTTTTCTTTTTGGGACTTTATGAATTTAAAGCTGACGGTGACGTTGACGAATTTTAATCACAGAATCGGGATTTTCGTTGCAGGACCCTTGTGCATAGGTTTTGGTTAAGAAAAAAAAACGACAACATCGGTTCCAAGTGAGTAACTTGGAACACATTATTGATTACTTTACTACTTAATACAAATTTCCATCGTTCCACTTAATAATATTGTCATTCCAGCTCTTGATATATTAATTAATAGCAACGATGGTTGTTATGGCGTGCCTCTAACAACATAGATCATAATATTGAAATATTTTATGGAAAAGAAGTCTACCTGTGTAACCTGTGTGTGTGTTGCTTCAAAGTTGAGTTGCGTGCATAGTAAACCGTTTCGAAAATAAGAATATTATGAAAATGAACAATATATTAACACTATATTCATTCAATATTTCGCAGGTTTTGCGATAGAACTCCGAGTCTAAAATAATAATCCACTGTTTATTGTGTGTATATATATATTGTGTAGTAAGTTTCAATAAATGTTTGTGTATATGTTTCTGATATTGTAATACGCCACTGAGAGAATCGTTCTGGGGCGGTAATCCATACGATTGTTCCTGGCATGTAGAGACGCCACACTGCTGTGGTTTGCGGTAGCCTGTAATGCATGTGTTTCCACTACGACAAGGACTCCGTTTGTAGTTCATATACATTTATACATACACTGAATATTTACACGACAATAAACTATAAAATATGCATGTGCCACGAGAAACGTTCTCGCTTACGTGAAATTTTATGTTGAATAATACCTGACTCTCTTAGATAATGCAAAATGGCAAGTGTTTGCAAGAAATATAACTCTATCATCCGTAAACATTTTCAGTACATGTTAATGTTAAAGTGGTAGTTCTTGCAAATTATAAATTATGAAGTAATAATATTTACAATTAATTTCACTGGGTTGCAATATAGTCCATGCTACGCTATATAAAATTAATTTTAAGGTAAATAAATCGAAAGCAAAGAAAACGTAGGAATCAATTTGTAAACATAGATTGCCAATGTTAGCAGAGCGAAAGATTTAAGATAATTAAAAGTTTACGTCGTTTCCAATTACTTCTCCGTAAATTTCGTGGAACTGTTCAACTTTTTAAATCAATCTATGTTATTGTATCCGATCAATTTAACTTGTAAAATTTTTCTCATAGCCGTGAGTAATATAAAGTTTCATTTTATTGTGGAAATATTGTTATGCAGTCGCAAAGAGTTCTTAAGTTCTAATTGATTATTTTGTGTAACTGTTATGGGTATAACACGAGGGACTAACGCAAAATAGTATGATTTAAATGTTTCATTCCACTTTTCTACGATGTTAGTAATAATAATAAATACCTAGTTATTAAATGAAGTTTTTGAACTGTCTGAAATCTAAAATCAAAAATCTAAAATTTTTTAAACTACTCATTCTATTTTTATATTATATTAGAATTTCAAAATTGACTAATTGATTGCGTATACTTTTATACATCCGCTGCAATATTGGCTTTGAATCGCTTCCAGTTGAGCAGTTTGTTGTTAATACTCTCAGTTCAAGGTACGAAAAATACTCTTACATTCCGCTCAATTTCGTTTCTGCCGGAGATATGCTTCGACCCTTTCCATCCATCTACCATGGTCGCACTCGCCTCCGAATTGCACCCTTCGTCGCCTATAGAAATATTTTACGGCGTCTCGCATCGTCCGCAAATACCTTGGGCTTTCACGAAATAAACTTGTCCCAAACTTGTCCCTGTTGCACAGAGTTTCGCAGTTCTTCATTTTTTCTTCTTTCCCATTTATCAATAACTTTTCTGCCGCCAAATATCCTTCCCAAAATCTTGTTTATCTAAACTCGCCATTTCATTTGGTGGTACTGTTCAACCATATTATGGAACATAACTCAACTGCACATGCATCTTTTCATCAGTCTGACTATCTGTAACTAACACTCGCAAACATATAAAAGTATGAACCCTTTCAACCGTTAATGTTCCCTTAACGTTTTTGCTAATACAGCTCTTCTTTTCTTCAACCTTTCAAACTTTAAATAGTTCTGACAATTTGCAAAAAATTTATTATGATTTCTTAATTGGTAAGGGTGCAAGGGTACGCATAGCATTACGATGCTCTTTTGTAACTGTACTCTATAATTTCGCTTAAACTCTACAAACATAGCAATTCTGTACTATATTCTTGTCGTTATGTCATCAGTCATTTACCAAAATACCTGGTCTACCACTGATACATTTAAATCGTTAAACAATTTTATTCGTATTCTTTTTCTCGTTTTCTCTTTCCAATTTTGTACTTCGATACTTTTTAGATATTGCTGTACATGTTTCAGCGATCTCTTCCGTGGTCTACGTTTTCTCCTGTTTCAAATTTGAGCTCTGTTAAGGAGAAATAAATTATCATTTTTGGTAATTTCTGGTCATTCTCTCTATATTCTCTATCCACGTTGAGCTTATATGACGGATGTTCTCTTTGCTTCTTTTTACATAGTGACTAGTTCCTTAGTTTTTCTTCCACGCCAGCAGGCTTCTGTGTTTATACCACCGGATATAGCGGATATAGTATTTTTCTTTCCCATTTGTCATGGGAATATGATTCCCTTAGTGACCATGCTTCACAGGCATATAACCTTATAATGGTTTTTTTAAATTTTCATCTACATTCTCCTTGACGTATTCTTTGACTTCATTAGCCTTTTCAGCAGTCCACACTTCTTATTACCTTTTGCAATTCTGACTTATATTTCCTGTTCCTGATGCCCTTTTTCGTTTATCATGGATTCCAAATGTAATGTAACTCCTTACCAAATTCCCTTCCATCTTTCGTAGTTATTTGCAAATTTTCATCTGCTGTTGGTTTATTTCTGGCCCCATAACTTTTGACTTTTTCCCTTTTTTGTGAAATTCTTTAATTCCGGAGTGTAAGGTAAGTGTAAGATGTAAGGTGTAGTATATGCTAGACATTGATGCTCGAAGTTGTATATTGTCCACTCATTTTTAATTTACTGCTTCTAATTATACACCATACATACTTTATTTTGTGTTTTTATTTCTAGCCTTCTCATCGTATTGTACATATGTTCTCTATTTACTGTGTCATAGGCTTGTTTGTCAACGAATAGCACCTGCAGGACTGATTGATATTTGTAGCTCGTTGTTTGGATTTCCCCGAGAGTAAAAATGCAGTAATTTACCGATCTGTTTCTTCTAAATCCCACTTGTTATCCCTCCAGGACTTAATCTTTCTTTTTCTTTTGCTTAACCTTTCCTTAATAAGTTTTGCCATTACAGTATAAGTTGTGTCGTCCAGTAATACAATACATCTATAGGATTTGTCATCTTTTTAATGCAGAGATATATCAGCGCAGTTGTCCATTTTTTGGGCATATGTTCTTTCTCCTATCGTAGCTTTACAAGCTCATATATTATTTTAGCTAAGTGAATTCCTCTTGCTTTAATCATTTCTGCTAATATTATATTTTGCCCTGGACTTTTATTATTTTTTGTCTTCCTTCTGGAATTGTAAACTGTTCTTCATTATTTCTCATATTTACGAGTTCATCAATTCGGGGATAATATCTTTTGTTTTTCTTCTATATTTCTCTGATTTTTTAGGTACCCTAGTTCATCTTACACCTTTCTTGTTTGTACCACTTTCGGTTTTCTCTTACTTCTCTATTCTTAACAAGAGGCATTATTCGTTTTCGTTTTTCTTCCTATTATTTCGTCTGTTAAACTTTCTATTATTTCTTTAATCACTTCCAGATTTCTTCAATGAGTAGATTTCCGTTTTTGTTTGTTTTCCGAATTCGTCTTCTATTCTATGTTGATATTTGTATCTAGTGTTACGTTCCATTAATTCATTCTTTATGCTCATATTATGCTCATTTTTTACAACTTCCCTTGACCATTTTGTTATTAAATTTCCTCGTTCAAATATTGCATATATTAGATAGTGATCAGATACCATAACTGCTGCTCTATGTGATCTTACATTTTTTTACTAATCATTCCAAATTTCCTTGAAGTAGGATACATTTGATTTGATTGTGTTGCCCGTGTTCTCCTATAGATTTAATTTTGCACATTATTCTGCAATTTTCCCTGCAGCAAAATCTAGCATCTCAGGTTTATTTGACGATAAATATTTACTATGCTTGGCAATGGTAGCAAATTTCTTTCCTTCCCAAATTCACATCGAAGTCGCCGGTTATGATTTTTATGTCTTCTTTCGCTAAGCAAATCTTCTCGTTGAAAAATCGTATTTTTTCTCCTCTTGCTTTTCGTCCGTATGTCACGTACATTTAATAAAATTATGCGATTATGCTTTCCTTGTGTTTCCTTCCACAAACTGAATTGTGTAACCTTATCCCTTATCAACCATAAACCATAAAATCTCTTTAACTGCAACGATATCGAACTTGTATTATCGTACTTCGTTCACCAAATATGTTCCGCCCCTGTATATAAAGCGCTTCTAATATCCCAAGTACTTATATTCATGTATTTTTCGTCTCTCCGCCGATTTTTCTATTTCAAATCCCTAAAACGTATGAATGAGAGGCTTATGCCGTTTTTAGTTCTTGTTGGTTTACAGTTAATTTAGTCCTTCGTGATGCTTCCCGTAAATTTTCCCTATATTTTAATATTAAATCATTTATTGTATACATAGCCATATTTTCAATAAATTTTCATTTGTTGCACCTAATTCTTCAACTTTACCACTATTACCATTTTGGAGGGACCGTATAGGTGTTGTTGGGTTCACCCCTATTTCTTGTTCACGAGAATCTTTCACTAAATTTTATTCTTTAATGTTTATTGCTTTAATTACCACATTTTCTCCTCTCCAATTCTCTCTTCGCCATTTCTCTCAGCTTTAAGGGATTTTCTTTCCTGCTAATTTTAATTCATGCTAGTTTTCTTTAACCTCCTTACGCATATCATCGCCCATATCTTGGATGAATTTTTAATGAGCGAATGGGCAACATCTATATTTTCTTGACACGTTGCGTCATAGTAGTAAAATGATATGTTATTAGATGATATGTTATAACTATTATATTAGTAAAGAGTTAAATTAAGGCTTAACACTGACACATAATAAGTATTCGTACATCATTTAAGGATGATTTAAAGTCTATAAGATATGTGAAACAATAAATACCGGAAATATTTAATATTTGATTTGGAATACGCGGCACATCTTTTCTCTGCGCTTTACACACACGTAACAGTCATTGTGCAATGACATGATTAATATAATCAAGTCCATCATCATTAACTCACAAACGATTTCATCTAATAAATATGTAAGTTCGGTTTTTGTTAGATTGGCCGCACAAAATATAGCCAGACTGAGATGAAGGATTGGATATGAAGCAAATTTCCGGTGACGGGGTTCAGATATAGGATGTAACGTCCATCAAGTAGGAAACAGGAACTACCGGCGCCTAAAACCTCCGTAGGCTGCAGACAAATAATTCATGTCTGGACGTATCTTATTACAGTTGCGAAAAGCTTGATAGGGACCGTTAATAAAAATCATATTCGTTGTATACGTCGCTCCGTCTGATAACCGTGAAACTGAAGTTAATGCGAATGCAAAATTATGCGGCTACATCCGTGATGAATCTCGTTATCTTTTTCATTAAACTTCTTACCCTTCTGAAACAACTAACAGGTGTTGTACCAACACGAATGTAGGAGTAGAACAAGATTATGCAAATGCAAGAGCAACAGATGCTCAAGATCACGTCTGTTACGTTTTATTAGAATAATTTAAATTAAGTGGTTAATATAGGTTACTCAAAATCGATATTATAATTTTGGATTCAGTAAAAATAATTATCATTGATAATAATAATAATAATCTCATTGTAACACATATTAACCAAAAGTAGTGTTGATATTATTATATGGGCAACGTATTAAAATATTAAACAAAGTTACAAATTAAAAATTCAATTTGCAAGTAACAGAAACTTTATTATGAGTTTAGACACATAGTCAATACTTTTCACAAATAGGTAATTTTGATAGTTGATGGTGTTGATTATTGACATTATTAAAAAATCACATATCACATTAATTATTATACCAGACTTATAACTACAATACGATTTATGTTATCAGAGATGCTGTTTATAGTTTCGATTAATTGTTATGGTTACACCTAAAAATTTCCCTGATCATTGTATTTGTTTGATGTAGTTGCAACTATTTATTGGTAATAGTATCATCTATAAGCATGTCTATCATTGTATGCTCAATCAATTATGAATAGACTGGAAATAACAATTGCTAATTAGGGTATCCAGTATCCACTGATAGAATATTTCATCAGAATATTGTTTATAATATAAAATTCAATCATTATATGTTGCTGCGATCTCTTTTGACATTGGCAAATTGATTGTAATAAAATATTATTATTATCACATCCAATGCGTTACTTAGGACCTAGAAGAAAATGTCATAGAGTTCCCAAATCTATTACATTATGTCACATCCATCAATCATTGCAATTATTTTTTTATTCCAAAATTCCACTTGAATTACATGTAGTTTTCTAAATACGTCGTAGAAATTGCTATATGCTATTTAGTTTGATCGCTAATTTGCTCCGTAGAGAATATATCTTCAATAGACGTTATATTCTCATTTTCAAGATTTTAAACTATTTTCCTTTATTCATTATGTATTTTGAATTTTATACTTATTGCAGATCTTGTATATGATTATAAATATTGTATAATTTCTGTTAATTTTGCAAAGAGGGACAACTTTTGTTTTATTAGTTTATTTTTTGCGACAATGTATTATTGCTAAACTTGAGTATCATTGGTTGCTAAAGTATGGAATTAAAACTAAAAACGTATAGCGACTGATTTCGATCGTCTGTCAAATAATTGCTAAATTTCTCACCTTAAATGTTCTTTTATTTATGGTATTTGATTTGGATACTCCTGATCAATTGGCTATGGATAATTTACGGAGAGCTATGACGGTTGTAATTGTTATGATCCTGTCCATGCGCAATCAGTATATTCTGTTTTCTTTAAGCTGCACCGGTAGTCTAGGACTCAAATTAAAAGAAACTGTTGCGATCAACAGTGTTATGTACAATTTGGGATCGGCATACACAAACAAATTTATATATTCTTTTGACGGATTCATAATTCTTTTTCTAAATATTTTTTTTATAATTTGTTTAATACAACTTACAACTACAACTGTTCAACGGCCAGCACGTCCACCTATTACGGCTAACAAAATCTTATAATTATTATAATTTAAAAAGGAAAATGAAAAATTTATAAACAGGCGGAACGAAAGAAAAATAAAAAATTAAATACATATAAACACAATAATCCAACACACGACCGAGTTTGTATCAAATCAATTTTGAATTATATTGCGATCTGATCTTTGTGACCTATACACACTGTCGCACTTAAAATCCAATTATTTAAAAATCTGTGTTGAAAAGAACTGATAAAATAGCCTATTCCAACTTTGCGCGGATAAAACTATAGTAGATTCGTTAAACAAGTTGTGTTTGCTAAAGACGTTATTGTTTCTAATAATGAAGCATAGCAGTTTATAAGCACACTCAATCAGCTGCAGAATATGATTGAATCGTTGATACTTCCACATGTTACCATAAAAACATCATCGAGCCAAACAAAACTTGTAAATGTTGTTTTTGTACTGATAGCTCTACATTTGTCCGATTTAAAATTAAGATGATTGTACCGATACCATTTGTTAATAACGTACAGGTTCTTCTGCAACCGTAACACATTGTTCATTGTTCATTGTTCAATACCACTGTCACCAAATCATTAATATTATGTTTCATAAATCCCTCTGTTACTTAAATTATTTTGGAAGAGATTCAAAGTAGAATCACTGAAGCTTCAATGCCCAACTTATTGACTATAATGTAATTATCTATTTGAACAAATGCTTTGCTTATGTGCAATTTTGCCAATTTTGCCAATTTTATTGATGTTGTGTATATTGATTTTAATTATTAAGTTAAACATGGTTAGCAATAGCATAACTAGAATAGCACCATAAAGCTGCTTTATAACTATTTTTGGGTTGGCTATTGGTCATAATAATTTGAGAGTGGATTTGTATGTTCTAAGTGTTCTGACCAATGTTGAATTCATTATTGAATCAATTTTATATAAAAAAAACAAAATATAGTTAGTTTTTTATATAAAATAACGATGAATTCAACTTTAACATTGTGTTGCTTGTACATTTGGGGGTTATTTTGTATTCTTGAGTTAAATTACACTGGCCAACAAAATTGCATTTTTTGACTGATGAATGACTTACGTTTCATGATGTTCACTAATTTAAAGTCGTTGATTCTAAATAAACCCTCACTTGTTTCCTAACAACTCTTCTTTACGAGTTATAGCTGTCACTAAAAATTCTCTTTCTGACAGAGTTTATTGCTGCTAATTTAAAAATTATTGAGTTATCTTACTGTATTCATATAGGAACATCACGAAGAGTTTGTGTGAACCATTTTTGTCTGATTTGCGGAGAGTATATGTTTACGAACACCGTTTAAATGCGATAGCGTTGGTAAATGAGGCTTACAAAAATTACCTTGGGCGCCCGCTGGAAATAAAAGATAAGCCTCGGATTCCTCAAAAGGTATGCGTGCGTTGAGTTTCTACGTTTACGTTACGCTATGATCTGGAATGAAACAGTTAACCACCATGACGATTGTTATTTTTGTTTGGTGAATATAACTGGCATTAACTGAAAAATTCGAGCCAAATGGGAATTTAGTTGCATAAGATCAGCACATAGACGTGTCGTGAGCCCTAAAACTACACCTGAACATCAAGCTGATGCTTCACAGGAGGAGCCAATTGACTTTGAGAAAAAAAATTACATTAGCGATAGTGACTTTGAATGTGACCTGAAAACGTCAAAACCATTCAACTAAGATGGTTTAAACCTAATCAGAGATCTGGGACTGTCGAAGTCTGCTTCTGAAATTTTGGCTTCTAGGCTAAAAGAAAGGAACGTAACAAAAGGGAACTAAATTTGTAACTACCGCACAAGATTCTCCTCAAATATTTGCTGAAGAAGATGATTTCGTAACTGGATTACGAAATTATGTTTCTAGTGAGTTGCGTTTATTCATAGACTCGTCAAAATGTGTTCTCTTAAACAATGGGAATAAATTAGGGCCTATTGCACATTCTACTAAAGTAAAAGAAGAATATATATTAGGGTAGAATGAAAAAGTCAATATTTTTTTTCGGAAACGGATATCCTTCAATGACTGTGTACGACACCTGGTAACAATTGTGTAAAGTATTTAATTTTTACGTCATCTTAAGTCTGCCTTAAATTGTAGGCCTTAAATATAGACAAGCTTTTTTAAAACATTTTTAGCCCTGAAACCATAAAAAGTTGCACTTACCTATGAGGGCATGGGTGGGACTCAAAGGGCAATCACCTTCCCGTGGTGAGTCCTGGGTCGCTTAATATGAACTAGCCACGAGTTGTACAATGCATTGTTAATTAACGACAGCTATAAAAACAAGTTTTGTTATAAGAGGGTATCAGAAATTATAAAAAGTTAAAAATATCAGAATTTTACAAATATTTGGATAAGTTGAAGCCTCATGAGCAGACTAAAACCACCGCCTAACTATATTGAAAAAAATCCTGTCTATATTTAATGTCTTGGCCTTGTTCAACTATTTAGGTACTACCCGTCAGGATCTTTTCTGTTTCAAATACTTTAAAAAAATTGTAAAAATGTACAAAATTTTACAAAATTTCATATTTTAAGCCAAATGTGCAGACTTAAGATGACGTCGTAATAATTAAATATTTTACAGAATTGTTACCAGGTCTCATACACAGTACCCGTTTCCGAAAAAAATACTGACTCTTTTCACTCCACCCTAATATACATCTACTGCTCTGGTTTGGACAAGCCCTTTTAGAAACGCACACTTGTTGGAGCATTCAGATCTCTGACTTCAATTATTGCAAGGAAGGAGCTTAATAAAATAGAATTAATTTTAAACTTGTTGTGTTTTATTGTAAAACGGCTCATATACCATATTTTCTAAACTGGAGCAGATTTGAAATAGCCATTAAAAATTAGGCTATTATCATATAACATAACCCAATCACCAGCTATGACGTTGTGCGGTGGTATATTTGTATTATGATTAAATGTTAGCCGAGAACTATATATAGGTTTTGCACAAGGGATTCCTATTTTTCACAGCGATATGATTGGTTTAATTCCATTTATTGCATGTTATAGGATTCCGGAACACAAAATTTTAAAATGGATGTGTCGCAATAAACTTTAATATTGCTAAAAGTGATTCATGTACCGCAGCTCACGCCGCAAGAGAAGTACCATTTAACTGTTTACGGCAAATAATAACAACAATCAAGATTTTACCTTCGCTGCTGCGATCTTCTGCTTGAAATTTTCTGTCGAATCTGAAGACCATATAATCTGGAACAAACATTAAGGTTTAGTTTACCCGTGTTTTCCAACTCAATCAATTAATTTCTTAAACCACGACAGCATATTTTAGGTATTTTGCGTACGTTTATTGTATGCCATTGTATTTGGAACTATTTCTTAATTTCAGAGCATTAGAGTTTTTTTTTCAAAACAGTGTAATTTTGTTGGTCATATTTTATCATTAGCGAATTTATCAATGCGCTAGTATTGTTCGTACTAATATGAGTAGATAAAAAACTTGAAATGTCTATAGTACTCAGCCGTTACTCTTTGATGACTAGTTTATTAGTAAAGTTTGTCCTGGCAATCCAAATAAAATTATATTAATATATGTTTACCTTTTCCGCTTCTAATAATTTCTGCGATCACTTCTTCAAAGTCAGAATTAGAAGAATCTAACATTACATTAACTTTAACGGATCTAATTCTCTTCAGTTTGTATTGCCACAATTACCACTTTCAATGAATTAATATAATATAATTGAGACGAATTAGACGAGTCCACGTTACGTATTAATTAATTTAGTTTCAGCACAAAGTATTTTTATACACACGACACAATGTGAGTTAAAGATGAGACTAGGCAATCTCGAATAGCAGGCACATTTTGTCTCATTCAACATCATTCAATGTTTATTTATTTACGCTAAATACTCTTCATGTGAACGAATGACAAATTCGTCAGAGAAATAGAATCGAAACTCGACGATTACAGAAAAACCGTTCGCTGTATTGGCGGCGGATTTTAACAAAACAAAAACCACCGAATTCGTAAAAACAACAAAACGACTTCGTTCCTAGCACTTTACAGCATCACCAGTGCACAGTTTGTAGAATACATAAAAATGTTCGTTGCCAATGATTGCATCAATGAGTGCTTCGTAAGCTGCCACATAACTGGTTATATTAATTATAAATATATTTATATAATATATTTTGTATAATTATAAAATAATTTAATTTTACATTTTATAATTATTAATTGCAATTTATTATTTCAAATAGTGATTGCTGAGCATTTCATTCCTAACCAGTGAGTTATTTGATTCTGTGCATTTCAAATATTAATTACATATTATTTGTATGTATAATGTTATGGAGGGCTGACCAATAAGATGGACATCGTAAACGTGTAATAAGTTTCATATTGTTAGTGCATTTTGTTCAACGACTGGTTAGCTCATTACTTGCATAGCCGTACTCCTATTTGATTGTAAATATCCAGTAGCTACTTGACAAGTTTGGACCAGACACTGCTATAAATTTGTTAAACATTCCAAAATAGGGCGATTGCAAATCACTTTTGGACATACGATATTGATAATAACATGTGTGGATAATCGTGTCTCTGCGTGAGAATCTTCGTATAAAGTCCTCGGGCCATTTACTCACATTCGTCGTTGAAATTCCAATTGGAATCAATTAAAATAACTAGTCTAATCTCGAAACATTTGCCACTCGAAATGTATTTTAGAAGTCAGATTTGAATAGTAAAAATCTGCCCATGTTGACGGGCAACCCAAGCTAACCCAAGCCATTTAAGCCAGATATTAGTAATTCCAAGAAATAAATATAGGACGAATAATTAAGAAAAAATAGTTAAAGTTTACTTAATTAGCAATCTTTGTAACTGAAACAATGCTATCGTACTTATCGACATAACATCGAAGAGAGACTTAGCCGTAAAGATTACTAATTAGTAATCTAAATTAATTTTAAATTAAATTAAATTATTTTTGGTCGTTTAACTTCAATTATAATAAACTTGTGTTAAATTGGGTAGGTCAATGGGAGTCAATGGAAGCCATATATAAGATCTTAACTTGGAAATGAAATATGCGAACTGTATAGTTTTAATAATCATATAATTTTATATATAAACTTATAATGCCGAAATATATCATAATCTTATTGACAAGCTCAAAGAAGTGCGAATGGCATCCAAGTGTCAATGGCTTTTTGCACATTTATTATTTTCATGGAACAATTCTATAGAAATAAGGGATCATTTTGCTATAAAATGCAACTTAATAAGTAATTGTCCGTTGGTGTAGAATTAAATAAAATAAAAATCATTAATGTTGCAGTTGCAGTAATGCAGCTCACATAAAATAAATATACGTCTAAACAATTAAGTTTACGGGACACACATGAGAATTACTTCCTCTTGCGCAACATTATGTCGCAAGTGGCTGCCTTCATATAATACTAGTAAAACAATTCAACTCTGTTTATAATCTTAAAAATTAAATAACTAATGTTTGTGTACACACGACTTTAGAAGCGACTATATGCACTGTTATATGTAATTTCGGAGTTTACAGTATCACGCTGGAGAATTTGTAACCATATTCACTTTGCAGGTATTTAGTCGGATAAGAGCACGTATTGTTCTATGTAAATTATATAATTTCCAGTGCATATATTTAATGAACTGCGAGGTGCTTAAATTATGCTGCAAGCTTAATTGTTTTTGAGCTTATTCGAGCATCTGGTTTAACAGTCGCCCATTCACTAAATAATTTTTTGTTGCTAAACTGTAAATTGAAAATTAAAATAGATATAATAGGTTAGTAAGTGAACTTAATAAATTATAAATTATGAATTTTCCCTACGTAGAGTGACACAACACATTAACGTGGTAAATTATAAAATAAGTTGTATATATATCTATAAATATTTGAATGCGCATGTTTATTTAATAATCCCAAATAATAATTCAACTAAACTCGATTTATATTCCATTGCCGCAAAGTTACGAACCATTTTAGTTTCAATAGTTTAATATTTCTAATAAATTATACGATATGGCGACGTAAGTATAATTGCGGGTTGCGGTTGCACTCATTAGTGTCCCATTGGTGTCCGGGTCTCCACCAAGCTTCTGGGTTCGCAGCTGATGATTATCAGGGACTGCTTTAATTAATTCTTCCCTGCGGCGTCAAGTTTGCATTTAGCCACTTTCCCACTGATCTTTAATCGGTTTAAACCTCCGGCGTCGTTGATCGAATTAGGATGGAGAAATGTTGTCGTTGCGTAACTTCGAGAAAATTTTATGGAATATTTGGCACAGTTTCAGAACAATTGTAAAAATCACTTCTACACTTAAAATCTTTTTCGATAATTGATAATTTATAATTGAAAAGATGCCGATAATATGAGAACTAGCACACGCCTTCTAGTTTCCAATGTGTTAATATTAACTAAATAATTTATAAATAGAGAAAATTGCAACAGTGTGCTCGTGAACGTTATGAAAAATTGCGAATTGGTTCCACCAGAGAAACGTTAGCAAAATAATTTGTGATATATGAAAACCACGGAATTTGATACCACTAAAAATATTATAACTATAACTTTTCACAAATCATTCGTCAAAACAAGAATACTTAACCATTCATAAATTTATTAAAACACTTGCTGCCATTATGACGAATGCATAACTGAATTTCAGGTGTGACATTTCTACAAGTGTGTACAATTAATATTATTAATGGAGTATAAATTCGGCACGCAAAGAGAGTGGACGTGCGAAAAAACGCAGCTACTCCTCGGTATCGAGCCTCATCAATAAAAATTTTTGTTATATTTTTATTGTAAAAGGAAAAGGCGTATTAAACTAAAAGTTAAATTAATAAAACCCCAAGAACACGTGTGAAGTTGAGAGGCATTTGCGACCTACGAACAAAACAAAGAACAGGAATGTACTGACAAAGTAACATCGAATTATAACAAGTAAGCGGTTAGAATGGAAAGTGACAAGTATTCAACGGACAAGGTAAACAGGAAAAGAAGAGCGGAAAAGGAAGTGGAAGTACCCTTTGAGAGAAGTAAAAAAAATCACAGAACGCCTGTAAAACAACATAACAAAGCTGGGGATGAATTTTACCCAATATTGAAGATGACGAATGACATGAAGGTGGACTAAAAGGAAATGAAAAAGGAGTTACAAGAAACGAGCGCAGCACAAAAGTCAATTTAACAAAGAGATAAGACACTTAAAATAACAAAATTAAGAAATAAGTGAGGAAAATGAGGAAATAAGAGAGATACTGATAAGCATGACAAACAAAATGGAATGGATGGAAACGAATGGCTTATTAATTATTACATAAAAGTAATGAAATGAAGGTGATTAAAAATAAGTGAAAGTTAAAAGACTTAGGAACCTATAAAGTATTAATTGACAACGACCTTACAGAGTTGCAAAAGGAACAGCGAAATAGTTGGAGAGAGAGGGAAAGGAAAAGGGAAAGGAAAGAACGTAAAAATAGGATACAATAAGATTATTACAGGGGGAATTGAATGGAAATGGAACAGAAATAATGAGACAGTGGAGGAAATAGAGAGGGAGAGAGAGATAATTCAAAAAACTAGAAGCAATGAATATAAGATTAGAAAGGAAAAAGGAAACAGAGAAGGGAACAAAAAACTCAAGTTGTAGGAGAAAAAAGAAAATGGAGTAAAGAATAAGAACCAGAAAGAAATATTGAGTTTAGTGGAATTATTATTAAATCAATAATTTGAAAGGATGCAGATAGACACCCTAGCGATGATAGAAACAAAGGAAAGGAGTGACAATTTTGAGAGAGGGAAACGTGTTGATTTATAGTGGAGTATAACAGGAACAAATATCTGCGGCGGGGTGGGCGTGATAATAAACAAAAGATGGAAGTTGGGCATAAAGGAGTGGAGTGGCATATTCAGAAAGAATTGTCCCTGTAACACTCGAAATGGTAAGAAAGCAAGTGGGACTGATTTCAACGTATGGACCACATCAAGGCGACGTAGCAAAAAAGAAAGACGAATACTGGTACAATTTAAATTTGGTTACTGAAAGTAGTAGAGGCAACATATATGTGATGGTGGATATTAATACAAGAGTAGAATGGAACGGGAGTTATAGGTAAACACGAATAACAAAAAAGGACGAGCAATGGATATAGAATGATAGACTGACAGCTGAAAATCCTAATAATCACACAAAGATGTTCATAAATATACACGACACGGAAACGAAAGGAATGATACATCCATAATAGACTACATATGTAAAGGGAAGAAGAAGCGAAGTGACATATACGATAAAAGAAGCGCGAAAGTATACAGTGATCACTATATTATGCTGCCTAAGATCAAAGAGGAGAGAAAAATAAACAAGAATATTGCTATAGAACAGAAAGAAATAATAAGCTACAAACTAAGAGAGAAATATAGAGAACGTGTAGAACACAAGATGATAAGGGTGAATATAACTACCAGCATGTAGGTTGAAGAACTGTGTGAAGAATTTAAAAATGTAATAATGGAAAGTGCGAAAAAAACTCTAAAGACGGAATGACAAACTGGTGGGGCAAACAAATAAAACAAGAGAAGATGGAGGAAAATAGCAAAACTAAACGGAATTTTTTTTAAATTATTTAAAAATATCAGACAGGCAAAACAACACAATTGAGATCACTAAAAACAAAAGGAAGGAGGAATGATAACGGATTATAAAGTAGTGGACAATATTTTGAAAAACTCTTAAATGTTAACACAAGATGAAATAATAACAGGGAGAAAGAGACAAACAGGAACGAAAATGAAGTTGGATCAGAGGAAGACATGACAATCGACGAGACAGAGAAACAATTCGAGAAATGAAGAACGGTGACGTCGTTGGGCATGATATGATAACTGCAAAAATGCTGGGACAGAAAGGAATCGAATTATTCAGAAAAGTGTGTAATGAAGCATGGAAGAGAAAGCAAAGGACTGGGAAGAAGTGATGGTAATGAAGAGCAATAATGGAGTTTAATAACTATAGGGGAATTATACTACTAAGTAACACAAAAATCTATATATCACCCTAAAAGAAATAATAAAAAACCGCTGAAGAAGGTATCGAAAGCGTACATTGTATTTGTAGATATAGAAAGAAACCTTTTACAGAGTGGATAAATAGAAAGTGTGGGAGTGTTTTGAAAACGAAGGAGTTGAAAAAAGTGCAATTAAGGTAATTAACAAGAGGACTACAAATTATGTAGTGAGTAAGAACATGAGATGGACAAATTTTGAACAAAAGGCAAAGGGGAAGTTTGAACCCAACGCTGTACAACATATATATGAATGAAATAATGAAGAAGCGTAAGGCAAAAATAAAAGAACTATTTATAGGCTATACTAAACCTAAAGAGAGTAAACATCTTACTTTGTGCCATTGCGGACGATTTAGTGTTGATGGTCTGAAATAAATATGTAGGGCGACTTAGAGATTTGGAATGAAACACTGAGAAAATATGGATTGAAGATAAATAGGACTGAGACTAAAATAATCATGATGGGCAAAGACGAGGAAGATAGCAATATAATACTGGAAGGGGAGAAATGTAGCAGGTGCAAAATTCAAGAATTAGGAACAACAACTGAAAGTATGATGAGTGGAAAATTTATAACAAAATGAGAAATATCCGAGAAGACAGAGTTGACAATACTTCTAATGACATTTAGACCGATATTAACTTATTGATGTGAGACCTGTAGTCTATCAAAGAGAGCAAGGAGGGATACACCAACACTAACTCACTTTCTCAAGAATTTCAGATTCAACAAATTTAGTATAACAGCAATTCAATAGTTAACTTCAATAATTTAAGTAGAACATACTGAACCTAATATTAACCGACATTGTTCAAATTACTAATCAATAATTAATAGACAATTCATTGATGGGAATAACACAAAATATAAAAAAGTAAAACTAATACAACCAGCAAAAAACAAAAAGTAGCAAACAATATACACAAAAACCAAACAACAGAACAAAATCACATAACTCAAAATAATAAAAAACAAACAACCACATCAAAAATTTGTAGAAAATATATCTGACACAAACATACCAAACAACATATTAGAAACATTAAAATTTGGTCCCACATTTGCTACATAATACGATTGTAATAAACAAATTCCTATACGTAAAATTATGGCTAACATTGAGGAATACCATCTATAACTTTAAACTTAAAAATCACAAGCACAGCAATGATGACAACAACAAATCAACGCAAATAAAAAAAGCACAAAAAAATTACAAAAAATAACGCACAAATTACTATACTCAAACTAGAGAAAAGCAACAAAACTGTAGTAATGAACACAACGGGTTATCAACCAAAATGGAATATTTACTTAATGACACAATAACTTATAAACTAGTAAAAAAAGACAATACAAAAACTCTACAAACCCAAAATAATGAAATTATAATACGATGGTAAACAATTTACAAATGTAAAATATTTCGGAACTAGAGGCAAGTTATTTAACAAGGTTTGTTAATACTAGTTTTTTGATTGACGACACATTTATCCGAGGCCCGAGGAAGCACAGACTGAGATTTCCAAGCGTCCACAACAAAAAATGACAGGATGCAAGTCGTGCATTTAAAATTTTTCGTTTATATGATATTTAGGAAAATAATATAAAAATGATTTGGTATACGTTTAAGTTGTGTGTTTATACTCATTGTCAAGGCAATTTATTAGCTATTCTCAATTACTAGTAGCCAAATGGTTTCGAAGAAATTTATGTTAGTTTCATGCACATCGGTCAAAAATGCTCTCGGGCAGCTGGTAGCACCATTCATACAATTAATAATTTGATCGATTTAAAGCTTAAATTAGAAGATAGGAGCAAATATGGTTATTACCCCACTCGTTGTACAAAATAATACATAACAGTTGAATGAATAGCTATATCATTCCTTAATTTCCAAACATTTTTCTGTAAATTACCAATATATATAATATAAATTAATTCACATATTCATTGTACATAAATAGATTAATAAATAGTAGCATGTGTGTATGCTTACTGTGCAATTATTGTAAAGGCCATCGTCGATTATTACGCTTTACTGATTAGTAAACACTTTTCACGTTTCGTAATGGTGTTGGGAAATAAATATTTGAACAAAATTGAACTAGACATAAAACAAGGGCAATACCAATAGATTTTTCCGGAGCTCCCGACGAGACGTGTTACTTGTCACAATTAAGAGCTTTACATTTTCGCATTCAGATAGTTAATTTATTCCATGAAACAGTGGCGAGAAAAAAATAATCGAATTAGTTGACGCACCGTAATTAGTCAGTATTGTGTACAGTTGTGAATTAAACTAAGTCTGGCACACAATTTTGCGGGTAAGTATTCAGCTACAGGAATACTGCTACTTCCGATTTAATTAAATCCAGGTCCTTCTGGAAGGATTAATTAGTCAGATGACAGACGCAACTTCGGTGGGGTTTAGATAAATATATACGGACTACTAATAACAGGATGCGGCTTAAATGATCCAATTAATTTTCATTTAAATTCATTCTCAATCTACTTAGTATTGTAATTACACCGTCAATTTTAATTACGCTTTCATATCGCACCGACCGTACAATTTCGTTTTTTGTCCTATAATTCTTTCCGGGATACTCCGTAGAAATTTGCGTTATGGCTGGCAATTAAAATAAAGTGGATAGATGCAACTAATCTAATTGAAATTAATTAATCGGCTCTCTTAATTTTTGACCATTTACCTACATTAATTATAACGATTTGGAAATAAAATCTTACTCTTTAGTCGTATATAGAAGTATTTGATTACAGTTTTTGGTTATTTTTTTCCATTTTTTCGTTTAATTCTTGTATTACACTAGGATAGCATAATTGGAAAATTTTAATTGATTGATGAACATCATATCTCCTAATGAGGTTTTATTTTTATAAATTTAATAATGGGGCTTTAATTAAATCTCGAAATATACGTATGAATGCAGAGTTTTACTCAATATGCTTCAATTATGTACGTTAGAAATAATTGCCAATTAAATGCGAGTTTCAGGAGAATGATAAAATAAAATAACAGAACGACTGGAACAGAGAGAGACAATTTAAATAGAAACTCTTTTCAAATATATGACGTGTATGAATATACAGGTGTTGGTAAAACGAATGTTTAAGGTAACTTCTAAGAAAAATAGGTGAAAAAGGAGATGGGGAAAGATATGTTATAATAATACTTTCTGCTTAACTTTCCATCGATCTCTAAAAATAGTGAAATGGTCGTATAACATTGCAGGCTATTTTATTGTTTTACTTGAAGAATGTATTTGGCAATGAATCTATGTTCGACTACTAATGGTGCAATATACAGGATAATAATAGATAGATACATTATGATAAGAAATAATGAATAGCATAACAGCAGTTCCTACTTAACTAAGTAAATACACAAAATTGTCCGCGGTACTACTACTTGTTATAATTATTTTACTTTAAAATTGCCAATGGACATGAAAACAATATTTAAATAAATCATTGAAATTAAACTAGTACTCAAACTCAAATATTATTAATTAACTACTATCCCAACATTTTAAAACAATGCATGCACGTGTGGTCGTTTCTGTTGTTCCCATTATTTTTTCATGCCGAAATCAATCACTTTTAATTGTTCGTGACTATGCGTAAGCCGATCGAACGAACAATAACGTCTAAACAATGTAATATTTAAAATTAACAGTCTGTGGGGAGAACAAGTCAAATCAATTAAACTATTATCTCGTAATGAGGATAAGTGATGGATAGGCTGTCACAAATACCCATGAACTTACCAATTACTTCGTCACTTCCTTGCCGCCTGAATGGGTTTCATACAAGATTTACTCGTGTAATATGTTAAATGTTCTTTTCGAATTATCACGGAGTTGATTTACTTCATTAAAGTTTCGAAACTTTAATGCGAGTTTTCAATGTGTCCGAGAAGTTTTCTGATTTACAGACGGTTTAATCATAAGTTTTGGCTTTGATTATATGCTTTTTAATATGCTCTCCTACACGAACCCATCATTTACAAGGAAAGTTTATTTGTTCTTGTTTAACGTAAAATTATACTTTAGGATGCTTCATATAAGGAATGTCGGTCGTATTTTCTAATAAGGTGGGACGTACTTTATTTTTACGAAATTAAAACTCTTCAATATGTAATATACAACGGTACGGTGTAGTATCGTTAACTAATCTGTGGTCGCATAAAATACTTTTTTCGACGACTGATCCAACAACGACATGAGATAAATGTGCAGTCAAGAATATGTTACAGGTATGGTTCCATTGATGTATAATTTTAAACTAATATATATTTCAATATAATAGCATTGTTTGGTAATACTTGCTATAATAAACACGTCCTTTAGCGTTTGTGCAGGAATGAGTTATCAATGTAGCATGACCTACAGCAAATTGGCCGCCGTTACCTTTTCCTCGGCTGTTTTTTGACGAAACAATAAAGAAACAGTAATGCGACGAGCCGATGAGATAATAGTTTGCAAATGAACAAATAAAACAAATAATTTTAATTTAATTTGAAAAATTGTAATATTAGACGTTTATTAACGTCTCGTGATAAAAGCACTATATTTTACGACTTACTTACACTTACCACAAAAAACCCCATAATAGTTATTTATGAATCAATAACTATTATGGCGTTTTTGTCTCAGATACCTTTTAATTTTGACGACAAAAACAGTTGTATAAACTAATACATATTAAATTTAATAAATTTATATTATGGAAAGGTGGGAGGAATTTACAAATAGTATAAAGAGTTTAGTCTAATCTACATTCACGTTGGTTTATATTGGCAGAGCCATGGACTTACGCTTCTTACTCATAATTTAATATGGCGTATGTTATCTAACGAACGTCATATTATTTTTATAATAATTTCTTGTTTAATGTTTGCGCGACGTGAGCGAGGGAACTTTTGTGTACTCGACTCGTGGCGAGTTGTAAGTTCGACGAGAATTTCGAGTACGTCTATCGGTTACATATTTTACGCCACAGATGTGCGTCGCTATCGTCTGGGCTTTATTTAACGTTCGAAGGTTGTAGAATAAACCCCTTTAACGATGTACACTATTTATTACAACTTTTTACAATTATTTCACAATTGCAAGTGGTACTGTTGCGACGTGTTAGCTTGTTTGCTAATTAATTAATGAGTAAGTGAATAACACTGTTGTGTTACTACTCAAGCTGTCTTGAATAATGATGGGTCACTGCTCGACTGTTGGATAAGAGGGGAGGGAAATGAGCGGCCGGGAATTGAGTATGGCTTCGATTTGCACGAGGAGGGTGTGATGCTCCACGAAGATAAAACTAGCTTCACTCATCGTTTTTCTTGTCATGATTGGCCTACTTGACTGCAATTTCCCAAATTCCCCTTAAGTGAGGAGCACATTGTGGAGTGAAGTACTACTGTCATGGCTCCGTCATGGCTCGATTGATTGCTCGTTGGTTTTCTGCTCCCTCCCTGAATCTTTCAGCATTTTCATTTCAATTTTGACGAAATTGGTTTCGTTGTCGGAAATTAGCCGACCTGTCTTGCGTCGGCGTGCCCTGAAGCACTTGAGTGACGCTATGGAAGCTTCTGCTGTGAAGCTGCTGACCAACTCGACGTGAATGCTCTTGGTAACTAGGCCCACGAAAATGTGTGTTCCGTTGCGACGTCTGCTTCCCTGTATGTGCCTGGTCCTTGTCTTGTCAACGAACCTGATGCAATAATCCACCACCATGTCGAGTTTGCTGCGTCACTGTCAGATTACATATTGTTTTGGGCCAGTTTGTCTTGTTGGTGCCTAGCTTGCCAGCGACAACCCAACCGAAGTGCGTCTTCTGAAAGTACGGCTGTGTAGACGAAGTTTTTCTTTGCCCTATGGAAAGTGATTTCCAGAACACTTCTGTGCTTATTAGCAAGTCGATGGTACCTGACTAGTGGAAGTTCGGATCGGCCAGTTTGGTGGAATTGAAACTGCCGATGGATCAATGCTTAATTGCCGCAAGTTTTCAGAGATCCTATCCAAGACCAAGCAGTTGATATTAGTTTTGAACGCATTATGTCTCAATTCGACTCGGGCGCAAACTGAGCTGTTCGAATGCCATATTGTCTTATTGATTCACACTATGGGACGATCGTTGAGCTTTACTTAAGCTCAAGCTTTTTCACCTTGTTGATGAAGTTGGATTGTGAACCTGAATCCAGAATGACGCGGCACTCTTGCCATTGGTCTCTGGAGTTCATTGTATTTACCACTGCTGTAGATAGAAATACATGGGTGACGACGATTCTTCCGATGCATCATCTCTTGTAAGGTGGATGAGCCTGTTGTGTTTCTACCGGCATTTGCGACAGGACCCCGAAGTTCACGGGCTTGCGTAATGATTGCGGCGCAAGCAATTTAAACAAAGAGCTTTTGTCTTGGCCTCTTGTATCGTTGCGTTGGGCGTTATCTAAAGGAATCGATCGCAATTGTTGAATGCATGCTTTCCTGCGCAAATTTTGCATCTTGTATGTTGTGTGCTAACATGAGCTAGCGTGGGCGTCTTGAATGATTTCATGCTAGTTGCTTGCGACGTAATTGTCTGATGACAATTTAAGCGAATGGATCACTTTAGAGCCTCATCTTTTAATGAAGATGTCAGGTAATGCAATTTATGAATTTCGCTCAGATCCCTGCTGTTATGGATCAGCGAAGCAAAGGTGTTATAAAACGGGAACCATTTTTCACATGATCCCGTGGATAGGTTGATTTGTGGTAGCCGCACCATGTTCGTTGTTGATTGATTGGTCCGCGATCCACCCACACTTGGCGAGTTGCTTCTTGAATTTGCCAAAAGAAGTTTTTTATGTGCGTTACTAATCTATAGCAATTGTTTTCGAATTCACTCCGTTCATTTTCGTCGCTCTCGGTCTCTTCTAATATTTCCACGTCCGATTGGATTGAGTCGAATTGATCCAAACACGGCTCCAATTGTGTTAATCGCTCGTGGAGGTCTATGTGGTGGATTGCGTCGTCCTGTGCGTCCAGGTAAGTATTTACTCTGGTTAGTGTAGCTTTGAGTTGTGCCCTTCGCGCCTTGAGCGTTTTCGCTGATAGATACTTCAAGCATGATCCGCGAAATACTCACAATAATGGATGGCGCGGATGACTTTAAAATTATTGATTGGGGACTTACCAGTTGGTTGTCTTCTGCCCGTGGTGTAGTTTCTTGCTTCTTCTAGCTCAGCAGTATTTTACGCCACTGATTTGCGTCGCTATCGTCTGGTCTTTATTTAACGTTCAAAGGCTTGTTCTAGAATAAACTCCATTATTCTTGTACACTATTTATTACCACTTTTTACAATTATTTCACAATTACAATTCGCACTGTTGCGACGTGTTAGCTTGTTTGCTAATTGAATAACACTGTTGTGTTACTACTCAAGTTGTCTTGAATAATGATGTGATACTTCGACTGTTGTCTTGAATGATGACACTTCGACTGTTTGTCTATTATTGGATAGTGACAATGCTAAGGGCGAAAACGTTATTTAAATAATAAAGTTGCAAGGTGCAAAGCAGTATTGGACGAAGAACTCGTCACGATTGGCCAGAAAATAAATTTAATTGTGTTGAAGAAAAGAGATGTTTACCCTGACATTTAGTTCATCGATTCTAAAAGGATTAATCTAAAATCACGAGAGTGCTTGCCATATAATAATTTAAATGGCCAAGAAAGTTCGGTAATGATTTATTTACAACCGCGTTGTGATAAATGTAGTAATCGTAAAATGGCGGCTTTGTGAAAGGGGAATTCTGCGCTAAATGCTGGGCCGCAATTGTGTTGCAATAGATAACGTCTTGTACGTGACAGTGCAAGAGTTATTAGTTTTTAAACTTGGGGAAAATAAGCCATAAACATTTAGTGCCTGGCGCATCTGCCGGAATCATCTGTACCTGAACCGTCGTGAACTTGGGACTAATTACATATTTAAATTATTTTGAACATGTTAACAAAATAATTGTAGCGAATATTTTGCACTTGCCAGACAATGCCAGACGAAAGCTAAAATTTTTATTTCAGCTTGCACAAAGTAATATATACAATACACTAAATGATTTTGAATCAATCAAATACACGATGTATACCAATTATTGCTTATCAAAGAAAAGAAGACCAAAAAGAATGGATGCCGGTAACAAAACTAGGTAGCCTGGTCCGCGATGGAAAAATTCGCTCGCTCAAAGAAATTTACCTATTTTCCTTGCCCATCAAGGAGTTTGAAATCATCGATAATCTGATTGGAACAGATCTTAAAGACGAGGTGTTGAAGATCATGCCCGTGCAAAAGCAGACGCGAGCTGGTCAGCTCACGCGTTTCAAGGCGTTCGTCGCGATCGGCGACAGCAAAGGCCACGACGGGGACAGATTTGTGGAAAGAGATGCCGTTGTCGAAGACGCCGTATCAGAAGTTTGCTGATTATTTGTTTAAGAATAATCGTCCGGTTACAGGCCAACGCCCAGCGGATGCCATCTAAATACATTGAACATATATTTATGTTTATAAAATAAAGCTCTTATATACATAAGAAGTTTAATATGGTTTTTTGATGAAAAATGATGAGAAATATTTGATATTGTAAAATTGCTTTCTATTAATGTGACTGGAACAATTTTAATATCACATACGTTATAGTTATTTACATACCAAGGGCTGTTAAGAAGGCCATACCGGCTGAGGTAGCCGTTTGAGGCCCGAAGGAAGTGAGGGCCTTAATGCTACCGAGAGCCGTTATGGCCCTTAACAGCCCGTGGTATGTACAACAGTTTTCGTCGCACTAGCTTATCCAAGAAGGTAAAAATTTGGAATGAAAAATTTTATAATTTATAATTTTAAAATGATAGATGTCATTGTTTCCGTGACAACTAAATGTTGTACGATCGATTAAGAGCGGGCTGTTATCAAAAGCGGGCTGTTAAGGATCCTTAACGGCCCTCTTTTCATAACAGCCCGCTTAGTGTTGCCAGGGCATTAAAACAGGGCTTAACGTTTTGGAAATGTGGCATGTTATTCGCTACGTAACAATCTAGTGCGACGAAAATATATTAACATGTATTTAAATACATTTAATCAAATAATTTTTTTATAAAATTGTAATATTGGGGTTTATTCTTTATGCGCTATTATTTTTAGAATTGTTTATCGCGCACATTTCTGACGTATCGAAATATATGTATCTGCCAAATTTCACTTTAACTTTAAAAAGCACCAAACGCAGAAAATGATAGAAATCAACAAAATACGTGTCATACTATTTTCTTAAATCCTTTAGAACTGAAAATATTTACATAAAAACCTACAACATACATAACTTTTTACAGTACTATAAATTTTACAATATCATCAACGAAAATGCCCAACAATTGATTATAAACATCAAATTTACTTCAACTAAAGTTGGAAAAATGATTACCAAACTTGATTTAACTGAGTGCACCATTTGAAATGTAGCGTTTCAAATTATACTTCGAACTGTTACAACTTGATGTTAGATGTATCGACAGTACATTCACTATAAAGGAAAACACGATCCGAAATTCTTGTTTAATTATTAAGACGCTGGCCAATAGCAATCAACAAATTTCCCATGGGGGTGATTAACGCTAAAACCGCTATTCAGTTAAAGTGTGTACTCATCCTACCGCTAACCCTACACAAAACAAGGCCACAGATAAATGGTCGGTTCAATGATTAATTATTTAGTAACCTATAAAACGGAAAAACTACATACAAAGGGGTTGGAATAAAAAACACGTCTGTTGGATTTTTATTGCGGAGTATTCCGGTCTGTTTATTTCGAGCATTGTACAGGCTATTTTTTGTGATAGTATTTTTAATAATATTTCAATCGATTAAATTATTAGTACTATATGAAACATAAATCATGAAACAAATATTTAAGAAGATAAATCCAATGCTTGGTGAGGTTTTTAAAGTTTCTTGAACCTTACAGGGCCATATTTTTTTTTATTATATTGGTGAATTATTGTAACCAAGCACTATCTAACTGACTGTTAACTTTGTTGGCCATTGCAGAAAAAATCATTGATAGAAAAATGATAAAAGGAGTAGCCAAAAATACACTTGTTGATCGATGTCTCATCTCAACATTCTTGGATTTATAATTAGCGATTAGTTTGCTGGTACCTGGACAGATTTACTTTAATATGAATGAATAGAATTTTTTTAGTTCAAGTTAATTATAAGGAAATTCCATTTGCAACGATCCCCAAATACTTTAAATGAGCTATGAACAATAGCTTCAGGAACTTTAGAGGTGGAGGAATGTATCATTAAAACTGACAGAAAACTTGCCATTATATTTTGCCATAATTTACATTATCACACACACCGAACAAGAAAATATAGTGAATGTATATTTATAAAAATATATGCGTGCAGATTCACGTTCCTTGTTGTACCCCGAAATAAATTGATGCCCTTGTTCCTCAAAATTACACAATGTATAAGACGGAGAACCAGATGCGCGGATTACTCGTTAAAATACATCAACGTTATTAGTACATGAGCTTTACTCATGTGAGATTACATCGCAATTAGTCCTAAGAAATACAAACACAGAAGGCAATTACAATACCAACTGTAGCCTCAGGTAAGCGGCTCCAGTTTCAGTTTGATTCAATCAATATCGCTACTGTACCTAGTACGGCTTCTGCCACCCGCCCGGTTCCGCAGGGCTTACGCGTTACCTGAGTGATGTCACGAAACAAATTGCCTCATATCTTAACGTTATTGTTATTGATGCCATACATATTCTGAATTAAATTGACTCGCTACATCGTGCAGTTATCTTGTTAGAAAATTATCATTGCGAATAAATCTTGTACACTCACGTTGTTTAACGGCATAATGAACATATTTTTTTTTAAAACGCTCAATTACTTGAATGTCAGATAGAAGTGGAATTTTATGCATATTTTACCATAACCTTCACTCTTGTTTTTATAACTTTTCTTTTTTTTCAATTTTAATTATTATCACTCTTCTATTCTCATGGATCACCGATCCTTAAATCAAGCTATGATGTACCTTGTCGCTGGAAATTATGATAACATTTTAGTATTATATACATATCGCTTAAATAATATTTACATATACCATTTTCTCGTAGAAATTATATGCTATTTTCAGTTTATTTCTCAGCATACGTATATGTTGTAATGGGACGTCCACTATACTTTTCAGGATATATTAGCGTATTGTACAATAGTTAAAGTGGTTCATTAAAAGTTAAAATTAATAAAATTGTAAAAAAATCGTTATCACACAATCCTTTAAAGCAACGAAGTGAACAGTTTCCTATGGAAATGCATTGCATTTAAGTGTTGTGTGCTAAAGGTAAAATAATAATTTTATTAATATCAATTTTTCAAACGAAAGTTCACTTGTTCATCTTACGTTTCGTCAACACATCATTGCCTTTACCCTATATTTTGTTTCTATATTCACAAACAAACTAATACTCCCTTAAAACATTCAAACGCCTCAACCAGAAATATATCACCCGGCGTGAAGCAATATTGCGGGCCGAAAGTGATGGAGCACCCTAGCCATTAGTCTTCAGGACTATGTACGTAACCATTCTAAAAATATTCGTGGGCATTCGAAGTGATTGATGAGAATCATTTAAAATGCACGACTTTTGTTTCTCCGGCATTTATAAGAATACACGCGACAGCGACGAAGACAGGTCATCATTTTCTCGGCGCTGTTGGTTACCGTGGACCACGAATTTAAACAAGGGACGGAACAAGTGTTATGTGTCGTTCCTGATTTACTCACTAGGGTTTCTGTTGCAATCAATTTTCCTCGGCACTGGTCAAATGCAGATAACAGGGGGCTCTTCTGTTTTTTTTTTTGTTTGCGCAAGGAAAACGGTGATAATTCAAGGTTGTAATTACCGATCGCCACTTATGAAGGGGTAATTGGAAACACACAATAAATATAAAAAACACTGCTTTTAGGTAAAATGATCTAAATAGCATAATATATTAAATTTAATTAATAATAATAATAATAATAATATTGTCTTTATTGTGCATTGGAAAAAGAAAAAAAATGGATACAAATTAAAGTAATGTACAGAACTCCAGCACAAACCCAAGACGAGATACAGGTTCATACATTGCATTATCAATTAAATGGGATATTACATAAATTAGATATTATGATAACTCTAGATTTGCAAAATGTTACGTGGAGGCGCCGGGCATCGATCCCGGTACCTCTCGCATGCTAAGCGAGCGCTCTACCATCTGAGCTACGCCCCCTGATATTAACAAAAAAATACGCGAAAATCGAATTGCTTTCATGTTCTACTTTTTAATGCAATTTAATCCGAGCTCACATGCAGAGAACAACAAATATAACTACTAATCTGAATGCTTGTTATGCTTTTAGTAGCTCTTTTCTAACTTAGTTAAACCCAATTGTCAAGCAGGCACGAATGTGCTTAATATGTCATTGGAAAGGTTAAGAGTATAACAGTAATTAACTTAAATTATTTCACCAGTTATTCTTATTGTGTTAGGTCAAATCCAAGATCTTGTTCCATCATAGATATGTCTCATCATGTTTCAGATGAATTATAATGTAACTCAATCGACATTATTCACATTTAGTGAAGTTGTCCGCACTGAACTTTCTTATACTTTGTTATACGCCATTTTTCGAAAAATTTCAATACCTTTAACTTTATAAGAATAATTTTGCTCTAAATATGTATTCATTAGAGGACAACTCATAAAGCATCGTAATTAAAATGCCACCTCAATTTTGACCTCTTTATTTAAAAAAAAGATAAATAAAAAACAAATAACATGTGGTTCAAATTCAACATTAATACAAAAACAATACGGTTCTTCTACAATTTCATTATTTAAATAAACGATTTAGATTATAGGACAACGAAAAATATACTTTTAAGCAATCATTGTGGAAAAAGTATACCTTTCGCGTATTCAAAATAATTTCAATTTGTTCCAGTTTTACAACAGCTGTCTACAATTTCGGGAAAAACGAATGTATCTTTTTCCAATTTGTATTTTCGCAGATAATGGACTTCATAGTTATTCAAAGTAACCTTTAAGTGTCTTTCAACTGCCTTCATAGAAACAATTTACGACTATATGACATCCAATTTTTATATGAGTAGGTATGGGTTATTGGTTTTCAGTATCAGTATTTTTTCAGGCAGTGATTTAGTTTGCTCTTCATCATTATCCTCTGTTTTCATTTTCGAATTAGCTTCCGTACATCATCTCCGTTTCGGATTTAGAGCTTGTTGAAGATGAAGAATATTTTCTCTTGGAAATGATATGCTATATTTTTCTTTGATACTCTTTTCTTGTTCCTTATTGCATTTTTTGTCCAGAATATATAAGGCCTTGTCGGATGCTAGAACATGTCCTACATGACACAGTCTTTTTCTTTTACGAGTTTTTGGAGATTTTTTCAAATTGGGCTATAATTTAAATTAATTCATCCTGGTTGGTGACTATAATTTAAACGAGTTGGTTGTACCCTCTGACTATTAGAATTTATATGACTTGGCCCTGATTGCTGATTATCATTTAAATGATTTAGTAGTCCTGGCAATCCGAGCAATTTAAAAACATCGTATGCTTCTTCTGGAAATTTGTAGAAGTGCACAGGTCCTTGGATTTAAACCCAGAAATTAAATTTGTTCCCAACAATTTTATGCGATTGGAAAATTTCTTATTTCATAGAATCCTGCCACGAAAGTCGCGATAACTTTATTTTAGCATTTCCTTATTCTATTTGGCGTTATTAGTTTTAAAAACTGTTTTGTCTAGAGGTTGCATCTAATTCTCGGCAACTTGAATAAAATCACATTGTACAGCAAATTTTGATAATTCAAAATACGTCAGCACCGTCATAAATTAAGTTGTTTTGATTCTTTCTTTTTTTTTGATTTTATAAAATACTGAATATGCTAAACCATTGTCATTTCCCCTTGAGAATGATGAGGTGAAGGTGATCTCCACACTCGCATTGTCACAGGCCAGGAGGGTAGTATTTTTTCCGGGTCCAGAAATGTTTTGCGATACATTTATAAGATTTATATCTTTTGGGGTTAAATCTCGTTCCATCACATGTTGTTTTGCACATACATACATACATACGCCACCCTGTATTACAAAAGGACCTGTAGTCAGTCTTGCTTACCTTATAGATTACATTTTTGATGTTATCTAATTATTTGTGTAATAGATACTACTCATACAATACAGTGCGTAATTTTGATCATATTAAAAAGTGAAACTTTAGTGAGCGTTGAATATTGAGGACAAATAAAACTAGGGCAATTAAATCGGTTCCGCAAAAACGTGGTTTTTTCACATATCAGGGGGCGTAGCTCAGATGGTAGAGCGCTCGCTTAGCATGCGAGAGGTACCGGGATCGATGCCCGGCGCCTCCACTTCTTTTAGATCTACGCTTACGGCTATATAATTGACATTAATGCAAGACGAAAATATAAGTTGGCGAAGATGAATTTCTTCGTTTTGTATGAAATTGTAAAACTTTTATATACACATCTCTGACTAATGGCAAAACGAAATTAGTACATACGCTGAACGTTTATTTGATAACGCCCTTCTGTACCGAATACCCTAGCAACCAAGCAATTCGATTCGACGGCGGGGTAGCACGTGTTTATAATTCAGTTCTCACGGTGGTGCGAGTGCCTCTGTCATTCTGTGAATTTAAACGTCAAGCGTATCGCCCTATGCGGAATCAAATATGTATTAGTATGAACCCTTCCGCATGAAACGCTGAGCTGTCTCTATTGCGAAGCGATTCTATTATTTATTGACGTCTGAACTGAAAATCAGATCTTTGTTCGAGCATTTTGATTTTGAACAAGTCACAGACCCTTCGTTGCGCATTTCTACCTGACAATTACATGTGGTGAGGTGACGTGAATCTTTCAGATGAAATTTTACTCTTAAGTTAATTACTCAAATCGTTGTTTATAAATACACATTTACTAAGACAATAAATATACCACTACCTGACATGAGCTTCGTAAATGGTCAGGCGTGAACATTGTTACGAAGTTGCGTTAAATAAATCTTAACTGACTGTGTAACCAGAAATATTAATAATGAAAAGTAATAAACTAAGCTTCAGAGTATTTATATTACAACGAAGTTAATCTTAAATTACTGCTACTGCAATCATGTTATTGAAAATATGCTTATATAATTAGATAATAGTTTATTATGTCGAAAATCCCGAGCCACATACAAAACAAGCTCATATTTTTTACATTTTGACACATTAATGTATGCTAATTGAAATAATTCATATTAAAATTAAACGAAAGTGCGCTACAATGAACTTAATAACGTTAAATCCGGGATTTAAGTATTCAGCGTTCGCCTAATCGCGTTAAACGCCGTACACAAGTTAACAAGTTGACATTTGCGACATGTTGACACACAAAACGCTTAAACTTTCATTCAAACATCGCCGTTAATTGGGTAAATCCGAACATAATTGAAGATTAAGGATGACGCCCACGTACAGGGAATAAATTAATTAATAACAATTAATACCGTGGCCATATCTCATTTCTGAAAGCAGATGCCGATGGCAGTCCTGTATCTAATGGCGTACTTGTAGCGACAGAGTTAAATCGATTAGTAACGGTTGTCATTTACAACACTCAGACTCTCCGTGTGTGAAACAGTTCACACATATATTATCGCGCTGATTTAGTGGGTTAGAGTAACGAGATTACACAAAATTACTCGAATTAGGGATGTCGTGCAATTTCATTCGGTAAATTGTTTGCAGTGAAAACCGAACATTTTCACATGCAAAGTAAAAATGGTAATAGGACTACAGGTAACTAATTATAAAAACGTTCTTAATAACTTTTAACCTTCTCACAACAGAAAATTTTAATTATGTCTGTATCATTTTATTTTATATTTGCAAATGTGATAATTATAGATTGAAATTTAAGGCAATTCAATTTTAGATACAATTGGTTAAAACAAATTTTATACATATTACATTCTAGGGGGCTACATAACATAACTACGACTTAATGGACACTAGATTAGACTTAAGAAACTTTTTCAATTGTCTGTAGTTTTGTGAATATGGGCGGATCGATGACATGGATCATATCTAAAACTTAACATAATGCCCGTTGATCAAACAATGTATCAGTACATGGAGCCAAAAATGTTTGTTTCCCATAAAAATTCAAACCAAATTTTCAAAATCCTCGTTAATATCTCGCCTACTACTATGACAAAAAAGTATTCGTCGCAGTGAGCTCAAGCTCATTAAATACGCGCGATACGTGCGATAATAACGAAGGTGAAATATATCTAAAGAGCTCTCTAGTTTAAGTTGGAACGCGAAATGTTTATATTTCTGATGCCATTTAAGCAAACTTTTATATTTAGTGAATGAGTTGAAGGCTTTAAAATCAACATCGTTTCGTATAAGATTCGTGTTTTGGCTATTGTATGACTTAACTGATACATTTTCTCATACAGGGTCGTTAACAGTATTTTTATTTTGCTGTGTTGGTGATGGTTAGGGCGCGGTTGGAATTTGTGAATATGATCGGCTACGTTGCGGTACGCCTCGCGTGGAAACATAATTACAATTTTTGGATCCTAATAACAAAATATACCATTTTCTTCAAACGTCACGAAATGATGATATTTGACGTACAGTGCTCCGACATTTAAAAATTTTTGCAAAAATTTCATTGATGGCGATATTACGTTTTCAAAGTTGAAGGCGATCGAAAGTTCATAAATAAATAACTTCATTGACCTACCATCCATTACATAAGCTTTCGTGAACATGCATATTACTCTGGATATTAATATACTTGCAAAAGCCAGCCCCTCAGCCTTAACATTAGTTCATTTTTGTTTTATATTTCACAATGATTCTGCCATCTATATGTTTATTTTTCTCATTTCTATAATATTTAACAACATTTATTTATTTCTTAAGAACAAAATAATTTTCTACATATTCTTCACATTTTTTGAAATGTCGTCAAATGCGGCAGGTTGGCGATGTCTGCATTAGACTTTATTTCTAGTTCCAACTATTATCGATACATTCTTTTAAATAATTTCGCTACAACTATGTTGTGTAATCAAAATAAATGGTCACGTCTTAATTGCCAAGCCAATGAGACATATTAATTAACTCAAGCGTAATTACACTACTGTAGATTTTTATGATGAACGGAAATTAAGAAGAAGCGGTGGAGTCGAATTATCTGTAACGGGGATTTATTCAGTATCGATTTTAGTATTTAATTGTACACAACGCAAATGTATGAAGAGAAATCCAAGGGATAAAACTAAAGTGTTGGTTTTAAGCAGTGATAAAATATCGAACTATTCTAAAACCAAAAACAGCATTTTACATAAGTGTTATATTTGACCATATACAAAAACTACGTTAAAAAAATCTGCAGTGAAATTTCTTACATTTACTTATACTCCATTTTTCAAAGTAACTTTTCAAATAAAGTTGTTTAAAACTTCAGTATCATTAACTTTTATAAGAACATTTTTTCCAGAAGAGTAAAGCATCACATCCGGTTAATATATTGCTTCCTCGCTATATGCAAATAATAAGTTAAAAGTTTAAAAGTGTTAGCAGCAATAGCATCCCACAGGCATTCATATGGACATCATTCTGAAAATTTTGCGCTAAAATCTCTACTTCAAAAAGTTTACTAGTAGTAACAACCTTTTATTGGCACTTATCCTATTAATACATATATACATGTGTGGGTATGTATGTAGAGGCTTCTAATTCACCTCCCCTTACGCTCGTATATCCCTCTCCCGCTCCAGCTTTCTTTATCCTATTTATCGTCCTGTTGTATTTTCATCTTCATGAGTACTTCCATTACACCCCTCCGTCATAAAGACATTGCCATCAATTTTTGTCCATTTTTATCTCTTCCTCATTTAATGCCACCTCCATACACTCTTCCATCTAGTACTGCCATACATCCCGCATTATTCCGCAAAACCTACACTTCTTGTAATTCTAATCAAACCAATATTTATACCACCCCTAAACCTTGCTATCATCCTCCCTTTCTTTCCTGCACTTCCACTAGTTGAATATTCCGACTTTCTTCCGTATACACATATATCCTTAAACCCTGTATTATATTTCGCCCTTCTTATATTCCTTCTCTTTCCTGAACATCTACTTCTTTCCATCTATCTACCGTATCAGTTTCCACTTTGTTCTGCTACCTTTTCCTCCATCTCGACTCCGTCAGAATCCGTTAGAGGTGGGCGGGTTAAGATTTTTGTGTTATGGGAGAGGATTATTTAATCTTTACCATGATTAAATCGTTCTCCTCAATTCAGTAGAAAGATTGTTTATCAAATGAATGTTTGCCTCCCTCTTGGAACTATAAGATTTTTTCAGTTTGCAAATTTTTGCGGTGTCAAAATATAATGATAATGGGCGTGGTTCATTCTAAGTTTGTTCGAAGCAAGAATCCATAATCATGTTTCGTAACATAAAACAAGTAGATGATGGCAAATATAAGAAAAGAAACTGACAAAAACTTGAATTTCAAGTTATCTTACTCTTCCTTGCCGTTCAGTCCAGTCCGTGAAGCCTAACCGCTTGATATCTTTCCTCCTACAACTATCCTTATCTAGGTCATCCCCTTCCTCCCATCCCGCCGACTCCTCTCCTCTCCTTTTCTCTCTCATCTCCTCTCTTAACCCACATTTTACGTTCGGTGTCCTGGCTATGTGACTTAGGTTCTTTGCATTCTCACCAGCTGAGCTCCTTTTGATTTCCTGCTAATTTCTGCAATTACTTTAATTACCTCGTAAATCCTCCTTGATATTTTTCTAATATATATTGTGTTTTTGCCTTTAAAATTTCTGTCAGCATTCGTGCAACTTTACTTCCTTACTGCTACTAACCTTCTTACCACATCTCTCTTTTCCAATCCTTTGCATATTAATGTTATTCCAAGATATTCAATTGCTCTATTTTTTCTACTGTGTAGGTTCTGTTTCCTTTACAGTTAATGACTATGTCAAGGAGCCCTTATCCACAATTATCCTATACTACTATATGATATGGTTTGTTGCTCGTTAATAAAATTAACTACATTCTCTTGCCTCTCCTTCCAATAACTAAAATATATTTCCTATTTCCTTCGTAAGACGTACCATGTTTTGCGCGGTAGTTCTTATACTACTTTCTTCCAAGATTACTTCTTGCGCTAAATTAAAGATTTATGGATAATGGAGCACCTTGTCGCAGTCATAGCTTTTACTATGAATTCTCCCGACAACCCCTTTCCAATGATAATTTGTTTTTGTTTTAATAATAGTCATTTTCACCACCACCACCACTGCTCAATTCCTTCAGTACTCGTAACTTTCACATTGCGTCGTACATTTTATTTCTTTTGATGAACAGCATGCTCACATTTTGTTCATATGTATTTTGTTGGAGTTCTTTCATGTTAAATGTTAAATGCAAATTGCTTTTAAATATTGTGTTTAAGTGAAAAAATATAAAAATGTGGAGTCGTATGTTTCTAGGCCAAAGCATTGCTAATAAAATTCAACTATACATAAATATCTAACTAAAATTAATGACATATTATGTATTTATTATATATAATATAATATTAACAAAGTCTACTGACCAGTTCATACTATGACATCAAGAGGATTGGATTGAGTTGAGTTTTTTATTTCCCTTTTCTTCATCTCCCCCAACACTTTATTTACTAAATTCTGCTCCCCCATTCTGCCGCTCTCAATTCATACCTCACAACCTTCCCCTGCAAACCTTTCATATTCTGTTTTATGCTACAACACATATTTCGGTGTTGACCGTTCCACGTCCAATGCCCTCTTCAACTCACATTTTCTACAACTTCCACTCATCTCTCACTCCTCACGCTCCATATGCTCCTCGCGCATATCTTCCATATCATCATCCTCTCTTCAAACATTCATTCTATCTTACTCCACAGGCTCCTCGTTAAGGCTTCTACTGTTGATACTATACTACAGAATACATAATAAAAATAATGCAAAAAATATGATCAAATATTTCTTTTCTAAAACAAAAAGAACTCAGTTAGTTATAAACATGGATTACAGGGTTATAGCGTTTATTTATTGCCGCGCCTGCGTCGAAACATATTCACGCCATTGCCACAACAGGCGGGAAATTCAAACTGTTAGTTAACGCAATATTGAATATTTAAATAAATACCTATCATACTGAAAACCAATCATATCCTTTCATAAAATATCGATTAGTCAATTTAATAGTTACTATAACGTTATAAGCTATTCTTACGTTATGTTTTCAGTTGATCGTCAGATACATCCACATTTGATATGAGCACTTTTCGTAAGGTTAATAAAATCAAATTATACTTTTGGTGACAGGAGAAAGGAGTCAAGTTGGGGTTGTTTTTTATCGTAATGCCAAATATATCAAAAATCAAATAACGAGATGAGAAGAGAAGTGGTAAGCGATGCCTATCCGATTAAGAAGTTAATGTAGAATTATTAGAGATAAAATGTGGACATTTTCGGGAATAGATTTCAAATAACTCCATCTGCAACTTGCTTGTCTGTCAATCTCCTGTTCTTTTTCGTATGTTATTTCCGTCGCTAGTTAGACCAATCAGGGCCTCATTTTGTAAATATTTTATAATTATTTTAGCCGTGTTCAGTTATTTCAGGGTTAAAACCCTGTCGATGATGGCTATACGAAATTTTCGGCTCACATAACGAGTTAAGAGGGAATGCTGTTCTGCATAGTCACAGATCACAGCCTCAGATTTATGGCTACCACATTGTCATTTTCGCTAAAAAAAATGTAACCATCTAACCTTCGTAATATATTACTTGTAATTTTATTCTCAAATTATGCGACCATCATGTTGAATTGACAGGTGTGTCTTTTTAGAAGAACTATCGGCTTTTAGTAAGAGGCGTCTTATGGCCTCTGTTAACGTCGTGATAGATCTTGTGAAAAAAGGTGCCGACGGGGCATAAGTTCGCATTTATATCCGTATCTTTTTCGACTTTATAAGCCGGAATGACCGGCGCCGTTTCGTCGGTTTATTACGACGTGTGAAACACGACGATTCGTTCTCGCCATTGTTCGGTCCACACCCCATATCATCAATGTGGAATAATTTAATTGGTTAATAATTTTATATAATTCCAAATTACCATTTTAACTTTTCGAACAATTTATTTACATGGTAATTTATGTGTTAGATTTTTTAATTTTATCGGATATTTCGATAATTTAGTGGTTTATAAGCCTATTTGCGATATATTAATAAATGCTAATTTGCAATAATTGGAATTTGAGTTTACGTTACCCGCTAGCCTGCAGGCGCACGGTGCGAATTACGAATTAGTAATATTTGACTTTGATATCGCATCTTGCGACTTCGTAATTAATTAATTATTGACCTTCGTTCCATTAGTCAATTTTGTACGTCGTAGGCAAATCTTAAAATTCGATTTGGTAGTCTCACTTTTTGTTGTTGAATTTGCCACTGTAAAATATATATAATTCGTGAAATATAAGCAGTGTTCGTTTGTTTGGTTATAACCAAACATTTATGCCTATGTTACCGACACACGGAATTGGAAGCTATATAAATGTAAAACGATTAGTCCTCCACAAAAGACGGACGATTGAAGCAGAATAAGTCCCTGAGCATATGGTACGCCTAGTCATTGGCAACATAATTTTGTTTTGTATTTGGGTATTAGGCGTTTATATCATGTATATGTATTAGAAATCATCGACTGTGAATAAGACGTTACAAAATAATGGTCACAACAAGATTTGTCAACGTGAATTAAAAATAATGTAAAACATCCTGAAAACATGCTGGAATAATGACTAAAAACACAATGGCAAAGCAGGTACAACATCTACAATTGCCTCTTCTTAAAAATATATTGTTGCCCTCGCAGTTTGTGTAGTTGCAATTTTCTAATCTAAATTTCGTGAAAGTATATCTTACTTATTTACGTATCCCGAGCCCACTACTACAAAAGGTGTAGGGATTGTTATGTCTCGCCATGTTTTTCGATCCTATGCATATGCCTTCTTCCCATGTAATACCCTCCCTGGCAGTATTCTGCTAAATCCTGCATCCCATGAAGTCCTCGATCTACCTTTCCCTCTTCTTCTTCAGTTTTCTTTTCATATTTTCACTTGACGATCATTTTCATCCTTGTCATATGTCCATACCACCTGAGTTGTTGTGTTTCGATTTTCACTATCATACTCTTTACTTCCAGCCTTCTTCTGATTATCTTATCTCTTATTGTTACCCCATCGATTTTTCGCAAGACCTTCATTTTTGCTTACGTATTTTTCTGTAATGGTCAACGATTCACAACAATATATCAAGGTGCTACACTCTAATTTTCGTTTTCTTACTGATTCCTTTTTATTAAAGCATGTGTTACACAGCTCCATACAATTTCTTTGCATTCATTATTCTGTTGTTGATTGCAACTCCCAGTTCACCTTTTTTCTACGTTATCGATCCTAGGTAATTTATTTCTTTGCTTCTTGTATTGTGCCATTCCCAATTTTTGTTGCTGTTTGTTGTGGATTCCTGCCTATACCTATTATCTCTGGTTTACTAATATGTATTTTAATGTTCTTTCGTATGTTTCGGACGATATTTTTATTATATTGTTTAAACTTTCCAGATTGTTGAACCTCATTATCAGGTTGTCGTCGTATGAAAGTTCACTTATATAGCTAGGTATTAGTCTTCGGCATCCTAATGGTGTGTATTTATATTTCTTCTTTGCTTCACGCGCAATTTCATCCATGACAGCTATAACCCTGTATGCAGGGGGTTCAGAATTCTGTCTTGTCTAACTCCGTTCTCTATTTTAAACGTTTCTGTCATATTTCCTCCTATTCTTACTTACATTTAAAGTTTCAGCGGATATGAATTTTATCATTTCCATGATTTTCGCATTTACTCCTCTTTTTCTTAAGATTACACCAAATCTTGCACATATTTTTCTTTTTGTAATTTATTACGTATGATTTGTTGGTATTCTAACTGTTCAAGTTTTGCTACTAATTAGTATCGGTATTGGTTTCTAATTAGTTTGATTTCAAGTAAGTAATAGTCGCTTCCTATATTACTTTCTCTTTTCAGGTTGACGTCGATTAACTTTAATTTTTTAGATCTTGCTACTGGTATTAAATCTATTATTGATTTCTCTGCCCCTTCGCTTGTATGTCTTTATGATCAAACTATGTATTAGCTACTACTAAGTCATCCAATATACACAAGTCAATGATCCTTTGTCTATTTGTGTTTTTTTGTTATTTCGCTGAATTTGCCGATTATTTCTCCTGATCTTTTTGGGTCATTCTACTTCATTCTGCACTTTATTCCAAAATTCGTCAAGTTCCTGTTCAGCCGCCCTTTCATTTGATCCGTAAATATTCGTATTGTAAAGATTCTGTCCGTGGTTTTGTATTCTACCCTTAATATTCTTTCTGATACTGCTATCCATGTCATTATTTTTTCCACTAACCCCACTGCATATCAATATGTGTTCCTCCACTACCTAAATACACCCTGTTTCTCTTTCTTAATTTCTGCAATTGCTGGCAGTTAGATCTTTTATTTTCAAATTCTGCTACTAACTCTTCTTTTGTGTTTTCAGACTAATATTCCAAATGCCTCTTTCTTATTATGCTTATTATTAACTCCTGTTGTTTCTTTTCCGTTAATATCTTCTTCTTTTAATTCTTGTTTATCATTAGTTCCTTGTTTCTCATTCGTCTGCTATTAGTTTTGTCTGTCCTTTTATCTTCTTTCGATAGTTTTTGGTTTTGTGCTCATCTGCTCCGGTTGTATTATACCTTTTTCTTTTTTCAGTAAGGTCCTCAATTATAAATACTTCTTTGGATTCATTTAACTTACTTTTGGCTTTCATTACATTTAATTCCCCCTCCATATTTTCAAATTCCACTAACTCGTTTTGTTCCCTATCTTTTTTACTTTCTTTTTCTTTGCCTTTCTTCAGGTCTTTTACCGTTATCCACAGTTATCCACAGCTTACTGTCAACGTTGGTGCCTACATTCATCTCTGCCATAATCAGGTTATTTCGCTTCATACTGTTTAATTACTGCACTTGGCTTTCTTGCCACTTTTTACTTCGGATCTACGGTCTCCGTTGTACGCAACCCTGCATTTCACTATTTTTTCCAATTCAATTTCTTTACTCCACCCACTTCTGGTTTATGACGTATATTTATTTTCGATTTTATAACATTTGTTCATTTAAATCCACCAATTTTATACCACTAATATTGAGCACTGTTATCGCCCATTTCTTGTCCACGTCCAGTCTAGTTGCCTGACGGATCTCCGAAACAATATCTGTCGAATAATATCCGTACACACAACTGCCACCCGAACAAATTTTATAGTTTTATGCTCCTGCCTCAGCAAATCCAGACCAGTTATTTATTGGGATAAATGGCATACGCAATTGAGGGAATTTTATTGGACAATTGGTTTAGAAGTTGGACAACATCGAGTGATCACCAAAAAAACACCAAAAATTCTCTTAAAAAAATTCAATGTTACATAAATGTATTAAGTCCAGTTGTAAAAACATTTGGTGAAAATTAAGTGTCATAATGACTGTGTGATATTTGATTTAATTTTGAAAATATTGTATTCAAATCAGAATCATCACCAATTAAATGAAACACAAAATAAAACTTCTAAACATAATTTTCCCAAAGGATATCTTCTTGCAATTGACATTTAAATGCATGACGTTTTACTTGTTTTCAATCAGAGCGTTTTACTTATTTAAACAACTCGAAATACCATAGCTAATGTTGATAATATCATTTGTGTTCAAATACATTGACATACATATATGGTAAATCGAAACTTGCAGCTCGATACTTTTTATATCATCGAAGATATTTTCATGTTCATATTAAATAATCGTACCGATGAAATATAAAGATTAATAGATAGCTTAATTTAATGAGTTCGTAAAGTTTTAGAAGTATTCAGTAAAATATCAAATTTTTTTCTGTACTCCGTGAAAATTTAAACATAGTTCATAATTATTTATTGCTGGTTGTTCCGATCCCCTACGTTACCTCGGCATTATTCGAATTCTTCGCCGCCAAAGTGAGTCGTTGAGGG
Source organism: Geotrupes spiniger (assembly GCA_959613385.1). Lineage (NCBI taxonomy): Eukaryota > Metazoa > Arthropoda > Insecta > Coleoptera > Geotrupidae > Geotrupes > Geotrupes spiniger. The sequence continues at coordinate 18,676,482 of OY390736.1, read as the reverse complement.
AAACAGTAGGTTCTAGAACTCCACAGGGCCTTTGCGAATGGTAACGACTAGTTGACGGACGTATTGTTAACGAGGGCGTGCGCGACGATCTCACAAAGAGAAGTGAAAATCGCTCGTCCGTAAACGTCGCGATAAAGAGAGGAAAAAGTATTTTTGTCTGTTTATTCGCTTAATTTTTTGATTTGATGTAACGGTTGTTAAATGTCATCACGGCATTTTTAAATTGGGGTGTTCGTTCGTTTCGTTCTGGTGCTTGCACTTAACTGACTTTAAAAGTCAGCATTTTAAGAACATTTCAGTTTCTGCGTTCGTGTAATATGCACGTTGTGTGAATGTTATCGTAATTGCACAATTTAAAGAATACTTAGCGTTATTTATTTTAATTATATTAATCTTAATTCTAATACACATACATGTACTAGTAATACTACTGAATATTTTTCAATTTGTAATCAAATAATGTAATAATTAGAAATGGACAAATAAGCAATTAGTACTTTGAAAGGTACAAATGTAGAAATGTCTAGTACTCTTAACAGCTATGGTAATAGCCACATCAAACCTTGCAAGGGAAGAAAAAAATTACAGGATAAAAGCCATGATATGACAACAGAATTAATAATTATTACATTGTTTGTGCTGTAATGTAGGTCAATGGGTATGTTTACTGGTAGAAGCACCGGCGTTGTTTAATGTAACTTAATCATTAGAATTATCTGGTAGGAATAAGAACCGATGAGGCCTAGAAAACTCTCAAGTTAAGTTAATTTGAATTTGTAACCCGCACAGGCTGATTCGAGAGAATTGAATCACGATCAGCATCTACGATGCGATGAACAAGAAGACGAAGAACTATAACGATCACATCTAGGGATTCAGTACATAAATATCTAAATGATTTAATTTAGGATATGCTCTAGGATTTACCTGACAATATCGCAAAAGATCTTTAAAGAGTTCAATATTTGCAATATAGCATAGCATAGCATAGCATAGCATATCATTTCGATCACTTTCAACAGGATATTTTACAGTTCACATATTAAGAGAGAGCCGTAAAGAAAACATTAAATTTTCTTTTCTTTTTGGATACAAATCACTCGTAGTACTGCAGCAAACGTACTAAAATTATTGATACAAAATTGATTCAGTATCGATTGGAAATAAATGGAATGTTTCGTTGCAATCTTTGGGTTCATCGATTTTTTATTATTGCACATTTATTAAAGCAACACACATATTTTGCTGATTTAAAATATTATTCTTTTTAGTTTCAATGGTACTATTGCATTAATGCATCTGGTCGATATTTTGTAGTTCATTTGTAATATTTTTTATCCACGACTATTGCGTCATACATACGTTACCAAATTACTTTTCTGCAAATAATGGTATCTATAACTACCCAGCGGGAGTTATAAGCGTAAGTTATTATAACTAGTCGCCATAATAACTACTGAAGTAATGTTATCTAATTGGCCGATATTAAATATCATGTCAAACAATTAAATGTCAAATTGGACTAGGTAAATGGCAAAATGAGTTCAGACAGTGATTCAAAAATTTGTACACCACTGGAAATAAGAAAAATCGCCGAAATAGCAACTCGCAATCTTCTGCCGGATAAATCGCACAAGTATAATGTGGCCTACCAAAATATTTGGGTTGGAGTACAAGTAAGAACGTAAAATCTTTGTCAGAAACTGTGATTCTGGCATATTTTAAACAATTGCCAATGAAATAAAAATTTTCATCGTTTTCTACTCCATGCTTAGAAGTACACTCAGTATAAATAAGAGAGTAAACATTGAAACTTTTACGACACGAAATTACGAGAGTTCATCAAACGGAAGTCTAAAAATTTTTTGGCTGAAAAGGTAAACGTTTTTTGCCAGAAGAATATTCGTGGATAAAGTATAGTATTCAACTCGAGGTAAGGGCAATAACTCACTTGGATGGTTACAGCACTCGCCTGCGGCTCGCGCTGCAATCATCCCGTGAGTTATTGCCCATATTACCTCTCGTTGAATAATATACGAGTATCTACTAAAAATGTCAAAAGACATCGCATTTCGCTGACAGCTATGTCAAAACTTTGAAACAAAATGACATAACTACAATTTACATACAAATGGACGAATTCTTTTGGTGAATAAAATATACTTTGATAAAATATATAGAGCTACTTGGATAGTGGTGGTTTGTCGAACTTATTTAAGGTTCATAGACAAGGACACACTAGCATTATTTTAGCGATAGAGTAATGCAATGTAGCAGATATTCCAGTTATAAATTTAATACGACGCCAATTCGACAGGTTAACCTCCAATTCCACTGAGGCAACTTTTAGGCAACATGTGGCACACTAAGCACAGTCTTTCCATTGAAGGAACCTGAAGCGACAAGAAAAGTATTCTTGCCGCATGCTACATCTTGATTGTTGCTGACGGAACGCATACGTCACCTCTCTACATTATTTAGCGTGCCGAACAGCACCGTCGTTATCCAACAGTCATCTTGCAGCGACATGGATTGGAATATTAAAACCACTACATTACTTATATATTGAAGATGACCATAATTTACCCGTATTATGGAATAAGAATTAATAATTATGAAGACAAATTATTTAAAAATGATAATTTGAAGCAGTTGGCGGGTAAATACAATTGCACAAATAAAATGAAGAATTTCCGTTTAATATGCCATCGTCAGCGGTCTGCACTGAACTTCCTTATACATAGTTATACTCAATTTTTAGAAAAAACTTTTCAAATGAAAGTTGTTTAGATTTTCAATGTTTTCGAGATGAGGAAACCGGTGATAAGACTAAACCGTCAGTTCCTGTTGCAATATTGCTTTCAAAATGTGGCTCATCTCCCAAAAAAAAAGGAAAATGGTTTGCATTTGAACTTTTAACCTAGATCAACATTCTCAACTGCTGGCAGTGATGAAGAGCTGAGTTTTTTAATATCCTTTGTGCTCTATGTAGCAAACCTTACAAGTTCCTTGAGGATCGTGTACTGATCTTGATCTCAAAAAGTTATGAAGATGAATGCATGTTCTTGGGACAATTTATCATTAATGGTTTTCTAAACACACTTGCCAGCAATCCAAATGTATTTTCTACTGCGCGTGAATGCCTATAATTGTATAATTGCCTTCTATGATGCGTTCCGGTAGAGGGGAGATACATAAGGCTTATTCCTACCAGGAAGTGGCTTTACGTGAAGTAATCTTAGTTTTCCTTTAGCTAACTTCGTTTCTGACTGACGTTTCTCGATAAGCACTTGCGCAAGATATCCTGCCTCGATAGCCATCATAAGCGTATATGAAATGATAATTTGCTCCAGCAATGGCCACCAAAACAATGCTAAAAGCCCCTTTGAAGTTGAAAAACATACTGCCACTGTTTTCCGGGATAGGGACAGGAGTGAAGAGGAACGTGAAAATATATTGCACATAAACAGACACGAAAACTTTATCTCCTTAGGATCGCAGGAGGAATATAGCATTTTAAGAAATGCGTGTCAGAGAGATGACTATTCATATGGAGAACATATGGTTAATGAGCTGCGAATATGATGTTGTGATTGCACTTAGTCATGCCAGTGCATCCCTTCAACTCTTTAAGTATATATCATAAGTAGTAGTTATGGTGGCACTTTTTTCTGGGGCCAAGAAGATGCCTATTCGTATAATACACCCTCGAGGACATATATTCACAACAACTAGAGTTACACTGATCTAGTATATGAGGAGGCATCTTTAGAAACATCCAAGAAACCATAAAACCTTTTGCCCTTTCCAGTACTTTATGAATTCCTAACAATAACTGTGACACATTGGCTTCAAATCTTGTAAATATATATAAGTATTTTTATGGTGATAAAATAAATATATTGTGTTTTTGTGAAATAAGTCAAATTAGTGATATTAGACAAGTGGCTTAGACTCCGAATCGTTGAGGAAGATTTTATCGGAGAATTTATTCGAAGAACTAAAATTGCGAATAAACGTAAAATGTTTTTGGTGAAGTATGGCTGGGAGTAGTCGCGACTTACAAAAACATACCAACACATCACTGTATACAAATAATATATAATTCATAAAACGCATATCACCAACAAAAGTAACCGTATACAAGTTTTACATGAGTTATAGATTGAGATTCTAATAAATAATTCGATACTAAATTCACGACATACACAGTTAATAATGCACCAAATATAATCCTGAAACAGAACCAGAAAATTTCCAAATCAGCAAATGAATCAATCCCAGAGGCTATTAAGAACTAATTAATCCCACTGTCGTGAAGCGATTTTTGTAAATTTTATTATAAAAGATCGAATTACTACACTGACGATCATACGATGGATTTAAATAGTAACCGTTGAAATTTTTTACAACGCCAAGACGAAGAGAATAATAGAGCATGTATCTATTGCATATATATATATATATATATATATATATATATATATATATATATATATGCAGTCCAGATGCACATTTGAATTATATCTTTTGAACTGAAATAATAATACCTTTAGTTGCCATTTTCATTACAATTGGGGCACATTCCAGAACAACGACTAAAATTCTGCAAACTACAATGAGTGAAATAATTGCACCGACGCGAAGTTGTTGTGGAATAGAATACATTCCTTGCAGAAAACATATTTTAAACGTTTTAAATGTGACATTGAAACATATTTTAGCCACGAATGAATATATTTCGTTGGTTTATTTTAGTTTGAGAAAGAAATATCCACACAACTTCGATGCAATTATTTCACATATTATAGTTTGTAGAATGTTAACCGTTGTTCTTCTCGAATTTGTCACCAATTATAATTAATTCATAAATTAATGTGTATACTTCGGTATATATTTAGGGGTCATATATCACAGATGGGGATACAGAAGTAATGGATTTGTTTCTAATTAATTTGGATACAATTGAAATGTCGTTTGGTGGATGATAATTTGTTTACATACAATAAGAATTAAACCCTATTAAATGTAAATTTCCTAGCTCTACCGCTCAATAATATATCTAATATATTTTCATGGAATAATTATGAGATATTAATGTTCTAAAATATAATATACTAGATCCTTTTCAAACTTTGTAATATGAAATATTAAATAAAAACTTGAATTCGTATGTGCAATATTAATTACTGCCCTACGATGAAGCCCCGAATTTGAAACGAAAATTGTCATGGGGCTGTCATAATTTTGCGGCCCATTAATTTTCATTTATAAATAATATCCCGCTTCTATACAAACTAAAATGAAATATTTACCAGGATTACAATGAACGTTATTCAAAATTAATTTTTCTCATTAATCACTTAAAGGGTTGTCAGAAATACGCGTGGTTACTGCGATTATTAAACGCATTAATTAGCGGAGAAGCAACGTTAGATCGGTCTGGGGGCTGCTGTGACTCGAGATAACGTCATCGCGGATATTAAAGAGTATGACAGCAGCAATTAACAAAAATTCACGGAAGAGTCTCTTTTGAAATGCTGTTTTACGGTATGACATTTGATATTTATGAATTTATGAATATTTATGTTTGCTTAATAGGGATTAAACAGGTGTCAACGACGCTCGAAAAACAAACGAATGTGAAAATATCGCTTTAAATAATAATTGATGATAAATATAAATGGCAATAATTTCGTGTCGATCGATGTGTGAATACCGGTTATATTTTTTGTAATGCCGTTTCAGAGGACAAACTGTATGAAATTTATACTTCTTAGCTTAATAGTAAATGAGTTTAATACATAACATATTGTGTGTATTTATACATTACGTGTTGAGTTTATATGCTGCTAATCTCACGTCCTTGTCCTTACAAAGAACTTAGTCTCTTTTATTTGTTGAATGAGTGAGCATTGAGAGGCACTCGAGTAAAAACTAAAATCACGATAATTGTGCGACGCTTCATTTATAGAACTAATTAATTTCCTATAGAGTTACTGCAATATTTTATTGAACACAAGGGGTTTGCGTTATATTAACACCCGTGGAAACAGTGCGCACATAATTCACTTACTTATTTCTACATAATGCTGCCATTCAAACATATCTGTTTTAAATTTTATAAGCCAAATTTAAAACATACATAGAGATGTCCATAATGAAACTTAATTACACTCTGTTGAAGATCATACCATAAATATTTTAAAATGCCGAACGATTTGCATCGAGACACATAGGCGGTGTTCTTTCTGCAGCATTCCATTACGTACTTGATGATTTTTAAATCTACACGTTCAAGTGGCAATGTAAACAGGCCACGACTGAAATTGTCCAGAAAAGCAATACAAGGGTCACTACGAATAGCTGTATGCTAGGTTCCAGAAATCGATTCAATTATCTGAATATCACCCTGGCTCGTATCATTAACAAACTATCTATACAGTTGTGAGCTTCTCGAAAGTGCTGCGTGAGCTGCAAGGGTCTAGTGGTGCGCCGTAATTGTCTTATTGCCTGGACGAAAATTGAATAATTAATTATCAGCGACGACGATATTCTCAATTTGACGTTATCTGCTTCTAAAAGCATTTAATAATTACCAACAGATGTACAAAAAACCAAGATTGTTAGAGTTAAACGTTTTTGGTTATTTTTTTTCAGAATTTATATAAATTGAACATTGTGGGATTTTACCATTAATTTTGTATTAATAGACAATACGTGAAATAATATCTCACGTGCACACTTGGCTTGGTCGTGGATTCACTTCGCTCTGATAGGATGAAAGCACAAGCATATTGGTGGTTACTCCTTTTATTTAATATCTACGAGTACATTTAATAAGCAGAGTGAATGAAACTAAATGGTGCGGCAGCGTAAAACACATAATAATTCTATTTCTATGCATAACTGGAGGGAAATTTGGATTTGTTCATAAAATTTTACATAAAATATACTGCAAATGATCTTGTAAATATTTGTGTACAGCGAAGTTAATGATTAGTGTCAATTGTTAACAAATTGTCCTAATTTCTAACTCTGAGAAAAGCCATTACTCTAGGAACGATGTACTTACTACTACCGAGCATAGATGCTGAAAATTTGCACAAACCTTCTTTAAAGAATTCTAACCAATATATAAAGTTCAAATGAATAACTTAAAATGCAAAATGGGTATTAAAAATAATTTTTTGAAATATCTTCGAATTGCTCGACAAATATTCCTTAAGGGGGGATCCTGCTTTAGAAGGCTCAAAAAATCGATTTGTTTTTTATTGCTCAAATCTGTGCCTAATATATCTAAGACTATGTATAAAAAGTTACAGCGGCTAATTCGCAATATTTTGAAAGATACAGCACTAAACACAGTGAGGCGTCGAGCAAAAAATATACGAACGCATGAACGCTCGGACAAACGAAACGCACGCCCCTCCCCGCAGTAACATAACACCGAACTATGTACTGAAAAAAGTTCAATCGGTCGTTCGAAACAATAATATTTTGAGTTCCTAAGAGCTATAGTAGGATTATAATGAGATATTCCGTAAGTAATCGAAAATTAACATTTTTCCTGATCGTAAACTTTAGAGCGCGTTTTCTCGAGTTTTCGTTTTTACGATTTTTCTAAACTGGTGGGCGTGATTGCGAGAAAACTAGACAATCAATCAAAACGAAACAAAACTTTTCTTGGCTTCAGTAGCATTATATTCTATTTGAAGTGAAAAGATTAATGAAAAAAACATTCTAAACAACTTTTTTAGCAAGTTGAAATGATTTTCTCTTCCTGCAAAGAGCACATTTATTTTCAGACCTGAGAAAAATCTTGAATTTCAAAATTTTGGGTTTTTTTTAGTTCACATAGAAGAAAATATATGAGAATTACCATTTTCTTTGGTTTTTTTTGTTTCAGACAAAAATTACGGGCTACATCTTTCTCACCGATTGTAAATTGCAATTGAAAGGTGTTGCACAAATGTGCATAAAAATCGGTTCCGTTTAAATATTTTCTCTCGACATATTTTTTTTAATGCTCAAATATGCAATAAAATGCTCTAAAAAGTTCACTAGACTTGCTCATTTTTCCTGCCTTAAAAAAATTCCCCTAAAAACGCTATTTTTTAGGCGACCGACACGAAAAATTGAAATTTCAGTCATCAAACGCGGACGAAAAGTAATCGTTTTTCGTCCGCTTTCATTTTTCGTCCGCAATAGGGTGGCGCCATCTACCGACAGTTACCAAAATTGTATAAAAATAACCACATTGCCGTCAGTGTCAAACTGTACATCTTGTTTACATTAGTAAATACGTGTTGGTGATAGACTTTTTAACTGATTATTGGGTAATTACTGTTTATAAAGCCGAAATAACTTCGAATGTAGACAAAGAAAACATAAACATGGCTGAAGGTGTCACAAATATGTACAATTGTTCAGTTGTCATAAATGACTATGTCAATAAATTGTAAGTAAATGTTGCAATAAATTTGAAAATTTTATGAGGGTCGCCTAAAAAATTTTTTGTGCACCACGGCCAAAAAGTGTTTTTTCGTCCTCGTTTGCTTTCCGACCTCGGCTCCGCCTAGGTCGTAAAGAAAACTCGGACGAAAAAACAGTACTTTTTGGCCTAGATACACAAAATACTATTAAGGCCTCCTAAAGCAGAATCCCGCCTTAATCCATTGTTCCATATTTCTGGCAAGACATGCGTTAATACTACCCACAAACAATTTAACTTTCTTTATTCGATACTGTAGGACTAATGCCATAATATCAGGTAGCCCAGTGTATCGAATATTTAGTAGTTTCATTAATTTGACTACAGTATAATATTTTGGGGCATTTTATATACTAACGTCCAATTTTCTATTTTTCTTTCGTTTTTTATGATTTTATTTATATATTTTATGTACACGATATACTTTTCTTGGTGTATGCTGTTGGGTGCAAATAAAAATTTATTATTATTATTATTATTACTAGTATTATAATTTAAGTGAAAATGTCTAAAAATCTGCCTATCGTCTCGTATGTACGTAATCCAGATCGCTGTCCGCGCAAATTGTCTTTTTTTCAACGAAAAGGGAATAGCTTTTGAACTGCCGTATGAACGTGACTCTGACGGACTGATAGGAAGCCTATTGTTCACGGGGGAAGAACCGCAAGATTGCGAGCCCACGAGAGTACCTCCGCGGCATCGACTGGCTGAAATCTTCGTGAAGACATTGGCGCTACCATTTTTCGTCACTGAAGCGTGGCTGAAATACGGCGTGATACATGAGGAGGCCTCTTGGGTTCACATCGTCCTAGGTATTTTATGCTGTATTATTTATGTGTTCTTCGACGAGAAAATGTGTGACCACCAGACTGGACATCTTCGTCTACATCAACTGCATGTCGTTGGGCATCATTTGCTACCAGAACGACAGCAAGTACGGTATCCTGAGCGCGATAAGTTTCTTAATAGGAAACTTTATCTTGACCAACGATCCCATGGACATTTCACCGGAATTACTAAACAATTTCATGATGGCGTTTTTCACCAGCGGAGTGTACTTTGCCGTACTGTAAGAAAAGTGTATGTACGCATAGAATACTGTACTTTACAATAAAAATTTGGGAGCTCAAAAAAATATATATAGTTAGGGGTTTATAGACATATCGTCGTGTCGACGGGTTTTTTAATGTAATTTGCCTAATACCTTGTCGGTAGTTGGCTATGAACTTTATGACATATTTTTGGACACAGTAAAGCGCTGAGGTTTTCACCTCTTAGTGTACTCGTGTGGTTTGTTGGCAATCAACTTTACAAGTTTACGGCAACTTAACGGACATTTGATGAGTCATATTTGTTTGGTCAAAACAATCATAATTTTAGACGTATTGAAATAGAGTCTTATTAAATTATTTACATCTATTTAAGAAAATATCGCTTATGACAATGCTGCGTAGTGACTAATTTTGGGTAACACTACTTAGAAACCGTTTGTGATGGATGAAGCAAAAAATTGCAAGGATTATTTCGATGGAACTCCAACTCGTTCGCTCGTTCGCTGAAATAAATATTAAATAATCACACGTTTCAGACATTCTTCAAAAAGCTTCCAAATGATGTTTCTGAATAGACGACAGATACTTGAAGTAATGGGATTTTCAACCAAAAATGAAAGGGTTTTTTGTATATCATTGCAACAGGTATTTCTTTACTGTTCGTGTGAAATTAAAATTAACTACCCTCATAAGCTAATAAAATTGCTACGATTGAGATGGAAATTTTATGAAATGGAATCCACAATTAACTTTGAAATAATGTGAAAGACGAGTAATCATTAACATTTTCGAACGCGAAATTTCAACGAAAATACTTTTGATTCTAAGCTTATTCTGACTATTATTACTATGCATGATCTACCGTCCAAACTATTGCAGAAGCTAGAGTTATAAGACTATAAAGTTAAGATTTGTAGATAGCAAGAAAGAATGAATATCTCAACTGGAACTGTTGATTAACCTTTCCATATCTCGAAAATTGTATGTGTTATAAAAAAATTCTCATTAAAGTTTCTTCGAAAAGTTCTATCGAAAAAATAGACTTGTCATAGAGACTGCGCCAATAAGTTGGAAATTTATGTATATAAAAATAAGTTCAGTGCGAACCACTGCAGATTTTTTAAACTCTATCGACTACTCATATTGTGTTTTGTATAAAAAATTGCATTGATTTGTTTAGGATTGGTAACAAAAACGAAAGGCAGACGGTAAAGGATTATGTAATTTTACACCGAACATAATTTTGGCAAGCAACTGTGTAGCTTACTACCCGTCAATACAAAGTTTGTTGGAAGAATTAAAGAAGCTTATAATATAACATGTTGCACAACATAATTAATTAACGTCTGAAACAGATCCAGTAGATATCGTCTAGTGGCTAGTGTCTAGTAGCTGAAGTAAAACAAGTTTCCATCGTACACCAATTTCATTTGAAAAATTATTTAACAATGTTATATTATTGGGAGGGGGGGGATCTCGATCAAATAATGAATAATAATAATATCATGAACGAGTCGAAGTGTTAGGTATTAATATCCTAATTAAGCACTAAAGAAAACAGTTGAAAACGGACCAATTATTATGAATTAATTCACAAAATAATAAATGAAAACTATTAAAAATACAGGCTAATTATCTTGCTTGAAAGAAATCACGGTAATAAACTATTTTCACTTATAAGTTAAATTAGCAACTGAAACGGATTATCTGCATTAACGCTATTATGTTACTTTCATATTTAATGTGAAGTTCTATTAAACTTATTTATTCTGTCGCGAGCATAGTTGGAGGAGTGTCACAGCGTGGAAAATATATTTTTGATTAAATATTAACTAAATTTAACTTTATGTGTAAGTGTGCAATATTCTGTGAAGACTGGCATCCTATAATATGACAAGTGGTTCTGGTTAGAATCCCTATGCGATGTTCGCATCCAGCGAGCCCTAATGTACATTAGCATGGATCGCCATGTGACGACTTGTAGTGCCAGGTCAGTAGGTCTGGATCGCCATGCACTTGTACGAAAACAAAGTAATGCGCCGTGATGTAATTTATTAACGTATATCGTATCAGTCGGTGCTGATACGAGCTAGAAACTTAGTTTGAACAACGCTGACCTACACGTCGAGTATGGCGTCGACGTTATCTCAATTACACCTATTTCGCAATTCAACACGAGTTTTTGATTTATGTATTTGACTTACTATTATTAACACCCCAATTCTATTCTAATGGTTTGTGCAATCTTGTTTATTTATAAGTTAGTTTCATTAGTCCTGTGCTGGTCATATATATCACAATTCTGGGCACAGTATTATTTGATAAGCCTGTTATTTCGTTATCGTAGTGTTGTTGTTTATAGATATTTCGCGTAGGGATATTTCTTCGTATTCAGTTAATGATTTTGTGACGAAAATGGTGAACATGGCAACAAAATAGATGGAGAGAATCATTTCATAAAAGTTCATTCGTTGGAGGTTGGAGAGAGATTGTTGTGTATTACAATAGTTTTAATAAAAGAAATGTAAAGTAGTTAGTGAATAAATACATCTTCTTCTTATTTATTTCACAATCGTATACAGCACATAGCTTTCCGTTAACTGCACTATAATATTTTCTTGTATTTTGGTATGTATTGTTTATATTATGATGTACAGAAATTGACACCAATGAATCTTCATTTGGACATGATTTACATATACGAGCGCAGTCTTGCTGTATTTTCTACTTTTTCTAGCGATTTGTGTTAACTTAAAGGAACGCACGCCTACATCTCTACATAAACTACTAAATTGGATATAAAATATAACCAATGGCGAAGATTTCTATCAGTCACTTGTGGAGTTTGTGGGCATATATTCCAGAATGGGTTATTAATATATATATAAAAAACCTTTATTGACATGCTTCACTTGCCAATAAAGGTCATAATAATATCCTAATTCAATCATCATTGTTGATCTCTTCGGCTCCTCCTGTTCTGTCTTCCTTCTCTTGTTGACCCACCTCCTTCTTTTCCTTTGTTCCCAACATATGTCGAAGAAACTGGAATATGTTTACTAACATTGTCAGGGGAATATTTCCTATGTTTGTTCTATGTTACATAAATCCCTTGCCTGAACCAAATATAAGTCAAGCCCCTAGTAGAAGACTTGCATCAATGCTTTAGTAAATTACCTAGTCTTATATTTTAGGTGGCGATTTCTCCGCTTGGTTTTTTTATATTTCCCGCTAAGAAATTAAGTGACAGATGCCGTTGTTTGCAATACCTTTCTGAAAGTATGGACCTTTCGATTTTATTCAAATGTTTATTATTGCCGTTTTCGTCACGATTGCATTCATCATGGGCTTTGTTGCATTCTATTATAGCTTGCTATAGTAGCTCTTACTAACACAAAATACATTCCATAAAAGAAGATTAGACATGGGTGGATTGATTTTAATTAATTTATATTAATTCATGGTTATTAATTTAATCGTGGTTACTACATCTCAAGTGCTATAAATAAAATTCGGTATATTATGTATTGAAAGTGTAAGTGTAAACCGTTAAAAAGGTAGTTAACAATCTATCGAAAAAATTAATAATAAAATCGCTTTAATATAGAGCTTCCAAAAAGTTAAATAAGAGAAGGTGGAAAATTTTACAGGCGCGTTGTCTTATAATCCGCAATTACTGGCGTCCAGATATTTTTAGTAGGTATTAAGTAGAATTTTGGTTTATTTTCAAAACATTCGTGGTATTAATAGTAATCGGCGTTAGCTTCGCCGAGAGCGTTACTAGCATACAGTTATTCATTAATTTTCTGTCAGAAAATGTCAGGAAATATAAAAGCGTTTATCAATCAAATGAATACAAATAACGTTAACTAACATCATCTTTCAAGTATTACTTCTATATCCACACATGTTTAGGATATTACTTTTTGTTATTTGCCTTTAACATCTACATTTATTTTCCACCAACAAAAGTAAAATACAATATCACCATGCGATAATTCGTAAAGCTTGGAATTTAGTTGTCACGTCACGATAAACAGAAAGTTGCAGTTAATCTCAACTGATTGACAGTACGAATGTACCCCCGGCTACGCCAGAAACATTTTACTGATTTTTTCCGTCGACCTCGCATCTGCCTATTTTTTCCTTTGAACTGTGGAATATGGATGACACTGTTGGTACCCACTGTTCGATTAAAATTGTCAAATTGGTTCATTTCGTTGAAAGTGAGTAATCTTGTTTTATAATGGAACTTTATTTGAAAGTGAACCGCTTTTTCGTGTAATTGTCATGCATTGATACGCCGGGATAAGCCAATAAGTCCGTTTTACTTATGATATATTCGAGGAAGCAGGTGTACAGAAAACGCAATGTAAGTCCTGGAAAGCTGGATTACTATATAATCCTAACCTAATGTATCCCACGGGAACTTCTCTACATGTTCCTATGACAAACACAAGCTAATTCAATCCAATTTAAACCCGATAGAAATTGCACTTGACGAGGGACTAATCAGCCAACTGTGCCGACTGTGGAAACACTTTGAATGCCACTCGTGTCGTTTAAATCGAATTTTGGTAATTAGTTCTCTAATTATTGGATTTGTGTTCTCTACAGCGATACCGCTTAGGATTACGTATGTTATGCGGGGATTATATCTGCGTTTCAACTTCTACGATTGCGTTAAACAAATTTACCCGTAATTATACTGTACGGATATTGTTAAAAGTTCCGCAAATTCAATTTACACGATAAAGTTTACAAACAAGTTTGTGTTAACATTTACGGGTTCATTTACTGTAGAACTGCTGATCGTATATATTGTACTTAGTTTCCATGCATGTACAATTCAGTCCACAAGTTTCCTAAGGGACGACTGCATGCATGTTAGAAATGAAGACTGTCTCGTTTTGACTGCTGCCAAACTACCATCGTTCCATTTCCTTCCCACTCAAGCTATTAAATTAAACGGATGTGTACCCGCAAAATATTAGATGATGCTAGTTTTTAAGTTCAGGGATTTGTTGTGCTTCAAAATTTTATTCTACCTTTTAATTTGAATACATTTTATGTCGAATTTTATGAAATAAAATATTTTACATTCTACTACTATTTCGTACATTGTTGTATATACATATATATTGCAATATTTTGTTTTCCTTTTAATAATTAAATTTTTTTTTTAACGGTATATTTTATAAATCTATGAAAACGCCATAAAGGTTATTTTGACGTTTCGGCAAAGTCGCTCACATTTTCGTAATCGTAAATAAAAAACTCGTTATTAATTGTTTAGTACCCTTTCACCTTTCGCGAACACAAGTAATATCCTTTCGCATTCAGCGATATAGATAATTTATAATAAACAACAAGTATCTCCGAATATTGCAGCATAACAGATGTGGAATACATATAATTTTTCCTGAAACTGCAATCATTGTTTTCTTAAAGACCAGAAAATTAGTTTTTTAAAATAAATTTTAAATGTCAAGGTGATTAAAGAAGAGGTATATTGCGCTGCCACATAGAGCCAGGTCTTCTCGGGAGAAGTGACCACTTCGACCAAAGCGCTTTTTCTATTTTCGAACTCAAAGTGCTTTTGACTTATGGCCAGTTGATCAAAATGGGCTTAAACTCGAGCTTTAGAAAACCAACATGGTTTTCTATAAAGTAAACCAAGTTCAAATATGAGTTACGTTGTGCATTAGTGGAACAGTTTCCGCTTAACTAAACTAAGTTTACATCATGTTGGCACTGTTGGCAGCATTGGAAATTTATTCGTTGCATACTTCCCACTATTTTGAGAGCAATGACAATTGTCATTTAACGATCAGCTGACAGCTGTTACTATTCACATTTAGTTATTATTTTTATAATAGGTGTTCGAAATAGTTTAATATTAATCTATGACGAGAATGTTGGGGTTAATATCTAGAGCTAATTCTATTTCTGCTTCCACTGCTTCGTTTTACTCAAATTCCATGATTTCTCCCATTTCGATTGCAATATTATGTAGCACTGCAGATGTTAATAGAACAGCTTCCACTTTTTGTCTGTTTAATCTAATACCTAGAGCAAGTATTGGAAAACGGCGTTTTAATACCACAAAACACCTTTCAATTGGATTTCGCGTTCTGATTTGACCTTCACTAAAGAGATTTGTGTTTCCGGATGTTTTAACAGTGTTATCAAATATGGTTTTATGCCATAGCCACTGACACCAACTATAACACTAGTATCTACAAAATCTAAGTTTTCTAAGCTCGCCCTAATTGTAGAGTTTACAAAAATATTGGAATCATGAGCTGAACCTGACCTGACCTACAAACAATGTCTAAACATTTCATTGAAGCATCACACCCTGCTTGCACGTTATAAGAAAAATATTGCTTTCGGTTACGAAGCAGTTCACCTTGTTCTCCATCTGAACTTTGTATTTTAACATGGGTGCAGTCGAGCGCCCCAATGCAATTAGGAAATCTGGTAATTGCGTAAAATCGCTGCATTATGTGTGAAATTTTATCTGGAGTTGACGGCATGTTAATGAGTTGGAGTCGTAGATTTGCTAGTGCCCTCGTTACTTTGTTTACAATAATACGACTTGCTGTTGATTTGTCAATACCGATGAAATCTCCTACCACTTGTAGTAAACTGCCCGTTGCCAAAAACCTCAACGTTGTAGGAATTATGCTGTGACTCCTTCAGAAATGGCGCTAGTTACCATTTCTGAAGGAGTCCCAGCGTGATTCCTGCAACATGAGTAGAAAAAAATTGCATAGAACGCTGGCAACTATTAGGTTATAATAAAAAACGTACCATAACCACTTTGGATAAACGAAATCTTGCAATAAATTGCTTTTCATTCCAAACTTCAAAATATTAGGACGTTGTTGATATTGTCTATTATTTATCTTCAAACACATTTATTATTATTCTTTCATTTTCCTTTATCTATTTCAATTTATTTTTGGTAGCTAATTTAATTTCATATCAACTCTATTCTATGAAGGTTATGTCACATTGCCACAATCCGTAAAGGTTTATTTTTACAGATTTTCGAGTGATTCTATTGCGTGCCCCAACCATATTACTTTCGTCACATTTGTCATTCATTCAAACATTATTAATTACATTACTTTATTTTTATTTTTTATTTCGTGTACGTGATTCATATTTGCCATGCATTCGAAGAGTATGCAAATATTCAAGTTACTAGACAAATCCATTAAGTAGATGTTAGTAAAGTCACATTAAACTTGCGTTGTTATATATTTTGAAAAATCGTCAAATTGTAAATAATTAATAATGAAGTGCCGCAAATTAATTCAGCCAATTCGCTAACCTAATCAATATGAGAAACGAAAAAGGCCCCACTATTAACCAGGCTATTTGGGGAGTTAGGGATCTTATAAGGAAAATTTCATTTACTTAATTGCGCAAAGAAAACTTAAGTGTAACTGTAATGATGCTGTGTCGAGATTTATGAGTTTCGCAAATTGAAATTTCGGTGCGAGCTCATTCATTTTCAATTAAATTGTTTTGGAAGTTTGCGTTTCGTTCTCGAGTTTGCGGTTGTATCTGCAATTAATTCGACTCAGTTGTTAAAATTTCGCATTTATGAGAGCCATTTAATTTCACTTTCTTTGCGGAAAAGGAAGGGAGAGCGCACAATAAGGTAGAATTAAGCGTGTTTTTTTGACATTTTATGGCAATGGATTTTAAAACAGTACATATATTTATTATGAATTATTACATTACAGTAGCGAACTATTTAAAAAAATTAATTCATTTTATCAAAATTAGGCAATAAATATGGACAATGTAATTGACATGATTTATTTTGTTGGAATTTTAGCTTTTTAAATGCTTTTATAAAAAAGTAAACTTATTTAAGGAGGTTGTTGTTTGGAATCAACTAATTTTATTGTTAAGTTTTAACTTTTGTTTGGCATGGACTGTGCAACGGTATTTCGGGGCGAAGTGCAATTTTGATACGTGATCGTTTGCATACAATTTATGGTAAGTTTTTCGTGATTATTATGGGGTGTGGATCTATCATCCTGGTCGCTTTGACCAGTGGATGACCAGATGATCCATGATCGTTGTGAATGGTAGCCGTAATGTATAATAAAAAGCTGACTCATATTTTGTAATGGGTATTGTGTCACTCATCTTGTCCACTGCCAGGCGATTTGTTAATGATTAGTTCTCTTAGTAGTCTTATGGTTTAGAAATATATCGTCTAGTTGTGACAAGAGTGAGTTGCATCATCGCGCCACTCGGAAGCACCAAAATGTTAAATTTTTTTGATAATGCCACCTCATTTAACGTAATTAAATTCACGCGATTAATTGCAAAGAGGAAGATTTTATTTATATGAAAAATTCAGAATCATTGTGGTAATTCCATGAAGCAGCATGGGCCAACCTGAAATTATAAGCAATATTGTCTAGGCATAGGCTTGAAGGTAATAATGCTAATGTTATTATTCACTTTACAATATTTGTTTATATGCTATCATATAATATAATATCCAACGTATATCTAATCTGATATCTTAGACCTGAGCATACTATACATACAGCCTACAATGTATTTGCAGTGGATATTAATCACTACGAATCTACATTGATTGCTATGCTATATATATTGAATTAGTTTAAATTTATTTAATTTGCACTCACTTTTGAGAAAATCATATCATGAACATAAATTTATTAATTCCGAACGTTTTCCCAGTTTGTAGTAAACGTGACAGTACAGAATTTTATTCAAGACTGGAAAGTTTACATATTTTATTAAAAATATTTGTTTTCTTTCGATAGTTATTATACACAATAAACTAATTATACGTTGCTATAGCTCGTTATGAATTCGCATGAAGTTTTCGTCACCGCTGTACGATATTTCTTGGGATGCATTTCGAATTTACGGGGACGAGCAAGATGTGTATCTGCTCGCTCAGTTTAAATATTTACGTAGGTTAAAAATTATTACAAAAGTATGTTTTTTTTAATCATTTTATTTGAAACAGTCACTGTGGTTGAGGAATAAAATGTTTTTTATAAGATTTTCTTGGATGAGGTGTCTGTATAAGATCCCGACAAAGATTCTAGCAAAGATTCCCACCTCCATTGGTAACGTTCTTCCATTGTGCGAATATCCTGGTGAAACCTTTCACCTTGCTATTCACTGTAATCTCCCAGGTTTTCAGGAAATCGATCCAAATGAGAATGTAAATAATGTAGTTTAATACTCATGTTGCACCCTAGGTGTTTTAAGTTAGACAACATGTCGTTAACTAATTGTAAATTGTTTTCTAATTCACGAAACTTTGCCAGGTTCGTTTTTCTAGTTCATTCATAGATTCGACAAAATTTGGGACTTTTATCAGTTGTCTAATTTGTGGTCCATCGAAAATGCCTACTTTTAACTTTGGTTGCTCAGACCAGGAAACTTTTTCGACAGATAAGAAAAACATTGGCCACCTTTGTTAAGTGCTTTAACGAATTGTTTCATAATACCAAGTTTTATATGAAGTTGTGGCAATATAATTCGATTGTGATTAACTAAAGGTGGATTTAATTGCTTACCAACAATAGCTGACTCCCTCAGTGACCACACCTTTTGAGTCCAATGGTTCTTTTTATCGCGACTGTCCCAAAAACATATGAAACACGGGTATTTAGTATAACCTGCCTGTTGTTCTAAGAGGAAATTTACCATTTTCAAATCTACAAAAATTTTCCAGTTGTGTTCATCATACTTAAGTTTTTCTATTACTAAAGAAATATTGCCATGTTGTTCTTTCATAGAAGTTGATTGTCCTACAGGTATAGAACCGTACTTATTTCCATTGTGTAACAGTACACACTTTAAACTTCTTTTATTGCTATCAATAAGAAACCGCCAATCATTTGCTTTGTATTTTAGTAAACCCATCTTTTGCATAAGACCTTGAACATTATTACTGTAAACTAAATTCTCTTCAGAGGAAAAATATGGCAGTAAATCTTTTTCACGAGTACGATAAAATGTAATTTTTGTTTCTGGTGTAAGTAGATATTTCTCGTTCAGACGAGATGCCAATACTTCGGACTGCTCCTTCGATAGATTTAAATCCCTTACTAAGTCATTTAACTCACTTTGATTGAATGGTGAAGGATTTTTCTCTGGACTAGGTATAAAATCAGACTCAGATTCATGTTTTTCTTCTTCAATTTCCATCTCCTCCGGTTCAAAACATGTTTATGATGTCGATGGTACTGGCATTAATGACTGATCAGAGTGTGCAAGAGGCCTCTGAGAAGAAGTCAACGTCGGATATAACCACTTATCCTGGTTTACAGAGTTTATGCCCTTAGTGTTTAACACACAAAAATAACAATCATCACGATGAGGTTCCCGAAACTGTTACTTTGTGGCGTGTCACTAATTTTTCTACGTTGAGATTTATTGTTAGCCAATATGTTCATAATTTGAAGTTGTCTAATACATAGTTATTCCTGATTAATTTATTTTTATACTGTCAGAAGCCGTTTTCTAATCCGCCGTTAATTGTCGAGTAATGATCTTTATATGTAGAGGAATCTTGCCAGGAAATGAATACCAATTTTTTTTATAAAAGTTGGGGTTCACTTAAAAAAAAAAATTGTTTTCACTTCCTGGCAAGATCTTTCTAGTTCCACCACGAACGTATGGTTCCAATTGTCATCTGAAACTGCATTAACGTGATTTTAGGCTGTATTTTTTAAATGTTGTTTACGACGACGTGTCAGACATGGTGACAGAACAGTTCACATCACCAGTGCGGCCCCCATGTTCGCTAACAGTTTTTGTACCATCGCTTCTTTGTATCGTATTTGCGGTGACGGTGGTTACCAATGGGATTCGAGCTCTAGGCATAACCTCTCGTCCGTGTATGGTGATCGACTACCTCCATTACCTACATGATATCGTTCAGGTAAGTGGAACACCACATCGTGTATGCAAGGTCTTATAACTCTTTCTAGGACTCATATATAACTTATAACTATATAACTTTGGGTATCATGATCAACGTCCTCGAGAGCTTCTCGCCTTTCACCACGACTGGATCTTCACATTCACGTTCAGGCGTGGATGGATAGCTGAGTATTTCTTCGTCAGTTTCTTCACCTAAGAGTTCAACGTACTTATCCTGTGGTGGATGTCTGATCCTGATATTAACGTCATTTCCATTACGTTTTTGTTTGTTTGTAAAGAAATATTTACGCACTCTTAGTTTAATTTCGAATATCAATCATGACATATTGAACCAAATTCTGTCATTGAAGAAGACACAATCGCTGTCGAAACGTGAAATAAATCATAAAATAACTCACTGATTATTTCTAATAAAACCGACGAATACTGGTAATACAATTAAATTAGCATT
The DNA here is from genome assembly GCA_959613385.1 of Geotrupes spiniger. Lineage (NCBI taxonomy): Eukaryota > Metazoa > Arthropoda > Insecta > Coleoptera > Geotrupidae > Geotrupes > Geotrupes spiniger. Next base: position 18,655,520 of record OY390736.1, on the reverse strand, counting down.
TATAAAATTAACTCTACACACAAGTGTATATATATATATAATTTACTAAAATAAATTAAAAAAGAAGATTTATAATGCAATATAGAATTTCTCAACGGAAAGGAATACTACAATAGGTTCATCCTTATCCAATGTAATTGGAAAAACAGCCTTTTATCCGACGACAATGATAAGCAATCGTTAAATTGCATCTGACTTGAATGCACCTGGCTACAAAAGCATGTGGATGACTTGCAAAACATGTCCTCTGCAAGTACGAAGTCGTACTATATCAAATAAACGTGTAGCTTCATATACAGAATCGCGTATTAATCAGTCACAATTAGTGTTTTTACTTCATCTATTCTGTTTGGACGTAGAGGATATTTTACGATGCGCGTGAGTCAAGAGCACTTCTAAAATACATTATTGCAGGTCAAGCGCAGCTTTAAAAAGCCGTCGGGTAGAACTTCGCAAATGTATTTGTGCTTTTATTGATTTTCATATTAAATTAGTCCAGTTGAACGTATCGAGTGGTTAAAACGAAGCTGACGCTAACAAATGTCATTACGTTCATTTTTGTAACGCGCGCTGCAAACTCGAAAGTATTTGCCAAAGCAAACTTTTATTTATCGAAGTGCTTTGCAAATTGTACGGTTATATAATATGATTATATTAAAATTAACATATAACCAAGAGGTGTTTAATAGGTATGTTAATTATGGACTGATATTTGATTTAATTTATTTTAATCCATGATTTTTGTGGTTTACTTTTTTCTAACAGGAAATATTATCTTCAATGTTTCTTAAAAAAAAACTAATTGTATTTTATAATTGTATACTTGAACAAGTAAATGCGAGCATAAATATGGCCAAAGCTAAGTGTAAGTTTTAAAACGATGATATGTGCAAACGTTGCACAATTTTAGAGAATCTTATAGACAATTTGATCAATTAAATTGATTACATTTGCAAGTTAGTATTAGATGGGCCGTAGCTGAATAATTTTGGTTTGATTACAATGCTAATTAAACAAAGTTCCTTACAGAACAAATTATTATACAGAAATCTATAATAATTATCAACTGCTCTTGTGGTAAACACATGTCGTGCTGATTTTCGTACGTAAACACCATTTCATCAAATGGGCGAATGCATGTTACATGTAAATTTGGCCATTCATATTAATCGAATCCTACGTGTACAGATTTTCAAATTTAATTCGCTAAGTTGTGGATGCGCACATATTTCTTACACGACTTGAATTATTGACGATACGACTTGCATTCATAAGGAGGGGACCACAGAGATGGAATTCGGATATTTCAACGAATAAGCAAATATAGAGTGCGGCTATCATTACTCTGTGATAATGATATTACACTATCATAGGCTATCATTACTACGCCCATGCCTTCTTAATATCATATTTTGAACCAGATAAGATTATTCGCAACAATTTTCCATTCGACGACCATATACATAAAATAATTACACAAATCTTGTTGGGATATGTACGACCGAAGGAAATGATGCCAGTTAAAATAATGCTCTTCCTCCGTCAGTGCAGATAACGCTGAAGGAAGCATCGAAGCCCAGATACCAACGATAAATGTACCAACAGTACCAAGCATACATGTAATATAATTTATTAAAATGATATATTCTACTGGCCAATGTGGCTTCCTACAGATATGCTGGTTGATATTTGCAACATACGTTGATGATACCACAGTGTACAGTAGTCTCTGTAATTTGATTTTTTAATATCTTGCAATAATAGCTTGAGACTAGTGATATGAAAATTCATCATGATAATGGTACTAGAACTAGTTCTAGAACTAGTTAGGAAACAATTCATACGCCCAATTTTTATTTAATGTAATATGGCTAGTATTTTATGTTCACGATAATGTACACAGATAAAAATTTTATTAGGAGCCGCACAGCCAATGAGTAAACACGTTGTAATGTTATTCTGAAATTATTTTATAGACTAAAAACAATACTGTAATATTATTCTTAAGTATTTAAATCGTAGTGATTTTTGCGTGTTATGTATGCTCCTGCTAATATATTTTTATTTATGGTGCATCATTCCATTTGCGTTATCATGAAGTCATCATGTTTTGTAGGCGCATTCTAATTGATACATGATTAAAGATGGCTTATTTAACAGAAATATGTAACAGATTAAGCACTGGACAACTTCTTAAAGAGATATTAATTTTTGTTTTTAAAAATGTGGTTTAATATCTGGCGGTAATTGGATGATGCGGATTAATTTTTATAATATGATAATAAAGATATAGCTGATTTAAATAAGATAAGAAAGACATTCTGATGATTAATTTCTTCATAGCAAGTAGGGAAAATACGATGGAATTCAAAATACAACAATAGCAAAATAATAAAGTAATAACAGCTTACTAATACAAACCTACTATTATACGTGGAATAATATCGAATTGTTCGAAATATAAAAGAACAGGGGCAGTAAACATGGATTTACGTATCACTATCCTAGTTTTAGACGAAAGCGTATAAGAAGATATATTTTGAAGCTTTCTAACTAGTCATAGTAGAACTAGGACATTCATCAAGCAGACTTTAGGATAAATGGTGCAAACACCCGCATCTGAAAGGTAGTTGCATTTGATTAAATATACATTGTTATAAAATTAACTACAACTCAGTGATTTTTTCGTGTTGGATTGTACAATTCTGTCAATAAATTTGCTATGAAAAATTGCTATAGGATATCTTGGTTATTTCGTTCGATTTTAGTAAATTTACACACTTACAATCCGCTTTTGACTAGTTTGGGTCTTCCATTGTCTACATGAATATAACTCATAGGCTAACAGTAAATTGTAATTGAATCTACTACCCACTAACTCTGGTTTGCAATAAGGTTATATCGTAGGTCTTATGCATTTCGGTAACCATACGAACGCCATAAATTTTATAACTGCATGGAAGATATATATGCATCCTTACGAGCCGATCTATTTAAACAACAAATTCAAAGACCAAATTCTGAGACAGGGGTGCCCGTTGAGCCCGAAATTATATAATATATATATATATACTTTGGAGATGGAAGAGGTATTAAGGAGAGGGCAGGACATTAACATTCGCTGATGACATAGCAGTGTTGGCAGAGTCGGAGGAAGGATTAAAGGGGGCAGGAAGAATGCTGGGGAAATATCTAGAGAAAAGGAAGATGGAAATAAACATAGAAATATTTACACCAGAGTACGTGGTCTTGCAGGAGACAGGACATGAAAAGATGGCAATAGAGGCTGGCAGAAGGGTATATCAGATATGAGCTGGGGAAGTGGATGGAGGAGCAGCAGAGACTGGGGAAGATCGTGTTAAGGGAGATGATGGCAAGGGAAACAATAAAAACAGAACTATCAAAATGGGAGAGATATAGGCAGAACCTTTACGAAAAAGCAGGCGTAACATGGCAAGAAGCACTAAGGTTAATTGGAGAAGGGAAGGAGATGGAGAGAAATATATTGGAAAGATAGAAACACGTAGAAGCCCAAGGAAGAGAAGGGAGAATGAGGAAGGCGACATATAACAGACGATATAAAGAAATTTGTACATATGGGGGGTAGACCGAATATTTGAAAGGGGGAGATCGGGGATGGAGGAAAGAATGATCGCGAGATTCAGGTGCGGAAGTGAGGAGAAAATTAACAAATATTGGATGGACGAAGAATATAGAAGGTGTAAGTTCTGCGACGGGGGGAAGATGAGTGGAAGCATGGATACATGATTGTGAGGAGATATAATGGAGTAAGGAGGAGAAAATAAAGGGAAAAATATTTTCGATGCGACAGGAGAGGGATTAGAGGTAATGAAGGAAATAAAGAGATTGACGGAGGAGAAAAGAGAACAGGACCGGAGGAGATATACAGGGGGAATGAAGAGAACAGGCACGTGCAATTTTAATATGGAAATACTATAATTGTAAATTAAATAAAGGTTGTTTTTTTATTCAATTCAAATAACAAATAAGGCTTTGCAAACAATTGCTTTAAACTGGGTGTGTTGTAATGTATGGTCTAAAATCCGATCACTTCGTTGTTTCAACCGAAGCAAGTTATTGTAGTGTAAATAAAAATTTATTTTTTCAGGTTCTCGGGTAATGAAACGCGTATTTGAATTGCCCAAGGAATAACATCTTGAATTGTATGACAATATAAAATAATATAAAAAGTAATATTTGGCGCCCCTCAGGTAGGTCTTCTAGATCGCTTCGACCTAGAAAACCAACCACAAAGTACAAGCTTAACATTAGAAAAATCGCCGGGCCAGATGGGATTGTTCCTGTTGTTGCTCATAGAGGATGTGGGGACAATCTTGCACCACGAACCATTATTTAAAAGAACTATCTTAGGAAAATTATTTCTAATCGATTTACATAAACGTTTTCATTATTTCAATTTTTAAATCACGGAATAGATAGTGTAAAATTATAGATCTGCCTCGATTTCGAATGCAATTGCTAAAATACTTGAATCTTTAAATTCCATAAGTCGTAAGTGTATTAAACCCGAATTTCTGGGTGACGTCCCGGAATATTATATCTTTAAAAATCTTGCCAATATCAAGCAAATTACGTAAGGCGTTAAAAAAGATCTACTAAATACCTAATTAATTCGAAATTAATATAAAGTAACCATATTGAATTTACCGTTAAAATATATTTCAGATTGTTGGATTTTAACATGCGTGCTAGAATATTTATTTATAAATAAAGTTGGAAAATGAATTGCTCAAGATGTTAAGTGATAAAAACAGCATCTTCTTCCGCGTTTTGCACGATTTTGTGTTATCTTTGCAATTAATGTGTTAATATTTATTTATATATTTCTAATGAAAAGTAAATGTGAATTTTTATCATTACGATAAAATAATAAATACCACTTAAAAACATTACATACATACAATAGTGAACTATGGTTCAGTTATATGAAGTCCTCAGTTCACTACATTTCCTCGTATAAAATATTTAATAAGTTAACATTTATTAATCTCATAGAATGAATTCCTGTCTTAGTACTATATATTACATCCTTCGTTATATAACAATAATTTAATCTCGCTCAGATCATAATTATTTGCATCATCATTTACAAAAGCATCATTATTCTTTCTTATCACGTGATCCGTTATTTCATTTACCCCTGGTAAATAGCAAAGGTTTTGAACACGGCGCTAAATAGATCGATACACTGTTACAAGTTGGTATATTTAATATCAGAATTCATTCTTAAAAATTAAGGACAACATTAAATCTATACTTATTAAGAGCAATAAATTTGAAATTAATGCTTTACCATTACTTGCCACTAATTATATTTAACGCATTCTTCAATCTCAGACAAAATTATACTAAGTTTGTTATAACTTGCGCAAGCAGAATGTTTGCTCTATGCAAATAAATAAATATCCGAAATATATTTTTAGTTTTTTTTTTTAAATTTAATTTAATTTGTGCTACGAGTTTTACACAATTTATTAAAATTGTCCTGCATTTATTAGTTTTTATGTAAATATTGCAATGAATTCAATAAAAGCAACAATAATTACGACAACTCGTAAGTTATTCAATTAACGTCAGTTTGCAGCGAAAATAAATTATTATTAACAGTGTTTGGAGTAAATTGAAACAGTTAAACTGTGTATCGACTACTGGTCCATGGGCATGATATATTACCAGGACGATGTAAAGCATGTTGGTTACACCATTAATCAAGGGAGGGCGTGATTGCACGTGTCCACCCCTGAGCGGAGGGGTTCATTATGGTGGCCGATATGACCAGGACCGCGCTTTAATTATGGGACGTCACTGTTTAATTTCCGGTACTACATCATCAGGTAAACTACGGACAATGGGTCAGTATGTCGATACTTATCGGAAAATTGGTTATAATCGCATATTGTGGCCATAGCCACAATTATCCATTTACCTCACGTTTAACTACGTGTTCGTATTTAATGAAGGTCTAGATTCGAATCAGTAAGTAATAAGAGAAAAGGGCACGTATACCTATATACAATTTTAGGTAAAAATAAACACAACGCGTTAGGTTATGAAATTAATCCACAAATTCAAGCGTTCAATTTGTTTCAAATCTAATTTCGTTATATTTATTTTTTTTTATAATTTACTACAACGAAATAATAAAAATATTGTTATATTGATAGAATATTACTCAGTTAAAACGTGCATGCATTTACATATATTTAAGCACATATTTATTTTTGATCAACAATATTGTACAATTGATTGCCGCTGTGATAAAAATAGAGGTCATTGAAAGCCAGGTGTGTCGGTGTCGGGGCACTATAACAAAGAATTATTTATCAATGACATTTGACATGCTAATGCTCGGTAAATAGAGATTTCAAACGTTCGAATCGAACGTCACACTAAATTGGCATGGCAGTAATCTGACCACCTATGGTTGCGCACAATGGGCATCAGAAAAGCCCTGGCTGTCGCCAACTACTCGAGCTGTCTTTCAACCCCTGTGACGCGAAAAATGCTAACAATGGAACTAGACTCATATAAAAGTCAGGGTGCAATTATTATAGGCACGCTCGACGGTTAGATTGATTCATCAGGGCGACGCATTGACCGATTTTGCCGGAATGAGCAATTGCAATCACCCACGCAGAGCAGGAGATTCATGGCGCATCTGCCCGTAGGGAAATTTTACATTAGAAGATGGGATTATTGCCAGATTTTAGTTGAATAATGTGACGTCATCTGTTTTTTGACGGAAATCGTTTATATTATCTCCAGTAAATTGCTTCGCTTCTTACATCAATTTAATTTACCTAAGAGATTGTAGTTTTGTAATGATTCAAATATTTTATACCAGAGAGATTTTTCATTACCGTAAAATATATGCGAGCTATTTCTATGTTCTCTAGTTTATTGAAATATATGAACTAGCCGGCACACTGTGAATAATAAATATATCATCTGTATACGTCATCGTTAAAATATGTAATTACATACAATGTTTTATGTAATTAATAAATTTATTAAAATTTATGGTACAGCTTTCAGTCATAAAAAATAATAACTTAGCTTTGACTTGCAACATCTATATTATTTTATAGTATAGGAATCACGTGTGTAATATCGGTGTAGACTTTTGTCGAATGAATGTGTGGACGCATCCAAACTTCCCCAATCCGAATGCTCGCTTTTAATGAATATATTCATTCGAATTCGTTCGCTGGATGTAACACACCTTTGGATGCTTTAACTTAAGTTGGTACTTCATATTATATACCTGTCGATAGATATTAGCCACTAATATAAAATTTGCTGTAAGTTATGCAATATATGCTTTCTCTTTACTTTTGATAAAAGTGCTGACCGTCTATCGCATCTGAAATAACGTTTTATTATAAGTTTAAGTAGCAACTTGCAATAAACTGTATTATGTTTTATATTGCCTTAGCCAATGACTTCTAGCTCCTTTTCGTATAAAATCTATCCATTTTAATCGCGATACCATGCATATAATTCTTATTCTGTTACCTATTGATTTCCTTAGTTTGATGCATAGAAGTTTAGAGATTGCAGCACCGATTATTCAAGTAATTAATATGCAGTAGTAATAACCACCTTTTATTGATATACATTATAATTAACATATAAATGCTGGAATCTCTCTGCCATCTGCCTTAGCCTTAACTGTGTCACAGCTAACACCACTATGTAATCTGGAAATGCTAGCGATCAAATCGATGAATTTCCCAGAACTATTCCTTCATCATGTCTTCTCTCAAAATCTTCCCCAGTTCAGCAGTGTAAATATTAAATAGCAGGGATTATCAGGGTACCATTGCCTTCGTCCTTTTGTTGTTATGAACTCTATTGTCATCTGTTCCCTTCCCTCACTTTACGTGTTTGCTCGTGCTATTGTTTCCATCAGGTTCGCTGATATCCCTGTCTTCACCATCGCCTATGGCTTTTCCATCTTCTTCGATCATTCCCTCTCTCCAGATAATTCAGGGCATGCAAGTGATCTCTTGTTGTCGGCAACTTCTTAACCCTGATTACTCTTATAGTATTACCCCTGGCCTCTGAATTTCTTCCTTCAACCTATTCCTATGAGTATTTTGTATGCCACATCCATTAATGAAATATCGATTTTCTCCTCCACTTTCTCTCTTCTAACTTCTTCGATATCTTTCGCATGTTTCTTTCTGTCCTTTTTTTCACACATCTCTGTATATATTTTCTTTTAATGCCGGAACTCTTCTCAACTCCTCCTTCACTGCCCTCCGTGAAGGTGTATCTTAGCTGCCTTTTTCCCGTCTGCATTCGTCGTCAAATCATGTATTCATATCCCCGTCTGTTTTCTTACCCATTTCTACAGTTATCAATTCAGCATCCATTACGCTCTCGTATCTCGTATGTTTATTCCATACACCTAGTCTCATATTTCTCCTTTCTGGTTGAGCTCTGCACAGCTCACTCCTTCTATCTCGACAGACATATGATCGGATTCTGTCGTGTCCCCTGCCGTAAATGTATTTACTTCCTTCGTTAAGTCTTCATTTTTCAACCTATAGACGACAACTGTACGTCCATTTGGCCGCACGCATGTATAGTATACCCCCTGCCAATCATTGTTCATGTTCCAATTCCTTTCTTCTAACCACCTTCGTAACGTCCTCCTTTCTGTGTTCACTTCATTTGTTCCATCTCCGCTGATAACTCCACCCATCTATCCCTTTGATATATCCCCAAATCAATACTCCACGGACTCCCCAATTATATTTTCTACATGTTTAATTATCCTATTTATATTATGGTTATTGTATAACATATATATCCTCCACCACGTCCCCTCCTTTTTCATAGTTCTTTCGGCTGCAACTGCAGCCGTCCTCCAATTTTGCAAACAACAAAAACAAAACAACAAAACAAGAATGTTTATCAACACACGATTTATAGCGTTTATAGATGCGCTCATAACAAACATTGTACATTGAAGAATTAATTGGAAAACTGGGGAATAAAAATATTTAAGACGCGGGCAATAATATATGATCTTATCGAACATATCCTGAGATAAATGGCTATATTGTTATTAGATCAAATAAGAACACAGAAAAAAAATCTGCAAGTGGTCCGCACTGAATTTCCTTATGCTCAGTTATACCAAATTTTTAGAAAAAACTTTTCAAATGAAGGTTGTTTAAAATTACAATATCTTTATAAGAACATTTTTTTCGATAACTCATACCGTTTTCGAGAAAAAAGTGATAAGAGTAAACCATCACTTCCCGTTGAGATATTGCTTTCAAAATAGGGCACTTTTTTCCTGCTATACACAAATCTTAAGTTTGAAATTGAATACTGGTGGCTTCAATGGTTTGGACACTAGAGCGCGCGCGCGCACACACACGTCATTCAAAAAATAGCCAGGATTGATTCAGGGGACCTCGAAACGCGTATATCCGTTAAAATCGCGAGGTCGAATTTTTTCATGATTACTATACTTCCTTATACATAAAGTATAAGGAAGTAAAAACTTCATTTGATTTATTGTGTAAAAGAAGCTGGAGTTATAGAAGCAGGGTGATGAGAGCAGGGAGAACACGTCACTATAATACGCTAAAATGAAAAGTCATTGAAAATGAATTGTGAGATTGGCGACAGAGCAAATTCTGTTAAGATAATAAATCAGTACATGTTGCTCTGTATATAAGACATTAAGCCCACAACAAATGTAATGGTGTAAAAGGTGGTCAACTACTGAGAAAAAATATATCAAGTTCCAAATAGTATCCAAAATACAGCTCTTAGGTAACGGCGCAACACTAATTTAAATGATATCCAAAAAAAAAACGTTATCGTTCAATAATCGAAATGGGGAAGCCGCAACACTACAAGTACAAGATACCCACCTCCAATTCATGAGGTGATGAAACGTTTCAAGATGGTAAGTTTCTAAGAGAATATGTGGTTTATAATTAATAATAACAACTGAAGCAAAAGAAGATAGGACTAAAATACACAGGAATATAACTAATAAATAATAAATACAGCTTTGTCACTTATAACACCTTTAGTTTCCGCAATGTGGGTTGAAGCATGATCTTTGAATGGTTCTTAGTGCCACATGGTTGTATTGCGAATTTGAAAATAGAGACATTTGTGCCATTAATAAAATTGTTACTTCCACAGTGCAATTTAGTTCCGATTTGATTATTTCGGCGACGTTACGCAATATCAATGGCCGCGTACACGCAAATTCTGCGATTTAATAAATTGAAGTGCTCACCCCAACGTCCACCTCTTCTCGTCACGATGCTCCCCATTTAGATACAAAATCGACGCCAACATCCAAAAACACGGTAGTCCGTTCACTAAACGTTTAAAGTTTCTCAGTCTATCGATGAATCATTAAATTGCGATTTAACGATTTAATTTAACCCAAAAACACAAACGCGGTTGTGCACCCACTAAACGGTCGTGTTTAACGTTTCTCAGATCGTTTATCGGCGCTACAGAAAATTATATTTTAATATAACGCGAAACAAACGCCCGAAAACTGGTCACGCACGTTGGACAATGAGACAAAGACTGTCGCAATTATCAGTCACCGGCCACTGCATGATCACTTTTTTGGTGCAAAAACTGCATCTAAGCAACGTTATCTTTGCTGCATTTTTTGGCGGAAGTCAGTATTGGGTGTTTTTGATATGTGTGCCGGCGACAATTAGAAGATAAGATTGTCTCTTCATCGATTGCTTATTTACGAATTAGTATTTTAAATAAATTACCTATTAATTTATTACTCGTAAAGCTCATGTTTTTTTTTATTAGTGAGTATTTACTAAGGTACGAGTTATCGCAAAAATGGTTCTTACAACATTTAAAGAATATGAAATTTTAAACAAGTTTTGTTTGAAAAGTTCTTTCGAAAAATCTACCATTTAGTGGAAAATCGCTGTTGGAAAATTCTTTGTAGTGTCGTTCAGGTTTTTTACATTGCATTTCAGGTTGGGCTTTAAGAACTATTTTGTAATAATAAATGTGTTATAGATGATGAAACTCTAACTTTGAAAAATAAAACTATTAACTCGGCTAGCTACAAATCGGACATTAATCGGCTAAATGTTTCAACGTTTACAAATTGTTTTGCAGACTAGTGTTTTTTTATCATTAGACATTTAACATAATTTTTGATAAGTTTTTAAACTTATTTGCATATGCAACTGATCTGAGCTGTCCTAAAAGCAAAATAAACAGTAATCAGATAGAAAATAGAAAATGGACTACGGCGGACATACTTAATAAGTCTGAATATATGAAATATTTGAATAAAATGAAAAAAAATATTAACTGCAACAATTTACGTATTTAAAATACGTAGCGCCAATTCGAATAAGATACTATTGAATAATGTTAATGAAAATTTAGGCAGAAAGAAAAAAATCCATGAATACAGGCTAAATATAGATAACAATTTAATAACACATCATTTAAAACTCTCGAATATATTTTCCAACTATTTCACTACTATTGTAGCTGAAAATCTTAATCAATATTTTGGTACTTCATTATCTGAAAAATATACTTTATCGTTACATCGAAGAAAACATCATTCAATGTTTTAATGCCTTTTACTATGAATGAAATCGCATCTATAATTCTTAAATTGCCAAATAGAACCTCAGCTGGTAATGATAATGTTTCAGCGAAGTTAATAAAACTATGTATAGATGTGATATCGGAACACCTAACGATGAATCGTTCAATAGAAGTTGCAAAGTTTCCGGATGTGTTAAAAATTGCATCTGTGACCGTTATTTGAAAAAGGGGACGTCAATTTTATTACCGGCCTATTGCAATTCTTAGCACCTTTTCAAAAATGTTTGAAAAGGCTGTGTTGCTGGTCGGATTGTGGAATATATAAATGTCAATAATTTGTTTTGTCCCAACATGGTTTTAGAAAAGGTTACTCTACAGAATAGCTTAAATAGGAAACAAAAAGTTGTTGCTTTATTCTTTGACCTGCCTAAAGCATTTGATTCCATAAATTTCCTTTTTTAACTTGATAAGCTGAACACGTTGGGCCTCAGAGGAAATGTCAATGATTGGATACGGTCATATTTGACTGATCGTATGATAAATGTTAAAATTGGTGCTGTAAGCTCTAATGACTACGACCTACATTTGGGAGTACCTCATGGATCCGTGCTAGGCCCTCTCCTTTTCATATTGTTCATAAATGACTTACCCGAAGCTGTCATTGATTGCATAGTTTTCTTGTACACGGATGACACTTCCATAGTTGTAAGTTCAAACAGCGCAGATGAATTGACCATTAAACTTAATTCAGTTTTGCATGCATTTGCAAAATGTTAGTAAAACAACACTTATGGTTTTCACTCATAAAATCAACAACAAAACGTTTGACCATTCAATGTTCAAATTAAAATACAAGAACTGTGAGATATTGTGTACTAAATCGTGTAAATTTTTGGGTACTTTTAGTGACTTCAATTTGGATTGGCATGTTCAGATTGATGATACTTGCACGCGTTTAAATCGCGCACTTTTCGCAATTTGTAAAAAAAGAAAAATTGCTTCTTAGATCTTAATTCACTTTTAAATGTATACTATGCACTGGCATATTGTGTATTATCCTATAATATAGTAATGTGGGGATAAGCCAAAGACGGGGAACGTGTTTTCATAATTCAAAGGAGAATAATTATATTGATGTTCGATGTAGGTAATTTAATTTTTTAAGAAATATTCAATATTAACTTTCGTTGGCATTTACATGTATAAACTTCTTGCGCATATTTTTTCACATAAGAGTCAATATAACACAGTAAGTACTGTGCATAATCACAATACTAGGAATAAAAATGATTTAATTCTTGATAATTTTTCATTATGTTTGTTTAAAAAATCTCCTAAATATGAGGACTGTCACATATTTAATTCACTGCCGGAACACATAAAATCATTGAGTGATAGGTTTAATTTCCGAAAAGAATTAAAAACATATTTATTATCAAACACATTCCATACGCTTGGTGAATTCTATCTCAGTCGTGGGTAGCTTATGTATTTTTCTGTTTTATAGTTCCATATGTATACTGTGTGTCTTGTTTCTATCGATTTTATTTATTTATTTTTTTGATTCTGATGAATTTTTTTATTGTTATGTTGGTATTTAATATTAATGTATGACTTTTCATATCCAGTTGGTACTGGCATACGTGATGAATAAATATATTATCTTATCTTATCTTATCTAATCTTGCGATTTGCAAAGTAACTTACTTTATTTGCATTTGTTTCAGGAAGATAAACATAACAACTTCCAGTGACTTCAACCTTGTTGGGGTTTGTAAACAACATTAATCATGATGTTATTACAATATTTTCATCGAATTATTTATTTTGGGTTTGGAGCAATTGCGAAACGCACTTTCTTTGCACAAGCACATTTTTGACTTGCAAATCTATTCAAGACTTTAATATACTGTGAACGCTGAAGTCAAAAGTGGACATCGAAAGAATATGTATAAAAAGTTATAGCGGCTTATTCGCAATATTTTGAAAGATACAGCACTAAACACAGTGAGGTGTCGAGAAAAAAATATACGAACGCATGAACGCTCGGACAAACGAAGCGCGCCCCCTCCCCCAGACACATAACACCGAACTATGTACTGAAAAAAGTTCAATCGGTCGTTCGAAAGAATAATATTTTGAATTCGTAAGAGCTATAGTAGGATTATAACGAGATATTCCGTAAGTAGTCGAAAATTAACATTTTTCCAGATCGTAAACTTTAGAGCGCGTTTCTCGAGTTTTCGTTTTTACGATTTTTCTAAACTGGTGGGCGTAATTGCGAGAAAACTAGACAAGCAATCAAAACCAAACAAAACTTTTCTTAGCTTTAGTAGCATTCTCTTCGATGTGAACTAAAAACATTAATGAAAAAAAAAATCTAAACAACTTTTTTAGCAAGTTGAAATGATTTTCTCTTCCTGCAAAGAGCACATTTATTTTCAAACCTGAGAAAATACTTGAATTTCAAAATTTTGGGTTCTTTTTAGTTCACATAGAAGAAAATATATGAGAATTACAATTTTCTTTGGTTTTTTTTGTTTCAGACAAAAATTACGAGCTACATCTTTCCCACCGATTGTAGACTGCAATTGAAAGGTGTTGCGCAAATGTGCATAAAAATCGGTTCCGTTTAAATATTTTGCTCTCGAAATATTTTTTCTTTAATGCTCAAATATGTAATAAAATGTTCTAAAACGTTCACTAGACTCGCTCATTTTTTTCTGTCCTAAAAAAATTCCCCCAAAAACGATATTTTAAGTCCTCCTAAAGCAGGATCCCCCTTAAGGATTCATTGCTCAATTCATTGAACGATTTTACTCACGTCATTATCATGATCCATTGTTCAATTCATTGATAGGGTTCAAATGTTTTGATTGAATCAAGTTCGTTTAGTTTGGGTTTAGAGGTTTAAAGACCTAATACAATTACTTCACCAAGAATTGTGTTTCAATGCAAATTAAATTTGGCATAAATTTTATTTTGAAATCCCAGAATGACAACCTGTCTAATGAGATGTGTCGACCGGGTGTTGCCGTGTTTCATGAAATAAACTTTACTGCCATCAGAAATTCAGCCTCCAAGATTATACGGACTGCCAAAAATCCACAAAATTGGAAACCCTCTACGACGAATTGTAAGTACATGTGGATCTCCAACTTACGAAATAGCCAGATATATTGCCAACCAACTGCAACAGTACGTGTGGTTGACCAGCAGCTTTGTAAAGAACTCCGAACATTTTGTGGAGATTTTAAATGGATATCAAATAACCAGCGAAGACATACTGGTGAGTATTGACGTGGAATCTCTCTTGACACACGTGCCTGTAGAGGAAACCCTAGGACTAATCAGACAACGACTTATACCACAAGGACTCCAAGAAAATATAATCGACCTAGCAAGATTGTGTTTAACCACCACTTACTTTCTGTGGAATGGAGATTTCTATGAGCAGAAGGAGGGTGCAGCTATGGGATCACCACCCTCACCAATCATCGCCAATATTTTCATGGAGACTTTTGAAGAAGAAGCCATTAGCTCTAGTGTTATGAAGCCGAAATGCTGGTATCGCTACATGGACAACACATTCGTGATATGGCCCCACGGTTTGGACAAGGAACATATCAACGGACAACACGCCAACATCAAATTCACGATGGAGATAGAAAAGAATGGCTGCTTACCTTTCTTGGATGTATTGGTAAACCGCAACAGTGGAAAATTGGGTCGTGGTGTGTACCGCAAGAAGGCCCATACGGACCGATATCTACACGAAGACTCTCATCACCATCCACAGCAGAAAAGATCGTTAGTCACCACACTGCTACGCAGAGCAGACAAAATTAGTTATTCTAGCAACAAATCCAAAGAAATCCAACATGTGAAGGACGTACTGCAGAAAAACGGCTACAATTCACAGGAGATTGAGAGATTTGCCAGGGCTAAGAATAAAACGAAGGATGACAAAAAAAGCAACCAGTAGGGTACGCACCCCTACCTTATATTGCTGGAGTGACGAGTAGACTGCGAAAGGCTCTACAAAAAAAGAAAATCAACGTCAGATTCAGCACAGTTAAGAAAATAAAAGAACTGCTTCCGTCAACCAAGGACTCGATACCAAGACTACGAGTTAAAGGAATATACGAGCTTCAATGCCAGTGCGGGAATCGTATATTGGACAAACTGGGCGCAGTATACAGTGCAGAGTCAACAAGCATCGAAGAGATGTTGAGCATGGAAACAGGAAAATCCGCCGTAGCTGAACACTACCACATGGGAGACTACCACATAATCGATTACAACGATGTCAAGATCCTCGCTAAAACAGTCATTACTGCCCGCGGATAGTTAGACAATCCTTGGAAATAATGAAGAAGACGAACAACTTCAAGTTGGCACTGAAAGGACCATCTAAGACGCAGCAAGGACCATGGAAGACACAGGAAGAACCATCGACGACGCAGCCAGGACCACCAAGGGCGAATCCAGGAGACGCACCAGGTACGGATCAGCGAACGATAACGGCTACGGATCAACGGACCACAACGGATACGCATCAACGAAGCGCCACCATCAATCACCATCAATCTTTGGAAACCTTTTGAAGAAGCTGACAGTATGATCAGCGAAAGTTTATTTCATGAAACACGGCAACAAACGGAAGACACATATCTTTGGAATGATGGCCATGAAAGCCTACATTCAACCTGTCTAATTCTAGTCGTTTTGTTGCGCTGTCTGCAATTACATTTTGGGTAACTTTACATTAATTAAAAGAACGTATTTCACATAAATAACTCATAAAATTTAACCCTTCATGAAAACCCGAAATGCTAAACCCAAACTATAAAGTGTTTGGGTTTAGCATTTCGGCAATTTTTCCTCTCACATGAATCAACTTACTTACTTAGTATAGTTGATTAATAGATGATTTCAGCAAATTCCCTTAACATTAACTCATTTGGATTTATAAATTAAACTGCTGCAATAGCTTCCTTTCGGTGTAGATTGCATTGAATTATTTGTATGCAATGAATGGGTACATTGATGAAACATATAGTGCGCAAAGGTTTTCATCGAATCAGGTTCAGATTCAGGTTGAATTTGGTTGCAGTTAATTAAAGAAATGCAGGTAAGAATATAATACTTTGAATAAAAATTAAATTTATTAATATTTTCCATAAACCTCAACTCTTACTCTAGTCTTACCGGCACTTCCTATTTTATAATTTCTATCCTCTGTTTGTTTGTTTATTAATATGATTGCACGGTTGTTATTATTATTATTATCATCATTTTGATTATTATTCTCTTTCTCCCTTTTTCAGTTGTCATCTAAAATGCTCGGAAATGCTAGGAGAGAACAACTAAAATAAAGAAGACGGGACCAAAATACACAGTAATATAACTAACAAATAATAAATACAGCGTTGTCACTAATAACACCTTTAGTTTTCGCAGTGTGGGTGAAGCATGATCTTTGAACGGTTCTTAATGCCACATGGTCGTATTGCGAATTTGAAAATAAAGGAAAGACGTTGCAAGATGGATGACGGAGATACTAATGATCGCAAGTAGCAAAAAGAAAGCACCGCGAATAACCGTACAAATTAAAACAACCTGATGTGTTATGAAAAACACCAAACAACGTACATGACAAATATTTCAATTAGAGACAATAATCCAGTACGAATATCGCGCCCATACAAAAATAAATTATCCATACGCCTACAATAGGCGTTAATACATAATAAAGATACATTCGGATTGGAATACAGGCTATGAAACGACCGATTATTTTTAATTTCTTGAAAACGCTTCAGGTAATAAATTTTCAGGACAGTTGTATATCACCCATATTAAAACTCCCGTGATAACACTATTATGTCGTGTTAACTTCAAATTAAATAACCGCCATAGATATTGCAAATATTTCCCTTATTTGCCTGTAAGCGTTTGCAGGCAGAATGCGTGACAAAGACGGAAAATTCATTTTTAAATTTCTTCCCGTCTGTCGGGGCGTTTCAATGTATGATTGATCGCAACATAACCGTGTTTCCAGCCAGTTATGAGTGTTGATTTTCGATAACAAATATTGATGATCGTGGAACAAAATTTATTTGCTACCGGTCGTCCGTCAGGCGGTAGTCGGTATCAGACTAAAAGAAACGCATTACGATTTTAATGATTTAATTTTTAACCGTCCCACATCGAATAATGATATCTATTTGTAGCAGTTAATGTCGTTATTAAAAATACAGGTTAATATATTAACGTGCGCTCCTTAATTATGTTGTAAGCTATATTAGAAATGTTGTTTCTTCAGCGTAAGATGTGAACGATATATTTTCATGTGGCAATTACAAGACGTTTATGTATGTTTAATTAATGGAGCAATATATTAGACCACGTTCAATGCGAGCGCACCAGCATTGTTATGAAATACTTTAAATAATTTAAGTACACGAACGCCCAGGTAACATTATCTACGTCAAATGTAAGTAAAACAAGTGACCTTATTAAAGCAGGAAGTCCTATGTTGCATAGTAGGTCTCTAAATGGCCATGGTAACAAAATTCATAAAGTCATTAACTGTGGCAGTTAAAGATTTTTTGTAGTTTTTTATCGTCCAGGCTTTCATATATTTAGCAATTTCTACGTATAGTCGTAATTCAATAATGTGCTTAAGCAGTTAATATGCAATGTTCAGAAATAGCCCGAGGTATATTGCGACCCGTATATATGTATAAATAAATGCTCCGTCTATTGTTGAACCTTAAAATTATGTATGTTGTGGTCCCCAAATGTTATTGAACGACGATAAATGACGTGGAATAGTGGTGAAAAACAAAAGCACAAATGGTTTAACTACAGTTACATGTTTTTCAATACCTACTTCTTCAGATGTCATAAACTGTCAAGAGGTTTTGTCAAAATTAAACAAATACAACTCACAAAATAACCCACATAAACAAATTGGTAAGGAACGTATAACTTCTTTCATCAACCGTGAAAAAAATAGTATGGTAATTATTTTTGATGAGGGCTTGCTTAATCTCGAGCAATTTCGATGATATGTTCCTGATGCAGGAGCTTTCGGTCTGATACGTTTAACACAAGAAGTTTTAGGCTACGCTGTATGTATTTTACAATTTGGTGGGTTTCTCGTATCTAAATGCCCTCCCTGAACTGATGACTCATGTGCTTCTTCAAACACGAAGATACATGGGGTTTCTACAAAATGGAGTTTCAGGTCGTTCTGCGGTGGGGGCATGACCTAATGATATATGTCATCGCAAATGGATCCGTACTATGATCAGCTCGTTCGCGAGATTTATGCGATAACAGTGGTTCCGTCTAATGAAGCACTTGGTGTATTTCGCTCATATGCAGAGCATAAAAGGACAAGGATCACGTGACATGTGGAAAATGCGCAATTGGATAAAATCCTGGAATTTTGAAAACGGTAAAAGTATCAATAATGCGTCGAATAAGTGCATTGAAAATAATAAAAACGATATTGATGATTATCAAGTTGGCGGACTAATTTATTAAACTGCTTAGATATGTTTTTCACAGCATATCGTTTCTGATGCAATTATATATAACAACACCAGCCACTAACAAGAAAGCTATGAGTTTGATGCCCGGTTTCACAAACTATTGTCAAATGATGAATTAGTTAACGAGCCTTTAAAGACTCGTTAATGTATTGTGAAATCAAATATTAGACAATTGACTAAAGACTCGTTAACGAATCATCAAACTTTTGACGATTCGTTAACAAGCTGTTAACGACCGATTAGTGTTTCTGAAACCGGGCATGAAACTTCACAAGTGGTCTTCTATGTTCTACTGATCTCGTTCCATTTAATCTCAAGTTGGTGACTCAGCTCACCTAAGTCGTTAAGAGGTATTGGCAATAATCGTAGTCACCGGCCCATCATGTCCCAAAGCTGATCGATAACGGTGATCGTGCAGGTCTGGAAAACATTTGCAATGGTGCTTATTGGAGGGACGTTCTAGTAATGCTGAAACGTGCCTTGTCCTGTTGGAATACCGCTTGGCAAGATTTTACAGCGGTTTCAGAATAGTCCGTCGACTTCCACGATTTGCCTAAAAACAAAAACCAGGTTTATAAAGTAAACCAAGTTCAAATATGGGTTACGTTGTGCATTCGTGGAACAGTTTCCACTTAACTAAACTAAGTTAACATCATGTTGGCACCGTTGGCAGCACTGGGAATTTGTTCGTTGCATACTTCTCACTATTTTGAGAGAAATGTAAATTGCCATTTAACGATCAGCTGACAGCTGTCACTATTCACTTTTAGTTATTATTTTTATAATAGGTGTTCGAAATAGTTTAATATTAATCTATGACGGCAATGTTGGGGTTAATATCTAGAGCTAATTGCATTTCTGCTTCCACTGCTTAATCATACTCAAATTCCATGATTTCTCCCATTTCGATTGCAATATTATGTAGCACTGCAGTGAATACAACAACAGCTTCCACTTTTTGTCTGCTTAATCTAATACCTATGGCAAGTATTGGAAAACGGCGTTTTAATACTACAAAACATCTTTCAATTGGATTTCGCGTTCTGATTTGACTTTCATTAAAGAGATTTGGGTTTCCGGATGTCTTAACGGTGTTATCAAATATGGTTTTATACCATAGCCACTGACACCAACTATAACACTATTATCTCCATAATCTAAGCTTTCTATGCTCGCTCTAATTCTAGGGTTTGCAAAAATATTGGAATTATGAGCTGAGCCTAGCCTGACCTACAAACAATGCCTAAAAATTTCAGTGAATCATCACACCCAGCTTGCACGCTATAAGAAAAATATTGCTGTCGGTTACGAAGCAGTTCAGCTTGTTCTCTATCTGGACTTTGTATTTTAACATGAGTGCAGACCAGCGCCCCAATGCAACTAGGAAATCTGGCAATTGCGTAAAATCGCTGCTTTATGTGTGAAATTTCATCTGGAGTTGACGGCATGTTAATGAGTTGAAGTCGTAGTTTTGCTCGTGCCCTCGTAACTTTGTTGTACAATACGACTTGCTGTTGATTTGCCAATACCGATGAAATCTCCTACCATTTGTACAAAACCCGTTGCCAAAACCTCAACGCTGAAGGAATTACGCTGTGAGTCCTTCAGAAATGGTGCTAGTTACCATTTCTGAAGGAGTCACAGCGTGATTCCTACAACATGAGTAGAAGAAATTTGCATAGAACGCTGGCAACTATTAGGTTACAATAAAAAAACCTACCACAACCACTTTGGATGAACGAAGTCTTGCAATAAATTGCTTTTCATTCCAAACTTGGAAACTTGGACGTTGTTGGTATTGTCTAGGGGCTCTTGGAATCAAAATATGCTCTATTTACTCCAAGAAGTCTTCATCATCCGTAAAAACGATTATAATTTTCCATTTGGACTGCCATTTTTTAAGGTTAGGTAGTAGCAAGTTTTGACATTTCAGACTGGACTGCTGCGGTTTGTCCTTAAACTCGCACTTAAACTGTCAAGCAAGTGCGCTTTATAAAACTCACACTTAAGCCAACGTTTAGGGTAAAACCTGTCTGGTACAATCTGATTTTTCACTTAAACCAGGTTCATACAAAAACTTGGTTTAAACCAAGGTTAAACAACTGGCCCTAAGCAACAAGTAACGATATCTTGAAATAATCATTTCATACGCATTACGTAGCTTTATTTTACATGGATGTATTTCATATGAAACTGACTATATTTAAAACATAGCTAATTATTTGCTCGGAATCCGTACAGCCCCACTCCTTTTACTCCATTCAACTGCTACTTTAATAATCATTCCAATCTTTTTTGCTCTTTCACCACCACACACTTCCGCTCCATCCAATAACCACAGACTCTCTTCTATTCTCTCTTACTCATGCTATGCTTTTCACGCTTTCACGTGCACATGCTAAATGCACCCTTTACTGCTGTTATTCTTCCTGGCCATATACTGCAGATACATCAACTTGTTCACCTGTTCAATATTTTAGTCCTTCATAATGGCTAATTCTCGTTTATTATATATCATCTCCTATCCAAAGTCTTCCGGCGCATATAACCACCAATCAGCATCTATACTCTCCTGTCCCGCCCCTTCCATTTTTTCTTACTTTGCAGTCTATGTAGCTCGTCGTAGGTAAATCTTCTCTTCCTTTCTCTCTTCCCATCACTTCTCCGTTCATTTATGTTGATGGTAGCTTGTACCCTTACTTTTCTTATTTTCTTTCTTAAATAAGGCTAAATCTCGTTCTTACCTCTTGATTACTTCATTTCTCCAGGTCCGTAACGTTCGTACGTTTTCTCGTAGCTTATTTATGTCTTCTCTTTTCATATGAAAAGTTATCTCATGTTCTCTATTGCCTCCTTTAATGCTTACATGAGGCTCCTTTTCACAGTCGATATTGTTCATCAAACCACGATTCTCCCCATATTTTCGTAATATATTATCTACATTTTCTCAAACTACTTCTCCTATAGCAGTCTGATGTCTCTGTCTCTTTCTTTTTCTCTCGTATCGTCTTTCCATACGTTTATCACCCTTTCTTGCATCCGTGTTGGCTCCTTAATGTACTATGCCCTATCACGTCTCCATCACCATTTGCGTACCGACCCAGAACCTGTTCACTTCATTTCTTGCTCCCCATTTTAAATTCATTGAGTGCATCCCGTTTTTTTCTTCTAGCCAATCCAGTGAATATTTCATTTATCACCCTCGACCTGGTCTCTTCCCTACCCACTAAACTACACAACTATCCAACCGACCAACGTGTTTCCGCCAATATTCTCGGCTCTTTATCTATCTATTATCCCATCCAGTCATTTATTTATCGTGTTTATATTCTTCTTGTTGTGTACCATACACGCTCTTCACCATTTCTCTTTTTTTTAATAATTCTCTCTTGCATGTTCTTAAAATTGTAGCCCCTTGCCACTGTTACTGTTCCTCTACTTTACCGCAACATCGGAAACCCTCCGTTATATTTAGTTATAGTTCGGTGAAATTGAATCCTTCTACAGTTCCTTTCAAATGTCCTTCAGGAACAATTTCTTAATGTCTTATTACATGAAATGTATGTGGAAAATAGAAAATAGAAACTTTACTTACAAATACATTTTGTATACAAACATATTTTACACTACTTGACTGTAATATGGTTGTGATTTAATTCTGTAACAAAGTAATATTGACGTCGATAACTGTTTGTTTTTATTTTTTTCAAACAATATCAATTAATTTCTTGTAAACAAATGAAAAGTTTGTGTAAGTACATATATGGGAATATCGTTTCATAAGGAGGATTTATTGCAGTCATGCCTTACTACAGTTTCTATGTGTAACGCTTCTGACTTAAGTTTTACAAGAGCTGGAACCTAGCAATTTAAGGTAAGTTCGAAGATACAATCGCGGTAAATTAACTGTGAAAAAAAATGATAAAGTATAAAACTGGCGTGACCGTGCTTCACTGGAGAGTTGTCGCGTGTTGTAAGGGAATCAAACAATCGTGAGACAGAGTGCGAGGGATTTGCTCGTAGAGATCTGACCGACACGGAAACCGGCGCCATCCGGGATAGTCAGACAACAACACCGCACTCTGCATGCGTAATTATCATCGCATTTGCACTATTTGCAATTCTTTACATGTCAACCACAAGTGCCATACTACATATACAATGCTTTTAACTGAATGCACTTGAGTGGAACAGAACGCGTTGTTTAAAAATCAACAGCGTAGGCTAGGTGTTTTCAAGTGGGAGACAAACGTTACTCGTGTTACTTTTTGTTAAATAATTCATTTCATTATCATTGAAATTGCGCCGGCTGTCTGGTAGGATGCCATCAATGGTCGACATACCTATAAAAAGTAATTGATTTGAATATACTTCACAGAGAAGAGATAAAACAAAACAATTTTACGAAATTAACGAGTGCAGATGTTCGCGGGTTGAAGTAATCAATTCTAGGATGGGTTCGATCCTTTTTTAATGTGATTTCATCGAAACCAGGCAGTGAACTATCCGAATGTATTTAACAAAATGTAGGTAATGGAATAAATAAAATTGTATTATTTTCTCAAAATTACGGAATAATAGTTCAATTATTAATAATTATTTCTGCAATGAAAATACATTTGTTAGATTGTAAAAAATACATTTACGGAAAAAATATTGGCAATAACTTGCATATCAACTTGCAGCTTGTCAATCCTCGTGTGGAGTATCCAAAATTCTTGCAAATTATCAGGCAATTTGAATAAAGTTCATGGAGATGGAGATCTTGTGGATGCTCTATTAGATTCAAGTATACACATCGTGTGGTTTTCAAAACGTATCCCATTATGCACAAGAACCTTTTCAAGTTGCCTCATCGTATAGGAAAATCCTTCTCCTCATATTTTCTCGCTTTATTCACGATGCTAATTATGAAAGAAATAAAACTTGGATTCATATGTGATCCCAAATTTCCAATCCCCCTCTGGCAGATGTCAGGTCGAGTTCCTCTGTTTTTGTTATAAACATTTTAATACTTATGCGTTATTGCTAGAACTACTTTTTAATGGAAGATCGCTTTCATTTATAATTGATACTTGATAAATTAAATTGATAATTTTCAAGAATAGTTTCTTCTTCTACACTGGCCTGGTTTTCTTTTACAAGATCTATAAACTATAGTTGGAGAAACCCCAAATGTTCTGGAAACTCATTGTTGTCACCGTCCTTCCTCAAAAACATTAATACTGATTTCTTTAACGCTTTATTTTATCAAAAATAAATACACCAATTTTCGATTTTTTAAAGCCTTTCAATAATGAAAAATATAAATAGATACTTTGAAGTAATACGTGCAGTTAACACCTAGGAAAAAGCTTACGTACTTTAATGTTAATGGAAACATCTGCCCGGTATATCACCAAAAATTTTTTTGGAGAAGATTATAAAATAATTATCTAATAACTAAATCAATCACTAACATATATTTCCATATTTAGCTTTTTTTAGGTATCATATTTCACAACACCCTACACGTATGCAATTATTGTGGGTCGATTTGAACAGACTTTACAATACAACGCCTATTGCATATCGATTTAAACCAGTGTGCATGAATTGTCGTGACACGTATTTTAGTGCCACGTATTTAAGCTTACAGATTTGGTGATTTAAATTCCATCACATGCATACGTTGTCCATCCGTGAAGGTTTGTAATTTGCAAATGTCGAATATTTCTATGTACCCAATCGGTACCACGTGGAAATTAACCACGTGGTACCGATGAGGTTCTGTCACCTTACTACAAATTTGAATAATAAAGTAATAATAATAATAATAATATCCTAATTGCCTAATGGAAAGAATATTCTAGTTATTGGACAAATACAAAAAATGTAAAACTGCAACGTATAATATGTATACCATAACTATACTAAATTTATACTAAAACAGTATATGTATATACCAGAAATAAAAAATCTACAGTTATCAGCACAGAACCTTCTTATTAAATATATATTATTAAGCTGTGCAGAACTGGTAGGCCTCTATAATTTATTGCAAATTCTCCTCCATGCTCGCTATCTTATGCCAATTCCTTCCAGTAACTCCTTTTCTACCGCTTCGACCCATTGCATCCTTGACCTCCCACATTGTCTCTTACCCACAATACCTCCACACTGGATCTGTTTCTTATTCTCGTGCCTGGCAATCTTATAATATGACTCATCAAATTCTACTTTAACTATTGACGGTTCTCCATACATTTGTTCTTCATTTATCGTTTTCTCTCGCACTTCCAAATATCCTTCTCAGCATTTTCCTTTCCCATATTCCCATAGAGTCCGCTCTTCTTTGGTTGATCTTCGATCAAAACCACTAATAATTGTTTTATAAATATTTATTTTCGTTTTTCTTAACATCCATCTTGATCTGATAATATATTCTAACATTGCCATCCTTCGTATTCCCTTCGTTATTTTCACTTCTATCTTTGTTCTAGCTAAATTATTCATCTCTATCAAAAGTGCATTGTGCTCCGTCCTCCGTAACCATTCCAACCGATGTACGTTCTAGGTTTTGGGCTTCACCTAGCGACATATATTTTATTTTGTTTTCATTTTATCTTTAGGCCGTGCTCTTTTACTGTTAGTTCTTCTCTCTTTATTGCATCTATTAGGTGTCTTTTGTTTCTTGCTAAAATGACCAAGTCATCTGTGTATGCCATGATTTGTATCTACTGGTTATATACCATTTGAGCTGTTCTTATGCCGGCGTTTTTGTAGTGGAGTTCAATGCTACAACGAAGAGCCATGCTTATAATGGATCACCATGTCTGAAGCATAATTTTACTGAAACTCTCTGATGTGAACAATTGCTTTTTAATGTCATTCGGACGAATCTTATTTTTCTGCTGTAGTGTATAATACTTTGGTGCTTCATATACATTTGGTACTTGTCTTGGTCATAGGCTTTATTTGAAATATATCAAAAGCATATGTAGAGTTTATGGTCGATGGTATTATCGATGATTTGCTTTATTATAAATATTTGATAGGCGACTGTTCTATATTCATGAATTCAAATTGGTGCTCTCATATTTTTATATCTACAACGTCATTCTTATTCCATTATGAAATCTCTTTGTTTATTCACATAGTTATTTTCTATTCTTTTCAACTTGTCCATATCTTCCATATGTATATGTTAGGTGCATAATAATGTAAGGAGCTGGAGTATGGAGTGTCAAGGAAATAAGAGTACAGAGGGAACACGTGGGGCATCTAAAAAGAACATTACAACTGGAAAAATCGACACCGGATTACATCGTGCGGCAGGAGACGAGAAGCGAGAGGATCGCGGAGGAGAATGGCAAGGTATGAAACGTTGGTAAAGGGGAGAGGAGAGGAGAGTTTGGTAAAGAAGGTGATGGAAGAGCTAGAGAAGAGGGAGAAAAGCCGGGAAGAGATATCAAGTTGTCAACTGTGTGAGAAGGCGTAGATGTCGGTGGGGGAGGTGTAAAGGAGAAGAAAAGAAGGACGAAGGGTAGAGAGAGAGTTGGTAGAGAGGTTGACTCAGGTGGAAGCCCAGCAGAGGGATGGAAATATATGGAGAACGAGATACAATAAAAGATACAAGGAGTCGCATGTGTACAATAGGAGGCCGGAATATCTGGGAGGAATGAAAACAGCCGAAGAGGAAAGACTAATGGCTAGGTTTCGGTGTGGAAACGAGGAGAGAAAGAACAAGTATTGGATGGGAGAGGAGTACAAGAGGTGCGAAGCAGATGAATGGAAACACTGGTGTGGGGAATGCGAGGAAATGGTATTTAGTAAAGAGTAAGAGAAGTTGGGTCGGGACTGGGGTAGGATGCTAGGAGGGAAAGGGAAGAGAGTGGAGCTGCTGGGAAGTTAAAGAAGAGAAAAGAAGAGGTAAGATATAAGAGGGACAGAAAGAGAATGAAATCGAAGATCCAGGAAGGAGCACGAGGTTTTAGGAGAGAGGAGAGTTGAGCAGAAATAAGTTTATAATGTGTATATTGGTAAGTAGCTATTAAAATGTGTTGTTTGTCAGAATATGAGGGTGAATATGCCAATAAAGATTGTTATTACTTACTACTATGCTACTATGCAAATACTTCGGAGAGTTTAGTACATTGTAGTATGTGCAGGAAAGAGGTAAAGAAAATTATTTACTTCTTTCCCGCACATACTACAATGTACTAAACTCTCCGTATTTTCCTGTGACATTTTAATTTTCGCTTTCTGTTCTTCTGTTGCTTTTTCTATGCACCCATTTTGCCATTTTGATACCGTTCTCTCTTTTGTTGTTGTTTTGCCTGTAGTTTAGTTTGTGCTCTGTTTCCACAAATCCTTTTGAATCTGTTCCAAATTCTCTTCAAATTTATTCTTCCTTTTACCTTTTCTAATTTTCATTTACAAGCTGTTAATATCGAATTACATTTAGGGAATGTTCATACTACACATTGTTGCAGCTATTTTCCTTGTCACAAATCACATCGATAAATTAAAAATCACACCAAACGGTCAGTCAGAGGTAAGACGCCACGTTTGTGCGGTGAGTTCCTTAAGCAACATCCTGATTTATTAGTACTTAAAGACGATACGGGTGACGTAGTAGTCATAGGCAGAAAAATCTATCGTATTAGAAATATCTTGTAAAAGACCCCACTTGCAGTTATGAGAGGAAACGCAATGGATTAAATAAAATACTGAAAAAGGACTATACCGATGCGAATATCTATTATTTTTTTGATTGTACACAAATCAATTGCGTCTAAGATTTACGTAAATAGCACAAAGGTAACTTCCTAACGTGACTCATAGGTTTAATAGGTTCAATTACGTTCTTCTAAATTTGGTAAATTAACTTTCAATGTCCTTTATGACGCGTTTGCTGACTATAATTGTTACAGAAACAAAGATACTATAAAGAATTTTCGTGTTTCTGGTGGTTATGAAATAGTTTCCTTAGGTGTTTCTTCGGTGTTCATTCATATTCCGTTAACATTATTTTTAGACATAGTAAAAGGAGAATAGGTGTTCAATTAAGCTTCTTGTGCAATATTAGCTAAGGAATTCCTTGGTAGATTTGTTCATTTTTCAGAATGTTTTGGCACACCACTCTTGCCTCCAGGCCTTGCGGAGATGGTAATGAATATTCTTACACCAAAAACAAACAACTTTTCTGAAAAAACTAATCCGCTTACCGTTATTTGATTGGTGCCAGTGCAGCAAACGAAATTATAACTGGCCTTATGCACAAGGACGTCCATCTATCATAAAATCTGTTTTCAGAAATAAAAGCTCCGCAATCATAGTTGCAGTCGCATGTAACATCATTCACAAGTCTTTCAGCCTAGTTAATGCAAATTGACGTGGTTCACAACATATCTTGAGGTGAATCTCATTGGTTTAGATTAACGAAAGGATTGCAGACTAAAACCACATTCTTATGAATTGACAAATCGTTGTAAATAAAAAAGATCACAATGCCAAGAGAGTTCCGATATTCCAAAAAGCATTTTTCATAAACGTGTTTTATTCACAATACGAATACTTGCCATGAACTGTGTCATTTTGATGGTTTGGGTAATATGCCCGACTTATGGCCTGGAGAGTTAATAGACACGTTTCATTGATTGTGACTTAATTCAATTAAAATATTATTTACTTGTTGCGTTGTTATCTAATTCATTTGCTTCACGTTGTTTTTCAAACATGTTCGTGCCGCTGCTTTGTTTTTATTTTTAGGTTTTAAATTAAATTTAAAGTCAATGAAAACTTGACTTGAGTTCATTTATTATAAAACTGACTTTGCACAAATGTTTTCCCTACTTTTAATGGGTAATTACTTTTAATACTTAAGTATCTAAAAATTTTAAAGTGTGTTTTGAAGTAACAATTTTCAGTAAATTATATACATTGATTCTTAAATTTTGGTTCTTCATAAGTTTCTTTACTAAGATTTTTAAAAATTCGTTAGTGCCATTGTATTTTCTGAATTCTACCTTGGTAATTTATCCATTTATTATTCTTTATTTATATATGCGTATAAATATTTCATAAATAGTTTATTCAATTTGTAATTCAAGATTTTTCAGTTCAGTTCAGAAATAATACCCTCGATATATAGTGCTAGAAAACTATTCAGCTATTTACAACATGGAATTTTATTCACCGGAGTAGGTACGTATATTACAGAAATAGTCGAAATTTTAATACGGGCAGTTATTTAATATTTTTGGTAGGTATTCTAAACAACGTGTATGAATACCTGCACGACGTTATAAGGGATATAAGGTAGAACGCGGGCGATGACAGGTGTATAAGCGTGGTTCTGTGGCCCCACATATCGTCACGTCACCTTAGGCTGTGTCGCCTGGTCGGCGAAACTTTCAGTCTTCGATCGTTAACTTCTCGAACATGCATTTATCTAGTATTCGCCGTCTGGTCGCCACAGGATTGTGTTCCTATGTTAGGAATTAATGGGCGCACTCTATAAATTCAAACTTCTCACCGTGATCCAAAGTATATGTTCGCTTGCATGTACACAATTGGCGCATTAAAAGCTGTCTCGCGATTTTTCTAATAATATAGTTTAAACTTATGTACTGTAGATTATCTTAGCTTATGTGCAATCGGAATCGGTAAAATATTTGCAAGGACTTGCAATTCAGTAAATTTAATTTAGAGCCATTGTTTCGAACGTATTATATATACCTGCTGTTGGCTGTTTACGGAATAAGGTACCCTTCTTATCTCGCCGAAGTAACTTTCGGGACCAATGACCCTCATAAATTTAAACGACAGGTAGTGTGGAAAGAACAAAAAGAGAGAATCGACATTTGCATGTTAGATGAGGGTGGTGGAGGGTTCGCTTTTAACACGTCACCTGTGGAAGAGGGTCGATACAAAATGGATTCGAACGCCAGAGATAGCATCTAGAATTCCAGCAGTCAGTCGCATATATCCCGTTCTATTAGCATAAAGTGTCATATTGCTGTCAACAGGGAATTATAATGGTAAATTTTACCGATAATAGCTTTATGCGGAGTTTGAATTCCAATTGACCTTATTAGCATACATAAATGAATATGAAAGCAACAGTTCTGAAATTTATTTACATTGTTTATGGAAATAATATGTCATTCTCTAGCATATTTACAGATACAGCATTTATACGCGTAAAAGTATCCCCATTGCGAACAAGTTTCTTCTGGTTGATATATTTGTGTTGATTGCATTTTAAATTGCATACGTATCCGGGTTTACAGAAACTGCAGCATAGCAAAACTCGGCCTTTAGCAGCGGAAGTTAAAGCACTGAAGTTTGCGATGAGGGCGTTAAAAGGTTCATATTAAATACACAAAAAATATTTTATTAAAAAGAGCAACCATGTTTATTGCCGGAACACAAAAAATGGTGGACATAAATAATTAGTTTATGCATTCAATATTAATAAAAACATATACGGAAATTAGAAAAAAGTATAGATGCTGTGAGAAGTTGATAGCGATAGATCAATTTACGTAAGAACGAAAAGTTATATAAATTAAAACAATATTAAGAATTAGAGATTAGATTAGGCAAGCTGCGCGGAAGGAACATTTTATGACTTGATTAATAGAAAATGCTAACTAAACTAACTACTAACGAACTAAAAAATAGTAACTTGGAGAAGTAATCCAATTGCAAACATTTGAAGATGATGATAGATTGGTCTGTGACAATGAATATGCCTTCAATCGAATAAAAAAATTTATGTGTACATAATTGATTAATAAATTACTTATCAATTAAGATACATTTTGAAGGTGGACTTTGGAATAGAATACAATAATAAATTCATTTTATTTTGACCCCGAGGAGATTATCACGCATTGAAATTAAATTCAATAGGGTACAATAATTATTTTCTTTTCGGGCACGCGAAAATTACTTCGCACTACTATCAAATTCAAAAGGATATAGTAACATTAAATTTGCATTTAAATCTTAAGCAAAGAATTTTCTACACCGAAGGAAATTTATTATTAATTTAAAGATCCGTGCGCACACCTATCAGTGCAAGGAAATTGTTCCAACAGCAGGGATATATAGATTTCAGTTTATTTTAATTATGTGTGGATAACTAACAATTTATTGCGTAAAGCTGCAAGTTACGAGGAACAAAAAACCGAAACGTAAATATAGATGCATATTACCTATATTCGGATAAGTAATATACATTTAATTTATATAAACTAATGATTCATATTAACGAAAGAGAAAAAGAAAATCAGTTGACAAATAGAGCGGATAAAAATTTGCCTTTATTGCCTTTACTAATGCGAAAATAACAAAAACACAATTCTGAATTAAGTTTATTTAGATCGATCAAATTCGTTAAGTTTATTTGCCCTCCCAAAGAAGTAATAGTGTGTAGAGTTATGATGTATGTTCTTATATTTGTAAGTTTCACAAATAAACTTAACCCCTTCTTTCTTGTTTTGTGCTAATTTCATTTAATATTCCTATTCATTATTTTCGCAATTGTCTCATTCTATGTTTGTTGTGGTATTCATCTTCCTCTTTTGCAATGAATTCTAGCTACCCATAATTTCTTTATGGGTCTGCTTTCTTCTACTCTTGGTAAATGTCCCACAAGCCGAACTGTCTTTATTCAATAGTAGGTGTTACTGGTTTTACTGGATTTCTGATTCGATCTCTTCTGGTTACGCCTTTCATTGTTCGGAGGAACATTTCTGCTGCCTGAAATTTACTTTTAATTCACTCTGAGAGGACATATGTTTCACATTCATATATGAGTAGTGGTTGGTGCATTGTTCTAGGTATTTGTATTTTGTTTACGATGCTATTGTACATATATACTGAAATATGGTTTAATTGCTTTAGTTGTTCTATCCATAATGTCTTCTTGCGTTTCATTGTTATTTTACATTTCCCGCATTCAGGTTTATTATGTCGTCCATAAAAGCTATGGACAATAGCGGGTTCATAATGCCTCCTCGTCTTAACCCATTTCTAGTTTCGAATATATCAGATTTCATGTTGTACGCGCTCAACTAGTAATTTATTTATATTGCGTTTCAATTGTATTTTGCCTAGGTGCTGCTACAAATGCCTTCTCCAAATTTAAAAAGGCAAGAAAAGTTTCTCTTCATTGATTTAATGTCTTGTGTATAACTTCTTTGATCGTGCATAATATTACGTGCCGTGCCCTTGTATCAATCCACTCTGTGATTCTTCTAGCTGGGGCTCTACGATATCTCACAACTTCTTGTCTAGTATCATTTCATACACTTTCAGTACTGTACTCAACAGCATAATTCCTTAGTAGTTTTTTCCGCTGTCTCCCATTTTAAAATAGGCAAGATGATTCCCAATCCGCTGGAATTCTTTCCTGTTATCGTGATTTTCAGACTACTACGTGTAATAATTCCATACCTTTTATGCCCTGTTATTTGATCATATCTGTACATATGCCATCGTGTCCTAGAGCTTTTCCTGTTTTAGATGTACCGCTGCTTCTATCACTTCCTCCAAGGATGCAGGCATGCTTCCTGGGTTTACCAATATTTCAATTCCAATTTCTTCTACATTGTCTTCAGCTTTTACATTTGTGGTTAAAAGTTCCTGCAAATACTACACATTTCCATAATTCTTTCCTTGTTTTTCAGGACACCTTCGTTACTTTAATTATTATATTTTCTTCAGGTTTTCCTTTTGTAATAGCTTTAACATATCTGTAAAATATCGCATAGTCTTCTTGTTTGTTTTCTTCTATTTGAACCAAGAATTCTAATCTAGTTTTGCTTAGCTTCTTTACCTAATTTCTTTGCTTTTCGTAACTTTTGTAATTTCAATATTTTTTCCAATTCCCATTTTTGTTAATAACATCGATCTTAATTTCTTCATTCTACATTTTTGTCTGCTTTTTGTTCCTGTTTAGTTTAACTATGCCACATACTTGCTTCGCTGGTAGTTATGTCTCCAATAATTGCCATACTTATACATGTTCTTCTTTTGGTCAATTACTTGTTAATTTTTCTACGTTGATTTCAATTACTTTTCTATACTTTCTGCTGTCACATCTTCTCTTAATGTGTACGTCCTTGTGCTTTCATTCTTATGATTATTTTTTCCTTAATTTTTATTTCCTCTATGTATCAGCAGGTAGTCAATTATTGATTTGCCTTTCCTATTTCCTACCACACGTGTACTTGTGTATATTGTGGTCGCAAAACGTATTAGCGTTTATTTTTTAAATTCCTTCAGATGTTGGATCTGGACCTATTTATGTTTGTAACAATATTTTTGCTAACAATGCTACGCCGCAGTAAATTAATAAATGTCTCCCTTCTAATTTTATTCCGCCTCGTTCCGTCGTCGTCGTCTCGGTTATTGCCATAAGTCTAGCTTTGCAATAAATATTAAATTCAACTGTTAGCCCATACTTATTTTCTCTCAGACCTTGAATGTTCGATATGCCCAACTTCCATACTATATCTATTGTTTTTGTCTGACGTTTACTTTTCTATATCATTGTCCCCCATTTAATTTGTACTTTTACTCGTATTTCTCGTTGTCCAGTATCTTTTATTATTCTTTGGTAATGATAGTGTTATTAGTTTTTTGATTTTTTGATACAAATCCACAATTTTACATTAATCATTAGTTTTAGAAAACCTATTTTCATTATATACAAACAATGTATATTGAAAATATGTCGTGTCAAAAATTTATATGGACTTCTTTAATTAATATTCACAGCACCTTCAAGGTATAAGTGTCTTTCTGTCATGAATTGTTTTTGGTTTTTGGGTAATGAACCGCGTTGTTGAATTGTTGCTAGAACGGTTATTCAGTTTGCAGCACATTCTCAAGATTCAGGTCCATATTCTTCGTAGCAATGTTACAGAAGAACTGACGTCATTTCTTATAGAGCAGTACAGCTGAGTAGATCAAACCGAATATGGTAAATGGATTTAATCGAAACGCCGGGATTACCATGCATTATTATCGATACTGTTTTCTGACAAATTTATGATACAATAAATTTGATGCAAAACGAAAATCTTCTTCGCTATTTTCATGTTTTGGGTAAAATTCATGTTTACTAACATAAGGTATTTGTGTTTCAAGCTGTCACTGTTGACGTAATCAAATTTCGTTGTTTATTTAAAATTTTAACATACGTAAAATGTTATGTGTGTTCAATCCAATTCATTTAATTTTTCAAATAATTTCAAATAATCTCGCAATGACTGTTTTGTTAGTGTATATTGGAAAGCTAACTCGTCCGCCATATTGGCCATATTTGATCCTGCTTTATATTTGAATGCGTTGTCACATATATTTTGTTTTCGATCTATGACCTCAAAATAAAAAAATTCATAACAGGAATATGTATGTTTTAAAGGTTTCCCAATGCCGGTTTCCATAACCTACTTTGCGTTATTATTTACGTAGTTATACATCATACTATCTGTTTTTCTGTACATCCTGAAATATAGAAATCATTGTTGGTTAATTGTAAACGGAAACATTGGTTTCTATGCTTGGTTCCCAAGCTAGAACCGTACTCTGCGATAGAAGCCATCCACAGTTACAATAGCGTAACTCTCCATCTTGTTATAAAGCTGTAAAATTCTCCTCCCTAAATTGTCGTCTACACACGTTTTATTCGGGACTGATCAGGTTGGGTTGGGTTGGGTTGGGCATGATGAATTATGCCGAGACTATTTCTTCAACAGTAATTTCCTTCATAATTTTATCATTTCATGCTTCCATGTTCTTCCACACTTTGGGTCGTCAGGAGTGGATACCCTGCCCCTTTTGAGCTGCTTGCACCGTCGGGCTATTTTCTTCACATACTGCCACCAGGTTCTCATGGATATTCTTCGGGCTGCTACCTACTCTCGTTAACAACTTCTGTGTTCAAGTTGCAAACCATTAATTTTGGACTATTTAAACTGATATAAAAATCACAAAAGTTAAGCGATTTCAACCCAACTTAGAGATGACATATTTCTACATAAGAAAATTGTCGCGACTATATATTATATTCATAGATAGGTAGGTAACATACAAAACTACCCTCATAGTACTCATATAGTTAATAACTTATAGTTTGTATCCGAATTATTTTTTTAATGTCATCTAGTTTGAAAAAATATTATTTTTCACGTGCTTAAAATAGTGAGTGCTGAGAAATTTGACTACTTATTGCAAAACCTACTTGATACATTTGAAGCAAAAATCATGGCAACTAACGTAATGATATTTAAATAGCGTTTATTTTCGTTCATTCCAAAAAGTAACAATGGCACAATAATATGGAATATGAAATTTTAACGACATGAATTGATGAATTGAATGATATAATTCTTTACGGTAAAAGTAGATATTGTGTAAAATATTTTCTTTAATAGTGCATGACATTTAAAAAAATGTAATACCATCATTGATAATACATTATTTTTAAGCTTCATCTCCTTTGCATAATTCATTGCGTAACGTAGATACGCAAAAGCTGTGTATTAAATTTAATTTGCAATTTTATACGAACACACCTGAGCTACACAAACGAACACAATCGGACCCCGTTTATTGATCGCGCTACAGTGCGTTGAACGAGTCTATAGGCTTTGCTAGTAAGAATTTAAATTTTCATAAAACTGACTCGGGTCGTTTCAGTACGAAGGCGGCTGCGTTTTCCTATACCATTTTGTGTGTTCTACATGAGAAACGTATGTTAAAATAAAATTTAATTTCATGGAAATCACAATACAATGCAATGTTATTCCACCTTACAGGTATATATAAGTAAGTTCGCATATGTGCTTGTTTGGTATCATTATGTTATAATCTCGGTGCACTTCTTCATAACACGATTTAATAGCGTGCAATTCTTACTACTGTTTTAAATTAATAGACAATAAACTGTGGCCACAATGTTGTGGCAAGAAATAATGCTAAGCGACACATCACTTCTGGCTAGTTATTTGCCATTGTCATTGTTAAGTCATAATTATAATACAATGATGGAAGTAAAAAGTCGTAGCTATATTTAAAGATTTAACTCTTTGTTTATGCGAAACTACACACATAGTTAATGTGCGAGTGTAAATATAAGTTAACTTCGTTATATTATTGTTAATGAAAATTATAAACTCATATCGTCGTGTTTTCATAAACCGCGC
The DNA here is from genome assembly GCA_959613385.1 of Geotrupes spiniger. Lineage (NCBI taxonomy): Eukaryota > Metazoa > Arthropoda > Insecta > Coleoptera > Geotrupidae > Geotrupes > Geotrupes spiniger. Next base: position 18,619,120 of record OY390736.1, on the reverse strand, counting down.
TCTTGTAACAATATTATGTGGTGCCGTTCTGCATTCCCTGGAAACCGTTAAACAAAATAGCCTGTGGCAGCAAAGATCGGAGAAAATGGATTTGGTTGCCTAAAATAATAAACAGTAAATGCGTTACACAATTTATCACTTACGTGTGACTTCACTGTTTTGAGAATAACGTACTGTTATTATAGCTATAGTGCATTTTCGATAATCTCTCTTAAGCGTATGTGAGAAAATGCTGGTTAAGTAGAAGTGTATGTAGTGGTATTTGATATTCAGGATGTTGAAAATTTTTGTTCACATAAATTAAAATATTGGGTATATTTACGGAGATATGTAAGTTTGATTATCATACAAAATTATGTGTAGTAGCGAAGATATTCATACTATTCTACATCCATTTCATCCTTTAATTTCTCACATGGAATGTCAAACAAAAATCGGTAAATTATCAGTAAATCGGAGACTGGTGGGAAAATTAATTTTTCTTTTATTTTAATGTAAATTGCTCGAAAACCAGTTGGTGCAAGCCAAGTGATTTAAAGTACATATTTGTAGAATAATTTATTTTAAAACTTATTAAAATATCTTCATCCCATATTATTGTAAATCTTTGTTGCGGTCGCTGAACTTAAAAACGAGTTAACGAACGATGCAATAAACTAGTAACTCAGTAAACCTCTTTCTTCTATTGACGAGGACGATAAATTCTACGGAAGATTATTTAATAATAATCCTAAGGCATACGAGGTAAGCGCGAAAATTTCCCGTTCTGACTACGAAAGCGTAAACTCGCAATTACATTTTATTTTTCTACATAGTCCCGCTGACAGTAATGCACATATATCGTTTCAGCAACATTTCAATGCCCCTAAAAAATGTTCCTTCCATATATCTACAAAATGTGGCTAAACTGCAGGCTTTGCTTCATGGTCGTCACTGAAATGGCGGCCGTGAATGTCCATTTTCAATTTTCCAAACAGGTAGCAGTCACAGGGGGCCACATCTAGACTATATGACAGATTATCAATTTGTTCTCACCCCAGTAACGATTTGCCGCTTGCGTAATGCCAACAATGTGCAATGCTGCATTGTCTTGGAGCAAACGCACACCTCTGGTAAGATATCGACGTCTTTTCTCCCGAATATTTTGTTGCAATTTATACAGGAGTGTTGCGTTCTTTAAAGTCTATCACAAGAATATGTTTACAATACCAAAAAATCGTAACCATCACCTTTTTTGTCGACTGATAGGTATTGCACTTTGTCGGCGGTGCCTCTCCATTACGTTTTCATTGGTTCCCATTTTAACAAAAGATCATAGTAGAGAACCATATTTTCATCACTTGTGACAATTGTCTTTAACATCAGTCCACGTCCACAGGATTTTACCAAAAAAGAACAAGCACTTTCAACACCATGCTGGTGTTCTTTTCACACTTCGACGCTTTTTACTAACTTTATTCATGTTTAAATGATCGTAGAGGAATCGACGAACCCTTTTATTAGCCCCGACAATATTGATAATTCTTTTACATTCAAACGCCGATCGCTTAATACGTCACCACTGCCATCGCCTTTCCTGTTCTTGCTTCATCTTTCAATGATTTCTGCCCTATTCCAGACCGGTTTGACCAATCTTTTACTACAGAATATGACTGGGAATTTGTGATGTGACACAGTTTCTCGAGTAAGGAATTTTATGACAGCTCTGTACTCAATTTTCGTGACTTCTGACATGGTGTGGTGATGACGAGTGTCAAAGTGCTCAAAGTTCACAAACTAATATGCTAGATAAACTCTGTTTAAAAAAGGAACAATTCAAAGCAAAAATTCTCAAGTTTAATGTTGCAAATTGCTCCTTACATACATGATGTTCAAACCTTGCCTATGATATACTTTTAAATTTAATGAGATAAGATACTTTACTTTTGCCCAGCTGGTGGGTATTTCCATTCCATGATATATAGTTGGTGTTACGTTATTTACAAAAAATATTTGACACTTCATGACGCAAAATAAATGTTGCGAGAGCTATTCTGACTATGACAAAATTTGCGGTTTTTAGTGCCGTTTCCTGTGCTTCAAAAGGTACTACTTTGAAAGAGAAAAACTAGAAAGGGAGACTACGGTTAGATGAAGAACGTCAATTATTTCAAACTCAAGCACCATAATATCAAGTTTAACGTGTAGTATAATATATATATAAATTATAATATATGGAGATAGATGTGCTTGCGTGCATATTTGCATTATTATTAGTATGTATACAAAAATGTTTTCCAGGTAAGTTGCAATTCATTATGAAACTATGCGTTTTCAATAACATAATTATTTTAGTAGAATGCTAGGTTACGCATGGAAGATGATTCAGGTGAGATTTGTAGAATTGTCATGTTACTCGACTTACCTTTTTTATGACAACATACAAGTGGAGTTCTAACAACCGAAATTTGTCCTTAGACAACGTATGTATAATTCATGGTGGGCGCTTTAGAAATACTTTTTGTCTAGATCAACAATTATAATTTGCTCTTTATTTGACAGTAAATGTGAAGGTGTATCAGATGCAGAAATTGGCCTACGAATATGCCTAACAAAATTATATTCCTCGTCGATTAAGAAGGAAAATATCTGGTGAAGACTGGCTGTACACTTTCATGAGAAACAGCACTAGGACGATTAATTTAATACCGTTGCTTTAAAAATGATATATTAAGGGAAACGAGGTTTAAATATACTTTTAGTGCCGATCTTATATATAACGCGGATAGAATAAACTTTTATCGCCAACGGGAAATCGAAGGAGTAGCCAAGCTGCATATGTGGAGCGTCGTAGGAACACAACAATTGTTTGCGCCATGAATGCACAAGGATCCTTTATCCTACCACTTTTAATATTAGGCCGTGTAGACTGGAATTATTGACAGGCTCCCCACCACAATACTTATGTTGTTGCAAATCCTACTGGTTGTATCACTACTGTATGTTTTATTTAATACCTTAACCATTTTGTTAAACAACTTCATTCATCTGAAAAATAGATCGCATGGAAACCCGATCATGCAAAGTGGTTATCGATTACAAACAATACAGAGTTTATTGTTGGTAGTCGATAACTGCTTGCATGCAATACATTTCTTTAGAGAGCATGGATTTTGGTTGATCGGGTTGCCTCTTGAAAACCTACCACAGTTAAACATGTGAATTGATTTAATTAATGACCCTCGCAAACGAACAACTGATAACGAATTAGGGAAAACATTGATGGGATATCTTCAAAAGCGGCTATAATTGGACTTGCTATCAATGCATTTGGGAAATGCGGAATGCTGCTGTTCAATATAGTTTTATCGGATATTGATTTTGCTCCATCTGCTGTATCTACGAGTAATATAGAATACCCGCCTCGTCAAGCACCTGATCAACTTAGTATTGAGCATGTGTTGGACGACCCTACTAACTTGCCAGTGCCTTTAAGTGTCAGGGTTGAAAATTTTAGGAAATGAAGAACATAGTAAAATCTATTTCAACGAGATACAAAAATCTTCGGCTATATTGTTGTCTACAGGAAACTACAACTTGAACGAAGTATTTGGAACAACTGGAAAAATGGCGAATAAAGGAAAAGGAAACGAGAAATCGGATGTCGTCTATGTCGCTGAAAAGAAAGGCAAAGCTAATAGTGATACGTTGCCATCAACAGAAGAAATTAATTCCCCAGGTTTCACGTAGCCCGATCTACCGACCGAGGACTGAATTCAATGTGGAGAATACATTCCTTGGTTGCATTCAAATTGCACCAACTATGAAGATTTGTGAGGAATTCGTTTGCCAATTCTGCATCCAAACATCGTCTTAACACATTCAGGCATATATCTTAATAATAATAATAATAATAGTAATAGTATCTGTTGCCCAACCGATTTACACAATAGGAAAAAAATCATAAACGCTACATATATGACAAGCCACACTTAAATACAATTCAGTGACGTAATGACACACAATGTATATGAAACATAACTATCTGGTGTTGAAGAAGTACAAGGATCGTGAAATTTTATGCTATTAAGTAGGTCAACGCAGTCAATTTTGTTGATAATTAAGTTATGAACACCTATACTATGCATATCTCTTCCACTAGATAAAGATTCCAATTGATGTGTCTGAAGTAAACGTAAAGTAAATATTTATGATCTACATTGCGTTCTAGGTAGACGCCACGAATTTTGTACGATAAATATTTAAAAAATCGGCACTATGTGCATTCCTTGGCTAGTTGCTGACTGGTATAGTATGAATACTATTCAACTGATGCATACGCCAGCTTACATAAAACGATGCAAAATATAGAGATTTGAGAACAATTTCATTATTAAACTATTTTGACGATTTCAGCCCAAAGCTCGTCACAAAACTCGTCGATGCAGAACGACAGACAATATCCACATAGTAACCAAAGATCCGCAGAGAGTCGAATGTCACTCCAAGATCCTTCATAATGTGTCGCTTGCTAAAATGATTTCCATCAATCAGTACAAGCAGGAGGAAACAACACCGATTTACGAGTGAAACTCATTGCGGTGCATGTGCCAGTATTCAATGTTTGCTGAACCATTCCACAGTCGAGTCCATTCGATTCTAGCGCACCAGCATTCAGTTGGTTTCGGATTCTACTATATATTTTAAAATTACCCGCATGAGCTAACACAACAACAAGGATAATAAATCATTAATGAATATAATAAATAGAAATAGCCAAGGTTCCTTCCCTGCGAAACTCTAGATGTAGAAATAAACTCGGCAGATCTATACTCATTATAAAATACATGTTGCTAGTTTTTCTAGATAATAGTCCAAAGGCATCAAAAATCAGGTATTCAATGATGTCAAATGTACGGAAAAATTGTTAGATTTCATTTACTTCGTATATTTGAACCTTTGTTCAGTCAGTTCCTTTCCACGTCGGCCTGTAATAGTTCATTGTTTTCAAATTTAATTTAATTTCGGACGTAAACCAAGACGGAAAAGGAGATTTAGAACCGAAATGTTTAGGATCAAAAATACTATACAGCCTTTTATAAAATTGACTGCAACGTTTACATTACAAATATCTTTAAGTAATGTCCAGTCCATCGTCAACAAGTCTTGATAAAGCTACAGAAAATTGTCGCAAAACTGTAACTAGGACTACAAACAGTAGGAAATTGCACCGGTTTGGATGATTGAGAAAACTGCAACTCGACTGCCGGATGGTAAGAAGCATAGGGAACTATCGATTTATCTTCATTATCTTCACCATGAACAATTACACCACACGCATATTAGATAGTATCAAATCCACGAAACGATCGTTACCATTAGCAATATTGATATATAATATAGAATAGAAGAAAAAAAGAAATAAAATTGACTAAAATTGAAAAGCAAATGAATGCAAAGGTTGGGGTTTCGAAGAAAAATTAAGCAAAAAGAGAAAAAAACATGAAAACTAGGATACGTATAAGGAATCGAAGAAACATCAACAAGCAACGGATGCCTAGAATAAGAACACATTCGACGATATCTGAAATACTATAATTTATATCTGGAAATAGTATGTAATAGGAAGGTCCGAGACACTTTTAATTATAGTTGCTGTCTTTTTCTTAAAGTGTATCATTATGTGAAGTAATGTTATAAATAAATAAAGTTGTATAGCCGCATTTATTATTAGACGATATCGACGATAAATTGTAGTATTATTTTTGTGTCTAGTGGAAGTGTGACACGTATTTCGTAAAAGATACAGAAACTATTCATTAATTAGATAACGCGCTTTATATTCGATGCTGTAGATGGTCTGGGTGGCGATATTACAGTGTTAATGATATGCGGGCTCATCCCGAGCCAGACGGGACACGAAATTACCGCGACTAAATCCGAATGCATTAATCTCATCGCTTATCTCAAACCGACAGGATAATTAATAAAAGTTGAGATACTGTCAGTCAATTAGCCGCAAAGTCTGCTAGCACCGAGAAGTTGAAGAACAACCGCACATGCAATTATCACATTCCACGGTGGAGCGTCGTCGAAATAGTGCGCTTATGAGGGATAATCCCGCCTACAGTCGTTGTGGTCGATCTAACAATCGTAGGATTAACGAAAGCTGACTCTGCTATTACTAGTCGTATTGTTCTTTTAGATCTGCTTAATTGTTTAGATTTCGAAATGGTGGTTTATTTTCAACGGTTATCTGCTTTTACATCGTAGTTTAATTGACGCAATATATTTGTATGTATGGAATCGAACTGGCTAATTAATAGTTTATTTGTGAAACGCGGAAGAAACTGTAATTTTTCCCCAAGCGCGTGCTAATTATTTTACTAGCCGAAGGCGATGGTCGTAAACTTCACAACTAGTAAGAAAACACATTTAAATGTACATAACTTAACCAATAATAATAGAAAATTTATTAATTTTTGGGAGTCGACTCTAGCCCAGTTGGCTGTGATTGTATTTAGGGTATCTTGGTGGTGAAACTACAAAACAAACTAAAATTTACCTTAAACTGCTTTAGTGTTTCGTGTTTCGGCGTATATTGTGCGGAAAATTAACAGGGTATATTTAATGATAAAAACAATTAATACATAATTTTCACCTAAAGAAATTCACAAACACATAATAGGAGTAAGAATTAAAAAAAGCAAAATCTGTAATAGATTACTTTTTCATACACATGAGAAATTATGAGTTAAAAGAACTAGGTTGTAAGCCATGATTCAAAAGCAATAGCAACGCTAAAATAGAACAGACAGAAAAGTTTAGATTTAGATTTAGATTGAAGAAATAAAAAAAGAATTATATCAAGAGTATAATCAATATATGTAATATGGGGTACATTTAAAATAAAAAATACACATCGCAGAAGATAAACAAAGTATTGGGAGCAACATTGATAATAAAATGCTAAGAGTAAATAAAATATATAACTCATTGAACAGCGAATATTGAACCATATGCAATACAAGGAATAAAAAATGCCAAGTATGCAAAATTCTATATAAACCAGTTCTAACGGAAATTCCATGGGGAATCAATTAATGTCGAGCAGAATCTAGGTGACGGAAATATGGTGTCAACCAAAGCTGGCTAGATAGGATGAGAAATGAGCATAGAATATTGAGAAGTCATACACAGCATTTTAGTTCCTTTTTTCACAATATTTGTAGTAAGTGTCCGTTCTGATTGGAACAACCAGGTATGTCTGGATGTAAAATTGGCCACCGTTTCAGATTTATTTTCTTTCAACATTGCTGTGTTGATATTTTCTTGTTGTGTGTGACTGACTTTTGCTTGTTCTGAATTATCATACCCAACTTTATCTAGCAACAGGTTTTCAAATATATATTTTTTAATACAATAAAATTTATTCGTTCAAAACGTTTGTATCCGATTTTAAGACAAATGTTATCATAATTTTGTTGTTGTGTTGGTCGCTTGAAAAATCACATATTCGCCGAGCACGTTGCTAATTTAGTATGAATTGTTCATTTGTTGTAATTCTGTTCCTTCAGTTTGTTAATATGGATGCACACTAATGACATTCTCGCCATCTAAGCAATTTAGAAGCCGCCGAAGCAGTAGCTTTAATGATGGATCGCCGTAGTCGTTGAACAATATTCAACACTCCACTATCAACAGTGCATTAGGACGATTCAGTGACACGCATGTAGCGACTTTGTTTTTGCTGTTTTGTTGTAGATCAGTACAATTTTCTATCTAGAGTCAATTTCCATAGTAGCTTCGTGATGGTATGGGGTGGCATTGTTTAGAGGGCGAAAGACATGACATTTCGGAACGGGCGTCAGATTTGTAACAGAGTCTTTAGAACCTACTGTCATTCCATGTTGTCTTTTTATTGGCGAAGATTCCCTTCTTATTCAGGATAATATCCGCACACACCTAGCATGCATTGCTCAAAATTATCTTCAGGAATTTGGAGACCCTACTATGAACTTACGCCCAGCCAGGACGATAGTTAAGACAGAGTAGAACATCTGCAAGAGGTTTGTATGAAATATAAGAGGCCTTCATTCTGCGACTAAATGGAATTATAGTCAGTTTGTGTAGAGTTTGGTGAAAGTAAAAAAAAACCTTTATTGGCATATTTGTATGTAACACCATATTTATACCATTATCTGGTTCCCTCTAAGTTTCTGCCTCATTCCATTCTGACTTTTGACTCATTCACCCCTCTCCGACCACCTCTCTCTCTCCTCTTCCTCATGACCTGCAAGAATCATATTTTAAATAATTCCCATAATCCTACTTTTCCTCGCCTTTTCTCTCATCTTTAGTTTTTTCAGCACACCCATCACCTGTCCTTCTCTCCCAACACCTTTCTCCATTCTTTGCCTTTCTCATTCTGCTCCTTGCTCAATCCTGCCTCTTCGCACTCCTCCCACTAATATTTCCACTCATCCCTTCCTTTACCACATATCTCGCATCTTTTGTACTCCCATCCAATATTTGTTATTTTTCTCCTCGCTTCCACATCTGTATTTTGCTGTCCTTCTTTCCTCGTCCTCCGCCTTTCCCCATCTAGATATTTTGGTCTCTTTCCGTATACTCTTATTTCCTTATATTTTTCATTATATCTTGAATTTATTATCTTACTATCCCTTTCCTGCACTTCCACCTGTTTCAACCTCTTCACTACCTCTACAAGAGTAGAGAGGTCTTGTTGAAAGTATCCAAAGTCATTTGCAAGTACAGATAAGAGCACGAGTGCAGTTTCACCCTGTCTCATACTCATTTGTTTGTTAGGGAAACACACTATGTTCTTCAAGAAAGTATTTTAAAGCGTCTACCATGAACTCGTCCCGAAATCGTAGCTTCTAAAGAAATAACATGTCGCGGTATGTCATAGGTCTTTTCTGTCTCTGTAAATTTGTTTTTAACGAAAAACAAAGTATTCCGAATAAAAAGGCCCGATTAAATGTTTCTTCAAGCAAATGGTAACTTGGACTGGTGGTAAATGAAAAGGATGATTCAAAAACGTTACGGCCATTTAACACAATGCAGCTAGTGTTGTTAAATTGCTAGGAATGGAACTTTTACATGTGAAATATTGAAAAGAAATCATTGTCTAATTTTAACTGTGGACTGGAAAGAAATAAATGTATGTACATGTGCGACCAACCAGTAAGAATGCCTGAATACCGTCAAACAACATTTTTAACACGAAAATAACAGGATATTCAGCTCATAGCCAGAAGCAAAATACATGATGACGGACATGTAGATTTGGAAAGAAATTGCAATTATTTCGACACCAGATACATAAAATGGAATTTTAAAGGTAATAAATAAGACGCAGGTGCACAATGATAGCGATTGACAAGTGTCGTCCATGACACAATCAAGACATGAAAACGATACAATTGCAGGTTCTTCATTTGTGGCAAAAGTTTTCGTATGCCTTCTTCAAAAACTTTGCCACCTGAATTGTCAAGTATGTGGTAATATTGAGCGTACTATTATTGTTAAATTTTTGTCTACCAATGTACGTTTTCAAGTTCAAAACGAGATGGAAATCGATAGGGGCGAGGCCAGTGCTGTACCAAGGGTGGTCTCTTGAACTAGTTGCAGCGAAAGCCCTGTAAGAGTTCTCGCGTGTGTTTGTGTTCTCATATTCTACTTTTCTCCCTACCATTGAATCATGCATCATTCATTTTCTCCGCACACTTCGTAAATCTATGATGATTGTCGGCTGGTTTGGTGTTCTTCGCATTCAGGAAACGAATGACATATCTAATCTACACGAGGTCGGATTTTCAATCGACTTTGTCTTTCTAACCAATGACTATGAAGCGTAAACAAGACACAGCAATCTCAGAATGACGTCATCTCTTTCTCCTTGACTCAGTAAAATTAGAGCGTATGCGCTGAACTGCGATGGTAGCAATGTTAGGGCAACGGATACTTCTGTAGCATTAGAGCTGACCGCAGTGCTGGCAATGCTATATGTGTGGATGCTGGTCAATAAGAAGATAGAAGATAACTATTGCTAATGAATTTGTTTGAATTGAAACTAAGATCTATCATTGATTGTGTTTTAAGAAGACAAGAGCGGACTGGAACTAGATATATAGAAGACAGCGGTAATAGTGGCATGAAGACGATGACAACTAAGGAGCATTGCTCTAGGAATAATGAATAATGAAGAATACTGTGAAACGACATGCAGAGCCATGCTAATAAAAAAACGTTGCGAAAGATATGTGTAGTACTGGGCGTAATGAAGAAAATGATTTATAGTATACTCCCGAAGGCAAATATTAAGATCTGATGGAGGTAGAAACAGCACAGGGTTAGCGAGTTATTGGACAATGAATATGTGTAGGTAAGCTAGATTGCTAAAAATGATAGCAAAGGAACACTACAAAGAATGAATGTCCTAAATGGGGAAAAAATGTGATAGTGGTATGTAAGTTAATTGAGGAATGACCTGGGCCAAAGTTCTTATAGATGTATAGAAACAAAATCATTTTCTCTCTTAAGGATTATGGTATCAAGAGAAGGATTATATACTTAATATATGAACTGTGAGCAGATGTCTGAGAGACGTATATAAGCTCTTCATTAAAGTTTATGAAAAAATTAAGTTTATGTTGGGATGTATACATTTAATAGGAGTCAGCAGGTGACTTGGAGATGCCGAGAAGATTGAATAAATATTGAAGTGTTTGTGGATAAGTGAAAGATGGGTTTAAGCGCTGGAATTGAAGGTGTAAAGAAATTGGGTTTAGGTTAAGATGAAAGAAAAGAGTTTGCTGATGTGGTAGGAGATGTAGTGTTATGGAGAGCTGATAATTTTGGGGGGGGGGGGTGTAATAAGAGTGCACATTCTTATCCAGTAAATGAAGCTTCGGTGCTAGCCTAAATTTATTGTTACAATTTCGCTGCACACTATAATTCCGTTTCTTTTATTTTAGTGTATTCTAAAGTAGGGAGTAGGTCGCCGATATGAGTAGGTATAGAATTTGAAAAGTAATGTAAACTTTTATTAATTCTTGGTCAGCTGATATGGAAATATTTTACCCCTCTCTAATTATGCATAGAATCCTATGATTAGCCAAATCCACAAACCCTGACAATCACTTACTAGAAATACTGATACTACTACTGAATACGTGATTTCAATGAACAAAACGAGTCCTACAGTATATTTTAAAAGCTTTCTAATTTCCACTTTAATTCTTAGCTACAATGTTTCCTGTAATTGAGCAATCATGTCAAGAGGGTTTTTAAGCAGGATCGTTGGTAAGGTGACATGTCGCGAAAATGTTTCATATCAGTAAAAATATTTACCTTATTTTTTCACTTTCTATTTACGACTTCATGGTTATATCATTTGCTGAATAAATTATTATTCATGATATGAAAGCGTTCAACTTACGTGCCGATTTGTTTCCGGGATGTTAGTGGCTTGGTAACCGTCTTTCGGGCAAAACCAATAAAATTCTTCTTGAAAACAAGTTAAGCAATGAATTAAGCACTATTCGCCTATAAATGGAAGAACAGGATCGTAAATTTACGGCACATGCACCATTTAAATTAAAACAGTATAATATAAAGTACTCTCAATTTATGACCAGTAAATGTTTGTTTTAAATGTAATGCTAAATATTTTAATTCACTTGTAGGTGTGTGTTATGCATATAAATAGATAAAATATGTTTTATTACCAAAGGGAATCGTCGACAAAGGCAATAAATTTGAATCGGGATTAATAACTAACAACAAATGTGTATCAAATTTGCAATGTGTGATACGTGCTAGCGATGGGTAATTTGGTAACATGAAAACATGTTCATTTAGGTATGCATATTTGGAGTCTCAAAATACATCATACACATAATTCAGGAAATAGAGGTATATTTCGTATAATGTACCGCTTGGTTATGAAATCGAATTAGGGTAATCAATGTCACATAAAATTATTATATTTACCGTTTCATAACACATTAAGACCAGTAAATGAAAAATCGAATACGCATTCAATTTCATTCAGACTCCATTGTCTTATTTACTACCAAAATATTTCGGTTTTGAACAAGTATCGATTTGTCATTTATTGGTCTTAATGAAATTGAATATGCATTCAATTTCATTCATTGCATTCATTTTCAAAATATTTCGGTTTTGAACAGGAATCGTTTTTTCATTTATTGGTTTTAATTGGTGTTATGAAACGGTAAATATAATAATTTTACCTGACATTGATTACCCTAATTCGATTTCATAACCAAACATGCATTTTGAGTTACTTATATTAAATAATGCTACATCATTAAGCAAACAAAGTGTGCCTAATTGTGAACATAGAACGAGACAAATAATTTATTTTGAATATATGAGGCAAATGTGCACGACCGAGTGTTTCTTTCTAAACATTCTAAGTTGTAACTATGCAAGAAATAAAACATAGTCATGCCATTTTCTCATAAATTACAAACATTATATTAAATTCATTTTAATACGGGATCTTTATCGTAACTTCACTATTTCAATACGATATGAAAATCGCGTGCACCGCGTTTCCATAAATAATATACAAGACCAAGTTGAGACCATTTTATAGATTACTATAGATTACTAAGGTTTCCTCTTTGTAATTTTATAAATGCACGAATAATAAGTAATTTATTTATTTTACTGATTTGCAAATATCGTACCATGTAATTCTACCAATATTATTTTTTTGATTTTTCCTCTATGTGGCCATCAACATCAATAATATATGATCAAGGCCACACATAGTGCTGTCCAATTGGAAGCACATTTTACATAATGAACAATAACTGTTGTTCCTTCTTCATCCCAAGTGGTCATTTGTTTATATGGTCTCTTAGTTTAGCGAGAACTGTATTGCAGCTGCAAAATCTTAGCCAGAATATTAATCTTGAATAAAAAAATTGCGTTCTTTGAAGTTTTGTTGTTGTAGTATTACATATTGACTTACGTACTGTCAAAGATTATACTATAAGTAAATAAGAACATATAAAGCCTGCTTTGCTAGATATTGACAAATCAGAGATTCTAGCAGAATATACAATAACGTTCAACTTTATATATGTTTGTTAACAATACAATTCAATTGTTGTAAATTTTTAAATATTTATTTATTTTATTTTATATCAGGTGGGTCGACAAAATCGTTAGAATAGTCAATATGATTGCTTCATAAGGATTGTTACAATAAATATTTCACATAAATTTTGCATAATTTATATATGAGTTGCACAAAATATTATATATACACTCTTGAAAAGCTTACACTTTTCCTAACTATGATTTATACACCCACGTTTACAACGTGAAATATACTCCGCTATGAAAAAATAAATTTTCCTGTCGCGCGAAAAAGAAATACGCGATACAAAATAAGAAGGGAAATTCTAAGACCTAAAGCGACAGTCCTGATCATCGATCATAATACTGTATCTGAAGGGTACATTTGTGGTTGTAGATGCTATGGTTCAGTGGGCACCCACCGCATCGAGCTCCATCATATCCACCGAGACGTTTCGAGTGGTGGTGCGCGCCGCTACATTCGCCATCATGAACAAGCTACTTCTGGTTTAATTAAATCCCAGTTCTCTCCTTGAATGATTAATTAAGCGTACCGGCGGAGTCGTGGCCAACTTATGAAATTAAAATTACATTCGGGCCCCTGCACGCTTCTCCGCCGAGACACAAAATAACAATTTCTGCTATCGACATTTGGGGTTTTGTACATATTTACTCGAAATTAACTTCGAACGTGCATACAAAACAAAACGAACAATACATTAAGTGGCATGGTGTCTGTGTTACAGTTTCGATTAATCTAGTATCAATAAATATCTTGCCTCTATTTATATCTACATTCAAATATTCTAAAAGCTTTCGCAATATATTTCAATTAGTATTAGAGAATAATTTTGTTCTTCTTAATTATATCTTATATATCGCTTATATCGCTGGAAAATGTTTTATTGAATATTTTATTAAATAATGTGATGAAATAAGATCATATTGGTCAGATAATATTATACTGAGAACAATATGAGTTCAATTTTATGAACATGCTTAACTTTTTCTGAAATACCATCCAAAAAGAAATTAGTTATTACAGCATCTGCTGCAATAATTAATTTTGTATGGCTTCAGACTGAATTTCTTTTTGGATGGTATTTCAATTCATCTGAAGAAATGTATTCATTATCTGTGAAGTATAATTTTTTTTGTACTAGCAGTGGATTCGAGGTGAGGAGTAACCTATTAAAAACGTATATGTTGAAAGCAGTACTTGAAAACTTTCTCTCAAAGTTTTGTCGATAAAGCCGTGCTTGTTTCTATATTCTGCGGCCTCTTCTGACAGAAAGCATTTAGGTTTCAAAGTATGCTCCACAATGACGGGTCCATGGAGTAAAATCTTATGCCAATCCAATGGCACCATGTTGCAAACTGTTCTAATTTTCATTTTATATACACTTAATATGGTCTCCAGGATTATTATAAATTAATTGAATATCTAAATCAGTTATCTCTACTAGTTGTGGATCAATGAAAACCTAGCTGAAGCATCCAATATTTAGTACACATATAAATGATAACGTGCGTTATAAATATATATTTTTGAACATGCGTTTGGAGTAGTTGAAATAGGATATAGGCAACGCCATAAAGGTTCAGTAATCCAGATGACCAGACAATTACACACAAACTTCCAGTTGGTGTTGCCATTAATATTTTCGTGTACTGATATTTTCTTATTTTCGTTGGAACTCTTGTATCGTTTCCATTTCTAAGGAGTCACTTCATAGTGCTGTTTGTAGACTATATAGGATGGACTTTCGAAGAATCTTATGTGTGCGTGCAAGACCGACATTCCAAATCTTAATGAGCTACGTCTTTTTCTTACTTACGTTATTCAAGTCTTTTGAAGTTTTACTACAAATGTAATCTATACACTCTAGCAATTCACGTATTTTTATTGGTCGAAAATATGGGGGTGGATTCCAAATTTACAAGTAGGTGTAAAGACAAAATTAAAAATCTTGCAGTCTGAGTTTTCATAATTTTAGATCTTTTGCTTGCTCTTTTGCTTTGTGGGCCTGTTGCGAACTATCACATTCCGATTTATAAATCAACGTAAGCGCAGCCTTCTTTATGTTATGCGTACGATTTCCTCTAAATAAGGAAGCAGTCTACTTGCATGATGGTTAAGCAGACTCTGTAAATTAAATGCAGTACAATTGTCAGTTATTTGAGTGCTATTTGCATATGGTTCCACTTTAGTTTTTTGTAAATCTGTATAGCACTTTCGTGCTATGCGATATGAAAGCAAGCTCCTTATCATTTCATGCTGGTTTTTGGAACGGTCACCCTCAAAAAATATTGGAAAATCCTCCAGAGGCAACAACTGATGTGTATTAGATTCATCTTTGAATTTGAATAATTTGGAATACGCTTCTAGTATGTACTTAGTTGGTCGCTTTGGGCTAGAGTTAAGGTTCTTTAGTATTTTAGAGGCGTCCCTCTCACCTTCCACCTGAGCAACGTGTAACAATTCTTCTGGCTTCTTAGTTAGTGTGACGCCCATCAAGCTATGACAGTTTGGGTAGCTTCAGTCTTCAGTGTTTTTAACCAGTTCTTACTGCCACATTAAAAAATCTCGTTTCGATTTGGTTCTGTTCATCTCCAGGCGAACTCCAAAGTTATTGGGGAAAATCTCTATTTCATCAATTTTTATTATTTTGCGTGAAATCGTCCTATTTTTGAAAAATCCTCAACCAAATCTAATTCTTCAGTAACATGAATTTCACTTCGCTGTTGGATATTTCCCGTTAGTGATTATTTGGCTCTAAAGAAAGGCAAACGTAAGCTTAGCAAATTCAGTCATTGAACATAAAATACGTGTATGATATGAGCCCAGTTTTGTGTCCAGCACACATATCATCTCTCGGCCACCTCAGAAAATACAACTACTTATTTTAAATTTCACAACTTGCTTAAACATAACTCAAAAACTCACTTTTGTTGATGTTAATGATTATAGCAATGAACGCAAGAAAATTAGTATTAATATACTCTCGCCCATCCCGTTAAGATATTCAATGATCTCAAGGATATGTAAAATGTATTTAAAACAATTTACGTACTTTTGAATTACACAGCCAGGAACAATGTGCAACGTCACAGTACCGTGTGTTTTACTTTCTCATACTTTCGACGGATATAGACGGATCGATTATGTCTATCTCTTTCTGTTTCTCTCTATCGCTCTCTCCCTGCAGATTGCTTGAAATTGACTTTTGCTAAATTATTGACAAAATACTCCACTGCGCGACGCCAACCATTTTCAAATCAAATCGTGGTTGCTCTCATGCACTATACCATATATGTCATTAAAGTTGCTTTAGATTCATTTTAATGATTACTGTACATAACAGATTTTTTGAGTTTTAAATGCTTACTTAAATGGTTGTTTGCCAGAGTACACACATTTTCTCACAGAATTAGATTAAATTTATTTCAATAGGACTTTATGGAATTAATTCTTTTAGTTTTGCAAAATTCTTCATATACCTGTTTGGTGAATATTTGGTGTATGAAGATATCAACAATTGATTTGAAGATGTCTGGCATCCTTTCTAACACTGCTTTCGCTTCACTAAAACGACGAAAATACGATACACTGCATAAAATAGAATTCAGTAATAATTTAATGAATGATGGACTTAAATGGTAAGTAAAAGTGTGAAAAATTATGAGGGAAATAACTATTTTGATAGTTTTAAGAAATTAGTAATTAATATGACTAAATATTAACTAACATATTTTTTAGTTGTTCAAACAAAATTTTCCTTATGTAACATATACAACAATAACAAGTATATAACCATGAGTAGATCGACCAATCACATTATGATTCTAGAAAAAAATCTATTTCAAAACAAGTGAAATAATCAACATAATTTTGATTTTTATTTATATTTGTAACCAGCACATTCAAAACATATTTTCAAATATTTCTATCTTCATACTTACGAGTAACACAAGTAGTTTGTACCACATGTGGACAACAAGAAATCAACAAGTTTCGACAAAGTGCAAGTGAAACTTATGAAGCGACGAAGCGTAGTATTATTCTACTCAAACCGATATATCTCTTTCATTCATTGTGCATTCATCTCTCGCAGCATTTCCCGATAAATTAAAACTATCGCCCGGTAATTTAGTTGAGTATTTTTTCAAAGATAATGGAAAGAGCCACAGCAATTAAAATGAACAATTTCCTGGAGGCAAATCAGGTGTTTGCAACGCCTCTACATTATTGTATAGTATTTAATGTACCAAGAGCGTGAACTATATTCCCATTAATAAATTTCATACATCAAACAATATCTTTTTTTCTGCATTATCGCTTAAAGTGTGCAGTTATTAATTGTTTGTTGTCTATAACAAATAGTTTGAATATCGTAGATAAAAGTCGTGCTTCGTGACTGATGTAAAAATGTATACATTTTTAACAGTTGTAGAAAAAAATTATTTACACACAGGCAGCATGCATATAAGTGTGATGTCAGGTATTCACTTTTAGTGATATTTTTCCCTTCAATCAGGACGCCTGATACCATAATGCTTGAATTTTTGTTAAGAGAATTGGGTAAACTCGGAAATAGACAACGGACAAACGACTGAATAAAGTTTTACTGAAACAGTGACCACCGCCCGATAAGGTGCATTCATCAGGATGTGTTGATAATTCCTGCACTCCAGAGCTATTATAGGCTCTTAGTTACTGTAATATACTATTAACTGATTTAGAAAAGCTAATACTTTTTGAAATAGTTTCTATTTTTAATTTGTTTTTCGTTAGATATATATTTTTGCAATAGTGTATATAAAAAAATACATTACAAAAGTTCAGAAAATGTAAAATGAAATTGATTTTGTAAACAAATGCATCATTTTGAGAAATGTAAATTATTAATACTGTCAGTATTTTCAAGTATTATTGTTAATATTAAATCTAGGAATTATCATCAAATAATATCAAAATCTGTTTTACCTGTAGTTTTTATTATTACTGTGTCCATTTCGATTGATTGATGATTGACGGTAGAAATTTTGGAGTACTGCGAAATTAACTCAATATATCTATATTAGATAAAATTTGACTAAGGTGCATGAAAATAAAATAAAATAAATAAAGCTAGTAGTATGTTTCGAAATATATATTTTATTTAGTATATAGGTATAGTTCATGAAAGTAGAATGAAAAATAATGACGCTAGGCTTTTTTCCGTAATATTCCCTATATATAAGCAAACTAATTAAGTTAAATTAAGTAAAATTGTGGAGAATGAAATTTCGAATCGACGAGATGTATCGATCTTCAATCGTTTCAAAGCTGGAAGCGTCCAACGTCGAAAAATGTTTTTGCGAAACGCGATGTTGCGAGTTTGAACATGTCCAGTTTGTAAACCAAAAAAAAAAAAATATCAATGCGGTCATGCAAATCCGTTAACAAGTTTTGTTCTGTTAACGGATTGTATTATATGTATAATTGCATTCATATAGAATTTTGTAGTATTTCGGCCCGCCGGTATAGCATTTCAAAAAACTTTACATCGCACTCGTCGATGTTTAATCCACGCGTCGACCAATGAAACGGTCAGGTGTACTTTTTTTGACGTCAAACGCATACGGACGAGAGACGTTAACCTGTTTGTATAGAAGTTGATGTGCATAAAACACTAGTGATGTTTGCTAAATGTTGATTCATTTGTAACCATTTAAGAAAGTTGTCGTCAGGCCGATCAAACTATATGTCATTATATGACTATCTGACAATTACAACCATAAATACCAACAAATTCATCGGAATTATATTGGATGATCGGTTGCTTTGCCAAGAGCAATGCTCGTACGTGGCCAAAGCGTTAAATGCAGCATAGTACGAGATACTTGCTGAAACAATACTACAGTTGGATTCTCTGCTATAAATTCTACTATATTGTCTACTGGAATATAGCAGTAGTATATACAAGCCAGAACTTCATATAAATTATATGTGACCTTCTGACGTGACTCATATATTAGGAATAAAGCCAGTTTATACATCAATGTGCTACGCTACAGTTGTTCTCTTATCTCTACTATGCGTCCGTACAATATTCTGCATAATATGTTTAAGGGTGCTATACAGTTTTCAATAAAAATACGGTAAATATTACCAACTGAATTTTCATACGATTTTTGATATTTAATTATTACGGCAAAAGTGAAATTTCGTCAACGAATCGAGAGCTTTTTTTAATTTCTTTTGACTTGTAGTTATTCAGTTTGCTAGATTTACTAATTTGCTAGCTTTGCATAAATTTTCTTAAAGTAGTTGACTTATCTTTTTACCGTTTATGTACCAAAAATAGTTACAGCGGTGATACCTTGCCAACTTAAGTTTTCATATACTCTATTAAATTACTGACTTCAGACTGTCAAGAATGAAATTTTCTTTTTTATCGACTACTGGTCATCGTTTGGTTACAATAACCATTTCTGATTTGAGAATCTTTTATCTGGAAGGATTCTTATGAAAAATAATATAAACGTTTTTTAGTTATTACCTCTCTTTTTCATGACAATATTACCAGTAAGTAAATAAATAATTACATATAAACACACCCTAAATTTTTTAATTAATAAATCATTCAGTAAATAGTTTTGTATCCAATGTACGAAATGGTGTCAAGAAATGACAATTAAACGCGAGACTAAAATACGCTTTGCTTTCGACAAAAACAAATTTCGTGCAAAATATTTTTGATATACCTTTTGTAGCGGGGTAGAAAACGTTATGTATAGTTGGACTATAATTATACTGTGTGGTAAGGGTAAGTTTGTTTCAATAGTTTGACTACAAAACCATAATAATTGAAAGTGTTGTTTGTATCTAGTGCGCGAAATGTTTTAGGGTGCCCGTATCTTTCATTTCGTTCGCGTGACATTAACTATATTTTCTACCAATAATGGCACATGTTGAGTTAATATTAGCCGCTAGTTCATCTGGAAATGTTATATTTTGCAGGAAAATAATAATTCGTACTAGTTTGGCTGAGTATTGTGCTTGTATGTTTTTTTTCCATAGAGGTCCTTGTAAGATGAAAATAAATGGAATCACAGTCATTCACAATTCGTGAATTTGCTGCCACTCAAGGATTTAGTTTTTTGATAGCAAAAACTAGCGGGCAATAATTCAAACACCAGAAGATGCATTTGTTATTTTAGAAACATTAATATTTTGTGTGCTGCATTGTCAAGACTGGTTATCCAGGGGATTTTGAGCAGTGACCGCTATTCGAAGTTTGCAAGTCGAAAAATGAAACCAAGAATTCAAATTTTCACTTGGCTTACATTTCTGAAAAGGTCACAAAAATCAAATCGTTCACTTTATGGTAGCTATATTCTATGTTAACAAGCGAACTGAGCCTTAAAGAAAACATCGGTACGCTAAAGGCGCCCGAAGCGGAAACCACTCAAGAAAGTCCACTGATCCACTGAAATTGTGAAATAACTAAGTTAAGTTGACGGTAATAGGTACTTGATGATCAAGGAATATGTTCGTTATGGTCGGTAGCATGCTGCCGTGATGAACAGTACAACTTAACGTTTCAAAATATTGAAGCGAGGGGAAATGCGTTGGTATTTAATATTCAAATTAAAAAACTTACTATTTCCATACATAGATTACTATACCAGTAACTGTTTTCATCGGGCCGTTATTAGCAGATTCTGTCATTATGCTGTTAAAACGAGATGGTGATTGATCATCGACATCGATTATACGCAGTTGCATCGAGGACAGTATGAAAAACAAAATGAAAATTGCTCGACGTATTATACCATAAGAAAAATATACCACTTGTGTAACACAATAGAAAACTTTCCGGCAATGAATGAACCTGTGGATTTGAAGAACCAACTCGAAGTCGTTAGAGAATTCTCCGATAGTTTCACTGAACAAGCATGATGGTGTCATATTTGTTGGAATTGGAGTATTTACCAAATAGTATAAAATTTCTCCTTCAAATATTTCAGCATGATGAAATTTTGGATCCCTCCATTTCTAGATTAATAAAGTAAGAATGGTGAAAAAAGTTACACTTTCAATTTGGTTTATCAATAAAAAAAAGCCGAGTAATTTCATCATTACGTAAAAATAATATTGTATTCAAATATTCATACCCATATTCAAATAATATGAATTCCCATTTTATTAATAAACAAGTTGCATTAAAATTATATTCAGTTCGGCAAAGAAGTAATATTGAGTTATCCGTTCTCTCTGTTACCGCGTATTTTCAGTACGGATGTTTGCAGATTTGTGTATCCCCTTACGTACCACAAATCGCAAAAGATAAAAAATAAGAAATACGATCACTTGATACACGAGGGAGTCTCGTACACATTATATCGAAGCCTGTAGTCTAAACATATGCTCCTTCCTGTTTCAAATAGACAGAGATATGTGTTACGCCCTGAATTATATTTCCATATTTAATGAGTGCGAAGTGTAATTTTATCCACCCGGCGTGGAGGAAGAACGTATTGAATTTTTAGGGTGGGCACGGGAGAGCGCTGCAGCTAAAGTTATTTCCTCCTTCGTTGGCCGGCGTTGCTAGAAGGGCATTAAAGCGTCACAAATTCTGACACATAGAAAATGAAATTGTGCCATAGAAAAGCCGAAATGTACGAAAGTCCGCTCGAGTTCTGTAAACATCCTGAGTTATTGGCGTAATCCACTAGAAATATTTTCAACTTTTCAAATAAATTTTTGAACTATCGCAAACGGCATTAAAAGAACCTTAACGTGTTCATTTAGTGAACTGCATAATATGTTAGTTTATGAACTACGGTAAAGCGAAAAACTCGGTCGTTTACGGCGAGCGGTTTTACTACCATGTTTCACTTTTATTATTTTCACTTTATGAGTATTTAATTTGAAGCGTAATTGTAGAGGTGAAACACACGAAGGACCAATACATTTACAAGCATATATCAACTAATTCTCGGATTGACTTAGCCCTTATGCAGTAAATAGTCAGTTAATATAATCTTTCAGCAGTATACTGCGGATGATGAGAACTTAGTTATCAAAATGTACATCTAGTGTTAATAAAATACTGCGTGCTAAGGGTAAGTTTGTTTCAATATATTTGCCAATCACAGGCTCCAATTTACTATTATGTTATTATAATATTTCTCATCTAATTTTGTTATGCTGTTATGCCTTCGCTCTACATGTATTTTTATTTCTATTGTACATATACGACATTCACTAGAAATTAATTTTACAATGCTATGAAAACAAGGAGTTGCAACTTGGAAAGTAGTGTATCAAATAGTAATATGCTTCCTACAGCTACGTTGATCAAATTTGAGTACCGAGTCATAATTAGTTGGCATTTCATGACGTGTACTCGGGAGATAAATTAGCTCCTGGAAATAGAACTTCGTACCATAATCATAACGTTTCTGATAAAAGACAGAAATCAGCCAAAGAAATAATGATTATCGTGAAGGTAACTGATGCACCATCTTGCTTGATCTCGCATATGTACGCGTTTAGTTAAGTAAACCCTGTGTACAAGTTCGGAAAAGATTTCTTAAAATCATACTAGCTGCACAAAAAAGGTGTGACCAATCAGTGCATTTCGTCCCAACCAGGGAGTTATTGAAAACTCCGGATTTAAGGTAGTTTTTCATTTCTAAAACCAGTATCCATCTAGTCGGTATCAACGAACCTCTCATTGGGAATTAGACCAACAGAAAAGCATGTAGAATAGTACAACATATGACTAACAAGCAACTACCCCGAACGAAGGTTAAACACATATCGTTTGGATTATTGTATACGAAAATCTTCACCACAAGCATGACATTAAGAATATCTTAACCTAGCTAACCCGATTTTACATAACAATCAAAACATGAATGCTGTGCCAGCAAAAGGGATTCAACTACTGGTGATATCTGAACAAAATTTGTGTAGGATGAAAATTTCTCCGAACCATTTGGTAGTTTTGAAAAAGGAACTTCGTAGCATAAACTGGAACAAGTGACGAAATTTAGGTTCATCAGAAACCAAGAAAACATCAGAATTCAAGCATAAAACTCTAGAATATATTGAAAAAAACGCACGCATACAATCTAAAGAATTAGAACTTAGGGCAACCATTTTTTAATATATGAGAGGCATCCTCCTCAACATATGCACGCATAAATGAACTACACTAAATATAGAAACATATGGGCAAAACCTTAAAAATATTCGCAAAACAATTGATGAGAGACGAACCAATTTGTTCAATCGAAGATTTTCTGTTGCACAGCAGTACGGATGTAAAGGTGCATTTGTATAATAACGCATCTTATTTTTTAGGTAGTATTAAGATTTGTTATTTGTGCCTAACTTTTAATTTTTAATTTTAATTTATTCAGTAATTAGATGTTGGGCAATAAAGATATTATTATTATTATTATAGATGGTGTGATAAAGTAGCTAGCACGCGATCTAGATTGTAAAAACGATCACTATAGAATTGCGTCACTTGCGACGTATACACATCACTCATGTCAACTCATTTGTGAACCCAGATGAAATATTTTTCAGTACGAGAAAAATATTACAAATGGGTTAGTAAACGACTTATTAGTTGACTATCTCGTTAGTACTATGACTAGTACGGTCGGCTTTAGAATAAGTCCGCCATTGCACCTTGTTTCCTTCTCCTCTTTAAGTTAGTTTATACTATTGATCTTATGTTAACCCGTAACTGGTATGTTGGGGTCAATGCTGTTAACAAGCGTCGTGCATTTCTGCGTCCCACCATTTTAGTTGGTCCCTGACGTGCTTACGTGTTGTGTGTGTAGTTTTGGAAATATAAGCAACTGGGATCACCGATAACCTCAACATACTACTTACGTTACTATTTCCAAACAAAACAAGGCGCGTACGAATTTACGAACAAGGAACTTGAGGACATATTAATGAATGATAGTGATCTAGACGAGATAAAGTCGTTAGCAAAATTTGGGAGGCAAAAAATACGGCGATTCAAGAGAAGCATTGCAATATAAGGAAGAGGAATTACTGGACGACCATGAAAATCTTGAAGAAGGAAGTGATGCAATAAGTAACTACTTTTATGGAAAAAAGTTATGTTGTTAAGAATCCACACAATCTAACCCTCGAACTGCGGCACACAATTTAATTACACGTATTCCTGGTTATATTGACCAGCCCGTGTTAGAATGCCGCCAACGCCTTGATGCTTGGTAACTTTTATTAATTGACGAAATTTTAGAGAGATTATTCGAATACACCAACGCAAAAATAAATAAAGTTCACGACTCCTAGTGATCATGTAACTTTTACAAACCATGGATATGGCTGAACTTGAGGCATTCGTTGGGTTGCCGATTTTAGCCGGACAAATCAAGATAAAAGAATATAACTTTTTTGTTAGCGAGTGATGGAACAGGAAGAGACATTTTTCAATTTGACAATGCAGATAATCGGGTGGAAAGAGCAGGAGCTGTGGAAAATGCAGCTGCGATTTCTAAAGTATTCCAGAAATGTATCATAAACTGTCATTCAAATTACTCTTGTACAGAGTATGTCACAGTCGATGAGACGAACGACGAACGCGTTATTTGCTTAATGCATTTATTTATACTCGCAAAATTAATCTAGGAAACTTGAAGAAATTGTCAGTACCTACGTTAGATGTACTTACTTATATCACCTATTGAAAATACGAACAGAAATGTAACAGGAAATAATTAGTTTACATCTAACCAACTTTTTTACGAGCTGAAATTAAGGAAACTTACATATGTACGAACGGTAGATAGAGAGATGTTCCAACACAGTTCCAGCCAAATAGACAATGGGAAGTCAACTCTTTTGTTTTTTGGTTTACTGGATACCAAGCACTGGTGTCCTAAGTACCTAAGAAAAACAAAGCGTAATGCTATTGTCCGCTATGCACCACACCAACACTGTGAACCAGATATCAAAAAAATAAAAATGAGTTCTACGACTACACAAAAATGTGCAAACTATTTTCGCAATGGAAGAATTCCTAGATGGTCCCTAACATTTTTTTGCAATGCTAAATGTTTCTCGAGTAAATTTTACTGTCAATTTTAAAGCAGCTATTTCAAAAGATAGACTGTCTAGAAGAACATTAATTATTGCCTTCGATAAACGATCATTTGCATGAACCATTAAACACATAAAATATCAAATGACTTGCACATCCTATTTGAAAGTAATAACTCTAAATTTCCTTTTCCAACTCAAGAAGTTACTTTGTGCCTGTTTGCGTCATGTGAACGAAGGAACTGCGTGTACTCGACTCGTGGCGAGTTGTAACATCAACGACAATTTCAAGCACGTCTCTCGCTTACGTATTTTACGCCACTGAAGTGCGTCGCTATTGTCTGGGCTTTATTTAACGTTCAAAGACTTGTTGTAGAATAAACCCCTTTAACTATGTAACTATTTATTACCACTTTTTACAATTATTTCACAATTACAATTGGCATTGTGGCGATATGTTAGCTTGTTCGCTATCGATTAATACTTAAGTGAATAACACTGTTGTGTTACTACTCAAGTTGTCTTGAATAATGATGTGATACTTCGACTGTTGTCTTGAGTGATGATGTGATACTCTACGACTGTTGTGTTTTGCTATTCTTGAATAGCGATAAGACACTGAATGTTTAAGGGCGAATGCGTTTAATTGTGATGAAGGAAAGGTATGTTGTAATCTAAAATCCCGAGAGTGCATACCATGTAATAATTTAAAAGTTCTGTAATGGTTTATTACAACCGCGTTGTGATAAATGTGGCAGTCGTAAATTGACGCCTTTGGGGAAAGGGGAATTTTGCGCTAAATGCCGGGCTGCAATTGTGTTACCTGCACCTGACAGTCTTGAATTTGGGAGTAATTATAGGAGTATCTAAATAAAATAATTGTAGCGAATGTTTTGCAATGGATTGCGCGGTTCCAATTTAACTTAATTAAATGTTAATATGTACATGTGGGACTGAACAGTGGCCACGATGAAAAGAAAAAAATATCTACCGAAGTGGAAGTCTGTAAGCAACCTGGTGTGAGCAAAATATCGTATTATATAATATTCTGTATTTCAAGGAGTTCAGTGATGAATAGATTTTACACAAATAGCTTCAGCAACACGCAGTGGCAGTCCAAATTTGATCTTGGACCATTTCATCGCTCCATCTTCATTTCGTTTTTCAAAAATAGTTTTGTATAGTGCACCAGCTGTAGCGTTAATTTAGAAAAAATGTTTTCGTTAAATTGTATGAGTTTAAATAAAACATTGAATGATACATCGTGTGTTGAATTTCTCAAATTAATTTTTTTACATTTCTTATATAAAGAGTAAAATATAAGTTGACTTTCCCTTTCAAATCAAATGGCAATATTTAGACCCTTTGTGAATTGGAAAATATAAAGTTTTCCAGGTTTATTATTCATATCCTAATGATTTAAAATACCATTTTTTTTCCATGTCATTTTGATATTCTGGTAGTGAAAATCTTGATTTATTTTCCTCTACTAATTTAATTTGTATCTTTTTAATTTCGCCTTGGCAACACCAATATTTTCGTTAATTAGTAAATTTAACAGAATATTAGAGACAATTTCAATATTAATCATAAACATAGATACCAAAAGGGAACGGTTTCGTAGCGAACTATTCCAGAACTATTCGGGTGTAGCTTGGTGAATTTCTAATGTCGGGAACACTAATGTGCAGCTTCACCTTCACTCGGGCAATGCTACTTGGCCGAAGAGTTCGATAACGTTGATTCAATTAATCACATTCGGTTATTGTCTCTTTATTAAAATGCTAAAGTTTATATTCACTAAAAACATCCTGAAATTACATATTTAGTATTACAATTAAATATTTTTCTTGACATAATAACAAAGTCAATGAACGCTGAATTTACAAATGCTGCAATTATGAGTTCTAAGAAGTAGTTTCAACAAATATTAATGACTATTAAGGAACGTTTAGTTAACAAATTGGTTAGATGTGGAAATTTAGTAGTAAAAACACGCGTTATTGAAATTATTATAAAATTATAAGATGTTTAATGATTTAAAAAAACACATTAATTATAATTCCTATGTTAATGAATCTCTTTTTTATTAGTTTTAATTAAATATAAGAGCTATAAGTGCACCACAATTATAAAATAAGAAACACTCACACTTTCAGGTAAATTTACCATATATTTAAATACATAAACACTCGGGGGACACGGCAAAAATACAGGCATTTTGATGATAGCGTTTACATGAATGAGAGTAAGTGAAACTCGCAAGGAATTTTCTAATTAAATCCGCCCGCTGTATAAAGGTCGTTATGGAATTCATACCTGAGAGCGAACAACTGTTTGACATAACTGCGCGGTCGCTTTCATTACATTCCCTGTTTGAAAAGCCCGGATTGTTAAAAAGCAAAACTTGCTTGGAATTCAATGCTTTGCTTGCTAAGCGATTGCATGAACATAGACTTGCAACGAATTTATGCAGAGCTATATAACCTGAAATTTAGTTAGAATTGAATACACGGTATTCGGAGTAGCATAGTGCGGTTCTTGCCTTGTTTAAGTTATAATGCGGTGGAAACAAAATAGTAACAGTGACATAAAACTCCTCTCGCTAGTTATACAAAACAATACGGTATATTTAACTTAGTTCATACTAATAACTAACAAATTACTTAAGGTAGATGATAATAATAATAAATGTTTAATATTTTATTGTGGGGCCAACATATGTAATTAATCGATATACGAGGTCACTAAAATGTAAATAACTGTAATGTCATAGCATATAGACGATTTTAAATGATTTAGGTTCCAAAATTACATTTTCGTGATGGGTATCGCATAAATTGGCTTATTCAGTTTCATCGCGTTCTTAATAATTTTAAAGAAACTCATTCAATATTTGTATTTCTAATTTTTACTTTCTTACATTTGATTAATGCATTATGATTTAAATAATAACCACAAATCGAACTCGAGATTTCAATGGAAATACACACACACACACAAATTTTTAACAAAATGCACGTTTTTACTTTCACTGTATAAATTATGACAATTTTTGGTTCGACATGTAAATGCGTGAGTGCGCGCGTGTTAGTTTGTATGCGCTTTAGCGCCCGAGCTATTGAAGCTAAATTTGCATATGGCCCGAAAGAAAATTGTCTATTTTTACTCGAAAACAGTAAGTATATGTAATAAGTTATGATAAAAGTTAAATATATTTAAACTTTAAACAACATTCTTTAGAAAAGTTTCCAAGAATATATACCATTTGCTAAGAAATCACCCTTGACATACAGTGCGAGTATAACGTCAAGATCAAAGTAGAACTTTCATCATATGTTTTTCAAAGAAATCCATGAACACGGTTTTATAGTAATTTTTTGAATTCGTTTTTATGTACTTACGTAAATAATGGTGTGGTGTTTGACTACAGAGAACAAGAGTGAATTGAAATTGTGATATTGAGGACACGTGGCGAACGTTGTAGAACACTACAAGAGGCGTCTGAACTATTCAATAATAAATAAAGAACCTATCACGAGATAGAACCAAAATAGGAAGAAAGCTTTTTGAACTGAGACAAACCCAATCAAAACTTTGCGACGCAATGTCCCACTCGCCATCGCGAATTTTTGTTTTACGGCTAGATTATATTGTACCCACCCCCACACACACTGACACCATCGTACGTTTTAAATCTATATACACAGTTCTTTTCGGTAATGATGTTGATTGCTTTATATTTTAACGGTTTCTTAGTGGATAAAGGTGATTTATTTTGATGAAAAATCTTATTGGTTTGCAGCAAAATATGGATTATGGATTGGAGCAAAAGTAATCTTAAATAAATTATTTGGGACGTATCTATGTAGGGATGTTACAATTTCTTTTAAAACCCTGACGCGCTTTTTTGATTAAGACTCCCTGGAATTATTTTATATGTGTAATGAACGTGGAGAGTTTAGGAGGTATTTATCCTCACGACTGCGTTAGTCTTCATAAGAATAAAAGTCCAGCGCGAGACTGCAGATTGTCCTCTAAAGTTCTAGATAATACGATTGAAAATTGAGTGGACATTGTTCTTATCGACTTAGCTGCGGTCAATCTTAAAACTATTGCATTAATATTTCTGCTACAATTTATTATTTATTTCCTTGGCATTAATCTCGAATCCGGTGTAGGCGAACCACTTGTATACGTCACACTATGAGGAGCAAAAATTGCGGGACTAGAATTCTACCCAGTTTATTGTAAATTACGGCACCACATTTTATTATGATTTTGCTATATTGCAATACTGTGATAATTGGAGATGTTTGCCTCCGAACAAAAGTATATCCCCAATTTGAAGGTATATAAAAGCGATTCTCTTAGGGTTGTGATATTGTACATATCTTGATGTAATAATACTATTGACTTAGACCTTGATACATATTTTGATGTAATATATAGGCTATATAGTATATAGCTATATAGGGGCCTGCTGAATAAAAATTTACCCTTCAGTTGCTTTGAAAACTAGTTTTTGCTCTCTTATAATGTATAAGGGTGTGTGTGTGCGCGCGCACGCGTGCCTGTGCGTACTCCAAAGCCCAAACCGTAAAACTACAATTATGAAACTTTTATTGTTGAATATCTCAACCGGAAGTAATGGCTTGCGCCAGTCATTTTTTATATATTACGAACACTGTACGATTTCTCGAAAAGCTTGTTATAAAAGTTGAAGCCGTTAAAATTTCAATTTTTCATTTGTAAAGTTGTTTAGAAATATGTACCGTTTACTGGAAATCACGTTGGAAAACTTATTCTTGCCGTGGGTGTCAGACAGTGGCCGATAAATGGGTTGCAGTTGCCGTGGCTGTCAGATGTAACTAACGTATGTAACCAAATCGTAAACGCTGTATAATACCACAGCGTTAACGATTTGATCTGTCCTCGTGAGCGAGTCAATTTGCTGTAAATTAGAAAAAGCACAAGAAAACTCAGTCTGGGAGACTGCAGGTTTTTATGAATTCAAATGCTAGTTTTTACACTCATTCGAAATTATATCCTGCGGAAATACTTCGAGCATCCGTGAATGATGGCGACATGA
Source organism: Geotrupes spiniger (assembly GCA_959613385.1). Taxonomy (NCBI): domain Eukaryota; kingdom Metazoa; phylum Arthropoda; class Insecta; order Coleoptera; family Geotrupidae; genus Geotrupes; species Geotrupes spiniger. The sequence continues at coordinate 18,588,824 of OY390736.1, read as the reverse complement.
CGCGTTAGGAAACGTGGGAAGACTGACGTCTATTCTAACGTCTACATTTTAATTAACTATTATAATTTTCGTATTCAAGAGATTGCCGTTGGGCTTACTTTGATACATTAGAGGAGGAAACCGCAATACTCTGAAGCCTTTCACTTTATCTAATGTTAGCGATAGATTTCCCGGCAACTATTTTACCTTTCAACAGGACAATTGATCTGTCCGTACGCCTAGAATGGTGTGAATTGTAGTATAGCGGATGCGATAATATTGAGTGAATTTAGAAGTCTTCAATATAATCCCGTCCATTATTTATATGTTGACATTTTAATGAACATAAATTTACATCAAGATAGACACAAAAATAGGGCAATAATGATGAATGATGGATCACTTGATGACAACTATACAAGGCATTAAATATTTTAATGACCTAGACGGCACTGAGCATCTCACAAATGTTTATGTTCACAGGTACTATAGGAACAAAGTTCGAAACCAAAACAACAATAAGTCCAATAAACTGAGGAACAATTTCCTGTCTGAGTAACATAGTAACAACCAACCGAAATGCCCCCAATATTCGCATGACAAATTAAATACAACCAAATGTGATCATAAGGCGCAACAACATTTCTATGGCACGTCCTAGGAACGAGAATATTGTTTAGGAGTAGTAGTACTAATAGTAGCCAAGGTATTTTTATCATTCTATTTACTTATTTATTGTTTACATGCTATTGGCACCACTTTATTACTATTTTATTGCAATATTTTTTGACTCATGAAGCCGGACGAGAGTGTAAAAAAATTTAAATGTAGTATATTTAAAAAATAGTATTAACTTATATCGACATTTTCAATTATTATACAATAAACAATAAACTTTAATATTGCTAAAAGTGTTTTATTCGACGACTGACTCCTCATGCTACAAGATAAGTAACATTTTAATAAATATTTTCTTTAATTTATGCCGTGCATCAATTATTTGGTGGCATTGCACGCTTCAAGTCGGAGGAGCACTAATCATTAGTGCACAGTCGAACGTGGCTTTTTAAGCTTTCGATAACTATATGCTGAAATATGATATACAAATAAACATTATTTAACCTCTTTTCAAATTTCGACGTCGTGGTAGCTTTTTATCTTTTTCAATTTGAACTTGCGAAAGAGTGATAGGGTAATCACGTGGCGAAGGACGTACACGTCGTACACAGTTGCAATAATGTAATTGTTTATCGGTCTTCAATGTTGATGTGCTTTTCCTGTGAGAGTGGCTTTGATTTGTATTGAACTTAGATTCAAGTTTCAAGGACAAAATATTTCTGACCATCAATAGGAATCACTTGGTATTCGCTACTGATGAGGTAAAATAACACCGAAACAATATAGCGATACATCTTCTAGTCTATATGGACCCGCTTAAGTTTAACGTTTTAGTAACACATTAAACCACAGCATTGGACTCTGCGAAACTCAAGCCAGATATATGGTATGTTGATGATACTTTCGTAATATGATCACACGGAAAAAAAGCTACTTTCTTCAATCATCTCTATGAGCAACACGACCAAATCAAATTCACAATGGAAGTGAAAGGACATAATCAGCTGCCGTTTCTAAACGTGCTGCTTACGAAGACAGAAGACCATTGCCTGAGCCACACTGTGTGTATCGTAAGAAGACCCACACGAACCGATATCTCAATGCTATATCTCACCAACATCCATGACAACTTTACTCGGTCATAAAGGCGCTCATTACAAGATTGGAAAGGATTGAAGACGACACCAAGAAGGCTGTAGAAATGAAGAATATACACCAGGCATTACGAGCAAATGGCTACACAAAACGAGAAATACAAAGGGCAACTAAACCAAGACAGAAGATAAAGACAGGAATCCTATAGCAACAGCATTCTTGCCGTATGTGAAGGAAAATACGGACAAAATTAGCAGAATCTTGCGTGAGGAAAATATCGACAAGGTATTTAAACCACACCTTAATGTAGAAGCGCTATTGAGGAACCCAAAAAGTAAAATTGCTTTAGAGCAACAAGGTATTTATGACATCCCATGTAAAGACTGTGACAGAAAATACAGAAGAAGCCATATCCGCAAGCAAGAACACATGAGAGCAGTGAAACAAAAAGATACATCATAATCCCTTGTGAAACACCTATTAGTGACGGGCACATATAGATTTTGAAAACATCAGAACCATAGCTAACATACCACACTTCACGGCACGGATAAAGCTATTGAAATAGAGAAGCAGCCAGAAAATAGAAAACATGAACAAACGGGATGATACACAAAGACTTCCAAGAACATGGAGACCAGCACTTGCTGGTCGGAGAAACATCAAACGAACCAAGCCCGCGCTAAACCAAAAGAAAATATCACGACTCAGTGAGCAATAAGAACGACACGGCCCAGTGCAGCGAAGCCAGAGCAGAAACCAAGCATGCACATCGATCCGGAACGAAACCGCAGGATATAAAGACGGACCAGTAATTTCCAACGTCAGATCTTCTAGATCAACACGTCAGTAGTTTGGGCTATCAAATTCAATTTTGGAAGAAAACTGACAGTTATATATTGTGACTGTTCTGATTTTATAACTTGTTTTCTGTTATCCATTTTCAAATAATGGAAGACAATGCAGCATGCAATTTTTAGATTCAATTTAAGCAATTATTTAAAAAAATCGTGACAGCTAAGATCTCATATCACGAGCGTCGTAATTATCTTTACTACTATGAGTCTTCTGTTCTAAAACTTGTTACCTAACGACACGATATATGTATACCGGCACAAATTGAAAGAATTGAGCACTGCTGCATGGACAATGGATAAATACATCTTTTAACTTAATGGACATACGCATTCGGCTTTTCAAGTATTTGGAAGCGCACAAATGAATAAAACAGTACATTTTACGACTTATATTACTTATAGAGAATTATTATGGTGCTTTTATTTGCACAATAAATGCTGTAACCACTTCACTTTTACAGTTTAATTTCATCCGGCCGAGTTGATATGGATAGTTTTCACAGTGTACGTCCGGTGAAATATACTTTTTAATCCTGTAATTGAACAAATTAAACAGAATATGCATTAATATACATATGACTGCATACGAAATATAAATTAGACCAGACTTCGAAAGCCATTGCGAAATTTACGTAAATTGCAAACCAATTGAATTAATTTTTCCAGTTAAAATTTATTTTTGTTAAAATTAGCGTAGGTAATTTCAATTTACAGCGGCATCCGTACTTTACATTAAAATTTCTACTTTTGTTCTTATAATCGGCGAAATAAAACATCGTTTAGACGGGAAGTAATTTTTTTGCAGCCTAGCCTAGCTGCATCCTCTTACACACGATAACCTGATAGGGCAACAGGAGTTGGTAGCTGAGCTTCAGGTACTGATGGTACCAGCTTCATACTTGCATTTTCTAAGAAAAATATCACGGATGAAAACTATGCCTAAAATACTCACCCGAAAGAAGTAGTGCATAGAAAATTAGACGTTGAGAAATTCATAGAATCTAAAATTGCGAATCACCACTTTTCAATCATAATCAAATTTATCAGCGAATAAATAAATGCTGGCCGTATGATTTTAGCGTTATCTGATTTGTTGAAAAATAACTACTCATCACGATCTGATTTCAGTGAACTTAAGGCAATTGGCCAGCAAAACATCGATAACCAAAATGTCTAAAACCTATGACAATCGAAAATGCTAACAAAATCGACGAAAAATTTTACTCAACGACTCACTTACTCACGATGGCGCGTGAATAAAATTGTAGATCTTCTAACAATATACGAAGAGAGATCATCATTTAGTCCCTGACATAGTAGGCGTTGAGTGACATTGAATCAATTTGACACATTAAAGTATTAATCATTTGTTGTTACGTTGGTTCAATTGTACTTTTGTCACCTATTCAAGTAATTTAAAATTGAAGTAGACAAGTTTAGAGAAATTCTAAAAATGGTTGTCGCCAAAAGAAATTCATGAAGACATGGTAGGTGAGAGTGCTGTATCTTACCAATTGGTGAAAAATATATCTCGAGAATTGAAACTGGGAAGACAAACAAAACATGCGAAGGGTGCTGGCCGATCAGTGACTGTCATTACCTAAGAAAATGTTAATGGTATACACGATATGGTAACGACAGATAGACGATTGACCATTCGCCGGATAGCTAAAATTATGAATTTTTCTTATGGTGCTATAGAAAATATTTTGACAAATATCGTGGGGCTAAAAAAGTTGTCTGCATGTTGGGTCCCACGAATGTTGACACCTGATCCGAATCGTTCTACAGTATTGCATTCTGAAGCTAGTTTGGCAAAGTTCAAAGCAGATCCGGATCAACTTCTTTCTCGATACGTCGCTGTTGATAAAACGTGGGTTTACCATCCTGAGTCGAAGCAACAACGTATGGAGTGGCATCGCCGACATTCGCCGCCACCCCGCAATTTCGTGTTTTGCCATCCGCTGGTAAAGTTATCGCCACATTTTTTTGGGACGCAGACGGAATTTCGATGACTAATTTGTTGAAACGTGGACATGCAATAACAGGCTCCTACTGTGCCAAATTATTTTCAAGATTACGCGATTGTGTCAATGAAAGCAGACGGGGAAAATTGATAAATGGAATTCTGTTTCATCAAGACGTTCCTGTCCACAAAAGCCATGTTGCCATGAGCGCTATTCTAAACGCAGGATTTGAATTGTTTGAACATCCCGCATATTCACCAGACCTAGCCCCTAGTCATTTTTTAAAATTAAAATTTCTCTTCGGGGGACCAAATATTGGACCGTTAGTACTGATCTCTCCTCGTACATATTTGCATAAATAATTCGCAAGTTGATGGCATTTAATAAATTATATAAAACGTAAAAGAACCTAACACACTATGCAAATATAATGTAGAAAATATTTCTGATGATATTTGACAAAGGCAATGAAAGCGATTATGTAGAACGGACGTGTAACATTACAACGATATCAATAAGAGTGTAAAATAAAGCTCAACTTAACAGATAATATTCTCAAACTTAAGTAGACTCAAATTTAGTATGAATTTACTAAAGAAGCATTTAGATTGGATTGACGAGTAATGGCACGCCAATTTAGGTTTGTCGGTACATACAGGATGTCCCTAAAATGCGTGGACATCACTTAACCACAGATTCCTGGTTCGAAAATAAGACGATTTAACTAAACTTATCTATATGCAATTACGTTTGATTTAGCTAGTATACTGCTTCAAAGTTCTTTCAAGAAAAAAATATTTTGTCTATAACGACAGAACGCTTCCATCGATTTGAATAATATTCGGTATTGTACTCCTCACGGATGTAGGTCATCTTTTAAGGTGATATTAGTTATTATCAGTTGACCATTAGTGTACGAAACAATGGTAACCCAGCATAAATCAGTCAAAAACTGTTTAATGTGAAGGCCAATAACTTTCAAAAAAATAGCTTCAGAAAGAGGCGTTCAAAAGTATTTTTTTGTTACTTTGTAATTGATGATATCTGTTAAAGTTTAGACACAAAAAAATAAAAGCTGAAGGACCACGCACTGCATTTCTTAAAACAAATGTAATCTAGCAGTATGATATTCTAAGAAATAAATGAAGATATGATATGTATTAGTGACAAGTAAGCGTACTTTTAATGACAGTAGCTGTTGTTTATCAATTGTGAAGTGTCTCAAATTTCTGTTGGTGTTAGCTAATGATTTTTAGCAGTTAATATTCTTCGTTATTTCCGTAATAATGGCTGTAAACTACACTAACTCTGAGCAAACGGATATGTTGATGGTTTTAGGATATTGCGAAGGAAATTGTCGCAGAAGTGTTAGAGTGTACAACGAAAGGTTTCCAAATCGTCGCGTGCCCAATCATAAAATTTTTGGAAACATTGAGAGACGCCTTCGCGAAACGGGAAAATTTGCAGCCAGCACAGCTGATCGTGGACGTGCTCGTACAATTCGCACCCCCAGGATTGAGGAAGAAATTCTGTAAATAGTAGAAGAAAATCCAGAAATAAGTAGTCGATGCTTAGCATTGCAAGCAGGCGTTTCAAAAAATGTTGTTCATAGAGTTCTTAAAGAACAATTGCTATATCCTTACCATATACAAAACGTCCAGGAGCTTTTGCCAGATGATACCATCGCACATCTTGAGTTTTGTAGATTCATACAAGAAAGAAGAGCTGAAGATGTCAATTTTCATTCGAAAATTCTCTTCACTGATGAGGCGTGCTTCACAAGGAGGGGTATGACAAATTTGCACATCGAATATGTGTATGCAATTGAAAATCCACATGTCTGCATGCAACGCCACTTTCAACATGAGTTTAGAATGAATGTATGGGTAGGGATAATCGGCAGTTTCGTCATAGGCCCTGTCATTTTACCAAATCGTTTAAATGGAGAGAATTATTTAGACTTCTTTATAAATACCTTATCAGATTTATTGGAACACTTGCCGTTAGATCTTAGACGCGACATGTGGTTTCTACAAGATGGAGCACCACCTCATTTTACATTGGGCGTTCGGAATCATCTTCATGCACAGTTTCCTAACAAATGGATAGGCAGAGGAGATGATGCTCCTGCAAAATGGGCACCTCGTTCACCAGATTTAAATATTTGCGATTCTTTTATGTGGGGAGCTCTAAAAAGCAAAGTGTATTCTCGTCCTATAAACACACAGGACGAACTTTGGGCCAGAATACAGAACGCTTCACAATCCATTAAGTATAATGCAGAAATGTTACAACGAGTACAATTCATTTTTTTGCGTCGAATCAACCTTTTATCCAGGAAGATGGTGATTGAGCATTTACTGTAGATCTAATAAAGTACATACTTGTTATTAATAAATATCATAAAAAATTGCCTTATCGTCATTTATTTCTTAGAATATCATACTGCTAGATTACATTTGTTTTAAGAAATGCAGTGCGCGGTCTCTCAGATTTTATTTTTTTGTCTAAACCTTAACAGATATCATCAATTACAAAGTAACAAAGAAAAATACGATTGAACGCCTCTTTCTGAAACTATTTTTTTGAAAGTTATTGGCCTTCACATTAAAAAGTTTTTGACGGTTTATGCCGGGTTACCATTGTTTCGTACACTAATGGTCTACTGATAATAACTAATATCACCTTAAAAGATGACCTACTTCCGTGAGGAGTAGAATACCGAATATTATCCAAATCGATCCAAGCGTTCTGTAGTTATGGACAAAATAATTTTTTCTTGAAAGAACTTTGAAGCAGTATACTAGCTAAACGAAACGTAACTGCATATAGATAAGTTTAGTTAAATCGTCTTATTTTCGAACCAGGAATCTGTGGTTAAGTGATGTCCACGCATTTTAGGGACAGCCTGTATATATGTATCAGAAAATTTTGTAGGTGAACTGACCTACATTGTTCACAGGACTGTCAATGAATTGTAGACGACATCGATGCAACGTCACCTAAATCGGTACACTTATTAACAATAATGTCTATATTATCTATTCCATACGGAGATATTCATAAAATAGTTATGAGAATACTACAAAACACCTTATAATTTGGATTGAACATAGAACAATTGCTTTAGAAATAAATTGTAATAAACTGGTGGATTGACAAAAATATTACAGAGCGAAAGGCATTACTTACCTACAAATAAGAAACACATAGAGTCCTACAGGGTATATATATAGGATTCAATTGACAGTGTTTAACATTCTGAAATGTTTACCATACGTTCGAAGTGCAAGTTTCCTCGGGCATAACAACAGCAAACTAAAGTACCAATGAAAATGACCCAGTCGCAACTTCAAACTCACCACCGTCAACCCGAATAGCCAATGGTAGTTTCATGCTCTTTGTGGAATATTTCCTTTTTAAGGAAAGGTAATTCTTTTCATCAAACCCATTAATAAATGAACAATAATATAACAGAACAGAACTCGTCCGTAACAGAACAACTAGTTCCTCAAAACTAACAAACGAAGAAGCTCCAAGAACGTAGGTTCAACACTTTCAACAAAACAACAAGTATTTGTATAAATAAATAATGATTATACGCTTCTACGAACTGAAATTTATTCACATTTCTTCTATTTTGCTTCTCACAGGCTGCATTTTTGATGAGCGAACTTAATATATAATTACCCGTTATCATTTTCCTTTACTCGTGTTCAACATTCTGCCGAAATCTGAAAATATAGTCAGTCGATATGGCGGCAAAATGTTTACTGCAGGGAAAATAACTCCTTGCTAAAAAAAATTAAGAAGAATGTTATAAAAAAGCAAAGATGACTAATAATGTTTTACTGGATTATTTTATTAAGAAAATTTGTTCACTTTTCTAGAAAATTCGATAGTAGAGTTTCGCAGTATGAATCTCTATAATGCACAAACTAACAGAGTTTACTAAACAAAGGCGTACAGTTTATCACCTTAAGGTCTTACATCTAGTAAGAATTTACGAAAAAATCGGTTTGTCATTTTCGACGGATTCTTAAAATATAACATTTCAAAAATGTTCTTTAAAAATTTCAAGTGGATCCGTGCAAAATTGAGCGAGTTATGGCCGTTTTTACAGTTACGGGCCGCGAGCCGCGCGACCCTAGTATACGATAAAGGGTACGCGTTGTGGTATGAAGAATACGAATCTGTGTGCTCAGCTAATCACACAGGATCTTCCGGAAAAAATGGAGGTTGACGGTATCGTCGAAATGCTTAAACATTCAGAAGAATAATACGGCGAACAGTACGTTAATTTTAACTGTTGATTTATAATTTCAGACTTTAGAGGCATTTTTCTCGAAATAAGTTTTTCAAAACCTGTGACCACGATATCTTAAAAACCAATGGACCGATTTACTTTATTATTATTAAATTTTTCATACTTGTTCTTTATATCAGAAGCTAGTCCTTAAAAGATTTTGTTCTTCGATGCATACTTTTTTATATGAAGGAAAATATAGTGATTTTTCACTGAAATTTACACTCTCTTCTTTCTTTCAATCACCGACCAATTTTTCAAAAATTGATATTTTATCAAATCCTTCGATTAAATACGAGATAATACGATACAAAAACTTAATTCATTTGCTGTGAAAAAAAAAACTGTTCGAAACCTGCAATCATTTTCACACAAAAATTCACAAAATCACGCATTATCTTCGGCCGCCAGCTAGATGTAACCCCTTAAATGGCAAACTTTCTTGCACCAGTGACCCCTATTTACAGATAAAGATGCCTATTACCATAAATTTATACGCAAAATAATTTCATCTACCGTAGGTGGCTTCAAATGGGAATTATTGGTGAAAAAGTCACAAGTACAAGAAAAAAAATTCGAGAACAAAAACGTAGTTAAATTCGGTGAACAGTGGAATTTGATACAAAGTTATCGATAATAAGCGTAAATGTGGTCGAGTAATATAAATGCGCGAAAATGTCTTGCTCCTATAAACATGAAAAAATGTATTAATCAGCCAGTTTGCTTAAATGTCATTCGTACCTATCCGAATAATAGTTAAAATGAACGTATTCTTCATTGTATAGTAGTCACATCGAATCAAATGCTGTTTACCGAGGGTTAATTTAATGAACATTTTCAGCTGCAGAAACTGTTCTAACTAAAAATAAGTTATTTGTTATTATTTTTGATTTAAAAAATACAAATAAGTCGTCGGAAAGTAAATATGCTGTAAAATTGTTGCACACTCGCAACAATCAACTGTTCGCCAAATGACGGACGAAGCAAATTTTGATAGAAAAATAATATTTCGTAGGCTATAATCACCCTTTATTTTGTTCTATGAATCAAATATATTATTTTATAACGTAGTATAAAAATGCTATTTACTCATTAACATTTCTGATGTCTGCTAATGATGCTAATTGTCACATTTTGTAGAATATTATTTCTTATTAATTTGAAGGGCCGTATTGGCATCGATCAAGAAGTTGATCCTCCGTTCTAAATTAATTTAATTTTCTACAATCTACAGAAGAGAAATCAAAAGAGTGAAGTCCGAACTTTTCACCTCTCCTTATCGTATTTTAACAATTCGGAATTTAAATTACAAACAAAAATATGTGGTACTACTAATATTTCTCCAAGTATTTGAGCCCATACGCTCGCATAAAACGTAACCTGGTTATTAGTTTGACGAAGAACGTGATTTTCGTCCGTTCAAGCCTATATTCATGTGAATGTTGATAATGGGCCCATATAATGCTTTTCTTGCCAAAGTCTTCAAGCTTAATAGAGCACATTTAATATAATAATAATAATATTTTAATATTTAGTGTTTAGTTTAGTGTTAACTAAATTTGATCCTTATTCACTTAACCAATAATCGTATGATGCATATAATATGTGCCATTTTTAGTACATGCTGTATAAAAGTAGAAAAATATTTTTAATAATTTTAAAAGCAAAAGACAGTAACATAAAACAATATTATATTACATTTTAAGAAATACGTAATAAGATCGCATTTTTCTAGAATTAACGGAACATACATAATTTTGCAAAATGTTATGTAGTGTGGTATTGTATTTTTTAACTGCAACCGTACTGTAAAATTATATTTTTTAACTGACTAAAATATTCGAAAGATTTCAAATTGCTCACCTTGAAGCTGTGTTACATCCTCATTTACAGTAAACTGAAAAGCCCGTACCACAAGTGGGGTAAAATAATCTATATATCTTATCGACAGCGAGCCGTAGCACGCTATAGGTTAATTATTGCCTAGCATGCAGACTTCAAGCGGTTATCAAACGATAATTTGAAAACTTTTCCTCATACACTTCAAACAACTTCTTTTTATTCAGCTGAATTGCTTTTTAATATTTTTATTCTATCGGTTTATACAGATGTTGAATTAACGATAAAATGCAGTTCGGTATCGGCTTTTCCAACTTTTATTAAAGATTCAACTCGATAAAAAAAGTTATAATGACATGACTGCGGCCCCTATATTAAATAATTGTCTGAAAATTTCAGGTAAGACTATAACGAGAAAATTCATAAATAATTTAATAGCAGTTTTACTATTTTTCGGAGTTACAAATATTTTATAAATGTGTCTGAGGAAGTAATTACAGGGCAAGTGACTTTTTAATTCAAGTAATGTGTTTTGCCGCAGATGCGGTACAACAAATGTCAAGTTAAACTGATGCATTATGCATATAGCAAACAGTTTTATACATCTAGGGTCCACGGCTGCAAAATTTAATAAATCAATAAGGTGGGATGAAGCTAATTGTGAAGGGGGGGCATAACTGAATCATATAAACACTGAGACAATCAGATCACAACAGCGGGGAACCTACGATTTTACTCCTGGAACCCGGGGCGTCCTTATACTGGACGATGAGTCACCCATTCCCCTAATACCTTAAGCCACCCCGAGGGTACGATTGAAACCACACGAGATTTTCACGTATGCCATGTGATCCAGATGCCATGGATTAAAGAAAACGCTTTAGATCATATTACATTTGGAATGAGATTTAAAATTTTATTATGTGAGGCATTAAATATTCGCTGATCCATTGCGAATATGCTGTCCGCTCAATCAATCAGTAAATCAATAACAATATGACAACATAATATTGGCTGGTATGCTCATAAGGGTTTTTGTAAAATAAAAACATGGCATTAATTGGGACTCATGTTTGAGTAAGTGGAAAATGTTGAGTAGTTTCGGGATATTTATATGCACTCGAAAGAGGATTAAAAAGCAATCGGTGTAACAAAATTTATATATTTTTTGGAGATTAAATATTACGCTTGCAGGACGTCACATCATATCAACAAATATTGATTTCGTAGGAAACCCATATACCTGTAATAAGCGGCTTACATATGAACTTAGATATTCATGCGTAATTATTATTGTATCCTATCAAAATATGTTTGTCAATTTACCCAACGACCCATGAGAATCCATCTGGTGTTTTGACGATCGTGTTAGTTACCGACCTTTGTGGATTTAGTGTAGGGATGTTATCGTTTAATTCGCAACGGACGCAAACTTCGTACTGTTTTCATTCTTTTGTTCGCTACCCTTTCCAAGCATAAAGCGTCGCGGTATTATTAAAATTTCATATGTTTTTAGAATATAATACAATCGAAAATAAAATGATGGGTTTGGCAACATTTAAATGACTTAGAGGCTCAGTTAAGGATTTAATTCTTGAAAAATACAAGGGGTATTAATAAATCTACTATCCAAGGGCGTCGAATTGCATGTTACAACAGGGATGACTATAGCCAAAAATATGTCATACATGCACAAAAACAATGGTGCAATGCATTATCGGGCAAATTTACATTATATTACAAGGAAACACTTAGGGAAAACCGTCTTTCGGAACTTTTCACCTAGAAATATTCCAAAAATCTATTAGAGAAAAACTGTTATTACATATTAAGGTAAGCATTAAACAGATGTGTACTCGTATATCTGAGGTCTGTGAAGTAGTAAATGCATGGATTTGTCTTGTGTATTTCTTGGGAATCTAGCAGATTTAATTTTAAACCTGCGGCAAGGTGTAATATTTTTAGCCAATTACCTGAGATCATGTGATTGCTGTCTATTAGGTGGTTAGCAAATGTTGAATTACACTTTTTTAATCTAAAGGATGTCAGACGTTAGAAGCACGCTAATATGTGATGTTTTGATGTGTGTTTTGTACGAGATCTCATGTTAATATTTTTTGTTAGTTAAGTCATCCATACTTCCAACAAGGGGCTCAAGCTGGACCCATCTTGGGCATGGGTTCGGATTGTTTATAAAATTTATTATTGTACGTGAAATAATTTTGATTAATTGGTAAATCAGCTAAATCTAATAATTCGTTAATTACGTTTGGGTAGGTCTACATACAAAGCGCCTACCGTAGGTAACGCTCTTTGTTTTTGCGCAATTCTTCCGACTACATATATCCATTATTATTACGTACACTAAGAGAATGAAGATGGCTGGAGGGTTGTTAACAAATATATGAACGTTATGAGTTAGTTAAATAAATCATTATTTAACTCACATATATCGGGACACACATTGGTGCAAATATCTGCGATCACATTACATATCTATGTAAATGGTAACAACAATGAAATAAATTTAAATACAAATATTAAAAAAATCACCAATATACGCAAGATATTTCAAAAAGAAGTAAGTAATTAAAGATCAACTAGTACTACATGAAATAAAATGGGTAAATAATAAAATGTCACAATAGCAAACAAATTAAACGACCGGGATTCAAAGAATTATCAAAGAAGTGATGGAATAATTAATTCGAGGAAACAGAACATAACATTTAAATGACGAAGATGATTCGTTATATAATTCATTTCATGACAATCCACTAATAATAATGATAAAAAAAATATATTTCAACGAATTTGAAAATAAAGCAAAATTCATATCATTGTACAACGAGAGACCGAGAAAAGCTGTTAAGCGAAATCAGCAGAAAATATAAAAAGATAATAAAAATATAAAAAATGTCATAATGTTCAAAAAAAATATAATAAAAAATATGCCTAAATAATAAAATTGTTAAAAATTAAAACAAATTTCAAAATTAAGAAATAAAACAGCTAAATATCAACACTTTAAAAAATATAGATATGAAGAAATTGTAAAAAATGCTGAAATTGTAAATTTGGCAGAATGTCAAAATTTTAATAATGCTCAAAATTGAAAAAAACATTTGTAATTATCATCACAACATTGCGATTTTTTGTATAACTGATCGGCATGTGAATGTTGATATATTTGACCTCCAAGTCTTTAAACTGGACGAGACTTTGTGTTGGTAGTTCAATTGGACTTCGAATTGGACGACATTTCAATCGGCTATAACAATTTAAAAAACAGGAATTCAATACTCATTCACATGCTGGCATAAAACTTTCAGACTTTCGAAATTAAAAGCAACTGCCAAACCAAAGCTCGTTTGAAATCCAAACCAAACCATCAGAGAATCCAAGTCCAATTTTTCCAGTTGGGTTGAGCTGGCGTGGATCGAAACAATGTACATGAATTAGTGAGACTAATCGAAATGTCAACCAAGTCATTCAAGCAAGTCATTTCAATAGTTTTCCAAATTCCCAAATCAAAATGTCCACAAATTTCTAATCTAAAAAAATAACACAATACCAAAAAGCGATAAGTTTCTGAAAGTTAGAATTGACAATGCAATAAAAAATGTATAATCTGGAAAAATACACAGACATTAAAAACAATAGACTTTAACAAAAATTTACAAAATGTTTTCAGGTTCAGGGCATATTAAAATATCTTTCTGAAATGTTTATCCTGTATTCTGAACAATGCACTTAATGTTTGTTTTCGATGGAATCAGTGGAAAATGGACAAAAAACAAATGGTGATAAATGAGAAAATTAAATCGAAAAAATGTAAGAATCAGACGAACAAATAAACGAAACTAATGAATAGTAATAAAAATTATCAACAATCAAAAATTTGGATTACGTTTAAAACGCAATATAAAATGAAATACCATTAAATATAATAGTAAATGTTACAAAAATATATTTAATAAATTAATATCATGTTGTTCTATCAAAATTTCCCTTCATTTACGTACAATAATTCTACTTTCCACGTGCAATTTGTATTTAATATTTAACATGAAAACAATACGCATTTGAGATTTTCAAACGTGTCTCGACATATTTGTGATCGGTGGTCTCGAAAATACTAGAAACCATATCAAAATCCGACAAAAGCTTGAAAAAGTTATCAATTGTTGTAAGGTGTAATGTTTCATGTACTTGTAACAATTCTATTTATGAAAAAATGTTGTACAGGTTTTAGTCCCTAAGATCTCTGAGAATATAACCAACACAATTGTCAGAGCAAGTAATTTAATAGTAGAACTATAGCGAAATATTACTAATTCAAACTTATAAATTAAATAATTTAGAGTAATAAAATACTTAGTTCGAAACGATTTTGGTTTTATTGATATTTTGTTCATTTGTTTATAGTTACTAATACTTTATTGAAACTTGCAATTACGAGTTTCAATAAAGCAGTAGCCAATAAAACCTGAAAATACTTTCAAATGAGAATTCTAATATCCTGCCAATTAATGTTTTAATCCTAAATATTTTACTAGGGAGAGAAAGCAGCAGTGACAGTAATAAACGTAATGGTAGTTTTATCTGTGGTACTTGGATGCACATGAAACATATATATATATTGGAACGTGCAACAGTAAATGCTTATGATTTACAGCGTCATAGGTCGAAGGTGAAACGTACGATTTAAAGAATTTAGTAAGCATATTCAAGGTTGTTCACGATCATCTTTGTCGCAGACTAATCGTTTATGTAATTTGGTGGTCATTGAACGAGTAAATTTGAATGAAATTAAAAAAGCGCGTATTTTCCAATGAGGATAAATTGATAACCAAAATGGTTACAAACACCACTATATGAGATAATCAATTATTATTAATTATTACATAAATTAACCAATTTTGTTTTTTTAAAGATGTGTGAGGTTGAAATATCTTAATGCAAATAAGTTCAATGAGTCCTGAAGAGATGTATGGCGTATAAAACGAAACTAGAAATCGAAACAGAAGAGGCCATCCACACCATTTCAGAGTATGTGCTATTCAACTTTCATGAACGAAATAAATGATTTGCCAAATTGACGATCAGCTGCAACGAGTGTGTATTTCGATCGTGTTGACATGATGCCATGAATATCAAGGACTATATATATAATGCTCTTGCAAAATTTGGATAATCCGTACCATTTTTATCCATATTTTCAACTCTGGGAACTAACTGATATAGAAATTACATGTCTGAAACTCCGAAGCATCCTAAAAATGAAAATACAAAATTTAGCTTAGGGAGAACAGTGTCTAAAGAAATTAACTTGAGAAACATACTGAATATGAATGGGTGAAAGAAACTGCCTCTACATTTGATACTGAGTACGAGAGAACAAGAATCTTCAAGAGTTCTCCAAACCTTACAATGAACCAGCAAGAAGATTCAAGAATCACATACCAGAATTATAGTGTAATTGGTAAGAGCCGAAAGAGATAAGAAATGTATGTTAACAAGAATGTTCATTATAATATGCTGCAACTTAAATGATTAAAAGTGAAATGAAAGCATAATGATTCCATAGCAGTCTGTGTTTATTTCGCCTTTCGTCAGACTTCAAAGAGCAAATTTGTAAGAATAATATATTATTATAATTAATTTATTAAGTCTACGTTTTTCGCCGAATATTATAACACTTCGAGGAAAACAATTTCCTTTTATATAACTTTATGAACAATTGAATAGAAATTTGAAATTGTTAATTTTACGGCTGGAGAAACGTATACAATTTAGCAGGTTTTTAAAATATATATTCTAGACTAATTAATATATAAACAATTTAACAGATAATAAATGTCTTGGTGTCATCTCCTTGCGAATCAAAGATATAATTACTTTGATTATAGTCCATAGTATCGAAAACTTTATAACGATCATAGAAATAAACAAAAGATATAAATAATTCGTTGTCCGATTTCCGATTTAGCCAGAAAAACACAGTAGGGTCCGATTTTTATTGCACTTTACCGTCAATCGAATGGTTTTATTCGGGCAGATATGAATAAAGTAGCTTACTTCATAGTTTATAGAAAATCTCTACTATTAACACAGGGAATCATTTTAAAATAAAATTAATCGAGACTTACCTGATTAAACATTCAGGCGATAGTCAATTTTAAAAGGTTAATTTTCCGATTTGAAATGGGCGGTGCCTGCCCTGCATTTAAACGTATTTATTCGAATTCTATTTATTTCAACAAGCCCGTGTGCGCGCATGTTAAAATGGTTGTTCACTTTAATTTTATTCAGTACAAACAGTTGCATGACGCACTTGCCCCCTGCATGCAAACAAATCACCGCTGCTCTGGGCTGATTTGTAACAAAGATTCTAAAATGTTAATGGTGAGCTATAGCAATAATTTACATCCCGTTGACTGTCCGTTCTTGGACCAGCGGGATCTGCTGGATGTCGACGCAAGAAAAATATCACTTACCCCCAATTTACTGCATCGCTTTGGTACACGATCGCGTGAGTCGAGTTAATTGCGTGGTAAATTATGTAATTGATTAAAATTGTAAAACAGGAACTTTTTGTACTGACGCGTTCATATATGTTTTAGTGTGTACGCTTAATTTGCATAATATTGAATTCGTGTACTGATAGCGTAGCGCTACTACGTTAATTAATGTCAGTTAATTTAAATATTAGGACAGTATATAAATAATTTTCAAACCAGTCCATTAGAATATTTAAGTCGGTCGAAACATAACCTAGAACTGTTATGGCATATATTGTATAATAAATTTTACATAAACAAAATTAAAAATACTCACATCCACGTTGCTAGTAGTAGTAGCACATTGACTTTGAGGCGACGTCGACATATTCCTTCAAGGGGCAATCCAACAACGTTCTTCATTATATGAGAACCTAGAAAAACATTTTTTCAAAATTTCACTATTAAGTTGTTTTTTATAATATAAAATTTGCGTGTAAATAACTTAAGAAGAGAGATTTGGTATCAACATACATAAAAATACTACAGAATTTCAATGAAAATACTTTTTCCAGATCAATTGTTTCCTTATATTGAAATAAGCTCCAAATTTACAAATTATATCAAATTCTCAACTCTGTTAATATAATATAATAATATGATTATTAATATTTGTAGTAGCTAAATTTATGTAGACTCCTTTTGTTTATTAATAAAAATTAACAATAATTTTGACAGTATTTTGGTTTTAAACCATTAGACATTAGTAATTTTGTTCTATGCAATTTTAGCTCTTCCACCATGTTATCTCATAATTTATCAACAATTTAACATGCTGACGAGAATCATCCAATGATTATTCCATCAATACTTTTAATAACTACAATTGCGTATTTCAATATTTCAATAGAATATAAGAATAAAATAGAAGTATATTAAATGCAACTCTTAATAATTTTAATAAATATATATACATACAGCAATTAAAATAAATAAACCAACAATTGCATAGACACCATTATGTGATCCGTAATGGATAATACTTGTAAAAAATAGCTGCGCGTTATGAAATAAACGCTATATATTCATTTTATTCCACGAAAAACCACTGAATGGTATATGAAGAAAAATTCTGTCCGTTCTAGAAAGCGCGCACTTCAAGATGTGGTTTCTGCTGAATCACTGATGTGGAGGAATAATAAAGCACGTTTGCGGATCCGGGGAAACCGGTAATGAGGAGCCGCTATCTATAGACACTGCTTCTCGCGCGAAGCTTTTCAATTCTTCGTCCTTGCATCCAACGGAAAGCCACCTCGAAATATTTCAGATCGAGTGTTTTTTTTTAATTTTCATATTTGCACGATAAATGAGGTAAAAAATATAAATGGCCGCTTTCAACTTTAATAACTACCATACACTACCAATTTTAATCAACTATAAAAAGTACATTTATAATTTTGTCTTTTCGTTTTACAATTCTTATATCGTATAAGTAATTTTTTTTACACCAATTTTTTACCGTGTACAAATTGCAGCAGAACGTTCTGTAGGAAATTTTATTGTTGATGAGATAAATACAGCTGTCGAATATAACGGGGATTTATTTAGAAGTTACATTTCTTTGCGTAAATATATAATCATATTTGAAACTTCTTCGAAGTATGCAATTTTGTGTTAAAATACTTTCAAATTTTCATTGCATTCTCGGTTGTTTCTCCGAAGCAAATATATGCTTTTATGATACATATACACGTTTTAGCTTTTAGCTATGGACAAAAGAGGGCCTTTTCTCTCCTGGGAGGCATGTGGGTTAATCATGAAGCATTTCCTATCTAAACTCTTGCTAACCCCTTCTGAATGTTCGGTCGTAATTTCTGAAAATAAGGAGTATTGACGTTTGTCCGTAAATAGTCGATGACAATTATAAAGGTGTGGAAATTTTTTTAATAGTTTTTAAGCCATAAAAGTGAGTATAATTGTTGTGCTTCTTCACGTATTATTATTACCCTAAATAAGATGTGGGTTTTCTGCTCCTTAAAGTTTTATTCATTTCTTCTACTCCCGATCCCTCGCTAGTATCTTCATTAGGTTCCCTATCCTTTATTTTGTTAGTTGATTCTATTTCACCTTCTCCTCACAGCCAATCTTTTTCTTTGTCCTGTTTTTCGATTCGGTGACTTTTTAAATTATATTTTCCTCGTTAATATGTTCGCGATTTTTTCCATCATATACTCTGTATATATATTCTGACCAGGTTCTCTAATAGTTTTACTTCTTACTTTGTCCCACTTCATTCTTCCTGCTATTTTTCTTAGATTTTTTATTTCAAATGGCTATTAATTTATTAAGTTAATGTTAAGTTCTGAATGAATCGATAAATGAAAAATGAATAATTATTCATCAGGATTAAATGAAAAACACAGTCATTAATTATTTTTATTTGTTTATTATGAAAAAATATACGCAGAATCCACCACGTTAAATACGTCTTGAAGTGGTCTTATGCCAACAGTAAGATAAAACGTTCACAACCGAAACATACCTTGAGGCATTCCCTACGCTCTAAATAAATATACCATTCTCGCTACACTGTATTATTATCAAATATCGTTATAGAAATATTTAATTGGTATTCTGTGGTTTTAAATTCTTTAAATCAATTCTGTATTGCCTTAAACTTAATCAGTATTCAAAGAGGTTTCTTGAGGTTATACCGAAGTGTTTTTATTACCATGCTTAGGTTACTGCTTAGAGATTCATCTACATTTATTATTTTTGCTTTATATATGTTTGTGCATTTACTATGAAGCACATAATTACAACATTCATAAAATGTTTACAAAATTGTGAAACTTCACATGCTTGAAATTTTGGTCTTTGAAGAATGGCCTAGTTCTGTTTTTACCAATTACCTTTTATTTTCAAAATAATTACTACATTTAAATATATATATCAATATGCGCTTGCAGCTTAGCTTTCCCTTTCCTGTTAAACGAATCTCATCACTGTTCTTTTCATTCTCACTTATATGTTCATTTGAGTCCAAGATATTTATATTTGGTCGGTTTGTTGCTGTTAAATATTCATACAGCTTATAGTTATGGAAATATATTCGCTTGCAACAAGTACACTATCCAATAAATGGGCTTTGGCCAGTAAATATATCTACAGACATAACTTTTGTGTGCAGTGTAATTAATATACAGTGAAGACTGTTTAAGTTACACATAGGCTTAATCGGTATATCATTTAGCAATTTTTTTAGGATGTTGCAAGGTTTGCTCGACTTATAGAGTTTTGTATAATTATTATAAAATAACTCGAGTTTAGAAACAATTGAAATTATGATTATTATTACTAATAATAATTAATTAATCATTTACAAAAGTATAATTCCTTGTGATACATAATACTACATTTGTCCTATGTGCATAAGATGAAAATTTGCTTACATTTTGTCGTGGGGTAAATGTCAATGGCTCTACAAGTAGATAATACTTGAAGCACGGAAATTCGAGCAGGATCGATATAGCCATTGATGTTGTAGTACTTTTCTAAACTATCTATCCGTCGTCGTCATGTTGATCGGTGTTGTAGATGTCTTGGCATCCTTTCTTAAGCTTATATTACACGACATAAAGGTTTTCAAGTTGAGTGAAAATATAGTACGAAATAGCGTGAAAGCCGACCATTCAAGATATATATTATGAGTAATCTTATGCTTTATGACGGTATAAGTGAAAGTAGTTTTCAAATAAAATTTTCAAATAAAATAATAGAAATGAATTTTTTCAACTAATTTAATCAAAATAATTACCTTACGGTAAATTTATACTGCTTTTTGCGAACGTTTTGGTTCTGTGATTTAGATAAATAGTTATTTATTTATCTGATTATCTAATTGGGATATTAAAGCATTTACATCGTGTTACCCACGTCAAGCACCGATTTATTTGAGGTGGCTAGTTAATTAAATGTCTTCATTGTACGAGCGCAAGCTGATAAAGAATATAGCATTTTGTTTGTGGCCTTTTGTAGAATTATTTTTAGTTACGTTTTTTGGTTTTACTAACAACGGAAAAAATTTATCATAAAATTTCTCACAAAAGAAGGAAATAGTTTAATGGAAATCTGCTGTTTACTTTCTCCTTCTGTTAAGACAATCAATTTTAGTTAAAGGAATTTAAATGGGGACGGGCCCATTGAAACATCGCAGGTATCTTTTATCATAATAACATATTTGAAAATCATCAAGTACATGAACATTTATTTTCTACCCAGTATTGTATATCTCATTTTCTGTTCCTAGCACGGTCATTGTAGATTCAGTACCGTTTTCAGAACGTGTACTGCTTCTAGATAGTCTCTAATATGATTCACTCATTTGCACTGTTCCGCTGGCTCACTCCTTATTACAATCCTGACGTCAAAACTACGTTCTGAGTTACCCCGTTATTGCCTCACAACACCCTTCTTAAGCATGAGCCTGGAAAAATTAATACAAAAAGGCAAAGGGGCAGCAGAAGGTCAGGATGTCCCATAATATTTTCCTGTTAGAAAATTCTTTTGGTCAAATATGTTCAACGCTGTTGCACTGATTTCTAGCTGAATCTATCTAGGCTTGTTCCTATGGAAAGTAAGCCGGGTTACATTTAGAGCGCCATTCGATATAAATTAGTGCACCCCCAGCCACATAATTGTTATGTCCATCGTATCAGAGCGAGTTGAAATGAAATGAAACGCGCTTTGAACTAATGACCTACATTATATTAAAAGAAATACAATGATTATAAAGTCGGGGTCGGACACAACTAGTACTTCCCCAAAAGGAGATATTATTAAATGCAAAATAAACAAATCATTTAATTGATCGGACATCGGGGTCTGGGCCAAACCCAATTAATGTTACACCAAAATAAAATCATAAGCAATTTAAACACGCCTCGTATCCGGTAACATCGATGATTGGTATCGAACGATTTTACAAACAAAAAACCTTAAAACAACGAAATTTGTAAATTAAGGTAAAATTTTTCTGACGAGAAGGACATATAAAACATATAAAACACAAAGGGGCTAGTTTTCCGCGAAATCCAAATATTCGCAAACGGTGATGTATACCCTCAAATCGATAGCGAAAAAAAAATACAGGCGTACAATTATCCCAAACCTGTTAGATATGGGTAACTGGAGGAGAACAGCAATAGTCTAAGTTCCAAGTTGGATGTTCATTGGACTGTTAGCCCTGCGAGTAAAGAGAAAAATAAAGGGAGGTAGAGAGAACGTCAGAGAGTGAGAGAAACATAACATTAAACTCGCACCATGCTCCCTCTATCTTTTGTTATACAGTTAACTTTAACGTCTAATATAGTGAACATTTTAACTTTTCTTTGAAATTTGTAGACGAAGATATGATAATAAACATACATGTTTTGGAAAAGAGCCTACAAGATCATGATTGATATAAGCAAACGTTTGAGCAGGGAAAGGATTACTTACCATCGATTAAGAAAACATCAGCTACTAGATGACAGACACAGAACTTGAACCACACATGAAACAATAGCTGTCGAGGAAGATTTTTAAAGCATTAAGAACAAAACCAAAAATGATCCAAGGATATATAAAAAGAAAACTAGTGAACCGGCAACAAATTGAATGTACTGAGGAATCACTCCACAAAGAAAACCACAAGCAGGATAACACGGTCACAAACCTGTCTATATACTCGTTATCACGTGAAAAGAATTAGAAAATAATTGAGCTACTCCATTGCACCCAAACACGTGCCAGTATTGGACATCATAGCTGAAGTGAAAAATATTGCCCATCGTAGAAAGAAACACAACCCGAAGAATATAAAAGGGAAGTACGAACAACATTGGAAAGGAGCTAGATAACCTGCAGATAAAGGAAATGCGATAGTAATCGTGGACAATGCAATCTACGTAGAAAAAATAGAAAACATGTTCAAGACTAACAAAAACAAAAAGGAAACCGACCACCAATATTCAGAGAAAAGTAAAGAAACTTACTGGGATCTCACCACACACAGCATCTCTACGTACTGCCGAAAATTCATACGATAGGAGTGCCGTTAAGACCAATAATTAGTTCAACAGGTTCGTCATGTTATAATCCAGCGAAGTTCCTAGTTCCAATAATTTCTCAGATTGTAGGAAAATTTGATATATTATTCTACCGCCCATTAGCAATTGCGACAGTTGGTAGTATAATTAAGAGCAATCGCAATATTACAGCAATTGGTATTCTTCAAACCAAGTAGTGGATGTTTTGAGGAAAAATAATTTGACGTATGTGGGCACAGTAAAGAAAAATAAGAACGAGGTGCCTCCTTCTTTTCAACCCAATATGAGAAGCGCTGTCAACAATCAACAACATTTAGGGAATAATGCATTATAATTTCCTACGTTGTGAAATCTACAGAATATCAACCATGCATATGCATATGATCAATGATTTGAGTAGATTCTCTCGACGAAGAATTTTCCAAAACACATGAAGTCACCGCTGTGTGACCATTAGTAATTTTTTTCGCCTACTAGACGCTATATATTCATAATACTTACAACATTGTTAGAAAATGAATCTAATAATAAAAGCAAATAGTGTTTTTGGAATGCAACTAGTAGAATTAGTGGATTACATGATACGACGATTAACGATTACGATTATTCCACGTGACAATACTTGGAGCACACAAGAAGAAGCCAACAGAGATGATCTGACTCTGTAAAACGTAGTATTTGCCACCTGTGTCACAGAATTACGAAATACTTATCTTTCCACCAAAAAGCCAGTTTGCCTATAGTACACAAAACTAGTCTACAATAACTGTAAGAATAAACGAATAAAGCGTACACAACAAAGCTTTCTCTTTTATCTGCAATTAAAATGTTACGTCATTGAGTTTGAAAATATGAAGCTATTGCCATGATTTTATCATTCATGTACAACTAGTAAAAGCCAATGTCAGTTTTATCTCTAGTGATAAATTACTAATTTCTTGGCAGTTGTTAAATACAAATAATACCAGTTGGCTTTAATATCAGTAAAATAGTTTCTAAAAGAATTAAGTTGCTAATATATCGCTATCCATTTTCGATTTTCAGCAGATATAGATAAATTTTTAAGTCGTGGCCATTTTGGACAAAAATTTAGTTAAGTGAAGGAAGTAAAAATGCTTTGCAATTCTTCCAAACCCAAAACTAAATAATTCAATGGAAATATTCTAATCAAAGTCAACCAATTGAATATCAAATTTACTCGTGTTGTTTACAAACCCCAACAAGCTTGAAGTCAGTGGAAGTTGATTATCTTACGCAATCATGTACAAATAATGTAAGTTAATTTAAACAGATTTCACATAATAGATGTAAAACGCAGGATTATTACAAAATACTCCTTTAAGCCCAAGTGCAAATGCAATCTAAAAACTTTGCAACGGTATGCATTGAACTTTCCTACAATAACTTTCCCGCAAACGGATGCGATGGCAATGACAGGCGAAGTCGTGAAAGTTTCTTGAAAACGTCCATATACGTTAGCAATATCTGATAGCCACGGTCACTTGCTAGGACTAGGACTAGGAGAATTCCCAACAGCGATTTTACTATAAATGGTAGATTTTATGAAAGAATCTTTCACACAACAGTTGTTTAAAATTTAGGAGTGAACCCTCCCGGTTGATATATTGCTTTCATAAATAGGAGGTTTTCTTCTGAGACACATAGAAATCTTAACTTCAAAGTTCCATAATCATAAAAGTTTTGGCGCTAGGGCACAGTATTTCTAGCACGCGCACATACAGACAGTGAAGAAAATAGTCAGAATCCATTCAGTGTACCCCTATACGTGTAAATCCGTTAAAATCTCGACAGCAAACATTTTCATGATTACTATACTTCCTTATACATAAAGTATAATAATGATAAATATACAAAATTAATAACGCAGAGTGATTCACGAACTGTGAGGTATAATTAATACCAACCACATTAACGGCCAATATGCTCAAAAATATCAGTGATCGGGGAATTATAAATATTTAGATAGTTATCAGATACTGATTGTATCTGTCATATCATTGCAT
This sequence comes from Geotrupes spiniger, assembly GCA_959613385.1. Lineage (NCBI taxonomy): Eukaryota > Metazoa > Arthropoda > Insecta > Coleoptera > Geotrupidae > Geotrupes > Geotrupes spiniger. Next base: position 18,563,547 of record OY390736.1, on the reverse strand, counting down.
TGTCATATGGTTACAAAATAAGTGTTGATTTAACAGTAGTTAGAGATACGAAAGAATTTAATCGTCGACAAATTTTGTTAAGTGGAAAACGCAGCACTTCGTCCGTCGAAGATCGTTTGTTTAATTGAGCAATCGTCCGTAGGCCGTTACTTGATGTTACCGCCACTTTTCGATCAAATGATTTCCCGCGGGTGCAATCGGAACGATGCGGCGTTCGACCGCTCAGGTGCGGCGCGCATTTCATGGCGCGTACGCGGGCCAACGGCGCATTTAAATACAATTACGGAATTCCGCTACCGGTTTATATCCAACCTACAGGCGCACCGTCTACTAAATACGAAAGATAAGCAAATATAGGAAAAGTGAGCACTAAGGACCAATTGAATTGAAACAACGAGTTGTACTCGTGGAACGTTTCGCAGAATAGATTATCGTTGAATCTTTGGGAAGGTAGACGTCGTCGACTTACATACAGAATTATTGGTATTTAATTTCATATACAATACACATAAAAAAGAACAATGCATGCAAAAATACTATGAACATGATTGAACAGGACGGGAAAGAGATCTAGAAGGACATATTTTAAGTAACGTATATATGAATGTCATATATTGAAAGAAATTAGGGGTTACGGACGCAAAAATTCGTTTGATTGACTTATATAAGTTTCGAAATGAAATTTCTCCCATTTTCCAAATCAAATCCATTAAAGAGCTATACGCCATTTCAAAGTAAGCTAGCAAAAAAAAAATCGGTGAAGGTGTTGATTGATGTTGTTGATGTTACTCCATGAAAGAATTGTATATTGTTCTTTAGATTTCTCTGGCAGAAGATTCATAGTTCTGGCAGTTGCCGATTCAACCATATCTTCTGGTGTGCAGTGCATGCTGCGTTCACTATCACTGTCCATCACTAATGACCTATGGTAATCAGTAATCAAACCATGACAACCCAGAAAGTTTGAGGCAGTGGTCACTATGTGAACGGACAATTTAATTATAGTTGCATTAAAAAATGATACTCTATGGCATTATTTTTAATGCAACAGAATGAAAAAATGAATCGTAACGGATTTTTTTTCTCTTTTTGATCCAATCACAGATGGCAAGTTTTATGAACCCAAATGAATGAAAAAATTTATGCGTTTTTTAGCGGACGCACAAAAAGACTATTAACGTTGACAATGAGTTACAATTAATCATATTTAAGAATATAATGCCCAGACTTATTCTAACAATTTATATATTTTACTAATAACGATATGTTATCGACAGATCTATCATTAGTATAACATAATCGGGAGATTTGTTCTTTTAATTCGCTTGCTTATAATTCGTGTTTTGTTCACAATTGGCTAGTCATCTTAGATTAATATCATATGAGACCCCTATTGCGTCCTTGCGTTTGGGGTAGAACGGAATAAATTCGTTTCATATCAATTAATCTTAACGGATGGTGAGTAAATTTGTACGTGAATATGATAGATCTGTTTGCCTATAAATGTAACAATGTGCACGTGTGTACCAAAGCGTTAATACAAAATGATGTGAACAGTAAATATAAACGTGCGTTGGCGATAATATACGCATTTAAGTTATAAACGGAACTACCGAAAGGATATTCACGTAAACATCAAGATAATTAGGTATGGCAAAATTGAATTCTTTTGTTGTACGTCCGTAGCGATTTATGCTGAATGATAACAAAGAAATTAAAAGCAATGGGAGAGGAGGAAGCATGGGAAATTCTAAAACTTAACTGAGAAAATAATAAATAAGTCAATTTATTAGTTACATACTAGGTGTATATATAATTAAATTATTGTGAATAATAAAGAGCTAAATTATTTTAGGATGATCTTACATGGAATAAATAAAAAATATATATATTCGAAATATCGAAATAGTTCGTTGTTGGCATATTTTTCTGGTCACAGGCGCTGATTATATTATTCTGGTAGATCAAATCACATAAGTTTTTGCGTATTTTATTTTCTGAAAGATGAACATGTAGTATTTTAAATATGCAACGATATCTACCTACCTACCTAAATAAAACCCATCGATAAAGACAGTTAACAATGCAACTTCATGTAAACTTCATTGGTAAATAGCTATTAAATTAACAATAAAACACCCATAGTTTAATGTTCCATGAATTTGCCTCATTGTGTTCTTACGTTCAGTTTGATATGATTAGGTTGGATGCAAGGACAATCTGTTGATTATTTTCGATATTTTAATTCATTTATATTCATTTGCTTCGATTGCTTTTTATATTGGCTCTATATTTCGTATTGGTTTCATATTCATTTATGTTCGGGTAATTTTCCCATGTTCTTTTGTCTTCGTTTCTTGTAATGTTGTTCACGAATTAGTGATTCGTGAAAAATTTAATTATTTATTTGTAAAAAAATGAATTTTACAACATAAATGGAGAATGGTAAAATAACCAACAAATATAAATGGAAAAGAATAAATGGGGACTATAAGTGCTCAAGTTCTCAAAAACTAGATAGATAATATCTGTTTGTAAACATATACGAATCGCACATGAACGTGTTGCTTTAATTAATAAATATGGTCTTTAGGATAGATAATATTTCATGGCTACATATACCTATGACCGTGACCGGTAGGTTGCACCACGACAAAATCAAACATAATTGTAGGAACGCATATCAGGGCTTTTATATAGCATTCTTTTTATGAGGACGTAATTAATTTTAAATTTGAGCTTGTTGCATTACAAAAGAAACTATTATTTCTTTCTACAAACATTGATTTGTTCTGTTTCAATTTTATTATTATGAGTTCTTTTGGATCTGTCTAAACTTATGAATATCTATAAGGGGTTCTTTGATACTTGTACATTCGATTGACTTCTGTGCCAAACTATTACTTTATACGCCAAGTACACATTGAAATCCCGTTTCCATTCCTAGCTGGGGATAACATTGCACACTTTTTAAATTTTCAAAATTTGGGTCTATATGTTGAAAAATCGATATCAAATTTAAAAGTTGCTTACGCCTTTGCTGTGATGTGGTTATTTAAGTTTTCTGATTATATTCCGTCTCCCTACGCCGGAAATTTCTTCTTCAGGTGCCTAACTTTCTTAAAATGCGTGCTATATAATAGAGCTTGTGCTTTTTTGTCGGAAGGTCAACAAGAAATAATTGTTTATTAAGCTTAAGATGAATTCGTTTTCATCACTGTCACATTTGTTGTCACTATCCATACAACTTAGATCTGATTGTCAAAGTACAAGTACAAGTCTTCAACATCGGAATCGTTGTTGGCTTCTACAATCTTCCGCTTGCACCCTTTTCACAAGTAAAGATAAAAAATCGGATTCTTGTAATATATTTCAATTAGGAGGATGTTACTCTGTCCATTGAAAACCAGCTACGGTGCGTTTCGGCGTGAATGCGTTCACAAATGTTTTGTTGGAAGTTGCTGCACTTTGATAAACGTCGAATTTCTTTCCTGTGCTTGAAAGCATTGATTAATTTTGACCACTTTTAAAAGAAGCTTAGTAAAATCACATGATAGTTTTTAGCATAATTTACCACATCCAAGCTAATGGTACTTCATTGGATTGTTTTGCTATTTTCACCAAATGTTGTAAAGCTAAATGAAAGTTGTCCAAGTCCAAGACTGTCTGATGGAGCACCCTTCAGTTTCAGACTTTCGGAGAATCCAGTTTCTTCACAATAAATATAGAATTTGTAGAAAATTTATATGTATTCATAACTGCTTCCAGGTTATTAAAAAATTGTTTATGTTCGTAGAATTAATTGCAGTAGCTCGACTTAAACTTGTTTTCTCCAGCTTTTTAGAGTAAGATCTTATGCCTGACTCTTAAATGCTAGTCAAATCCGACTTTAGCTTCAGTATCCCATTTCTTCGGGTAGGAGATTTGTAATTTTTGAGCGTACTTACATCTCTTGATTTCGAACTCCGATGTTTCCTGAATACTTTATAGCAAATTATCTCAAAGTACTTAGTTAAACAAGTAAAGAAACGTTATTTCTTGCGTTTCTAAAGTGTAACTTCACACATTGATAGAAATGCGTGAAGTTTGATTTCTAATACCGGTGCGTGAAGTACAATGTTATTCTTATGGGATTTACTTCACGGACCGCCGCCACAAGAGCCAATATACTTTTTGGCACAGACGTAAAATGCATAGATATCCTTGCTTTAGTAACAGTTTTTTTATGGCGTGAAACGTCAAAGTCAATCATTTTTGTTGTTGGCATATTTTTAACATTTTTAATCGTATAGAAGAAGAAAAACTATAGTGTACAACACGTGCGTGAAATTTTTTTTTACACAATCGTGGAGTTCCACGCACTTGATATACAATATACTAATAAAATGCGACACTATAATAACATCGCACCGCAACGATGAACGCAAAAAATGATTTAAGTGAAACAGTAAATAAACTTAATAAATAAAGAACTATACCGAGGATTCCAATCTTTAGTTACCAAAACCAAAGTGAATTGCGGCAGAATAATTCAACAATGCATTAGATTATTATGAATTTTGCAAAAAATTTACAACTCGAGGCAAAGCGGGGATGCCACTGTCACTGTGGTTCGATGATGGAGTCACTAACGGGACATCTGCACAACAATGACGCAATCAGCATATACAAAAAGGTAAGGGGATCACACAAACAAACCCTGTTTCGAATACATTTCGACGCACTGCTACATTTTTCCAACGAGACAACTTGAAGTGATGATAATAGAGGTTTATAACGGGCGATAAATTCACTAAAGTGAACAAGAATATGATGTCAAAAATTCTCCAAGATTTGCCAGCCGCTACAGCCACCGGAAGCACCGGAAGCTTTAGTTTCCTAGTCAAATAAAATAAATCCTTTTTTGTAAATTTCTTTATGTAAATATTACACATTCCAAGTAGAGATTGTTGCACTACCGTAGTAACAAAATATCTGGCATTCAAGATTTTAGCGGTAATTCATTATCGACATTTCCTAATACTATTCTGGTTCTTTTTCGAATTATGTAAAATGATGAAACTTTTAACGTAAGATTTTTATATAGCAAGGAAAAAACCTACGAAAGAATTGTTCTTATAAAACCAAAATTTTGAACATCTATTTGAAAAGGTCTTCGAAAATTTGTCTTTCCTACTCTGTGCTGGAAATTTATGTGTGTAAGAATGTGCTGTGCGGACAACTTGTGATTTTTACAATTGTGGTCATCTGCAAAAAATTGTGGTTTGTGGTAATTGTGTATTGGAGAGTTGTTCTTGTAAATTGACACGAAACTACTAGAGTTATAACTTTTTCTTGAATTGCTTTGTGGTGGGAATTAATATGATAATCTTTCATACGTGCATCTGTTCAAGATCATTTCTCCCCAGTGCTTGCGAATAGTGAGTTATAATTTAGAACATATTTGATCGATCAATAAGTCATATCACGAATCCACTGGCCTTTTAAGAATCTCAACGCTCATCAGTGCATGTTCCAGTGCACCGTCCCTGATTGAACTCATTGTGCCTGTACGACTGATATGACAGTATTAATTTATTCATTCATTTATTCAATAATTTTCACGTTGTTGGTTTTTTTTAGTTCTGTCTAATTGATTTCTTGTTCCTGCTTATTTGTGTGTTCAACTAACTTTTGCTCCTGATATGGAGTAGAGGCCCCGAAATTAACATGTTGGCTTTCCGGAAGGCTAAAGGCAGTGTATGAAAAATATGATATTCAAGACGGAATAAGAAGCTTTCGAATTCTAAGAAGAGCTGTAGAGTTTATATCTATAATAAGCTTGTCCCACACTATATTGATCACGGATATAACATGCAAATAATACCTAAATTGAACAAACACATATATAACGTGTGAGCAACGGAATTGTGATTCAGGGAGGGCTTTGGAAGCTTTCGCGTATGTCTTAGATTAATTTTGAGTAATAGAACTACTCTCCGTTACTAACAGGTGTACCAACCCTTTTCCCGGTAACTTAAATTTAGATTAAATCAAACTGCAGGCAAAGCTGTAAAAACTGAGGTTATGTTGGAAATAAAATTTTAAATAATACAATTTAATCATGACAACCAATAGTAATTATTAAATAAATTGAGTTATATGGCCACCACTGACATCTCTACACAATGTAACTCTTTTTTTAACGGAATCAACAACATTATGAAGTATCCAAGTGAGTGTTATTAATTTCAATTGCGTTAGTAAATCGTTCTTGTAGATCGCCTAGATCAGCAACAGGAGTTTTGAAAATAGTGTTTTTCTAATGTGGCCATAAGAAAATGTCACAGGGGGTGATATCATATGACGTCGAAGGCCAAATAGTCTCTGTATTTAAACTAATGATACGATATCCAAAGAATTGCCTCAGATAACTAATGTTTTCAAAAGTCGTGTGTGCACGGGCGCCATCTTGCTGGAAATAACCTTGCTGTAGTTCGTCGTCGTGCAACATGTTCACAAATGGTGTTAAAATTTCATTACAAACTGCTTTACAATACTTCAAAAAGTGACAGTTTAAATGAACTATTTTATTGGATTAAAATTACACATTCATGGTATGTCTATCTCTCTCTTCCAGGGCCAACTCTAGAACATAATTCCGTTGCTCTCACGTTACATTATATACATATGCGACCAAATACTAATTGCCAATCTGATTGGTATTATGTTGCCATAAACATTATGTTATAACCATTTAATGTAATATAATAAAAAACGTTACTAATTCTAACATAATACAAGGAAATACGTTGCACATCTACAAGTTTGCACCTTTGGTCTGGCAGCAGTTCAGCGGTCGCGGTCAGTGGTTTTACAATAAAGTTCAATATAGCACCCAGGAGCAAAGGACGCGTGCTTATCGATAATCGGTGGATACTCCCTATTGTCTTAAAATACGCCAGGTCGGTTAAGTTCACTAAATTGATTTATTGCTGTACAGTACTGAACAAATATGGCGACTTGTATAGTGCTTCATTACAACAGGATATGTCAAGAATTATTGACATAATTACTCACAGATTTCCTATGTGTGGGAAAGTTGTGGAATTATATTTTAATTATCATTTCGATTGAATCGCTGTGGAAAGTGACAAATGAGTTTATTTTATTATATTTGACTTTACAATACTAGCAATAAAGTCAAATCTCACGGTGACATTGATGTTGATGCGTACCTACCACAACAATAATGCACATCTAATAATTATAATGGAATAATAGGTAAGTACACGATTAGTTCAATTTAGCTTAAAACAATTACGAAAGCATTAACATCTTTGTTTGACTATTATATTGCTGAGTCTTCTTTGATCGTAAATATATTTAGTTAATAAAATATATAGGCTACTTTGTAAGTAAATTATATTAATGACTGGTGCCCGTCAAATGAATGACTACGACGATCAATTTAATCAAATCATATTAGGATGCGTTATAAATACGCCTGGGCTTAATACGTGGGGGGCATAGGTTTGAAGAACTAAATATAAAATATATTAAAGGAATATAGAGGAAATGTTTATTGAGGCAATTTGTGTAAAATATAAACGATTTATGCCAGTAAATAAAACGAATTTCCTGCATAACGACTAATATTAGAAGAAGGCGAACCAAAATAATAGTAAAAGTACAAGCATCTGGACTTAGTCCAAGAAACATTTTACATCGCGAAAAGTTCAAACAGAAATAAGTATGAAGGTAAAGTTTAAATCTGTTGTACAACGAAGCTTATTTGGTTTTAAAACAAAAGTGCAGTCGGTAATTTAGCGGACCGAAGTTTTAAGTGGTTTAGGAAGCTTCCTAAAAAAGTAACAGTGCATTAACTTTTTCATGTTGTAATTTATTTTCTGGAAAAATACATGGAAATCCACTATAATCATTCCACAATAGTCGTAAGTGCGACGTCGTATTACGGATTAAAGATTTATGGGAGTATTTCATTCTCATATGTTGGCAAGAATGCACGATCAGTCAGCGTCTATCAGCACCTCGGGGGTGCTGCATTACCTAACCGTGCTGACGAATCCAATCCATCACCTGCCACTCAGATCTATATAATACGCACATCAGAATGCACAGATGCTGTGAGTACACGTTCGTGTCATGTACGTTTGATAAACATTGCGCGCACGGGCTCATTCGACTAATTATAGGTGTTCATTTGGTAATAATCTTTCATGATTGGCTTGTCAAACTCATTTATTCATATCGGGTCGAAAACGTACGTTCAAAAATTTTACAACCCCTCGTAAATCTCATTTGTGAATTCTTGTAAAGTACGCTATGCAGTCAACTGTTACTTTATGATATCAATTTGAGCTATTTCTACAATTTATATAATAATATAAATTAAAAGTGAGTTAGTAAATCTTTAAGATAAACAATTAAACAACTTCCTTGTGATCATCAATTTGCAAAAGGTAATTTTCATATTAGAAATCAGTCAGAAGTTTGTGCATCGTATGAGTTGAATTAAACTATTGAATTAGTTTGTAGAATAATTTATATTATAACGTAACTGTATCTTCCGTACAATGCCTGTAATGCAGAGAGTAACAAGAGAGGATACCTTGGTATTCTGATCTGGTCTGGTCCGGACTTACTAAAGTTGCTAAGGGGTTAGTCGGTATGCTTTAACAATAGGTCCATTATGATACCGAAATGGGCTCAAAACAGTTTAATAATAGAGGCTATTATTAAACTGTTTTTGGTAACTATTTGTTCTGTAAGATTGGCGACATTTCATTCCACTGCTCATAACACACGCGTCAAATATCAAATACATACCATAATCTTAGAAACGTGTTAAATTTATTACAATTATTAATGCGCTATTTGAGCAACACACTAAACGAAAAGCTTGCACCAAAGCAACATTCAATCCTTCTCTTCTGCCATATTTTAGAAGTTTTTCACCAAATTTAAAGAAATTTAAATATTTCAAATGGTATTTTCCGCCTGTCAAATATGACTTGACGATGTCGCCATCGTTACTCCTAAATATCCCTAGGTTATAATGCTACATTTTTTTTGTATTCGAAATTTTGTATAATTTATATAAAATCAGTAACGCAAAGTAGATAAAATAGTATATTATACTCGTTTACTAAGAGGCATTGTAGCACTTGCTCCATTGGAGCACTCCTCGCTTCGCTCGTCGTGCCCCAAACTCACGCGTGCTACAATAAGGCCTCTTATTAAACTTTTATAATAATATACTATTTTTCTACTCCCATGTTTAAAACGCCATTTATCGAATATGTTTCCATGACGCTAAGTGGCCTATTAAACACACGTTGACAAGCCGTGACTTTGTACGCTTTAGTCACGGGCTGAAGTTAGCTCACCTTGACAATCCGTGACTTTGTGCGCTTTAGTCACGGGCTGAAGTTAGCTCTAGGTGCTCTAGCTCTAGGCGAAAATCAATTGAAACTCAAAATCAAGTTAGGTGTCACTTGTCGTCAATCTGTCAAAATAACGTGGCGCGACAAGGAAGTTTGTATTTTGTGATAAAAATAATGTGCCATTCTTGTAAAAAATGAACCGAAACGACACTGGAAGTGAAGATGATGTTTGTATTGGAACTCCACCAGAAATTACTCAAGCAGCGGCAACGGCAACTGCTAGTTTGCTGCCAGAGAAATCAAAAAGTCAGTACGAACGTGCATATAAACTTTTCCAAGATTGGCGTCGAGAAAACCAAACAAATTCATTATCTGAGAATGTGTTACTTGCTTGATTATTAATGTGGCGTAAGATAATAAAATAATTTCCAAATTTTAGTATTTTTGTGATGGTCGTAGAAAAAGTATAGTATGCAATTCGTTTTATAAACTTCTCTAGACACTCGTTTTATTAAACACTCGCTCCGCTACGCTCCGCTCGTGCCTAATAAACTCGTGACTAAAATTACGTTTATAAAACTTGTTGCATAATATACTATTATAGAAACTTGAATTATTTTTACATGTGCAAAATAAAACAGTTTTTTTCGAACGCCACAACTAAAGTAGCACTTTCTATACAATATTGTGATGCAAATCATCTTGCTGAGAATGACAGTTGTCACGTACGAATAAATGTTGAGCCGGCCTGTACTTCAAACAACACAATTCTTCAATTGCAATCCATATTAGAAAATATTATGTTTATATGGCTATTACATATATGCTTTTGCATATTTAATTATTATCACCGAAATAAGTAACTCACAGTTACGAAAATTTCATTAAACGGATATCCATGTATGATATTGTAGATAAAAATACCTAGTATCTTGTACACATTTAATCCCTGAATTAAGAAAAGGACATATATGGTTTTTATTCATAATACATTCGATAACCTTGTGAAGGGTTGTAGGTATTTTGGAGATGTCTCATGTGAGCAGCTAATCGTAATCCTAATCCATGGCACACATTCAATTATTCTATAAAATGTACGAACATTATAAATGTATTATAATAAATAAAATGTCTCCAGACAATAAATAAAATCAAACACATAAAACACAGACCGAGGGTAATAATCATATTAGCCGAACAATGAAAGTTCAATAAACTTCACACAAAGAAAGTCTAGTGTTTTACAAAGAAAAAGCACATAAACAACATAATGAAGCCTTCAAACGCTCGTCAAATTAGACGATTCAGTAATTTTCAAGCCACCGTACTACGTACAAAACGAAATAGATAATTCGTAAATAAGCATAACAACGACGAAGGATTCAAATATGTATATTATAATTAGTAATCGCGGATTAACCTCATCTACAGTCAAAACATATTTTGAAACGTAATTAGTATACTAGAAGCACTTTAAAAGTTTTTGAGAAATATTAATTTGAATACTAACAGCTTAACTGTTTCTTGTAGGTAAAAATAAACAAGCGAGATTACAAATCCGTTTTGTCATGCTAAGTTGAGTGTGTTGAAGATATCATTTATTAAATCGGTGTTATTTTAGTCAAGATAAAATTCGAGTAGGTAGTGACATAAAAATTAATTTCGGAGATTAAAACGCCCATTGTGGGTTCTCAAACGTTCAACATCTATTTTTTGTAACACAAACACTCATAGTGTAAATAATGACAAACGAGCGTCATTGGAGAGCTGTTAAAAGCGATAAAATATGTACGATCACGTATGCAAATAAAGATGACTCCGGGATGGTTTCGTAATTGCGTTAGAAAGGAATGATTTAAACATTGTTATTTATTAGATGTGAAATATTATGCGATAAATTAAATTTTAAATTAAAATTAATGTTTGTTAATGGTAACTTACAATTGCGAAAGCTTTTATGTCATGTGCAGTAAAAGTGTGAATAGAAATAAGAAAACCATTTTTGAGTGGTTTATAGTTTAATATTTTGTATTTATATGTACGTATAATTGTTCGCAATTACGTATTTTCTATTTTTAAATAAATCCTGATGTCTGCTGGGATTTTTTTTATATTTACCTGAAATAAGGCTTTAATAATTTTTATTGTTTCAGGTACACATTTGAAGAATATTAAACATCATTGATTATTAACGCCAGTGTGGAAAATTATATCTGACTAGATTTCCTTAATAGGGGTATTAGCGAAGGTCAAATCCTTGTGGTTTTGTGTAACCACGTTGTGACAGTTTAGATAACTTAATTCTATGATAAATGCTTGCAGCATACCTACAATTCAAAGTAAATTCATTAGTGAATGCCGAAACAAACCATATTTCATATAAACTAAGCTCAACTAATTAATACGATTATCTTAAGTCGTTGTTCTTGAACTTTTTAAAATAATCGTGGAAATCCATTCAGTTTCATTGAATGAATGTCTGAGTTATAATAACGTGCTAGAAAGTCTAAAAAGATAATGTTCTCCGTTCACAAAAACAGATAAACGTAGTTTAAGTCCAAAAAAATATAGTTAGAAAATTTTATTTTCACTTTTGAAACGTTATATTAAGGAATAAAAATGGTCTTTACCAAAAGTATATTAATGTACACAAATTCCATTCTTATTTTCTAGAACATGAAATTAACTTTTAATAATTATGTGTGCCCAGTCGTTTACGCAAAGAGCTTATTTTTAGATTGCTGTGATATATTTTAATAAAGTAAGAATAATTAAAACAAATTTCTCATTTTAATAATAAACGGCAGTCGCGAGCTCTAATTAATTATGACAGTGCCTCGGTTGCTAGACCAATTTATAATAATTCCTCCTGTATTTTGGCTTCTGGTAAATAAATCCGAAGTTATAAATGCAAAGACATTAAACGACTTTTTGAAGTTAACTATTATTCTAAAAACAGAATTGCACAAATGGTCGAACTATTGAATTCAGTTTCGTGTACAAGATAATAAGGTTGCGCTCGGGCACGTAGCCACGCTAAACACGATACTTGCATTAATTAATCTGATAATGGGGCTACTGTCATGAGACATCTTCAATCAGAAACCTATAATTAATGGTTGCCACATTTGCAGGGTGAGCGTCAGCTGCTACTGATACTGCACTTAAAATTCATGCAGTAAATAGAATTTGTATTTAATATTGTCCATAGGTACTGTTTTGTATGAAATATGGTTGTTTTCATACATACTTGTATTACTATCAGTGTTTCATTTATTAGCTGCTGCAATGGCTATCGTCGTAAATTTTATGCAAATGTAACTGATGTATGTGTGTACGGAACGAGATTTATAGGAGGGGAATTGGTTGGAATTTATCAAACTTATTACCCAACATGAACCCATATTACAGTTTTGTCTATTTATCTGTTATTTTAATGATTTGTTTTGATTTACGTACCCGACGATTGAAAAAATATGAATGATTACTATTGACATAATTCCAATGAAATAGATTAATGGGTAACTCATATATTAAACAATTAAACCAAATAATCACTCAGCCCATTTCGGAATATGTTAGGAGACATGCTTAGTTGCAATTGCACAAAGAACTCCAAATTATAATAATTATAACTATCAATATTTATTAAATTGCTTTGTATTACTGAGATTTATTCATGCTATTCTCCGCATGCTCATTTTACATGCATAAGAATGGCATGTTACTTATCCTGATGTAGAATTGTTAGCATTTTAATTAAGCTTGCATAAAATGTCCTGCAATTTATGCGATTAATTCCAATATTTCTCAAGCCGTGAATATAACATATTTTCCTTCACTGGATGATATATTTTTACACTGTATATACAACAGGGTGCCACTCCGACAGTAAATTTGAGGAACTAGTCAAGAGCTTACATATAGCACTTTGAGCTATTCTTTTACTGCGGTGATGGTAAACGTGTTGCCAAATATATTGGTCCTATAAGTAGTTTCACAGTTTTACCATTTATTAGAAAGCGAGGATTAATTCTTAACTGGTGAAGTAGGTACTCGCGACCTGCAAGATTTTTGAGCACTATGGTCGGTTTTGAAATCCTTTGATGGGTAGACTAGCGACTGATCGTGCTTGCATACAGCCTATGCGCAGACCGTTCGTGCGCACACACATCGCGCAAGTCAGTACACGATTTCATACCATTAGCTGCCCGCGGTGCGAGCCAGTCAAATGTTATTCAAACCCGAATAATCGTAAGGTAGCTTTGGAACGTTGAACATTTATTGTGAGAGTGAGAAATAGTCGTATTGATTATAAATACGATCGATGATCCATCATGTTTTTGCAGGTAAATCGTGACTTCCTTGTTTTATTTTCGAATGAATCGTGTTATATTCGATATGTGAAAAATAGTAAATGATGAACTGAAAACTTCTTGCCGTAGAATCACACGTTCTCGGAGAAAAGATCATTTACATGAAATATTAGAAGAATCTGATAATGGTCACGTGTCGGATAGTGACGACGATGAATATTTTCCAAAGAGTGAGGTGGCAGCATCGGATAATGATGATGCTGGTACTTTAAAGTTCTATATCTCATTGTGTACGACGATTGATATGATATATTATGTATCATATTTCATATATCGTATATATTCTTAGGCGAAGTTAATGAGAATACATTCGGTGAAGATGATGAAGATGAAGCTGAAGATGCAGAGAGTGAAATAGAAACGATAGTTTTTGGGTGGAATGACAGCAAGAAGTATGGCATTGGGCTGAGACACCGACAAGTGAACATCAAGTTGGAAGGCATAATATTGTGCGACAGAAATGTGGGCCTAATAGGAACACTAACATGCTGTCAACTGTCACTCCATTATGCGTCATACGAACAAAAAGGCAAACTCAAAATATGCAGCATATAATGAAAAAAATCCAGGAAAAAACAATTTTTGTGGAAAAATCTTGAGCTTTTGGAATTTTATGCATTCCTGGCTATTTGTATAACTTCTGGCGCAAACAACTCGACTGACAATACAAATGATATGTGGCAGTCATACTCATATCCGTTATATCGTGCAGCAACATCATTCGTTTCATTCGATTCGATGATGCCAATGCTCAGCGCATAGAGAAAGATAAAGCTGCTCCATTACGAGACATTTGGACAATGCTCAATAGTAATTTGGCAAATAACTATAAGCCAACAGAGCACTTGACAATCGACACCCAACTTTTCCCATACTGGGTTCGAACCAAGTTTACTCGGTATATTTCATCAAAGCCAGCAAAGTATGGAATAAAAGTATGGTGAATATGGATGCCGAAAATTCGTATCCACTCACTGGCCAGCTTTGCACGTGAAAATCAAGCGCCGGCCGTGAGAAAAATGTTGGTGAGTGAGTGGTCAAAGACTTGGTGGCACAGTACACAGGATCGGTAGGAACATCACAATGGACAACTACTTCACTAGTCTGCCATTGGCAAAGTTCTTACTATTCTGGGATTTGACAATCGTTGGCACTTGAAAAAATAAAACGTACATTTCACCAGCGATGGCTGCATCGAAAAACCGGGAAGAATTATCCACTGTGTATGGAAATAATGGAATCTTATAACAGGTCTAAATCTGGAGTGGGCACCATGGATAAAATGCTTGGTAGATATACTACAAAGAGATCAACGGGAAGGTGGCCTCTAGCATTTTTTTACAAATTTTCTCGATATCGCCTGCCTTGCTTCATATATCCTTTATTACGAGAATAATAAAGACCTTCTATCGGCAACTGGGCAGAGAACAATGTACTCCATTCGTCGAAATTCGTTCGCATAATACACAAATCGTTAGGCATCTGTATCATCAAAACCTCAGGCACAACTCGATTCGACCGGGAGGAAAATGATAACTGGTGTATGCCATGCTTGCCTCCAGAGCGAGTTCAAGAAACGTCATAAAAGACGTAAATCATGTTAGGTATGTGAGGTACCAATTTGCGATGATCATTGTATTTCAACTACGACAACTACTGTGATATTATAAATAGAAGAAGGAATAGCTAAAATAAAAAACTGAATGATGTCTTTCAGCTAGTATCTTTACTGTTATTTATAATAAAAATTGTTTGAATGAAGAAAATTACAAACGATATTGTTAATTATTTATTAAAAAGTGAAGTCAAATAAATACTTCGATAAACGGTCTCTTTAGTGCGCAAAAACCCAGCTTAAATACGTAATGATCTTAGTGAGTACCCGGGTACCCAGTCATTGAACGGAGGATGTATCGAGTTCGATCGTTCATAACGTTCATTCAATAGGTAAATTAAAATATTTTTGAAGAACGATTGGCGTCAAACTACTTCAACGTTGGGGATCTACCTTGCAAACTGAAATGGATACCCGGGTACCCGGTTGCTGATCGGACGGTTAATGAAATACCCATATTACGGTGCGCCAGTTCCTTCAGTTTTTGTGGCACTCTAACGTGCTAGTGTTGATGACGTTAGTGTTGATGACGATTTACAGTAGTCCTCTATATATTTCTACCAGCATAGTTACATATTTCATCATCAGTAATTGTCATCTAGTAATGATATCGCCAGTTGTGATGGTGTACCTGCACAACTTTCTCTGTCATGTGGAGGAGAACGGGTTATATATAAATATAACCCCTTCATTATCAGTGAAAGTCGTGCACAACCGGCGATTTCATTACTAGATGAGCATCGAATTGATCAATATCCCTTGGATTTGGAACCAGCCCTTTCCAGTGTTTAGACCAATTCATGCAAAGCTAGCTTGAAATATTCACTCGCACTGGAAAAGAATCGCTATTAGTGAACAACCAGCCCTGTCATTGTACACTTCTTCAGGAAGACCAGTCTCGTAATGGAAATCCTACACAATTACCATTTGTCTATTCTTTTAGTTGGGTGTGTTAGAGCAATTTTTAACCTAAATGTTAGTTGAAATAATAAAGTCACCCCACATATTATTAATGCCTTCTCATTCCCTTTTCTACGCTACGTATGCGAACAAAATCCTACATTTTTCCGATGTATATTTTAAACTGTATCATGTTTAACATATTTTCCATCATAACGAAAATGTACGGGAACAATTCGACTGTAAGTGAATACTTCATTAGTTGGCTAAAAATAAGTTAGTTATAATATTTAATGTTAATGTTTCGTTAAAATAAATGGATTTTAATCATGAAAACCGCATGAAAATTTAATAACGCGAAAAGCAGCAGGAGTAAAGTGTTTTTCTTCAATTAGAATAATTAATCACGCCCGGTTATTTGATTCTTCTGCACCATTGACAAGGATAAGTAATGGTTTTACTCGGCTTTCTCGTCAAATTGTGATTTTCGTAAATTGCCAGAATATTTTCGGGCAGAATTAATTCACGGCGGTACATTTTGTAGAGATAAATGGTTTTTTCTACGTAGTAACTTAAAACTTAGTATACAGAATGTTCCCATAATTCTATATGAATTGCATTTACAATAATGTTTATTGAAAACCGAAACTACGTTGAATGATAAATTTCATAATGAAGGTCATAAAAGTTAATTAGAGTAAGTACCTTCATTTAATATGTATATCTTACCAGAGACAATTCCGAAGGAGTCCACAACGAGCCAGACATATATGCAATCTGTTCAGATCAATATAAAAGAACGTATAACAACACAATAAATCAGAAGAGCTTGATTACATGCTCTCAATGCATCGGTCGCTGTAGAGCCAACGCATTACATAATCATGCAATCGAAGTTATTTAATTTCTCCAAACCAATAATATAGAAATATTATACGTAACTGAGCACACACAGTAACAAAAATGTGTCGTGCAGCTGTAATAATTCTTCATACAATATGCAATTACTAACTACCCCTATTACAAACAAATAATTCCATGTCGACACTAAAGCAAGTCCATTCACAGAAACTGCTTCTTCAATAGGCTAACTCGAGAACTCAAAAGAGCACTACAATAATTAAAAATCCATCACGATAACATACATGACAAGTTTATCCAAAGATGATCACTCAGTTTATAAAATAACTAAGAAATACGTTAGACCAACAAATCACCTTTAAGAATAAGTGACAATAACAGGGATGAATCAGAACAATAGATAACTACCATTGTTATAATGTAATATATATTTCACAATTTCGAAGTCACTTCCAGACCAGATGAGTCTCACAATTAATCCTTTGTTTTCCTGAAAAATATAACCAAAATGTCTGGATGTAATAACCATACAGCCCCACCACGTGATATCATTACTGTCCAAGTTACATACAGCAAGACAATCCAGTACCCTTACCCACAATCTACAATAGGATACAAAGTTCAACATACTTTTCCATTATCTGGAAATATACTCATGTTATAATGCACAAACCTGGATAATCACTACATTCCATACACTACTATCTATCAGCAAGTTTTAAAAATATTTATGTCCAACGTAAAAGACTAGAAACAACAAAAAACTCATGGAGGGTGATACTTTAAACCATTTTGTGGCCTTTAAGTCAATAACGCGAGATCTGATCATTGATCTTTTGAGCTACATAAAATCCTGTTTCAACATGTACTCAGCCAATTTCACTTTCTACAAAATGTTCCAATCATTCTCTGCTTCAAATCATATTGTTTCTTCATAACCATAATAAAAATAATGGATTTAATTTATCAAAACTAAGGACCTTTTAATGCTCCTTGTCGATTTGGAAAGTAATATTGTTTCGATAAACATCAACGGTAGCGGTAAGATTCAATCTAAAAACGGAATTGAAATCAGAAAGGAAGGGCGGGGGCAAACATTTAATGTTATGCGGCATCAATGAAATTTTCGAAATGTTTGGCCTGAAGATAATAGTAAATTTAATAAAATTAGCAAAGCTTAGGTAGAGTACGAGATAGCGCGGAAGAAATTAAAAAATTAACATACAACAAGTCCTTTATACTAAACGGAAAGTATAGACGGAAAAAGTATGGAGACTTTTGTTTAAGAAATATGTAATTGACATACGCTTGGGTTGAATCGATCTGAACAAGCATTTGGGGCCACAATTAGAAGCGAAAACCAAAATTTAAAGATTTTTTATTTATGTATAAAAACTGTCAAAATTAACAAAAATGTTTATGCAGTTTGCGAGTGTATGAAGCCACACATAGGGTAAATAAAAATACGGATGAAGTTAAACGACAGCAGGGCAGTAGTGTCGTTTAGTCTGTTCTATGGTGTACGTTGCTCTGATAAGTAATATAATGATGTTGCTAGGCGACGGATTAGAAGGAATAGTGGCAAGCAACGGGGTTTAAACGTCAAAACGAAGCTTTCTTGAAATACGGACAATTGCATATTTTTTTATGTGAGAAAAGAAATCACTGCAGCGTCATCCGAAATTATTACACATGGAAGTTATTGTTTATATATAACGTTGATAATCGTCCCATCTGGAAATACCATGCATCTGAAGTCTAAATAACATAAAGAAAAACTTTCAATTTAATCATTTCACCACACGAATCCACGAATAATATAAATTTAGAAAGAACCCTGACATTATTTTATTTAAGAATCGAGTATCGAAACTTTTAAGAGACTTTCAAAAACGTAGGTAAGAAAAGTAAACGTTTGTATTAAAGTTTTAATAAATGTGTTTATTTTTGTATTTTTGTTTAAATTTTCAATTGTTTAATGTTCTGCTTTTATAACAGTTTTCTAGATCGCTTCAACAAAGAAGACCAACCTGAAGATGGCATTGCCGAAACCTCGGAACAACCCTTAAAGGGACAATTGCACAAGGTGGTTCATTACCTGAGAAAAAAAGCAGAACCGATTTTACCCACGAGAATATACACAACATCATAATGTAATGGATTTAATCGATATTATCGGATATTATATTAAGCGACGATGAACAAATTGTATAGACGTATGGAAAAGGCATTTGAACGACAAACAGGAAACAAATATGGAGTAATAGTCTTGAATACTTACCAAGTGAATTGCATCAAGTTAATTGCAATAGAATTTTATTACATTTTTGTACCTATGCAACAACTTTGCATGTAATAATATAGTAATGCCAATTAAAGCTGCCACCTGCCACTGGCTTATTACACTTTACATATATTTTGCTTAAATATTTATTTTTTGTTTACTTGAAATTCCCAGCATCATTAATCATTATATTATATGTTAATGCAATGATTAAATTACAACTGAATAATAGGTTTTGCATATCCTCGCGCATTTTCGCAATTTTCCATTTGCATTTTAATTCATTTTTTAGTGGATGAAAAGTACGACTAACAATATGGTCATATCACAGTTCGGTAAATTTTCATACAAGGAAATTAGACATGACAATTGTCTAACGGCGCTGAAACTAAAGGACGCATTGTTTTGGTCGTACGGGTGGTGCAGTTGTTCCTGCAACCGTCATTTGCAGGAGGAATGGTTCTTTTGTCCGCGGTAATTGAATCTGCAGACGATTGTTTAGCGGGCCTTTGCCATACTGTATAAACGTTACCTAGAATCGAAATCAATTAGCACGAAACGAGATTTTACTCTATTGGCTTTGAATTAACTCCACCCGACATGGTTTATTAGCTCCGTCCATATCTTGGCATGAATAATATATCCATTTGGATGTTAATGTCGTTACTAATTTCGCAGGATTGTACTATTCAAACGATATAATTGGTCAAGTAGCTACAATTTAAAATTTAACGTGCAGACGTATTTATTGTCAAATTACCTTTAATGTGACCGCAAGTCTAAGTTTATAATGGCCTTATAATTTCAGTTCAATGTTCCGAGAAATAATGATAAATAATTTACAATCAGTATAATTTAATTTGGTAATCATTCGAAACGACACATTATAATATGTTAGCATTATACTGTAATAATAATTAGGAATAGCTCTAGTCAGCATTTTTTACCTACTAATCAAAAATATATAATTTTCAAAATGATATAAATGCATGTGCTACTACTGAAAAAAAACACCCCAATACTTTTGTTACTCCGTAATAAAACAAAAATAAACCAGCATTTCATAACTTTTTCTGCCTTTTTGAATTTCTTACAGATCCTTCAACATATTTTTACTGGTACCTCTTCAAAAATTCCAGCTTTCAACTTTTCTTGTACGTTGAAGGTAAATTTCATAAAAATGTTCTTTAACACGTTAATCACTTCGTGAAGCAAGTGCGTCTCATATGTAATGTATTTGTTCAGAGTATAGAACACACATATGATTCAGGTGAAATATATTGCTTTTTCCATAAGTCAGGGATGACTCACATTCACATTTATATAAATACATAATGACTAGTAAAGCGCGGCGTGCCACACAAAATAATTTAATTGGCATATATAAAATTTTATAAAATTATTTTTTTCTTGATTTGGAAATGGAACAAAAATGTTTAGCTTTTTAATCAAAAATGTTAGGGGCACATTTTCATATAGTTGGAGTACTTTTGACACACACTTCTCTTCTCTTTTCTTTAGATATTGTTCCCGTTATGTTGAAGTAAATTTAGTAGGGACATAGCAACTTCCTCTTAAAGATCGTAATTGACATTTCTTATCCAGCTACTGCTCTAAATAAGATGTACGCATTCATCAAAACACCTCCCATAATCAATTTTTCTATACCAATTTGTCCCATTTCTCAGAGGTGAGGAATATGCTTTGATTTGATCAGAAAGGTGAATGGATGCTTTGCATGAGCTGTATTCTGCAACGACATCAGTTTTTTCACGTTCCACATTCCTACGTGATTTTACTTTGAGTATTTGACCACTTTTGCTTGGTAAATAAAGTAGGTACATCTCTTTTGTCCTCCCACATAGTTACCGCACTCCCTGTTTTATTTTCCTGACTGTATGTTCACCTTTCTTTACGTTTTTGTTTATAATGTCCTTCTCAACTTACCGGCTAAATGGGTTTTCCTGCCAAACAATTTGTGTGCCACCTCCATACTTGTGTGGTAATTATCTACATGAATTCTACGCACACAGCCCAAAAGAGGTTCACTGAAAGACATAACAACGCTGGTAGACACATTTCTCCATCTAATTTCGCTTTGCCACAATATACTTTCAAATCACAGGTGTAACCGTCATAAAGACATAATGCTTATAGTTATTATATGCTAACCTAGGAGCAAGAAATATACCAATGTAGATTTGTAGACCTATTAGACCTAAGAAAACTATAAATAGTTATTATCTTGCCACATGTATGTTCTAACCCACTTTTGAACTGTAGATCCTTTCTTCTGATTGGCGTAACGATTCATTTTGGTTACAATATGACATACAAGATCTTAGTGGTCAACAGCTTGAAGAAAGAATCTGGAGGTTTACCAGCATTCTCAAATAAAACACTGAGCTGACTATAAAAATTACCATCACAAATCACCAAGTATTACCACAAGAAAGCCATATACATCTTATTCTTTTCTATTAAGGCGGTATATGTTGAGCTAATTCCCGATGAATCGCTCAATTCGGGCTTGTGATCATCCGCGGAATCCTGAGAGGGATCGTCCTGTTCATGAGATAGCATTTCATACATTAATTTTTGTAAATGTTCCTTCTCGTAAACTATTCCATCACAAAATATATAAAATTTTATGTTGAGCTAAAATTTGCCTAAATATCTTACCTGTTCCAATAAGTAAAAATAACCAATTATTTCAATACTATATCAGATCACTAGATTACTTGGCTCTTTACTGTGCTGCGAAAATACAACAAGAACAGACATGTTCATGCTTTCAATTACGTACACTTCACGCGGACAGTCTAATTGTTTTGATCTAGGATGTTGCGTGAGACACTCTTTCTTCATGTTGAAAAACAGTAATTTTCTACCGTGCCTCAGTAGCTCCGAGTATTTTTTGTATTGTGGCGATTAAGGTGTTATGCAAGGTCCATCTTGTTTTAGAACAATTGAAAATTGCACCATCGAGCCCAATTTGATGTGTCGTGGTGGAAATAATACATCTTGGGGCTTACAAATAGTTCATTTCTGTTTCAGGCAAAAGATACATATCGTTTTGTCAAACTCTCACAGTGTCACATAGAAAGCAAGGCATGTTCGCCATAATAGAATGCTTATAATGTTATCATCAAGTCATTATAGATTTGCATTGTATTATGCATACTGGATTCGTATTAACAATACCTGTGAACCCGAATCTTTCTTTCATTTCATCTAAATGCACCACCGGAATAGACCCATACATATTCCCTTTATTCAGTTACACGTCTCTTGGATGAGTCAATAAAAGTCTATGCAGAAGAAGGTGGTGCAACAGAATGCTTCTAAGAATAAAGGAAGCAGTTCATGATCTCTGTATCTATACTATGGAAATGTGTTCCTTGTACCCGAAGATTCTTCCAATTAAGCTAGGAGCCAAGTGGCTCTTCAGATTTCATACTGGATTAAAAATGTCCCTATGATAGAACAGTTGTTGAATAACTTAATCTTTTATCTTGTAGCTAACATTACATTACCATTGAAATTTTTTTTTCCGGATTTAGCTGTGATTTTCGATTATCACTTGACGTTTTGCTGGTCATGCTGACAGGTTCTTCAGAAGTTCTCTGATATTGTCTTCTTCTCCTCGATAAATAACTCGCATTCCTGATCCACGTCCGTTGTGGTCGATTGCATTCTCACGTTGTTCGTTGATTTTACTGCTAGCCTTCAAGTGTTGCTTAGTCGATATCCGTCTTTTCGGTTGAAGCCATTATGTCTCTTATTATCATTGGGTAATAGCAGCTTGTTCTGGACAATATCTTCCTAACATTATCGTAATCAATATTATGGTTTCCTTCTTTGGTCTATAACAGTATATCATCTCTTCGAAGTTCTTTTATTCAACATTGTATACTATCCCATACATTGCATTGAAATTAGTAGAGGCCTTTATTAAGTAAGCTTTACTAAATGAAGGTTAACACCATCAATTCATAAAATGGGTGGCAGAGACAATTGTATGAAATTATTGAAAAAAGATTAAAAATAAAGGAATAGACGTTAGAAACAAGTTCAGGGTGGGATCAAAAACGAAAGGAATACAGTTGTACTGTCAAATAAATAATAGAAAAATACATACAAAAAAGCAGGCAATTATGCCATTTATAGATTTAGTAGTTAGACTAACTATTGGACATAGTAAACAGCGAAAACCTGTTTGAAATTTTAAGCGGAAAAGAAATCGACAGCAAAATAAGATGAATAATAGGAAATATTTGCAAAAGTAATAGTAACTGCAACGTTAGTAATAATAGAAAGTTCAAAACGTTTTCGCGAAAAATGTGGTTAACAGGCAGGAAAATTGAAAAGTCCACCATTATCTAAAACGTTGATGGACGAAATAGTAAAGAAATCTGCAAAGCCAATGGCATTATGGCGAAGTAAATAAGTCAATGTAGGTTACTTGCATCTGATACCCACGGCAATAACCGACCGTTACCAATGAATTTTACAAAAGAAATTTTCCAGTTCCAGTTTTCAGGTTTTCATCATCGACGAATGAAATACAAGAAAGTAATATACACAATTTTCTACAAAACTGTAATAAACTGACGTATTTAGGTAAATTCTAAAATTAAGGTGTCTGCGATTAGTTATTTACTTATACTGAATTATACTAAATTCTGTTCAGGGCTGGCGGAGCGTGTCTCTCACGGTTCACTGATGTGTGTCGTCTGTTCCGGTTCCCGATCAGTATATTGCTCCATATTGATTTTACCTCCACATTGGCATGGCTATATACGTTGCAATTTTTCTTGATGTAAACTGCATCTTTGAATTTTCTCTTATGGCAGTTCTGTTCGAAGTCTATTGGTTTTTTCTGCTTCCCATCTTAACATGTGGTGCTGCTTTGCAGATGTAATTGTAACCTTCCCCTTTTTATGTTTTTTTGTGTGTGTTTTTATATCCTTACTTCCATAGTTTATCCTATATATACATGGAACTTCGTAAATTCATCTAGAGATTTATTTCAATGACTCTAATTTGGTTTTAGTCGGCTTGTATGTGTGGGCAGTATTCCAAATTTCGCAATACTTTGAGGTATGGTATACAAACGTTTCCTCTGTTGTCAATAGTAATACAAGGAAAAATATTAGAAAGAAAGATTAACTAGCGCCTCCACCTTCTTGTCTCATGAAACGGATTGTGTTAGATTTTAATTTTTCTTTTAGATGATAATGATTTTTCTATTATATTCAAATTTCCTTTATGCCACCTTCGCCTCTAAGGTATTATTTTAGTATTACATTGTAATTCCGGATACAATAAATATATTTCTAATAAATATTATGCTTAGAACATTTTCTGCTGCATTTGGATAAATAATGTAATACCGCAGTTCGAAATAGCGGCGCATTGATGTGATCCTGATAAACATTGGAAGAATATATATCCATATACGATATTTACAAAATTTTGAAATATTGTAGTCTTATTACTGATGTCTACTGCAAGTGTCTGATATGATGGATGTAAGACAAAGAGCAATAGAGAGACATCTATTTTGGATCTTAAACGACTTCCATTTGAAAAGTTTTTTTCGAAAAATGTAGTATAACTAAGTATAAGAAAAGTCAGTGCGGACCACTGTGAATTCTTAAAGTTTGTAACTAAAGTTGTAATGTAGTTTATCGCCAAAATACAGTTGCATTAAAAGTAATATTGCAGTTACAGCTGGATTATTGTTTGTTAAGAGAATTGTGATTGAAAATTGGGTAAAAAATACTAAAAGGTTGAGAAACGTAATACATTTTAGTTTGTAATAACAGTAGTAAACTTTAAAATGAGTTAATGAATAATGTAATTTGAATGGCAACAAATCAGGTTCTGTAAAATTCGATAATCCTTAGAATGAATGTTTTCATGGAATTTTTAAAAGAAACATTAATCATGTTTTGCATGTTTTGTGCCTGAAATAATCTTTCATAATATTTTTTTGCTTTTATGATTATTGACCAATTTGTCTGTTGACTTATTAAAGACTTTGTTTTATGCAAGTAACCATCCTCATGACAGTGACAGTTGTTGATAACCAAAAAAGCACTTAATATATTACAAGTGACAATCTGTAGGCAGTAGCTAACCGTTGGATATAATTTATGACGATTTTGGCGCAATAATTGCAAAGATTTATTGATGTACCGGATTCATTAAATATGGTTTTAAACGTTGAATGTTTGAACACGCTCTATCGATTTACACTTGCGCTGCAATTTTCGTATTTATTCGTTTCAGTAGCGGCATTCAGGAGGCAATGAATCGCATCCAAGTTAATTTAGTTCCGAGACGGCGGTTCTTGGTACCGTGCGCGACTTTGCGCGTAAATACGCGATCACTCAACGTCCATCAAGCTGTCAAGTCGCGAGCGACGCACGCACAACCATCTCTTCACTTGTAAAGCTTAATACATCAACTCCGCTTGCAATATTGCTTCTGTCTTGTGTCGAAGCGCGTACGTACTCCACTCGTAAATTGTTTTCCATACTTTGACAACCGGAAAACACCATTTGCATTATTACTCGTAATGTGATGGATTTTCAAACATTCCTTATGCACCGTCAAACGATGCACTTGAATTTGCTATTGTGACTCTCCGTTTCCGGTTAAATAATGGACGCGTATTCGTCGCCGAGAAATATTATCCTTTTATATTTGTGACATATTTGGAAAATGGAAACGTCCTGCGGTATTTTTCTTCCTGAAAAATTGTAATTCGTTTAAGTGTTCCTAATGTGATCTATCTATCAATATCAGTATTTGCTTCATGAATCTTGCGACAACTTGAATAATAAATATGAAATGCAGATTTATTCATGTAAAAGTCATTTGTGATTAAAATAGGATTGTTTTATTGTGAAGTTATGAGAAAAAAAAATCAAAAAACAAAGTATAATGTGTGATGTCGGATTACATTTGCAATGTGTAGTACTCCAAAACTTTATTATAATGTCACTAAACTCTTGATTTTAATAGATTATGATGCTCGAATGAGAATTTTGTTAGAAGAATAAAACTATTTTAAAATCTTTGTTAAGCAATTATTTCAGCGTGGCTTCTGTTGTTCTCAGATGCCCAGAAACTACAAGTGGAAAACTGAGAAGATATTCTACTCTGAAGATAATCTAGAAAGGGTACTGGATGCTATTAGAAGGTATAGGAGGAGAATAAGAGAGGTCGGAAGACATTTTAACATCCCTGAATCTACTTTGCGTAAAAAGCTCCAGGAAAATCGTGATGTACCTACTACTCCTCGCCTTGGAAGGAAATAGACGTTTTCCACAGAAGTGGAGACTGAATTGAAGAATTGCATTATATCATTTACAAATTTATTCTACGGCCTGACTCCCGGAGAATCAGATATTTAGGGTTCAGATATATTCAGAATAAAATTGAACACTCTGGCAGCAAGTAGTGTTTCACAGAATTGGATGAATGCTTTTTATGTAGGAATCCAGAAATAAGACAACCGGAAGGGACTAGTTGCAAGATTCTTCTCCAATAGGGTTTTTCTCACAGCCGTTCAAAAGAACTACCCTAAGATTTATGGTCCAAAACTATGACTGCTATTTTTGCTGCCAGTGCTTCAGGCTTTTACCTTCCATCAATGCTCATTTATCATTTTCTACAGAAAAATAGACCCATTGGATGTGTATAGAAGTGCTCACCGAACGTGTGGATCAATTCAGATCCATTAATTAAGTGGCTACTTCATTTCCAGAACTATTCAAAACCTACACAAATTTTCTCTACCACCACACACGTGGCATAGGTCACTACCTGTAGACATAACTTTCTGCGGACCGTTGAAAAATGCACTCTATAGGGAATATGATTTATATTTAACCCCAACTTGCCATGAAAAAATTGCAGAATATGTAACAATGGTGGAGAAGACCGTATCAAGCGTCCGATCTGCTAGGGTACATTCACTGAATCCTGATAAGTTTCAAAATCAAGATTTCGCCCCTGCCAATGTAGCATTGGCATTGATTATTGAGAGTTGTCCTGATTCTGAAATTTTCAAACGAGCTGTGGCCAACGCAGATAGTTCGTATATTTCACAAGCAAAAATGCATAAGAGAGAGACCATCGCCATGATTCCGGTGAACCCAGAGTTTGCACATCTACTGCAGGAATTAATTCATTTTTTGATCTCCTATATCAAGAGGAAAATAAGAGAAGCAGGATCTCAGAAAACCAAAAAGAGAGAAGCAATATTCTGAGATACTAACAATCACTCCAGTGAAACAAAAATTAAAGAATTACGTGAGACATAGCACCTTCATGGGAAACTAAAATCGTACGAAAAAGAAAGAAAAGACTGCTTTCAGAGTTACCTGAGTCAACCATTGACGAACGAAGTGGACATGAACCTCAATGTGAATGAGGCAAATGAGTTTGTGGTAAGATTGGGAAAGATGGAGGTCTGTAATGGAGGCACTAAGTTATAAATAATTTTGAATTTTGTAAGATGAACGTTTCGTTCGAGCATTATTACAATTGTACCATAATTATTATAATATAATATATAGTATTAATAGATTCTTTGGTAAGTTTCTTCTCATTTGAAATTACCCTTAACTGCGCACCATTACCAGATCCATGCACACAATTACCCGTCAGGTCGAAGAATCGTGCGCGAAAGCATGTTTTTGTTTAAAATTATGTTACTCCAATTTATTAGGTTTCATTTCAAATTTAGTTTTTTTTTGTGCAAAAGAACTACACGAAAGTTAATTCTGCAGTGTTTCGTGATTTTCGAAGGATACGTTTCAGAGCTGTGATGGAAGTGGCTTACATGCGCACAATTCCACCACTTTTCTCTACCAAGAACTTGTAGATTTTCCTACGCCTGGAGAAGGCATGTTTAATTATTAAATATGCTCAGTAATGTTCAGTAAATTAATTAACAATAAATTAATATGAGTTCGAAAATATTAAAATAGCGAACTAACCTTATTCACTATTCATTAAAATTGATAAATATTCCTAAAGACCTGAAATTTTAAAGAACAATTCAATTTTCAAGAACAATGCCGAAATCGAAACAAATTATATTATTACCGATTATTGTAATATTTCATGAAAATATATTTTTAATTACTATGCATGCAGAAAGATTATTTAAAAATATTTCCAACATATATATTTTGTTTGGTATACACACCATTGTACTATTTCATTTTATTGATGAATGACAACGAAGGAATATTAAGTACTAAATTGTTGCAAGCTCCGACTGTTATATATTAACTTACTGCAAAACGCTTAACGAGCATGCTTTTCGATCTATGGAACGTTCGTGACAAACCCCACAGGAACTCGTCTCATCAATGCTGCTAATTATGAGCCAAAGTGACGTCATCTGGCATTCATCAAACAGAAGTCAGCACAGAAACGATCGAACTAGTTTTAATTAATTCTCTGCCCCAGGTGGTAGAAATAAACACATCTCCCTCCATCGTTTGTATCGAATTTGCCTATTGAACATTCGCCCTGCGGCTCTACGATTTGATTGCAACGATGTTTTTATACATTACTCCCTGTTTTGATTGTTTGCGTTGTGTAGTGGCGATCGTGTTTACCGACGATGCTCATTTGCAATTGAGAATTTTTTAAAAATTATCAACATTTAACAGTAATGAAATTCAATGGTTACGTTATTAAAATTTGAAATTTAATTACTTTGATACCTACGCGCGTTTCATGTTTTCTAATTAAAATCGTACCATTTCGTATTGACAATTTATTACGCTTTTGGAATGCTGTTTGTCAAGCATAAATATATATATTTTCCAAGTTGATTTGATAAATAAACGTATAACGCTTTTAAACAGACATATACATATACACATATGTGGAAAAATGTATGTATCTAATGACTGCCAAAGAATAAATATAAAACGCTGCTTTGTTTTGATTAGTTATAAATTGGATGGGTGCAAAAATTATTAATAATGTAATCATTTTTTCATTTTTCCGACAGAAATTATCAAATTCTCAGAAATAACAAATGGATACAAGTCAATGCAAGTAATAGTATATTCTTCTATGGGCGTTTAATGATGTCTATTATTCATGAGGCGGAAGTGTCGTAAATTATCCGAATGAGTAATATCCGTTATTCACGAGTGGAATACTATACTTAGTCTAGGACTAATCATTCTTTGGTTTGTAAGGTTTGACACATAGTTAAACAAATATGTAAAAATTCACTGTTAAGTTGTTTTAATTTTATTTTACTACTAATACAATTTTATTTGTTATCAGATTTATTACTATTAAAATGTATAGTAAAGTTGCAATAAATTTATCCAATTTCCTGATTTTAAATTAACGTGAAACTTGATATTTTTAGTAGAATTTCATATGCAGGTATTTGTTGTTTATATTGTATAACTTTATCTTGTATCCATTTCGTTTTCGCGGTGCCATCGACATATTATTCCATAGTTGTTAGTTTTCAAAATGTAACTATCTATGCTTTCAAAATTTTCTAGTAATTTTCACTTATTGTAAACTTTTGGACAATTCTTGATTTAGATTTAAGAATAGTTGTCAATGCAACGCATTCTTTAAAATTGTCAGTATTCATGGCGCATAAGTCTTGCATAGCAGGCACCCATTATACCCAAGTGTAAAGTAAATTTTAAAGAATCACTGAGTGGAATTTCTCTTATTTTTGTTGCATTGACATATTTATTTTTTCCACCGACAAACTTTCTGGTAGCCTACAAAATCTTCACTTTTACTATCTGAATTGATGCATAAAGGAAGCAAGCACTCCACAACCGCAGCCTTATTTTCGTATGATAAGTATGTTTCGACTTATTCTAACTACTCCATCGAAAATCAGGAAAGAGCTCTCCAACCGGCGGTTCAAGGGCAATTGACCATCCGCGAAGCATGGAGACGCAAAATACCATTTATTATGCTATAAAACAAATATTGACTGAAAAGCGGTAGTAGACCAGGTCGTCCAGAAGTTTCCACTCTTGAAGTCAGTTTGGTTTGTAAGGTTAAAATATAATGGCAAAATACTACTTAGGAGGTAAAACTGTAAGGATATTTAAAAAATAATGTCTTTGGACTAGACTGGACATACAGCGTTCTTGAAAGCCATACGGTTTCCTTTGGACAAAGACTTTACAAGAGCCAGAGCATCAGTGTATCGGCAATTTTATGATCCATTGACCCAAAAGCGCTGTATTTATAGCCGAAGTATAAAATACCAGGAAAAGTTATGTACCATTCGAAGAGCTTCACAATAGTCATGATGTATGGATCAGCTGATAGGACATTATAGCCACCGTATGTAATATTTAAGAGTATTCATCTTTACGAGTCGTGGAAAGAAAACGATCCACATGTTGCGAGAAGAGATGTTGTAATTTAGGTACGCGGTATAATCGCATTGCATTGCATAGCGGCTGGATAGCACTTTCCGGAATTGGTTTCCCAGTTCTTTTCTACAACACTCCCGATTTCTGGAGGGAAAAAAGCACTGATTGACAATAATCTCAAAATGACATTGATTTTATATGCTTAGTACCAAGCTTTGAAAGCCACGTTGGCAACCACGTTATTTTTGGGCCAATGCAAGAAGCCTGGCGTGCTTTACTAACTGAATGGAAAATTCAATATAGCCATCTTAGCATCCTTTCCAAGGACATGTATCCTAGTCTACTGAAGAAATGCCGTGATAAAATGGACGCAGTAACGTCGGTTACCAGAACAAACCGACAATATTGCTTCAGCAATCAAGTGGAAATTGATCAGCTATTTTCTTGCTTCCGCTATTTATCTGTTGGACCATCAGCAGGTATTCAACAAAATGCCACATGAAATCGGAGTAGAAGACCGCACTAATGCAGCAGAAAATGCACTAAACATACTGCTAAAAGAGCAAAGATTTAGGAAGCCAAACAGACCTCAGAGGAAGAAGAAACGATTTAACGTTAAAGCTGGATGTAGTATATCTACGGTAGAGGATGATATTCAGGAAACGCCTTAAATTTAATGAAGACCGTCCCGCTCATCCAAGATAGGCGTTCGACAAGAACCTGTAAGTTTTTTAGTCGGCCAATATATTTTGGAGAAATTTTCATCAAGAATACTAAAGAAAATATATAAATTTATTTGTAAGATAATAGAAGTCGCGGCGGAAATTGTTGAGTAGGGGATGAAATAAATCGGAAAAAACAAAACTACAGTTTTGAACTTCTTGTAAACGACATTTCGGAAATTAGGGAGAGTGACATTATTACGATTCCGGAAAACCCTGCTTCAGGTATCAGCTCGCATGGTAACATGTTCTATGCTTTTGAATTTGACTTCCACTGCTTCAATATTACACTGATATTCCATTGACCATAAAAGTGTTCACAAACTCGGTATAACTATGATGAGTTGATTTTTATTTTTTATCAAAAAGTATTTATGACATGCCCTACCATACATGAATTCCTTTTTTTCGAAATTCACAAAAGTGGTTGTAGCATTTTAAATTATCGTCTTGAATTATGCCATTATTTTCGGGGACACACTGATATTCCATTCACAACGATAAATTGACGATAAAAATATCCCCGAACTCAGTATATCTTTGACGACTTTGACGATTGTAATTATTTTTCAAAAAGTATTCGACTTTAGTTTTTCGTCTAATGTGTATGTAAGTCAAAATCGATAGTCATGATTTTTCATTCCAACTGTATCGCTTAAGCTAATTAGATACACATTAGAAATTGATCAACAAGCCCTTCCTACTAGCCGTTATATTCAGGTGGTGTGGTTTTTAACAGTTCGGATTTTTATAGATATGCCCCCTGGTTAATCAAGAATACTACTAACTTAGTAGATTGTTTTTAATGTATCTATTATTGCATAATCGTAGAGAAAAATAATTTAATTCTTAAAAATATATCTTTCTTTAACGTTAGGCAGTCAATATGGAAAATATTATTGCGAAACTACAAGCAAAATAATAAAATGAATAATATAATTATCCTCAAACTGTCAAGTATTATCAAAACTTCAAGACTAATAGATATATTTATTATTACCTACGATAAAATTTTATCAAACTCTTATGTCAACATTTTTTTAAACCGCAGTAGTAGCACTTTTTTCGACTACGCAATTTACTTTTGTTTAACAACCACGACTTTTTAAACTGATACAAAAACTAATTGTTGGTCAAAGATTTATGTAGTTTTAGGAAAAATGCTATATATTCTAGGTTTCAATAATTATTTTGCAAGACTCTTAGATTAGGGTAACCGACCTGAGGAAATCTAAATATTCCTCATCTGCAATAGACAATTTCCAGGATTTAATGTAAATAACTATTAAGTATAAAAATATGTAATTGGTCAAATATTGGGTGTTTATAAATGATCGACATTTCAGCTCTTTATCAATGTCGCTACGAATACGAATTTATAATTTTATACTTTTACTTATAAAGTTTTAACGCCAAATAAATTAGTATTGATCCGTTGAAATCCATACCGTATTTCATTTTCACTCCTAAATTAACAAATTATTTCATATAAATAACAATTCATTCAATCCGAGATTGATGTTTGGCCTCCAAGTTTTGCCTTTATTAGCCGGGAGACGGCACAACCTTCAATCATTCCAGGTATCTAATGAGCTTATTACGCTGGTTAAATATTGGGTTTCAGATTATGTTAACGTCAAATTATGAATAAGAATCCGACTGGATAGCATAAGGAGCTGGTTATAATTTCACATGCATAAGTTATATTGTTATGTAACAGAGAAATAAAATAGAAGGTAGAAAATATGCAGTCACCTATAACGACCTCAGTCATAAATTTATTTTAAATGTGAACAAAAGAAAACTGCAATTTAATATACAATATGGTCAGAATAATAATGTAACACTTTAAGTTAAACACAAAATGAAACACATTAAATATTCGTTGATTTTGTAGATAGCTTGCCCTAATGTATTGTTTAATATTGAATTTAAATTAGTTTAGCGTAGTCACGGCTTTTAGATTAGTAAGTAGTTTATTAAATAGTTAAACACACGTACACGGTAGGGCTTTGCTATACAGTGTGATAAACGGCGATGGATAAGTTTCTTGCGTATTTTAAATTTCTAGCGGTGCTGCAGAGCCTCTCTAAATAATATATTATTAGTTATTTGCATTATTTTTATTACGTAGTTTTGGTATACGACGTTTTAAATTCATTACGTTGGCTTTTTCTTGGTTAAGCACGAGTCCAATGACTTTAAACCAATAGACTATAATCGTTTTGCCTTTGTTCAATTTTATGATAGCTTCCGACATATGTTTAGCTTTAATTTGGAAACTGGTATCACGCTCTAAAGCTAGAGTGAATAATTCTGCCCCATGGTACATAATACATCCCACCAGTTTAACAATAAATGTTTCGTTCCGTTTATACGCTCATGTCGAATACTGACTAACTGCTCTCTACCGATTAGGTAAGACCTTATCGATTTGTTTGTCTGAGGGTAAGAGTAGCTCGTGGTTGATAAAATCCAACCACAACAGGGTGTTTTGTTCTTGAGTGTAACTTGTTTTATAAATTCTTACTATAACTGAAAATTTTAATATTCATTTGAATGGTTCGGTGGACACCTATCGCGCCACGCTCATGTTTTCTTTTAAACTTTGTGTTCCGTGCATGTGCTTCAATTGAAGTTAGTTTCAATCGCTACAGTAGAGCGAGTCTGGAAACTATCGTTGGTAATTGCCTTTGTAATTCATTCTTTGCTCTGTTTGACCCAATTGCTTATTTTATCCTCGTGTCCCAGTCGGTACGTCTTTCTCGCGTTATGGCATAGCAATTTGCTTATAGCCGCGTTATATCAATATTTTGTATAATTTTTATCTGGGTCGGTGGCGAGTCGAGATTAGCAATTATTTCTTCAGGATCCTAATGAATTTATTTTCTTATTTTTATTTCCTTTATTGACTTAGAAGAACTGTCCTTTTAAGTCAGTGGGACCAAGAAGTTGCCAGATGGAACTCTACCGAAACGTCAAAGCAACCGTTCGGGGAACATTTATACAATGCGGTTCGCATGCCTATGGCATTACAAACGAAAATCAAACATTATTTTGATATAATTTCGAAATCTTTAGAAGGTTGAAAATTTCCCAACTAAGTTATTTGCTATGTATGTATGTGTGTGAGGCTTCTACTAAGATTCAATGCAATGCTTCAATAAGAAGCATCGGATATCATCTGCTCCTGGCGAAAATTCGTTCAGGGCTTCCTTAATAACTACTGTAACCGCAGTAATACCGACTTATAAGGGATACATAAAATTTCCTTTCCGACAGGTAGCCGGTACTTTCTGCCTTTTTTATACAGTCTGCATTAAGTTTTGGATCAATACATACTGATTATTCTCTCTCTGTTGACGATTCTTTGTATGGTTTTAAATTTACTGTCGCTGTTAATTGTCAGTTCACCAATATTGTTTTGCTGTATATTTATGAACAGACTCTGCTCTTTTCTAAATAACTTATATTTGTTGCTAATCAGATAAGCTACTCTTCTTGTTGTTGTTGTTATCTTCTTCCCATTCTGATAGTCCCCTTCCCTGCCTCTCCATCTCTCTATTTCCTCTACCATCCTTTCCCCATATGCATCAATAACCATCTAATATACTTCAGTATAATATTTCACCAAAGTTCGTATATTATTTTGATTTGTATGACCATTTGTGAAGTGTGTTATTATCCCATTCTAGCGCAATGACTATTACTCGCATCGATATCTGTAATGATATATCTATAATACTTTCTGTCCGATGTTGTTGAGTTTTATGGTTTTTGGGTGACAATTAAATAGTAGGTAGGTAGGTGGCAGACTATTGATTAAAATACAAATTATGCCCTGCAAATAATAGTTCCAAAACAATAGCGATTAATAAAATAAATACATCCAAATGAATCATGCTTACAACTTGTGAGATCCTTCTTCGCAGAATTATCTTATCTAAGATACGTATATATTTATATGTTTGTATTAAAATGTGGTGAATAAATGACTACTAATATAAATAAATTATAATTGAATTTTATTTCAGTTTATAGTTTTAGTGAAATTTTATTTTATTTTCCTCAGGCAACAATGAAATTTTGTTGCTTTTAATTTTATTTTCTATTTCTATATGTTGTACACAATAAATATAAGATTAAAATATATACAAAAATGTTAGTTCTAATAGGGTTATACTCAAAGTAAGGGTTCCCGTAAGGTATTGTTACTGGCTGTAAATATTATTACGATATCATCTTTCGTAAAACATTCACGATGTTCTTTTGCATCCCTTGCGACCTCTTCGTATAATGCAACAGGTTTAAAAATGCACTCTCGTTTGACTATATCCGCCGATATAGTATTCCCTACATACCTTGCATCTTGTACTTGACTGTCGGATAAGATTAACAAATTGTGTTATCTTTGAATTAGATCCCATATTTTATCAGTAGTATATACAGTATATACAGTATATATATATATATATATATATATATATATATATATATATATATATATATATATATATATATAGTAGTGTTGATTTTTTTTACATAATTCATCATCTTTGGCCCAAAATTAATGTCTAAATTTGCGTTGCCGTACTAATTTGGTAGTGTTTCAGTAGTGGTAGTAATTTGGTATTTAGTTCATAATCAAATTTGCAGAGTGTATTTCAATCACGTGTGTGATTTGTGGTTGTATTACTTTTGTTAAAACGTTTACTTGGCAGGTAACGTACAGTGCTACAAGTTCTTATGAAGAAATGTTATAGGTTATATTTATAAATACTATATTACATTACTGATTTGTTAATTATAAATATGAATTTTCATATTATGTGAGAAGCGTAGGAATATTTACTGAACGAGCCGGTTGGGAATGAGGAAAGAGAGGATGAAAACAAATATAGCTTGTATCAGTATATTAACTACAAGACCAGCACGATGAGCTCTATATCTAGAACAAATTTGTACGTATAATACTCCTATGCGAAAAAAATACTTTTAGTAATCTAGAAATATATAGATGTGTAGTATCAGCAATAACATTGTCAAGTTATGGGTAAGGATTAGCATATTGGCGGAATAAGATACTCTCTTATATTAACTATTGAAGTTGGTACTTGCCAACATTTAGTCAAACACGATCAATTCGATAGACAGTAATGGTAGGAAAGGATTTCGACGGAAATGTCCTGCTCACCGGTGCTAAAAGTGAAGGAAACTACGTATATAAAACTGAAGTGGATGTTTATTAGATACCGGCAGAAGACGTAAGGAAACATGAGAATATGAAATTAGTGGGCCTTCACTGGAACACTCGTAACGCCAAGTTATCAAACCATAAGGTCATGAAACGAAACACAAGAATTTGCCTAAGTTGTCGGCGTACTATGATTTTCAGGGTCGGTAATGCTCAACGCAAAGCAGATATGCCTATCAAGCAACACAGAATCCCAGAGCAGGACTGAAACGATATATATATAGTAGTACTAATTTTAATCGAACTATGTACTTCCCAAGCTACTGAGGCTCTACCGGGACTAGACAAAAGGCACAAAACCTGCTGCAACATTGTCCTCTCCTTTGAACTCGTAGAACACGTTTTCGGGTAAAATCAACATCAAATGCTAATCACCAGGGTACACATTCACTGCCCACTCCAAAAGCATGTGATGCGTCTTGTGCAACTCGCGTTTTTTAAATTCAAAATAATTTGAATAAACTGGGGTTTGAAACTGATTCTACTACAGATTCTTATACATTTTTACGGAAAAAAACAAAAACGCGCCAGGCGCCATCACCGCACTAGGAGCGTATTAATAAAAAGTGATAAAGATTTTATTATGTTTATAAATAATACATATATATTTATATAAAGTATTTATATTGTTATTAAAATAAAAGTAAACAAAAATTCAAGTTACAACATAAAATTTTAAAAACACAAAGAAGTAATATAGGTACGTTATTATTTGTTTGCATGAAATAATCTAAAACAAAGTCCAAGACAAAGTCCAGGATGGCAAGGACACTGAGGGCAATAGTAAACGGACTCCTTTCGCTTTTATTATAGCTCCAGCAAACAATACACCTTCTTCTCTTAGCCTTTCCGATTTCTCCTTTTGAACAGTACTCTGGAAGGTGCTGAAGTTTTACAGTAGGTATTGGATCTGGCGGTAAACGTAAGGGTCCAAACAACTTCTCGATCA
This sequence comes from Geotrupes spiniger, assembly GCA_959613385.1. Lineage (NCBI taxonomy): Eukaryota > Metazoa > Arthropoda > Insecta > Coleoptera > Geotrupidae > Geotrupes > Geotrupes spiniger. The sequence continues at coordinate 18,525,795 of OY390736.1, read as the reverse complement.
CTTTTAATCTGAATCCATAAAAACTTGTTCGATTTCCAGTTCCTTTCTTGTACAAACGGAACGAATTTAACAGCATATGCCGGAATATATGAAGAGCTAGTTTTTTGTACCAGATGAGAGTCTTATGTTCGCAGGGATAATATGATAACATTTGGTCACCGTGATCTACTCCTGCCATAAATTTGTTATATTCATTCATCAGCTGCGGTTTCATCAATACTTTACCACGTTGTGTATTAACTTCCTTCATTTCTCCATTAAATTCGGTGTAAATTGCTAAAATTTCCCAGCGATCTTTCAATTTTATGACACAAATTCCTTCTTTACTGAATTAACAAAGCAGCGCTCACCTTTCTTTAACTTTTTGGCCACAACTTCAGCAGGATTTCTTTTCTGTTCGCTCTCAAAGTTCCCGTAATATATGTTTTATTCTCTAATAAATCCTTAGCCAATTTTACACTATTGTAAAAATTGTCCATATATATTGAATGCCCAACACCTAATTTTCCCTGGAGAAGAGATAAAACTACATTTTCCGTGTGCTGAGAGATAGATAATTGGGGATCAGCGCTTCCTGCATATACAATTAGTTTGAGGGATAACCCATTCGGTTCACAAAGGCTGTACAACTTTATGCCGAACTTGCGACGTTTTTCTTTGCTGTATTGTCGGAATTTAAATCTTCCGCGCCATAGCACCATAGATTCGTCAATAGATTATTCCTTGCCCGGACAGTAAATAATCTACATGCTATTGTTGAAAAAGTTGACAAGGGGTAGTATTTTTCCCATTTGCGTGCGAGGTTGCTTTTCCATATCTTCAAAATGCAGCGACCTCAGTATCAGTAAAAAGCGGTTTCGGCTCCTAAATGTTGCAAAAGTTGAAAGGTAAACAAATAGTGTTTTTTCCAGTAGTCGTTTAGACGAATGGTCCCCATATGAAACAATAGTCCAAGAAACTTTTTCATTTCATCAACAGTTATGTCCTTCCAACGACTAATCCTTGATTCCTTTCCTTCACTTTTACAAAGTAATTCCACAGCATGTGCGTTAGATTTGGTACAAATAATGTCATAAAACTCTTCTGTTGCTAGTAAATTGAAATAATCAAAAGGCTCTGCTCAAACTACGTTGAAACGAACACCTGAAACTCCTGTAAATAGGATGTTAGTCTTGGGCATCTCATAGTCTGACCATTGCGAAGTACTAGCAACCGGTGTATCTGGTGGTGAATGTGTTGGCTCTATATCCTCTTCAGAATCTACTAGGATTAAATTCGGGATCGTCGTCACTTTCAAGACATCTTCTTGATCTGATTCTTCGATTATAGCCAGGAGTTCTTCATCTGTTAGTCTTTTATGTCTGTATGCGTCATATTTAACTTTTTTTTCTGGGGTTCATTCTCCATTGATGACCCAGGCCTTTGTTCCATAGCAAACTGTAATAAAACAATAATATATGAATATGCACACAGCATGTGCCCAGCAACGCGCCTGGCACGGTTATCTAACCAGTCGACTCATAGTAGGTGATATCTACATTCATATTAAGAAAAACTTGCTTATTGTTATACACTGTGATAATGTTAAGCATCTAAGCATTAATGTATATAAGTAAAATACAATACTTACGCTTTAAAGCACCACAACACAAATAATTAACTAAAACAATCGTTATTTTAAAAGCATAGGCAAGAACTCAAAACCACGTCCTTCGTATGATAACTGAACCACTATTAAGTGCCCTTCCACATGTTCGTACCATGCCCCACTCTTCAACAAAAATTCAAATGGAACAAGAACGTGCTTAGAGCGGTGTGGGCACCATTCCGTCGTACATGTGAACGCGCCAGGCGCGTTGAGGGCAGCGAATGTGTTAAGCACCAGTGACAAACGAACAAATCACTAATCTAAACATTAATAGCTTCTCTCGTTGAGGATTTTTAGAGCAGATTAGAGGACATTTCTGGAAGCATTATCGAAAGGCATATATTATCTAAAGGCAGTAATGTACAAAATGTAAAAAAGTCTAGGTAAAGCTGTTGTAATATAAGAATTGACCTTCGTTTCTGTGGATAGTTGAAGATCTTCGCACAGGAGAAGATGTGATAGTACAGTCGACCACCTTCAGGACTATCGGTTAAATAAAACAAACAGCCTTTGACGATAATGTTGCGATGATGTTATTTTTTCACATTAAATTAAATTAACCATGACGTATCTGATATCTCTCTTTTTACTTTTCACGAGTGTTTATTCAATTGTGCTCTTCCATATTGCTCATTGTACATCCACTAAAATTAAATCTAGCAAGTTTCACCCTTGCCTACACAAAACTATCACACCTGTGCTATATGCGATTTCCGTCAAGCAGAACTGCCAAGGCCAAAGCTTCTGCAAAAAAAAACTAAAACGGGGGTCTTTTGTATATTGATAATATAATCCTTTGATTGCCCTACCCTTTAGTAGGACATCTATATTTGAATTGATACGTAACAAGAAAATTACAACAGAAGAGTTTCAGCCAAACAGTCATATTAGTGTTTAGTTATGTAATTTTTCTAAAAGTGTCAACATTTCTCTTCAAAACAAGTTTTGTAAATTGGCATATGCGATATATAGTGTAAAGAATTCAATATTGAAAAAAAAATGTTCTTTCTGTAAAGCAACAAGCGAATATAGTGATAAATAATTGCTAAATTTGAAAAGGTATCATGTATGCGAAAATTGTTACACTATTCAAATCATTTCATAAAGTCATCATCGTAAATTATTTCATGGTAAAAATATAGAATATATTCCTTGGTTTATTGAATTCAACCCCGCCCGAGGAAACACTTGAAGACTGTCACTTGTTGTTTATATTTCATGAATTATACGCAGTCTAAACAAAAAGGAAGTCCTTGTAACAACATCCGCCACCGCAGATGTGGTAATGTTATTTAGGAACGTCTTCGAATCTTATATCTTGTTTATCTCAGAACTTTCTATACGATTACTTTACAAATAATTCATAGTCAATAGAATAGATGGACTGTGTATACTATTCTCGTTCCGATAATTAAAATCGAAATTATATAATTTATTAAAACATCAAATTGGATCATTTTATGAAAATAAATACATATAAGGATTTATGTAAAAATAATGTATCGCATAAATTATTAATTCATTAGGGATAAATTTAAAACTAAGCTATCATTTTACCACAATTAATTCTGATGGGAAACACAATACCCTGTTAAAACCTCCACTTAAAAGTAGAAAGTTCGGATAGAACAACCACTCTCGTTATTACCATATAAAATTATATTGCAAAATTTCGTGGTAATGGAGTTATTATGAAATTCAATAAACGTAAGAGTTACGAGATACTGTTAGGTACGTACAATGCCACTTTGCCGCCGGTCCTTGGAGATTTTGCATGCACGTGTGAACCTAATAAATATTAGCATACGAATATACTACACATGCGCCTTCCCACGTCGTAGGTCCCAATATTTATTAGAAATGTATTGTTGTCTATCATTACTGTATGATTCACAGTTTCAATATACGTTAATTTGTCGAGCTACTCACAGTAAGAGGTTCGTTAACGTCAAATATAAACCGAAAATATGCATTTGATAATAAACATGGCTGTGGTATGTAGTGTTTATTTTCTTGCTATTGAATTGTATATTTCCACTATGTTATGGCTAGACTTAAAATTATATTAAACGCACAATGAAAAAGGAATAACGGAATAGTATACTCGTATGTGTTCCTAGTTTACATATTTGCTGTAATATAATACGGTAGCAAGAGATACTTTTTTTGGAAGAAAAAAAAACGATTCTTGTAAACAATCATTAAAATAAATTTTCGTATTTCCTGGATTATAGACCTAGCCTGAAGTTTTGTAAACATAAAAAAATACAGTTTAATTTTTATAAATGGATAAAAATAAATATTTGCCTTGTTCTTCCCGACTAATTATATATTAAAACAATCAAATAACTAACTATTCATGAATCACGTTGAAGATCACATTTTAAGTAATATCTTACGTATGTGTTGTGACTCTAATCATATAATAAGTACCAAAGCACATTATTTGTGCAACTTCCACGATTTTGTAGATTTGGAGCAGTCGAACAATTATCGAATGTAGGCTTCCACGGCCATTTTTCCATAAAGTTGAATCCGGTTGTTGCCGTGGTTGGTGAAATAAGCTTGACATTTCTCTGATCATTATCTTCTTCAGAAGTTTACTAAAAATGTTGATGCCTACTGCTCCTCGTTTATTACCCAGTCGCTACTTCGCTCCATTGATGCGTATCCATCATGTTCCCTTGTTCCATATCCGTTATCGTTTGCTGATCCGTATGCGACGTTTCTCCTGGATTCGTTCTTGATGATCCTTGCTGCATCTTTGATGGTCCTTGCTGCGCCTTTGGTGGTTCATTTACTGCCAACTTCCAAACTTTACTTAGTCTGTATCAGTCTTCTCGGTTGAGGTTGTTCAGGTTCTTCATTATTTCCAAGTTTTTTGTCACTATCAGTAGGTAGTAGTGGACTGTTTCTGGCAAGAATTTTCACGTCGTGGTGGTCTATTATATACTGTCGAGACCAGGGTGCGACACTAAATTTGGTCGAGATACAACTACGAGTTAAGATGATCATTCGCCGAGCGGAAAAGCACTTTCGCGAGAAAGAGTTCGCCAAACATACCACGACTTCACTTTAATATCCAACAAATTTTATCACCTAAATTTGGATCTATGTCGACTAATATCTGAAGATATGTGGAAAACAGTGAACCGGATTACTAACGAATACGCGGAATATCACTTCAGCAACACTACTAGACGCTAACCGAGAAGTCACATCAAAAGAAGACCTAAGCACTATATGGACCCTAAGAAGACTGTCGTGAATCTAACCAACCAACCGTTATCTGAAAACAAGTACTATTGAAAGGAATAAATTTCGCTATTGCGCCAGGTAGGATAACGAAGGATGAAATAATCAGCAAAGTTGAATGTGCAATAAGGACTCTATCAGCTCAAAAAGCAGAACAAATAAGACACGAGGGGTACAAAATACTCTCCAAAACCAAACCACTAATTATATCTCAAGTATAGCAGTTCGTAAGAAAACTGTATCATCATTCTACGTGCGGATAAGGGAATCGCAACTGCAGATATAACCAGGATAGATAAATACCTTATAGGACCCCGAACACTATAATAAATTAAACCCACAGCTAAGATTGAACGTCAAACCAGAGAGGAGTTAACCAAGCGAAGGAAGGACATCGACGTCTACCAACTGAATCTCAGCCTCCAAAACTATACGGATTGCCCAAGATACACAAAACTGGAAACCCTCTACCACAGACTGTGAGCACCAACTTACGAACTAGCCAGATATGTTTGCCAAACTATAAAACAGTACTTGGGTTTGACAAGCATTTTTGTAAAGAATATTTTGTGGAGATTATATATGAACATCAAGTAACCAGCGAAGGTATACTAACGATGTGAAATCTCTTTTCACCCACGTACCAGTGGAGAAAACCCTGGAGCTCATCAGACAAAAAGATATAATTGACATGGCAAGGTTGTGTTTAACGACCACTTACTTTCTATGAAATGGGGCAGAAGGACGGTGTAGCTATGGGATCACCACTCGCACCAGTCATCGCCAACATTTTCATGGAGACGCCATCACCTCTAGTGACAACAAGCCGAAATAGTGTTACCGCTACGTAGACAACAGTTTCGTGATATCGTCCCACGGGTTGAACGGTCTAGACACATTCAAGGAACGGATAACATCCACATCACGATGGAGATAGCTACTTACCTTTTCTGGACGTATTATTAAAATGCAACGACAGTGGAAAATTGGGACAGGTATACAGCAAGAAGATGCATCTGGGCCTATATACTCGTATATATATACATGAATCCTCATATCACCGTCCACAACAGAGAAGATCCTTAGTCACCACATTGCTACACGGAGCGGCAAAAATGCGAGCAAATTCAACATGTGAAGGATGCACTGAAGATGAACGGCTACAAACCACTTTATATCCAGAAACTATCCGTTGCTAAGAAAAAAAAGGAGGAGGACCCATAACATAAGCTAGCAGGATACATACACCTGTCATATATTACTGGAGATACAGACAGGCTGACAAGAACCCTAGAGAAGAAGAATATAAACGTTAGGTTGAGCACGATTAAGAAAATGAAAGAACTGCAACCATTCAACAAGGACTTGACACTTGCAGGAAATCGTATATGGAACAAACTGGACGCAGTATGCAGTGCAGAGTCATGGAGCATCGCAGAGATGTTGAGCAAGGAAATAGTGGAACATTAGCAGTCGCTGAACATTGCCACACAGGAAGTAGTCATATAATCGACTACAACAACATTAAACGCTTGCCAGGAACAGTCACTATTACCCACGGATAGTGAGAGAATCATTGGAAATAATGCAGAACCCTTACACCGTCAACCGAGAATATCGATACACACTAACTAAGATTTGTTGGCACAAAAAGCACGACCAAAGACGCAGCAAGGACTATTAAAGACGGAGCAAGAATCATCGAAGACACAGCCAAGACCATCAAGGACGAACCCAAAATGGAAGAATGATTTTTTAACTGTTTTTATAGATTTGGTTCGCCTGTGTTAAAAACATGACGCTCAAAATTAAATATTATTATGGGCAACCGAATCCACAGTCGTGTTCAGTGATTTTCCTGAAGATTTTAGAAAAAAGATCGAAGGTGAATAATTGAACAACCCCTTTACCAATGAATGTTATATTCTTTCTTCATAATCGTATTCCTTTTATCACATCGTGTAGGGCATTTTAGTTCAGTTTATTCTGTTCTTCTTGTGCATTTCCCTCTCCACTTCTTTCTGTCCTGCGTTTCTTCTCTTATTCTTTTCCATTTTATTCCTCTTTTATCTATTTCTTCCTTTATCTTGTTCTTCCGCGTTTTACTGGGTCTTCCTCCGGTGTCTTTGCCCGTTATATTTCTTTCGTATACTCATATTGATAGTCATCGGTCTGCTATTCGACTTATACGTCTAAACTATTGTAATAGGTTCTTTGAGACCTTAGGGCTATTTTCTAATTGGGAAATGTTAACACTTTGTTATATCACTTTAGTTGAGAAAATGTGTTGTTTTTATAACAAATGATGAAAGATGAAAGTATTTTATCAGGAGTGATAAAAAATGGCAGTTGTCAATATTTGATATAGCCTGAAACATAATGAAACTTTTCACCGAGGGTAAAATGCTATTTTATTTGCAATTACACATTAACATCCTTGTTTTTCATACGATTTTTAAAATTTGTCAATTTGTGTTCCCATGAACATTTCTCAATTAAATTTGAAAGGTTATTGATATTTATCAACAAATTTCTTATTATATAAAATGAACATTTAACAGTGTCTTGTTAATCGGTTAAAAAGCGCTGTAAAGTTAGTTGACTTATTATGTTCAATTTGTTTATAATTATTGTGAATTATGATTAGGAAATTATATTGTCGCTGTCATTATTATAGTGAAAATACAACAATTATATAAACTAATTACTTGTATACCAGCTGAGAAACTAACTTTTGAGTAGGAATCGGTTATGTAAGTACTTACTCGCAAAGTAGTTTTTTTGTACCACCTAGTATACCAAATTAATATTAAAAGTTATGTTATGTATTTATTTAGCATATTTGGCGTTTAAGGTTGATGGTACTTACATCTCGTCATTTACAAAGTTTATTACTCTATCTATAAATTCTACAAATCCCATAGACATTCTCTTAATAACTGAGTGATGTATTGAAATATGGATACCACACGTAGAAAGATTAAATTTGTGAGTGAGTATTAATAATTGATTGCGTTCTGCCAGTAGTAATGCGAATCCATAATGGCAAGGCCTATTCTTTTACAGGCCTAGGCCGAAGCTCGAAAAGTTCCGGGTGCCAAGACAGTATTCGGATCGACGCAAACAAGATTATTATCAGGTTCGCAAAATCTTTCATCTCGTCGAATAAATTTTGAAATTAAAATTCAAGCCTACTAAAAACGTGAATTTGTAAAAAATAATGGGTTCACAGCACAAAGTTAGTAGGTACCATATATAAAACTGGCAATGAGTGAAAGCCATGAGCATAAATCACCGAACATAACGTATAATAATAACGTCTCAGACGCACGACTAATTTCAATTGATGCTAGTTTATAGCTTAAATTTGACATGTCGTATTGTTTTGCGACATGTCCTCTCAAGATATTACGACCTCCAAGCGAATTTATACAGCATTTGAATTGCTGGTATTACGAGCACGCCATGTGTTCATTCCACAAATCCAGAATTTGTAGGGAACATAGTCGGCATCTGTGACACTTGTGTTCACGTTCTTGAACAGACTTCACGGATGAGATGTGCAATCAAGCAAACTTATCTGCAACTTCACGTAAATAGCTTGCTTCCGTCTCCTTTCCTCGAACGCTTTTATCGGCATATCCATCTTTGTTATTAACGTCGGGGAAACGCGCCGCTGTTAATTCTGAACTTTCCCGGTTTGTCCAGAATTCCATGGTTAGGCGAACTAAATAGACCGAATATTTATAAAAGGGGCCGTTACAAATGTACATAGTTCCTTTACAAATGTTCACCGTTGTTAAGGAATGCACCAGCGTTTGTGAGATTTACGGTAAATAAGCAAATAAACATTGCATAAATATTAATTGTTAAACAATGCTTTAATTCCACAAATGTAAGGATATCAGTAAAAATGTTAATACATACAGGGTTGTTTATTGCGTTGTTGCTTTGAATTTTTTTATAGTATCGGATTTAATATCAAATGTAGTTCAGCCATTTCTGTAGTTTATCTCTTACGATCCAGCAAAGGTCATCTTCCACACGTATATCAGCCTATCACAATATTCATCATAAATGAGTGCACAATACTTTCCTGTATACTTTTGAAGCTTTCAAGTCATTACCACATAAAAACATGCATATGTAAATAATAATTTTTACTAATTATATTGATGAGGATTTTATTTTTAAATTAATTGGGATTTAGATGTATTATATAGTATTAAACAAACATATGAGTTTGGAGACTGAAACTTTTTCGACACTTCGTCGACTAGACGCATGATCCGAATGCCAATTGTAAAACCGGATATTGGAAATATCAATCCCATGTCTGTATTTCCATAACAATGGTACAATCAGCACGTATCAGACGGCATTCCAGATAGACATTTTTTCTGTTTCCGCCAAACGCAGCATATAGGTTAGCAATAAATTAGATATTCCCGGTATTTTTGTTGCATATGCATGTCGCACTTGCAATTTATATTCTAATATTAAGGTTTTAAATTAACTGTCGTATTGTATATTGTAAATTTGCAGTTCTATTATCATTGTATTTAAATTATTTATTATTTATTGTGTATTTTTTTCATTAAGAAAAAAATACTGTAAATTATATTGTACATATGGTTTATAATTAAATTAAATTTTCTATTGTATCTAAAGAAGACATCACTATGGAAATTAAATAAAACTTTAAGACATTAGAAATTCAAATAAAAAGTAATAGGAACGTAACACACAATAGGTAAGTATAAATATTAATAATATTAAACATTTGGAGAATAGTATTAAATGAACCTGATCAAAAGCGTTGTCAAGAAATCAAAATTATTGTTTTATATATATACTTTTATTTTGTATTGCCAGTTTTTCATTTCCTTTAGCTTTATTTGTAGATATTTGATAGATTTGACAGGACATTGCATTGCTAAACAACATTTTTAACTGTTAGACAATGAAAATATAGCATTGGTATCCTTGTAAAATTAGAAAAACATATTGTCTAGTATCTCGTGGAGGTTGTAAATCGCACCTATAGCTGAAACCTAACTACTAAAGTATTGAAGTTTTGAAGCATGTTTGATTCTTAATTTTTAAGCTCGGTTGTCAAACATTTTGAAAGCTGGTAAGTAAGTGAGTTAATACCGGAGACAATTGGTATCATCGACATCGACTTACCGGATTTGTGATTTTTTGCAAGCAGTACATTTTTGGCAAGAGTGTTTGATGTTGACAACTTAAATCTAACACTAAGTTACATTACTTTAACACGTCTTTCGTTGCACTGATCATTTTCTGGAGCGGATTTCCAGGTAATTGTGTGATGTCATTAAAACCTTTATCGAAATAGTCATATTGGTCCAAACTTAGTATTTTGTTGCCCTTGTCAGCTTTTAAGTTGTAACTTTTAATTCCCCATTAACCGAAACAAAGTTGATTCTATCCAAAATTTTGAATTTGCAAGGCTTTTTAACAAATTTACATTCATAAATTTAGGAAATACTTTATTTACACTCTGTTAGGAAGCTAATATCTGAATTTACAATTTTTTCATTTTAATTTTCAATTGAAAAGAATCCGTTTTCTTAGTACTCATCGCGAAATGTTAGTTATACCAAATCCGCCCAATAGGAAATCGTGCAAACCGACTGAATACTGTGCTTTAAATAGCCCGTTTATGAAATTATTAAACTTTGTCTGTTTGTATTGTAGTCACTGGAAATTTGATTGTAGTATATATTTGAATTACTTAAAGTACATTCTTGTTGCATGTTCAGTTTGAAATAAACAGTGCGACATATTTTTTACTTTCTTATACTTTATGTATAAGTATGTATAGTAATCATGAAAATTTTCGAACTCGAGATTTCAACGGATATACGCGTTTTGAGGTCCCCTGAATCGATTCTGACTATATTGGGAATGACGTTTGTGTGTCTGTGTGTCTCTCTGTGTATCTGCATGTGTGTCTCTCAGTGTATCTGTTTGTCTGTGAGCGCTACCCCTAAAGGATGAAAGCAATATCTCAACAGGAAGTGATGATTTACTGTTAACACATTTTTTCATATCTCGAAAACGGTACATGTTATCGAAAAAAATATTCTTATAAAAGTTTAAGATATTGATATTTTGAACAACAACAATGTGAATAGTTTTTTCGAAAAATGTAGTATAACTAAGTATAAGAAAGTTCGGACCACTACAGATTTTTTAACAGCTAACGCTTATATTCTTCGGTTACATGCCCATAGAATAATCAAACAATAACATCTAGCGATACAACACGTTCTTTCACGTTCGTTATAGAACTGTTTATTTGTTTGAGTTTATTGTCCACAAAATTGTTTATGATTTGTTTTCAATATTTGCATTGTATTAACGCCATTGCTTTCGTGATTTGTTGTAAGGAATAAAACTAGTGTTTTTTTTTTTCATTTTGTTTATATAGTTTATTAGTAATAGTAATGTATTAGTATTTTTATTAACAGACTTTCATTGAAACCTTTCATAATAGTGCATCTAATTTGAGTATTTGGCGGTATCGAGAAATACTCCACACAGACTAAACGAATGTCGATCCTTTCATTACAAGTCATCTTTTGTTTTTACATTCTTATACTCTATCTATAAGAAAGTATGGATTGAGAAATACAATTGTTTTCACGCACCTCCCCTCATCAAAGGAAAAAATAAATCGACGCATTTTTAGATAAACTTGCACATCATTTTCACTTATTATTATATTACTATTAAATTGCGTACAAAGTCGCCTTGTTCAAGTCCTATTTTTTTCAATTGTTTTTCCAATGTGATACAAAAATATTGTCGTATCGTGCAAATTGATTTCAACAGAAGCAGGGAAGTTATTTACGTTGATAACATTCACAGCCTCGTCATTTTGATTCTCAATATGCTTCCGTAAAAAGTACTCTAAAAATGTTTTCAACCACATCCTCAGCATCTTCACACATTGACAAAATTTCATTCAAATGAAAATATCCGAAATATAAAGTATGTGCACATTCCATCAACAATAAAAGTTCAAATACATTATAAAAGTTTTCTAGTGTTTTTGAAATTAACTATGTCTTATGGTACTGAAGCTAATTAATCACGACAACTATTTACCTCTCAAAGGTTTGAGTTCAGTTTTAGTTTAACTAGAGCTATTACATTTACACCACATTCTGACAATATTGTTATAGAATTTCAATATACGTATATTCTATAGAGGTTTTAGTTTTAAGTAAGTATTTAAAGTGCAAACATCTTTACCAACCTCTTCTAAAATATACTTTGCGCCTTAAATATAATTGACATTAGCTTCCTTTAGTCTAACTCCTATCAACGCATTCAAAATTTCTGTGATCCTAATGTTTTTATCTGTAAGTTGCTCCAATACTATAAAAGTACAACTTAAGGCGGGGGCTTGAAATTTATGCAATCTCTTGCATGCATTGTTTTAATGCAAAGTATTGCATATGCAATACAAAAGTGATGGTTTGACACTGATACAATGTTGATGGATGCAATGCAAGGAAATGCTCTGAAACATCAGTGCCACCAACCAAAAGTCACCGGAAATTGAGGTTAGGTATAATATTGAAGCGCGGCTTTCTGTCAGAGTATCAGTTGGCAGTTTCGAAAATCACCAAAGAGATATCCAGAATTGCATCCGTCTTGCCAGAAAAACAGAATATGTTCTAAACCGAAGTAGCATACGAAATAATTGCATGCAATACTTACTTTTAACAAACCGCTTAGATGCGCATTCATCAATATTGGATAATGCATGAAAAAATGCATAATGGCAAGCCGAGTTTAATTGACGAAATGTCAACTGTGTTTTCCGTACCACTTCACATTTCTTCAAAGACAAGACGAATGAGCTTTTACCTCTTCCAATAGCTCAATACAAATTTGCTTTTGTTATAGTATATAATAGCTTTTGTTTTTGCACCCCGTTATGATTTCTTGCCATAAGATATTTTCTTGTGTTTATACCCTTGTTGATAGTGATACACGCACATTACGTTTACCGCGCCATCTTATGACGACCACCTCGGTACAACTTTCTTTACCAGTAATTTAAATTTCTCCTGTTAATATCCTTCGACGTATCAGAGAGGGAGGTCTCGTTAACAAACTACTTCACAAGTATTAATTTCAGTGTTAATCTGGTGGGAACAAAAATCCAGCGATCTAGCTTTACATGAGGTAGTCAATCTGTTCGTTAAACGGATAATATCCAAGATTTACTGGACTTTTACTAAATTTATTGTCCCGCTGTCTCCTTAACGTGGTAGCATAAAGCCAAACTCGATGTGGCGAAAATATACTAACTAAGGGAAAAATATGCATGGTTAGGGGCCCGTCCACAACGCCCACGACTTGCTTTTAACCTACTATTGCGAATCACTTAATGCAAACAGCGGAAGCATATAGGCTTAAATCCATTGGAGGAGAGCAATAGTCAGGGAAACCAGGCATATGTTTTTAATTTTTAAAGGGCTGTTAAGGACTTTTGGCCCAGCGGCGAAACCTGACCGCATAACACTAGCACTGGCACATTGATTGCTCCAAATCAGATGAAAGTGCAGACCAACGTTAGTCCAATTCTATCATAGGGGAGTGAGAGATGAATATTAAACTCAATGAAATGCAAAATACAAGCAAAGAATCAAAAACAGAATGAATAGAATATGGAATGCCAATATGTGGAGAATTAACATTGGAATCGACCATTGCTGTTTTTTAAAACAACCACTCAAATGGATATGTTAAGCAAGAAAACAAAGAAATAGAAGTTGAAGGAGGATTAAGCGTAGGTAGAATGATGCAGTGTCAGAATTTTTTTTTGCGACGAAAGGGGTTGTTCCTTTAAAATTAATTATAGTTTTAGCAATTGGTGTATATAAAATCTATTGCAACGAATGGGATTTGAATATTTTTATTTTAATATTTCAAAAACTTTGGGGTTCCGCCGCTAATAATGATTACGCGTCAGTTTTTATTTAAAGTTTCGCATACGATGAAGTTGACTTGTGTGTACTTGTTGTTTTTATTACTTCGTACCGTAAACCTTTCATGATTTATCCATGCATTCATTCCTTTACACCTAATTTTCATCACTGTTTAATTTTTGCAGAAAAAAAACCATTAGTCATCAAATACTATAATGTTTGATTCGGCAGTAAGCGGAGCCAAAGTTAGACAGACCCAAAAATATCGTTATTTTACTGCATATCTAATTACATACTTTTTCAAAGTAGGGCAAAAAAGTCGGATATGCGGTCTTTCGCAAATAAAAGACCGAATCCGATTTCTTTAGTAACACACTGTACATTTGTGCATTTCTATGCATTTTATATATTTATTTACTTGTACTTGTATATGTTTTCATATAGTTACTCTATGCAGATGTTTTTGTATTTGTATTGATTTATAGTATTTATATTAATATTTCCTTGTTCTCTTTTAATATTATAAATTAAATAACGATGCTTATGAAAAACCACGAATCCACTAATATATGTAGATAATGAATATATAAATATATTTTTATTGTAGCTACGAGTTATAAATTTTAATTTAAAGTGTAATTGTTTACCATTCGGTACGGCATAAACGTATGCATGACATGGCAATAAGAATAAATAAAATATTGAATAGCTGAACAGGCTCCATAACATGAAACTGTAGAACCACATCAAACTACATGAAAACGTGAAAACTTTTATGACATCTCAGAAGAGTTGTAAAACTTTACCGTTATTTTATATTATTTTCGCTTATATATCCATCCATTTGGGTAAATGTCACAGCGAGTGTAAGAATCAATCAAGTGATTTCCCATGAGGGCCGTACACAGATGCACAGGTGCGCTAGTTTCCAGTTCATGCGGCTCATTTTATATTTAAATACAATTACATATGTTTGCATGTTATGGGCCACCATACAAGGCGCATTGATTCCAATCTATGATAAATTCTGCAAATGTGGCATTAGAATGACGACAGAATAGCCGCATTGGAACTAAATAGATAGTCTATTTAGTAGGCTGATCTCGCTTATGATAAATGCAATGTGCATTTTTTCGCAGGGCTGCATCTGCTACCGAGCTGAATATATGAGAATGAATGAGAATTTATTCCTTTTCTAGATGCTCGACAATACCCGCATGAATGGGATTTACGAATCTCCATTATTTTCATAAGGATTTTGTTTACTTTATCTTATTAAATTTATTCGATTACGTGTGCTGTCGAATAAGTTCTTAACAAAAGCGCAATTTATATAAGGTTTTCAGTTGGCTATCGACAATAAAAACCAACTTTTTAATACGACAGCATTTCCATTGTATGCACATTTATTTGGATAATATTGCTATAAGATTTCGAGGCAACGGAATCTCTTATCCTTCGTTTGGTCGCATATAGGATAGCTGAGGACCAACGAAATAAGTACACCGAACGAACCAGATTATTATCCTATGTATCCTGTTTTGATGTGTGCCAAATCAGTGTGTAGTAAAACTGCCAGTATCACAAGTAACAATTATAATAATACTCAAATTATAAACAATTAGACAAAATTAATACATCGGTAAATTTTTGTTTTTGACAAACTATTAACATAAAAAGATGTTGACGTAACGGTGATGTAAGAATTGAGATGTAATAGGCTAGGGCAGACTATGAAGAAGGAATTCAGTTTGAAAGATATGTGAGCATGAACCCAACTTTGACACATACATTGTAATAGGAGCTTTCAAGGAAGAAGTTGGAAAAGAGTAATAGAAATGGTAACATGCTATGTAACTGCATAAAATCTTCTAATAAGAATAGTACCAAGTTTATCCACAAGCCAATACAAAAAAAATATCGAGAACGCACGGGACGGGTAACAGAAATCAGATAGATTTTATACTGATTTAACAACATAGGCAACGGTTAATAGAAGATATGAGGAGCTACCACGGAATATATGTCTGACACTCGTAATCACAAAAAATGGACACAGGAACTTACGGTTAAAAATGAACATCAAGTCGGTGAGGAAAATTATATAGGAAACAAATGGAGAACCATTCAGCTGACAATATGGGAAGTAGCAAGGATGGCTACAGTAGACGGAGTATAATGAAAGAAGTTGTTTGGAAATGTGTGCGAGAATGCAATCAAAGGGAAGAATGAAGCAACATTAAAATGGGCGAGAACATAGGATGTAGGTGACAAAATAATATTCAGAGACAAAAAAAGAGGATGTGCAGCAAGTAGAATAATACAAGGGGATTTGAAGAAAAGATGAGAAATAGAAGAAAGCAATGAGAGATAAGGAAGGAATAATGCATTGCATAGGAAACAGAGACGATGTCTAAAGAATAGAAGGAAGGAATAATATGCGCTGCAGAAAATGTAGAAGAACTGAATAACTATACTGCTTGTATAATAAAAAAATATGCTTTCCGAATAATCAGAATTATATTTAATAAACCAATTATACGAAACGTGTCATCTATATGACTCTCCAAACGGTGCTCGTAGATTCCGAGCGTAGCTTCGACTCTTTAAATAGAACTTTGTTATGCAGAGCGATTCATGAACTAAGAGTAACGATTAAATTGGTAAAGTTTGTAATCATGACAATGTGTTCAAGGGAATGATCAGAATATATGAGGAAAACATTGAAACAGTGGAATCAGTGAGGGATGTGTGCTATCAGGCACACCTTTAGCATTGCAATGCAGGTATAGTAAGATATTAAGGAGAACGGATCTCAAGGTGACGCTATGAAATAGACACAGATGATGGCATATGCAGGAGACATTGTGATAATTGGATCAACAAAGTAAGGTGGGATAAAGGTATTTGAGAAGATAGAAGATCTAGGACGTGAAATTTGACTTATGATTAAAAATTCGCAAAGAAAAACCGGTGTTAATATGGCAGGATATAGTAGATTTCGATAGTTTTAAATATCTTAAATATACATAAACGGCCACAACTTCACAGAAGAAACTATAAACCAGTGAATCCTGGAGGCATACAAAGCATTTTCCAGTAACAAAAAATACAAGTGAATAAGATATTCTGTTAAAACTAAAACTGCAAAACGTTAATACGTTATGTCAATAAGTAAAAGAGATGAGGATTAATGTATACTATTGTGTGTATCAACAACGAAATAGAACGAGAAATAGAGGGAAATGATGAAGTTTATTGAAAGTGCAAGAATATGATTGTTTAGATATGTACTACGATCTGATAAGTGAAGTCTCATAACGCCATTGACGGAATAGATACTGTGGTCTCGAAGACCCAGAGGAAACCCAAGGAACATGGCTGTAACTGCGGATATAAGAGCGATGGATGTGAGTGATTGGAGAAATGAGGTGCATGGGCGACAGGAATGGAGAAGTAAGGTGGATGGGCGACAGGAGTACAGAAGTATATGTGAGATGGCACTGATACATGAACTAAGATAATACCTCAGCCTTATCCCCTACGTATAACATTCCACAAACTGAATCCCAATGTCGCCATCGATTTCACTTCAGCAGTACTTGTTTATACAGCTTATATGAACCAAAGCCCTTCAGAAGTATTAGCTTACGGAAAATTATAACAACTATCCCAAAATATGGTCTGCAAATATTACTCCTTATTGCACGCACTGTATTTTATGACATCAGGTTCAGAAATAATCGCAATTGTCCAGCCTGTTACACTGAAACGCGTTAGTATTGACAAATTTACACGTTTTCATGTGCTTATGCCAATTGCCAAAAACTTGCACTGACAGCTATGTAATATTAACATGTCAATAACTTCTTCTTGGATCCATAACTCATATGTGCATATGATATTTGCGATTTCTTATTTTAGTTCGGTCATGAATTTTATTTCATATCCACTGCAGATAAACCTGCATAATGGTACTGTATACATATATTCCCATCCAGTTTATACGGACAATATCAGTAAATGAAGAAAAATTTCCTGCATTTAATACAATACATATTTGATTATTCTTTTATTTCTTGGCTTAGTTTCTTCCGGGATTTACCGTGGTCTTCGGTTATGACATGACGATGGTTACGGTGCCAAATTGATCAGAATTTCTCTAAAGACAGGTCGATTTTACAGCGACCGTTATAGTTCACAGCATTGCAATCGTTGCGGTAGGGCGATTCTCACGTTGCTTCTTTTCAGTTATTCCAGGTTCCAGGTGTTCCTTAATGGGTATTCGCCTTATCGGTTGCAGTTTTCCTCTCTCATAGATCTCATTGTGTTGTCGGACAGTCTGGAAATTGAAGATTGTGGAGATAGATTTTAATAATATCTCTGACCATTATCATCTTTACTGTACAGTAAATATAACGATCCCACGCTCGTATCCATTCTTTAAGACAGTCAAAGATTTCAGTCATTTTGATTATAATTCTTTTGACATGGACTCGGTGTTTTTCTCGCTAATATCGTAAATTTGTCGTAATAAATTTTGTTGTGTATGTGTTGGGAGACTGCAATTTTTTGTGTATGTATCTGATGCTGCAGATCTCTTCCATCTTCCGTTATTCTGCATTGCATACTGCGACCGGTTGGATAGTATGATGTTCTATAAACACTGTTGTAGCTGACGGTTTTCTTCTTCCCAGAACAGTTTATCAGTAATTCCAGTAAGATATTTGAACACAACCAACCGGCTGTTGCAATTCATCCTTTTGGCTTATTATTTTGCAATGCGTTTGTGGAAACCATGTACTGGAAATACACGAATTCAGAGTACAATGCAGAATAAATAATAATCAGCAAAGGGCTTTAACGAGGAGTGGAAGACAACGATATCAGTCTTAAAGAGGCTGTCAAAAAGAAATAAATATGAACATTGCTTTATTGGATTTTCCTCCTAGGTACATTAACCGCTTTGACTGGTTAATTTAGAATAACATAACTGCTTACAGCGGCAATTATTTCAAATCAAATTTCCAGCATAGTAACAAATCGTAGAGTCTTTCAAGAATCAAACTATTCATTTACCCGCTGAGAGCGAACTAGCTTCTGGATTAATCAGAGAAACATTTATTCCTAATTGTATTATATAGCCCATACAACATAATAATAATAAATTTGTTTACAATTCTAACTACAATGAAATTAACATGAGTTTAGTACTACATATTGTAAAATAAACAAGTTATTCACGAACTAACAGTATTACTTGTATGTGGAGATAACATATATCATTGAAACATATCTAACGAACAAATATAACTAGGTATGATTCACTCATACTAACATCAATAAATACCCATTACCAATAATAACCCAATGACAGTGACCAAGACCATTAAAATATTTATATATACTTAGTATAAGCGAGCAAAAGCACAGCGAAGTAGTGTAGAACATTTTCGATGCCTTCAGGCCATTTTAGTTTACAGAATTTAGTGGGTCAAAGCGATCAACATAGCCTACATTTCCTTCATTTGGTAAGTTGACAACTCCAACAAATTATTTATTTATATAAGTATCTTCGCGCAAATCGTAAAATTCAAGTTGTTCTAGTACATGTGTGATTATTACATATCAAAGTTCAGGTTATGTAGAATGTGTAATGTAATATGATGCCTAGAGGTTTGAATATATCGCAAACAATAACGGTCAATTTTAAAATGGAAGTAGTAAAAATAAACTTCCTCGTTCATTCATGCTGTTTAATAGAGGGAATTTAATCCACGCCGAAGTATTTTTCAATTCATTACCACTAAAAGTGGCACTCTATTGTCCTTTTATATTCGTCTGAAAGAGAGTTCTATGAATGCCGAACTTTCCCATTACTTTGGTACCTGCATATTCACGATATTGTCATGTTCGGTTTTATTTCTCTGTTAGACAATCAAAGCGTACATGCAAAGATAAATAGTTCTTCGAGAACAGCAGTTAAACGAAAACTTTACCAATTTTCTAATAAAACTTCGATTTATTTAATAGCTTCGTGAATTCATAAAGTATTCAGACTCATTCTTGCGGAAGACATGATAATACCGAATTCTGCACATTGCGTGACTTTAATATGCATGAGATTTACGGATATAATCCGTTGTAAATTATAAAAATGATATACGTATATACGATTTACGGCGGTTTCTATACAATATGGTTTATATAATACCGCTTAATCATTAAAATGTATGCACGTAATTTATTATATGATTTAGTCGCCACGAGAGAGCTCGGAAGGTATTGGGATAAGGGCGCTAAGCAGGAACATATTTCCCAATTTGTTGGTAAACCTGAATCCCTGTGGACACGAGTTCCTCGTTTGTTCTTCTCTAAAAGCCTAACAATGTCTCTTCACAATACGCGTCCCTCGTAGACTCGTTTAGAAAACGGGATACATCGGAAGACTACCGCTGTGCATATTTGTCACACACTTTACAGTAGCTCAAGAAAAAGTGCTACTTGTGTCAGCGTTACGCTACATAAATAAAGGGAAACTTTCTCTTAAAGATAAAATCTTAGTAAACGTTTCGCCGTTTCGTTTTCAGCACAGTAATTCACCACAATTTTGAAACATATATTTGCAAGTTATAAATTGACAGCCGACATTTTTTAACCCGGTTTTAATTTTAACAATCGTTAACATGTACGCCGTGTAATTATCGTGACAATTAAAAAACTAGATCACAAGCTTTCTATTTTAATCTAAACTATACTTAAAGGTTGCCGGAGAGTAGGCACTATGTAGATAATTTGGTAACCCTATCTTTGACCGGGGTGCACCGGCATCGAGGTACTTTTAACCTAATCAGAAGTTATGGGGCACTATCTAGTCGGTTATTAGGGGAACCGTTATCCCAAAGGAATATCTTGCTCCCGGGAGATTGACTTCATTCCTTTAACAATGGACCTAATCAACGCTTAAGTTTTGTATGACCCGAAATATTTTCGCTATCTTTGAATTCTTAATGCATTTTTCCTGTTTAGCAAAGACCGCAAATCCATACCTTTATATCCCCAAATCTACTTTGTTATTTCGAATTACCAGATTTTTTTAGTTTGAGTCAATAATGGACGCTTTTGAATATCCGTGTTAGTCATTTATATGTGAACTGGTATGTGAATATATGTATATTTTATTAACTAACAATCGTAAATTTTGAAAAGCAAAGGATCACAGTAATATAAATTAAACTTTTAATTTTGATAAATTATTTTCTAATTTAAATAGCTTTATCAGTTGTCTTTTGCTAATGGTACTGCAACTGTTTAAGTTTTTAATATATATCATGGTTTGATCTGGGGAAATGATTAACTCGAAATATGTTTTTTTTTAATTCTTCTTTACTTCTATTTGCGACCGATTTCTGATGCACGGTACTTCCAGATAGATTGATTATCAATTTTATTGTACACTTACCTAGCTTCCTGGACATTACCTGATTTCTTTATTTCTTGTTAAAATTTAAGCACTTGTATATACACTTCACTTATTCGACGTTCATACACCGTTACTTGTAAATTTTCTTTCAGTCAGTCCGCTGATTAGCAACGGTTTTATTAAATCTCGTCCCAAGCGACCTGAACCGCATAGCCGGGAAAATGACACTAAAATGTCGTTGTCATTTGACGTTCCTTAAATAATGTCAGCAAGGATGATCTGATCTAAATTGTTTTTGTTGGGCTTTTTATCGACCCATAAACGTTTCTGTTTTTCATATTTTTTTACCATTATTTATTTTTATAAATTTTAACAGCTATTTTTCATTTATACAACAGTGTTTTTAATTTCTGGCCTTAATTAACTCATAAATTGTATAAACATTTTTTTTTGTTTTTGACTGTCCGCTCATATAAGCAAAAACTTTCATTGTGTACTAAATTTTTATCTTTGCTTCCAATTCTTGCCCAAAACGTAAAATCTAGATAATTTTGGACACCAGAATTGTCACTTTTAAATAAAAAAAACTACATTCTTACATAATATTCTGACTACTTATGCTGAAACTTATCTCAATTACGAGTACATACTTCTTAACCGAAATTTTCTTCTCCTTATTTTACTGTACTTTGGGTATAAAGGACTTTATAGATTTAAAATTTCCAAATCAATATCTCTCTCTCTCTCTCTCTCTCTCTCTCTCTACGTTACTTCGTACTCGAGTTTATATAGAACTTCATCTTATAACTATTTTGTTAGGGTAGGCTGATGTCTATTCTTTTACAACGCAATTGAATTATTATTGAACATATTTCAGCGTTGTAGATAAATCTCAAGATATTTTCCTAGTAACAGCATGCTAGAAACATATGCATATATCTCTGAACTTAAAAAATTCGACAAACTTTATCACACTATGACGTGTTTTGATGATATTCAGCACAAGAAAGTCAACTGGTAAGTCATTCGGTTCGTTACTCATTTGTAAGGCTTGCGTAAAACGGTGTCGGTACCAAATGATATATCTTCGTAATGTTCAGAGCGTAAGAACAACAATGCACGAAGTTATACAAAATACACGATTGATCGATTCTTATTTGTTTGTGATTTTGTACCGTTTCACCTCACACATGTATTTTTTCTTAATACGAGCATTAGAATGGCATATTGAAATTACTTTGATTTCCGAACAAGCTTTTGTTAACGATGTTTTGTCAAAAAAATCATTTGTTTACCTTGTCGTGGCTCATGTGTACCACGAACAATCTTATAAGAACTTACCACTAGCTTTAGTAAAATTCGGTTGGCCATATAAGGTCGTAGGAAACACTTAGTTCTGCACAATTGGAATTTTGGGCATACCAGTTATTACGTTTTGATTATGTATACAAATGATACATAACATATAATTTTGGGATTATATTGACGTCACCTTTTAGTGGCACAATTTTCTTGACACTTAAACACATTTACGGATGAAATGTAATATACAAAAACCAATATGAATACGAATTTCTGTAATTAACTATTTATTCTTCTTTTTCTTCTTTGTTGTAGGATGCATCTTGTTTGTCTTCTACGATTACAGCCGTTGTTGAGACGACGAGCTCCAGCTTTCGTACCATCGTATTGGGGGTCTTCCAGGAGGTCTTTTCGATACCGGGAGTCCTTCTTTCGCAATTTTTGGTAGACTGGAATTATCCACCCTGTCAACATGGTCTCTCCACTCTTCTTCTATTGCGGCCCCATCTCCCCACATCTTGAATGTCGCACTGCGCTCTGATGTTTTCATTTCTAGTGTGGTCTCGTCGACTACACCCTGTCATGCATCTCAAAGATTTCATCTCCGCTGTTCTGAGAAGTCGCGTTGCGTTTTCCGCTCTGGTTTCGATGGCATATGTCATGATCGGTCTTACACAGGCCTTGTATATTCATGTATTGCTTTCGACGGACATGCATTTGTTCTGCCATATTATATCCCTCAGATATCCCGATATTAACGATGCTTTTACTGTTTGGGCCTTCACTTCTTTCTCTATCCCCACTGATTGTTAAATTGGCACCCAGGTATGTGAAGTTCATCACTTTTAACCGTACTCTTTAAAGATATCAAACTTGGATATTCATTTGTAAACAAATTCCAGCTCCTTTGTCCTCAGCAAATTGTTTTTCACGTAAATCGTTCATTATATTGCCGGGTTAAATTATTAGGAAAAATTTGTAACCAAAAACAAAAAAGTTATATCGGTTTAGTTGCTGAATAAGTTTCCTAATGTCTGTGCCCATGTAAATTAGCTAGGTTTGGTTTCATTTACTTTCTTCTATTATTTAAATTATTGTGAACACTTTCTACTTTCACTATCTGTTACATCCTCAGCAAGTAATATTTATTTAATAATTGTTTAAACACTTGTTACATTCATTTAACGCTGCACTCGTGGACAACATTGCAGTATCCGTGGATTCATCTAGCGGATTTATTTTATGTGATTACCCAACTCCATATGTGCGGCATATATCCGCATGCGATGTCCATCTGAATACGCGGCGCGGAAGTTCGCTCTTTTCTTGTGGGAGCTTTGACAAGTGAAGTTCCAGTGTTACAGCCTACCTGGAATTGTTTAATAATTTCTGAGTGTTTAGCATAATGAGACTTGTACAATGTTGTGGATACATCGCCAACTATAACAACATATTATCGTCGAGTCGAGGGTAGACCATTTATGGGATATTATCGACCTCAGAAGGTGTATATAGTTGGAAACACGCAGTAGTGAGTGCGTCGTAATACCGCAGAACCAAGGTTTTCTTGTGGGATCCCCTTGCGCCGATCGTGTGACAGTTACGCAAGCGTCCGGCTGGTGACACCATAAGCGAACTTGAGTGAGATTGGCACCAGCGCTTTATCGCAGGTTGGAGCTACTGTAAAGCGACGTTGGCGGAAGCACTAGAAAATGGACCATCTTGCTTTTGATACCGACCCTCCGTCGTTAACTAACTGCAGACTGGAATTCACGGCAAGTATTTATTTAGTTTTCTTCTTTTTCTAAATCCTATCGGTTGGACGTTACTAGAGTGTAAATATTTCGAATATGTTTCGAATGATTTTTTATCGTTTCATCGGGAAATTCAGCGCCAATTTTGTGCCGCCCAATTTTACATGTTATTTTTTTATTGTGAAACTCACATGTCATTCTGTTATTGCTAACGTACCGGTGATTTTAATTGGTTACAGTTTAGATAGTGTAATGTCCATTATGATATTTTATTTTATTTGAATTCTCATTGAACATAATGTAACTAACTACTGGAATCGTAATGCGACTTTGCCGGAAGCCGAAGAAAATCGACAATCGTGTTTTCGCAACCGACCCTCCGTCATTAACTAACTGCGGACTAGAAGTCACGGCAAGTATTTATTTAGTTTTCCTTTTTTATTAAATTTTTTGGCATATATTTTATTGGTGGGGCGTTACTAGAGTGTAAATATTTCGAATATAGATAGATTATTTTATGTAGTTTTTCCTGTTTCACCGGGAAATTGAGCGCAAATATTGTGCCCTATTTTACACCTTATTTTTTATTGTGAAACTCACATCATTTTCATGATTGTGGTTTAAATAAATGTTGGTGGTCAGTTTTGAAGTCAAGGCGCTCTTTATTTCTGTAATAATTACTCCGAAAACAAAGCATTGTATATTTGGCTGAGGCTGTATGCATTAATGTCTGATGGCGCTCTAGAAAATAACCTGCCTCGAATTTGGATTCCATTGAGATTAGTCGAAGCACTTCAGCCAAATAAGATTTTAAACTAATCTTTCAAAAGGAAATCTTTATTGTGTAATATCTTTGGGACATAAGCACTATTATTCATTTTTTAACCATCATTTGGTAAGAAATCTGTGATTGAAACTTGCTTAAACTAATTATCACTAATAAACACTAAAACAAACAAAAAATACAGATAATAATAATCGTATTATTTATTTGTCATAATAATTGCTTGCCTTGGAATATAAATATTATCACGAAATATCGTTTTTATTGAATACTGATGGTAATAATTATTTCGTCTTTCCGCTTATTTTCTGCGGCCTTTGGGTAAACTGGTTCTGTTGCTGGCTGTTTTAAATGTTCAGCAGTTGACGTTGGCTTCGTCTTCGGACTTAGGTTTGCAGTCTGCGGTTTCAAACACATCCGTTATCGGTTCTACCCCAGTATGCTTTACGTGTTGTAAGCGTTCTATCCAATTAAACTTCTGACAAATTCCACAATTCGTCAACCCTCACAACACACTCTAAAATCCCCATCTTTGTTAATTTCGTAAATTGTTCTAGATAATTTTTCATATTTTCTTAATTAATATTTGTTTAACGAAGGTATCAACAATTAGAGTTTTTTCGGTGAAGATTTCCAAATCACAATTTAATATTATTTACAAAAACTGGCATTTAAACAAATAGTTGTAATTTCAACTCTAAATTAACTTTCAATAACGTACTCTTAAGCTATTAAGTCGCCTCATTGGATATGTTGTATATACTGATGGTTTTAACTTGAAAATTGGTGAGCTACGTTTCAGGAAAGTTCAAATATATTTCTGGGAATTAGGGGCGACTAAGTAACCCTGAAAGTACATTCATTAATTGATGAATAAATAATGAAAATATTTATGGATATAAGATCTGGTGTTGAAAACTGATTTTGATTTCACTGATAACAGCTTTGAATAGACGAATGAACGTTTCAATGGTCAGATGTCATAGTTACTTTTGCGAATGCTCTCAATGAATACGGTCGATTAAATGTTAGATGGACCGAACCAAGTGAAGAAGGAATGCTGTGGATTTTGAAAAAAATAAGGATATACGGATATATAGCATATAAAGACCGTTGCAATATTGGAAACGTATGAACTGAGGAACTACGTGAAATGTTAGTAATTTTTATTTATGAATTAATTAAGTACTTCTT
This sequence comes from Geotrupes spiniger, assembly GCA_959613385.1. NCBI lineage: Eukaryota > Metazoa > Arthropoda > Insecta > Coleoptera > Geotrupidae > Geotrupes > Geotrupes spiniger. Next base: position 18,499,463 of record OY390736.1, on the reverse strand, counting down.
ATAATATAACCCCTGATTGAGAATATTCAGTTACATTATGCTTAAGAACATTATCAAAATCATTAAAAAAATAGTTGTGCTGTCCATGAAGCGAAATAATTTATCCATGATTACAGTCGCAAAACAATCAATAAATTTGGCGAATCGTGTGAGTCACAAATAAATTACCGTATAAACACTGGTGGTCCCATGTGTTGGAACTTAGAAGGATCATGATCCCCCACTAAGATGAAAACCTATAAGACCGTAGAGGTGAGTCAACACTAACCCCCGCTAATATTAAACGAAAGCATTCTAATCTAATAGATTTGGCTTATAAGTGGGGTGTGGGAATGCGGCGAACTATAAAAATATGTGCGGTTCAACTAAGCCCTGTCAGCGTAAATAGCATTATCGGTTGTCATAAGGAGCTTACAAGGGTAGAATGTTAAAATGGACAGGTTTGTAACGTATTTGCGTGACCAATTTTTAAATTCTGGGCAGGGTATTAAAGGGTAACAATTTTAAAACCAACGAAATAAAGTAAGTTAATGGGCGCTTAACTGGCTAGTGAAAGATTTGTTTCTCTAAACAGTAAAAAGGTATGTTTAGTTTCTATTGGTTTTGACATGTGGAGTAAACATCTACTTGAGAACACCGTTGCCTATAAATTGTTACAAACCAGATGCGGGAAGGAAGTGAGCGCAATAACTTATAACTAAAAGTGACCTTTATTGACGACAGAAGGTTGTCGACGCTCCTTCTTCCTGCCAATTATTTAAACATGTACAAATAAGGTACGACTCAACTAACACGAATTTGTTAAAAATTATTTAACTTAATTCAATTGCCGCTGTGTCCTGTAGTATGAATAAAAAGAATATGCAATGCACAACGTTGCCTAATTTAAAAAAATCAACAGTTCATATTTCAAAAATATATTAAGTAAAAAAAAATAATTCATGCAAATTTCATCGTATCATTATTTAATAAAACTCATTACGAATAAAATTTTATGTTAACATAATGCAATGTTGCAAACAGATGCACTCGCAAAGTCTTGTTAATGTAATTAGCTTGCCATGAACGTAAGTACTAATTAAATAATCAAATCAACTATATTCTTTACTTTATTTAACACAAGCGAAAAAAAAAATAATTTACGCAGGCATACTTTCTTGCCACAAACCTATTAAATGTTGTTATAGTTAATGACCCCTGTTATCATTTCATCTTTTACGATAATAGCTACTATTACCGTTTAAACAGAGTTCAGTGCCCTAAGCAGATAAATGTCAATATCCATCCGACGTGAATGTAACATATTACAGTTAATAATAAACACGGCACATTATCACTGCATATGAGTAGTAAATACTCAAAATTATCAGGTCGGCGCCTTCCAACAAACACGGTTATCTAATGCAACTCCGTACGTACAGTTTAAATGCATCGTAGAAGTGTAATTCAACACCCGACGTTTTAACGAGTGCCCGCCTTCTCCGTGGGGGTCATGGGGTTCTCGTTATACCGGAGGGTTGTAGGACCGGCGAAGACTATGCCCTGTCCGCACCACTGCAGGGTTCCATACGATGCCCCACCGGGAGGTGTGAAATCTCTTAGTTTTTTCACAATATTAATGTGCCTCGTATTGTATATTCGGGCCGAAATTAAATTCGAAAAGAGTGTTTTAAACGAGTTTTTAATTTAGAGGCGCGGCGTGAATTCGGTGCATTCGTTTCCTTTAAGATTGAATTCAGAATGAGGATTTATTTCTGTTTGTTATTGGATCATAAATTATTTTTAATTTTTAAATTATCTGTTTACAGTTATGAGATGAATTTTCTGGGAAATTGGAGATACGTGCCGCTAATAGAAAAAGGTGGTTTCTTGTATTGTATTAAATGTATCAGTATTTGATTGGGTGCATTTATGAAATTAAAATAGTTTATTTTTCTTTGATTTTTAAAATATTTCCCATAATCAAATGTAGAAATAGAATACTTCGAATTAATCTATTTATTGCTGTTTATTTCCATATAAAACATGCATTTTTTAAAAATATTTATTACATGATAAAAGGATAAAAGGTTCGAACTTGTTTGTTTAATTTTATGGCGTTATTTATTATCTAATTATATATTCTTCTACGGGTCAATTATCAGGAAAGGCATTCATGCACACATTCAAGCGTACATATATAGAATTATATTTTGATCATGAAAACCATGTCGTCTACGGATCTGGCGCGATAGAGAGCTTCGCTTTAATGATTATGACAAAGATATTATGAAAATTGTACTTGACAATTGATTTACTTTAATTTAATTAATTAATATTTAGTTATTTCTTTCAAATTTTTATAACAAGAATTTTTTAATATATATTTAACAGGGGGTATATTATTTATTAAATTTGGGGTAATTTTTGTAAGACCTTAATGTATCTTGTAAATGAAAATAAGTCCATTGTTTAAGTTAATTGTAAGTGGCTTGTTCGAGGCGTGATAACATCCAGGACAGCTATTAACGTATTGTCTAATATATACAAGAAATGACTGCATTTAATTATAAGATTATTTATTTTTTTGAAAAGGTTACAGTAAATGGAGCTTTTGACACGTTTATTATTTTATGTATATAACGTGTAAGTTAATTTTAAATATTTTGTTCGTGACGTGAAAACACCGAGGTAGTTTTTAAGGTATTGTGTGCAAAATATTAACAAATCATAGATGGATTTAAACTAAAAGTCATTTATTTAATTGTATTAAGTTTGTTCGAATGTACCATACAATATGTAAAACGTTAACTAGATAAGGTGATTTATTTTTTAATTTATTATTCAAGATATATAACGCTTGACTTAGAAGTAGTTTGTTTGAGAAACGCGAGACTGTCAAGGATATATACTCAGTGACATATAAACTGCACCACCTAGAAGGGGTGGGAATTTTTGGACCAAATTTGGCAGAAACATTGGACTAGCCTAAGGTAACAATTGGTTAAAATTTGATAAAGAAAACACTTCATCTTTTTTATTTTTCTTTAATAATGAGTTAGTCCGCCCCTGATACACTCATTGACCCGCCTTGGCATTGATTCCAGCTGGTGATCAATGTCTTCTTGGGGTATGGCATCCCAAGCAGCCTGTACTACATGCCGTAGAGCTTCTATTGTCAACGGTGGGTTCGGTAGATTCCTCAATCTTCTACCCATCATGTACCACACGTGCTGAATGGGCGACAAATCGGGAGATCTTGGCGGCCATGGTAAGTCGTGCATTATCTTGCTGGAAAAGTGGGTCTTCCAGCCCTCGAAGATATGGAAGAACATGTGGTTCTACCACTTCGTCAATGTAGCGTCAGGCGGTCATACTGCCCCGTATGAAGAGCAAGGGTGACCTACTGCCGTAAGCAATAGCACCCCACACCATCAACCCCACAGTTCGGTGAACTGCCTCGCAATCGAAAAATCAGGATTGCGCCTTTCTCCACGTCTTCGTCTAACAGGCATCCGACCATCATGCATTCCTAAACAAAATCGCGATTTGTCACTAAAGACAACTCGATGCCACTCCAAGTTCCATTGAAGTCTTTCCGTGCACCAGGCGTTGTTGAGCAGTGAGGGATAGCACAAGATGTGGGCGGTAAGACAGCAAGTCAAAGGTTCTTATTCGACGATAAACTGTTCGCAAGCCTATCGGACAACCTTGTTCACCTAACCACTGATCAGCTATTGATCTAGTTGTAGAGAATCGGTCTCTCAAGGCCATTAGTCTTAAGCGGCGATCTTGACGTTCATTGGTTCGTCTTTGAGCCCCAGTGCCTCTTCTCCGGCGTTCAACCCCATGTTCAGACCACGCTTGATAAACACGCATTATTGTTGAGTGGTGCCGTCCCAAACGGTTGCCGATTTCTCGAAACGAAAAACCTGCTTTTCGTAAACCAACAATACGCCCTCGCTCAAAGTCACTCAACTGCTGGTAAACTTGAGGTCTCCTTCCTCTAGGCATCATTAAACACTTGAAACACTTTAAACTAAAGAACGGGATCCGAAAAAGTGGAACAAATTCAAAAAATGACTCGATAATTGCTTGTCTATCACCACCTCTAAAAAATGACACAAACGTCAAAAATCCTATGACTACTTGATGATTGGGTTTCAAATTTTAATCAACTATTTCCCTGGACTAGTCCACTATTCCTGCCAAATTTGGTCCAAAAATTCCCACCCCTTCTAGGTGATGCAGTTTATATGTCACTGAGTATATTTTAAGGTAACGCTTACATTCAGTGATATGGCAATATTTAATTTATGTAAGCTTTTTGTTGGGAATTCGTTTGAGGCGTGATATTAAAGGTTTTAAAGATAGAGTGCAAAGCATTAATTTACAAGTCTATTATTTAACCACCTTTATTTTAATTGTAGGCAGATTATTCAAGGCGAACTGCAATGGTAGTGGCTACGTTATTGTAGACAGAACATTTATTTAGAAAGATTTTATTCACTTAACCTTATGTAACATAGTTATACGTAGTTTATTTTAAACGTTAAAAGCTTTTAGTTTCAATTTTATCATGGGTACGAGGTACGTTATGTTCTCTGCGTATTGCGTCTTAGTATTTAAATTTACTCATTTTTTAAATTCTATGATTTTTAGTATTTTGTCGTCTTTTGCCTTGGATTTTATTCAATTCTATTATATTCAATGCCCTTATTGGACTTGGGTTTGTTCGTGTTGGGTTTCAATTCATGTTTAGCATCGGTCTGGTTCCAATGATTGCCGTTGCCATACTAATAAAATCTGTTTGGATTGGGTTGGGTTTCACCAACAAGTGCGAAAATCCAAACCCAAACTAGTGCTTGATTTATTTTACATTGCTTTTATTTTCTATTACATTGTATGTATTGACTTTGGTCATTTAGCTTGCACATTGTCATATTAAATTGGATTTTCTTTGTATTTACATTTAGATTTTGAGTAAGGCGTGAGTTTAAGTGCCGGAGTGATTTACAATGGACTCGATTTTGTACATAATCTCCCGTTCATACATTCTTGTAAATTAATGTAGCTTTTGCTTAGACTTATATTTCCAATTGTGGTTAGTTTTAAACTTGGATTAAATATCGGACTGGTTAATATTAAACCTAGTTGAATCCAATTGTTCCACTTGCGCTATTTTATAGATTTGGGAATTTGTACTTGACTCAACTCGATTATTTCAATTGATTTGCAATTTATTTGGGATTGGGTTTACATTAGTTTGGCTTACTTTTCATTGCTTTTCATTTCTATAACATTTTATAATTCGTTATCATTCGATTGAATTGGATAAATTCAATGGAATGCATCGTTGCGTTGGGTTGGATTGGTATCGGACTTGTCCACATTAAACCTCGTATTATTTTACGTCATTTTTAAGATTTTGGCATGTGGACTTGAATAACACCAATTATTTCAATTGAATTGAATTTATTTGCGTTTGGGTTTAGAAGAGCTTGATATACTTTACATTGCTTTAGTTTAACATTTTGAAATTCGTCGTTAATGTATCCACATTCAATCGAATTGGATGAAATTAGATTGGATTTGTTTGTATTCGCATTTAGATTTCTCTACTAAAACTCCGTTTAGTAGTAGAGAGATATTTATTTGAATCAATTTCGGTTGGATTCATTTCATTCATTTGATGAATTCAATTTAATTGAGCTTTCGTTTCGATTTGTGGTTGGTGTTGGACTGAGTTCGTTGTATTCCTATGTATATTTTGAGCTGGGTTTAAGTTTGAGTTTAGTGACAGAGTGGTCTATATTTGACTTAATTTCGATTGGATCTTCTTTATTTAATTGAGCATTCGATTTTATTTGTGGTTGGGTTTAAATTTGGATATAATATAGGACTTGTTCATCGGTTTAGTTTCTCGTGGGTTGATATTGGATTTTATTTTAGGATTTTAATATTGGGTTGGGGTGGGTTGGGTTGTAGGTTTGTGCGTCTTTTGGTGTAGGTGTCTATTTAATCCCGCTTTTGCTTTAGGTTATTTTTCACTGGGTGGATAAAAGGATAATACCTGTGAAAATAGATTTATCTCAATTTCCTCAATATTACAATTTTATTCAAATACTTAATACGTTCACTCAACATTTCTTCTCTTTAATTTTGTGTCTTCTTGGTAAGATTTTTCTCTTCAACTAAGAGTAAACTATTTGTCCCACTTTTGATTGCTTGGTTTTATTTCTTTGCTTGTATTTTCTCTTACAAATCGCGTTCATTAAATATTAGTTTGTTTGCGTCGTTAATTATATTTATTTGATTATGATTTTCATCTTTGTATATTTATATATTCGCATTTAGCAGTTATGTATTATTTTTCGATTTATTTTATACTCAAATAGAAATATGAATGCAAAACACTTTATAAACAATTTTAAAGAAAACAAACAATAAGAACAAATAAATTTGTGTTTGAAAAACTTCACGGAGTTTAAATTATAAATCCATTAAATAAAAAGTAAAACAAATAGGAAAATTAAATTCTTTTTACATATATTTTTATTTTAACTTTATTTTTTTTGTCTTTCATGTGTCAGTGATTTCAAATTATTTGCTAGTAATTTACATTGATTGTTGTACAACGTAATTTTTCTGTTCTCCTAAGCTTTATGATTTTTTATTTTAATTTGAGTTAAACCTTAAGTGATGAAACAGCGGAAATGTCCCAGTAACTTACGTTTACATGGTTACAACGATTCGTCACACCATTCGATGTAAAATAATTATACATAGGAGGTACGTTATTTGGTCTGAGGATTGCGTCTTGGTATTTAATTTTAGCCACTGTTTTTCTGATGCAGTTTGTTTTGTTTTGTCTGTTCTATTTTAGCTTTCATATATTCATAAAAACGATTCTTCATTCTTCGTTAGCATCATAGGTTTCATGATGCCAATATACAGGAATTTATAAGGTCGGTATTTATATACTTTTTACGGTGTTATAAATTACATCACATGCTTGAATAATGTGTCCACTAGAACTTGGGTCCATAACCATAGCCAGTACCATATACATATTTCAATTCTCAATTACCTCCTGCATTTCATATTCGATTACCAGCAGACCAAGATCAATTCTATGAGTGACAACATCCTAAGTAATAATGATTTACCAGCTCTCATTTTTAGAAAAAAATACCAGCTCATTAATTTTTTTAGGCTCCATACTTGGTTTTAAGCCAAAATCGATCGACTTAATTCTAGTACCGCAAAGTACAATGCCACTCTAAAGGGTTTTAACAATTTCTTTGTTTTGATAAGAAATCATTTATGAATTATTTGTTCTTAAAAAATCACAAATTTAGGGGCGATTTTTGTTACAAAAAGCAAACGATTGGTACCATCACATGTTCAAAATTATATTCTTTCAACTAACGACATTATCATGATTGTATGTATATATGCAGATCAGGATCACAACTGATTAAGTGCGCTTTGATATATTCCATATTTTTGAGACGAAACTAAGAATAATCTGTGAAAATTTAACGAAAATTGCATTTTGTGAAAATGACGCACTTTTAATAATGCGTAGGATATCCATGGGAGTTTATACACAGTTACGCGTTGATATGGTGCGTTGATATGATGAGATGATTGCTCCATATCCAGAGGTGCATTACCTCACCTGAATTAGTTTCAGATGTAAGTTGTATCCATGGCTGCACAAGATTAGCTAAATTGGAAATCCTTCGCCCTATCAAATCAAAATGGATATTCATTCCATGAACGATATGTGCGAAGAGTATGGGCAGGGGATCACGCTTACATTAGAATCGTTGAGTCGTCGAGAGTTACGCTGTTGAAAATTGATTCTTCGTTGGCATAAACATAAGGAAACGTTATTGGTCGCAGAAGCTCTTGCATGTAACAAGTGCATTCATCGAACTCTTGCGAAAAATTAGAGAGCAGCTTATGGTTCCGTAAACCATAACAAGATCTATAGCTAGCTGGCGTTGAACACTGAAATCAAAATTGAGCCTTCTAACTGTTTGCCGACCGCCATGATATCCTAAATAAAGGCCGAGGCCCAACAGACCAGGACCTCTCATCTCCTGGCCAACGTGTTCATATGTGGAGGTCTTGGGCTTCTGTAAGCCTACATTACTGACAACCTAGCTCTTCTTTTCTACTCGAGCCATGACTATCGCCAACAACACAACATATTGTTGATTCCACCGTTGATTCAATCTGCATTACATCGGTACGAAAATCTCGATTTAATTGGTGAAACTGATTACGTCTAGCTTTTGTTGTACTTTTTCAAACATCAGAACCACCGTGACATGGTATCAATACTAGCAGAAAGTATAGATGGAGTTGATTTCAAAATGACACTCTTTGTGTTTATTTTGTCATATCATAAAAATCAATAAGTTAACATGAAGTCACCATACTTAAACCAGACAAAAGTAACAAAACACTTATAATGAGCACTAACGATTATAAAATAAAACTGGAACAATTATTAAGTGACAATAATACATATAAAATGCTTACTAAAACTTAACTACTTCAAAACTAAACAACAAGTAATGATTTAATAAAAAAATTGGCAACAAAAGGATATATTCCACTAGAAATAAGTAAAACACTTAAAATACACAACGAACAGCCACCATTAATACATGGTCAATCAAAAATACATAAAGCAAATATTCCTATAATATTCATAATACAACCACCATCTAATAACTTAGCAAAATACTTAGCTGACATTTCGAAATCACCATATAAACGATTCATGGCAAACCAAAGAATTCATGGACACTATACAATTACCACCTGACTATGAACTAATATCATTATATGTAATATCTATGTATACTAACATACCAACACAGATAATTAAAAAATATCATATAAAAAAATTGAATTTTCAATACAATAACAAATATGTACTATGAACAAATGGAAGGATTAGCCATAAGAGCACATATGTCTACGGTTACAGCCCAAATAATGTAGGAAAATTTTGAAACCAATCTAATACCACAATTAAAACTACGTTTCTTCAAACGATATGTGGACGTATGCCTCATAGCAATTGATGAAACCAACTATATCCTTCAACAATTCAATAAATAAAAAAATACAATTCGCTATTGACATTGAAACACAACCAAATAAATTTAACAATCTTTAATTCCAAATCTAAATTACTTACCAAACAGTTCACAACATCAACACGGACTGAGCGGTAAGTAAATTACTACGCAATAATTATCAAATACAAATTATAAATAAAACATTAAAAAAATAGAATATATAAATACTATAACAATAATAATATAGCACGAAATATTATTACTAAAAAAATTACTAAAATAATAAAGAACGCAACCTTGTTAATTGACAATATTAATGAAGTAATTTATTTGGGATAGAAATGCAGCTTAAACAAATTAAACAGTCTGCATTTGACAGGAACTTGCGTCCATATACGTCGCATACTCAATAGGTACTAAACAATTAATATTTTATACACACAACCCATTTCAGGTGAATTAATTTATTATTCTAGCAGTGAACTTGTAACATTTGGAAACAGCTGCAAAGCATGCATTTTTTGATCGCAAAAAATATTCGAAATGTTACAAGTACGACAGTGAATATAAATTGTTTGTTTTAAATAACATGTGTTTTGCTATATTTATTGCTACATAGGCATTCTCATTTTTATGCTGTGTAAATTGTATACCAATACAAAGTAAATATATCATTGCCTAATAACAGTTATTCAAAATATCTTTAAGTAAATATAAACGATGGGGTCAGAAAACTTTACACACTCGTTTATTGAACCACGCATAAAACACATTTACAATAGATATCGTTCAGTACAACGTAACTTAAAAATAATGTACTGAGAAATTAAATATTTGATTTAAAAAATTATTTTCATTTGTAAGTACATAGATATCGAAAACATATTCCTAACGATATTCTATAATCGTAGGCATTATATCGGTAAATACCAGGCTCACGGAAATGTCTAATGTAATATTTGGACAGCGTATCCACAATTAGTCTACAATTTACATAGCAATAAATGACAAATGCAAGGCCTTATTTCAACAGAGCACATTGTGCAATCACCATTCAACCCAGACACAAAACGAATCTTACAAACTATTCTGAATGCTTCGTACAGTTCGAGTAGCAGGGGACAGAATAAAGAAGGGTGTTGTGCACTTATTCAATACGTCTGTCTGTCGTGCTACCGCATGAAGCAACCCCTGTATGTCACATATGCGTTATGGTCTTTTGCTTAATATGTACACTGTATTCTTTCTATTGCAAACTGGGTCATATGGTGCGTTTAGGATATTATATTGGCAAATAAATCAGCAACGCCAGATATTTTTAACTGAACAAGTTCTATTGTTACCGAAATGTCGTGCATTCAAGGGGACCGTATAACTTTTATTGTAAGCTTATATATAAAAACATACACACGATTAAATCGAGCACTTTAAATTAAATATTTTTTGAGTGATTATAAATTCCGTGCAATATTAGCATATGCTGGTTGTTTTAGATTAAATGTAATATGGAACATTATTTAGGCCCTACGCATATAAGTATAAATTTTTAGGGTGCAAATTTATTTAACTCTTGACCACTCCTCGATCTCCGAAATATAATCGAATAAAATCAGATTACTGTATTACTTGCGCTGCATTTACGGTGTCGGGGGTAAAATATTAATTAAAAATTCAGTTTCGTGATTCATTAGAATATTCTGCTGCAATGAACAAAAAGATCTGGCACATTTCTCCATCACAAGAACGAACCAGCGCTATTTATTCCACGCTCTATCGTCTCATTCTTTAAAATATGCATAAAACCACATTGTCCCTTTCTTAATATTTATTTATGATTAACGCCGACCATTTGTCTAATCCCGTGAACTTTGTAATTACCATTGCATACTAAAACATGCCTCCCACAGGTTTCGCTTAATTATTTCCAACTACACCACTCCATAAAAATATACGATCATGAAAATTACTGATTTAAATTTTATGATGAAATTAAATTAAACTACAAGAATTTTAAATGAATTTTACAAGCAACAAAGGTTTTCGATTTATTTTTATTTTAAACATTTACATGTCAGTGAATTCATCAATTGTTATTCCTAGTTTTTATATGCTACGAATTAAGAAAAATACACAATAATTCTGTATGTTATAAACAATCGTGTTCGTCATTTTTGCGCCCATATATTTATAAGCAATATAATTAAATAAAAGTTATTCTATAAACCCGTTGTCGGTTTGGTATACTAACAAATAATAAGAGAGAAATGTATACAGTGTGTAACTGCCAAATGGAATAAATTAAATATTTTCATATTGTAATGGCAGCAGTAATTCGTTCCTTGAAGTCATCCACGTCTTGCGGTTTTGTATAGTACACAACACTCTTGCCATAAAAAGAAATCTAGAGATGTGAGGTTCGGTGACCTCGTAGGTCATTCCAGCGGCCCTCGCCACCCAATCAATGTATTGGGAAACACCGTGTCAAGGTATTGCCGGACATTAATTTAAATAATGTGATGGTGCATCACCTTGTTGAAAGCAGATGGTATCGGCTGCTAAGCGTGGATTTCTCCAATTGGTATATAAGTGAGTCAGAGCTGGCGCGACATCATCTTGAAGAAAGTGGAGGTAATTTTGTCCATTCAAATTTTGGCGAAGAAAGAATGGACCAACGATATGGTCTCCTCTTATGCTATCCCAGCCAATAACCTTTTATCGTCTTTCTCATCTAATCCAGCCCAATAATGACAATTTTGGCGATTTTCATGTGCATTAAGAGTGAATGTCGATTCATCAGAAAAAAATATACTTTCGACTGCTATACGATTACTATCAATTCTTTCCATAATTTCCTCGCAAAACTCTATTCTTCAAAGTCGTTTTCATACAGTTGATGCAGTGGTAGTTTTACATCTTTTTTCAATATTCTGGTAACCGAGCTGTGACTGACATGATCGACCACAGTTGAAATGTGTGGATTTTCTTCAAATGCCAGGAGTATGTCCAATTTGTTGTCTTCATCCATGGAAGGAGCATATTTTTTAAATTTTTCAAGAAAGAACTGAGCCACTTCCGCTTGAGTCTGTGCACTATTTCCATAGCCAATCATCATCAAGGCAGTTATTTTATGTTTTTCTGTTAAGTACACCATACACCATGTTTCCAAGTTTCAATTAGGCCAAGAGATTCGGGGAATCAAATCGAAACTGTCAAGTGATTCACACAGATTCGCTAGTTCGTTGGTAGGTAACAAAATCTCGTGTAAGGTAATGAAATTTGTATGCTAGCATAAAGAGAACTGAAAACCGTATCAAAATCTATAAAAAATATATAGCGTTGTCATTAGAAAAAAATGCCGAAGCTGAAGTTACGTGTCCTTTTCCTCTAACAAAATATCGGATAATGACCGCCATAATAAACAGGTAACCCAACAAATATTGAATTTATTCTATTTGGCTGTTACACACTGTATATTAGTATATTAAAAAAAAAAGATTTAAAGTAAATGATTAAATGGAAATTATATAATACACATGGAATCAAATAATGAAGACGTCCGGCTGTTAATTAATCAAAATATTGTAAAATAGTAATTATTGCACTATGAGGAAAAATTAAAGACTCAAATACAACAAGCAACATTCAAAATTCATAAATAAATTACAGCGATATATCAGGTGACAACAGCTGTTTTGTCCTTCAGGACTCATCAGATCACCAACGACACATCGGCTGACGTGTATGTAGGCATGCAAACATGAGCTACGAGGAATTTGTGTAAGTCCACTGATGTCAACGAGTCGACAATACACTCACACTAAAATTGCTATGTGATCACAGAGGTCTACTTTCACCGACTACTAACCAAGCTAACTACGTAACTACTCTTGACGACGGCAGCGAAGTAATTACAGGTATCGACGATATCGGGCAGACCTCTCTGATCAAAAAGCTGATTGAGTGTGAAGGTACGACGTCTAGATATCGTTAGTAAACTTACACAAATTCTTCGTATACCATTTTTAGTAAGAATAAGACAATTAATTTGAAAATTTGACTGAATTGAATTTTATTCTGATCAGTAATTCCTCTAAATTTTTGTATATTTTTTTATAAATAAAAGATCTTGACACATTAATTGTAGAATATCAAATAACTCACACTACATATTTTTTATGTTTTAACTCCATATGTAACAAAACAAATAAACTGAACAAGAAGTACCAAAAGTAGCAAAAAAAAATCAGATTTAAGTGAAGATTTACAATATTTATTGGATGGGCACATTAAGAAAAATCTTCTCAATTTTGCTATGAAATATTTAAATCGTTATTTTTTATGTTACACTGTTAAATTGTAAATTTGAATATTGAGGTCGTAATTTAAATTTTACTGGACGAACGAAAAAGTATTAAAATTGCTGATACTAAATTCCGATTAGTCAAACATGACGTAGCATTACGTCAGAAATAAGGTCAAAATTTTATTATTTTTGTAACGGTGAAGACTTACGGTTTACCAAGAGATATATCATAATAATTTGTATTTTTTACTGATATATTTTACATTTTCATGCTAATTGTGATTTTCGGCACGAGTACCTCAAATTGCAATAATCTTTTTGCTCGAGCCTATAACTAAAATATTTTTGAATAATTGAATATTTGTACAATCATTCTTATTATGAAATCTATACCGTTTCCTGCATTATGGCTTAAATAGTACAAACATCGTGTCCGGACAAGTAAAATATTATAGGTACGTTCACAGCACAGACAACATTTATACTTATTCGAATAATTTCAGCCGTATTTATGCCGTTTCCTGCATCATGGTTTAAATGTACAAATATCTTGTCCGGACAAGCAAAATATTATAGGTACGTTCATAGCACAGACAACATTTATACTTATTCGAATAATTTCAGCACAAGCCGGCCGTAAACTTTTTTATGTAAATTCTTATAGAATTAATACTGCTCACGAGGAAGTAATGATATTTTATTTTGTCTGACTTTTTCTCATAGTATCGAATAGTGTAACTGTATTTGTCATTTGTTTACTAGTATTACTTTTAATACCAAATGATTTTCATGTTGACTCATATCGAATTAACCGTTATATTATGTTCTCAATGTAATTTGGATTACATGGGTCCGTTTTTATGAAACTAAGCTATAATTTTCTGCAACGTAATGATTTATTAATTCCATATTAATAGAACCAATTCCGTATTAAAAGGTTAACGTTTTCCTGTTTCTGTCTTACTTGAATAATTTCCCTAACCATTTTTTTTTGTCCGTAGAAGTACTTGATTTTAGGTTCACGTGTCGTATGGGTAACGTCATGGTGTATCCTATCATTTCTATTGTACACCAAGGCAGGAATATTTGTTCAATTGGTTAGGTTTGCAACTTTTTGTTTTTCTGGTCGACGAGCCTGAGGGAAACAATACTCCCAGAATCCGAATGTTATTCTCTCTCAGATACAGCCTCTTTAAGTTTCTGGTATTTTATATATGATTAACAACAATACATTCATTTTCTAATGTAATTAGATTGCATTTCTCATAAACCTAATCCAAAATTGGATCTGACCAGCACAAAAGAAACAAAATATTTTATTCCAACAAATATTGTTTCGATTAAAAAATGTATTGGTACAGACGTTGTTTCCTATTGTCGATTGTGAAATTAATTGTTATAATTAAAATTGTACCATTAAAAGGGGTTAAGCATGAAACAAAATTACAATGCCTAATTGACTGAAATCGTTTGATTAAATTATCCTTTTCGTTTGCGTCGCGCACTTTATTTATTTAAAAGCAACACGTATGCTTTATTGACTTAAATTATTACTTTCGTCAGTTTCAATGAAACTGCACTTTGTAAATAACATTTTAATGTGGTTCGTGGTTATTTTAACAAAATAATTCTATCCAAAGTTGAGTTTAATTCATTTTTGTAACATATTATGGTGTAACGACCAGCAAACAGTCTGTGAACAACATCACTGGCTTTCTATTACTAATAACGAAACTAATAACGTAGGATAATGTATACATGTTATTGTAAAATTATTATGAATTGAGATTCGTTTCAAGCGGAAATACACTCAATACTGCGATATTTTTAGAAATATCAAATACACCCACTATAGAATGGTCGTGTTCGAAAATCTTTCCAATAAGGATCGTATTGTGATATCCGTCGAATAAATATTGAAAATATGATGCACGAGAATCCCACATATATATTTCCCGTTCAAATATCGCATGCACCATATCTTCTGAATTAACTAACGATAAATTTCGTTAAAATACAGTATGTCACGTAACATGTAACAAAGTTATTATAAAGTTTCGAAAACATAATAGGTAAGTGTAGGTTTTAAAAAGTAATTTCGCAAAGTATAAAGAGGGACCAATGCATTCCGCAGACATCAATCACCATTTGGCAGTTTTACGGCCCAGACACCGAACGTATATTTCTGCATGGTGTCGGTTGTAATCAATCTCTGGTAATGTTTAGACGGTAAAGCTGGCGGTGGTCGCCTGCTGAAGGAGGGGGTGTTCAGTTCCGCGTGAACCGAAATTACTTTAGAAATTTCATTATCTCTGTACCGCCATTATGAAAAGAATGGGACCAATAATGTGGTAATGCGCCATCGCGGGCGTGACGATGTCGACTTATAATAGATTTTAAAACTTTACGACCGTGCACCCGGTCCCAAAGAAAAATCCATTCGATACACTCAGTTTTCCTTCAGCTTTGTAACTCAACCCTCATCCCTTGAACTCAGGTGTTATAACTACAACACGACGATCGATACGGGTCCTTGGAGACCGAATGTAAAATACGGTATTTAGTTAATCGAGACCCACCATCAACTTCTTATTATTACGATGTATGGTAAATACTTACTAGCAACGTCAGACTTTATTTTGGTTTAATTAGTTTCTTTCAAAAAATGTACTATCGGTCCAATAAAGCCATAGCGTGTTAAGGTATAACGTTGTTATAAATACCTTCAATTGCGAAGTTTTCGAATGAATGTGCTCACCTGGAATTAAAAAAAAAACGCATTAATACATACTATTCATCATCTTTTATGATTATCAAATAAATAAATTGCATTTGATAGATGTCCATAGCTATCAAGTAATAAAGAAGTCAATAGTAAATGAATATACAAATTCAATTTGCAATAATTTATAGCAATAGATCATAACTCCCACAAACATTTTTTTTTAATGCAGTCATCAACTTGAATGAATGCGCCAGGTTCAGAAATTATTAGAAACTGAGCACACCAACGTATGATAGTAATGGAACGTAATAAACTGATCGCATATATATCAAGATATGCTTTTAACACAGTTAATTAAGAAGTATTTTGTTTTGCGTTCTGCACCTGACAAATAGATAACACGGTCAATAGACGTGTTCACATATGACGTGCTCCATTTTAAGAAATGAATTTTACGTTATGTAATTACGTAAAGTTCTTTAAGAATCAGTTTTTTTTTAATATTTGACATATCTGATATTATGTCACTGCAATTTATTTAAGTAAATATCAAAAATGTATGTTGCGGATTTGTTAATCACTATCGTATATTAAAATTTCAATATTATTTTTAAAAATATTAATATGCAAAATTGATATCCACCAGGGCATCGATTGTTAATATTTATTAAAAATATTTACACACCTAAACACCAAAACAACACGAACGGGCAATTTGTTACCCGATGACTCACAAGTGTGTAAACACTACTGTTTGCTAATTTTACGGAGCAATATTCTGTTTCCTTATGTACCTGAAAATTTAGTACCTTGATAAACAAATCGTAAAGAATTTAAGCTGACTCGTATCAGTAATTCAAGTCGTATGCAGGCGTTCACTTGGAAACAAATTTAACTCTAATCTTAATTAATTTAATCAGGTTTATTAAGCAAGGCTGAGATAAATTCCAGTTTTATTGTTAATTAAATCAAAATTTATTAATGGAAATACTGTCGCCGTTAATAAAATATAAGTATGTATTGATTAAATTTGGCCGTAAACATATCACGATGTACATAAATTTAATCAAATTTGAATGAAATATGTGTTGGTAATGTAAAAAATGCATTAGTCGGCTGCTGAAGTTCATGTCTATAAACGGCGATTGATCAACACTTCATACCTCTTCACCAAATTATTAATTATGGGAAATTTATTAGATTTTTATTGCAAAGTTATTATTGAATTTAAGTATGTGAAATTTTCTGAAATATATTCGATAGAGTCTTGTAAATTAGTTAACCGAGTTCCTATTAAATATATGAATATGGGAATCATGTGATTTAAAATTCTTATATCATCTTTGTGAAATACAAAGTACCATTTTTTTTATT
Organism: Geotrupes spiniger; assembly: GCA_959613385.1. Classification (NCBI taxonomy): domain Eukaryota; kingdom Metazoa; phylum Arthropoda; class Insecta; order Coleoptera; family Geotrupidae; genus Geotrupes; species Geotrupes spiniger. Next base: position 18,481,978 of record OY390736.1, on the reverse strand, counting down.
TTTCCTGAATAATACACAAGTATAATTAATTAAAACTGTAAGTAAATAATTTCATGTTAATGCTAATAAATCCAAGAGATAAATTTCAGGCAATTTTTTTTTCGTAAATTATCAATTATTTGTTTTTCACAATATACAGAATTACAAAAGTTTTAGGTAGGCGTAAGAATGGCATTTTGAATATTAGGAGTAGCCATTACTTTTACATAAAAACTGCCTTAAATTTTAATTTGCTTTATAACATGACTTCTACATAATTATACTCGTACATAAAAATTATCTACATAAAAATTATCTAATTTCTTCAATATATGCAGTTACTAAGAAATTGACATTAGATTACTATGGAAGGTATGTAACTATGTTGCTTGTGTCGCCGACGACTATCCTCTCTTATTTAAAGCGAACCACTCTATGGAACGCACTTTTTTTCAGGAATACCTCGACTAAATAAAATAATTCCGTAATTTTGCATGAATATGCCTTTCTGGTGGTTACGAATTGTTTATCTCCTGCGGAGATAATCATCATCATTATCCTGCGGAGAAACACACTTTATTTTCAGGAATACCTTTTATTAATTAAAACATTTTTTTTATTTTTTGAATATGTGCTATTCTCGTCGCAAATCTACGATAACTGAATTTAAATTTAGTTTAAAAAATTTAATTCCACCGGAGACTACACAATCGTTGGTGGAATCCACGCAACTAAAGTGTGTAATAAACACAAATATAATATAAAATATTAAATATATTATCCACATAGTATTCTGTAATGATTTACGTTATCCCACGGCGTGTAGTAAATGTTTATCGACGCGTTGCACTCGGGGTTGCTCTCACTGTAAAATGTCATTGTCAATTGCTATTTTCATTTAGTATTCACAAAATGTAGCAATTGATAAAATTTTGTGCGAAATCCTTGGGAAACAGTACTGCACTTAAGTAATTACATAAGTCAGACTAAAGGCGTGGTTGTGTACATTTCGCGCACGTGCGATAGTAATGTATGTCGTCCACATATTGCGTAAATTACTATTGCACACTGCTCAAGGAAACAATTGGTAACCATCAGTTACTTCTGCAACAGTAAACCTACCAGTGATATGTCTGCACTGATATCATTAGGTGTATTATACAATTATATACAATTATAAACTTAGTATACAATTGTTTGTCCATATCTTCGTCTATTTTTTGCAAAAATGTTCACCTTTAGCATAAAATTACGAAGTATTAAATATATAGTATATATATAGTATATAAGTATATACCGTTTCTATTTTCTGCACGTGTGAAATTAGTAATGATAATTAAACAACTCACACTCTTTCAGTACTCACGTGTACTCGTAGTGAAGTTCGCATAAGCGTTTCATTACTTAATACTTGTTTTGGTTCACTTCAGACAGTATATAATTTTAATTTATTTTTCTATAACATTTAGAAATATCTACATTTTGATTGTCGCAGGTATTTATAACCCAAAAAATAGAATTTAAATGTTTCTTTTCATATGCAGTATGTAATTAGAACGTTTCGACTATTGCACTGGTGCACGTTTGCTCAGCTGTATATATTTCTTATGCCTTCTGTAATTCTTATGCTCGTAAACATTGCGAAGAATGTCTTGCTATTACATTTTTAGAAGGAATATTATGTACTGATTTCATTTCAAGTACCTTTGTAACTTTATATAAACATACAGTTGTACATCATATTAAGTTACGGTAACTTCATTCTAGGCTATCGTTTACTGATGTCATCCACGCGGCGTGCATCTAAGTGTTAAATATCATTAGATCTAACGTGCACAGCATTTTATAACCTGGTCCATGGCGAGAATGTTAAAGCTACATATGAAATGAATATAACTTTATTTGATGTATACGTGTAACACTAACACAAATTATAATTGTAGTGTCTTAAATATCGTACATATGAAAGTGCTATTATTTTAAGTTTAACACATACTTTGTTCTGGGTATGAAATAAGCAATTAAATTTGATGTCTAACTACAAAAGGCAGTTATGATTACATGAATAATTATAAATTCTATGCCTCTTCACGTGCTCCCATCTATTTTCCATGCCTTATATTCTTTAATCAGTAAGCTACAAAATACACAGTAATTCAGCTGTTATCCTGTATTGTCCTGTAATTTTTATTCTGTATTATTTTTATTTCTATAGTACAAATGTTCAAAATGTTTCCCACCGCACTGTTCATAGCGGTCACGCGGATTTTCAAACATATTCTGGAACATTGGAGATCCCTGAAAACCGATACGATCTTCTCACGCAATGCAGGCGCAGTTCTGGGTGGTTCTGCAGACATTCTCTTTCAACATTTCCCATATGTAGGCGTCAGGTGGTGTAAGATCAGGATAATGTAATGGATAGTTAAACTCAGTCCTAGAAAGATTCCCTGCAACTTGCTAAAGACTGTCGTGCGATGTGGCTAGTGGCCCCGTCTTATTGAAACTACTGCCTATCCATATGAAGGCTCTTGCCTTGACAAAACCTCGACAAAAGCTTAAATATTTAATAAATATGCGGACTACCATATTCCTATAACGTTCCTGAGTAACAGTAAGAGGTGTTGCAATACGTATATCCTGAATGAAATACGGACCACCATGTGCTGCCACTGCTCAAGTTCGACTATGACTTCCGTCCTCTCCAAACCATCGAATCGACTTGTTTGGCGATTGATGCAACCATCTAAGTTAATCTGGATCATTGTACACCAGCTAAGTTCAAACTCGGCCTGCAAAAATAATACTCGAATAATCCTCCGTCGTGAGATCCAGTTTCAACTCCAAGCTCATAGACCAACGTTCTTTGCACTAGTAACAATCTAACTAACTACACCGTCTTACATGCAGTCCTTAGATCTGTATACGACATTAATTGCCATGTTTAGTCGACTGGTTGAATACTGCAGAGTGAATGCTTTAAACACAATAGTTGTATCTATACATAGGCCAGAAGGAGAACAAGCTTACGTCCTAGTCAACATTGGTTAATCGAAAGGGCCTAATTTGTCTCCAAGATATTTACGTATCTATATGTTGCAAGACTGCAGAAATTAAAAGAATTTGACAAATAAACTCAATCAGAGTAATCAGTAAACCGCCCCACCACGATCATTCTTCAAACATCTTTGCAACGCAAGCTTTTAATGCAACACCTAAAAATACTGCCATAGAACTTAGAGTTCCAGCAACTCAACAAACATTTGTCTGTAATTTCATTCATTTCCAGGGACAATATTAAATTTGCAGAAATCACATGCATGGAATGTGGATACGAGCAACAGATCCACACCAACTTTGAGTTCGTGCTCTTATGGATTTTTTAAATTGTGAAATACGTTAAATAATAATATTTTATTGTTAAGCGTGTCTTTTTCCATGATCGCCGACTGATCGTAGAAGTACAGGAATTTAGTACGAAAAATGCAGTTGGTTGGTGTATCTGTGCCTCCGATGCTCTATGTAAAACTTTGTTTACATCCGGAAGATACACGCATTACTCGGCGTGTATATGCATTACCACCCTCTCCGATTCCGTTCCACATTCGTTCAAACCAAGTATAAATAAAACCTATTATTTCTACTTTTGGTAATTTCATTATACATTCAATCATTATTTGCGCATTCAGTAGTAATTTCTGGTGGGAACAATTTAGTCCAAAAATTAGTACGCTTCAAGTTTATTGTTGCTTATTCTCTTCATTTACATAAAGTCTAGAGTAGTAGCTAATATTATTTTTTTGTCACAAACGATCCGTCAGCACTGTACCTACCCGACCATATTAAATTACTCTACTTCACGTTTCTTCTTCCCTTAATAATTAACCAAAAACTACGGAGAGCCATTTACCATGTGTTTTCACTTCAATTCATGTATATACTCTGGCAGAAAATTGGAAGGTGGCGATAGTGGTGCCAATTAGGAAGAAGAGGAACAAGCAAAGGTTGGAAAACTACAGAGTGGTAGCACTACTAAATTATCTACAGGGATGATACGAGGAAGACTAGAAGCTGAGGTGGAAGGGGGAGGGACGTTGTCGGAAGGACAAGCTGGATTCAGGAAGGGTAGAGGTACGATAGACAATTTGTACGTACTAAACTACTTGATAGAAATAGACAGCAAAGGGAAGGAAATCATATCCAACGTTCGTGGATGTGAAGGCGGCATTCGAAAAGTAAGCAGGACGATATTGATGAAAACAATGGAAAGGGTGGTTATATCAAGTGGGATAAAGAAGAGTAGAATAGATATATGAAAGAACATGATGCAGAAAGGGTGAGAGAAGAGAGCTCAGGAAGATTTAAGCATGGAAAGCATGTATACTGCAGAGCTAGAGAAAATGGTTAAGGAAAGGGTAGTATGGAGGATTAAAACAAGGAAAGGCAAAGATATGGTGGCTGGCGTTCGCAGACGATATAGCAGTAATTGCAGAGACGGAGAAGGAGTTGAAATAAATAGTGAAAAGGTATATGGATAGAGAGGAGTTAGAGCTGAACACAAGGAAAACTAAAATAATGATATTTAGGAACGGAGAAGGGAGAAGGTGGGAAGTGGAGTGTGAAATAGAAATGTTAGGAAATAGAACATGTGAGAGAATTGATGTACATGGGATATGTAATGAGGGAGAATAACAGCAGTGGGGGGCACATAACGCATACGCGCGAGAAGGCGAAGAAAGAGGAGGAGTGTATGAGGAAAGAGGGTGAGAGGGTGAGAGCTTCCAAGAAGCTATGAAGATATAGAACACGTTTATTAAAAGTATAATGATGTATGGAGCTAATGCGGGAACGAGAAAAATGCAAACAAGTACTGGATGACTGAGAAGTACAGGAGGTGTGAATTGTGTGGAGAAGGCTGGGATAAATTAGAACATTGGATAGAAAGATGCAAAGAGGTGAGACTGGAAGAACACGACAAGATGAAAGGGAAATGCTAGAGAAGAAGTATGGGGGAGAATGGAGATATGCGGAAAATAAGGGTTGCAAGGGAACGGCAGGAAGAAGAGGGAACAAAGGAAAAGAGCAAGGGGGTCTGGAAGAGCAATATTAATGATTGATATTGATGAGTATTATAGAAAATGAAATATGTCAATAAAGTTTTTTTTTTAATATTAAATAAGTTTGATAATGTGAATAGGTATATCATTTGCTGGGGGACTTTTAATATTGTATCAGTAGAAGCCTAAGAAGAAATCTTACCTACTCTCATTGGGATATACTCCATCATTATTTTTGGGTACGTACTTTATCGGATTTTTATTTACAATTGGGCAGCTTGATAACGTTGGTTTGGTGTTTTCATGTTCTGACGAACAATTTTTCAACTTGATAATGCATCAGAACGGGTTACCAGCAAGCCAACGATAATGGACAAAGCAACAATCAATCCAATTCAGAAAGCTTTATCAGCTAGCCTTTATTTTAATATTTATTTTTGTCTTCATATTGAACTATTGATTCCTATTGCTTATTGGGTTGTTGACAAATTAGCAGTTGCTGATTTTACGATTAGTCTAAAATGTGCAGATTACTTCAATGTTCATAATAACGTACTATGTCGTCGAGAATATTTTGTGCAGATTATTAGATTAATAGTGCCCTTAAACGATTTGCCAGACCACCTAGATATGGATATTGTTGGCCAAACCATTAGTGGAATAATAGTTCAGATACATCATTTAAATACATAGAGATGTGTCTTCCGGGTGTTGCCGTGTTTTTTGAAGTAAACTTGACGTTTCGCTGATCATACTGTCAGCTTCTTCAGAAGGTTTCTAAAGATGGGTGTTGATGTCTTTTTCTCCGCGTTATATAGCCGGTCGTTGCTGCGCTTCGTTGATGCGTATCCGTTACGTTCCGTTGATCCGGATCCGTTATCGTCCGCTGATCCGTGCTCGATGCGTCTTCTGGATTCGCCCTTGGTGGTCCTGGCTGCGTCGATGGTTCTTTCTGCGTCTTCCATGGTTCTTCTTCAAAAGCGTTCACTTTTTCGTCTCCTCCTCTATTTCGCTTCATCTCCCCTTTTCTTGAATGTTCCATAACAATTTCATATATAGTAATTAAGCATACTACACAGTATATACTATTGTTATTCCCAAGTCAATAATGCAGATATAAAGCTCTAAATTTTCTCGAAGCTGGATAATAAAGTTATATGGGTTTCTCACACAGATTTAATTGGTAAAAAACTTAGCTCTGAATGGTGTCGTTTATAAAATCGCTGATGTACATATAGGTCACCTGTAATTAGACTTTACAGTCGATTATGACATATGATTGATTTCTTTTTGGGAGCGTCAGCAGTATTCAAAAACAAATCCACATAGACACACGACAGTAGCTGCGTATAAATTACTGTCACCCTTTTTTTGAAAATGACGGTACACAGCCTGTACATATTCCAGGTGTGTGTATTTCTTAAAGAAAATATAAAAAAATATTTTCGGCCGTCCTCTTGAAACCTCTACAATATTTCTTGTACTTCATTCTTAACGATTTTATTGCTTTCACTAAGTGTTATCTGCGGAAATTTATTTTTTTCAAAATGGATATTCTTCCATCTCCTTTCGGCCTTAGATTTTCCATACTTTTCAGCAATATTATTAGGGTTCCTATATGCCGTTGGGGCAGTAGAATAACTACATTATATAATTTTGCTTTTCATAAAAATATATTTGTATTCCTTGTTCAGCATTCTTTTTTTTTATAGAGTTATTATCATTCCGTGCCGCTTCTAGTTCTACATTTATTTTTATTTATATTCTTCCTATTTGTCTACTCGCAAGTATATATTTACTACTTTCTTGGTTATTTTTCAGTGACCTCAATTTGCTATATTAACGTTCTTTAAGGTGATTCTCTGAAATTCTAGTTATGCAATTTTCCTATCTAGTTCATAGGATTTGATGGGCATCTGATAGATTTTATTCAAATGTCGAGCTTATGTAAAAGGTTTTATAAAATTTTTGATACTTGGTGTCCCATAAACCAACAACCACTTACAAACGATTGTATAATCCTCGATGATAACATAAAAAACTAAAATTTGTAGCTACCCTCATCAATCATTTCTTTAGAGCTTATCTCTCGAGATGTGTACATACAAAATACCAGTCAGATATCGGATAAAACATAAAAAAATCTACGCCAACGAACATTCTTGCGTGTGAATATCGAAGCGATCGGCGGCAAAGCATTCCATAATCCATAAAGTGAAAACTTTTCACATTATCGGCCGATAGCAAGTTCGGTCCGCATGCCAGGTAATAATTAACCAATAGCGTGCCACGGCGGCCGGTCGATGTGAAGTTATACATTATTACAACCCTACCTGTGAGAGAGTGAGTGTGGGGGTGAGTTATACTGCATAGCGTTGGACTTCCATATAACACGGAAACATACGCTCCGGGTTTTCGGGCCCTGGAATTAGAGATGGGCCCTGGGATATAAAATATCCATCCGGGATGCGAGTGGGGATTTCGGAGTGGGGGAGATACCGTCTCTTCTCCATTGGGTGTTCAAGCTTTTACGCTTAGTGTGACGTTCTGTCGTTTGGGATGTGGTTGTAATAAAGGCTCATCTCAAAAGTTACGAGAACGCGCGTACTTTACAAAGTTGAATGAATTTGTTTTTGTTGTGTTCCAATTTTTTTTGTGGACAATTTTGATTTTATTTTTTTGGCCCTCGACAATATGGATTACAAACTTTGTTAACTGTAAGTTACATTAATATTTATTTTATTACTTTAACATAAATACTCATCCAATTATAATTGTGGATTGTTATTAAATCTAAATGGTATATCTGATGTTAAATATAACGTATAATGTTATGTTTGTTTTTTTTTGTGTCACGGTTTTAAACGCTAGATTAACTTCGACCGTTTTCAGTTGTAATGGTGCACATTGAGCGCGCGTAAATCTTATACCCCGTGTCACTGAAGTAATATTTTATGTTGCATCTAGTAATTCCGTTGCAGAAGTAGTTTAAATGTACATCCTGCGGGAAAATATTATTTAATGTGGATAACAGAGAATTACGCTATCAAAAGTTACTCGAGAAAATGGTACCAGTGGGATCACTTAAAACTACTGTGTTTCAATTAAATTTGCAATGAATTAATTTTAAACGAAGTGTAAAATATTGCTAAGTAAATTATTAATTATTTTGATCCATGAAAATGTTGTGGATTTTAATAGAGTAATGACAGGTAATGTAAATTTGTTTTTCTTGGTTTTTCCTCAAAAATATTATATTAATCAATTTATGATGGTTATATGGAATGAAAGTTCAATGCCAGTGATAATAAATTAGCTGAAGGTAATGTCATATTTTTTAAGAAATATGTTGATATGGAAAAACGTGAGAAAAGTATACAATTATCAATTACTTTATACAGTAATGGATAAACCTAATAATTTATATTTGACCAGTGGATGTTTTATTCTTAAGCAGTTTTCAAATTTCTACCATTGTAGTATTAAAGATGTGTTGTTATGTTTATACTTTTACTGACAAGTCTAGTAGTAGTAGTTAGATCAAGTTTGCTTTACAATCTTGGTTTTCAAGATAATGACTTAAGCAGTGTAAATTAAAGCTGTAATCAAAAAATAATTATAAAATAAATAATTCGTTAATACTATAATAATTATGCACAACATTTGCATACTTCACTTATATCAAAATATTTTATCGAAGGATAAAAATAAGGCACTGCGTGCTCGGGTGCTTGATTCATTAACATACAATATTTATTTTAATTGGCGAATGCTGATATGGGTTGTACTAACCGAAACACGAAAATTGCAAAACAAAACACACAAAGGCCCCAATATAATTTAGTATTCTATCGAAACCTTATTCTAAAGAATTTTTATATTTATTAGATTTTTATTATATGTTATGATCGAATTTCTCTGCTCATTAAATTTCTTTTTTTGTATGTTTATGTTACATTGGTCTGAATGACAAAATAGTTTCACTTCGAGTTACTTAAATATTTATAAATTCAATTGTGGTTGGGATTGTGAAATATTTATAATGCGTGTTATTAATTTCTCGATAAATACAAATATTTCTTGTTATATATTTTCGTCATACACAATGCGCTGTGATTAAACTAAATAAAATTATGTGACATAAGAAAAAAATATACCCAATAAAAAACCAGATTTACTGACCATATGTCCGGAGATTAAAATTTAATTAAAATGTGAATAAATATTACTGAAGCGAACGTACGCACTCACATAAATGCCGTATGAACGCTTTCGAAATATCCGTGGGTTTTCTATTTATCCTATTAATTACGATTCCGATATCCAGATTGATAGATAACTTTCCGGCGGTTCATTAATCAGATCTCTATCTGCGTTATAAGAGGTTTAGCTTGTTCAAAACGTCACTTGCGCAACGGAAATCGTCGAAAATAAAATCTCGTGCCCAGCGAGCGTATCGAAAAATATGCTCGAAGTGATCCCGGTAATTTCACCGAGCGAAAATCTACAAGTATTTGAGGGAACTCAGCCAGTATGGAAAAATTCAGTCGAAATAAGTTGAAAAACAAACACGTGCAGTACGTGTGCACTGGAATAGAATGGAAAAAGCAATTCGTTGTTCTTGATTCAGTCGGCTGGTAACACAAATCCAGTCAATTCGATTTTCTTTCTTTTCATCAAATAGAAATTTCGCTCCACACTCGACAAAAAATGTTATTCGCTGAACGGTTTTGCGAAATTTAATATCTTATAATAAAGGGAATAAAGGAAACCAGTGTTTTCGTAACATTTTTCTGTTTGATGTTGCAATTATTTCTCCAAAGGAATGTTTTAACATAATAGTCTTTAATATTTTATTTATTTAAATATAAAATATGAATCTGATAATCATATTTTTATAAAGTTCGGCCAAATGCACATATTTTCTTTGGCCACACTACATCACGAAGAAAATATGCAATGGGTAACGATAAATCTACTTCTACAGCCTATCATAAATTTTTCCTGACTTTGGGATTTATTTTTATTGAAAAATCACTTACCTATGACATATGGATATTTATGTTCAACATATTTGGGGTACTGAGTCTAATTATAACGCGATGCCAGTTAAACATAACGTGCATTTAAACGAACTATAAAAATCTGTTTTGTTTTTTATGGCCGCTCTTATTTAAAAGTTAATTTTTAATGGTTAATTTATTTTCGGCGTTCCTTTTATATTATCTAAGCTTTAAGTTCTTTTCTTAAAGGTCGCCAGACATCGTAGTCATTTCGATATTATATAGAGACGCTTTATTATTTAACATAAATACCTTTGTATGTATGGGGTTAGTAACCTATATTTCTGTCGACATATTTTATAACATTGATAAGAGGGCATGATAAATCCGTTCATTGAGAATGAATCATTGATTCCAAATGTAACCACATGAACATCTGCCGATAATTAGGTGAGTACTTCTACACGTGACGTATGATTTAAATATAATCATAAATATTTTATCCTTACTATCATAGCTCACGTATTTTGCATATTCAGTGTACGTATATGCGAGTAAAACTTAAGTGTATCATATGAAGGTATGTTTATTCGGCGGGTAAAATCTGTTTTTGTCAGTTCTCAAGCTATGTAAAGCATAGTTGAATTGTCCCTAGAAGGGTTCTAATTACAGAATCCAATATAAAAGATTCGTTATTTTCTCCTTATGCATATAAGCGAGAATTTGCGAATATGTTACCATAGTCTAATTCCAATTGCGTTCACGTTTATTAATAGGATCAATCGACTTCGATGCATTGGGCATTGTGTGACACAGTTTAGTGTCACACAATGCCCAGACATTTAAATTGTGCCAGATGTAACACAGATATACTATATATAATTAATAATTAATTTTCAAATTAAATTAAATTACAGTAACGGAAAATCTGTTTGTGATTATTTATTTAATTTTTATAACGCGATCAGCTTCTGCAAACATGTATTCAGGGGCGGACTTATCTGCCCTTCAAAATAATTTATCTTTGAATAATAATTAAATGCAAACCTGTTGTATTTTCAAATAATACATGTCGCCCCAACATAATGTTCTCACCTGAACCATGAAATATTCGCAATGCCTTTCTCTTTAAAATAAAAAAATAATGCTCTTAACGTACCGTTATTTTTTTAATTGAACAATTTTCCTCGAATACATCTCTTTGTTTCACCAAATTTAAAGTTAATGAATTTGACCTTTTACGCAAATAGTTGTTCAATTATTTGCGTCCAATGAATAAAAAGTTAGATCTCAGCAAGTGGCGTAAAAATACAACAAGACGTTGTAGAAGAAGAAATCATATTAGATACAGTATTAAATAATAGCTAGAAGATCTGGTCAGATCCAGACAAAGACAAGGGGGAATAATTTCATTAAAGTGACATCAAGTTTAAGCAATTGTGGAGACGCTAACAATACAATCAAACAAGATCTTAAAATGAAACCTTGCGCAACCACCAAAGAAAACTAAAATCGTTGACCAATATTTGAATGCTTTATTAAAACGAATACAAAAGACGCCAAAAATATACATTGTAGAATACACACTGCCAACATTGAAATTAAATTTACGGTTCAGACACACCTATTTAAAATATCCAACCAAATTAATAAACTTCGTTTTTGCGTAATTAAAAGATTCACCTATTCACACCTCCTTGTACTGGTTGTACAACAGATGCCTTTTAACGCTTACAACATAGTCGAAACAGCCATTTATTTAATAATAATCTAAAATTAAATTATTACAGTTTAAAAGCAACAATATCATAAATTAACAATAATATGAAAATATATGCATTATTATTTTTAATCAATTCCACCATTCTCCACCACCATTCCACCTCATTCTCTATTTTATTTAACTCTATAAATATTTTGTTACTGCAAGGTTGCTGCAGGATTACGATTTCATTGAATTTTAAAACACGAACTTTCTAGTAAAAATGCATTACCATTTATAGAAGGACATTATTTAAATATCTCAGAGGCATTTTATGAAATAATAAAACAACTCACACGAGCGAGTTAATATCAGTGTATCCCACACACTCGTAACTTAAGTTTAAGACTCATTAAATATGGAAATATTTATAATTCTCTCGGCAAACAATTTTTCTTCTTCCAGGTAGGGGAGGATCGGTTTGTTTAGGCTACGATCGTATGTTTACTTTCTCAAATATCTGGTTTGAATAAATTACACGGACAGGACGCGTTTGCGACAGAGCGTCATTTCACCGGTTTGCTTAATTATTATCTTTAGCGATTATTTTTACCAACGCCGCAAGTATAAGTAAACACAAAATTATGATTTAGTATGTTTATGTAAACAAAGCGGTGTGTGTTTTATGTGCCATGACAAACACGAGCGATAACATGTCTCTTATCTGCACTAATTGTAAATACTGCTCCAAGTGGTTTAAATGTCACATCCGCTTTAATACAGATTATGTCCGCCATTATAAGTTAATTGTTGTTTAAATTGGCGTGTAATACGAAGTTAAATTTAACGCAATAATGAGCTGAAAAGTAGCAGCCAAAATAGATTATTAAAAAAAAAAAACAAAATAGAAGCAACTTGTTCCCATGACAACAGGTCTGCTTACTAAATTCTACTGAATGCGCTGTAAATGAATGAATTTACACATCATGTTAGAAAAGTCCCAGGAATATATAAGCGACGCCTGCAGGCACGTTAAAAGAAGCCTACCTCAATTTGACTAACGGTGCATTCATTCGCATTCATTCTATTCTTCCCCATCACGTTATTAAATGGCATAGAAGGTACTGCATCGGAAACGATTCCTATGATTTACATAATATATTTTCTCACTAAAACATTAAGAATAACGTACGAATTAAAGAAAAGGAAAAGGGAGTATTAATATTGACAAAAATGGCAAAGTGCACAAAGTGAAATTAGAAGTAATTAATAATTTATAACTATTCCGCATTTCTATATAATAGCATATTTTATTATTGGGTTTCTAATGCTCTACGCGACGCCTTTTTTGAATAACTTTATTGATACATAACTTTATTGATACATCAATCTTTGACAGTATTTATTTGTCGTCGGCATTACTTACAAGATGTCCAGATCTGGTAATTTGTTGTGACAACAAAATGTGGTGTTCATAACGATTATCAATGTTGCTCATTTCAGCTTTTGCAAATTTTCAAAATCACTCAAAACCAAGGAACATTATTTCAACAACTCAACAACATACAACATTCACATATGAGTTACAAATAATTTAAATGATGTTATTTTATTAATTTCTTAAAGTATATTACAAAATATTAGAAGATCAATTATTTCAATTAGGGCCATTCAACGTAAAAAAGCTCTATGCTGGAAACTCAAGTTTAAGTCGAAATTTACTTTCACTTGATATTTTAATCATTTTAACTTATAATTCTAATTCATTCCTTCGTCGTCCTGGATTCGCTTTTGTAAGCTCATGCCAATATGAATAATGCAATGCGTTTGAACTGCGCCTGGAAATTTATTTCAAATTGCAATTATACTTTATCTTGGCGCATAGATAACTCGATTGTTTTATCGTTTCCTTAAAATATATTAGAAAATATTACGATACCAATTTTTGTGATTGGGTTTTTCAAAATTAATATAGCTCGGTGCTAGATACTCAGCTCAAGTTAGAATCAACATTTTCATTTAATTTTGGTATTTTAATACGTTTAATTGCGGTGCGCTAAAAAAGCTTCAAAACATTTAATGAGCACTTAAACACGAAACTTATTACCAACGGTATTACTATATTTCTGTATTTTTAGGTTCATCTGTCTTTGAAACTATCCGCATTTTGAGATCTGCCTCTCCTCGTTAAGTACGACGACGTTGTGGGCATAAATTTCGTCTTTTTTGTTATTTGTTCGTCACTTTCTTGTGGTGCACCTATTTTTGGAATGACCAGAATTCTCGTTGCGTTCACTTTAATGCAATTTCTAAATCTATGGGGGTGGATATAGTGCTGTGATCATGCTGTAATCATCGGCATGTATTGGAAATATTCGCATTCTTGAAATGAATCAACATCATTTACGTAAATCAAATACAGCAACGGTCCCAAAATAGTTCCTTGTGCAACTCCCCGTTAATTTTCTACTTCCACACTCAGTTGTACGTTGAACTTTACTCTTGAATTTCTGTTTGCTCGATAGTCCTAAAACAATGAACGTCTCCTCTTACGTCAGTATGCTCCAGAACTTGCACTGGCTTCTCATGGGTTATACTCAAATGCCTTAGAGACGTCCACGAACAAACATAGCACGTGCGTTTCTTCGTCCAATTTATTATTGATATTTGTGAACCGTTCCAGTTCCAGTGCAGCCGTCATGTTTTTTCCTTCTTGAAAATCGTATTGGAATTTGTTCATTATGCAAAATGTCTTTGTATAGTCTCGAACCTTATCCGCAACATACCGTTGCATAATACATAATACAAATCCGTCCATATTCTCTCCTATTATATATATATATACACGAAAGATGGTCTAATCTTACACCTCAATGGTGTAGTGAACATTAATTAAAACAGGTCCATGAAGACTAACTGGTGGATCGCTAGACAATATTGTTTCTGGGTTATTACCCTTCGTCAGTAGCGATTACCAAGAACCTTAGAACCATGGACCTGTTTTAATTAATGTTCACTACACCATTGAGGTGTAAGATTAGACCATCTTTCGTGTAAATTTTACATTTTTCTGTCATATTTGACAAGACACATTTTCAATATATATATATATATATATATATATATATATATATATATATATATATATATATATATATCCTATTAATTGTTTATGACGTTTTTTTAATTTTTTATTCATTTGCTGTATTACTGTTGCTTTCTCCATATTTGTTTTGTTGCTTGCGGCAGCAATGTCGACTACAGTTACCTTTTTGGATCCTCACCCTTCGTTTCTCCACGTGGGTAAAAAATCTTTGGTGTCGCATTCTTCTATGGTAGCTCATCCATCATTTAAAAAAAAATCCTGTAAATTTGATAGCTACATTGAGATCATCCTTCATACATTTTTTAGTTTCCTTGCCTCCTACATTGTCTTTCTCTTTGCTTTCCCCAAGTAAGTTTTTATATCCTTTAAAGTCAATAATTAACTTATGATAGGACAGTTTTTTAACATTTAAAACCTCCGCGTTTAATTTATTCTTCGCCGTCTTATACACATTTTTTCATAAGTTATCCAGATTTTGGTACTTTTTCCATATTCAAAATAACCTGCCACGTTCCCTCATGTTCTCCACTAGATCTCCCATTATCCATGATTTGTTCCAAGGACAATGATATTACGAACATTAAAGCGAATAACTTAAATGCATTTATATGAAACATATGGTATATGAATTATAATTATTAACATTGAAATTGCTAATTACCTAAGATTGTAAAATAACTAACGCTCATTATTACCATTTAATAATTGAAAACACTTTCTCTCTCATCTATTGCAATAACTATAAATATTCTCGAATGCAAGACACAATAAAATATTCACTACTTTAATCAAAATTTCACATATCAAAAAACTCAGTCCATGAATAATATTGAAAGTTTTCTCAATGTGCGTATATTTTACTGTTTTGGCTTACTAGAAGAATAAATACTGCGCGCTACCATCGTATAAGGGCTCCCGTTATTGTAATTGTAATATATTTCTTCGTTGTGCTGGAATCGCCTTTGTAACTTCATGCCAATATGAATAATGCAACGCGCTTGAACTGTGCCTGGAAATTTATTTCAAATTGCAGTTACACTTTATCTCGGCATTGCTCAAATACGAAAAGATGAAATGTTAGGGTGCGGACAAGTTTTTCGGTTAGATCTATTGTCGTGTAAAGTGCTATTAAAGTATCGTTTTACAAAATGTTGTTAGCTATTCGGTGGTGCGGCGTAACGCCACGTTTAAACCTCTACATAAAAACGTACGGGATTCATCATATCGGGTTTCTTGATAGTCTCTAAACCGCTTTGGTGTATCTTATTTTACACAAACATCCTTGAAAGTTTCAGTGGCGTAAATAATGTTGACATGTTTACAAACGCACAAAAAATGGGGTAATGTTTAACCAAGCGTTCGAGTATTGTTATCAACCGTGACTTATTATTATGTTTCAAGAGGAAATATAGAATGTATGAAATATTTGCAAGACTAATCTTCATTTGTAAATTGGGTCACGATTTGATATAAATAGGCTATCAGCTATTAGCTATGCGATAACGCTTGTGCTCATTGCTTTCTCTTCACAGTAATTAATTCTTGCTGGTCTGATACTCCGTCAGGACCATTTTCAAATTTATACTTCTACACAACATTCTTTCATTTCAGAGTAGTACCCAGTTTTAGTACCCGCTTAATACTTTTAATTTATTATGCTAAAATTACTATTACAGCAGAATAATTCTTAATATTTGCGTGGCAAGAAAAGCATCAGACGAGTAGGATATACCTACATCCTTCATTAAAATCTTCATGAAAACATATATGGCACCTTTTACAATACACCTAAACAACATATTAGAGAACCCCTTTCAGACGGCGGATTTGGTACCAACATTTCTATTGATTGACCAAGAATCATAGGAATTTGTTTTTATAGTTTAAAGATTTCATGACATACTTAATATCAATTATTCGACTAATAAAGTCTTAGTTGTTGCCTAACAGTTGTTCTATATTTCTAATCCCGACGCGAAAACCTATTTGCGAGATAAATTTGCATAATTTTCACACAGTAAAATGTTTTCAGTTTTGTAGGATATGATTCATTCCTATGACTATCGTCATTATTGCTGCTACTGGTGAAAAATGTCCCGTTGTAGGATTTAAATTGTTTAATGAAATACTTAGATTTAATTACAGAGGCGGGGAAGATATCTCCCCAAGCGGTTAACTCGCTGGATAACAGGAATGTCACGCACGAACTTAAACGATAGCAAACATTGAACCTAGCTAACCGTCAATAGTGTTAAGTTGCATATGACCATTTTCTACGAGTACAACTCACCATGTAGTAGACCTTTGAATTTTCAGTTAGAGTAGGAATTGCAACGTATTAAGGAAAATAAATTAATTAAATATTAATTTTATGAACCACACGTTCAAACTTTTTGGATGATTATTGGTATACTTTGTGTCTTATTCTGGTTCCAATCGATATAAGCAAAAGGCCCGTCAGTTTTCAAATTATTTTCAATTATTCACGCATCTGATTCGTATAATTAAATTCTAATCGTGAATATTCACACAACTGATAATGAATTTTGTTCATTTTGTCAACCCCCACACATCGACGTCATTAATTTTACCATTAGCCTAGGAAATTGATGATGTTATTGATGGCTGAATCACGAACTCATTCGGTACCTTTAATGAGAACGTTCTTAATGATAGTTCAAAATTTCCATCAACGCTGAAAGGGAGAACACCAAACCAGACTTGCGTATAGTGTCGGATAATTAATTTGATACCTGGCTAGGTGTTGAAAATAGCAGCCGCTGTATTAAATTTAGATGGTAGATTTAAGTTTGCGATAGCATTCCTAACAACATTCTACAAATTGCACGGCAACGCTCGCATAAAGAACTTGATTTTCCATTTATAAATTCTGCTGCATAAAAATTATGTAGATAAATTTATCAATTATTTGGTGGCGTGCGGCGTTTAATTATATTGCTGCAAACCACAAAAGATGACTAATGCTAATTTATAATCATGGCGTCCATTATTCAATCGACGTTCTTGTTATTGTACAATTAAATTAGTGCATTTTAGCTATTAAAATTATGACGTAGGAACTGTTTGAAATCCACGTTGAGTATAATTTAAATTATTACGTTAATGAATTCAATCTGTCGTATAATAAAAATTGATGGCCGTTTCTAGTATCAAGAGAAATCATTAAAAACTCAATAAAAAAAAAACAATATATATTTTTTATTACATTTGTATAATTAATACTTATTGAAAATAGATTTATTGAAAGATTTTTTTTTATACTCCAAATACAAGACAATTCCCAAGAGATTTAATTATTTTTCAGGAACAATTTTATTCAAGAAAAAATGTCGCAGGATGTTAGTGGTGCAAAAATGTTAAAAAAATTAATTTTACAGTGGTGTTGCAAAAGGAGTACTATTCAAATCTTCAGACAATTGTGTCATTCTCATTTGAACGCAGCAGCAAAGCAAATTACAGTTGCAAAAATGTCAAACATATAAGGGAGCTTAAAATTCATAATCTTGAAAAAAGATGTTACTGAAGGTCTCTTCAGTAACGATGAAACGTCTAAATAGTACTTATCTTTGTCAAATATTTTATTTATATTTCGACCAGTCCCTAAATTTGCTCCGCATGTATGTATTGTATCGGAGAACCGCTGTGGTATTAAGAAGAGATCATCTCGTTAAGTCGTCTAATCTAATTAAAATAAAAATTATACAAAAATTGACAAATTATTTGGCCTGAACAAAATATTAAAATGCCGAAATAAGATCGATCCCACACCTGGAAGCGGAATATGAAAGTGAGGCTCGCGTAATAACAACTGAAAAAGCCCTGGAACAAATGGACATGAATACAGTAAATAGCTAATAAAACACAAAATAAACTCTAAAACATGTTAGCTGAAAATAAAGATGTATTAAAGGAACAACTAGAAAGTAAATTGTACCAAACTATACAGGAAGTCGACGTAAACTTACACAACCGTGTACAATTATCAGAAGAGAAAACAATCAGGTACATTCGGAACTAAATAATAAGACCGACACCAACCAGGCCGATATCGTTACCGACATGAATAATAAATGGACGCGAAAAATAAAAGAGATTGAGAATAAAACCCAGAATAACCCGAAAAAAATGGGAATGATAAGGGAAGAGGGCGACATATAGATTATTGATGTCCAAAAAGCACTCTAGTATTTACGATCCGCTGAGAAATTTTGATGGAATCCAATTACTAAGTTCATGGTATATAAAGACAAGATACATCCCATGACCTGCCTGAAATATATCCTCCGGTTAACGCCTGCGTTAAGATCATTAGAATGGTTTGAAATGATATATGAAAGTGTACCAATGTAAAAATATTCCAACAAAACTTCACCAAGAGAAAACGATCAGCAAAATCTCTTAAAGGTGAAAGAGAGGAAAAAGATGAAAGAGAAAAAAACGAGACACACACTGCAGAAAGGACAATTTACCCGAAAAGAGCAATATACAAGATTTTAGGATAATCCACACAACAACAAAGACAACGGCAACTACAAATGTTATCGTTCGGTTAAAATTAAAAAACGTAAATGATACCGCAGCCGAAATCTCATTGATAAAACAAACCGTAGTGGCACAAATAATAAATTACCAACATTACATAATTGCGATATTATCGCAACAAATAAGTAGAAATTATGAACAATTATTCAGGAACTCAATATCGAAGCCAGAATCAACCATCCAAGCTAAATATTCCAATATTATATATTCGAAAACATGTATATTGGGAATTGACAACCATAGAAAGTCCAAAATGATCATTGATTTAGAAAGTAATACCCTAGATATTCACGAAAATCAGATACAGCTAAATACCGAGACCTCTAAACAAATGATTAATAATATTAACTAAATAATACAAACGAAGCAAAAAGGAATAAAGAACAGAATAATTCAGTTTAAGGAAGAAATGAAGAAGGAATGGAAGGGGAATATGAAAATTAAGCAAATATAGAAAAAATATGTACAATAGTTAGGGATATGGACACTGATAAAAGCTTCCAATACATAAAGAAAACTTAAAAATGAAAGGCTATACACATGACATGACAACGACGATCGATTAAATTGCAAGAATTACCTCCTACAGCAATATCAACAACCATTCAATATAGAAATTAACAAGCTCACAACAAGGAATAATTGAAAGATATTTTATAAATATTTATATATATAATATTTTATAAACCAAATAGTAATTGCTAAAAAGAACGACTGAAGTTTCCGATTTGGTTAGATGCTCAATAATAGAGTTAAAACCTGGTTACGAAACGTATATGTTTAACAAACGTTTCACTCACTAAATACTACGACTGCGAATATTTTACAAAATTAGATCAAAAACATGCCTTTTGGCTAATTCCATTACAAAAGGACTCAAGAATATACTTAGCGTCGACGGAAATATTTACCAATTTGAAGTAACTCCTCAAGACCAAGCGCCCTTACACAAGTGTTACACAAAATATTAAATAAATATGAACCATTTTGTAGCCACTATTTCGACGACATTATGGTACTTTTCAAATCGATACATGAATATATACAACATCTAAACACTATTATTACGACATACAAAATTAAACATTGAAGGTATGATAATAAATATCCATCGAAGTTAATCAGTTAGAAAATAGATCAACTATCTAGGTTTATTTCAAACCAACAGCATACATTGAATCCCGTGCAAAGAAGAAATTGAAAATTATCCAATGTCTCGTAAAATGAAAGATACTCTAAAATTCTTAGGCAGTATCAACTAATTACTATCATCGTTTTATACAAAATTACGCAACTCTTAAAATTATTAAAGAAAAATGCATAATGATCTTTGTCTGAAGAACCAGAAAACGCCTTCCATGAGATGAATTATTTCGTGGATGCAAAGAAGTTATATCATCTCAACTTCGAATTGGAATGCCACGAATTTCGCTTGAGTAGCAGAACTTGCCTAACATCAAGATGGAATTCAAGTGCTAATCCATTTCATCTATCGGACATTAAAACACAGTTAACTCAGATATTTCTTTCTGAAAAGGAGATGCTCAGTTTTATAACATAAATAAACGCCGATATTATTTATTAGCAAAAAAATAATTGAAACCGAACACATTCACACACACCCAACACCCGAAGTACTCGTAATCACAAAAACCGAATTCTTAGGTTGAGATTCTTATTAAACGAATACGATTACTAAATATAATTCAAACCTGGGAAATAATAACCCGAATTATTGATTGCAAACGTACAATTAAATAAAAATGTTCGGTACGGCAAAATAAAGAAGCACAAGAAGATTTCGAATTAACAAAATTAAAAAAAAAAGTTACTAGAAGGACGTTATTATAAAGGATGTGGACTGCTTAGGAAGAAACTTGAGCAATTATAACTTGGATACATGAAAATGTTGGTCACATAGGAACACGAATTTTTAAAGAAGCACTCTTAACGATCATAAAATCATCAAAAATCATTTACGTCATTGTCAATTAACCAATGAGAAAAAATCGCGTATTGAACGATAAATTTTGAGCTTTCGTTGCACGGAAATAACGTGAAATATATCCTATCTTTCACGTCGAAAGAATTTTGTTGAGAATCGAGTTCATTTCGACATGACCGACTAGAAACAACATGCAATGAAAAGAACTTTTGGATTATTCGAAACGTCTAATATGTTGAATGAAGTTAAAGGATAATTGAATTGGTTTTCACCACTTCTTACTGGTATAGGTCAATGATCTTCACCTGCGCCATTTTGGATTGTATTCATTGTATACACATATGATTGACCTATGACACACATCAGTTTGCTACGAGTTACCCTGGCCAGTCGTTCTCTTCTATAGATCTACACTGTCCACCCTTTTTATTTTACTTGTGGTAGTAATAATTCGATGATGAAACCTTTTTCATCCACACATTTTTCATTAAAATTTTAAATTAATATCTTGCTCTTTCGTAGAGTTCCTTTTGTACAGAAAAAGATTTTCTTTGTACTTAGGAAATAATACTGAGATGGAAAAACATTCATTTTTCAAATATGTTTTCCTTAATAAACTGTTCGGGCCACTGGTAATCAATCTCGGTGCACTGTTAGATTCGTATTATCATCGAACAATAATAATAATAATAATATACTATGCCTAATTGTAACAATTGTTATTTAAACAGAACAATTGAGGTCCCGGATGCAATAACGCGCGGAGCGCTCGAAGGTGGAAACAGGTATTGTCCAACCGATCGATATTTTGGGGAAAATTTTTTTTCGGAAAATGGATTAAACAAAAATACTATCTTGTGTAACTTTCCGCATCTTTTTTACCGGAACTATTTTTTGATCCGTCAATTAATTTGTCCAGAAAAAAATAAAATAGTGAATTTTTTTCGTTCGACAATTCAATTAATTTCAATGCTTTTTAAAACTCGAATCGCGAAATCTCGGGAACTATTGGACCATACTAGTTGACATTTTTAATAGAACACTGTGACACTTCACTGTCGCGAATAAAGTTATTGCAATCGTCGAAATAATCATTTGTTGGATAATATTCAATAAATAATCAGTTGCGCTATGAAACCATGTTCTTTTTTTTTCGACTAGCGAGAAGTTTTTCGCTATTGGTCTTGTGGCATTCTCTTTGCGATATCATTGTTCCTTAAACTGTAACGTAAATTTTAATGTATCACTTGGCGTGATAAGTTTAAAACCTGGAAAGTTGTTGCTTTGTAAACAACAGGTTCGTTTACCGCGCACGACGCGTCAAGCGCTTCCGATGCATTCACGCTACTTTACTGCATTTATTCTTGCAAGCATAGATTAATGCCCAAATTACTTAAGTGTTTATGTGATAATCGTGATTGAAGCATACAGTTATTTTTCTATGCAAGTATGCAATCAAACATACAGCGCATATGAATGAAAAAATTGCAATACTATTACCGGCTGTAAACAAAAGATTATTTTGGTCACACTCACGATCGTATAAGGAAAAGTCGAATAATTATTATTGTTTTTGTAGACATTTTTTCTAACAACGAAGGAAATACAATGAATAGTATTAACTTGTAATTATTACATCACTAAAATATTAAAAAACATCTATCATTAGGGAGAAGATTCTTTTTTTTCTTCTACTTTCATTCCTGCTTGTTAGATATCTTATCTTCACTAGTTTTGCTCGCCGTCTTTACTCTAACACGCATACCATCTAAATATGATGTAAAATAATTTCTACCTCCTGGAGCCAATATCGTAGCAGTGCATTTAAATCTTTAATTTTTTCTTGTGAAATCCCTATTTGTTTAGCTTCTGCAGCATTTACAATATCGTCAAATGACACTGTCCTCTCTATTTTATAGGTAATTGGTTCGCTATCATAATCGTAGAAAACATTAATTTGACCATTAGCAAAATACTGAATTTTAACTGCTTTACTGATCTTAAGTCCTTTCGGAACTTTAAAATTAAAGATTCAAAATCTTTCACCGTGTCTTTCTGTTCTACAGTAGTAAATGGAGGATTTCGAGCACTTTGTAGCAAATCTATATAATCTTTTTCAGTTTCAATGTGCTCGAGCAATTTTTTTTCCGCCCGTACATTCCAAATGATAGATGTTTTTAATATTTTAGTGATGTAATAATTACAACTTAATACTATTCATTGTATTTCTTTCGTTGTTAGAAAAAATGTCTATAAAAACAATAATAATTATTCGAATTTGTATTGCAATATTTTCATTCATATGCGCTGTATGTTTGATTGCGTACTTGCATAGAAGAATAACTGTATGCTTCAATCACGATTATCACATAAACACTTAAGTAATTTGGGCATTAATCTATGCTTGCAAGAATAAAACGCAGTAAAGTAGCGCGAATGGATCCGAAGCGCTTGACGCGTCGTGCACGGTAAACGAACCTTTTGTTTACAAAGCAACAACTTGCCAGGTTTTAAACTTATCACGCCAAGTGATACATCAAAATTTACGTTACAGTCTAAGGAACAATGATATCGCAAAGACAATGCCGCAAAACCAATAGCGAAAAACTTCCTCGCTAGTCGAAAAAAAAAGAACATGGTTTCATAGCGCAACTGATTATTTATTGAATATTATCCAACAAATTATTATTTCGACGATTGCAATAACTTTATTCGCGACAGTGAAGTGTCACAGTGCTCCATTAAAAATTTCAAATAGTTTGGTCGAATAGTTCCCGAGATCTCGCGATTCGAGTTTTAAAAAGCATTGAAATTAATTGAATTGTCGAACGAAAAAATTTCACTATTTTATTTTTTTCTGCACAAATTAATTGACGGATCAAAAAATAGTTCGGGTAAAAAAGATGCGGAAAGTTACACAAGATAGTATTTTTGTTTAATCCATTTTCCGAAAAAAAATTTTCCCCAAAATATCGATCGGTTGGACAATACCTGTTTCCACCTTCGAGCGCTCCGCGCGTTATTGCATCCGGGACCTCAATTTATCGCTCGTATTGAGGTTAAATAAAACTACTATTGTTTATTGCTCGTGTACGTTCTTTGGATTAATTCCAGGTAAGTTTTACTATAAATTTATCGCAATCTATGTACTATTACTTGTAATTTACGTTGCCTACTTTTCATCAGACTGATTAGAATTCGCGATGAATAATTTAGTACTTCCAACCTTAGCCTGAAATAATTATTCGTATTGTTTATAATAAAATAAATTAAAAATTTTATAGGTATCTTATATACTATAGTAACTTATAGTTTATACATTTATTAAGTACATCAACACCTACAATCTTAGAATTGTGTTGTTTGTAATCAAATTAACCGTATCCTTGGTTTAATTTCCTGGAAAATGAATCTAGTTGTTGTATACTTTTCTGTAGATTTGCTGGAACACTATCTTTACTAATTGAACTTCTTACCGAATTTTCAATTTTATACGTTTTTTCAGTTCCTTCCCTTAAAGCAGTATCACCTGTTTAACCTTCCCTAAATTCGTAATTTAGATCTGTTTCCAAGTGGTATTAAATAACTCCGTATCAAACCAAATTAAAATTGTTTCGTACTTTAGATTTGATGGGTGAATAATAGTATTTTGTGTATCTAGGCCAAAAAGTACTGTCCGAGTTTTCTTTACGACCGAGGCGTAGCCGAGGTCGGAAAGCAAACGAGGACGAAAAAACACTTTTTGGCCGTGGTGCACACAAATTTTTTTAGGCGACCCTCATAAAATTTTCAAATTTATTGCAACATTTACTTATAATTTATTGACATAGTCATTTATAACAACTGCACAATTGTACATACTTGTGACACCTTCAGACATGTTTATGTTTTCTTTGTCTACATTCGAAGTTATTTCGGCTTTATAAACAATAATTACCCAATAATCAGTTAAAAAGTCTATCACCAACACGTATTTACTAATGTAAACAAGATGTACAGTTTGACACTGACGGCAATGTGGTTATTTTTATACAATTTCGGTAACTGTCGGTAGATGGCGCCACCCTATTGCGGACGAAAAATGAAAGCGGACGAAGAACGATTACTTTTCGTCCGCGTTTGACGACTGAAATTTCAATTTTTCGTGTCGGTCGCCTAAAAAATAATTAATATAAAGTTTCTTATGTTCCTTAATTATCGTTAATTCTAGTCTAGTTAAAATAATTATATATATAAAGTTTACGTTTTCTTGTTGTTTATGTCGTGTTCTGTATGCCTAGAAACACAGCAATACGCATACAGCTTTACCATTTCGTCAATAATGCACAATGTACCCACTCCCTTAATTTCCTAGTATTATTCTTTAATAAATTGTATAACTTTCTCTTACATTAAAAGTAATTTTAAAGCCAGAATTAATTTATCATAGCAAATAGACGGATGCATATGCGAGGATATGTGCACTTTACCCAGGAATGGTGCAAATATATGGTGCTCCGTTCTCTATATTCAAGACTCGATTTCGGTCTATAATTCTACTCCGGAAAGTAAAATAAAAACATCTGCAGTGGTCCGCACTGAACTTAGGTGACAATTATATTTATCAAAAAACTTTTCAGATAAAGGTTGCTTAAAATGTCACTATTTTTATCTTTATAAGAACATTTTTTATATAACACGTAATTCCGGTACTAATCAGAATAGGTCAAAACGTGCATTTGCGTTAAAAGCTCGAGTTTGAAAATGTTCCTTATACATAAAGGATACAAAAATAATAAACAATACTCAATTCCAAATTAGTAATTTGCAAACGATGCCTGCACTTTCATTCTATGAAGGCAAAAAAATGTTATACACTATAACATTGGCAAGTACATAAATAATTTTTAATAATTTCTATGAAATTACGATCTAGTTGAAAAGATCACGTATTTTTATTCCTCGGTGTGATCACGCAAATGGCTTGTTTTCACATTCGTAGGTCGAACAGATGTATACCACGATTAGACAAAATGCAATTTTCATTCGTTCAATTAATAACCGATTCCGTTTGATATTCGAGGACGAAATTATAGATTTAGTAAAATGGCCCGTAATGTATTAGTTCGCACCAATCATCAATCATGCGGATCAATTAATCACTGAAATGTATTGCGTCGCGTGTTTTTTTGGCCGGTGATAATTGTTACCAGTTCCGCAGTGCATTCATGACTGAAAGTAATTAAAATTCCCCAATATTTTTCAAATAAATACACGGCCTATGCGTAACGACACCTTCTCGAACATTTCATGTGCTACATAGCGGAATTTATTCGAAAGCGTTTTGGATTTCGCTAATTCTGTCGTTCATACGGTCGAGCAATTAATTTATTTATGTATGTATTATCGATTTATGCAGGAATTTGTTGCAATAAAGAATAATCAGTATTGGTTATATTTACGGTTTCGAAGAAGAAATTACTCGAATAGTTCCAACAATAGAAAATATTTTTTAAACTAACGTGCTGGGCAGACTAAAGCATGCAAGAATGCCAGATTGATCGGATTTTATGTTTTCCGACCGTTGAAGGCTGCGAAAGTAATAGCATTAATAGATGTTATAGGCTACCTACGTACATACCACTTCGGATTAATAAAATAGTTTAACTCTATTCAATGATTACATAACATTAACTTATGTTTATTATTCGCATCAAGTGTTTCTGTAAGTATTCCATTGGTCAATAATTACTGCCTTTAGTAATGAAACGATTTTGATTACAGTTATTATCGTCTGCTTGTGTACAAATTGTTGCGAGAATTATTTCAAAAATGAATGAGTTAATAATTAGTAAGTCATTAAATAATTAATTAATATATTAAAAACTTGAACTAAGTCAAATTACCGTGATCAATCAGCAATCAGTAGTTTTAAGTTTAAACACAGTTATTAGAGCGTATAAAGAAGTTATTGCATAAGTAATAATTAAAGTGCATACGTCGTTAATTTGAAAACACTTTTATATAATTATTGAAAATATATTGCATACTATTAGTTAATGTTATTTTAGTTAAGTCTGAGTATTTTGCTTTATTTAATACATTCTAAAATATGTTTTATTTAATTAGGTCGTAGATAATTAGCTTGTACGCGTTTCATATGTACGGATATGTATGCCGTAATATGACCGCTGATTGTTCGAATCCGATTGTCAAATCGTTCAAATAGAATGAGCGAATGAAGCGACCCGTACATGAATCCAAGAATCCTAGAACAAGAACCGAATCTACGATTCTAGTAGTTCATGTACGGCTCTATTCTTAAGGGACAAGTATATCGACTTGTATTTGTCGAACACACTCGCTGCGAGCTTTATTTCAAGGTTACTACAGATTACAATATTTTACACCACCTAATATTCATATGAAAAGCACCACTTACATCCATATTCATTTAAAAATTATCACACTATCGGTTACAATAAACAAGAAAAATGTGAATCTAACCTTTACTTCATTGCTAAAGCACGATTGTATGTTAAATATTTTACAAGCTCCTAGTATAATGCAACACGGTCCTTTATTAAAGTCCAGGTGCACGATACCTTTCCTAGGGAGATACGTTTGGTGTGAACAATTTGGGGCGTCATATTTTTGCCATTCATCGTTTCTTACTGTTCATATTTATATTCCGTAAAACACTCCATTGTGTCTGTATGTTGACTTTAAGATGCGAGTATAATTCAGATTGAAACCGGTAGGAGCAACGAAGTTTTACAACAAACGCATCCATATCGTTATAGTTCTTTGTTAGGCAACCTCCCTCGAAAATGAGAAGCCAGGGGCAATTAAAGCGTGCTTAAAATGTTAAATTCCTATCAAACGAAAACGTAAATGTCTATAAACAACATATGGAACGTGCTTGGTTTTTATTGGATTTTCTAATTGAAATTTAAATGAGTATTTCTAGTAATAGAATAACTGCACTTACTAACACAATAAATATATTAAATGAAAAATTCTAAAAACTGAACCTCTGTTTTTTCTATTAACTTAAATAACGTGGCCGCACCAATAAATAAATCTATTTGTCACACACGTTATACTAGCCCGGAACCATTACAATTGCAGCAAAGTGAAATGGTATTATTCTTAATTTTTTAGGCGAAACTGTATCAAAACAATGGAAATATTGATCTGTCTGTGTAATGATCGCCTATCCGTTAAATCACGCCATCTATGCCTATACTATTTATTGTCTTCTATTTTTAATTGGAACAACTTCTATTGGACAGAGCTATGCATGTTGAAATTATGCTGGTAGTTCGAAATGTTGTAACCCAATGCTTTAAAAAATTGGGAACCTACATTTATAGATCATATTATATTCGCTTAAGGTGTACGTCAACATAGGCGTTCGTGGAATATACAGATAAAGTAATTTGACATACTGTTAGGAAAAGCATAAAGTCTATTTTGCGCTCTGCTGCAGTACTTGCCCCTAAACCTAAACTTGTTCTTTCAAAGAATATTTCTTCTTCAACTGTATTCATATGTGGTGCAATAAGTAGCTAACGATGATCTTAAATATATTTGGAAACTGTATCACTTTAAGCCTTTATTTCTCCTTTATATAGAATTGCCCGTTTCTACTTCCTTGTATAATAAATAAATTATATGTAGCCGTTCTCCAACAGTGGTCAGGTTGAAAGGGTGCCGCTAACAATCCTCAGGCGCCAATTAATTCAGTGTAATGATTGCTGCATGTTAGCACTGTAACGTATAATCTTGCACCAGTAGATGCATCCCGCCACGAAAAATAATATTACCTAATTAAATCATCAAGAAGCCATTATTGATCAACGTCACCGAGAGTGTTGATGAGCGCGCCTTATTTGCCGAACAAGAACTCTCTTTGAGAGATTTACAATTTCACAATAAACGGAGGCGAGGTTAATAGTGACAAATATCTAATATAATTTACATATAATAAAGACTGAATTGTGTGAATTCACTTAATTGGTAATCTTTACATTAATCGTCACTTCATGGTAACAATGGAAATAATAATTAATAAATGTCTATATAAATTGCTAACTGAAGAAAAAATTGCAAATACAGATTTTTGCATCACTATCGGAAAAAGGCCTTAACTGTCAAAGCTGTCGCTCAAGAAATTAAAGTTGAATGCTACAGGCATACCAGGTGACTGACTGAACGGCGCGAGGCGTACCGGTAGACCATCTCAAGTGGATGAAGATGTACTGAGACAAACAGTTCACGACATCCTCAATCAAGTATTCGGGAATTGCTAGTAAGAAATACGCCTTCAAAATCTAGAATTAGACGACATCCAGATAAAAGGCCGTTTTGGAAAAAGGGTATGTTATGTGTTTTGTGGAATTTCTATCGAGTTTTGCACTTGGAGTTGGTTCGATCTGTGGATTATTTTCTCAACAACTTGACAGAGAGTATCGGGATAATGCTGCAACAAGTCCTTTTTCGTCTTCACTATCACACATTTTCTTTAAATTTTGCATAAGTGTACTATTGGTGCAGATTTGAAACATCGTTCTTGAATTACAGCGCTGTAAAGTCCTCATAAATAGCCCAAAATTCAGGAGACACTATTTTTTGAATTTCTGCCGAAGCTTTACTAATTAAACTAGAGACCTGTGATTGGTACAGAATATTTCATGACCTTTCTTATGATATCCAATATTATATAGATTAAAATAAAAAGTAAAAGTAAAATAAAATCTCAAAACTCAATTTGAAATTTACAAATTTTCATATTAATCCAGTACTGATGTAAATCACAGGGCATAATGTAAATTTTGGATGATAATGGCTTCATTGTAAAAAAAGCTCCATTCCCATTAATTCAATTCTTAGTTAAGTCAACAATGCTAATATTGACAATTTAAATAAATTAACTAATTCCAAAGTTCAAAGTAAAACATAATATTAAGTAATAGGACCTGTTCATCATTTTAAGTTCGAAAAGGCTTTATTTGTTTGGCACACATCACTTTCAAATAGAAAATAAGTTCTTCAATGGAAGTCACAGGATTCACCTTCATCAGAACATCAATTACTGAGACCCACAGAATAACAGCGTTTCTTGCATATGAGAAGGTTGCAGAGTGCCGAACTGGATGAAGAAAAGCTATGTTTACTTCATCAAGTTCTTTATTTTTCCGTAAAACATACCCTAGCCACCAGATTGTTTCACAGATAACAGCGATGTAGATGTT
Organism: Geotrupes spiniger; assembly: GCA_959613385.1. NCBI lineage: Eukaryota > Metazoa > Arthropoda > Insecta > Coleoptera > Geotrupidae > Geotrupes > Geotrupes spiniger. The sequence continues at coordinate 18,451,387 of OY390736.1, read as the reverse complement.
ATGTCTGCTAGTTTATGTTTATCATACGATTTTGATCGTTCCGTTTCGATGGATTCTGAATCCATAGAAAAGTTTTTCACCAATATTTTTCATGTAGTTTTGGGAATGAATGCATGGTATTGGCGCGTTCTTGTGATGCACAATACTTGATCAAAACGATTGTTCAAGAAGAAACATTCTGATTCAGCATAGTCGTCGCCAAAAAATAGGGTCCTTGCAAACTGGCTTGAGTTACCATTCTCTTTACAGAACCCCCTACCCCTATCGTCGTAAAGGCCTTCGTCGTGTACTGTAAAAATCCATATTTAAATCCTCCTCATGAAAGCAAAGGTATTTGTATTGGGCAGCAGACCCGTCTGAAAAATAGAAAATCTATTCACGAAGTTTTTGAAATTTGGCTCTGAGAAAGGTTATGAGTTTCTTTATATAACTAGCAACTTTGTTGTGCTCTAGGTGCTCAGAAATAATTACATAACTAAGACGTTCAACTTTGTTCTCTTCTTCTAAATATATGCCAATGGAATGGATTGTGACCTGTTGGCTTGTCCAGTGGTAGCTATGCGCTTCATCTTGTAGAGCTATTATGTACTTTTCGGAAAAATCATAACTGACAACGAATTCTGATTTTTTTCGGATTTTATTTTGTGTAGTTCAGGAAAGTTATCTGCTGAACCAAACTGGACAACTTTCCTCTGACGGAATCGTAATTTATCAATGGAATTTTCTAAAAGGTTTCAACAATTTAAGTATCTAAGTTCCACCTGGTTAGACTGGTTTCCCATGTTACAATCAATAGACGATGAGTTACAAAGCACTTTCGCCAGGCATTTTGCATTTAACCATTATTACAATTTATTATTTTCTAAGTTTCGCATTTTGGTGACTTTAGCACACACAAACCACAAACAGAGTGTGTGGCATTTTGACCGGGTAGCATACAATGTTTAGGTCGCAATTTAGCCAATTTAGAGAAACTGTTTTTATGTTGGAAAACTTGTGTTTCAAATTTTTGGGTTTCTTTAAGGTTGAATCAATATGAGTCGTTACGAAATATTTGATTTACCTCCGTCTGCTTCAGTAACCGGCATTGCCCTACTAAATTGATTATGCTCCTAAAATGAACGACATTAAATTCTACCTTTTTCCTCCTACTTCTACAACTGGAAAACTTAATTTTTCCTTTTTTGACAACTTCTGTCAATATCACTATCATTTTCTGATGACGAAGTTTACGTTTCATAGTTGAGGAAATTTTTCTGATTTCCGATATGCAATTTTTCTTGCATTTATTTTTTTCATAGAAATGAGAGACTCGACCAGTTGTTCAAGAGATATATTTAGTGATTCTGAATTTGTTTAATGTCCGTGTCGCTGTCCAAGGTTGTATCTAAGTGAGAATTATCATATTAGTCACTTAGGACTTCCGGATAAACGGTAAACTTCTTCCTTATATTTATCACAATGTTTTAAGCCACCGACTATTTTTGGACACAATTCAGGCGCCCATGCTGTAACATTTCTGTACTTCTTCCCATCTCTAACAAAGTGATTTGTTTTGTTTAACGAATTATAACACTGAAGATCAGCTTCCATACTCAGAAATAAAAACACTCAAATATTTTATGCTTGGTTTTAAGCACTTAACTTAAAACTTAACCAATAACATTTTTACTTATTGAAACATTAAAATAATAACAGTATTTTGCAAGTGTATACCAACAGTACATCTAAGATGGTAAAGTAAAGTAAAAGTAAAGTAAAGTAGACTCTGGATTGAGTTGACGTGGAATAACCCTGCAGCTCATCGACCTCGAGGTTTTACGGCACGCAGCTTATTGTCAAGACCTGGCTGTATCAGATTAGGGTTTATTTCGTTCAACGGCATATTTCTTACGCGAAGTACAATTTAATAATTTTACACTAGTGAAAAACGCATGTCGTGAATTATTTTCCTATAAACAAGTACGAAACGACAAATTCAACTATTGGCCGAAAAGTGGACACACTCTGTAAATATTAATGGATTATATTTCGAAGAGTAAAGGTTTTTAATTTTCTATTTCCATTTTAATTAACGCCTTATCCACAACACTTATGAGACAAGTTAGTATCTACTTCTGTATTTATGAAACAATTGCAATGTAATTAATTTGCACGAACGCTATCGATTGAGAAACCATTGGTTGTATTATTTTGTATTGTTATAATACTACGTGTTTCATTTAGGCTGCCCTTTATAATCTTTAATTGATACATTAATATCACATTAATTACTGACACCTTCATTGTTTTATAATTATACAATTATCCAATTATTTATATGCAAAGGATTTCAGTATTTTTTTTTAGTCGGTGATAACTGGATAACTTTTGTTGTGTAAGTGTAACAGTATAAGTATATATTAGAATGAAACTGGAACTTTCGATTTTATTGCATGCAATGTGATCATTGCATTCCAAGTTTTTCCGGTTAGCTTCTATAAATGGCTCTAATATACCTAAGCTTCAATAGCAAAGCTTTGGTATATTCTAATTTAGACTCTACAACATTTCGAATAACAAAATATAACAGTCCCAGCTGTTGATACTATTATAGATAGTTCACCAAAATTAGTATAGGTAGATTTCTATCTATTACTACACTACAATTAAATTCGAGAAATAAAAGTGCGTAAGAAATGGCCGTGATTGCCATTATTAAATTCTTACTGTACTTGAACTAACGATGTTATTAACAATGTAGGTGAATTAAAATCCCCCTAACCTGTTGCCATAGGAACATCCACGAAGCCGAGACAGAAGTTTGCCGACGCCGCTTGCATTTGCCGAAGCAAAATAACAATGAGTGGTTGGTTTAAAGTTTTAATTCGTGCCCATCACCGTCGTTACGGCTATTATTCGCGGACGGCAGCAATGGCCTGGAATAATGAAAACTCGCGGGATTCAGTGTGTGATCATAAAGAGACCGACCGTCTGTCGCTAATTGCCTCTAAGCGGATTTTAACTGACGGTCTTGTCAGAGCACCGTGTTTAGAGCGCAGCATCTAAAACGAAAAACGCTTTAAAATTATCCGCGTTATTTTATGGCACGTCTTTCGCATACATTAAATTCGTCGACTAGAGTTCTAACTACTTTGGTTAAGAGTTTTTGTATTACTAATTAAATTAATTGCGTAAAATCACTATTGCTGCGATTTTCAGTTCGAAAATTATTCCAGTATTTTCATGACGCGTCTCACAAAATTTATATTAAAAACTTTCATCTACGGTTTATGTCAAATTGCCTATCTACCCTTGTCAATGACACCCATGGTATGGTAGATGAATATTAATAGCGTCCAACTGAATTCTGAAACTTCTGAGAGCCTGAATATGTTCTTTCTTATTTGTGTAATTTGAAATAATACGCCCGCATTTTTTAAAGCCGCACACATTTGTACGACCAATGAATGTAGAAGATCAAACAGACCGTGCCCCACGCATTATCTTTTTAACACGTCGTTAAAAATACAGATTTAATGCTTATGAAGCAGTTGGGAGAATGACCAGTTGATAAATCATGTGCTATCTCAGCGCCGCATAATTACATAACAACTTGAACTTTTAATAGGAAGGTTAACAATGGAACGTGGATAAAATTACGTATGACGCATTGAAATATGAAGAAACATGACCTAAAATGTCCTGGTTAATATTAGTTGTGAAACGTTATCTTGCCAATGAAGACAAATTATAACAAATTACTCATTCATTGCAAATACAACATACAGAGGTTTATAAAAGTTAATAATCGAATTCTCCTATTGTTATATAATTATTGTGTATAGACCATGATCACTTCTCTAGGATTAGGGCTTCTAGTTAACAACCATTGGTGATAATTTGCACTATTCCTTCTTCACCACAGTCAATCATGCTAGTATATCTTTATTGTATTAATTATCAATTCATCGTTATTTAATTACACTTTATCATGTAAATGATAAATAATATATTTCATTATCCCTTTGTCCCGAACATAGGAACTCGCTTTCCTACGAAAAAATTCCCGACTGATAAATCGAATTAAGTAACATTTTCTAATATGAAATTCTGATAATATTGCAAATAGTTATGTGTTTTCTGTAGCGACGAAAATGTTTGAACACTGGTGTTGGCAATGCTGCGAAAAGATGGATGAACCATTCTCGACTTCTGGTTATCATCGTCTCTCATCGCCATTATTTACCGGTGCAACAATAAAAGAGTTTCGAATGAAACCACCTTCTTTCAGCCGCCAGGGGCAGGCCTACGTTGGATTTATGTGTGCCGGGCTGTCGCACTCCGATACAGATCGATAAGGCTTGTTATAAATCTAAGGAGGCGGGTAGTCGAATTACTGACAGCGACATTATGTTTGGAACATGTACAGAAAAGGTCAATGTACAATTGTTTTATTATCTTTTCCTCTTTTCTGGCCTTCCGTTTCAGATTTATCTCACAACGTAAAAAGCATGCATTCTGCGCGCCAATAAATGTATCTATACTTTCTCGAAAGCAATACAAAATGAAAGGAAAATTTATAATACCCAATATCACTAATATAACGTCCTGATTTATGCCACATTCCAATTCATAATGCATTTGTTTTATACGATGCATTGAAATTATCTGTTGGAAAAATGTATATAATTGAATATAATTACAATGTATTTTCACCGTAATTTATGTAGTTGTCGATCTAGAAATAATTGGCACATTAGTTACAATGTGTTGATTACAAACCAACGTTAAAGTACATACTAATAATTATGGGTGTATTTACGTAGTTAATTTCAGATTCTGCATTCATCACGTTTTAAGTTGATCGTGTGTGCTTAATTGGCAACACTATAATGAGTTCAATAGTTTCACTTAGGTCAGGAAACAAGCAATTATTTACAATCTAATGATATGATAGAAGTGGTGTAATTTAATAACAAAAATGAACTAAGGCTTCAAATTTATTATTTACTTCAATTCTACATTATCCATACTTTGAGTATAAATAAAAGAATAATTATGTATATATTATAATATAAATACGAAAATCAAAAAACAAAAACTGTATTGGCAAATTATTTGTCTTTGACAATTGATTGGTAGGAGATGTGCAAACATAAAATGTTGGCTGGTTTTTACAAAAGAGGTTGGTTTTATGAAGATTACAAAAAAGTGTATATATTTTTCTTGTGGGAAAAGAGAACATGGTTAGAAGGATTCGTACAGGTGGAATGGAAACTTTCATGAATTCTTAAATACGTGAAATAAGGAAGCCAAGAAGAAACAGGTTACAATGCTAGAAGGGAAGAGGAAGATATGGAAATACCAAGGAAGATGAAGTCACAGAAATAATCAAAGTCCTAAAAATAAAAGTCGAGAGCAAAACGAAGTTTCAGCAGAAATTGGTAAAATATGAGTTCACTTCATTAAAAGAATATATGAGCTAGTAGAAGTAGTGGCAGTAAAAGAACAAATACTCCAAGAATCGATAACCGCGCTGATTATTGTATTACTGAACGCAACTTACAAAGTACTGGCAAAACGTTTAAAGGAAAGATTAAGCAATGTTACCGAAAGTGTCCTGGCGAATATCAGGTAGGTTTCAGAAGAAACCCATCGGTAAATGACCACATCTTTACTCTCAAAGGAATCCAAACAGCCTAATACGTATCCAAATTAGCTGTGCAAGTGATATTCATTAATTTCAAACAATCCAATGTACAGTGCATTGGGAAGACTAGGAATACCCGAAAAACTTATAAGGCTAACAACTATGACACTGCATAAAACACAAAATCACAAAATAATGTACTCTGGAGTGGACATATATCAACAGAATTTATGGTGGAAAATTGCCTGACGCAAGGTAACCCTATATCTACTACACTATTGGTAACAAGCAAAAGTTTTCGGGCTAGAAATAAACGAATAAAAAATGTAAATGAGCGAAACCGAAAAGTCAGCAGACGCAATTTTGCAAATAACTACGAACTATGAAAGGAAATATGAGTTGAGTTGAGCTGAATATTTACAATGTATAAGAATTGTTATACTTGGGAGTCATGATAAACGAAAATCTACAGGAGGAGTCGGATATAAAAGTCATAATTTCGAAAGGTAACAAGAAGGTACAGAATGTTGACAGGACTAATGAAATCGAAGAATATATCAAGAAAAATTAATTTATATAAAGGGCGAAGGGGGATAATAACGGGGCTAAAAGACACATATGAGTAGATAGAATAAAGAAGAGGTGATTGGAATCATAATAGAAGGAGTTTGAAGGAATGGGGTGGAGCATTGGAAAGGAAATTTGGAGAGAATTGTGAAGGGGAAGGATGCAGAGTTATTAGGGAAGATAAAAAGGAGGAGAGAAGAGGGTAGAATAAGGAGGGAAATGCAAAGAAATAAAGGTATATAGGTTGCAGGCAAGGCGGCCAGGCGGGAGATGGAATATGGAATAGCACGGGGGGGGGGAGAGAAAATGGTAAAACATACAAAGATAAAATGTAATTATAAAGTTGTAGATAAGGTGGTACGCCAATAAAGTTTTATTGTTATGATTACAAAAAAAGATCTAGCAGAAAGAATTACAAAAATGATGTTGACAAGCTTTATAGACTTGACTGTTTTGATTTAATTTGTGTTGACAAATCAACATGTTTATTTTAATTTAAGACCTTTTCAAATTGTTTATGAATACCTCGTAGTTTTTAATTTAAATATATATTTTATTATTCGAATAGGTGACAAATGATTGTAAAAGTACTATATCTACCGAAGTATTAAAATTAGCTCAGGATGGCTACTTTAAATCAATAATTAGTTTTTATAATTGTAAAATCTATTAATTGGAATTCACTTAGCTAACCTTTTTAAAATAAACTGTAATTATTCTATTTTTTTGAAACAGAAGGGTTTTTTTATAATAACTATGCAACAAAAATATTTTTCAAAGCTAAATTTACGCTTCTAGTCTTTCCATGTCCATTCTTTATACTTTATGATTAATTGCGCCTTAACCATATGTCGAGAATAAAAGTGATTTAGCACTGAAAAAATCAACAACTAAAGATAAAACATAATTAAAATAAGTGAGCACGTGAACTAAAAAATAATATAAAAATGATAAGTACGTAACAGCAGCTATAAAAAAGCAAATATCTAAGCTTAATATCTACTTCGTTGTCGTTTCAACGCACAAGTTTCACCGTCCCTCGGATTTCCTTCGTGATATTTCCTGCGTAATTTCGTTCAATTATTCTTTAATTTAACACTATCACAAGGATCCTTTAACTTTATGCACTTTTTAAAACGCTATGCGGTGTTCATACATGGAGAATTGTATAACTTGTTATTGTAGATAATTATTTTTATACGGTAATGTTTTAGTGTTTTTCCGTTTTTTCAACGCTATAATGTCTTCGAATTTATTATTATTATTATTATTATTTATATTTTTGTTTTGTAATTCTTGAAGCAAACGTTTCTTGAATCAATAACACAATTTTTCTAATTGTCTAGAAATTCCAAATAGGTGATTTTAATTTTAATATAAATTAGACAATTTTTAGAAATTCTTTCAATAATAGTCTGTTGGCAAGTTATTGTTTAGATTGTTATAATTGACTTGATATATGATTAAAATAAGTTCCCTTTTTGAATCGTATCTATTATATATAGTTATGTAAAATATGAAAACTATGTAGCGTCGTATGGTGTAGTAATTAGCTATGATTCATCAATGTCAAATATTCGACAGTTTAAAAAAAATCAGATACGCATGAACATTATTAATAAAGGTAGTAATATTTGGATGTTTTGAACGGACGAGACGTGTTTTAATCATGTCCAAGTAATTTAATTAAAAAATCAATTAATTAAATACAAGCGTGAAAGAAAACCTAGCGTTTCGTAGAAAGTCACCATTGATGGCTACATAATTGGCGAACAACGTGGGACAACGCTTCAAAGAAATATCAGTAACAGTACAATACATATACATATCCAGGCCATCTCGCGTGCATTTTCATTCTTTTCTTCTCAAAGTTAACTGCATTTAATACAAGAAATAATATCATTATTAATATTGTACATATTTATATAAAGCTGCCATTTTCAAATAAGTAACCTTCAATGTATTATGTGTACCGTAAATTAATAATTTCAATTTCGAAATGTACTACCTATATATTACATGCGACTGGTCAAAGTAACGCTTGAATGTTTCGATTAAAGTTTTTTTTTCTGATTTTTACTTTAATTGCCAATTTGGTCGAGCATCGGGCAATTAATTCTAATTATACATTGTAACTTATGACTGCGACGGTTTTAACGAACCATTGTCTGTCACCCAGTCGTTTAGTTCGACACCCATAAATAACATCTAAATAATCCGAGAAGGAATAGCTCAATAAAATACTTAGAATTCCTCCACCGCTCCCAAAGTAATCCAAAATGTGGGTCCGACGGAAATTAGCATAGCAGGGACTGAGCGCTTGAGACCATGCCGACGGATCGTGATAAAAACATGCGCCCTTTTTTTTCTTCTAATGCTCGTAACGAGCTTTATAAACGCCGAAGAATGAATAAAGGGGCCAGCCGGTTGCATGCATTATGTAGCGCGTTATTGTGAGACAAAAGAGATACGTGATTATTAATATTAATAACGTATTCGTGTGTGTCATTGTTGTTTATACATCTCGAAAGTTTAACTAACAAGCGCCGGGTAAAAATGAAGATGTCTGAATAAGTAATATATCTGCGTACATTTCGCCCCCCTTAAAATATCTTAGAAAAACACATAAAGGGAAAATTTATTTCATCGAAGGGAGTGTCACAATTTATGCCGCGCTTTTCCGGTAAATATTTTAATTATATTACCAGATATTCTTCGAAATGGCACTATAAATCCCACGTTATTAGGAACCGCAAACACGAAGGAACGAAGGGATCTACAAATCCTCGAGCGGGAACGTAACGTGAAAATACAGTTATATATGCGTTGGATTGGGGCGTCAATTTTATTACAAACTGAAGTATAGTCGTGCAATATTTAGTAATAATAAAACGATCTTGGTTTATAAAAATTGCTTTAATTTTCATTTATTTTGATAAGAAACTTAATAATTGAAAGATTTCTCAATCCTGAAATTTGCAAAAGTTCAATTTTAAGTTATTTTTCTTAAAGTAATTCAACTTGGCAAGGTATTTAATTGCTTTTCTTGTCTGACCAATGGTCTGACAAGAAAATTTACATAGCTTTCTTATTTAATTTCGAAAAAGACTTTAGGATGACCTCACAGTGACTCAGTACCCTCCTGACTACTATATCTTGATTGCCCACGTTGGGTCGGACACAACTCATATGAATTGTTCGTTGTAATTGTAATTTTTTCACTTCATTTTGTGGTTTAATTTGGATAGTTTTATTTGAAATTAGTATCCTTTGTTTCATAGCTTTGGAGGGAGTTACTTACATCTAATTACATCTGTACATGTACATTTTTTGAATTTAGTTGAAATTTATAGAATGAGAATATTAGATGAATTTACTTCATATTGCTCTTTTCACGATGGTCTCTGATGGCCTCATCATCTACAGCAACCAATATGAATATTTATTTTAAATTTGCGATGAGCTGACTACTTCAAGTTATTAACAGTTTTTGAAGAAGCTTCTATAATATTTTATTATAAATTAATTTTAATTATTCTGTTTGACTTATCTTCTTCTTTCAACATCTGATTTTCCAATTATTGTTTAGTTGAGCCATAATGATTCAAATGAAATCCAACACATTTTAAATAGTTTAAATTATAAGTTATAACCATCTCCATACTATTGGTGCTTCAGTAGTATGGCGAAATCATTATAATGTATTAAAAAGAATAATAAAGATATTTCTTGCCGTTTTTCTGGCATTGCAAAAGATATAATTAGATTTACATGTATAAAGAAATAGTTAACTTAACTGATCTGATCTACTTATTAATAAGATTTTTTGGTTCTATATAAGAACATGATAAATGTGTATCTCGCCACCATAAGAAAGCTTATTTTTGGGTCAATTTTATAAATTGGAGATTGTATTTAATGTACGATCAGAAACATTTTCATGGTTCCGATAATAAATAACGTAATTGTTTAACCAATAATGTAATCGTTTTTATTTGCAAGTAAAGAAATATTAGCAAGTAATGAAATAAACGCAATTAATAACGATGACAAGGCACACACAGCAAATGGCGTAACACGAGCTACTTGCTTATTTGACTCATCACTGTGCTAAATAGCATCCCTATAGTGCCCGTAGATAAATTAGAGTGTCGAGAACTCGTATAATAGGAATTAGCAAGTAGAGCCAATTCGCAGGGACAAATGGGGACGAATAGCTCAACAAGTGTATATGTATATCTTGTAAATATATTGCATCCAAGGACGTATGCAACACATTTGAAACTTGTTTATTTTCGATTCAACAAACTTCACAAAACTCTCGCTGGTGGTCAGTGGAGAATCAAAATAGAAAAATTAAATTTAAAAATCAATGTTCGCAAAAAAATGTAATTGCTGTTGAATTTTGATCCTTAACATTTCATTTAATTACAAGACGTATAGAGAATAGTGCACCTGCACATGAAGCACGTGGGTGATTCCGATTAAATCATTCAATTTCCTCAAAATGCCATTATTCCCTGCACGCTCACCTAACCTAAATCTGGATAATTTTTAGGGTTGGTTAAAGAATAAAGTGTATTTAAATAGGTTAAAAAAAAACATCAAGAATGAACATAAATGACATATTGGCAAGTGACACATAGCTCCAGTTGACTTTATAACTTTATATTTGATTAAAAGTCATTTTTATTTAACCAATTGCTTTATTACTATGGTGTATAAAAATTATTTTGAAAAATAGTTTCAAGAAGCCTAGAAACATTATTGCACTCTGGAGACAACATATGACCTGTGAAGCAGCAATGACAACGCAATGTTGCAAAAATGTTTAAATGATTAGTAGAAATAGACAATTCAAAGGCGGTGTAAATTTCAGTGAGTTCGAGCAGAAAATTTAAGTTCACATCTATGGTTTTTTTACATTTAAAGAGAAGTTTTTAAGGGTATCTGATCTTGAACTACAACGAAACAAATTTTAGCTACGATTCTTTGAATAGTGTGTATTCAGATGTGGACAAGTACCCAGAAATTGAATACTTCAAAAAAAAAATCAAAGTCAGTTACGTTTTCTGAGTCTGAGTGATTTTAATATTGACATAACAGTAGTATGATAACGAAATAATCATAAATTAACGTATAGTAGGTTGTAATGGATAAGGGAGAAGAATTGGAAAATCAGAAAATTCAGATTCCTCGAGACGGTGGTCAAAAAAGACTACGTGATGAAAAATATCAGCAGTATCAGTACATCTGGCGTACAGTACAAATGTCTTCATTTACATTAAATATTGAACCTGGCACCGTTCTCAGTTTAAATTTGACGACGACCAGATGTGTCTATACATTTTCAGGAAACTCAAATGTAAATTATGCTTTTCTGAAATTCCTGGTTGAAGTATGAACACTAACAATTTCAACTACAAAATAAAGGATAGTGATGAAAAAGCTCAAGGAAATTTAGTCGCTCATGAAGATTTTCTAATTCCTGATGAATTACAAAATCGAAGACCATAATGCAGCGACTACACCTTAAGAGGCAAATGTCTATAAACTCGAAATGGAGATATTTTAGTTATTGGCGACGAAGATGTTTGTAACAAAGTACCCTCAATTATGCTTTTATTCAGCATACAAACTTAGCATTTAAATAATTATTTCAATTGCTTATTTTTTCTAATGGAATAATTTCATCAGCTGCTTTAATTGCAGAACATTTTGAATTGATTTTGCTGCCATAAAAATGCGATATTTCTTAGAGTAAAATGTAATACCAAAAGTTTGACCATGGTGTTGGCAGTAAATGCGATATTAATAAATTCGAATTGTATATTCATTTAATGATTTTTCTAATGAAGAAAAATAGGTTTCAGTTTAGATTTAAAAATATTTCCTTTAATTATTTAGTCGAAGTCGAAGGAGACGATTACTAAGTACGGAAGGCACGCACGACATCTTGGAAAGGCTACCGAAACCGAAACTAGAAATAGCGGATAACGTTCTCCATGTATACATTTTTGGGTTGATTCTAATTTTCATAAAATACATTAAAGAGGAACTTGTACTAAATTTACTAAATTAAAATTTCAATTATACTTAAATAAACCATAAACTATGTATTTCATAGGATAGATACGCTCCTGATACATAGGCACCCAACGTTTCAGTAACTTTCAAGTGACTGAAAAATTGTAGCAAACAAGTGAAACCACATTAATTGCATAAATTACAATTAATGAGTTAAACAACATCAATAGAAGTTGTTAGTTGAATTTTAAGACAATGTAAAATAAAACAGGTCTTTGTGAAGCTTAGAATATCAAATAAAATTTGCAATGTATAAAAATACAAAAAGTATTTTATCTAATATAGCAGTCCAAAATAACTGAGCAATCAATTCTAAATAGCGTCATTATTATGCTCCCTACTGAACATGTGCATTTATGATAGGTGCATTATCTTGCGACATAAAACGACAATGCAATTAGTACCCACATACATCATTTATGGTTGATGTTTTATGGATCAGGTTCAGTCTCTTAACGATTCTAGGTTCTTAAAAAGAACATTTTATGCGCAATCGGTAGTAAATCAAGACGCAACCGTGCGGACGTTTTTCTTTGACAAAGCCGTCGGCGGTCCAAATCTATTCGTGTATCTCATAAATCTGGTAATTATCAAACGGCAACAGTGTAAATGAACAAAACTGAAACATTGTAACTACTCCCAACATAACACGGGAGCGTTCGCACTGGTTTTATTTTTAAGTAGTTAATTTAACAACGCAGATAACAGATTACGCTTTAATTGGGGTGAGTTATTTATAAGACGCGTGTGACGTACAAATGACCCTGTGGTAGGTCTGAGCGTTTTATACGTGACATCATTACGAAATAAAAGTAAATACTGGTATACGACTGAAATACGAAGCAGTTATCATAGGAGCGCTCTTTGATACGTCGTGTGCTGCGACTTTTTCAGGCACACGACAGTGCACGTGTTTGCCATATGAACGCAAAGAGGTGGAGTACTTTGATCCGAGAATGCCATTTTGGCGTCCGCTCCACGACTACGCGTGAGTAATGTGCTACCCAGGAATTTTACCTCTCTTGTTTTTTTCCACAAAATTGTGCGTCGTGCAAACGCCAGATTGTGTACCGAAACATCTGGAAATAATTGTCGTTAAATTAATCGTCCCGACACGAAAAATGGGATGGTAAATATCAGTTTAATAGGTAGATTCCCTATTAGTGACACACGCAACAGGTTTACGACTTGTTATTTTACGTACTTTAATCGTCCATTTTTAAATACATTTTCAAGTAATGAGCGTACGTAAACGTATACCAAAATGCCCACTGCATTGTGTTTGAACCAGCTATCGAGGACTTCTATTATTGTTTGTCCAAAATTATGAAACAAGTTTAATATTATACAACAATGGACGGAATTTCCAACTATAGGCTGTAGTTAGTGGTTACTTTATGTTATCTGTTAGTTGACCAAATGCATTTTTGTTCTTTCGTTATGGCAGGTAACAACAAGGATGGAATCTACAGAAACGATTAAAATGTACATCTCCCACTTGCAATGCAAAAATGTTATAATTCAAGTCATGACTTTATGAAATGCATGTATAAAACTACGCATTGCAACACTAGACAAATGTATACAAACGAAATATATATGCGCAGTACATCGAGGCTGATTAGGTTAGAAAATTGACATCTCAGTGTAAATATTTTGATATGTTTGACATTATATAATTCTTGAAATAAATACGCTTTCATTTTGTTCCTTTAACAATAATTTATAATGGTAGCACCACTCAATACAACACAGAACATAAAGTATGCAAGACCATATATGGTCATAAATAAGATACTCTTTTAACATTTGTGCTGATACCATGAAAACAACGACACTTCTTTGGTTAATCGAGTTAAACGCACTAAGAATGAATATGAGCACTACACGAGAATGAAAGAAATAAAATAACCATGAAAATCAGTGAAACTATTGAATCTCCTTAATATAATAAAATACAAAAATATGAGTATTCAGGTCAGAAACCTCAGTACTGACTGAAAAACTATCAGAGGAGGATGAATGATTCAAAAATTGCATACGAAATTTATTACGGTTCTTAATTTCGAAAATCACTTTTTTAAACCACAATAAAGTTTACTTTACATACATAATACCCTAATGCACAGCTACAGGCATTTACCTGCATCATATCTCCAAATTAACTTATGCTTGTACTGGGTCTAAATTAGTAGACCAATTTATTATATTTCTATCGTCATAACTTTTCAGAGGTAAATATGTCGAAAAACTTTCGACATAATAAAGGCATTCGGACACAGAATTCATAAAAATTAAATCGAATTATAAAGCCCAATCATAATTATTTTAGATCAGGCATATACAACGTCATGTATATACTAATTTTTCCATAATGCGAACCTCCTAGACAGTTAATTAGGATAGGCATGGAACAAAGCATGTATAACAATTAAACTAATTAGTCGTAAATCTGTTACATTTGGAAGCAACTGTGATTTTAACTGCTGACTTGATCTTTACCATACACCTTTTGAGTCCATTAAATTAACGACAATTAAATCCAGATGTATTCTATTCAGAACTGCTTGTTTCCATGTAATGCTAGGAGTATGGTAATAAATAACTTGCTGGCTCATTATACGTTATTTAACCATCGTAACGATAAAATATAATTGAAAATACAATAATAAATTGACAAATATATTTATTAAGGAATGTGGTAATTTTTTATGTTACAATTATTTTCATAAGTTAATAAACTAAGTGTTATGTTAGTTTATTGGCAATTTGTTTATAAATGCTGTTTATATTATAAAGCCTACTTTAAGGTTAAACATTTACAACGCCCTAGAGTAACGTCTGAGTAGGGACTCTTATTGCTAACGATTGTATTCGCTCTGTCGTTGTTGGTAATCCATGGAATGTTTTTATTATTTGACACTTACCCTAATCGGCTTAACATATTTACGTATGTATGCTTGGTGCTTCCTCTATTTGAAATGCCCTAATTAATCATCTACACTTTTTTAATTAGTTAATTAATTAGTTTAATATAGAAATTATCTTAGCTCTATATCTACAATATTCAATACGTGTATTGGAACACTAGCCAATAGCTCTCACTTATCTACTATTATCTAATGTGGTATCCTATAATATTCCTTTTCAGCATATTTTTATTTATCTTCCTTTTTTGACTTGATCTTTTATCATCTTACATATTCCTGCTACACAAATTTCTATTAGAAAATACATTATCCAGTACTTTGTCCAGTACAGTGTGGCCAATACACATGTATACAAATGTTGTGTGGTTCAACGTGCACTAAAAACTAATAGGCTGTATGAACTTTTTGGTTGATATAACATAACTGCAATTTTAACGCGCAAAAAATTAAATATTGGTAAATATTGAATTATAAGAAATAATATAAGAAATACTGTAAGCTTTGGCAAAATTCAGTGGGAGATACAAAAATACGCATACTAAAAACAAGTATTACTTACGCATGAAATTTGAAGAGATTTAACTTAGCCGTAGGTGCCATTTGTTGCCCTTACTTGTATTCAATATTTATAACGAACAATTATTTTTGGGTGTGCCACGTCTTTTCCAGTCTCGTGCAAGTTAATCGCTCTGGAATGTAGTTTCTGCGTATTTGCATGGAAGTGTTACCTACGTTGAAAGATTTCGTACGAGTGTATGATGTCGATTTGTCATCCGCGTCAGGGTTCTTGGTTGCTCGTTTATATTTTTGTCCCCTGCCACAAATATTCTTATAATTCTCGCGAAACTAAGTTTGTGGGCGAACGCGATAATTGCTTATAAACATCGGTAAAAGTTATTTTATTCAATTGAAGAAACAATAATGATAACGTTCAATAATTTGGCGTAGTTCCTTATTTATATCCATCTCAACAAAATGTTGTACTGTTTTTGCAAGGTCGTTTCTTTATTATCAGTGAAATCACGAGGTTTTTTTCGTTGCATTATAATTAGTATTAGCTGTATTATGTTAAGTTCTCGGATTAGCGGCGACGAATGCACTTACATCAGAAATGATTATCTTTTTGATAGCTGCCGAAGTAGTTTTATTTTTATTTTATATTATTTTGTTATTATTTTTCTAGTTAAAAAAATTATATCATGGTTTTATTTACGTTAATTGCTAAAATTTGTATGTCAACTTTTAGAACTATTCACTTATATATCTGCAAATGATACCAATATAAAAACCAATACCAATATAAAAAATAATAAAATTAAAAAAAATTATTTGTTTCGTAAAAGACAAACAAAAATTGTAACAAGAGAATGATTAGTGAGAAAATTCTCTAGTTTAGGTATAGCGATAAGTTAAGTTGGTTAAGTTAAACGTTGTCGAACTCCCTTAAATGTAATATATAAGACTGGACAAACCAATTAGTCATTTCGATGTCCTTATAAGAATCAAAATCATTAGCTTTTATTACAATAATTCATTTCCGATGCGTATTAGTAAAAATTCGTACCAATCATAATTTAAACGCTTATGTTAAGTTTTATATAACACCAAGATATTTCCATCGTTTCTTAAAACTATTTTAAATCCATACATTAATGACGATTTATAACATTGCAGTCAACATTATAAATCGCTTTAGCAAATCAAACAGTTTACCGCACTGTCGTATTAAATAGTAGAATGTTGCTAATTATAATAATTCAGGGTGTGTATGAAAGGATGAAATTATACACCAGCGATTGTAAACCAATGCGATGGTGAAAATAAATATTATGGTTGAATACAAGCAGAGAAATGTCTGGAATTCATACAACCGTGCCAACAAGCCGAACGAGGTTAAATTCCATTTCAGCCGCGTCCCAACTTCGCGGTTAGAGTTTCCTTGACTCTCTTGTCATTTTGCATAACATAGTCTGTTCATCATCCAGTGGCGTATTTTAATAATTATTATTATTATTATACTCGTTATATGCGAATTCTGGATTGAAATCTACGTCCTTTTAGTATGAATAGTTATGAATTTAATTCAGATCAGTGCTGTCTTTGTTAACGTGTTACTACCATCGTATCTTCTGCGTTTTCGCAAAATCCCTTTAAAGTGGCCCCCAACAACCAGTATAAAATTTACGCTACATTCATGTATCCCATTATTCTTCTAGCAATTTTTTTTTCTCGAAAATGTGCAAGTTTTCTTCTTTAGATACATTGTTTCGGTTATTTTGATTATCTCGTAGGAGCTTTCTGTAGTTAAAATGTCTTAAGGTCTGCGGTTTTGTTTAACTTCCAATGTGAAGTAGGCATCATTCAAGTATTGTGATTTCGTTTTATTATTGCTACGATTGCGATGACTTGTACATATTTCAAGAAGGGTGCAAGAAATAGTCTTTCAAACTATCGACCAATGTAATTTTACCAAAGTTTTCGAAATATGCCATTTTTAAGCACGTCTATCCCCCTGTTCGTGGCCTGCTAGCTGACGCGCAGCATTACGAATGGTATATCAACCTCCTCTAAACTATTCTGCGTCAGTCAGTCAATGGATCACAGTTCATTATTAAGCAAGCTTTCAGATATTGACTTTCCCTATCCACTTCAAAAATTCTTGATTCTTACCTTTGCCTCAGAAAATATTTTGTTGCCACTACGGGAGTTCCCAATGGTTCGATTCTCGGGCCCCTACTATTCATCATATTTATCAAAGACATTGTTGACAATCTGATGACATCGCACTTTGCGACGATTATACAAAAATTTACAGCAGAATAAAATGTATTGCTGACTGTGCTGAGGTTCAGACTGAATTAAACAAAATCCCTTATTGGTGCAATAAATATAAGATTGCTCTGAATTCTTCAAAGTACATGGTTATGTTTTACACGACGAAATAAAACGCTTGCGAAGCCTTTTACTTTTTGCGATCTTGGTATTATCTTTGATAGAAAACTCTCTTTTGTTGCACATGTTGATATCAATGCATCTGAAGCCACCAGAACACTTGGCTTCATCATTCCGAATAGTACCACCTTCGTACGTACCGAAACTCTAATTAGCCTCTCCCATGCTTTTGTTCGTTCTAAACTTGAATATGCCTAATGTATCTGGTATCCTATGTATAATGGTGGTATTTATTCCAGTGAGAGAGTTCAACAGCGCTTTCTGAAATATATGTTCTTCAAATCCAGCGGTCACTATTCGCAATTTAGTTACACTTATAATTCCCTTCTGGACTTCTTTTTGCTCGACATACTTGTAGACGTTTTATTTCCTGACCTTTTTACGTAATGTTGTAAATGGCAGTATTTCTTGCGAAGAAATTGTGCAAGCTTTAAATTTTCACATACTAAGGTTATCGTCCCGTCTGGGCGACTGATTCTACTTGCCTACGCCAAGAACAAATATTCTACACATTACTCACTGTTTATCATGTGTAATAATTACAACTTCTCATGTAGTATTAAGTAAGTGAGTGTATCAATCAGCTTGTATTTTTTAAGGTATAAGGGCTTGATATTTGGTTATAATTTAATTAAATTTTTCTGAATATTTTTAAGCTATATTTTAGGTTAAGCATTAGCATGAATTGTAATTAACTTAGTTTTATTTTGTTATCACATTTATCTACATCTATGGTCTGTGGAGCATTGTATTGAATTAAATAAATAAATATTTTGTATCTTTAGTACCGTTATAATTCAGTGCACCGCTTGATCTGTGGCCACCTTGCCTAGCTACAGTTTCTACTTTCATGGCATCCATCGGATTTTCTAGGGTTACTAGAAGCCTATCATATGGTCATTTCCTTTTTGCTTAAATTTGTTGATCCGGCATTCCTCATTGTTTTTTGCTCTCCATTATCTACTCGGAAGTTCTTTGACATTATTTGTCCAGTCTTCATTATGTATTTTATTCAATCATTCATCCACTTTTTTAATTTCAATATGTCGAAGAGTCACTGCTGTTCGATTCGATTTCATTCATGTAATTGTTAATGTATTATTGTTATATATTTTGGCGGTTAGTTGCTCATTTTATTATATTCATACTTTATACATGCTTTGAGTATTGTAAGAATTCTTTATCGAACCACTGATTTTTTACTGTTTTCTGTTGAGGCTATCCATTATAATTTCATGTTTGACCATTTACCTTGTGCTCTAGGTTATCTTCCTTGAATCAAGTTTCCTTCAGTATTTCAGTCCTATTTCCATTATTCAATATTTTAGTATAATGTTGTCATTGTCTTATGTTACTAGCTGTTGTTATATATAAAAAGTCGAAATTACAACTTCCTTTGTCGTCGGGTTCAGCGATGAAAACCTCTAATTTAATTTGTCATATCTTGGTATATTCACCTTAGATTGGCGGTTCAACTTAGCTATTTTATCGGCATTTATTTGTACACAGACATTTATTATTCAATTTTATTAATTTTTCCATATCCCCCTTTTTTAAAGAATCTAAGTTTTCCTCATCTTTTGAGGAATAACGTGCGAGCTTCGCCTTTGTATGGAAACTTGCTATTTAATGTTTACGTCAAGAAGTACATTAAAAACGTTTGAACGTGGAGATTTATTTTGGTAATTTGCCTTTTGTAGATCCTTAATATTTTCTTAGTTTATGGTATTCGTTATTATTTCTAAATAAAATGGTAGCTGATATTTATTACTATTTGTTGTAATATTTGTGTTTAAATCTGTTTTTTTTTTTCTATTCGTTCATTGGGATTTGTTCATTGTGAAGTGTGTTAATCATCTATATATTTTGAGATACGTTTTGTTGTTGTTGTTGATTGTTGCCATGTCTAGGAACTTCATTATATTTTGCTCGACTTCCTTCCTGTAGATGTAGATTTCTGGTATTATGGGCCCATTGAGATATATTTTTTATTAAATCGCTAATATACTTGAGGATCTGGGCAAGGGTATTTTCCATGTTTGTAACATATTCTTCGTCTCCATTGTTTTGTTTAATTAAACATAATTAGGTCTTCTATTATTTGTGTAGCTTTGATTATTGGAAACTTTCTTTGATGTCTTCCATGATGTTATTCCTTGAAAAATACAATTTTTGATGGAATAATTGGTTTTGATTTTATTTTCGATTTTAATTCTGTTGCAATGTGTTCGGTTTTATTATTCCGTATGACGGGGCTATCAGTGACTTTTCATGGTTAGTAGCTTGGTGTTCATGATTTCGTTTGCTCTTCCTTTTATTGTAGGGTTTCTACTTTCTTCGTTTCGCTCCGTGACTCTAATAGTGCCTAGTAGGTCAATTTATCTCGTTGGGATTGCAGGTTCTATAATTTTATTTTCTCCTTTATGTTATTTTACCCCTTTAGGATTTGCAGCCTGTCTTCCCAGCATTCAGCCTATGCTGTATCATTAAAAACCCCATTTTGAGGTAAAATTTTAAAAGAGGATGAATATTTTCAATACTATTACATAAAACTTAGGAAACCGTGGAAATATAAAGCTAAAATTTTATATTCTAAATTAAAATATTTTAATGGGTTAATAAATAATTTTAATTACGAAGCGTTTAAAATGCAGAATAGTCCAAACAGAAAGGGTTGCAAACTTTTAAATTAAATATTGATCGCGTACTTTTACCAGCTTATGCATTATAATATATAGACGGCAGATTATAACTAGCTAACGGGGCGAATTCAAATTGCTCGCATATTTCACTTTGAAGCGCTGAATTATATTTATGTACTTTAACCATAATGAATGTTCCACATATGCCCTGGAAAACGTAACAACTTAACATACACAAAGTACGAATTAGAAGGCGTCTCGAAACAAAGTTCAAGTTGAATAACGTCACTTTCAATGTTCCCTAACGTTCGTCAGCCATCGAGATCAGTCATCGAGTCTGCCGTCGGTCGGCAGCGTCGATAACATCTCGAGAACAAGCCGCCCTCTGTCTGAAGGCGCGCCGTGCACACAGCTGTTGGTGACGGTGGCAACGGGAAAGATTTAATTATTTACTTTTTAGAATCCCGTTTCCTTTAAAGGAAGGAGACCGTAATTATTTGATAAGAATGGCGGCTCTGTTCGTAAAGTGTTTGTAATGGGTAATGACTGAGATAAGCCAGTCGTGTTCAACGCCCTGTGAGGGCTTTCTCTATTCACGGATTATACACACTTACATTCATTCCATAATTGTGCTGAGACTATTTAATACCGCAGACACCCATTTCGCTGGTTGCGTCGTTCTGTTTACCATAAATGTGTGCATGTGGCACGTAGTCTTGGTCATTTCTGAGATACTATTTTTTTTAACGAATCATATGTCAGGACATTTAGCATTTAAAAATAACAAAAATTCCAATCCAGAATTACTGCTTCAGTGGTATTATTCCCAAGCGGCTGAGTCTAATGCAGATGGATTAAATGAGTAAATTTAAGGTTGATTCCACAATGTTGGGTGTTCTAATTTATTAAACCGAAACGTAAGCTCATGGAATAGTTGGTATCAGTTTCCTATCATTGGTTTGCACTATATGCAATTAAATGTGCAGTGCGGGGTTGTCTTTTATTTAAAAAAAATCATATAACGTACAATTGCCTCCTGAGCTAACAACACAAAAATATTGTCGCTTAATATCGCAGTCATTTATATTAAATTTTCTTCATTACGTTACATTCGCAAAATACTCGAAACACATTTTAATATGCCCCAACGTAATATCGGTAAATATGTACGGAAATTCTAGCGAAGTAGAATGTCGCTATAAATTATTAACGCTCCGTGATCAAACGGAATCAGTTTCGTGGTTTTTGCTTCTGACTCCACAGATATAATGAAGTCTGTACCTAAGCAAGGCTTCCAGTTTCTATTACCTATATCGAATGGTTTCTGGGTAATTCCGTAATATTATATCGACAGTAAAACTCATTACAAACTTCAAAGAATCCCATATATCAAATGACGTACCGACGAGACGCGAAAATTAATTTTTTTTTCAAATATTTATTTATTCCAATATGTAATCCAAATTGTTAATACGTGAATTTTCAAATCTGAAGTAGTAACACTATTTTAATGCATAATTATATATTATTAATTATATATTATGACAATATTTATATATTCAATTTATGTTTTCGTTAAACCATAAATTATTTTCTTTTTTAATTTCAGGTGAAATGACCAGTCTAACGAAACGTTTTCAATTGGAATGATGAAGGTTTTCGAAGTGGCAATTCTCATTCTTTGGGTGGCCGTAGCAGATGGCATAGACCCTTGTAAGTAATTGTTCCCATAGGAAAACTGGCGGAAGAGAGAAGTAGAGAGAACAAAAGGGATTGTTATTTGCATGTCAGAGCGATAGAGGTCGCTTTAACAGGTTTACGGAAGGTGGAAATCAGACACTGCCCGGACCTTTTTATTCGAACACTCGCTCCTGTAATAAAGAAGTCTATTTGCATTTTAGAATATTAGCCGTCGCCTGCCAAAAAAGTTTAAACGAATAAAGAGTTTTTTATTTCTCTTCATCTCGTTTAGGGAGACTGTGTATTTGCTTGTCGAAGTTAGTTCCTGCCTAAAGTCAAACTTTAATTAAAAGATTTAAAAAACAGAAACGTTGATATTAAAAGTGTGCTCTTGGAAATATTAATAAACGGCTAGATTCTTTATTAAAGGTGAAATTAGCTAAGATAAATTAACGAAAAGTTGACTGACTCTAAATATATTTAAAGTTTATCAGTGTACGAAGTTTATAATTCGATTTTATAGTGCTTACTTAGTAGCTTTAAAAATTGCAATTGATCTTTGGTCGTATGTTACATAATTTTGTCAGTAGTATTCAATTGCAATCACTTTAGTCAAATATACTTAAATACCATAACTATTAAAACAAATTTCGATTATAATTACGGACTCGGGAAGTTGAACTTATACAGGATTAAGAATCCGGGATGAATTTGTCACCGAAAACAATGCTAACAATACGTACGAAGGCTTAAAGAAACCTGTGCATGATGAAGTCACAGAATCTGTAAATACATAATTAATCATGATTTATCGGATAACAGGAATGTTCTTGTGGTATGTGAAAATAACTCGGAATTATAAAACGTATAAATTTTACAAAAATTAAGTTACCGTCTGCAATTTTAAACTTAGTATTTCCAGCAAAAGTATGACTTACGAAGATATTCTCTTCACTATAGTTCGAGTTAAAATTAAAAAGTATAGTATTAAAGTATAGTGAGTATATGCTCCTAAATCTAGTAGAAAACATAATAAAACGTATAGTGTAACGTTCGCGTGGACAGTGTTGCTAAATTAATTTAACATAAATCAAGTAACTCAAGCAAACTAGACTGACGTACAGGTCCATTTTCAGAATTCATTAAATTATTTTTGTTTCTCTGTATGAAAATACTTTCGTAACTGTCTTATTCTCTACAACTTTGAACATCCTTAATTAATTTAAGACAATTTGGTGGTAATGCATGGCCTGTTTCATATGTTGAGCTACGCTTGAGTTTTCAGGCCTCTTGAATCTAAAATGTGCTATACGCTCTTCCATTTCATTCCATATCATTTATTTATTACACAAAAACCCATACAGGATGTGGTCGTCATTATGAAGATTATATACATATTTGATGTCGTCTAAATACTATTTAAGTTGTCGTCCATATATTCCTTAACACTATAGTAGTATTTGTTCACTAACAAAATATTAAGTCTATTCGTAAATATGCTCATGTCCTTAATTTTCCTCTGGTAATCGATTAAAAAGGGATATGCCAGCGCAATAAAGCGACTTCTCATAAAAACAAGTATTGTATAGTTACATTTGTCACTAACAAAATATTAAGTCTATTCGTAAATATGCCCATGTCCTTAATTTTTTTAAGTTCCTCTGGTAACCGTGCCCGTTTCTCGTAAAATAACATATTCAAGTATTTTTAGGATGTATATACATGGTACCGTTAGAACTGAGTACTCCCTAAATACAGACTTACATGTGTCCAATGATCCTACGTCAAAGATGTGGCGTATTATAAGCTTCTGCAATACCAACACCCTCCGTACACATGTTGCCCCGCCCCAAAGTCCTATAGTAAGCAATATGACTACCTGCTAATGCATAGTATATTGTGATTAGTGCCTTTGTGTCCAAACAGTGCTTCATGTTCAGAAGGGCGTAACACGCCGAGTACAATTTCTTACAAATAGCGTCAATATTGCATTCCCAAGACAATTGTTCATCAATTATTGTCACTGGGTATTTAAACCAGTTCGAAAACTGTTGACATTTGGGTTTTTACCTAGATTCGCTGAAGACTGCGTTTCTATTAAAAAAACGCACTGTTTTTCCATTGTTCAGTATGAGTCGGTTTGTAACGCATCACGTATTAAAATCTTTTATAACATTGTTTACTGCTTTATGTAGTTCATTTATTGAGATCCCTGTGGTATTCCTAATTTTAGGTTAAAAGTATCCGAACTTGCGCTCATCGTGTTTACAATGATTTTTCTGTTCGTCAGAAATGAGTAGATGTGCAACATTCCCTCGGACCAATGCAGTTTATGCATTAAAAATTATACACTATCAAAAACAACACTAAGGTGATAAAAAGTCCCGTCACATATTTGTTCTTATCTATTTCCGCACAAATGTAGTTTATACAATTAATACAGGCAATGTATGTCCGTAGATCTATTCTGTCTAATTAATGTTGTGTGTAATGACTTGACTATGTGATTGCATACTGTCTTCACGATAGTCACTGTTATACTATCTATTCCGCTCGATGGTGTTGTCTTTAAGCCCAGCATAGCTTCTCTAACCAATTTCTCTGTAAAGTCCTCCACAAATATAGAATTTGGCATCTCACGGTCGTCTTTACTTTGGATTTTAACTGAACGTTTCATTTGTCCGACATATTTTTTGATTACAGACCAAACAATGTATCTTATATATTCCAGATTTCTGATCTACGAGTACCTCAATGTTACCTTTGGCATTACCTAAGAGGCTTTTCGGAGTTACTAGATTCAAACGCGAACTAAAGTTTGTGATTTTTAAAATTTTATTTTTTTTTTATTTTTATTTTTGGGAATCTGAATGATAACAAACAAATAATTTTGTCTTAGTCTCTTTGAGGTAGTAGACAGGCGGAATTTGAAATTGTGCTGCTACGTTTGTGTTTTTTAATGTAAGGTTAGGTATTATTTCCTCGTCGAAGCTATTATCAATCGTGATGTTTTTATTATGACTGAGTATCTTGTGTTAGTGGAAAACTTAACAAACGATGGATAAAAAAATTGAAAGTTGAAATTCTCTGTTGAAAGCTATGACATGACTCGGCGGTTAAAAATGTATTCACATTGGTTTCTTTTCGGAAAATATCTATTTCTACATGGTTGTTATTCCTCATCACTAATGTGTCTAAAAATAGTAAACGTTTGTTTGCTTTTCGATTGTAACTTGAATTTATGAGTATCACAAATCTCGAAAATATCATCACAGTACCTTATCCACACTATATGGAAATATTTATCATTTCTTTTAAAATCTATCAAATCAAAATTGCTCATAAAAAATGGTTATAATTGGAGACAATGCTACACAGCTGTTCCTTGTTGTTGTTCATGGACGTTACCTCCAAACTGAAAACAATTATGATACATGCATAGTATTTCTAGTATTCATTTATTTTTGTAGGGGCAATCTTATTTTTCTGAAGCAAACTAGTTGGATATTTCAAAGTTTCATGAAGAGAGTCGAAAGAAAAAAAGATGTTATATCAAATGAAACCGACATTTCACCTCTATCTAGCTTGCAATTTTAAACTTTTTGAATGAATTACGACGAATTCTGAATTGAGAAATCATCTCGCTGTTAGGGTAAATTTTTAAATTCATTTAGTAACCATTTAGAAAGCGAGTATGTCGGTTAGTCAATGCCTGGAACAATAGGTCTCAACGAATTACCTGGCTTATGCATTTTTACGTAAACAATTAGGTACGTTTATTTTAAATTTCTGGTTACTAATTGTGTATGTGAGTGGAAATTGCAACTTAGTTGCCGCAATAGGTATTTATATTTGTTACAAAGCAAGTGGGGAAGGTTTTTTTGTAAAATTTATAGATTTTACTTTTTTTACTTATAAATTATTTTCACATTTCAAAACCACAGTCTCCGTCAATTTATGATTGTTACCGTAGTATCTGATACACATTCGAAAAGCCATGTATAGATTATTAGACAACTTACTGAAAGTGATCAGTGAATGCGCTTTGAAATCTTGAAAGATTCGACGGGTGCTTAGCACATTCATTTGCTAAAATGCTTTGAAGAAATAAATCAAATTCTTTGGGTTCGAAGCTAGGTGTAACCGCTCTTGGTGTTTCAAAGTGTAAATCTGGGCGTTTGTCGTAACAAAATCTCCGCAAAATCGTAAAAACTCAATTTACTTAATACTGTTTAAATTTCAAAGATTCCACCTAGTTTTCATAAAAATTACAAAGTTAAAAAAATAGCACATATTTTGACAGTATTCCTTCGGTTCTCATGGATGCAACTCCACGTCAGTTTAACATTTGAAACTTCTATTAAAACTAAAGTCCTGGCCGTCGAAAATTTTTTTTTATTATACACAAATCGTGAAGTACCCCAGTAGATTTACGCTCATCAAGCGTTTGAAATTCCTACATTTTTAATAACACATTTTTTAAAATTTAATTGTTTGATTATCAAAATTGAATTGAGTCTTTATAATATCCTGTCTCAGAATCAAAATTTAATTTTTTCTTTTGTAAAAATCAAAAGTAGTTTATAATTTCTACTAAATAAAACCATTGTTATTTTTATAATCTATTCCCGTCTATTATTTCAATAAATTGCACCTATTTCACCATAACAAACATCAGCGAATGCGACCGACGTTGATGATAAATAGTTCCAAACTAATAAGTAATTGGCACCCAACGTTTAGGGATGAGATTTTTAAGGGGGCATATGATCTCTATACATTGTACGTACTCTATTAACTGATTTCTTCAATTGAGGTACATGTTATTTGTTTTTTCACTTAATTTTAGTACTAAATTTTTTTAACGAAAATATATTGTATTGTGTATTTTATGTACTATTTATTTATTTCTCTTCTTTAGCTCAATGTATTGCACCGTTGGGGATGCAAAGTAGCGCTATCCAAGACTCTGACATAACTGCCAGTTCTTCGTTTGATAACGGCAACGTTGGCCCTATACATGGAAGGTAGGTTATTTATGTTGCTGATATTTTTCCAATTTGCTTTTCCGAATAGAAATGCTCGATACGACAGCCATGCAGATGATTAAAAAAATTAATTGGCATTCTAGTTTCGAAGATGTGCCGTTATACTTGTACCTATGTATCCGGTTTCGAGCAGAAAATTCTGGTATTGTCTTGTGTGAAAGACACCTCATAATTATCTCTCTACATATCTCGTAAAATGTTTGATTATACGAGATCCTGAATAGCAACTTGGAATTAAATGTAATCTCGATAAATTGGGTTATCGGGATAATTTGTCAATTTTGTTGAATAGGATTTGTAACGAGGTCCATTTCTATTTTCTCGTTTTACGATTTTTAATTGTCCAAATAATAACAGTTTCAAGTTTTGTTATGTATATGACATTAAATACTTTAAGAACGTTATCATATGATTCGTTCATGGCATGTATATGCTATATATTTCGTTTTCATTTTTGCAGGATACGTACAGAGCTTAATGGCGGTGCTTGGTGTCCTCAAACTCCTGCAACGACAGAACTCATAGAATGGCTTCAAGTAGATTTTCACACGGTTCACGTGATAACGGGGGCCGAAACTCAAGGACGATTCGGAAACGGACAAGGCGTTGAGTTTGCCGAATATTACATTCTGGAATATTGGCGACCGCGTCTCTCTAAATGGATTAGATATCGAAATCTCAAAGGCGAAGAGATTTTAAAAGGGAACATAAATACGTATCTGGAGTCGAAGAGTTTGCTGGATCCGCCGATTATAGCAAGCAAAGTGCGATTCTACCCTTACAGTTACCATAAACGAACGGTTTGCATGAGAGTGGAATTGTACGGGTGTCGTTGGACCGATGGCATAGTTAGTTACTCGATGCCCCAAGGCGACAGGCGTGGCGCCAGCTGGGAATTCTACGACATGTCTTATGACGGCCATTGGGACGGCGAAAAGTTACGCAAGGGTCTCGGACATCTCACCGACGGGAAAGTCGCCCCCGACGATTTTAAGATTGCATTTTACGAAGACAATTTGGAGGGTTGGGTCGGTTGGAAAAACGACACACGCGAAAACAAACCAATCGAAATTACGTTCGAGTTCGACAGAGTGCGCGAATTCACTTTGGCGAATATCTACTGTAACAATCAATTCACGAAAGACGTTAAGGTGTTCGGCGAGGCTAAAGTTTTATTTAGTGTGGGCGGTAAGCGCTACAAAGGCGAACCCATATCGTACGATTATATGGAGGATCATATATTCGAAACGGGACGTAACGTTTCCATAAAGCTTCACCATCGCGTCGGGCGATTTGTTAAGTTACAATTGTACTTTGCCGCACGCTGGATGCTGCTAAGTGAAATTACGTTCGACTCAGCCGTAGTAAATGGCAATTTTACTGAGGAAGAAGAAGACGAAGAGCAATCATTACAAAAGGACCAAATTGCTTCTCCCGGAACGGACAATAAAAACGTAGTGAGTGCGGTGAATACGCCCTCGGGATTAGGACAATATTTAGGAGTGGTAGTCGGACTTTTATCCGTGTTGGCCGTTCTAATGGTGGCGGCAGTGGCTTTTATAGTGATTCAGCAACGTCGTTACAAATCCTCACCGAGACCTTCTCAAGTACCGAGCGGCTGCGATAAAGCCGCTTTGTATCGAGAGCCGAGTGTCGGAAGACTTCCCAGCAGTTCGGATTATGCAGATGTGCGAGATCCAGAGTACGCGGTGCCACTGCAACCCCCTCATTCACCGAGAGGCGCGCCACCTTTGCACAACTTCCTACAGAAACCGCCCCCGGTTCCGCCGCCACCCGAGCGATACTACGCCGCGACCGAGATATGTAAAACCAGTTTCGTTCCGCCACCACCACCCCTGACTACCCCGCCACCAGTGAGGATTGGCCGACAACCGAGATACGTGTCGAATTCTACTAAAACCTACGTAGGACCCTAAATATCTATATACTGTGATATATTATTGTGTGCAGCCTTCACCTAGGTTGTAATGCTAAATGGTAAGTTTGTCATTTTCAATATTTAAAATTCTAATTATATATAATCATGACATACCATAACCAAACGTCATAATGCTGAATCAAATAAAAAAAATGACAATACACCCACACCCACAGACGAATATCAGAATCGCAAAATTACATCCAGCAAATAATTTGATAAAATTCACTGAAGCGTTCACACAAATGACTCGGACAATAGCGATTACAGTGATGTTGCAATTCACAGAACATTTATAGCTATGATAATTTCAATTCTATAACAATGATTATAATACCATAAAAAGTTACGAATTGCAAATTCAATCCAGGAAATCTTAGAAAATCGTGACCAAATCAATAACGTATATCATTTCCGGTTTACTTTAAACAATAGGTCATATGTTCAGGGCAATTTACTTATTGGCCCTAGAGGGCTCCAAGCACACAACCACAAACACACATCGTCCGCCGCTTACGAGCCCTTCTTTTTTAACATGCTATTTTTTGTGAATTTATATGCGCATATGAAAGTGCAACGAGACTAATCGGCATTACGGCTTGCTATACTAAATGATTGATCTCAGTGGCAGTTAAATGATGACAAATATTTGAATGTACACTTTTATATGCGATATAAAGGTATTACATGTTTAACGGCCACTTTTAGAAAATTTTATATAAAGGCTTACGTTAAAGTAAACCGGAAATGACCGGTTACAACCTACGTGACGGTTCCATATCTCGAAAATGATTCGAGTATACAAATAACGATTCACATAAAAGTTAAAGATATTGAATAATTACCACAAAAATTGTGGTGTAAATTGTGTGTGTATCGTTGAACTCATATTATAAAATTTACTTGCTGTGTCATGCATATAATAAGGAAGCCGTATATCTGAGTGGTCGTTAGTATCTTCAATATACCTTTGCGATAGGACCATTTTTAGCCCTTTTACTTAAATTACCTTCGACTGCTCTAAAGAAAATATATTAAATTTTAATATTTATTACAAATGAAAAAATAAACTCTCAAAACAACCTCTTACACATGTTATAAATCACTTTTTTTTCTTGTTGGTAATGTTTACAAAATGCATTACAAATTGTACAATTTCTCTAACCATCCAGCTTGCGGTGTAAACTAATAACAAGTTGCATAATTTATACCACAGCAACGTGTTTGAATTGGGGCGTAAATAATGATTATACTTAAGGGCGATCGTTTCGAGGTATTTCCCAGTCAGGTCAGAGTGCCACCCATTAATTCTAAGCTAAGATTTGGGGTAAAAGGTTCTGTAATTCTTTAGACGTAGAAGAAATGTAAGAGAAATTGTCAATTGCACCGCACAAATATTTCAAGTATCCACAGGCACGCGATATACAAAATTTAATAACATTGCTAAAAATGTGTGGAAAAATCAGAAAAATTAATCTCGTGTTACAATGTACTTATGATGCGACGAGTTGAGAATTGACATGACACACATAAGAACGTTTTATGGATGTCTTGACAAAATTATTTTTTCGTATTAATTGATATATTTTAATACAATGAAATAAAAGTGTCCTCAAAATTGACAATTGTAATAACTATTTATAAAACTACGTATTTTATACAATAATCTTTCCAAATGTAAATAAAAAACAATACGCGTTATTTGCATTTAAAATGACATATCAAAATATTGTCATTTCGTAATTGAATTCGTTGTTGCCACGATTGTAATATTCACATCCATCATTTGCGTTAAAATTCTGTAACTTTTCGTTTATAATATAACTTTTCTCAACTAAAATTATTATATATTACGCCAAATCTACGGAAACATTATACAGATAAACAGATTTAAAAGTTTCTTACAACCCTAACGTCTCGTGAATAATAAGCATCGTTTAAAATAGAATCCCATTTAAATTATAGTAACAAGGAAACGAAGGAATGTTTCAGACATCATGTGTACATGACATCCCCTTCTGTATTGATTAGAATTTTAACTTGTTGTTCAACGTGTATCTAAAAATATCAACTTATTTACGTGTCTAAACGCGTGCAGTTTGCAGCGATGCTCTAAACCAGTTTGCTCTTTTGTTTCAGTGCGATATCATCGAACTACAAGGCTGAAAACTACCAAAAGTATTGTTTACTTAAAATTATTTTGTACAGTATTGCTTAAATCCGACAATCTGTCACTATGTGGTACTATAACTATTAATAAGATGTACTGTAAATATAAATATATAAAATTATTTAAATTAATATTATTTCTACCTTTGTACATATCTTGAAATGTAAATATACGATCTTAAAATATAGTTGTGTTTTGTATTTATTTTTCCAGCCAATGAATCATTTAGAGGTCAGTAACTACGAGTATGTCAATGTGCTTCGCTATTTATTTTACCCAATACGTTCTTCAGTATTGCTTCGCAATTTTTAACTCGGAGTCTCCGTTCAAAGCGACGAAAGTACAAAATAAACCGGGGAAGCATGAAGTACATTAAGTCTAGAAGGAAAGGCTATTCGATTTATTATAAATGATGTTATTTAAACACAAGTCGACGAAATTCCTGCCGATACAACACAAAACACAAAGCAATAACAATAAATTTAAATCGCTCCCTTGAAATACCTTTGCGTGCGCCTACACTTAGCATTTGCATATTGTTCACGAAGAAAATCAATTAAAAGTTCACGATTTATAAAATTCAAATTTAAAATTATCTTAGCAGCCAAACAATTAACACATGATTCAGAAGGAGTTAAAAAAGTTTAATTATAACTGCTACGAAGTATTTTGGGGCATAGGTTTTTCACAGCAGCGTGATGGGTAACGAAATATTAAGCATAATTATAAATAAATAGTAGGAGCAAGAATTTAGTAGTGCTGGAATCTCTGGATACGTTGAAACTTTTAGCTCTAAAATTTAACCTGAGCTTTCAGAACACATCGGTAGTCTAAAGCCGGTAAATATGGAAAGGTAAGTTTTGAAGGGTTGCTCATGAACAGAAGGTAAACTCATACTCATGTTCAAGTTCGTACAACATATTTCGTTTTATAGAGATTAATACACAAAAAACCGTTAATGCGAAAGAAAGGAACAAAAATAAATAGTAAAAAAATACAAGTTCCTCACAAAAAAAATGTTTATATATCCACGAAATAATTTTCTTACCGCAGCCAAAGAAATATACTAATAACATATTTTTAGTGCGAAGGTGCCTGAACTGTCAAAATCATGCGCGGATTCAACAACGAATTTGTTGCGAATTGAAGACTTCTATCATTAATTACCGCGAAATTCACTGCTACTGATAGCCACGGCGGCGAAAACACAAGAGTAATTTCGTTCGTTATTGTACAATTTTATTTTTATTTGTGAGCGGTTTCTGTAATCCTGATGGATAATATTGATAACTCTTCTAGGGTGTAGACAGTGCTGTCATAAAATTTCTCACAAAATAAGGAAATATTCCAATTGAAATAAAAATCGCATGTCTGCTGTTTACAGCGAACTTCCTCCTACTTATGAGACAATAAAATTGTTGTCAAAGCAATTGATATGGACGTGGGAATCCATCGAAGACAACCCACGATGTGGTCGACCAAATTCAGCCACTACTGAAGAAAACGTTCGAAAAGTAGAAAATGATTCTTGAATGTCGACGAATTATAATTGATGTAATAGCTGAATCCATGATAATTTTGGTATGTTAAAGGTGAGTGTTGGATGGATACCGCGAATGTTGACTCCAGTCGAATAATAATTGCTAAAAATTATTGGAGCTATGTGACGGACAAGAGAAAATTATTGAAAAAATTGAAAGTGGCGATGAAGCGTGCGATGCAATGGAAACACTAGGGTTCGCCACCGCCAAAGAAGTTTAAAGTTTGTGGCACCTATTTTTTGTGAATTTTACTAATAGGCTACTTGCTACATAAGAATACGATGAAAGGTAACTATTATAGATACGCAAATTGCAGGAGGCCATAATGGAAAGACGCAAAAGAAAATTCAAAAATGGAATTCTGGTTTTTCCATAACAATACGCCAGTGTACAAGGCTGTTGTTGTCCAGGAAGCTGTGAAGGATTTAGAGTTCACGTAATTAAATCATCCACCTGACTTACACCTTGTGATTGTTTCTTGTTTCTGTACAGGAAGTTAAAAAAAGCAGTTTATGGGGCAAATGTTTCTAAACGCCGAAGAACTAACATGGACGTTTTTTTTTGCAGAACAAGAATTTTTTTCATGGTTTAATTTCATTCATTGTAAAAAGTGTTCAAGAATAAAAAAATGCACAAGAGCACAAGGATATTATACACTGGCGCTCAAAAAATTCCGGACACCCCCAATTTTTTAAAATTTAAAGTACTTAATTATTTTTTCTGAGAATTTAACTCAAGTAATTAATTAACTAATGCCTTGATAGGGTTTTAAAAGAAAATCCTAATTATTATATTGTACTCATTAGAGCAATACTAGTGTTAAGTGATTTTCCCGATTGTGAGTGTATCTAAAACTATTCACTTATCAAGTTGTTTTCGTTTGGATTGTGTTTTTCCAATCCACTTCTTGGATGACAGATATGACTCATTGGTGTACCATGTTAGAGATGATTTGAAATGTAAAGGACATTTGGCTATGCGCACAAACAGCTTTTTGGTTTGGAACAGTCAGAAAACGGGGGTGACTGTCAAAGTAGTGTCGCGAGTTTTGTAGAACACGTTTGCATTTGCTTCGCGTCCACCTGAAATGCCAGTGCGAGTCACTGGACCGTTTCCGCCGCGCAACTTGTTGACGACGTACATGTCCTTTACAGCCTGAAACTACTCTACCTGAAATTAATGCTCAAATGGTTGCTGTAAGCAACGATTGCAGAAGTGTGCGGATATTAGACAACATTTTAACATATCGCGAAGTATTGTGCAAGACGCGCTCTCGCGGTTCCGTGAAACATATGTATTCACAAGAAGAACCGGATCTGGTCGCAGGAGGTCAACAACGAATCGAGATGACCGTTTTCGATATCTTTCTGTATTGTGAGATAGGAGATTGTCATCAACAATTTTGCTGGACGATTAGCTGATGCTCGTGGAGTAAGGATTTCAGCCCCAACAGTACGGAGGAGACTCAAAGAAGGAGCTTTGTCTGCGAAAACACCAGCTACAGGCCTTAAAATGACAGTAGGACATAGAAGAACGTAGCTTGAGTTTGTACACCAGTACGTGAATTGGAGTGACAACGAATGGAAGAACGTGCTCGTTACAAATGACTCTAGATTTAGTCCTAGATAATCAGACGGTGCATATCTGCATATCTCCCAGAATTGTATTTAATGGAGGCAGTGTAATGATTTGGGCTGGTATATCTTTAGATGTCCACACCGATTTGGTGTTTGTTGGAAACGGCTCAATGCCGGCATACATGTACATCCTCGAATGTTTAGAACCACACAAGTTCCATATGCGCCATTTATTGGCTTTTCTTTTTAATGAAAATGCTCGCTTACACATTGCGAGAATTGTCATCTGATACTTGGAACAAGTCGGTATACTATATCTCCCGCGGCCAGCCAATAGTTCCGACTTGAATCCAATGCGATTTTCTTGATAAAAGAGTGAGACGTAGCTAGCCCCGACCGGAGATGTTGACTGGCAGAAGAATGCGCTCAAATCGTTTAAGGGACATTATAAGAGCTCGTGGTGGTATACCCGTTATTTGTGTTGAATTGTGGCGTGTGAATATACAGTGGATTACCACTGTATGTTCATTTATTAAATATTCCATTTTTTTTTAAATTTAGTTTTGACTTTTTTATTTTCTCTTTACTAAGATGTGTGCTCTTTATTTTAAACACAATTAAAAAGATTTCATTATTTTTAATGCACCACAACAAAAATTTTGGTGGTGTCCGGAATTGTTTGAGCGGCCGTGTATTTAAAAGATTGTCATTGTATTTTATCCTTTACCCTTCATAGTCAGGTACCCTCCTTATCAGCTTGCCCTCGCGGTTTATGTACAATTAAAATTATATAGACAAACACTGAAATGTGACAGTTTACGAGTTCGCTAATAATAAATTCACAATTATCACAAGACAATATTTAAGTATTTAAGTGAAGGAGTAAGAATTTGTCCATCAACAGCGAACACCAAGATCATTTGCTGTCAAAGGTTCTCGATGTGAAACGATCACTTACAACGAATCACCCGAACAAAATAACCATTTATAACCGATCCATCGTGCGGCCATAGTAGTAGACCTGTAAATGTCGTGGCACATTTTAAATAACTTTAAAAACAAAATTGCCCTTTATTCAGTCATGACGTATCAACTAATAGACAATAGGTATGTTTAACATTTTCTTGACTCTGCAGTTGTTTAATTAATCTGTTCAAACTACCAATGTGGTGATCGTATTGATTGCGATAATAATTTAGTAAATGTGTAATTTAGTAAATTTCAAAATGGTAGTTTGCGATGAATTTTTAATATTGTCTTGACATTATTATAGAATCTACACTACATTGTGACAAAGTTGTGCCCCCGACGTTATTGTGGGTTTTATTTTACGACATAGGTGATATTATACATGACAAGTATTACTTGAAACACGTGATTACAGGAAATAGTACTACAATACATTTTAATGTCGTAAAACGTGTTTTGTTGATTCGTAAATAAGAAAATAATAATAATAAAAATGCCGTTGTTGTGTTTTTCATCATAATAGTTGGTAAGAATAAAAAATTAACAAATACCGAAGTAACACAATCGTGGTTCAAATTAAGATAAAACTCTATCTTTTTTAATACCTAAACAAATTTACGTATACCACAAAGAAGCGTGATAAAATCAAGAACAATAATTAAATTGTGACGAAAAGTTTCCCATAATTTCTTTTCTAACGCGATGTATAATCTTCTTCTGAACGAAAATTTTTTTAAAGGGGGACTTACACCTTGTAGGCCAATTTTGGAACCAATTTTCAAGATTTTATCGTAAAAAAACTAGAGCAGATTTCGATACGAAACTTTTTTCATGTTTTTATACATCAATTGAACATCACACTTGCTTTTTTGTAATCAATGTTGACTCCCAAGACCTGGATATTGCTTTGACTGCGCCTCTGTCGAAAGTAAAGGGTCAAACTGTGTACAGGATTGGGTACACCCTAGTTATCGGAAATAAAAATTTCAACAACGCTTTTGATCGTTGTTATGTCAGCAAGGTCCCGATCGTTTACTTGTTCAAAATTACGATTTTTCGCGAAATGGCGAACATTTTTCCAAAAAAGTCATATTTTTATTGTTTTCTGTCCTATTCGAAGCTGTCAAAAATCGCTAAACGAAATTTTCGAAAAATGAACGATCGGTACTTTGGTAAGCATTTCGTGCGAATTAAAAAAAATCATCGCGATACGTTCAGTTGTTCTCCCGTAATCATGTACACCGTTTTAAAAATGTAAAATCAAAAATAACGCTAGGACAACCTTTAAGGGCGCGCGAACCAGTAATCTGAAAAACCCTTTCACAGACCCTTTAGATTAGAAAATATAAAAATAAAAAAATCATTTTTTTGAAATCATCAAGGTGTAAGTCCCCCTTAAATGAATGTAAGGATTTTTAATATAATTAGAAATTTGAATACGGAAACTTAAGATATTATCCAAATGCAGACCGATACTAGCTGCATCCACAAAAGGTATTGTATCAATGTGTACGCGAATGCTAAGGACTTGAGGTTAGCACAATTCTCGAACTTTCCGAAAATAATCACCTTTGATTTGTCAGGATTAATTGAGGTCGCGGATGCAATAACGCTCGGAGCGCGTGGAGATCGAAATAAGTATTGTCCGACCGATCGATATTTTGGGGAAATTTTTTTTTCGGAAAATGGATGAAACAAAAATACTATCTTTTTTACCCGAACTATTTTTTGATCCGTCAATTAATTTGTCCAGAAAAAAATAAAATAGTGAAATTTTCACTTTCATTCAATTAATTTCAATGCTTTTTAAAACTCGAATCGCGAAATCTAGGTAACTATTCGACCAAACTAGTTGAAATTTTTAATGAAACACTGCGACACTTCACTGTTGCGAATAGAGTTATTGCAATCGTCGAAATAATCATTTGTTGGATAATATTCAATAAATAATCAGTTGCGCTATGAAACCATGTTCTTTTTTTTCGACTAGCGAGGAAGTTTTTCGCTATTGGTCTCGCGATATCATTGTTCCTTAGACTGTAACGTAAATTTTGATGTATCACTTGGCGTGATAAGTTTAAAACCTGGAAAGTTGTTGCTTTGTAAACAAAAGGTTCGTTTACCGCGCACGACGCGTCAAGCGCTTCCGTGCTACTTTACTGCATTTTATTCTTGCAAGCATAGATTAATGCCCAAATTACTTAAGTGTTTATGTGATAATCGTGATTGAAGCATACAGTTATTCTTCTATGCAAGTACGCAATCGAAC
Source organism: Geotrupes spiniger (assembly GCA_959613385.1). Classification (NCBI taxonomy): domain Eukaryota; kingdom Metazoa; phylum Arthropoda; class Insecta; order Coleoptera; family Geotrupidae; genus Geotrupes; species Geotrupes spiniger. The sequence continues at coordinate 18,413,384 of OY390736.1, read as the reverse complement.
ATACAGCGCATATGAATGAAAAAATTGCAATACAATTACCGGCTGTAAACAAAAGATAATTTTGGTCACACTCGCGATCGTATAAGGAAAAGTCGAATAATTATTATTGTTTTTATAGACATTTTTTCTAACAACGAAAGAAATACAATGAATAGTATGTATTAACTTGTAATTATTACATCATTAAAATATTAAAAACATCTATCATTTGGGATGTACGGGCGGAAAAAAAATTGCTCGAGCACATTGAAACTGAAAGAGATTATATGGATTTGGAAGTGCTCGAAATCCTCCATTTACTACTGTAGAACAAAAAGACTGCACGGTGAAAGATTTTGAATCTTTAATTTTAAAAAAATACAAAGTTCCGAAAGGACTTAAGATCAGTAAAGCAGTTAAAATTCAGTATTTTGGTAATGGTCAAATTAATGTTTTCTACGTTTATGATGGCGAACCAATTACCTATAAAATAGAGGCGACAGTGTCATTTGACGATATTGTAAATGCTGCAGAAGCTAAACAAATAGGGATTTCACAAGAAATAAATAAAGATTTAAATGCACTGCTACGATATTTCACTCCAGGAGGTAGAAATTATCATACATCATATTTAGATGATATGCGTGTTAGAGTAAAGACGGTGAGCAAATCTAGGGAAGATAAAAATCTATCAAGCAGGAATGAAAGTAGAAGAAACAAAAGAATCTGCTCCCTAATGATACATGTTTTTAATATTTTAGTGATGTAATAATTACAAGTTAATACTATTCATTGTATTTCTTTCGTTGTTAGAAAAAAATTCTATAAAAACAATAATAATTATTCGACTTTTCCTTATACGATCGCGAGTGTGACCAAAATAATCTTTTGTTTACAGCCGGTAATCGTATTGCAATTTTTTCATTCATATGCGCTGTATCTTTGATTGCATACTTGCATAGAAGAATAACTGTATGCTTCAATCACGATTATCACATAAACACTTAAGTAATTTGGGCATTAATCTATGCTTGCAAGAATAAAATGCAGTAAAGTAGCACGGAAGCGCTTGACGCGTCGTGCGCGGTAAACGAACCTTTTGTTTACAAAGCAACAACTTTCCAGGTTTTAAACTTATCACGCCAAGTGATACATCAAAATTTACGTTACAGTATAAGGAACAATGATATCGTAAAGAGAATGTCGCAAGACCAATAGGGAAAAACTTCCTCGGTAGTCGAAAAAAAAGAACATGGTTTCGTAGCGCAACTGATTATTTATTGAATATTATCCAACAAATGATTATTTCGACGATTGCAATAACTTTATTCGCAACAGTGAAGTGTCGCAGTGTTCCATTAAATAAAATTTCAACTAGTTTGGTCGAATAGTTACCGAGATTTCGCGATTCGAGTTTTAAAAAGCATTGAAATTAATTGAATTGTCGAACGAAAAAATTTCACTATTTTATTTTTTTCTGGACAAATTAATTGACGGATCAAAAAATAGTTCGAGTAAAAAAGATGCAGAAAGTTACACAAGATAGTATTTTTGTTTCATCCATTTTCCGAAAAAAAATTTTCCCCAAAATATCGATCGGTTGGACAATACTTATTTCGACGTCCACGCGCTCCGAGCGTTATTGCATCCGGGACCTCAATTACTCTATGCGACACGAAAAAATTCACTGGTATCACTGATAGTGATTCATGTTAGGTATTCCCAGGAGACAAAAAATCCATATTTAATTTCATCATCACGTCTCAAAACATAGATAAGTAATTTTTTATTTTCATTGTGCTCCGGGACACTTTTTTACCCGTACTGATAAAGACATCAATTTGGTGTTGACAACAATTGTCAAAAGAATTCGATTAGTTATAAATCTACAAAATGTCACGCATTTGTGTTAATTCTACTGATTTATTTTGCTATATTTGTGGTCAATTTAGTTAAAGCATCATAAAGAGATGGGCCTAGTTTTCAATTTCTCAAAGAAAGGTTTCCTACGCCAAAATTAAAGAAGGGATTTTTGTAGGGCCAGATATAAGAAAGTCAATTAACGCCCCTTCTTTTTAGCCAGCTCTACACTACACTGAAATGAATGAAACGTAGAACAAATAATTAATGATGATTCATGTGTAGTTAGTCGCACATGCCAACCGCCAGTCCAAAAAAAATCTGACTAGAATATGTAATTATTTTGAGAATATAATATATGCCCTTGGAATATCGTTTTGAGGGTATATCGTGAACTATCAGATCGTCATTGGAGGGAATGACAATCCGCCTGTATTTCGCTGTATCTATCATTCAGAAGTACACATTAAATAGAGAGTGGAGGGGTATCGTAAAGAGAAGGAGAGGGTCAAATTATTCTGAGATGATTTGAAGAGCTGGAACTATTTGGAAAGAGATGGCGGAAAAGAAATGTAGGTTTCCATTGTCTAGGTTAGGAGATACTGGATAATATTAGTTCCTTTCTAGTAGTTAACTTTTGGATATTCGTAACTAATTCCTTCAAATGTTTGCCTATGTTGATGCATACAATTTATATTTATTTAGCGGTCTTATAAAGATTTGTGAGCGCCTCGACAGCCGGAGTAGTTGTTGTCAAAATATAATGAGAGTTGGCGTATGTGAAGGAACTTAATAATATACCATTGAAATTAGTCCATAATTAAAAAATGGAAACACAATATAATAGAAATGTAGGTGGTTGAGTCATATATGAAATATCGCGAGATACCAAATGTTAACTAAATGTTAAATTTTGAACTAAGAAGAAGAAAACCAAACTTCAAAACATATTTAATGACCATCAGAATAGATTTTGAAGTAAAAGTAATCGCTGTGTGTTAAATCACTGGCTAAAATTAACTAAATGCAAATAGTGCATCATCGATGTTTATATCCTGGCTTCTGTAAACTTGTCTGAAAGGCACATTATACCTTATAATATTAGTTATAATTTAGCCCATAATTCAAATTTAATTCGTAAGACAATTGAATTGCAGAAGATAAAATCATTCCAATATCCATGAGCTGTGGATGAACGATTTGTATTGTTTGTTTAACCACATGTTGGTACAATAGTTTTTATAATCTCAAATTGTGTACCTTATTTCCTAACATATCCCGTTAGATTTATCAAAACAACTGAAAATTACTTCAGAAACGATATGCAGGTAAATTAAAATACACGTAAATTGAAGCCGCGCAAAAATGCGAAATTAAAATCGAATGAAATATGGTTTCCATAGAACGAATTTGAACCGGTATTTCGCTACTAATTTAATGAAGCGTTAAATCTCTAATCGATATAACCAATATTTAAACCATATATCAGAGATTTCAGCGGCAGAATTGATCACCGAAATCATAAAAGCGTCATGCATGATTTAGAGTGGTAATTTGTCAGGATATCTCACGACCACGCATCTAATTTGCTATATTTAGCATCACTTACTTTTCCAGTCATAAATTCTTATGAGAAATTTTGAAACTGTACGTCGCTATCATAAATCTACTTCGTGTAAGTGAATCTCGTATAAATCGCTGTCCCATTTTACGATAACGTTTCGTATTTCATTCTGCCTACGATTGTTTGGTTTAATGACAATGTGCGTGGAATAATAATTGCTTTGTTTCCAAATGATTACGAAACAATTTGCACTTTTATGATTTCCTTAAATAATTTATTTGTAATTATTTTACGCAGCACTAAATAATAGGCATTAACATGGTCGATATGAAACTAGTTCATGATATACATACGTCGTTACATACGTTATTGAAGATACACATGCATCACAACCACATTGATTTTTCCCTTACAATGTGTGAGAGGTGTCAGACGAGCATGGTGAAAAGTTTCACCACGAAATGGTGAATATGGAGACGAGGTATAAAGCCAAAAAAATTGTTGCAATATTGCTGGAGTGTGATGCCGAATGAGCTGGAAAAATTTTATAGTCGCTGATCAAAAAAATGCATTTAATTTAATTTAATTTAATTTAAGTGTATGAGGGAAAAACGATGAGATATGAGCGGTAAAAGCTATTTTGCAATTCTGAGAATGAATGTAAATGGCAAAATACAAAATCCATCCAAGTATCTTTGGAGTGAGCGGAGTGTGAAATATTTTAAGAAAGGTGACTACCGATGGAAACAGGTGCAAAAGCAATTTTAGGAATTAATACAAAAATGTATTGGCAATGATCCCTGAAGGGAGGGGGGTAAAATAAGTTTGTAAAAGCAATTTTGTCATTTAATACAAACTGTACGCACTCGTTGGCAATGATTTTGAAGGACGAGGACGAGGAATAAGGGAAGAGGAGGATGGAAGATGGTAGACCAAGAGAGCTAACGTTTACGTTTGCAACATTACATGATTCATATGCACAACCTGCTACACTATATGGTGCAAAAGGAGCATGAAAAGAACTGTGCAGCTAATAATTGAACCAATAAGCATGGGACTTTGTAAATAATGTGGTAAGTGATGGTGTTTAAACAATTGATAAAATATGGTACAATTTATTATATGTTGAAATGTGAACGAGTTACAACCAGTGTCCAACACTTTATATGAATCAGAAACCGTATTTGTCATCTCTGATGCACTACGTATATTGGTAACAGGATCTAAAAGTAATTTCGATCATAGAATGTCGTTTACCTACTTAACATGGTTTAAGACACATGATGGTCATATTTCATAAAAATATTACAAATTATTGTTTGAAGTAGATAGTGCTCCTCCTGGACATCCTACAGTTTGTCCAAAAATTATGCAATAGCTACATCGTTTATCTATCTCGTTTCATTCCCCCCCTCGTTTTAATTTTATTTTAATTTTACATTATTTTTAATTTATATTTTAATCATCAATCAACAGAATTATTGTACATGTTTTTGCTGCAAAAATTATACCCCCCGTCAATTCGTGTCCATTCTATAGTTCATCGGTCTCTATTTCTCTAAGTTTTTTGTTTTCTTTAATTTGAATGAGTTTCAACTTATTATTTTTTTTATTTTTATTAGTTTCTTGTTGACATTTACGTTTGCCTTCCAAGATTTTTGCACTTTTTCAGTATGTATTATGGTTATTAGTATTAGGTTAGTATTATGGTTTGAACTAATTGGCGATTTTTCTTTGATTTCATTTCTGGTCGCGCTCTTTATTTTGCCTTACACAGTAATTTTTTAAAGTTTTTAAATTTTTATTTTATTGTTTAGTTAAATTGGGGTCTATTTTAACAACACCGTGATATACGCCGATTAATTTTTTTTTCGTTCTTTGCATTTTCTATATATTTTGGGTTCGAATTGAGTTGAGTTAAGTTGGGTTGGGTTGGGTAGGATTTGATTGGGTTGGATTTGGTTTATTTGATCAACTAAATTAATTTTCTTTTCACTGCACAAATTTACAAACAGCTATTTTCGCACATGCGAAAAGGATCATCTTTTATATAACCTTGAAAAATGTGATGTTACCAAAACTAGTTTTCGCCTTTTTACTCAAACTGACTGGCATGGCCTTAATTACGTCCTTCACCAGTACGTATTAAAATCACCGTTTGCTGCAACTGATTTACGCTTTCTATTGATTTTACAACGTTTGTCATATTTTTTGTAACATCAAACATTCAAATTCATCGTTGAAATTTAAAAATTATGATTGGGTTGGGTTGGGTTAAATTTCCCTTTTTTCACGATGAATTTTTCACTATTAGTTCTCCGGACACCAAGTCGTCGATACTGAAATAGCCGCCATATCATTTTATTCAACCCGGATACAAAAACCGTTTAAATTTACGACCAATTAAAAAAAAATAGATTATCGTAAATTATTAAACTTATTAACACTTATTAAAAGCAATGTATGGTGCAATTTTAGTGCTTTTTGTTGAGTTTACATAACGTCTTCCGTCACAGACTATATAGGTTTCGTAGATTCAACAGATTTCATAGAGTTGAAAGATTTCATAGACTTCATACACTGTATAGATTTCAAAAATTTTCATTCCAAAATTTTCTAGATAATTTGTAGACTTCATAAATATCCATTCCATAAACTTCAAACATTTCACCGATTTCATAGATTTCATAAATATGATAGACTATATTTACTACTTTTGATTTCATAAATTACAGACTTTTAATAGATTGAATAAGTTTCATAGATGTCATTGATTTCAAAATATGAGATGTGTCACAAACTTCTTAGATCATATATGATTGGTAGATGTTGAAGGCTTCATATACATTGCATTCATATATTCATAGATTTGAAAACAATAGCTTACGCTGTTATTTCAAAAGGTTTTAGAGGATAAATTACCAACAATACGAGCTATACTAAGTGCACTGTGACGTATTAACTTACTTTTTATTCTTATGGCATGCGTAAGAAATCTTAACGAGGCTGAAACTTGTCTATATTGTTACAAAAAATAATTAATTTATATAAATTCAAAATATTTTCTGGAACCAGGCATCTTTTATTCCACTTACTGATCATAATAAGTATTTATCAATAAAATAAATTTATTTTTAATCTAGTTTTAAATTCAGAAATCTTTCACATTGGAAAGACCGAACTACAAAATTTTAGGTTAAAGGAACTCGCATTTTAGGTTGAATTATCAAAGCAATTCAAAAAAAAACTATACAACTAAGTGACTTTCAAATATAATCTACTTGTGATATTAAATTTTTAAATTTAGATAAGAGTAAAAATAATTGTAATCCCCTCACCGCAAAAAATTATCTAGTGCGAATAAGCGTAGTATATATGTATTAGCGTCCCGACAGCTCAACGTCTGAAATTATAAAGTCAAACATTATTTGTAACCAAATACCTAACACTGCGATTAAGACGCACTTGAAATTTGCATCGAGAAGCTTACGAATGATCAGAATAAGTACCGAAAATCGCAGCAAATACACATCGAATGAGCCGATTAAATCGCTGTCTTTGACTTTAGCCTAACAGAATTTTGCAATGAAATTTCGAAATTTGTGTATGTAAAACATTTGAATTGCCCGGATCAAATCAACGCGATAAAAAATCACTCACCTTCCTCGCACGTTGAGCTCACCATACGCCGCCGAAGGACTCCAAGACCATCCATAACTCTAACACTCACAGCGCGCGATAATAATCACATCAACATTCGTCCGAAAAGTGCAATTTTCCACGCGAAACGCAACAAACTAACTAAACGGACGACGCGTCACGACGGTCCCATTCACGAAAAAACAGGCCTACTTGCTTTTTTGTCGCTACGCACGTCATCGGCAAGTCGATCCTGCTAATTCGTGTAATTATTATGCATTGCGACAACGTTGCGAACATAGGAGGGAGTAAAGCAAAAAAGACCCGATGATAAGCTAATGGTCTAATGATAAGGCTTGCAATTTATTTTGTTTAAGATATTTTTATTTTGGGATATTTTCTATTATTTATCTGATTCTTGACAGCAGTTATTGGCAGAGGCTAGCGCTAATAATTAACAATATTACACAAAACAATTCAAAAATCCTCAGTGAATATAATTGAAATAATATAACATTATGTCTACGTCTTTAATAATCTATTTTCTTGTAATGTATGTTATGTATTAGTTTTAAATTAATTCGTTGGTTAATAATTCTCATAATTGATATTTTGCTTAATTTTTAATATTTGTTATGCTTCTCGTTTACGGTATGAAGGAGAAAAAAGTAACAAGCATTTGATTTCCCTTTGAACATGCGTTTGCTTTTGCGTTGCTTCCAATTTTAGTCTGATCAGTTCCTTTTCTTATTTTAAAATTATTTGTTTATTTACGTGGGCGTTTTAAAATTATTCTTTCTAACTAATACGCGTGATTTCACGTCTGCTATACCCTTGTCATTTTATTTGCAGCTTGCTCAATACAATTTAAATTTAATAGTTTTCATGTGTAATGCATCGTAGTTCTAACTACTATGACCAGATAATTTTATTTTAGAATGTTCAGCCAAAATGATTTAGATTTAAAAATTCAATAACATTTTACGATTTAGAAGTTAAATGCGTTATTAACGCACGCACTTATAAATCTCAAGGGCTTGTTAAGAATATAAGTTTTAACCGTGAGAATGTTTACTTAAGTAATTTTTACGGAGTAGATTATGGAAATATTTCAAGGGCTTTGGAACACTCATGATTATAATGTCTACGTAATAATAGGAACGAAATCTTCCCTTAATAATTTAATTTGACAATATTATGTGATTGGATTTAGAAATAAATATTATTTGACATAGATAGCAATTTTTAACATAAGTTTACTGCAGGAAATGAAAATATTGAATATTTCTGATAGTGTTGACACACGCACCATCTATCACTAAATTTATTTAGAATTACATTCTAATGTATTAACACGAAAAATCAAATGAAACTAGAGAGTAAGTGATATGTTTGAAGAAACTGTATAAATTGCTACTTTATGCGTAAAAATGATTTTATGAAATAAAACAATCCAACAAACATATATTTTAGCAACATAAAAGATGTTAGCATAAGAATCTACATTAAAAGTTAAATTGTTTCTTGTCAACAAAATACATATTTATGTAGCGAAAGCAATTTATATTATAAAAAGCGTCGGTGTTTGCAATGGAGTACAAACTTAAATAAGTTAAATAAGCTGAGTATGACGATTGTCTTACAGTCGGGTACACATGAGACGAGATTCATCAGAAAAGTGAGTAGACGTCGCGAGTATTCCTGAAGTTCCGTCTCTTTTCATTAGGGTTTCCATCTTCTCGAATGTTTGCTGGAACGTAAACATGTCTCCCAACTTTCGTTTGTTCTCGAGACTTTTGGCAGTAATCACGATATATGAAGTTTAACTAGTGCTCCTTTTATTCCGCGAGACTGCCATCCCAAAATTGCTTTCTGATCCACTTCTTGCGCCCCACGGAGGAGGGGGGAGGGGCTAATAAACTTAATTATATCGGCGCTAATTTATTAACTTGGCGAAATAAGTCTAAATTCGGTAGAGCGTTGCGCGATTTGCCGAGCAAACGAATTTAATTGGAGACAAATACTCGAGCATAAGCGTTTACATTCGTTAAATGTAAATTATGGAGCTTTGCACTCGTTAATATTTCCGTTGTTCTATTAAGTTTTCTCGGGTAATTAAGCAAATGCAATTTCCAAGTTTCCAGAGGAGATTTCTGTTTTTATAATCCACTAACTTTGTTCCCAAGTAAATAATTAATTTCGGAAATGCGCTGCACTTAACGATACCATATTCAAAATTTATTGTTACTGCTAAATAATTTTGGAAATACATTCGTTGCTAAATAATTTAGAAAAAAGTTCATTAAACATATTAGGTAGTAAATAATTGTACGCTATGGGAATGTCTCTAATAGAATTACTGGTACATGAATATATGAATTAAATATTAATTACATAATAATCGTAAAGAATCACGAAAAAAATTATAAGTATTATATGTCTGTCATTGTTTGGAATATGCTTCAGAACATTTAAATAAATTAGAATGTGGTAGAATAGAAATATTTTAGTTACTTAAAACATACTTCAGGTAACATACATACATAAGCAAAAATATAGTACACTAATTAAATAGAATAAAATGCTGTGTCGGTTTAGCCAAGGGACATTTAAAAAGGAGTATATTTACATACAGCAATGCACAAATTGTTGCAGTATATTAACTTCGTAATATAATTTTCATAGAAAATAATTTATGAAATTACGTGTAATAGAATTAATTGCGTCTCAACTTCTTACCATATTTGTGTGCTTAGTAACTTTTACCAATGAGTAAATAACAGGCCCATTCATAGTGTATCAAATTAGGATAACAGATATTCCACGTAGAAAACAGGACAGGTAGCTTATGCGGGCGTAAGCAAAAAAATGCAAATATCTAGAGGTCATTCGAGAATATTATGGCATGCATTTGTTAATGTAGAGATGTGTAAATTAATTGATATAGGATATCTAACCAATTGGTAATATAACTTAACTTAACGTTAGAATCGATATAATCGAGTATAATTACTGAAATGAAATACTATATAATGGAACAATAGGAAGTGCATGGGCGGAATACAACAATTTAAAAAATACAGAGGAAAACAAGACACATTCACGTAGTGGACTGCATAACTCAACAATTGCTGGAAAAACTCAAGATAAAATTCATAAAATATTTCCAAATCGAACTTAAACTAAATTGCCCGTACTCAACATTACCCAATTGTCCAATACTTTTAGTAATGTTGAATGGTCCAATGCAACTCATTTTCTCTTAAATTATGTTTTTATTGGTCTTTTACTCATAATTACATTTCACAGGCACATACTATATACCTATATAACTATCTGATTGTATATATTTAATTTCATTCGGAAAAAATTAAAGGAGTACCAACGGAAAATCCCCAATATATTTTTTTTAGTTATGGATTTTTCATTTATATTTATGTTCATGGACAGGATACAACCGTACCAGATGAGATATCAACAATTTCCTTAACAAATATATTGAAATATTGCTAGTTTGTTTCTTCAATTATTAGTTGTTGTTTGTTTATGTTTACAATAGGTAACTCGAATTCGAGATATTTGTTCATAATTAGGTTTTGAAGATCACTGAACAAAAACACTTAATGTCTATCAATTTTAATACCGCTGAAATGTTTCATTTTCTGACTGATAGCTCGATCAAGTATCTTCCTTCTTGATTTGTAAACGAATATTTTCTGCAGACTTACTGTTTCCCAACATTCAGTGGACTACATGAGTTCCAAATGTTACAATAAGTTACCACTAGCAATTAGATCCGAAAAAAATCCACGGTCTTTCAAAAAATTGTGCGTTGTTCTTTACAGATAATGTTTTGTATACCATAGACGAATACTTAAATCATTGAAAATTATATGTATTGAGGTGTTTATTTATTTAATTTATCTACTTATGTATCTATATATCTTTCTTATTCTAGCTAATATACGAGAAATGATAATTTGTTACTTAACATAATTCAAAATGTATTTTGTGGGCTGAATCACTTTTCGTGCTATGATCATGCATCACTTTAACGTTTAACCACAAAATCTATAAAATATAGGGACAGATTTTGGCAATACTCCCCTTTATTACCAATTATTAGTTATTGGTTTCATTAATATAAGTGTGGTCGATGATGATTTGAAGTTCATTAGAGAACCGGTCGACCGCAGAAGTTTGTTCAGAAAATTTTAAAGCCGCCCGACATAAGATAAAAGGGGAATCACATAGAAATATTAAGCGCGAATTGGAGATTGGATCGTTGGACGACATTTTACATCAACATTATGCTGCTAGGAAACTGCCGTATTTGAGAGACCTTGGGCGAAAATTTTAGAATCTTCGAAAAGGAGGAGTTGCTAACAAAAGTTGTCCGTAATAAAAGTTGAAATCAAACAATGATCTTTCTTTAGACTTAATGGTTCTGTAGTTTCACTGGAGGACCAAAGACGCTAAACGTAGATTGGCTTGCAGGAGTTTGCCTCTCTCAAGTGGTTGCACAACCACGATAATGTATGTAGTTCAGTTCTCCCACCCTCCATACCTCCATACACATAAGCAATTTTTAGTTTTACCTAGAATTCAAAAAAGCAAGCATGGTAAAAATGTTCTTTGTAGTGAGAATGTAAGTGAAAGAATGAACATTTTTTCCCTTGAATTAAAAATTATTAGGGCATTCCTCGTGGTAGATTATTCTTTTAATGCTTTATTAAATTAATAAATGATCAAATTAATTAACTGCATAAAAACCTTGTTACGTTCAATTTTGACAAGGCAGCCTCAGTTGATGTTATCATGTTGCAATTAGGCAACCCCGGCGCTCTTTTCATTGTGTTGAATTTGAGTCAGTATGCGGCCTCTATTAGCCTTCGAGATTCAGGCGTGATTACAGAGGGAGTCAATGGGGGCAAAGAAGCGAACCTCAGAAATTCGAGGTATTGAATCATTTTTTCAGCCTGCCAGTAAGCGACCAGTTTTAACTTGTGCTGTAACCCTTGGGTCTGGATTAGATAACAGTAATACGGTGGTGGTTCCTGTTTCTTATGCTTCTGTACGGGCTCCCGACTCTACTGTGTTTGATAGCAGTGATAGCTTAAGTAATGAAGTGGTGGCTCCAATTTCTTCACGGGTTCCCGAGTCTACAGTGTGTAATAGGTCAGTGTCCTCTATAATATCGGAAACTTTTTAGATAAGCATTATGTGTAGATAACTACACAAAACATCAGCGTTTTGATGAGACAGCAGATGTATCTCACCTGTCCCACCTGAGCCTTACTTTAAGATATGTGCATGGTGGTAATATTCGTGAGGATTTCTTGATTTTTGTGGATGCGTTTGAGGAACTTGCTAATGCTAAACAGGAAAATGACTACGAATCTGATGAAGAGGATTGGAGAGAAACCAGAAAACTGCTAACTGCTGAAAATAAGTTGGCCGAAACCTCCACACTTAGGGAGTTGTCGCTAATTGGTAAAGCCATTGGGCACATTGTCCTATCACAGCTAAAGAAAACGTTGAAACTTCCACTGGAACGGTGGGGTCGGATAGGAACAACGGATGTGTCGTTATGCTTTCTGAAGTTCGATATGCCGCCACGTAAATTCAGAAGGTAGCCAAAAATGCTGTCAAGACACCATGCTGTAGCCACAAGCTGAATAACTCCATTTCACGTAGCTCGAAAGTGCGTGCTATAAGGGATGCTGTTGCAGTTATGAAAGAAGTAATTGCTTTTTTTAAATCACATCCGAAACGAAAAAGTGGCCTCATGAGCACTTTGGGATATGCGCTTACATCGCTTTGAGAAACCCGATGGGTAGAGCGGCATGAAGGTGTACTCAAATTTTCTGTTGACGTTGCAAAGATTATGGAGACTTTAGGAAAGATTTCAGAGTGGCGTGACCCTAGCACAGCTAGCAAGGCTACGTCACCTGTGACAATTTTATGCAACACACAATTCATGGTATCAATATTGTGTCGGACTGATGTATTATCTTTAACGCAGTCTCTGAGTATTATTACAGAACACGGCGCTCGATCTTAATAGTAGTGCTGTGCAAGTTAATAACACAATTTCTATCCTTACCAGTCGACGAGAAAATATGGACGCTAGTTTTAACAACGTCTGGCAGCGTGCAAAAACTCTAGCCGATCAATTGGTTGTCGAGCTGAATATTCCTCGGATCCCTCCAACCATCAAATAAATTCATCCTAGGAACACTAAAGAGTTTCAATCTATGCACCTTTACTAGACTTTGTTCTCACAGATCTGCGAAAAAGATTCTCAGCTGAAGCCTTGGACGTCTTTCAGCTATCAGTTTTCATTCGAGAAAATGTTGTTAAAAGTTCTCCTGGTGAAAATGAGCAAAGTATACAGTCCCTCCTCGACCGCTTCGGATTACTTCTTGACTTCGATAAAAGCACTGCTTATCTTCTGCTAAAAGATGCATTGTTGCTGTGGCGAGAGAAATGCATTCAATAGACCGCCAAAAAGAGCTTCCGCTAACTGCTCTGGATAAATTGGCTAGGTTATGATAAGGATGCATTTCCTATAATTCATGCATTTTTACTAGTCCTTGCAACGCTTCCACTGACAAACGCATCTGCTGAGAGGTCTCTCTCGCAGTTACGGCGCCGGCGCCTTAAAACATAATTAAAAGAGCAACAATGATTGAAAACCGCTTCCTCGGCCTTGTCCTTATGCACATCCATAGGCATATTCATATTGACATCGAGAAAGTGATTGCAAAAACAGGTAGTAGGAAGAGGTTAGAATTTAATATTTAAGAACCATTTCCCAATTCGTTCCTACTTGAAATTAAATTGTTTTTCACTTTCTCTATATACTTCTTCATTTAAAACGATTTTTCTGAAATATAGGTAAAATCACACCAAAATACCCCCCACTGAACAAAATCCTGTATCCGAGTCTGTCGAGATTTGATCGTTCCGACTTCCGTCTACGGAATGAGGGGTCTCGTCTTATAAAAAGACAATTGTTCGAACTCTTTTGGTGGTTGACTGGTTTTTGGTATAGTCGTGTGTCGTGACGGAGGGTTCCGAATAGTGTGGGTTGGCCGATTATTCATTTCAAATAGAGTGACTTCATATTACCTTTCTACTATCCTTTCGTACAAAGGAAGTAGTACCTAGGAATTTATCGACTTGGAGAACGCAGTCGCTGAAAGTAAGGATTAGGTGATTTTTTGTCGCAGTTCATGTTCGAATCAAGATATTTATGTGTATCTCGTATAAACCCGTCTCGTATGTAAAATCATCGGCGAAATTAAAGTACTTTATTTGATTGTTGTGGGAAATTCCTCTCTTATTTGCTCATCTCTCAAGGTTTTTTTGGTGGGGACCTCCCAACCAAGTAACTAACGGGTGACAGTGATGCAACTGCATATTTAGGTATGTTAACTTGTGGTCTTTTCTGGATCAGCTTTGGTCAAACATTTCGAGTTACGACATCTGACAACGTTATATATTAATACGTTAATTTCACATATGTTCTTGAATCAACGTTTAATTAGGTTTCACGTGTGTTTTCGAATTCACCTTTAATTAGTACATTCAATTAATACATCAAATTAATGATTTTATTCTGTTTTTAATAAATGTTGGTGATTAGTTTAAAGCTAGAGTGTACGGTGATTATTTGGCTAGACGCTCAAAGTTTTGTAACCCACTTTCCAATGGAATTAGGGGCACATTCAAATACCAGTTCAATAGCTTTAAACAGATTTCACCAAAAGAACTTTGTAAAAATATTTGCGAAAGCCCAACGTTCTGTTGCTTGTACCCCTTCATCTTTTTTGGCTTTGCTTGAAACTTGGTTACAAATGTATATTGTATTATAATTAATAATTAAAATTAAATTAGATTAATATTTTATTCACCGTCAACAATAATATAACTTTTCAATTGGTTTATTGACTTAATTATATGTTGTATTATCAATTATATCAATTATTCCACCAGAAAAATAAATAATTAAAATTGTTTTTAAATGCGAACTAGTATGTAACTGACATAATAATTACTCCTTTTAACGAAGCGTGCAGTTTTTGAGGTGGTGGTACTTGGTACGATGATAAGTCAAATAAGCAAATGGCCTTAGTTGCAGCATGAGCACTTAATCGTTATCAATTGCATTGATATCAATACTTTTAATGTTTACACAATTTTATAAACTTTGATATGTTTTGAATATTTCCGTGTTTGTTGTTTAGATACATAAGTTTGTGAATTGATAAAATGACAACATGCTCAGTTGTATATTAAGATTAAGAAGACACGTGCAGCAGGTTGAAATCATACTGGACCAAAGCACTTATTGAACACTAGTGACACTATATTGTTGTCTCGTTCAACCAAAACTAATCTCAACGACACATTACGGTGCTGTGAGATACTGTAAACGCAAATTCCTTGATTATTGTAAATATGCTTACAGATACTATAATATAGTAATTGTATTAATAAAAATTATTGTTATTAATACAGTTTATTTTATTTAAAATTTATTCTATATGTCGAATATTAATTGCTTTTGCAACAAAAGTTAAATTTCAGTAAATTTACGAGAGCGATGTTAGCACGTGTAACGTGAAATGGATTTTTAATAAACCGTTATGCAATAAAAACGCTAAGGATATACAAAATTTAATAATCTACTATCAAATACGCACCAAAGAGAAGTTTAATATTCGTTCTTAAATAAAGGGAGGTAAATTTCATAATATAAAATCGTGACGTTGATATACAAGCAATAAGGTGGAATTCAGTGATGCAGCAAGACCACATCTAATAAACGAGCTCTATAACTTATTTCTTCCCAGCAGGCTCCATCTCATTCAGATTTAAAAACTTCCGTTGATTAAATTGACTAGGGCACAATGGAACTGTTTAAGGACGAATTAAAAATGCTAATAAATGTAATTATGTTACAATCAGTTTAAAAATTATCGCTTCCATTTAATTCCGACCATCATCACGTAGTCACGTGCTATAGATTATTATGAATGATACTAAGCCCGACTAAAAACGGTCAGATATTTTACGGTTGTCGCCTGTAATTTAACATATTTCATTCTATCCGTGACTATAATTTAGATTTAAGGCTCGAAATATAAATGGAACTAAGGTATTCGGATAAGAGAAGCGTGTTTCATTCCATAAATTTGACAACTGGCAGTCTACCCTCTCTCATTTACACATAAATTTACTTAAATAACAATCAAGCTATGCTTACACGCCTAGTTGACGTCTATTGTAACGCAACCTTATTCATGTTCGAGACTAAACCAATATTCGGGGTACTTTTGGTCACCGAATGTGAATACGCAGTGCGTATTGTTAGTAACGTGTAGTCCTGTTGTGACTGATTTCGCCTCTGACTTAGACAGCTGTTTACATTCATATTGAAAGATCAACTCAATTATACCATGGGTATAATACATTGTAAATGTAATTGTTTTGAATATGACATAATTATATTAAATTTAAATATTACGAGTATAAAAATGAATCATAATTGATGAAATTTAAATTAAATTAAATTGGCACCAACATTTTTACATTCCGCAGATTTTATATTTCACATGGAGATTATATTTCGCAATTAAAATCCCCAAAAACCGAGCAAACAAAACGCATTTCGCATTTTTGTTCTTTGAAACATGAAACTGCGTCAAATATTTCGTTCATTAAAAGTGCCGTTATCCAATTAGCGAATTTATTCAGTGAAACATTTTTTTCGTGTAACACAATCGCCAAATTTTCGCGTATGCGCGTATGATAATGAAAACTGAAAAGTCAGTAGCCTCATTAACGGGACACTGACAAAAGATCGCAATGATTAACTTGTACCCTCCTTCCACAGCTGCATTCTGGTTGCACGTGGCAAACACAATACCGAGTGTTACAAATCAGATATACATATGAATATGCGCCGGTCGAACTCTCATATGTCTCGCAGCTGCCTCGAATTGGTTGCGGTAACACCCAATTTGGCCATTTAGTTAATCCCTATATTTGAAAAGCGGATACAGCGTTATAAATTTACGCAAATGCATTATTATAAATAAAGTATCAGTTAAATAAATACAAAATATATATTGACGTTGGGATATTATTTTTACAACAAACGTGTGTACGATATATATTTTAAAGAAATTATGCCGTGAAGTTGTTTTGTCTATTGAATGTACTGGAAATTTTAATATATAATATATATAATATAATATTAGTTATTGCTGCTATTGAGTATAATACTACATCGCATTGGTCACTTAGTTACAATCATTTGCAATTGTTGTAAATATTATCTTCCCTTAAACAACCAAATCTTTTTGTGAAGTGAATCGACTGAGTAATTATCGAGAAATTAATTAAAGTAATAAGGAGTATCTTCTTATGAATTGCGCTGCTTAGGCCATCGAATTTGAGATTGTGGACTGCAATACAACATTCTTTCAACGCCGCTATTAGTGGAACAGAATCTAGTGTGAAAACATTGTGAAAAAGCTCACCGTAGGAATTAGTCAGACCGTAAACTGCAGTTGCTTATTTGGGAATGGGTTTTATTGGTTTGAAATACGTCGAATAGGTCTTGGGTCCGCACTGTGCAGCAATTTGCAAAATATCGTAATTTCTCTCACTACTCAAACAACACTGGTAGGTTCGAGGTTGCTTAGTTCCTTTAATAGTCCACAATTACACTTATACATGACACCTTCAGTGTTTACCTTCCTACTACGAAGTGCTGTACGAAGTTTCTTTCTCATTATCTTACAGGCAGGATCTCTATATCGCACTCGATTTCTGGTCGCCATCTCCTGTACTTTTAACACATGTCAGGAGATAAGTTACGTTTTTCTCAATATTTGTGTATAGCCTGCTCCAAGGTTCGTCTGAGCAGTCACATATGCAAAATGATAATCATTAGACATCACCTACTGAAATACTTACTTCAATGTATTGCTATTTCAAAACTGGAATTTCCACAATTAATTTTTTAGTGTTATGGGACATGCCCATGGCGGAATCATAAATTATTTTCCTACAATCATGGTCTGGAGCGCTGTTATTGTTGTCACGTTACTTACATGTTCGATTACATTGGTGATAATCATTAATCAGTCATGGTTCTAACAGCAACTCCATATCAATTCAGGCTATTGTAATTTCGGCCTGTTCCTGATGGTCGCATAATTAAAAGTCGTTGAAATCATAGAATTCACAATGTATTAAATCTTGAGGATGCATTATAAGTAGTTGAGCAATATAGTCCGGCGTTTATAAAGTTGGACTGATAACTGTCAGTCCTAAAAGTACAAAAGTACTGGAAGAGTAAAAGAAAACATTTGTTACACCGTACAGTCCAAATATATACAAATCCACCCCGCCCTTCATGCTCAATATAATCCAAGGCCATACCTGCCTTACTAGTAGTCGTATATATGAAATTTACTCCAAATAAAAAATAATATTATTTATTTGCTCTTAAGCAAACATAAATGCAAGAAAATATAAATATAAATATCTGTTATGTTTCTTTTTAAGTAGAAACCTTTTCAGCAATTGTATAGAAAATAAATGCCTAAAAAGGAACAGATCATTACAACTGAACGCGTAAGAAAGTATGATATTAAATTATAAATTCGAAAATGTTAAAGAGATAATGAAAGAAATTGCAAAAATGTCATCATTACATTTCAAAACTACCACAAACTATCAATCACGAACATCTAGTTTGCCTAGTTAATAATGTGAAAAGAATTAGTTTATTTTATTCATTTTAATCCACGTAATCATTGCTAGCTTTTCTGTCTTCGTATCTTCTTTCCAGTTGATCTTCTTCAATAATATTTTCTTCTTACGCAGGCTTCTTCTTTCTCACGTTTATATCAAGTTTACATCGACGAGTTTCTTTTCTACCTTTACTGTCAAATATTAAGTACAACTAAAGCGTTTTAGTAACTACCCGAACTTTGTCCCTATGCGCCTACTTTCGCTAGCATTCAATATCGAACGCAAATTACAACGATCTTTTACGTTCGGCAAACAAAACAACTAAAACTAATTGTGTGTAGAAGTAGTAAACACCACCCAATGCTACACTACGCAGCCAAATTATTTACGTGATATGAAATTTCCAGACGATAATTGTAAAATCTCATTGCTGACATTAACTTATATATTTTAATTTCTAACATTTTTATTGTTAAAACTAATTACAATAAATTCTGATTGTGCGTCGAAGCATATCCGAACCAAAAAAATAGGAATTGGAATTGTAAAGTTTCTGTTACAGCAAACTCGCGTAAAGAAAATGTACACTACCTACGGATGTACAAGAGGCCATATGATACGCACAGGAAGAAATGTAGCATCCAAAGTTTAAAGCGAACAGCGGAAACCTTTCAAAAATAAATTGCTAAAATGTGAAATCATATAAAACACAAGACACTGGGGAGACTATGACAATGCTTCTGATATTGGGTCGTTCTAAAATATTTCTTTCTCAAGGAAAAAAAGGCGTGCAAACTGGCCGCGCCGATATATAGATTTTTCCGGAATTTCTACGTCAAATATAATAAGTATTTGATGACTACCAGTGTATGTTTACTTGATTTCAAATTTGCTAAATATTATTTAACCAAAAGTTCAACTTATTGCACAAAATAGATCAAAATATGACGATCTGACCTCGATATATCAGTCATTGTGGTTTCAATGTATATTACAATATGTAGATTGGTGGCTACCAATAAATTTGACGTTTCTTTTGCCAACTGCATTTTTATTGATTGCTATTATAATCTTATCCGGAAGTTGTTTGTTGAATATTCTATTGCAAGAGGCCTCCAGCAAATGGAAATGTTCTTCCCTTTCTCACGAACTTTTTCGGAGACTGTTCTAAATCTGTTTCGAAAACAGTATGTATTATTGAAAAATAGTTAAAGATAATGAAATGTGAAACAACTTTTATCTATATCTATATTTATTTCTTATGGTATAAGAAAGTTCGGTGCGGATATTACATATTTTTTTTTAATATTCCACATATTTATATTAAATAAGGAACATAATTCTACATTAAACTATAAAATTTGCATTTGTCGATGATACCCCTAACTTTTTTAAAATGAAACAATATTGGTTGTCCTGTATCGGCTAAGTTAAGTTAATAAGTACTGTCCCTAAGACAGTCTGCAATCGAGCTAAATCGATGATTTTCAGGAGGGGCAATCGTGGATTTTTTGCAGGATTGATTTGGATAGTTCCAACTGGGAAGATAAAGACTCATTGATTAACCACATTAACCCCAGAATAGAATGCTTCCTTCAAAGGTCAGCAGACCCAGGTTTAATTTTTTTATTCATTTTGCGGCTTTCTCTTTGATTATGTCAGCTTGTGCAGCGCGTTTCATTTTTAAGTCTTGTAATATGTGAAAAAGTAAGGTGGCGGAGGTGGTGGAGGTGGCGGTGAAAATAAATGATTTTGAGGACACATGTACAAATAAAAATATTATTTTACTATATTCATAACAGAGTGCTTTAATGAAAAGACAACAATATTTTTCCCGAATTTTTAATAAAAGTTCGACTAGCATAAAGTTAGTATGTTAGTATTATTTCTAATACCTTCATATACCATAGCAAATGAAGAATGTTAACCATTTGTAGCGATGATGATAAAGGGAGCCAATTTATCATAAATAAGACAACAATGAAGGTGCAGCATCAAATATAAGTGTATTATGGTCTCTCTTACCACTAACCTGCATTCTTAGAGGAAAGGTACTTTTAATTCTACAACAGTTATAGTTCAAACTTACGACAAGTTAATTTAATTTTTTTTTGCATCGCCATTGCACAATGCATCGCATGCAAAATATTATTGTATGCCATTCGGACGATATAACACAATATTTTCTGATACGATTACAAAACTGAGTCAACTGGAAAAGCCAACCATTTCCACACTAATGTTTACAGTATCAATACTTTTACTGCTGACTTCAATTTATGACGATTTCTTCTTCTTCATCGATTTCTTGCACAATATGCATATGAACTCAAGTTTCCTGCGCATCTGAAATCATTGGACCAGGGCACGATTTCCAGACACGGTATCTGAGCGTCTTCTATTTGTACATCAGACCAAATGAGCAACGAATTTTCATACTTTTCTTTATATGGTAGTGTCATATTGAGATATTGTACTGGATAAGTTATTGAAATTTAGAGGAAATATAATATCCCATTTAACTTCAACTTTCACAATTTATTTTATTCAAAGATGTCATCGTTATTAAGCCTTTGTGCCCAATATTTATTCATAACTTGACCAATGGTGACTTGAGTTACTAACACTGGACAAAAATACAAAGGAAACTCAATGCCACTTACAGTTTCTGTGAAAAATTAGTTAATTTTTTTCCTCTCGCCATGCAAAGTTTCTTGAAATTTGTTAATTCCAGCTACATAGTGTATTTTTCCGTAGTCCCCTTTTTGTCTCATCCCATAGATGATCTACAGGATTGAGGTTGGCGCTGCATGCTGGTCAGTTCAGCAAGAGTACCAAAGGACCAAAAGTGGCTGTGCTGTCTCGCATTGTTGTGAATGAAAAGAAAATGGCAGAGCCGTAAGGTTACATGATCTTGAAGAATGCCTGTAAGGCCATTCAAACAAATGTCTCATCATATCATAACTGAGGCGGCTTCAAATTGGTCTTTTTTACAACTAAATATTCGATAAAACGTCTACACAGTATGTAACGTGTGAGCAACGGAATTGTGATTCAAGCAGGGCTTTGGAAGTTTTCGCGTATGTCTTAGATTAATTTTGAGTAATAGAACTACTCGCCGTTACTAACAGGTGTACCAACCCTTTTACCGGTAACTTAAATTTAGATTAAATCAAACTGCAGGCAAAGCTGTAAAAACTGAGGTTATGTTGGCAATAAAATTTTAAATAATACATTTTAATCATGACAACCAATAGTAATTATCAAATAAGATGAGTTATATGGCTACCACCGACATCACAATGTAACTCTTCCTTTGACGTCGTACATGTTCATAAATGGTGTTAAAATTTCATTAAAAACTGTTACAATACTTCAAAAAGTGACAGTTTAAATGAAGTATTTTATTGGATTAAAATTACACATTCATGGTATGTCTATCTCCCTCTTCCAGGGCCAACTCTAAAACATAATTCCGTTGCTCTCACGTTATATAATCTACATTATGTCGCTGTCAAATATATATTCTCCAATTTTCATGTTGACAACTAAAACGCAGCCGATGATAATCGGATAAGTAGCGTCGAGCATGAGGAATATATTCTTAAAAATCTATCGTAGTTGTTAAATCGTTCTCTCAGTCTTTTTGGTACATTGTCAGTTTTTTGGAGACGCTTGGCAAGTACAGAGATACTAAGTTGGTTAACTCTGCATATTGTTGATTTTATCCAAGTCAATACAATGTCACAATTCTTATATTATTATTGCTATTTAAAAAGTTCATTTCATTTCAAGTTTGTCAGACAATAATAGACGCAACTGAAAATTAAAAAAATACAACTTTAACACTTTATATCAAATCGTTAAAATTGTATATTTTATTTTAACGAGTAGATCTGATTTGTTATCAATCGCATACGCCTAATTCCATATTCCGTATTATAGTCCAGGTGTGTCAAAATTCACGAGCAAAGATATGTAATTTGTTTCTCACAAAAATCGGTTCTCTATTTCAGTGGAATAATTTTCGAAACAAATTTCAAGTAAATTGGTCGAATGTCGAATGACATATTAGGTTAATACTATATATCAGTATACAACAGGTATTGTTGGTAGAAAATAAAAATTGAAATTTCAACGATTTAGCGACCGTGCCTCTTAATCCTCAAATGAACAAAATACATTTTATTATATTATATTATTTTTATGAAGCAAATCGAGAAAATGCCGTTCGCGCTCCATATAAATTCTGATTTTAGTCGCCTCAGGGTAGAATTTTATCGACTTTGAGGGCAGGATTCACCCTCTTGTTTTGGTGCTGAAGAATCAAGTGGTTGGGGCAATTTTGGCAGCGGTACGTTGGATCGATTTCACACGTATATATTTTTTATTGTACGTGAAGATGTATTTTTATTATTCCGTCATACTAGATACTAGACGTAGATGTTTCTAACGATAATTATGAGACCATATTTTCGCCACAACACAAGAATATATCCATCCCATAAAAGCCAGGTCTGGTGCATAATTATGTTTTAGAAAAGGTCCATACAAAATATCACGTTGAATTGTCAAATAGATACAAAGGAATTCAAAAAGGGCTCGAATGTGAATGTGAAATTCGAAAGAACAGAAAGAAATCGTGTCATTTTTGCAATGGGCATTCAATTGATAGAACAATTTGTTCTGAATTTGCGTCAGAAGTGTGAGTATTTCGTTAATTGGAAATTAAAAAAAAATTTATAGGTGCAGGTTCAAATGGATGGTGCAGTCATCATTGTCACCGTTGAAAATTTAGAATATTGACCTTAAATGCATGTATGTCAATTAGTTATCGCTAAGAAATCCATATAAGACTTATATTCTCTTTGGCAAAAACTCCAATGACAATGAAAACAAACTCTTCAATACATTCATATCAGCTCTTGGAATCTTGGATCCGAGATTGTAAGGGAAACGGGGTCTTCGCATTCTTTACAGCTCGCCTTAGAAAACATGGCGGGGGGGGGGAGCTTTTCAATGTACATTCAGCTTAAAAAGTATTTCGGCGGCAAATTTAAAAGGTAGTGTTGCAATAAAGTTTTATCACAATTTAAAGTTTAAAGCATATAAAAAAATACATAACAAAATCTATCAACTACTGTCTAGTGCAGATTTTATTACCATTACTTCTGATTCAGAATGTACCAAACCAGTATGCTTTATCGTGATTGGTTGAATATTTTCTCGCTTAAAATATTTTAAATAAAAATTTCGTAGTTCGCATATTTTCCGACTCTCATGTTTGCTAAGGGGAGCTGTATGTCAGTTATTTTGTTTGACACCCTCCAGATTACATTGGAAAACCAAAAGTAGGCGACTTGCGGTCATTCAAAAGGTCAAAAGTCTGTGGAAAAAGTACTCTGCCATTTTTAGGACAAATTGATCTATTTGAAAACTTGATGATGCAAGAAATGAATACAAAGAAGTGTGAAGAAAAAATGCTAGCTTTAGAGGACACAATTGTTGAGCCCAAATACATAGATAGCAACAATATTCTGCAAGAAACAACATTAGAGTAGGACGTATCTCCAGAAAAGACTAATGACCTACTTACAAAAATATGTATGATGCATTAAAAATAAACATTAATGAAAATGATATAGACAGTTTTCACCATGTAAGTGGTCGAGAAGGAGCTACTAGGTCAACAAATGAAAAATTCTACCACCGAGAATCAATGAACAACATCTTCTGTGAAGATGTTATTGATAGTTAAAAGACTCTCACTGAAGATTTAACGACCGAGTTAAACAATTGCCCAAAACATTTAACTATTATAATCGGAGTAATTCCACCAAAACCGACTGCATTATACTTTTTGCATTTATTGATTTTGAAATACTATTTTATTTTTTCTGATCATTTTTCTGTATTCTATATAACATTTCATGTTAATACTAATTATTGATTTGCAGAATTTCCTTTGATTAATTTCATTTAAAATATGTTAAATGTATTTGATTAGCGCACACTAATAAATATAACACATTTTGCATTACCCATAATATTAATATTTCAGTATTGATTGAAACATGGGTTAATGAAGAAATCGCGAATGACCATGTTATTAATGGATACAATTTTATCATAAAAGATAGAAATTTACCGTGGTAGGGTAGCAATATAATTACGCGATCGCATTAAATATACGTTAATTGATAATAATTATTTAATTCGACAAATTTGGTTGCTATTACTGCATATATGATTTGCAGGCCTGTATGAATTATATATGTAGGTCTCTAAAATTTGACCGTAAATTATTTCGAATTGTAGTTGAAATTTATTGTTTTCATGTATATGAATCTCTGGAAAGGTACAGTCTTGTGGTGCTAAAGTTTATTAATTTTCACATTTTAAATTTATTTCAAACACGTATGCCTTGAGTGACTGGCAATTTGAAGTTGTTGATGTCATTCAGAAATAACGCTGAAGTGAAATATTGTTGGAATGAAACTGTTCAGAGTTGGGATTACTACAAAACATTTTTAATCTTGACAACATTGTCGTTTAGATTAGAGAAAAAAAAAACATATTTTAAATATGTCTCCAACAAGCAGGGCAATAAATCTATATGGAAAAGTCTTCCAATGTCACCATTTTGAACGTGCAAGAAACAGAAAATAATGTCATATCTAAACAATATTAAATTCTTTATGAATTCAATTCCTAACATTGTTAATACAAAATATAATTCAGTGCTTTTTGCACTAGTATGTATACTATACTTGTTGAGTATAAAATTATATACATGATGGTCTGATGTAGCAAACAGTATAATGATGAGCTACCCATCAGTACTAATGTATATGATTAATAGTTGCACTGAAAATTCCCTTTCCACAACAAAATTCGATGGTTCACCCGCCACCTAAAGATCTACCTCACATCAAAATTCTTCCAACAGTTTCTAAAAATTAGAAGCAGGCAATAACGTATAGTTACCTAGTGCAGCCGGTTACAGATGACATAATTGAAGCTATTGATTTTAGTATAATTGGTTCCCATGTAAATGCACGTTTCCAAAATAGAATGCCAGCATTTTGCTTCATGTGATGTCGGACAATTTGTACCTAACTTATGTGCGAAGTTCATGTTCCAGCTATGCAAATGCAAAATCACATTTTAATCTGTCACATGACAATTATTAATTAATTGTAAAGACGATGTCAAATATTTGAATTTATACAATTTTATTTTATACAATTATATGTAAAGTATTCATTCTTTTTATCTTTTATTGTTAGAGAATATTGAATTGAATTTTGACATCTTGTTCCAATCAAAGACATGAAAAATATTGTTTTATTTAATTTTTTGTTACAATTTAATTAGTTTTATATAAACTTTCAATTCTTCTGTTTGTATTCTATTATTTATATAAATTCAACTTAAACGAAATTCAATCAAATTCGACAAATTTAGAGCTGTTTTTATTTCTTTTTTAATAATTTCGCCACTGAATTGGAAAGCCAATTAACGTCGAGATAAATTGAGCAAAATAAACTGATTTTTGGAATTTTGTAAAAATTTTAATTTACAATTTTAGTAATTAAATCAAATTGATGCAATTTGTCGCAGTATGTGGATATGTTTGAGTAAGTTGTAAACTTTGAATTAATATCTTGTTAAATTAGAATCTTTATGATAAACTAAGTTAAACTGATGATGAGCGAAAATTAATAAAATAGATAAAATATTTTTGTATATTTTTATGATTATGTTGCTTCTTTCAACTTGAAACTTCAATCAAAATTATATTTATGCAATTTATTTCAACAATTTAGTTTTTTTCTATTTTGTCGATTTATAAATTTCAGCAACTGAACTATACCCACCCTAACCCAACCCAAGTTAAATTAATTAATTACTTTGCATTTTTAATAATTTTGCCATTTTAAACTCGAATCAAGTGACAAAATTATCCAAAAAAATCAGCAGTGTTTATTATTGTTGAACCATATTAAGTTAAATGAAGCACTATCAACCCACGTAGATCGCACCTAAATCTAAACTGCTTCAATTTAATTTAAAAATTAAACTAAACTGGGGCAATAGGCAAATAAGGGATAGATTTATAAAATTTTCTATTATTAAATTGCTTCAATTTTCAACTTCCAAATTCAATTATATGTAAAATTTATTCCAATTTTTTTTGTTATTTAAATTTTGTCAAGTTGAACCAATTATTTCATCAATACAAGCTAACCTAAAGTAATGATTTTTACTTTCTTATACTTGATGTGTAAGAAATTATAGTAATAATGAACATTTTCGAACTCGATATTTTAACTGAAATGCACGTTTCAACCTTCCTCTAACCTCTTATGACTATTTTCGGAATGACCTCATATTTGAAAGCATCTCAACCTGAAGTGATGTTTTACTCGTCACTTTTTCTTACCATTTTCCATATCTTGAAAAAGGTAAGAAGTGTCAATGTTATTGAATTTTAAACAACCTTTGTTTTGCAGTTTCTTTTGAAAAATCGCTGTTGAAAATTATTTTTAGCCATAGAAACATACCAAAAATATTCTTGCACGCCATCACAGGGGCGGTCATAATCACAGTTGCCGTGGCTGTCACGAAACGTTCGCGAAACGTGCGGGAAATTTAGTGTAAGTGTAAGGAAATTCAATGCGAACCTCTGCAGATTTTTTCTCTTTATAGAAAATGTTAGCCAATGTTAGGCAATGAAACTGTTTATTAATGTATGGAAGCCACAACTAATTCAAATTGAATTGACAGTTTCCCTAAATTCTTGGACAGGAGTTGTCTGAACGCCTTGCAGTCCAATCAAACGACGTATCGATTAATTTGAACTGTTCTGAATAATGCCGCCTTGTGTACTCGTGAAATAGTATCTAATCAACTCTAAATAAATATTAATAAATAAAGTTGCCCAAATTAAGAAAAATATATATTTTTGCTACACGAAATCGATCGAAAGTACCGATTTTTGCATCAATGACGATGCCGATTGAGGGGATCTGATGTCGCGAAAGGAAACACGATCGACTCCAAACCCCCATTTCCAGTCGCATTGTGCGCGCGTGATGTCCAGGAACGCTCCCGGATGGAGCGCCACGGGCCGTCAAACGAATGCCCGTTTTACGTCAAATTTTCAAAAGCGACGCTGGACTGACACATCGTTGCTGCCGTGAACGTGAAAAAAGCGCGATACATAATCACAAGGTAGGGTTACACTTTCCTTATGGTTTGTTACATAGCGCGCTCCGCGCTTTAATGTGACAACATAAATATATTTATTAGTATTTTTATATGATTCGGTAAAAAAAAATAAGGTGGCAAAATGTTCGATCCCGCACATGTACATACTTACTTGAGCTAAACAACATCAATAATTTCTGAGCGGCCTTTGGCATCACGGTCTTGGTCCAATGACTTTATGGCTGCTCACACTCTCGTACTTTCCAGAGTAACAAAATCGGAAATCTTATACAGTCAAGCCTAGACTTATTTTCTATTGTCAGATCTCGGCAATCATTTCATAAACCCGCTTTCCCAAAATCGTCACTTTACGACTACCAACTCAAAAATCATAAAAAATTACTCACTCGTAAAAAAACTCTCTTGGCAATTTACATTGTAACGCCCTGTAACACTTTGATTGTACAGTGCAACCCGTCCTGAACTTTTGAACGATTAAAGCCATCCATTGTTAATTCCATCACGTTGTGGTTTATTTATTTGTGTAGCACTTTGCTGAAGGAGGATATTTGTACTCCTTCACCATCATTTACCTGATGAACAACATTTTGCTAGTTCTGTTCCTCATATAAATGTCATTACATTTTGATTGCGTTGTTGCAGGTTCCGAGCAATGCCCGTAATCCTGAATTTGTGCGTTTCGTTCCCAGTAGCGATATATCGTAAATTTGAAATTAAAGGAAAGTTTCGTAAAAAACAAGTATTCACTTACTCAGCATCGAGTAGCAACTTATTGGGAGTTCGATTAATCGTCACCCCAAACTATTTACAACAGTTAAGTGCAAAGTATAATTGTAAATATTAGTGTAAATAAATAGCGTACAAAGGCAAAATAATCTTTTCTGCAACCAAGTCACTTCGAATCATCCAACAATCATCCAACAATAGCAACGCACAATAGAGAGCGAGAGGCTCATTCGAAATTCTTGACGACCTTACAAATCGTTTTGAGTCGAATACAACTACAAATCCCTACTACCAAGTCGCAACAAAAGATACAATGGTTAAAGTTGCTGTAATAACATTTTTCTATGTTGTAAAATGCTTATGTGTTGCTGTTATAGTAGCAACTAAATAAAGAAAATATAGTGTCCAGTAGTAGACTTTCTTATACTTGGACATAAGTTTAAAAGTTTCATAATGTAAGTTTGAATTTATTTGTTGTTACATGTCGAAAAATAAACGTTGATGGAAGTTTAATAAATGTATTTTCATTAATATCTCCAGTTCCTTATAATTAGGTTTAAGTATGTAAAATATTGTTAAACAGGAACATATAAATTCGTAACTGTGCGCAAACCATTTGTTGTCGGTGCTCGCATTTTCATATTTGGCATCGATATTACTTGGTCTGGGGGCACGACTCTTTGATGTGTACTTTATAAAAGTTTCTAATATTAAATTGCAAATCAGCCCCGAACGATAAGTAGCTCTTGAGTTCTTACCGTCTTGGTTCGAAATACATCTATCCCTTTCATCGTAAGCTTCTTAATTAGAATTCCATTTTGTATCAGTGAGGAATCTTAATTATTTTTACCGACTTTTCGTTTATTTTCGTTGTTCAAAACTCGAAAGTGGAGAGATTGATATCGGCATGCATAATTATGCTAATGTTATAGCAACAGTTGACATTAATGATTCGTGTTTTTACATTCCGTCGGCGACATTACTTGATGTAAAATTGTTTTGGACATTTAATAAGACGAAGATACAATCACCTGTCGCATACTTTATTCCGACACTTTATAAATTACGGTACCTTATCGTTTATTACGTTTATGTAACAAAGTTTGGAGATTGTTCGAATTCTTGTTTCGTGTATTCAACAATTTATTAAAGTGGACACACGTTTAGTTTTGAATTTATTTAGTTGGCTCGAAATAAATTTAATTTATTACGTTATTAAGGCATACCGTAGAATTAGTTCGAAGATGTGCTTGAGATTGGGATTGTTGATAAGCACGAATATCTTTTTTATGGATCTCACGTTCGTGCAGTGAAAAATTGGTATGAATTTTGTAAACCGGTGTGTTATTATTCAGCACTGCGCAAAATGTAAGGTTTCGATTTTATTACTGGACGCATAACAATTACGAAAACAAGTAAACAATAAATAACTTTAAAATTACTGAAATTTGCATAGAGAATTATTATTTTAGATCAATTTAGTGCAACAAATAGTTGATTAAAGAATTAATGATAAAATGTGAATTACATGTTCATTGTCTATTTATTTTTTTCCTTCGTGTCTATTTTATATTTTCACATAGGATACGATAGTTTTGCAAATCTA
This sequence comes from Geotrupes spiniger, assembly GCA_959613385.1. NCBI lineage: Eukaryota > Metazoa > Arthropoda > Insecta > Coleoptera > Geotrupidae > Geotrupes > Geotrupes spiniger. Next base: position 18,383,001 of record OY390736.1, on the reverse strand, counting down.
CATATGGATTGCCCCTGGTAAAATCTGTTCTGCTTGCTTCTAGGGTAATGAATCACATTGTTGAATCATCCCTAGAAGGGTCTCCGACATTTTGGTAAAGTCACATATGGCATCCTCATGTTTGTGAGTGTGTGTGTGTGCTGTATCGTTAATACTAATGAAGTTTTCATAAGTCGAAAACGCTACGATTTATCGAAAAAGTGGATCATATAAAAGTTAAAGATATTTAAATTCTAAATAACTTTTGTTCTATCAATCTACAATTTACTGGAAAATCGCTGTCAGGTGCAACTAACCTATATGGACGTATTCACGTAAGGTTCGCGATTTCACCTGACATGACGTAGTGATTGCGTCAGTTTGTTGGAAATTGACATTTATATGTATAAGAAAGTTCAGTGCGGATCAAAGCAGATTTATTTCTGTATTAATAGTAAATGGTAGAATCATCATGAATATATTGTGCATTATGTTTACTAAGAAATTAGTTTATATTGTGACTCAAATTATGTTCTCTGGATATTTATATTACATAAATTAGCAGTCAGAGAAAAACCGTATTAAAGTAGTATTACTGTGTACAAATGCATTTTGTCACGTACTAAAATCGATAAATATCTACTAATTTGTACTTTGATGTACACTTTCCGATCACTTTCGCAATTTGTTTATTATAATTACGTGGTAAAGTGATAATATCGGCTCGTGTGTGCGCTGTTCAATATGCTAATGGGTGAATTTCAAAATTACCTATGCTTGTACTCTCTTGCATAAAACATGACCTCGGTGAAACATCATAAAAACTAAATCTAATTAACTTCAGAATCAGTTTTACGACAAAAAAATCAAACGAAATAGAAATATTCACGGAGCAGGTTTTCCGTTTTCCGATTCAATTTGCAAATTCCAACGTTCCGTAAAAGACATTCATCAGAGAATTTAATCAACGGTAACCCTAATTATTTCACCCGGACTGCAACAGACCTAACGTGTTACTCTTGTGTGAACAGAACGTTCCGTCCTGAAAGTTACTCAATTTACATATGAAATAATTCTATATGTGCGAGTATAATACAATACAATTTTATTGTATTTTACTGTCCTGCGTTTAAATTAAATTTGTTCTAGAATAGAATAGGCAGAATTAGCCAAGGAAAGGCTTATGCTATTTTATATTTCTATAGTAATTATAAAAATGATAATTTAGAATGTTTGTAAAAACTGAATTTTGATTTAATCAGCTATTGGCGCAGTTAAATGGCATTTTGTCTGGGGTTAGTTTAGTGTGTTTATATATATATAGAATTTTCGTGAATTACTTTTTCAACTTTTCCGCAATAAAAAATTTAAACACATGTACATGTGCAAATATGAAACACTAGTTGCTTGCATGGTGTATCCCTGCGGCCACTCCTGATAATTACTTCGTCGCAATTGAATATGCAAAGTTTTATGTCCATTTTGTCGTATTTAAGCCTTGAAATAGCATTGTTTGCACCAGAACATTGATTTGCTATTTGAAGCGTTTCGTTTCAGTTCAGTTGTTAATTAAATTTACAATTAAAATTTTAAATTGTCGTAAATTTTACAACGTGCTGTTGAACGAAAGCCGAAGATTTTTACAAAGCATAAATGAAATTGCGCGTACGTATGTTGCATGTAAATTAGAGACATGTCTCTCCGTACTTTTATGTCCTTATTTTTGAGTCCGTTTTTATGTCTTAAGTCTCACGAAATTTATTATTTGTTTAAGTGAGTAATAAAAACTGATACATTGTCTACAAAGAACGAGAAAATGTATGTACACGCAGTTAAATTATTGAATACCCTATTATGCACATAAATATTTATTAGCGTTTTTAACCACTGGTTTAAGAAACGCAAATATTAAAATTAGGGTAGCAAGTTTTAACCTGCTACAGTGTAAATAATTTAGTAATTTTTGAAGTTTCAAACTGTTAAATATAATAAATAATGCATGATACTAAATATTTATTTTAAATAAATTTTCCTAAAAAATCAGAAAGTTTAATCCATTCCTTCTGGCTGCATATTTTTGTTTATAATATACTATTAATAGATGCAAAAATATATACTTTTTTCGTGCACGATAGTCAACTTCCTGTGTTGGCAATACATATTGTTTATTGTTTTTGTTTGATGATCTAGCACTTTGCCATCATTACATCATTACAAACAAGAAAATGAATAAATAATTCGCCTGTATCAACTGATCATATTGACTTATACAGTTGGTCATGACCAAAATTGCAGTTTTCAATAACGTATAACATCACACAATCATAATTTAATGCCAAATGGTGGCCATTTTAGCAATAATAAATGTCCCTAACTGGATTATTCCGACGTTTCAGCAAAAGTCTTCGAAGCAAGCTACACTTTTTCTAGATCGCTTCGACCTAGGAGACCTACCTGACGATGGCAAATGTGACTTTGCTGAAACGTCAGATAGCCCGGTAATGGACAATGGAAATACGCGGCTGATTACACGAGAATCAGAAACACACACACACACACAAATCGGAAATCAATCTTTAATGATTTTATGTCGTTCTCCTTTATGCGGGTTGGTATTTATGGGCTGACATAGTGGCTGACACGTATTGGCTCGCTTATATGGTTTTTCTCACCGGAACCCGTTCTCTTATGAACGCAATTATTTTGGGAAATGATAGTTTCAGCTCCTATTAGTTCATAGATGGCACCTAAATAACACAAGTATCTTTTTATAGCTAACGTTTGGTTTGTTGGTATATTTTTATACCTATTTTTCCGATTTATTTCCTAAATTCCTCAGTATTCGCTTCACTTTCTGTCGCTCATATTCCTTGCATTATATTTTGTAACCCTTCCTTTCCCATTCCTGTGTATCTACTGCTTCTAGCACCCCATCTGGATCTGCTTCACGTTACCCTCGTATCGGTATTATCGGTATTTATCTTGTTCTCCTATTATATCTATAATTTGCTTCACATAACCTCCCATGTCTTTAACAATACCAGCATGATTTTTACCATCCTCTGCACTCTTTACTTGTCAGTTGGTATCTAACCATTCTCCTTCCTGCATCCATCGCCAGCCTCACACTCCACGTCCCTTGCAGAACTAAATATTGCCGCGTTGATCTTTCTAAATACGGCGCGGCCCTTAATGTCGCCTTCAACATTCTCTCTAACTTCTTCTCCCTTTTCATTCTCCAAAGTTCAGACCATTACCTCAACATGCTCCACAGACTTTTCTCAATCTTTCCTATGCCTTTCTTGCTTGCTTGCTCTTAACACTGTGTTCACTACAGTTACTGATCTATATCATCACGTACCGTAAGTACATCCACTCAAATCCCTACTATATATATTGCAAAGGTCATAAATTAACAAGAAAAGCTTTGATCAAAATAATAGATTAAATAGCGATAAAGCACGATGCCGAGTTGAAAGTACAATAACCATCATCAATTACATCATAAAAAGGAGATTCAGAATTGTTAAATAAAATAACAGATTTAACAGCAACGAATTACGATACCGAGACAAAAATAGAGTATTTAGATCGAACTGCGAAGAGAGATGCATCATCGTAATGTTACTTCTAATTATAATTCTATGTAAATAATTGAACAAATAAGGATGTTTGTTGCATAATTATATTACTTAAGTTTATTTAGAATGCGTATGTATAAGGAGTATAAATGTAATTGTAATTGAAACTCGATAGAAAGGGTTTTACTAAAATATACGAAATAATCGTATTGCGAGAGCTGCGGACGTAACTCACAGGATTGCTTGGGCCACAAATCGAATTCGATGTCGATAAAAGCGCGGGACACCGGCCTAGTAACGAGAGGTACCACCAATTACCGTTGAAAAAAAGCCATGGCAATACGATCGAATAACCAATAGCTAATGGGCTCTTAAGATTAAAATAATAAAAAAATAATGTGAAATACAGTCGGGTTTAAATAGCCGCGCGAGATCCGCTATCATGCATTCTTTCCTCAACATCGAGACCGAAGTCTTCACTTGCTTCAGCAAAACCAAGACATTGTGAAATAATAGTAAATGTGTAACAATAATCGAGACTCCAGAAGTAGAAATCAGTAAGTGATTTTCAATTTATTTGTTTATAACAGTGTACTACGAATTGTCGTGTTTAGTCGTTATATTGTACTTGTCTTGGAACCTACTGAAATTTTAGAATAATTTCTTTGTGTATCGTTCTGCATAAATCCCTGAGTAAACAATTGAATTCTTTATATCGAGTATCAATGTTTATGATCTAGTTTTGTAATTTTAAACCGAGTTTTCTTCGTATTACTTGTATTCGTATTTAATAAATTGAATTATTTTATTTGTGTTTTCTTTTCACGACAGTGAAGCTTTTGTATCTAGACACATTTGCGTTCGATTTGTGTTTATTTTTATGTGTTTTATTTTACAATTCAGTTTAAATAATAACTAAAACCATAACAATATATATTGGGAAAAAGTAAGGGGCTCAAACGATATCCTTTCCTCACTCCTCTCGTCTTGACAAAGCCCTGGGATAAAAAATTATTCACGTTTATATCGAACTAGCTTTCATCGTGTAACTCATACGTTCGTCTGACCACCCCTGATGATATCCATACACGTTTCATTGTCTCCACTATTTTTTATCTATCCGCCGTATCGAACACTGCCCCTGGGTCTATAAGCATTCTTTCGATATTTCCGTCTCCGCCAGTTAATTGAGCACACACCTGTTGTATTTCTTTCCGCTATCTTTTCTGAATCCAGCCTGCCTTTCTTGTAATATTCCCAGTGCCTCACCATCTTTTTCCAATCTGGCCCCTATCATTTCCGTATAGAACTTATGATTCATATTCATGAACGAAATCCCTCTATAGCCTCGTCCCCGTCCCGTCATGTCTCGTTTTTTTCTTATAAGCCCAATCACACCAACATTCCATGCTTCCGACAACTGCCTTCTTCTTATATATATTTATATATTTACATCATTTATAATATACAACACTTTTGTTCAAACCGCGTCTGGTGCCAATCTCCACCGCTAACTTCCTATTCCATCTTTTCCCGCCGCTATTCTTTTCGCCACATTGCTTTTAGTTTCGTTGTAGTTCCTGTCTTAAATCTTCTCTTACTTACCTCGCTTTGCCCATGCTCAATATCATCTTTTCCCTCGACCCTTTCTTCCTCTCCTAACAAATTCATAGAATATCTCCCTCATTCTTCTATGTCTATGATCCTGCCACCATCCCTCTTCTCCTTTTTCTCCTTCTCAGGTAGGGCAATATCTCCTTCCAGTTAGGCCTTTGACTTCGTGCATATCTCGCGATTGCTTTTGTCTCTTCACATAGATCGTTATACCTTTTCTTTTCATCCAGGAAGTCTTCTACCTTTCCTAGTCTGGTTCAAGAGTTGCTTCAACTCTCTCTCCACTAAGATACATCAAACAATGAGTTCCTCCTTCTCTTTGATTATCTTCCTTATTATATCTATGTTCCCCCATTCCACTTGTTTTGAGGCATCGTGATATCCGTTCCTCGTCAATTCGTCTGTACGTTTACCACATTTTCTTTCATAAACCTAGAGTTCCTAGCCACCGTATTATATCTCCGATCTCTACCCCGACTGGCACATGGTCTGATTCTAGCCTATCCCACCATAGAACTTTGTTCATGTCATAATTGACCACAACGTAATCTATTATATAGCATTCTGATCCACATATGAGTACTATCTATCTAGTACTATCATAAACCCCATTTTTTCATCCATTGAGTCCGCAAATTTTCTCTTCTAATTACCATTCTGCGATAATTAATTCGTAGGACTACTACCTACTCCCAAGGCATGCCTCTCCATCCTCCCAAAACTTTGACTTGTCCCATTCATACATGCTGTCCCTAAAATGCGTGGACATCACTTAACCACAGATTCCTGGTTCGAAAATAAGACGATTAAACTAAACTTATCTATATGCAATTACGTTTCGTTTAGCTAGTATACTGCTTCAAAGTTCTTTCAAGAAAAAAATATTATGTCCATAACGACAGAACGCTTGGATCGATTTGGATAATATTCGGTATTGTACTCCTCACGGATGTAGGTCATCTTTTATGGTGATATTAGTTATTATCAGTAGACCATTAGTGTACGAAACAATGGTAACCCGGCATAAACCAGTCAAAAACTTTTCAATGTGAAGGCCAATTTTCCCAAACTTTCAAAAAAATAGTTTCAGAAAGAGGCGTTCAATAGTATTTTTTTTTTGTTACTTTGTAATTGATGATATCTGTTAAGGTTTAGACACAAAAAAATAAAATCTGAGGGACCGCGCACTGCATTTCTTAAAACAAATGTAATCTAGCAGTATGATATTCTAAGAAATAAATGACGATAAGGCAATTTGTTATGATATTTATTAGTAACAAGTATGTACTTTATTAGATCTACAGTAAATGCTCAATGTGACCACCATCTTCCTGGATACAAAGGTTGATTCGACGCAAAAAATTGAATTGTACTCGTTGTAACATTTCTGCATTATTCTTAATGGATTGTGAAGCGTTCTGTATTCTGGCCCAAAGTTCGTCCTGTGTGTTTATAGAACGAGAATACACTTTGCTTTTTAGAGCTCTCCACATAAAAGAATCGCAAATATTTAAATCTGGTGAACGAGGTGCCCATTTTGCAGGAACATCATCTCCTCTGCCTATCCATTTGTTAGGAAACTGTACATGAAGATGATTTCGAACGTCCAATGTAAAATGAGGTGGTGCTCCATCGTGTAGAAACCACATGTCGCGTCTAAGATCTAACGGCAAGTGTTCCAATAAATCTGGTAAGGTATTTATAAGGAAGTCTAAATAATTCTCTCCATTTAAACGATTTGGTAAAATGACAGGGCCTATGACGAAACTGCCGATTATCCCTACCCATATATTCATTCTAAACTCATGTTGAAAGTGGGGTTGCTTGAAGACATGTGGGTTTTCAATTGCATACACATGTTCGTTGTGAAAATTTGTCATACCTCACGTTGTGAAGCACGCCTCATTAGTGAAGAGAATTTTCGTATGAAAATTGACATCTATTTTCTTTTTTTCTTTCTTCTTTCTTCTATGAATCTACAAAACTCAAGACGCGCGATGGTATCAGCTGGCAAAAGCTCCTGGACGTTTTGTATATGGTAAGGATATAGCAATTGTTCTTTAACTCTATGAACAACATTATTTGAAACGTCTGCTTGCAATGCTAAGCATCGACTACTTATTTCTGGATTTTCTTCTACTATTTCCAGAATTTCTTCCTCAATCTTGGGGGTGCGAATTGTACGAGCACGTCCACGATCAGCTGTGCTCGGTGCAAATTTTCCCGTTTCGCGAAGGCGTCTTTCAATGATTCCAAATTTTTTTCGATTGGGCACGCGACGATTGGGAAACCTTTCGTTGTACACTCTAACACTTCTGCGACAATTTCCTTCGCATAAAGTTTTTGACTGGTTTATGCCGGGTTACCATTGTTTCGTACACTAATGGTCTACTGATAATAACTAATATCACCTTAAAAGATGACCTACATCCGTGAGGAGTACAATACCGAATATTATCCAAATCGATCCAAGCGTTCTGTCGTTATGGACACAATATTTTTTTCTTGAAAGAATTTTGAAGCAGTATACTAGCTAAACGAAACGTAATTGCATATAGATAAGTTTAGTTAAATCGTCTTATTTTCGAACCAGGAATCTGTGGTTAAGTGATGTCCACGCATTTTAGGGACACCTGTATATCCCATCCCGTCTGTTAACTCATACATTTTTTTGGATGTTTCATACATCGTCTGACTGCTGTATAACATATACAACCACTTCACCTTCCCGTTCATCCTGAGAGTCCTTTCTTGGACGAACTCTTTATATCGCCTTTGTCCCTGTTATTAATCATCCTTTCGCCCTTACCTTTTTCCGTTCTCGTATGATCTCCTGGCACTTTCAGACATACGAACGAATAAATCAAATTCGTAACATTCTAATAGTGTATTTTGATATCGGTATATAAAAAGATTAAGCATAATTTTCCGGTTGTGACTTATACCCGATCAACCGACATAGACACAGGCTTGAAAAATATACTGAATCCGATAGTAATGGGCAGGGTTTATATTATAACTATCCTCCTCTCTCATTTTTCGAAACGGATCACATGAGCATGCCAATATCGAATAAAAATATTTCCTCATTTTATATGCAATACATAATGATTTATTTTATATATTTAAACATTTTCATTCATCTCAAATTATTCTGCTTATGAATTATGAATTACCCCTAATATAACTATTATATTTATTTGAATAACTTCAAACCGTTTAAATGATTTTTATTACATTTAATTTTTGTTCTCCAAAACTCACCACATTGTTGATTGTTCATTGACGAAATTCTTTACACTTTATGAAGCTAAATTTCCTACTACATACAAATCTGAATGATAAGATTCGCTATGATACATACTACTAGAACTAGGTACTAAAGCATTGTTTACTGGTTATATTCTTCATCGTTTTTTGTGATCAGTGAAAAACCGACAAAATACTCAACTTTTTGTCCATTTTGTTCTTGCGAAAAACGCTTTTTACAATTTAGATATAAATTTTGTTTCATATTCCAAACATGGTTCGAGAACTCATCATATTACAATTATTTCATATAAATGTTTATATTTCTATGTTTAAATTTCGAGCATATTTCATCTGCCAGAGTGATTTTGCAATTTATGTTGTAAATTTCAACAGATCCAGAGATAACACGTTTTAATTTTGTGTCTAAAATATTTTCGTTTTAGAAATTTAATCAAACCCCATCATGCTCCTCTCTCCAGTAAGTAAAATGTGGAACTTGTTCGTGTGGGTATATTAAACCGTATTTATAATTTTATTTATATCAGAAACCATAACGACAAATATCAAACGATAAAACCCTTTCGCGTATGCATTTTCCTTTCAATGAGACCGGGTCGCTTGAACCTTTCGGCAGAGCGAGTGATTCTAAGCGGCAGGTGTAGGGCATTGTGTTTGGCCCAAAGATCCCAGAATTGGATTTCGAGAGGCGAGCCCAAGGCACAAAGCTGTGATTCACGTTCGCTGCTAAGAATAATCCCGCCTCAAACGTTTCAATGCATTCACAAGTACCTTTATCCGTCCCATAAATAGTAAGCATTATTGTGTTTATTGAATCATCTGAAAAATTGAACGTCCTAAACAAACACATAAGCTGCTCCATAAGCCGCACCGTATTTGTACAGATGGGACGTTTTGAATCTTTATCCACTGATCGTAGCCCGACTGTCAGTTATTTGCGCCGGTCATATCGAGTGCTATTGGTTAGTAAAGGCATCAAGAGGAAACCCTTCCACGCATATTTATTTTATTAATTATGCCAGTAATTATTCATAATATTTAGGGCTTGGTGATTTAATCCCATGCACCAAGAAGTGGTATGTAATCGTAATGAGTTTAGAGTTTTAATTAAATTGTCATTTCCGTAGATTACCGTTGATAAGTAGCCACGTAAATTTACAATAAATTTAATCGTAAATAACTTTTGTATAGAAGATATGTATTAGTTTTGATTATTTTATTTATTAAGAGCTATAGATTTACTTAGTTATCTGAGCAGACTTGTGCGTTAAGGTTTCAAAGCGCAAAGAGGCAGTCCATACAAAGTTCTTAAGACGACTTCGAACTTTGCACTGTTGTATTCTGGACACAAACGGCATCGTAAATCTAGAAAGCATTTGTCCTGTATCATTTTACAACATAATACACTCATCGTATCTTTGTAATTTGCTGCAAGTTATAAAACAAGTCGAGACACAAGATTAAGGCTTGGTTTCGCATATATTTATTGTGAAACGTCCAAGTTTACTCGAATGCATACGTTGACTTTTTTTATCTCACATCAGTATTCAGAATATATGTCGTGGTCTTTTGGTAGTTACGTTAATCACTTACATTCTATTACATAGTTGCATCATAGGTGGATATAATATAAGACCTTTTTTCGACGAAATAGGGCGTTCTTCATTTATATGATAGCATTTATGATTGGAATAAAATTTATATAAATAATATTGAATATGGATGCTCCAAATTTGTATCTTTATGTTTTAGTCAATGAATAAATGGTAAAATAATTGTTCACTGACAAACGATAAACTTCGATAAAAGAGTATTTGAATATTTTGTACCACATACATTAGAACATTATGGTGTATAGATTCGAATCCCATTCTACCGAATACAGTCGGTCATTATTTTATCGACATGTACAAAAATGGTGGTCGTTTACTTCCTGTTTTGCTATGCTGTTGCATCTGTTCGTCGGACATTTTATGTTCCGCTATAAATTTAACAAAGGTCGTTTAGTACGCTGCACTTTAGACAAAAATATTTAGCGTTCCTAGTTTGTGTGGATGGTTGTAAAATAATACAAGTTTCTAAAGAGGTAAACTAAACTTTACAAGAGGAAACAAACAAACAAAGACGCAATTGGTGGCAATGCATGAAATGAAATGTAATTATATTTTCTGCCCGGCATGATTTCTTCTATACTGTCTTAAAATATTGACATCTAATTACCAAACAATCTCTATAAAAAAACGTGAATTTGATTTAAAGAATGAAATAACGATCATGCAAATGCACCACAGTTGTGTCGATTAAAGTTATGGGATTAATGATTTTGAACTGAGATAGATGCGTACATCAATTTCAGAAAACAACTTATTAAGAAACGTTACGAGGCGTTAAGGTCGTCGTTATTGAAGAAGATACTCCAATAAGATCATAAGATATAAAAGCTTCATATGGATAGTCTTTACACAATTACACATTTACATCGTTAGGATCATAAACCACATCAATATTTACGACCATTTATTTCAAACAATTTTACTATGCTATTCTTCTAATTACTGTTATAAAGGTAAAATCTAAGTAGTAATCCAGATCATTCAAATGCAGCACAGATAAGTCAATTAAAGTTAATTAATGATTTTGAACTAAGGAAGATATATACACCAATTTCAGAAAACAACTTACTAGGAAATGTTACGAGGCGTTAAGGTCGTTATTATTGGAGAAGATACTCCAATAGGATCAAAAGATATAAAAGTTTCATATGCATGGTCTTTACACATTAAATCATTAAGATCATGAACCACACCAATATTTATGAATTTATTTAAAACAATTTTACTATGTTATTCTTCTAATTACTATTATAAAGGTAGAACCTAAGTAGCTGTAATGAAGAATTATGTTATCCCAAGTTTATCGAAGAAGTACAGAAATTAATAACTAGGAAATCATACACGAGAACGAAAAACTCACAAAATACTAATAGTACAGAGGGGACAAATGACAAATGAGCAGTTCATCTCACACGAGCAGAATTACAGGTAAAGGAATAATCCAATTTGATGTCGACCGTGTGGAGGATGACGGACTAGGGGAATAAGAAATTAAAAACGTCAGCACCGATTTACGGAGGAATTTGAAAATTTTAAGTAACCAGCAATTTTAAAATGGTGAAAGGTAAAATAGATGTACAAGCGAATCAACGAGACAGAAAGTTTTAATTAAAAACAATGTCAACATAGTAGATAGTTAAATAGTATGTTGGTGAAAATAAATAATTCAAAATAAGTAACGGTGTAAATTTTAATCAAATATGGAGATGAAGTCTACGGTGATTACTGGCTTAATTTATAGGCACATTTGACAAAAATACAACATACAAATTGATACATGTTGGGAACAAATATAAATGGGGAGCAGTGAAATGAGGAAAAAACTTGAATGAATATAATTATTTTAGAAATTTTGATCATAGCATAAATGGGAAGCTTGGGAAAGTATTCAGTAAATTATTACAAATAAAGAAATCATTTTAAACGTAGCAGATTCATGTGTTTCATAGGAATGATCGTCTGGTCGACCTGCAGAGTTGGACGATATGGAATGCTCGATGTACCATAATAATGTACATCACGATTATGAGGATCATGAAAATATCTACACAAAATAATGTTATTTCCTAGAAGGGGTCCGAGCGTGATAATCGTAAAATGGCTTAGTTTCCAGAAAGCTAAACAAATTTACACAAACACAACGTTGTTAAAATAGTAGAAACAAAACATATAAAGAAGGATGCATCACCGCTAAAAAAGTTGTGGGATCACGTGATTATTGATTTCGATAACAGCGTGCTCAGAATATTGACTTTGGTGTAAAGAAGTCAAAGATCTTCATTTATAAAGCTTTATTTATAACAGTATATTTATCATAAACCAGAAATCTGGTTCCAAAGCGCATTCATGGCATTATGGGCTACCTCAGAGTTTCAGGTATCTATGCTTCGACATGATTCGTCGAACAAAAATTATCAGGCAAATGAACTTGATATTCTTATTAAGAGGGATAACAGACACACATCAAGGACCCAGTGCTTATATTAACTTCGTAAGATCAATTTACAAATAGTCCGCAGGCAGGCATTATATTTACGTCATAAAATTGTGCATTTTAGGACAATTTGATTCAAAAAATCTCACCGATCCATTTCAATTCGATTTTAGTCGATTATTCGCCGAAGATAATAATACTGGCATACTGTGCATTACCGAGCTTTGGATGGAATTAGTAATACAGGAATAGCTGTTTATATATAATTTCGTAGTGTATTACGCAAGAAATAATTCCATTGCGAAAAAAACTTGACGTACAAGACGTAGTCAAAATTGCATTGGAAAAGAGTTTGAAATTGCGACAGATAAACTAGACCTAGTGATGAAATGAATTGGATAAACTGCATCTATAAATAGTAGTAACTTGACGATGTTAATTGTTAATTTGAAATTTGTGCTAATTGATCAAACAAAGGGAGGCAGTAGTGAAATATTAATCATTTGTGGGGATCTCAATGTTGATTTATTGAAAGACGACACAATACTGCTGGTGCTTAAAAATATCCTGCTTGATCTACATATTTTTTAAAACTGATACAGATAGTAATATTAAAGTTTTGAATACACATTATCTGATCACATGCATCAGATAGACGAAAAATAACCTACAGAAATTCTTAGAACAAAACTTTAATTGTGTCATCTTAAATTTACAAAATGCAAAATGTCAACACACTCTACTTGATTTTCGAAACCTGCAAACAGGAGACAAGAAGGAATGGATTACCCTGTAGATAAAAATCTATCGAAATTTTGTGCGAAATGTCATTGATTGACAGCTCAACGTACAATGAGCTATATCTCTCATTCAGCATCTGTTACAGAACTCTTCTAAAAAAAACGCAAGAAAACATACAATGATGAAAGATAAACTTAAATAGAACCTGTCCGAACATTAATGAAGAACGACATTACACGACAATAAACCAAAGAAGATAAAGATTAAAGAAGAAAATATACTAGTTCCGGTCCGTGAAGTTCCTGATGTTTTCAATAATTATTTCGCAGATATGGCAGATACCATTAGATTTTTATACTGGAAAAATTCCACGTCAATACTATAGGTTGACCAACATTATAGGACAGTCCTACCTATTGAGGTGGAATGTTATCGTCATATGTTGCAAAAATCATCTTCTGGCAATGATGCTATTATATTAACAAACGTTTGAGTGCAATTCTCAATAGATAGTTTGAAAGTGGCATCTACCCTAATAAACAATAAACTTTAAACAATTTTTTAAGAATAACACAAAGTATTACAAATTACAGACCAAAATCACTACAAAACTCTTAATTCAAACATTTTGAAACTTACTTTCACAACAAGATTATATTCGTTCCCAGAAAAGTACGAAACATTGAGTCCAACAAGTATGGTTACACAAAATCAAAATCTACTATCACGACCATTGATCATGTGAATAAATCAATTTACGAAGTACTAGAGAAGAAACGTACAATCATCGGATTGTTTTTTGACATGTCAACAGCCTTCGATTCGGTATACCACTGACTACTAGTAGGAAAATTATATTATATTAAGGAGTAAAGGGAAATATTATTGGATTTATCCCTATCTTTCCGCCAGGGCGCCATGAGTTTGGGTTCAAAACAAATTGTCAGAAAGGCAATTCTTAATTATGATGGTGACCTTCCGCTTAAATGTTCAACTGCATTCAAAATTATAGATGCTGACGATACGAGCATGACAACAGAGGAACACACCACACCAGATGTGACCAATACAGCACAAGGGCCTATAACAGAAGTACAAACTTGGTGCATAAAAAACAGCATAACAACGGCAATGTACAGAAAACACAAGCGCTGCAATTCTATCCAATCAACCAAAATGTTGACAGATCTCCCCTGATGAGGATCAGGATAATCATTCATAGATTAACACTCTGCATCCGTAAATTTCCTCAGATTCACAATGGACAAACACTGACATCGACATACCATCTCTTGATCTTGTTAAAAAGAGTGTGGTGGCGTCCATAATCCGTAAATTACATGCGAACGTATCAACTTCGTAGTGAAACCGTTATACTTCAGTTTAGTTAATCCTACGAATAATAGACGAGTGCGACCTGGAACAGCAGTGCGGACATCTTTAAGAAACACGAAATAATGACTCTGTGGTTTTACATCTCTTGAGAAGCACAAACTTGTCATACATAATTTAGAAAATCATGCCAAAAGAAACCAGAACTTTCACGCTCACAACACTAGGGGTGGAAATTACGAGTGCCATATTAACCGTAAATCAGAGCGAAGTACGAACTTTGAAAAAACATTGTTTAAAATTCTTTACGCACCTCCCCTACTACATGATGATCAATATTTAAACGATCAAAGTAAAATTTAATTAAATGAGAAATTCCTAATAATTCCTCCGACGTATCTAACAAACTTAAATATGTATTTATGCCCTAAATTTATATGTATCTATTTATCTATCTACGCTTATTTTATTTAGTAGTTGTAATTTTGGAGCTCACAATAACAATTTTAAATGTTCTAAGGTACATGTGAGATTATAAAATTAACACTTTGCTTTTTAAAAGAACATTTAATTATTATACTCAGTGACATATAAACTGCACCACCTAGAAGGGGTGGAAATTTTTGGACCAAATTTGGCAGAAACATTGGACTAGTCTAAGGTAACAATTGATTAAAATTTGGTAAAGAAAACACTTCATCTTTTTGATTTTTCTTTAATAATGTGTTGGTCCGCCCCTATTTCTGATACACTCATTGACCCGCCGTGGCATTGATTCCAGCAGGTGATCAATGTCTTCTTGGGGTATGGCATCCCAAGCAGCCTGTACTTCATGCCGTAGAGCTTCTATTGTCAACGGTGGGTTCGGTAGATTCCTCAATCTTCTACCCATCATGTCCCACACGTTCTCAATGGGCGACAAATAGGGAGATATTGGCGGCCAAGGCAAAAGATTAACATTGGCCTCTTCAAAGAAGTCAAGAGAAACCCTTGCTATGTGAGGTCGTGCATTATCTTGCTGGAAAAGTGGGTTTTCCAGCCCTCGAAGATATGGAAGAAAATGTGGTTTTACCACTTCGTCAATGTAGCGTCGGGGGGTCATACTGCCCCGAATGAAGAGCAAGGGTGACCTACTGCCGTAAGCAATAGCGCTCCGCACCATCAACCCCACAGTTCGGTGAACATGCCTCGCAACCGAAAAATCAGGATTGGGCCTTTCTCCACGTCTTCGTCTAACAGTCATCCGACCATCATGCATTCCTAAACAAAATCGCGATTCGTCACTAAAGACAACTCGATGCCACTCCAAGTTCCATTGAAGTCTTTCCGTGCACCAGGCCAAACGTTCCTGGCCATGTTGAGCAATGAGGGGTAGCACAAGATGTGGGCGGTAAGACAGCAAGCGAAAGGTTCTTATTCGACGATAAACTGTTCGCAAGCCTATCGGACGACCTTGTTCACCTAACCATTGATCAGCTATTGATCTACTTGTAGAGAATCGGTCTCTCAAGGCCATTAGTCTTAAGCGGCGATCTTGACGTTCATTGGTTCGTCTTTGAGCCCCAGTGCCCCTTCTCCGACGTTCAACCCCATGTTCAGACCACGCTTGATAAACACCCATTATTGTTGACTGGTGCCGTCCCAAACGGTTGCCGATTTCTCTAAACGAAAAACCTGCTTCTCGTAAACCAACAATCCGCCCTCGGTCAAAGTCACTCAACTGCCGGTAAACTTGAGGTCTCCTTCTTCTAGGCATCGTTAAACACTTGAAACACTTTAAACTAAAGAACGGGATCCGAAAAAGTGGAACAAATTAAAAAAATGACTCGATAATTGCTTGTCTATCACCACCTCTAAAAAATGACACAAACGTCAAAAATCCCATGATTACTTGATGATTGGGTTTCAAATTTTAATCAACTATTTCCCTGGACTAGTCCACTACTCCTGCCAAATTTGGTCCAAAAATTCCCACCCCTTCTAGGTGGTGCAGTTTATATGTCACTGAGTATATTTATCTTAATACTGACGTATTCAGCGAATAATATAATGTAAGCCAATACAGAAGGTCGAACCTTCTATAATATTGTTCGATATTAGACTTTCCATTATTTTCTACAGTGAGCTAGATTGCTATATTTGTTACACAATAGACATAGAATGCTGATTGCATTAGTTTGTATGATTTTGGTTCAAGTATTTTCGTTTATTATTTATGATCTTCCGACAGCTTATGGATTTCGAAAAGCAGTCGTAAGGAAATGTGCTCCCCCTGTCGGCTTATTACTATGGACGAAATGCAGTTCCATATCTATGATGCTTTACTTTAGCTTTCTGGTACAAAAATAAGATAACCATGCTGTCTTGCAAGAAAACGTTCCTGCTCGCAAGTGGTTGCATTGCTAACATTGATGAAATTAATTTTGAATTGGTTGATCGCCCTCCACATTTTCCGGATTTAGCACCGTCAAACTGTTATTTATGATCAAAAGGAGCTGATTTTCTTCAAACTAAGAAGCAATATGTTCTATTGTTAATGGAAGTTACGTGTTCTTTTTAATATGGTGGCATTTTATATGGTAGGCTATGTACTTATCAATATTCCCACGTAAGTACATCTAGTTTGTACAGGGCATTATTTGTATCTTCATTATGTTCCTTGTGATTATTTGCATCTTATGTGTAGTCATCTAATGTATGACAAAAGTTATGAATATTCAAATAATTAATTTAGTAAAGTACAAAAAATAACAATTGAAAGAAATGTCATCGGTGAATGAATAGTATTTCCATTATTAAAACAATATAAATTGTAAACTTCTTGACTTCAAAATTCTACATCTTAGGTGCAACATTACAAACGCAGAACTAAGGCAACGACAAATTTTGGCTGCAAACTCCCGAAACAACAAATGGAAAAATTAACATTACGAAAATTTTAATTAATGAACATGTACTCGTAGCTAATAAATGAATAAAAATCATAGTCTACCTGTCTTCAGCAATTTCTCCCAATGAATCCAAGTCATCATACTTCAAGACTTCCTATGTACGAAAAGACTGCACTGGTCCCATGAAATACAGAAATTGCCAGAGAAAGATTTCAGCTTTATTGTGCGAAGTTTTAACACAGATTGCCCCCATCAACGTCTAGAATCCGTTGTTAATATCGCATATAAATAGTATGAGAAACCTATTTTTCAACAATATCATGTATTTAGACGACCATTGTCGTCTACATACGAAACTATTATAAAAGAGTTGAATGTACGAAATAAAATTACACCCCTAACCTTTTCGTTCTCCAGACATATTACATATAAAACATGTATGTGATATCAAATGTATTCAGATAAGGCAACTGATTTGAAACGCAATATATGTTGTTTTCCCTATATTTTATTTAAATAAGATCTAAATTACGACAATGTAATTTATAATCCTAAATGAATATCCATATTCATGCACGTCATTTATCACAACTAATGGATCGCAATTTGGGCAACATAAATAGATTTTTTTATGTTCTACAAACCTCTAAGTTGATAAGATATTCACGGTGAATTATCGGTCTGCCAAGTTTTGAATGATATATTATTCATATCGAATTAAATGACTAAATGGAGGAATGTGATTTCGAATTACTTAAACATCATGTAATGACATACAATTTGGCAATTACTATAATTGCGTTTGATTATTCCCGTCGATCATGGATCAAGTTAATGCATTAAAAATTTATACGTTTTGAGAATTGTAGTTGCTATAGCTTAGCAGCTGGAAACTCACATAAAATTAATGGATTTTGGTCTCTGTACAGACATGGGTAAATATCGGTAGTTATTTAGTACCACTGTTAGTGCCAATTTAAATCGTGCGTATCAATCATCCTGTCTAAGTTTACCACATTAATCGCACCCGCACCATTTTGCAAATGATGTTTTATTCCGTTTATTTCAAAATAGATTACATTTACACACGTTTAACAATATTTTCTATCAACACTGTGTTACTGAATTTCCATTTGAACATTTATACATATATATATATATATATATAATTTAAAAATTCTTGGGGATGACGATCAACAGGCTTCTACTTATTAAAAGAAACTCATTTGTTTTTATTCAATATTTCGCAATATTATTTATTGCTTCTTCAGGAATAACTAAAAAATGACATCTGACGTACATATAACAATTATAAAAGATACTTACAACTAGAGGAATAAAACAAGGTCGAAAACAAATTATAAAGATAAGGTGCTAAGGCTCTGAATATTAATGGAGATAAATATAAATTTTGATGATGAATGACAATTTTCAAAAATGTCGACGTAAACGATATCTAAATATGAAAAGTGAAACCCTAGAAACGAGTACAACGTAAAAATGTTACTGTACATGTATAACGAACTCACTAAATAAATTAAATTCATAACTCAATCAAAAACGATAAGAAAACCAACTAAATAGACTACAAATAACTACAAACTCAAAATGTAAGAATAAATGGTACTAAGTTTCTGAATATCTGAACGAGAATTTATAGAATTTATATTTTTATTGATATGAACCATCTCTAAAAACATCCTGCTATTATAATTTTTCTCTTCGGCCAAAACAGTAGTACTAGTAAAGTCAAATTGATGCTTCAAATTAAAACAATGTTGAGATAAAGCACAATTTAACTTCGCTATCCTAACGTCACTCTTGTGTTGTATTAAACGAGTGTTTAACCACTGACTAGTCTGGCCAATATAACATTTATCACAATCTATACATGGAATTTTATATATAACATTAGACTTTTGGAGAAGAGGAATTTTATCTTTCAGTTTTGAAAATAATCTATCTAAAGACATGATGTTGTATTGACCTATTTTGATGTTATCATTTTTACAAATAGTGATAATTCTATTTGTTAAATCTTTTATGTGCGGTAATTTCTTATAAATGACTACATTTTCTGTAGAGATAGGAACAGCTTGTGAAGAAGAATTATAAATTAATTTGTTAGCCAATGATTTAGGGTAACCGTTATTGATAAAGATATCAGAGAGAATTTTTAAATTTTTATTAAGAAATATGGGATCACTAATTCTAACCACTCTATTCTTCATCGCCTTAACAATATTAACTTTCTGATGAATAGAATGATTAGAATAAAAATTCATATATCTTCCCGAAGAAGTAGGCTTTTGATACCAATCAATCATAATTTTGTTATCAGTATTTCTTATAATTTTGGTGTCTAAAAAAGGAACAGAGCGATCAGTTTCTTCCTCAACAGTAAATTGAATACTACTATGTACAGAATTGAAAGTAGATAATATTTCATTTATTTTATTAAACGGTACCGCACAAATAATATCATCAACATATTTAAAGATAAAGGGAAGTTTGAAAGATAATTTTGGCAAAACATTATCTAATACAAAGTCCATTGTAATTAGGGCAATTATTGGACTTAATGGTGATCCCATAGGGGTTCCAAAAATTTGTTTATAAAATTTATCTTGAAAGGAAAAGTAGCAATTATCAAATATAAATTTAATTAAAGTAATGAACGACGATAAAGTGAAACTACAATAATCACTAATAAGTAACCATTTATCTTCAATTATACGAACAACCAAGTTTAAAGGAATATTAGTAAATAAAGAAACTACATCTAATGAAATTAAAACAAAATTATGAGGGAGTTGGGTATCTCTAATATCTTTAACAAAAGTGAAAGAGTCCTTAGTATTATAAGTAGTGCGACAAGCTAGCGAGGTAGTTAAAATATCCGATAAATATTTGGACAATTTGTATAACGGTGAGTCGATAGAGGATACTATAGGACGTAATGGAATCTCACTTTTGTGTATCTTGGGAAGACCATAAAATTTAGGAGTGACAGAATTATTCACAGTAAGTTGTTTATAAGTTGAATGAGAAATATATCCCATACTTTTAGCATTTTTTAAAAGGTCATTACCTTTTTTTTGGGTAGTGAAAGTTGGATCTCTATCAATAACCTTGTACACTTTCGTATCATTTAAAAGTTCATTAGCTTTAATGTTATAATCATTTTTATTCATGGCGACAGTAACATTTCCTTTGTCAGCGTTAAGAATTAATAAATTCTCATTATGCTTAAGAAAACGATTACATTCCATAAATAAATTATGAAAATCTACATTATCGGAGCCACGGGATTGCACATAATTAGTGATAATATTAGTTAAACGAGCTCTGTATACATCTCTAGCACTATTTGGAAATACCTCAAGTAAGTTTTCAACTTCAGCCAAAAGTTTACCAATGTTACATGATTTAGGTGTTACATGCAAACTAAATTTAGGACCTAGTGATAAGAAATTTTTAATTTTGTCAGGAATTAATACATTTGAAACATTAACAAACCATTTATGATTATTATGAAATAACTTAGTTTCAAGTTTATTTAAAATTAATTTGTTAAATTTACTTATATTTGCAGCTTTTATCTGTTTAAATAGTTTATTGTATGTGATAGCTAACCTATTAGAAAATTCATTAAAAATGTAACTTGGAAGTAAATCTTTCAGTTGGTCTCTTATGCTATTAATTAAGTTTTGAAAAATTACAATTTCGTTAACTGTGATTTTGATTTCAAAATTAAGTATTTTAGTACCTAACCTTATATTAAAATCATTTATCTGATTTCTAGTTCTTCCTGTAGCACCATCAAGAAGTCCAAGTAAATTTTTCGAGCCATTTTTAACATGTGTAGGAAAAATATTAACTTTCCTACATCTAAGTAAAAAAATTCTTCTATTTGTTTTCTTCGCAAGTTTGCTGTTTGTTGTTGCCCATTTTTTCATTGTGATTACAGTCAGACGACCAAATTGTTGTTCCATATCTTGATAAAACCCCATCATAAATGTAACTTGTGAGAACGTAACGATCGTACAATTAGATAATTTAAAAATTCTTGGGGATGACGATCAACAGGCTTCTACTTATTAAAAGAAACTCATTTGTTTTTATTCAATATTTCGCAATATTATTTATTGCTTCTTCAGGAATAACTAAAAAATGACATCTGACGTACATATAACAATTATAAAAGATACTTACAACTAGAGGAATAAAACAAGGTCGAAAACAAATTATAAAGATAAGGTGCTAAGGCTCTGAATATTAATGGAGATAAATATAAATTTTGATGATGAATGACAATTTTCAAAAATGTCGACGTAAACGATATCTAAATATGAAAAGTGAAACCCTAGAAACGAGTACAACGTAAAAATGTTACTGTACATGTATAACGAACTCACTAAATAAATTAAATTCATAACTCAATCAAAAACGATAAGAAAACCAACTAAATAGACTACAAATAACTACAAACTCAAAATGTAAGAATAAATGGTACTAAGTTTCTGAATATCTGAACGAGAATTTATAGAATTTATATTTTTATTGATATGAACCATCTCTAAAAACATCCTGCTATTATAATTTTTCTCTTCGGCCAAAACAGTAGTACTAGTAAAGTCAAATTGATGCTTCAAATTAAAACAATGTTGAGATAAAGCACAATTTAACTTCGCTATCCTAACGTCACTCTTGTGTTGTATTAAACGAGTGTTTAACCACTGACTAGTCTGGCCAATATAACATTTATCACAATCTATACATGGAATTTTATATATAACATTAGACTTTTGGAGAAGAGGAATTTTATCTTTCAGTTTTGAAAATAATCTATCTAAAGACATGATGTTGTATTGACCTATTTTGATGTTATCATTTTTACAAATAGTGATAATTCTATTTGTTAAATCTTTTATGTGCGGTAATTTCTTATAAATGACTACATTTTCTGTAGAGATAGGAACAGCTTGTGAAAAAGAATTATAAATTAATTTGTTAGCCAATGATTTAGGGTAACCGTTATTGATAAAGATATCAGAGAGAATTTTTAAATTTTTATTAAGAAATATGGGATCACTAATTCTAACCACTCTATTCTTCATCGCCTTAACAATATTAACTTTCTGATGAATAGAATGATTAGAATAAAAATTCATATATCTTCCCGAAGAAGTAGGCTTTTGATACCAATCAATCATAATTTTGTTATCAGTATTTCTTATAATTTTGGTGTCTAAAAAAGGAACAGAGCGATCAGTTTCTTCCTCAACAGTAAATTGAATACTACTATGTACAGAATTGAAAGTAGATAATATTTCATTTATTTTATTAAACGGTACCGCACAAATAATATCATCAACATATTTAAAGATAAAGGGAAGTTTGAAAGATAATTTTGGCAAAACATTATCTAATACAAAGTCCATTGTAATTAGGGCAATTATTGGACTTAATGGTGATCCCATAGGGGTTCCAAAAATTTGTTTATAAAATTTATCTTGAAAGGAAAAGTAGCAATTATCAAATATAAATTTAATTAAAGTAATGAACGACGATAAAGTGAAACTACAATAATCACTAATAAGTAACCATTTATCTTCAATTATACGAACAACCAAGTTTAAAGGAATATTAGTAAATAAAGAAACTACATCTAATGAAATTAAAACAAAATTATGAGGGAGTTGGGTATCTCTAATATCTTTAACAAAAGTGAAAGAGTCCTTAGTATTATAAGTAGTGCGACAAGCTAGCGAGGTAGTTAAAATATCCGATAAATATTTGGACAATTTGTATAACGGTGAGTCGATAGAGGATACTATAGGACGTAATGGAATCTCACTTTTGTGTATCTTGGGAAGACCATAAAATTTAGGAGTGACAGAATTATTCACAGTAAGTTGTTTATAAGTTGAATGAGAAATATATCCCATACTTTTAGCATTTTTTAAAAGGTCATTACCTTTTTTTTGGGTAGTGAAAGTTGGATCTCTATCAATAACCTTGTACACTTTCGTATCATTTAAAAGTTCATTAGCTTTAATGTTATAATCATTTTTATTCATGGCGACAGTAACATTTCCTTTGTCAGCGTTAAGAATTAATAAATTCTCATTATGCTTAAGAAAACGATTACATTCCATGAATAAATTATGAAAATCTACATTATCGGAGCCACGGGATTGCACATAATTAGTGATAATATTAGTTAAACGAGCTCTGTATACATCTCTAGCACTATTTGGAAATACCTCAAGTAAGTTTTCAACTTCAGCCAAAAGTTTACCAATGTTACATGATTTAGGTGTTACATGCAAACTAAATTTAGGACCTAGTGATAAGAAATTTTTAATTTTGTCAGGAATTAATACATTTGAAACATTAACAAACCATTTATGATTATTATGAAATAACTTAGTTTCAAGTTTATTTAAAATTAATTTGTTAAATTTACTTATATTTGCAGCTTTTATCTGTTTAAATAGTTTATTGTATGTGATAGCTAACCTATTAGAAAATTCATTAAAAATGTAACTTGGAAGTAAATCTTTCAGTTGGTCTCTTATGCTATTAATTAAGTTTTGAAAAATTACAATTTCGTTAACTGTGATTTTGATTTCAAAATTAAGTATTTTAGTACCTAACCTTATATTAAAATCATTTATCTGATTTCTAGTTCTTCCTGTAGCACCATCAAGAAGTCCAAGTAAATTTTTCGAGCCATTTTTAACATGTGTAGGAAAAATATTAACTTTCCTACATCTAAGTAAAAAAATTCTTCTATTTGTTTTCTTCGCAAGTTTGCTGTTTGTTGTTGCCCATTTTTTCATTGTGATTACAGTCAGACGACCAAATTGTTGTTCCATATCTTGATAAAACCCCATCATAAATGTAACTTGTGAGAACGTAACGATCGTACAATTAGATAATTTAAAAATTCTTGGGGATGACGATCAACAGGCTTCTACTTATTAAAAGAAACTCATTTGTTTTTATTCAATATTTCGCAATATTATTTATTGCTTCTTCAGGAATAACTAAAAAATGACATCTGACGTACATATAACAATTATAAAAGATACTTACAACTAGAGGAATAAAACAAGGTCGAAAACAAATTATAAAGATAAGGTGCTAAGGCTCTGAATATTAATGGAGATAAATATAAATTTTGATGATGAATGACAATTTTCAAAAATGTCGACGTAAACGATATCTAAATATGAAAAGTGAAACCCTAGAAACGAGTACAACGTAAAAATGTTACTGTACATGTATAACGAACTCACTAAATAAATTAAATTCATAACTCAATCAAAAACGATAAGAAAACCAACTAAATAGACTACAAATAACTACAAACTCAAAATGTAAGAATAAATGGTACTAAGTTTCTGAATATCTGAACGAGAATTTATAGAATTTATATTTTTATTGATATGAACCATCTCTAAACACATCCTGCTATTATAATTTTTCTCTTCGGCCAAAACAGTAGTACTAGTAAAGTCAAATTGATGCTTCAAATTAAAACAATGTTGAGATAAAGCACAATTTAACTTCGCTATCCTAACGTCACTCTTGTGTTGTATTAAACGAGTGTTTAACCACTGACTAGTCTGGCCAATATAACATTTATCACAATCTATACATGGAATTTTATATATAACATTAGACTTTTGGAGAAGAGGAATTTTATCTTTCAGTTTTGAAAATAATCTATCTAAAGACATGATGTTGTATTGACCTATTTTGATGTTATCATTTTTACAAATAGTGATAATTCTATTTGTTAAATCTTTTATGTGCGGTAATTTCTTATAAATGACTACATTTTCTGTAGAGATAGGAACAGCTTGTGAAGAAGAATTATAAATTAATTTGTTAGCCAATGATTTAGGGTAACCGTTATTGATAAAGATATCAGAGAGAATTTTTAAATTTTTATTAAGAAATATGGGATCACTAATTCTAACCACTCTATTCTTCATCGCCTTAACAATATTAACTTTCTGATGAATAGAATGATTAGAATAAAAATTCATATATCTTCCCGAAGAAGTAGGCTTTTGATACCAATCAATCATAATTTTGTTATCAGTATTTCTTATAATTTTGGTGTCTAAAAAAGGAACAGAGCGATCAGTTTCTTCCTCAACAGTAAATTGAATACTACTATGTACAGAATTGAAAGTAGATAATATTTCATTTATTTTATTAAACGGTACCGCACAAATAATATCATCAACATATTTAAAGATAAAGGGAAGTTTGAAAGATAATTTTGGCAAAACATTATCTAATACAAAGTCCATTGTAATTAGGGCAATTATTGGACTTAATGGTGATCCCATAGGGGTTCCAAAAATTTGTTTATAAAATTTATCTTGAAAGGAAAAGTAGCAATTATCAAATATAAATTTAATTAAAGTAATGAACGACGATAAAGTGAAACTACAATAATCACTAATAAGTAACCATTTATCTTCAATTATACGAACAACCAAGTTTAAAGGAATATTAGTAAATAAAGAAACTACATCTAATGAAATTAAAACAAAATTATGAGGGAGTTGGGTATCTCTAATATCTTTAACAAAAGTGAAAGAGTCCTTAGTATTATAAGTAGTGCGACAAGCTAGCGAGGTAGTTAAAATATCCGATAAATATTTGGACAATTTGTATAACGGTGAGTCGATAGAGGATACTATAGGACGTAATGGAATCTCACTTTTGTGTATCTTGGGAAGACCATAAAATTTAGGAGTGACAGAATTATTCACAGTAAGTTGTTTATAAGTTGAATGAGAAATATATCCCATACTTTTAGCATTTTTTAAAAGGTCATTACCTTTTTTTTGGGTAGTGAAAGTTGGATCTCTATCAATAACCTTGTACACTTTCGTATCATTTAAAAGTTCATTAGCTTTAATGTTATAATCATTTTTATTCATGGCGACAGTAACATTTCCTTTGTCAGCGTTAAGAATTAATAAATTCTCATTATGCTTAAGAAAACGATTACATTCCATAAATAAATTATGAAAATCTACATTATCGGAGCCACGGGATTGCACATAATTAGTGATAATATTAGTTAAACGAGCTCTGTATACATCTCTAGCACTATTTGGAAATACCTCAAGTAAGTTTTCAACTTCAGCCAAAAGTTTACCAATGTTACATGATTTAGGTGTTACATGCAAACTAAATTTAGGACCTAGTGATAAGAAATTTTTAATTTTGTCAGGAATTAATACATTTGAAACATTAACAAACCATTTATGATTATTATGAAATAACTTAGTTTCAAGTTTATTTAAAATTAATTTGTTAAATTTACTTATATTTGCAGCTTTTATCTGTTTAAATCAAGATATGGAACAACAATTTGGTCGTCTGACTGTAATCACAATGAAAAAATGGGCAACAACAAACAGCAAACTTGCGAAGAAAACAAATAGAAGAATTTTTTTACTTAGATGTAGGAAAGTTAATATTTTTCCTACACATGTTAAAAATGGCTCGAAAAATTTACTTGGACTTCTTGATGGTGCTACAGGAAGAACTAGAAATCAGATAAATGATTTTAATATAAGGTTAGGTACTAAAATACTTAATTTTGAAATCAAAATCACAGTTAACGAAATTGTAATTTTTCAAAACTTAATTAATAGCATAAGAGACCAACTGAAAGATTTACTTCCAAGTTACATTTTTAATGAATTTTCTAATAGGTTAGCTATCACATACAATAAACTATTTAAACAGATAAAAGCTGCAAATATAAGTAAATTTAACAAATTAATTTTAAATAAACTTGAAACTAAGTTATTTCATAATAATCATAAATGGTTTGTTAATGTTTCAAATGTATTAATTCCTGACAAAATTAAAAATTTCTTATCACTAGGTCCTAAATTTAGTTTGCATGTAACACCTAAATCATGTAACATTGGTAAACTTTTGGCTGAAGTTGAAAACTTACTTGAGGTATTTCCAAATAGTGCTAGAGATGTATACAGAGCTCGTTTAACTAATATTATCACTAATTATGTGCAATCCCGTGGCTCCGATAATGTAGATTTTCATAATTTATTTATGGAATGTAATCGTTTTCTTAAGCATAATGAGAATTTATTAATTCTTAACGCTGACAAAGGAAATGTTACTGTCGCCATGAATAAAAATGATTATAACATTAAAGCTAATGAACTTTTAAATGATACGAAAGTGTACAAGGTTATTGATAGAGATCCAACTTTCACTACCCAAAAAAAAGGTAATGACCTTTTAAAAAATGCTAAAAGTATGGGATATATTTCTCATTCAACTTATAAACAACTTACTGTGAATAATTCTGTCACTCCTAAATTTTATGGTCTTCCCAAGATACACAAAAGTGAGATTCCATTACGTCCTATAGTATCCTCTATCGACTCACCGTTATACAAATTGTCCAAATATTTATCGGATATTTTAACTACCTCGCTAGCTTGTCGCACTACTTATAATACTAAGGACTCTTTCACTTTTGTTAAAGATATTAGAGATACCCAACTCCCTCATAATTTTGTTTTAATTTCATTAGATGTAGTTTCTTTATTTACTAATATTCCTTTAAACTTGGTTGTTCGTATAATTGAAGATAAATGGTTACTTATTAGTGATTATTGTAGTTTCACTTTATCGTCGTTCATTACTTTAATTAAATTTATATTTGATAATTGCTACTTTTCCTTTCAAGATAAATTTTATAAACAAATTTTTGGAACCCCTATGGGATCACCATTAAGTCCAATAATTGCCCTAATTACAATGGACTTTGTATTAGATAATGTTTTGCCAAAATTATCTTTCAAACTTCCCTTTATCTTTAAATATGTTGATGATATTATTTGTGCGGTACCGTTTAATAAAATAAATGAAATATTATCTACTTTCAATTCTGTACATAGTAGTATTCAATTTACTGTTGAGGAAGAAACTGATCGCTCTGTTCCTTTTTTAGACACCAAAATTATAAGAAATACTGATAACAAAATTATGATTGATTGGTATCAAAAGCCTACTTCTTCGGGAAGATATATGAATTTTTATTCTAATCATTCTATTCATCAGAAAGTTAATATTGTTAAGGCGATGAAGAATAGAGTGGTTAGAATTAGTGATCCCATATTTCTTAATAAAAATTTAAAAATTCTCTCTGATATCTTTATCAATAACGGTTACCCTAAATCATTGGCTAACAAATTAATTTATAATTCTTCTTCACAAGCTGTTCCTATCTCTACAGAAAATGTAGTCATTTATAAGAAATTACCGCACATAAAAGATTTAACAAATAGAATTATCACTATTTGTAAAAATGATAACATCAAAATAGGTCAATACAACATCATGTCTTTAGATAGATTATTTTCAAAACTGAAAGATAAAATTCCTCTTCTCCAAAAGTCTAATGTTATATATAAAATTCCATGTATAGATTGTGATAAATGTTATATTGGCCAGACTAGTCAGTGGTTAAACACTCGTTTAATACAACACAAGAGTGACGTTAGGATAGCGAAGTTAAATTGTGCTTTATCTCAACATTGTTTTAATTTGAAGCATCAATTTGACTTTACTAGTACTACTGTTTTGGCCGAAGAGAAAAATTATAATAGCAGGATGTGTTTAGAGATGGTTCATATCAATAAAAATATAAATTCTATAAATTCTCGTTCAGATATTCAGAAACTTAGTACCATTTATTCTTACATTTTGAGTTTGTAGTTATTTGTAGTCTATTTAGTTGGTTTTCTTATCGTTTTTGATTGAGTTATGAATTTAATTTATTTAGTGAGTTCGTTATACATGTACAGTAACATTTTTACGTTGTACTCGTTTCTAGGGTTTCACTTTTCATATTTAGATATCGTTTACGTCGACATTTTTGAAAATTGTCATTCATCATCAAAATTTATATTTATCTCCATTAATATTCAGAGCCTTAGCACCTTATCTTTATAATTTGTTTTCGACCTTGTTTTATTCCTCTAGTTGTAAGTATCTTTTATAATTGTTATATGTACGTCAGATGTCATTTTTTAGTTATTCCTGAAGAAGCAATAAATAATATTGCGAAATATTGAATAAAAACAAATGAGTTTCTTTTAATAAGTAGAAGCCTGTTGATCGTCATCCCCAAGAATTTTTAAATTATCTAATTGTACGATCGTTACGTTCTCACAAGTTATATATATATATATATATATATATATATATATATATATATATATATTTGTGTCGTGTGTATGTGTGTGTGTGATACGCGTCCAATATATTTGTCTAATGAATAGTCATAAATATAAGAAATGGCAACCCATGTTGAATATCGATCTTTCTACTGAAAATCTTTAAACTTTTAGACAAAATTGTGTCAGCCGGTAGCATCTGCACAAGATGGATTATGAACTGAATGCTACTGACTGATTATTAATCGGATAATGAAGTTGCAAGACGCACACTTAGTTTGTGTATGAATATTACCCCCACGAATATGAAGGACCACAACTTACACGTTACTGCTGAAAGATGAAGACGGCAAATTGTGGTTTTCAGATGATAGCGGATGCCAACTGAAACTGTTGTTGTTAAACCCATCACAGGTGCAGAAGAGAACATACAAACATACATATAATAATAATATCATAATACATACAAAAAACTCAATAAGATGCTTTGCTGTCACAAAACAGAGCTTTCGCTGTTTATTAAAACACATGATCCGCTCAGAGCTGGAAATATAATATATTCTTATAGAATATTACATTATATTGCAACATGGTGAAAACCAGATATCGCTTTGAAGGAAAACGGAAGAAAGAGATGAAGATAATGAGAAATTGGAACACTGGAATACAACAATTTACTGAATGCTGTTAGAGGAGTTAGAAATAGTGTAATCAGTAATCATAGACAGTTTATGTAATTTAAAATATTCCATAGAATTGTAAATATTATGATATATAGCAACATTCTTTATGATAAAATCAAAATATTTTTCTAAATATATGTATATTAAAATAATATAAATAATAAACTTTTATATTAATTTTCCATTAATTAGATACACATGTTCCTCGCAATTTAATTAATTCTCATTTATCTTGAATGTGTGAAGACTTTGCTTTTATTACAGATGATTCTGCATGAACTAACATCGCAGCAGTTTCTGCTTCTTTTATTTTGTTTGTTTCTTCCAATATGGATATATTGACATCAACATCAGCAAGATCTTGTTGCTTTCAAGTCGTGGTAAATATCAGCACCTTGTTGCCCTACGACTTGAGTCTGTCATGTTCGTATTGTTTCTTATAATACATATAATCTAAATTCTCGAATTCAAACGGACATATACATATACATCCCTATCGCATGTCAATAAGCCTATAACGTTGTCGTTACACTACAACGATAGTTGAGAATTTGTGAAATAAAACAATTAACGGGGGGTTTTTGAGGTCGCTGATTACGAATATGAAGTTAAAAATTGTCTAAACAAAATGGCGGATCCTATCTAGCAACAAGTCTCATGAAAACTCGACACAATTTATTAATAATAGCGTATATAGAGGATTTGGAGATCAATAATTACAACAATTAGCATACTGAAAACGTGATTTGTTTATTAAACCTAAATAACATACTATTTGTCGAAAATATATGGAAGAATTTGTATTCTTCTATATTCCACAAATATTGTCATACAATAATATAATAGAATAATCTTCAAAATCTTTCATTGAATAAAACTAATAAAAGTCATTGTTATGATCATAATAATAATAATCAGTAACTATTGCAACAATCGTAAGAATTCAATTTGAAATATGAATAAGGTAAATGAAATGATATTCTGCTAAACACAAAATGATTTTATTGGTTTTATAACTATAAATCCGAATCAGTATCGCTCTCGGAGTCCTCAGAGTCAGAATTCACGTCAGAATCCACATCAGTCAGTCGAGATGTGATTGGAATTTCAGGGGGATGTAGTAGCTCTATTGCCTCCTTCTATTAACTTTTCATCTTTTTTGTGGCAGGTTTCTAATATTGGAAATATATGGATCGTTATATATATGGAAGTTACCAAAAGCCGCTTGAAAACATCTTCCATTGTTTTTACTCGTGAACTCTCTCTGAAAAACAATGAGGATATGGAGGCTTTCATGTACTGCGCTACCTGCAACAGTCGACCAAGTTTCTCGGACAATTGTTCCTCCAGAGAGATTAATTCAGGAATGCCATCATTCAACCGTTGTTTAATGATGTTGAATTTCTTCTCGAGTGAATTTCACGTATTCTTCACCCTAACCTGTGTGAAAAATATTACATTAGCATTAGCCACAAATTAATTACAGAAAAATAGTCAAATATCGTAAGCGTGTTGCATAGGAAACAGAGTTCTGAAGCCCGCTCCACCGCGCGCTGTGGCGACGCAATCTTGTGATACGATATTTGGGACGTACGCGCCCGCAGTAAAATTCATTATACAAGAGAATAGGCAGATTTAGGCAGCTGATTCTTGTCAATTCCATCAGATAATTGATTAATCTATAGTCTGGAAGTTGTAACTCCGCGGAATATTGCGGAATATACAACTTTTGCTCTAATTGAAAATGCAAGTTTGGATAATCATGCTATTTTCGTACAAGCATCGAAAAAGGTATAATATAAATAGGATAACCATGAGATATAGACTGAATATTTTCTACATACCTGTAGCAATTGTTTCCATTTTGTAGAATCAAAATTCTCCACTTCACTTCTTAATTATCCACTCACTAACCGAGCGTAAATTGTCCTATTTTTCACAGCGCCGCGCGTGCTCTCAACGAAGGTCAACTTTGAGCTGAAATAATTCGACAGGTATCGAAGTGAGGGGCCTATCCTTTAGGGTGAGATGCCCTAATCCACCCCCTACCCTAGCCACCCCTTCAAATTCTTAGAATCGAAAATTAATTTTCGGGGTTTTGGCCACGTTTTCAGGATTCGGTCCCACTGTGCAACGTGATAGAAATTTCATTTCAACATGTTATCAACTTACGTTAATTATATGTTATACATTATATGATATATTATAAAAAGGCACGTGGTAGTACTGAATATCATCATTGTGTAAGCTTTTGTACCGCATCGGAATATATTAAATCCACGAAAATTCCAAAAGTGACATTTATTTTTCCAACAATTCAAATGATTTTCAAAAATGTTCGCTTATTTTATTATTTTAACATAGTCGGAAATATTCTGGGTCGCACGAGCTCTCCTCAATTGATCTCCAAGAATTAGGCTATTTACTACTAAGTTTTGCAGTTCCTTAAGTCGATTCCATTAATATCTAGTTCTTGATAGTGGTTATGTTGGTCATGTATTCATTGGTAGTGATGTGATAAATTGCTAGCTTGATAACCAAGAATCTTATCTACAAAAATCGTGGAAAATTTCTAAAACACAATAATGAAAAATAACACTCATAACTTTTAACAATTTTCAAAATTATTTTCAACATTGCAATATACATTATACTCGCATTGAGTACTTCATGCTTGCCCCCCCCCCCCCCCACCATGCGAATTGCATGTAACATACATCTGAATATGCTAAATTAATAAAACAAAGTAAGAGAACCAAAAAATCGAAAAAAAAAATAAGTAAAAATGGATATGTTAAATTTTTAGGATTTTAAAAATTTGCCAATAAAAATAAAATTATAGTTGGAAATTTTATGGTGATTAATATGCATGCTATGTTTTTTCTCGTCGCTCCATTTTTCAGTAAAATTCTCAGTTTATTGATTTTACACTATTTTTTTTAAATTTATGCATCAATGTTCTCTGACACGCCTTCGAATTAGTGGGTCTTGGTTCATCAGGGATTGTAGACATGTGCCTCGTAAAATAATGTGAGCGATGAAATTTCTCCAAGATGGCGTTCCCCAAGTTGATGCTGCCAGAAAGATTGGATCCACACTCAAATCACATTAATAAATTGACAGATGCCAATATAAGGAAAGTGCTTAAGAAGAAACACTCCTTAATAGGAAGGCTACTCAAGACACACAGCATCAAGCATCAAAACAGATGAAAAGATCTCACAAATATTACGAAACACTAGAGATACAATCCCACTAGAAAACCAAGGAATTTATTAAATAACTTGTGGATTTTGCGACCGGAAATACATAGGGCAGTCAAATAGGAGAATAAATGCTAGTAGAGAAGTACACAAAAATGCGGTCGCTCAGACATCCCTAGTCTTACTACTACTAGCTACAAGATCAACAACATCAACTTCACAAACACTAAAACGAGGAATACTTTCACGATTATTGGCGAGACGAACTTTTCATCCTCATAACGACGCAAACACTACGTGGACCAAAACCCGAAAGATAATGTTGAATCTAAAACATAGTTAATTCCTACCATCGGTTGTTTTTCCTTTAATATTAGCTCGCGTTTACATGGACGTTTTTTAACAGTATTGAGGGTTACGAGCGTGCATCCTTTTATAATTTAAGCGGTGTTTAATGTGTTTCATCCTATAATTAAGTGATCTAACCAATGGTGAACTTATTGTAGAACTGGTCTTTGAGGATATCGGTTGGTTCTCTTACTACAGGATAGAGTTTGCTTTTACATGGTCTTGTACACAGGCATGTGTTAACTTGGTACGTCTGCTTTGTCTTGTTAGTCACATTTTATTGAGATAATCATTGGTGACATTAATTTATGAGTTGATCTGTATTTTTTAAATGCTCTACCAAATATTATTAAATTCACTATTGAGCA
This sequence comes from Geotrupes spiniger, assembly GCA_959613385.1. NCBI lineage: Eukaryota > Metazoa > Arthropoda > Insecta > Coleoptera > Geotrupidae > Geotrupes > Geotrupes spiniger. Next base: position 18,348,687 of record OY390736.1, on the reverse strand, counting down.
AATTTTAGAAATTTCATTTGTTTTATTACGATTATAGATTCTTAGCTAGACTTTATACCACAAGATTCCAACTGTGCAATATTCATTGTCCCTGGATTATTAATTTCACGCGCGAAAATTTGATAATAAAATAAATTAAATTAAATTAAATGTATTGATCTACGTCAAATTGAATTTTCTATAAATAACTGTATTCAAGCAATAACTATAACTTTTAGTACCTTTAATAATAATTAAGATTAGAATATTGTGAGTAAATATTTTTTCATTGCCCTCTGTAAATACGTTTTACGATTATATGTTCGCATTAAACTCAAAACCAATGAAAATGTGTATTGATTACATCGAACGAATGTTTTCGCGACTTATTTTACTGACTCATAAACTGTAGTATCGTTTACTGCACAGGTGCTAATATCAACATTTTATGGCTACCGAAGTGCTGGAATCCTCGCTATCGAAAATATTCCTTCTGCTGTGCAAATATTTCTCCGTGTTTATCTGTTCTCGTTTTGCCTCTACACACATTTTATTATTTCTTCGACTTTATCTCACCAACTTCGTAATATAGATAAAAAACCGGAGCTCAATGGCGTTGTTTTACGCGGCCGGACGACCTCTGGGGAAATCTGCGCGTATTATTTTTTGGCACGGATATATCGGGTATAAATGTGCGGCATAGTTTGATCCGGTGTAGATTAGCAGGATGAGAGAGATTTATTACGTCATCACTTTGTAATGGGGGCTTATATTAATGCTAGTGCCTCTGAAAACGTAAATAAGCATCAGCGACTGTACTGTACAGGCGTTTGACAATGTTGTTTGTCGCGATGGGACTACGATAAATACTAAAACTCTGGACGTTTGTGAAATCATTTGTTTCATGTTGCCCATTGGAATTTTTCAGTTATCGTTTATGCTGAATACTTTATTTGATGGTAGATTACAAAGATGGAATTATAATGTACAATTCTGAAATTAATTTCCCCGACAAACGTGTGTCCGGGAATATATAGATATATATGATACTCGCTTGGTTATAAAATAAGGGATATGCAGCTGACATACGTTACTGGTGGCTGGCGGCTCTTGAGAAAATAAAAGAATTAGAAGGGATTAAAATGAAAATTAAGGTATCTATAGGCTTCTTCAACAATAGAATAATTATCATAATTTTCTATGCGGGACAAGATATCAAAATTATGAATTATACAGCGCAATCTAGAAATTACGACGACAAAAACTAATATTGATGTAACGATAGTTCTCATATTTGCCAGCGAAAGGCATTGACTTTTATTATCGAAATCATTTAGACGTTCCTAATAATAATAGTAATGGAACATACAAATAAACACGCGATAATAATAGAGAATAACGAAATATCACGAAATTACTTTATAGAGTGAATTAATGTTTCCTTTGATAGCGAACTATTGTGCACAATTACATTTATTTCATATTTAATTGAAGGTGGCAGCAAGTTCGTAGGTTTCCCAGCAAAAATATACTACTTCAATAGGAAGTCCCAGATGAACTTTTACAGTGCACGTAACGCATAAACAGAATCGTCGGCACGGAATGAAATATAAATAAAATTCTGTGAAAGTAAATAATACAACAGATAAGCATCACTCATTATTTTTTAAAAAGATGCTCTCTTATTCAGTTAATCAAGATAGTTCGCTTGAGTTGTCCCGTTCAAAGAAACTTAAAGCATTACGAGTGCACACACACGTCACATATTGCACATAGAACCCTAGACATAAGTGTAGTAAATTGTTGCCCAAAAGTTGAAATATACCAATCCCAGTAGTGCTAAATGAACAAAATATAATTTTAAATTGAGAATTAAAATATTTTATTATATTAAAATAATCAAATAATCAAAAAAACTAAATTTGCAGTATGCTAGTAATACCCTTGCAATGCCTTAATTAAATTACTTGATAATCAATCACTTAATCAATTGCATGATCTGGAAGCAAATTTCAGAAAATATATATACGTGCAATACCAACGCGGGCAATGGGTGTTTTATGATAACTACATTGCAACTGTTAAGAAACATTGTTGTAAAGTTTATGTTAAACATTCATAACAATATATTTTGAATTAATAAATTTATGAACTGGAACTAGACCACTTCAGGCCATAAATTTTGATTTTTATCAATTAGATTACTTTATATTTAAGGCGCATATATAATTTAAGTGGCACAATTACTATTTATTGACCTCCACAGTTAACGAAATTTACTGTTTGGCCAGCTAATGTAAACAGATGCGCACATAACTCGTGATGTTTGTCATTGACTAAATTCGACAAGTGTGTACTTTCACGTTGTATTTACTTAATTCGAAACGTAATCGTTGATTGAGGTGTTTGAATTTTGAATATTTTCTTTCATAAACGACGTGACTTAACAATTTCTATTGCATTGTTATTGACGGGCGTCTCAAGCACATTCTACTCCGTATTTACACAAATCTGCTAGTTAGAATTTTATAATTATTTATATTTCCCGTAAGAAATATAATGTCGATTTATATAAATTGATTGCGATCATGTGCTCGAATTTACATCAAAGCTTGCCGTTAAAAATGTGTTGTGGGTTATAATCCAGTTTATAAACATTATAACAGATTAATTACACACATGTGTCATAAACACGTTAGATATTTTCCAGATAGGCTCAATATGCGAGTTGTCACTCACCTTAGATACATTTTTCATCTCTTATCGTTTACGATACGCATTAGTTACTACAATTCTGGTCGAAGTTTATGTCAACAATTAGCGTTATCAACATAAATTAATCGTAAATGAAAAGCATTAAAAGCAGATGGAATCTCTTCAAAGAACTGAAAGAAGTTATTTATTGGAACGTTCGTTTTTTAGCGATTTTTAATACAGAATGTACATTGAATTCTAAAAGGCTGCCTAAGTCTGAAGGACATTTAAATCAATCGTCCCGGTCTTTTTATCCTTATTTTTGAATACAATTCTCGTGAAGGGCTTTGTGTTTTGTTTCTTTTGTCTGGACTTTCCATTCGAATGTCAGTGTCCTGATGTTAAAATTAAATAAACTTTTCAGTTTCGTTTGAATAACTTACATAGAGCCGCACAAATATTAAAATAGCGCGTATTAATTAATACAAACTAAAAAACACTGGTCTGAGTATAAGTATTTATATATCTTTTTAGCGTTTAAAGAGAGGAAAAAATGCATCGTCGTCGTGCAAAATCCGGACATGATCAAACGGTGCGATTTAAATAATATATGAATTCCATATTTTTGATTAAATACTTGCCATATTAATAACGAGCATAAACCAGTAGATTAATACGTCGCCTTCCAAAAGTGTAACAACAACATTAAGAATATGTCGACGACACCTGCAGCTTGGCATATGTTACTTGCTACACAGCAAATGCGTTACAGTAATTCTATCCGAGCTATAATTATATTTCATTATATCCTTTCGGACGCGTAAAACATTTTTCAGACGACATTTGTGGCGTTCGTATCCTTTTGTGTGTTACCGAAACAACATAAAAGATATCAGATTACTACTTCTTCCTCGCACAACTACAATTTTTATTTGATTCTCGAAGTCAAAACAATGAAATAAATTTCTGCGAATGTGTAAACAGATTTTCGCTAACGTTACGTATATTTCCGAGACTCCGCAGGAATTAAGCATCCGCACCTGCTTCAAGATTTCACTCAAATACCAAATGTAATAATAACTAATTAACGTAATGCATCACGCGTTAATCCCAATTAAATTTGACGAAAATTTAATGTATAATGAAATTAAATTGTATACAAATAGAATAAATACTAATACGAATTAAATCAAAGATTAATTATACTGTGCAGAAATAGTAATAATAAGAACAAAGTAATCGCTGTCTGAGATTGTATCGAACCACAGTGCATCAAATAAATCGTTTTAATTTATACGCTGTTCGTAATAATCAATTACTTTACCGGCGACTTCAAAATCATTTTTAATTAACTCATTTCACAATTATGTATTTTTCCTTAAATTAGAATATAAATCTTCCTTACAAATTCGAACTAACAAAAAGTATTGTTATTTATTCTCTTATAACTGCATCAAGCGATATTTTCACATGATAACTATTTACAGTGACAAATGTTTAAATGTAGAAGATCTTTTATCATATTCTCTTAAAACTGTAATCGCTTAAACTCATTAGTATTTCATTGTTGCGACTTGCTTTTATATAATAATATTGTACCATTACAGTTTTTAACAGAATTTTCTACCAGAACACATTCAACTGAGGGAAAAGTATACAAAATAATTTAGAGTAAATATTTGAGAGTACAGTAGATTTAAAAAAATGCATAAAGTCTAAGTTCTTATAAGACTGTAAATCGAAAACTGAAGACAAAATAATAATTTCATATAATAAATTAGTGTATTAAAATTATAAATGTTTTACCACCACCTTTTAAATTTACTAATTATGGGTTTAGGTTGTGTTAAAATGTAAACATATTTTTTTATTATTTTTCTCCCCTTCATGTTGACGAGTTGAACGTTTTGCAAATTGAACGAATGTAACTAATCAACACCACTTTATTTTCTATTTGAACCAGTGGTCTTCAGTGATAAGATTCAGTATAATAACCACGATAATAATTTGAATGATGAATAATTTTACAAATCTGAATTAAAAGCATCTGTCGAGTCACGTGCAGATAGTTATTAATTAGATGAAATTACCGTGTCCGCATCAGAAATACAATTATGCAGTGCAGCGTTACTAATGTTATTAGTTAATTCCGCTTCTTTCGACTGGTTCCTAGTTAGACTGAATATGGTGAAAATATTATTGAACCACACGGAACCGTACATTTTTTGGCTAACGGTTTATGATTTTTAAAGCGCTCCAAAATAGTTTTGTGACAAATTTTATTTAGATGTACTAAATAATAACACAAATATTGTGGACACTGTGCTGTGGCTTCATCAGGTTACAATACAAATCAAATTCACCTTACAAAAGTTAGTATTTATGTACTAATACCGAGTTTAAATATTGTAAAGGGGGTGTGTTGTACATCCTTACAGTTTTAAACTTAGGAGTAAATTCTAAGCAATGGTTGGACAATGTAGAGTGGGTTTTTGGGCGCTGAAGCTTTGTTCATGTTTCAAATATCTATAGACATTTTACAATCGTCACACAGAACTGAGATCAACTTTTGTCCGTTTTACCGTTGGTATTTTTAATGAAATTTTCTCGTTAGTTTTAAATGCTAATACATCTTTTATTTTTTAATTATACTACCAATTTTATCTGAAATATTCGCAATATTAGATAAATGTGAGATTCGCTATGTTTTAATGAAATTGATTTACAGACGGAAAAGGAGTAAAAAAGGTAAAGAGGGTTCAATTTTATAAATTTATACATATTTGAAGCTTCATATCTCCATGTAAATGTTTATTCAATTTGAGCTTCCTACGTCATTTTAATTCATGTTTGCATCCTTTAATTTTAGATTTGTCTCGGATGGTGGGGCTAGATATAATCGATTTTTGGATTTAAGGAGTAAATCACATGGATAATTATATAATTATATGAAAATAAAATCCTAATTACCTTAACGCAATTCTAATTTCAACGACTCCGCTTAAGTTTTCATAAAAATTGTAAATGTACGTAAAAAATTGCACATCCGATTTCTAAAATTAGTCAGCAATGTTTCCAGTTTCAAACCGATATAAGGCACCATTTGTTAGTCACTAAAAGCCTGTCATGCTTCTACTTTCACCAACAAAGATCCATGTCAACTTGACATTTGAACTGACAGGTTCATTGTTTTGACAGTTCGAAATATCGAACACCAAGTGAAAGTGAAAGTGAAAGTGAACGTGAAAGTGAAAGTGAAATTATTTGTAGGAATACCTTCACATCCATAATTAAAAATAAAATACCAATCATCGATGCCAATTAAGAAACCCATTGCAAAATTGAAGAAAATTAAATTTACGATCTATAAGTTAGTATATTATTATTATTACATACACTTTGTTAAAACGCTCTAATACAATAGTAAATTGCCATTATACGTTTGGAATTTATAAAATTTAAATAATACGCTGAAATTTATAAAAAAGGCTAAATCCCAACCGTTTAATACGCAGCAGTCTTTATGAAACGGCACCACATTGGACGCCAATTGTTGTAATAATTTAAAATGAATTTAGCAGCCCCACGCGTTTGGTGCCAACTGAAATGATAATTTTGATTCAAAGAAATAAGAGGACGAATTATACAAAGAAACAATGATTTTATTTTGAAAAAATGCATCTGTCATTTTCGATAGTTTATAGAAATTTTGAATTACAATAATGGTATTAACAATTATTATTAAATTTAATCCTTATACGGGATATTCAATAATCAGTGTTTCTTAAATAGTTCATTGATTCAAAATTCGCAATTTTAGAAAAGTCTTTGTGGATAATAAAATGCATTAAATCGTAATATCGGGTGTTTCTTTACTCCACTTTAGTTGAACTTCACAATTATATTCATATCGGATTTATCTATTATACTTTTTAGTGAAACATACAAACTAATATCTCAATTATCAAATTTCGAATGCCAAATTATAATTGCTTCAACGAAAACTGAAAAAACTGAAAAAAAATTACTACACATACAATAGCCTCGAAACACCGCTTTATGTATCATCTCAAATTGGAAAAATGCCTGATAGCGTCATATCCGGAGTTCTATTTTCACCAAAATTTGTAATTTCTATGAAAATTATAATTGAAAATTACACTAAGTAAATTAGATTTTTACGATCATACCCGTAACTCTGGCATTTATGTTCTGAACATGATATCTGCGACGTCTATTATTTTGAACCCACATCTTGTTTGACTAATTACCTCAAAACATTTTAACACATTTTATTATCTAAGTTTAGTTATATTAAGCTTTTCAAGTCAAATTAACATAGTAGATAATTTCATATATTATGCATATGAATTGCTCGTTTGACATAAGATGGAACGGTGAAAAAATTAAATATATATGTATAAATTGCATAAAATTGCAAAAATGCTTTGATAGCTAATTTCCTATTTAAATACATAAATCACAGAGTGACGGAAAACAAAATGTTCGTAAAAATTTAATTTATTAATATAATTCGAATATCAACGTTTGCAATTTTCACAATATTTTATGAAATCCACCCGTAAACGTGTTGCTGTGTATTTGTTCGGACGTTGGCGATTTATTTGCTAGCTATATATTTTCGTCACAAATTAATCATAAAATTTGAAATTAATATCCTGCCCCTTCGTAGACGTCCTTACCAAGTAAGTGGACACAATAAAAATTACTTTTATACAGAAACACATTTTCTTAGGGAATAATTCAATGATCATAAATGTTATACATTTATTTCACGAATAAATTATATAGTAATAACAATGTTTATTAAAAAAAAACACACTTCTCTGGACTAATAATCCGTTTTTACCATCAGATGTTCACCGGTGTTGTGGATTGATTGTTGTCCAGTCAGTTCGTGCATACTTCTTTGAAATGTGAATAAAACATAATAATTGATCACTATTGTTCAAAATAAATGAAAATAATTGTTTCATACTTGTATTCGTTCTTTAGATAAAGTCCAGGTAAGTTTTCTTGCGCCGTTATATAATTATCATAAAATTTGCGTTAGTTTTGTTACACATGACTGATGAATTGAAGTTTATAGTCATGCATTGTCAGATTACATACAATGCTCAAATGCTCTTTAATCCATCTAGGTAATTATAATTCACACTTGTAATCATATATTTTAACTATAAAATTTTAATTGTTTGTTTAAATTAAGATAAAATTAGTCAATTATTTCTTAACTAGGCAGACCATAAAATCAACCTATTTATTTTAATTATTTATACTAGCACAAATTCCAATTATAGTTGATCTTAGCTCTATGAACAAATTAACGTTCATACTTTAATTTTCATATCCGGCTTATCTGGTAGGATCCGACTTAAGATAGATCTAATTTAGTTTTCTCTTTCTCTTCTTCCGACCACCAAGTCTTCTATTTGAAAAATTACCATTTTCTTCATTTTCCGATTTTCGGTATTCTTGTATTTTTAATTCAGGGACCCACGGTCGTTTCGGTCGTTTCCCTTCATAACTGCTTGCGGTGGGCATTCCGTGTGGTTGTTAGGGTTGGAAGTCATAAACTTTTCTTATAATGGGGTCAACCCAAATAGGGTCTAGTCATTTGGTAAATATTCTTGTGGAACATATTTCGATAATAAAGTATCCGCAGTTTGTGGGCGTACGAATTGTGGCTTTGTCTTTTCAATTTACGTGCATCTCAATCGGTTAACTATATAGGTCCTTGATTTATATTTGATCTATCATGTTTATAATTTCAAGCGTTACTTTTACATAGCACCTGTGAATTATTGGATAGTTCCTTGTGTATATCGGTTCTGACTCATCTACGTCGAACCTGTGTTCATACCCTTTTGCGGTGTATTGGTGTGAATGAATGTGGAAATTTATTTATTTTGTTTATAATGAACGGTTTATATTCTCACTAGTAATATATTTCTTCTTCGTCCATCTCTTTCGTTTCCCATTGCATTTCGACCTCTCCTATCTGAACCATACCTTTTCCACATTAAACACCATAAATATTTCGCCTAGTATGTCCTCCCCAATATACATAGAGTCCTTATGCCTGCTATAATCGTGAATCCTGATTCATAGATTTCACTTCCAACGTTCATGTCCGCTTTATTGTTGCTAGTTGTTGCTATTGCTGTTGTAACATTCACCTTTCTTATCGGTGTTATTTTTCACGAATCTTTTAAAACTTACATTTTTTGTGCGTTGCCTTGTTCTCTTCTGTTGTACCTGTTTTCATTAAATTACCTCGTTTGTTATGGAAATTCTTCTCCAGCCACTGTGTCCCTTGTTGCATTATCCAGCCTTCGGACCAACTCGATTAAACTGCTTATCATTTTTATTGGCGCCACGGCTTCCAACATCTCGACGTGAGATATTTTAAAGCTGAATGCTCTATAGTCACGTACTTTTCATTATTTAGACGATACCTTGGCCTGAATTTACCATTTATTAGGCCCCTTCTGATATTCTCTTGGTGAAGTTGCCCTCAATTTTGATCGAACATATTTTCAAAGGTATCAACGATATCATCACACATATCGCACCACATTTGTGTGTTATATCGTAGACATCCTCTTACTCACTGCAGTTTTCTGCATTCGTCTACAAGATAATTTAGTGTACTTTTAATTGCCTTTAAAGATATTGTTATGATGCATCTGGCATTTATTTCCCTTCACATGATGGTATTATTTTTCTCTTCGGTGACGGAGTCTCCCATATTATTTTCTCCAAGGTTTATTGTTAATATAGTTTACCAATTTCTCTCTTATTACTTCCCACAGCTCGTCCGTTTCCTTCGTTGAATTCACTTTTTCACGTGTTTATTTTTGTGTCTTTCTAGACCGTTATATTTCGTATCTATTCAAAGATTTAGTCTTCTCAATATTTCAAATGTAGCTCTTCAATTGTTATTTTTAATTCCTGAACTTCTTGTTTTAACTGGTCGACTTTTTTTAGCTCTGTTAGAACTTGAAATTCTAATTTTATATCCGCTGATAATTGTTTCATTCCCGAACAGTGTTGTTTCATTTCCGGGTGTTGCTGACATGTTTGCTAGGATTTTTTCTACTACTACTATCTATTTCTCGTGTTTTTGCACCTTCTGATACATATTTCACATATAACACCTCATAAGTTTTGGGACAAAGTTTAACAAGATATAATTTAAACAAAAGAAACCTTTATTAAGCAAACATAAATAAAAATAACTAATTCACCGTAGACTTTAACAACTAACGTATGTTGCAAAAGTTTTGAGAATTTTTTCAAAGTTCAGGATGTAGCATCTCCGTTGAAAACAATTCAAAAATCTGCACCATGGTAACCACTCAACATCTTAACTTCAAAATAAAACGATTTTGGTTATGATATAATTTGTAAAAATGTCGTATAAATTAGATATTCGGAAGAGTGTTTACAGTCTAGTTGGACGACTTGAAAAGAAAGAAATAGTTCGCCTTTATCAAGAACAAAATATTTCCGTTGCTACAATTTATCGAACGATCCGTGAATGTGACGAAGGTATTCCTTGTATAAATTTGCCAAAAAATGGACGTCCAAGAGCGCTGAATTCTGCTACAGTTCAAAGATTAAAACCACAACCCTCCCAATCTTCCTCAAGCAAGACCTATCGAAACTTTTTGGGCTCAGCTGTGTGCCAAAGTTTATAATAATGGCTGGGAAGCTCAAAATGAACAGCAGTTAAGAAGGAGAATAATGCTGAAGATCAGAGAAATTGATTTAGAATCTGTCCAAAATCTAATGAGGAACATTAAGAGAAAGTTGCGAGCCGTGGAAGATCATGGCCCATTAGCAGTACTTTGAAATCATTTTTAGTTTAAGAAATATTGTTATTTTCAGATGTTCTTATTACAGATTAAATATATTATTGCAAGTTTCATTTAAAATTTTTTTTTTTAAATTCTCAAAACTTTTGCAACATACGGTTTAAGTCATATTGCCGCTAATGTTCCTCTATCCTCAATGAGACGAAGTTTTCGTCTGACTTGGACGCTTTCTAAATCCACTTCTCTAATTTTTCGATAAATCAAATATTGTAAATATGTATGGCGACCAAAATATTTTGCAGATGATGATTACATAATTTGGCGTGATCTTGCATCATTTGATGATGTCAGAGATACACTCAACTGGTTGGATGCCCATCATGTACAATATATCCCTAAAAGTAATAATCCTCTGAATGTCCATCAGGCAAGGCCAATTGAAACTTTTTACAGCCTATTAGCAGGAAAAGTGTATGAACATGGTTGGGATACCCAGAATGAACAAGAATTGCGACAAAGAATTTATCGAAAAATTACAGAAGTGGGTTTAGAAAGCGTCCAAGCCATGATGCGGCACGTCAGACGAAAACTTCGTCTCGTTGAGGATAGATGACCAATAGCAGCAATTTAACTTGTAGGTGTCTATGGTCAGTTAGTTATTTTTATTTGATGTTTGCTTAATAAAGGTTTGTTTAAATTATATCTAGTTAAACTTTTTCCAAAACTTATGAGACGTTGTTATGTCATAAAATCTGTTCCGTTTCTATGAATTGTTGTTAATTTAATTTACTATTAAATTTAATAAAATCGCAGACGTTGGTCCTTTACTAATTAAATGCTTGAATTTAACCCGTCTTTTGCGACAGAACCGGGAGCCGAAAACGATAATTAGCCATAAATTTATGTTAATTTACGTCAGTCCCACGTTGACTACTGCATAAAAATTATGCTGTGTATTTGTTTGACATGTGAGCTAATTATATCTTCGCTATTTTCATTCAGTGCCAAAAATGTATCATAAAATTTTAAGTAAATATTTTTCTCCTTCGCAGAGGATTTTGCGAAGTAAGCGCGTTTTGTACCACAAAAGAAAACTCGTAAATATAATACATTTAATTTAAGAACATATTATATAATACCAATAATTCTATTAACAAAATTCGGACTTCGGATGAGACTACGGCCCTGTTTAATATATTTGTTTATCCATCAGCTTCTTCGTCGGTATCTATTAAATATTTTGGATCTGTCCTTTGATTGTTTACTTGATCGCTAGTGTTTCAATTAAACGAAACCGCAATTATTTACGAATATATTCCAGGTAAGTTTTATTATGCGGAATTATTTGAATTGTTTATAATTAATTTTCATTATCTTTAGGTTGTCAATAATGTATTGCGTTACATGCACGTTATATATGCTCGCAATTTTATTATTAGCTTTATAAACAATCAAACATTTTTTCTTTGCCCTTTGTTTAATGTTAATTGCATGAAACTATAGAACTCTTTATCTTTTCCATCTATTTATAGAAAATAACTTCAAAACAATCTTATTGATTTAGTTAAAAAGAATTTTTAAGAGCACCGATGTTAACAAGTAAAGCAATCTCTTAAAACTATTTGGATTGTTACTTTATTATTCGAGTGTATAATAAATTAGGTATTGAGAACATTTATGTAGTGGGAAATTTTTAAACGTAAATAGTAAAAATGTAAAGCTTTACATACATGATCAACCTGTACAACTGCACATTCCAAATGCATGTTTGCAATTGCATCGACGTAAGATATCTGTAATGGCATGAATAAATCTTATGGAAAGACATAATTCTAATTGCCGCAAAGAAGGCGGTTACAGATATTTGTTAAGCGTGTAGGCATGTCTTTCATAAATCTTGTTAATACTATTAATACGTCTTTGGTTTCAAGATATCGATGAGTTGTGTGGGTATACAAAATCTAAAGTCGTGCATATATTCCATATTACTTATCCGTAAATTGTTGTTTTTTTTATTATTATTTATTATAGTAAATTTTCTTAGTATTTTTTCACTCCATCTCAAATAAATGATTATATTTTAGCGAATTTATATAGATTGTAAATCGAGTAAAATCTTGAAGTTGGCAAGTACAGTTCATAAAATTTGTAAATGATTTTGTTTCTTCTGTTAAACGTACGGTATGGTGTTCCATCCATGCATATTAAACTATAGAATATATGTTATCATTAGCTACATGTGCATGCGGACGGGATTAAAATTAGAAATCCATTAGCGAAGTGTTAGTTAAATTTGGCAACTATTGAGGGTGTTGTAAATGCGATTATAAATTAAATTGCGGAGCGTTCAATTAAAACGTAAATAAATAATCGCGTTTGTGCCAAAATGTCTTTATTAAATCACGTTTCGTTCTTTTTAACTGTCTTGCTTTTCGTATTTGAATTTTGTAAGCTCGTACCTTTATCGACAGCTTTAAAAGGCCAGGAACATTAGGATCTGTCGTTTGTTCATCCGGCGATTTATGGAACCCGCTAACAAGCAGCACGGGGACGTTCATGTGCACATTTAACTTTTCCATCTTTATTTGACGTACGGTTTCCTGTGTACGACAATCTTTCTGTGTGGGCAGGGCAGGTATGCAGATTTGCTGCGTTTTGTTTTGCGAATTACAACTGAAATTTATTTTGGATGGCGTTTAAAGTGAATTACACACGTGCGTTCGTTTCATTTACAAAGCAATAAATCCTTCAAGGAGCCCTTCCGAAGAAGAAGAGCAAGGCGTGCCGGGATTAGGATTTGCATGAGTATCAGGGTACGTGCACCGTGGTATTCGTTCAGGACCCCGGTATTTATAGCGACTCCCCACTTTTCTATAAGATATCCAGGCACGGCTTTAGGTACTCCGTTTCAAGACGGCAATAAAACGACGTTATTAAAGCATTATATATAACACTCAGTAATTAAACACAGTTGAAAACTATAAAGTAGAGAATTGCAATAAAATTGAACTAATGGTAAATTTGTAGAAACAATAGGCATTTTGAATAAACGAAAATAAACTAAACAAATACAAGTGAATATTACAATTGATTTAAAAATATGTACGAAGGAAGATTGAAGTTATTATAAAAAACTAGAAAGGACGGATCAGAAATGAAAATAAAACCAAGTCCAATCACCTCATTAATATAGAGCAAGTGGACCAGTCTCATGTATTTTGTTATGCCGTTCTTTGTTGTATGCAGCAATATTTTATTTACGCTTGTGATCCTTTTCTAAAACCAAAACTTTGAACTTTGGCTTTATGTTATATGTTATGTTTATATTTTATGTAAGATGTCAGATCGTGACTACAGTAGAGGCATATAAAGGCAATGCAAACAATACAGAATAAAATTAATATTGCATTTTTGAAAATTATTAAACAATTATAATAATTATAGGAACATGACAAATATTCAAGCGGTCTGAGAGCAAAATCTAATCATTATTGATCTAGAAAATTGTTGAACAAAGTCATGTGCTTCTTTGAATTGTTTTTCATTCGCTGGGCTTCATGGCCTGGCAGTGTGATTTCCTCAAATTACATTTGTCGATTTTTCACTAAATTCTGTGACATAAAGTCTGAGAGAAAGAAGTCGCCTAGATGGATAGACGATGATTCATCTTCGATTAGGTTTACATTTTCTCTTGGGGAAATACTTTGACGATTTTCGTCCTTCACTTGAACGGAATAAGTACCACTTTCGTCGCTCTATGCGTATTGCAATCACTTCCTTACTTCTCTATTCTTGCTCTTTCCAATCCAAATATTATTTGGCGTAATACCTTCACAAGTTATGAATTTGAGCTTCAATTCTTCCTTTAAAACATCTATACTTTCTCAAATCTTTTGCGCCTTAAAAAAATATTTTCGATAGCTGTCACGTCCAGATGCCATGCGGAAGAAGTTGATGTCGCTGCCATAGTGGTAGAGGATGAGAAATAATCCAAGCTTTGAACAGTTTCGTTTACAGGTTTGGTTATAACATTTTGTGTAAATGTTTTTAATAGCCTTAGTTAAAGTGGATGTTTTTGAATTCTTTGAAATAATTACGTCTGGTGTTTCAGTAAGGTGCGAGGTGACAGTTTCAGAATCAACATCTGGTTTTCTTGTACCATTTATAAAATCTCTGAAAATGTGGGCGACATTCAATTAAAACCGACATCTCTTCGCAAATATTAATCGAAAAACATTCGTCAAGCTCTGCACAGGATAGTATCACTGTCATTCTCCTCTCACGAAAATATTGCCTCGTTGTAATTAAAAACTTGAAGAGTGCTCCAGTTATCCCATTCCATACACAATTTATAATAACATAAATTATCGCAATAGACGAAAATTAAACAAGGATTTATCACATCACCTACGAGATGTTCAATACATAATCTCAAATCAGGAAACAATTGTTTTATCCTAAGTACGTACATCGAATGTGCATCGATGTAAATAATAATAATAATTTTATTGAGCCTACACACTGCAGATTCTAACATAGGTTATATTGTGGATACAATTACAACTGCTTACTCTTAGTATAGATCTAATATGTTATAATATATAATTTAATAATATTATTCATACAAATTTCTAACACAAAATGAATTTTGTGATCCAAATACTGAATTATCTTAACACGTAATATATTCTCATGGCACAATTTTTAAGAACATTCCTGTAGGTTCGTCTTGTAACGAGTTTGCTTCATGTTTTGTCACATGCATTTGATTAATTTAATATTCAATTTAAATTTTGCATTTTACATATGATGCATTACTTTGATTACAATTGAACCTGACAGAATTTTATACTTCAATGCGCACTTGTCAATTAAAAATAGACGTCGCATGCATTCTTTATTTGCTTACCTATCGTAAAATAAAGCAGACGCCCGCATGTGTAGCAACCCACCCTATTCTTATGCATAATGCAACACCTCATAATACAGTTAATATTAACCATGACGCTTTTGATGTATACAAGGAAGTACGAGCCTAAGATAAACTGCATTTTATGAATGTCCGCTCGCATTTAGATTTCCGTAGAGTTTTCAAAATTTAGTTCCAAATTCCCAGCGTCAGATATCTGATAGGATTATGTAGAATTTAATGTAGTACAGGGGTGGATTCAATTCGTATGACAAATTGGCAACATTCGATTTTGATATTAGTTTTTAGAATAAATGTTTATACTAAATTATAATTTCTAGAAATATAATATATGTTGTTCTAAATCAAATAAGAAATAGTGATAATAATAATAACTTTTACTATATAGCCTTCATTATCTTCAGATTATTTCAAGATTTTTGGATCTTTACTATTAAGATCAACAATCAACTTAAACTATAGACATGAGTTTTACTTCCTTTCAATGTAATAACAAATAAACTATCCCAGTTCAGATATTTGGGATATAGGTTATATTGTAGCACCGCTATTTTTATATAAATACAAATTTAATTTTTTTATTTACATTCCATAAAATGCATACGATTGTGCAGAGTTTAGTTTTATCAATCGGCTAAGGGTTGAACAGGGGGATTGGACTAAATGATAACAGTGAACTATGAAGGATACCGATGTACGCGGGCAGTCTTCACCAGAATGTATATTTATGTATATTTGTTAGGTGCAATTGGGTGCATTATAAAGATGTGAACACAGCGTTGAGTGTAACCTCATGTATTTGTGAGTTGTGTTAAACGCCGATGTTGCTTATATCTCATTTATTTACTATGTGGTAACTATTGTATTATTGTGTGTATTCTTGTGTGGCAGTCACCTTGGTGGTGTCTGTGGCAATCACTGTGGAACCCCCGATTGAACAGGACGCTATGAGTCATGTGCCTCTGATGATATTGTAAAATGGTATTTACATTTCATGTGGTGCTATGTTAAAATGTAGGTGCCTTGCGTACAGGATGATAAACGTTGAGTTGACAATTATTCTCCTGCAACTTTTGATACATCATATTAATTAAGTAATTGAAACAACGCCTACCTACCATTCAAATGTATTTTACTTTGCTAAAGTCTCCACAATTAATTTAATATTTCAAATTGGAATTCTACATAAACGTGCAATAATTGTTAAACGAATGTAAACCTATATATAAAAGAATCCAATGAATAAAATCAACTTTACATAAAATTATATTAACAACGAAGTGTAGGAATGAAAAATAATTTCCTGTTTCCAGATACGGAGCAGCATCAAGAATAAATATCGCGAAACGAGTTTCGACAGCCACATTGCATTTATAAATATTGTATTCACAAAGCTGTGCTTTCAATTAGATCATTATTATAACATAGCTTTTCAAAAATATTATTATCATTGTAAATTAAATAATAATTAATAGTTGCAAGAAGGTATACGTAGTTTTGTAAAGTATATAATAAATATATTTAGAAACAAAACAACAAGCAGCATTTGGTATGTTGTAAGTGCATAACTTATAGACTTTTTGAAGAAAATGTTATAATTAATTTGAATCGTCATTTCAAACGAAGAGGAAAAGTGCAAATCAAAGGCCTAGGAATATACTGGTACATATACTATGTATCCAAAACTTCCAATTGTTCTAGAAAAAATAATGTGCAAAATGTAACAAGCTAAGGGCGAAGTTGAAATGGACATAATGGCTTTATTACGGAGTTAACGGAAGAAGCTAAGAAGCTAAGAACCTAAAGCTTAATAATAAAATTATTTATATGACACACGCTATCAAAAACAAATAATTGACTAGTCGCATAATACAATTGACACTTTGATCACCGAAAACTGTTACGCAAGCAGCAAGACAGTCCGAAAATATTGATAAACAAAATTCGTATACTAATACTAAATTGAAGTTGACAAAATTCCATTGCTAACTTATCACATAAATCAATGATTATACCCATCAATAATTGAGTTTCACATCCCGAAAAGTCAGATTTGAATGTTAAACTTCGAGAAGTGCATGCGAAGTCCAGGGAAAATCTTCCGCAAGTGAACAGTGTAAGTGCATTAAGAAAATCAGCAAATTGTTGTCTTAAAACTAGAAATAAAGTGCTAATATTAGCTGACAGTAACGGAAGATGTGTTGTTAGAATCCTGAATAATTTTCAGAGTACAGAATTTCTGATTGAAGAAATTGTGGAAGATATTAAACAACTGACGCGAACGTTTACAGATTATCATGGCGGGTATCAACAATATATTAAAGGGTCGATCTACAAAGGAAAATATTTGGTCTATGTTGTCTCTAACAGGAACAAATGTCATCTTCGTGTCATATGGAACAAGAGGCACATTTTGAATAAATTAATATTTAATTTTAATTGTAAAATGTTTAACATATTATCTCAGTCTGAATGTTCCCATTGCATCCATTGCTGACTGTCGAGGATAAAACTAAAAATGCTATATTTAAATAATCGGAGAAAATTTAAACTCTTCTTCCACATTGTAACTTTGATCTCCAACATAAACACGAACACGAAGTCTGTTAACATTAATAGAAATAACTTAAATAACTTAATAAATCTGCGTGATAATATTTGAAATTAGAATAGAACTAGAGAATGGTCACCATTATGGATACTGAGAGTACTGAGAGATGCCTGATCTGTTGTTAATATAAATTAATGAACTGGGGACAATTTGTATGTATTAAATTGCTTACTAGAGGGGGAGTTGGCAAAGAGGGGAGGTAAAATATGTGTCCATGCATCTCCATATTGGCAATGTTGGGGATATCGAAGATGATGAGGAAAAGAGTGGAGAAAATATACGAAGAAATGTGGTGTAAGGCGAGGGAAGGCAATGAGATGTCAGAAAAAATATATTTGGCGACAAGGAGAGGAGTGAGGCAGGGTTGTCCACTGAGCCCACTGCAATTCGACATATACATTGCAAAATTGGACGAAATACTAACGAAATGGCAGGATGGAGGTATAAAATTGCGAAAAATATGGTCATTGGCATTCACAGACGACGTAGTCATTCTATCGGAGACAGATAAGTGGCTTCAAGAAATAGTAAAACTCTAGAAGGATTTCGGGGCAGAAGGGGGCAAATAAAACAAAACTTACGGTGTTTAGAAAAGGATGATGGTAGTACAGGTGAAATTGAAAACGGAAATAATAGAACAGGTGAAGGCATGGATACGTGTAGACATACCCTACAGCGAGTGAGAATAATAGCAGAGAGGTAACATGAAACAAGGGCAGAAAATGGAAAAGAGCGAAGGAAGGATCGGAGTGTTACCTGTACGGAAAGAGGAAAGGTAATGAAGATATGTATCAAGGTTATTCTGATTGTACGGAGCGGAAGTGTGGGGATGGAAAGAAAAGAAAGTAGAAAGAATAGACCAAGGACAGCTGAAAGGGGTATTCAACCTGTCAACGCCAGATTACATGAGACAGGAGACGGGAATCGAACGGATGGCCGTAGAGGCGGGGAAAAGAGCGGTGAGATACAATATAGCAGCGAGCCGGGGGCAGAACAGAACTTATCTAATATCTAAATGGGATGATGGTAGGATAAAAATGTTTGACCAGGCAGGTTTATGCGTGGGAGAAGTGGGAAGGAGGAGGAACAGGTGGAGAGGAAGATAGTGGAGAGATGGAAGCAGAAATGGAAGCATGGAAGGGAAAATGCCAGGTAGAACGTAGAATACAAAATAATTAAAGCAGACGGAAGGAAGCCAAGTTATTTAAACGTGCGAAGAAAACAAGAAAAAATTCTAGCAAAGTTAAGGTGTGGAAATGAGAGAAGGCATATACTGGATGGAAGAGAAGAATAAGATGTTTGATTTCTGTGGAAACGGTTGTGTGAATAGGAACATTAGTTTAGAGATTTTAAAGAACCAAGTTTAAGAGCAGAAGAAAATAAATGAAACGTATGCAGAAGAAGTTTGGGGGAGAACAGAGATAAGCTAGATAAATTAAAGAAAATAAAAGGGATGAAGAAGAATTGTAAGAAACAGAGGGAAACGGAATAGGATGAAGAAGGAAAATATAAGTATAAATGAAAAGAGAAGGGGAAAAGGAGGAAAAGATGAAAGAATAAAGAAATGGAGTCGAAAGGAGATGGTAGAGAAAAGTATTCGAAAGTGAATATGTCAATAAAGGTTTTTCTTTCTACCGGTGGTAAATGTAACCGACGAAAGAGTATTTAATGATTCGTCGTCATGTTCAGTATTGAAACCGGGGACTATGTTGTCATAGGTGACCATATGCAGGGATTTGTTCCGGGAATTAAAGATTGTGTCGATAGTGTATTTATATCTACTAGCTGGTCATATTTCTGAAGTACGGGCATCTGTATACTCGGAATTCACAACTGTATATCAAAATGAATACGAGCCACTGTTCTGACTGTACTATTCTTAGCCATAGAACAAATCGGTATGAAAATGATCCAAATTATAAAGGTACGATAGCATTGGACGCACTCTAACCCAATATAAAATCAATCGTGGGAATTACTTGATTCAAGGCAGCACTAAAGCAATTTTTATTGCAGAATTCATTTCAGTATTTCAAAGATTTCGTTAAATTGTAATTTTGCTATTTTCATGTTTTGTTTGTATATTTTCTGATAAGTGCGGGTTGTTAGATGGTAAGAACTATACTTTTTTGTGTATAATTTTGACGATAAATGGGAATCATTTGGTTCATTTGGTTCACATAGATGAATTCATCAAAAATTACGAATCAAAACGTCTCATAAATTTGATTATAACATCATATAAATGCTTTCCTGACTTTTGGTCACAGGTACCTTCGAAATCAAGTATGATAATTCAATGATTTCTGGCAGATCTAACGTTCCGAACCATGGTAAATCTGATATATTAAACCTCTAAATTTCAGCTGGGCGGTACAGGTATACAGGATAGGAATATTCCTGCTTCCAGTTACTCCACCCACAATGTACACATTTAGCAGAATTACAAACCGAATGTAACGTCACCTGGACGCAAAAATTCCGCTTATTTTTCCAACAAACAACAACATCGACCATTTGGCAACGAGCATCCGTGTCCCCACTGCCAGATGGGATGTGTGGAGTGCATAAAAATGAAATTTTAAATAATCTAGATGTGCTGACGTCAATAAAAACTTGCAGTGTCCCTCACTCAACTCATTCATATTTAGAAAAATGTTAATTCCGGCAGCGTGAATGCGTCCATATCGGCTAGTTACAACTGGTGCCTCACACGTATCCACACTGGGAAATTTTTATTTAGTGCGCCGTCCAATATATTTCTTGTGGGTTATTATTTGCCATATGGGCCAACGCAGTAACCAACTAAAAGCGTAAAGAACTAAATATCTCTCATTTTCACGGCGTACACTACAGAACGTGATACAAGATAAAAGTAAATTGGGGTCGAAAATGAACCGTTCGTTTAATATTATTACGTATATAGGGCCGCAAGATTACACCGCGCCAAAATTTGAGGCATGCATCGAACTAATACTAGACACATTAATAATAAAGTCTGTCGTTTTTTATTGCCACTAAACTTAAGGTGGCAGGTGACAGTAAAATGTTTCTTGCTGTGTGTGGTTAAAAGCGAAAATTTAAAATCGATTTATAGCGGAAAAAGTTATTTCAAAAGAAATTGAAAATCTGTTGAAGAATCTGATTCCCACCAAGTTTAAAAAGCGTTATGAAGTTGAAGTAAATATTTTTAAGTATATGTCCGGCAGAAAAAAAGTAAATGAGATCAAAGAAATTGTTTTGCTAGCGTATTTTAGTGAAAGGGGGTGTAATTAGTATTTCAAGAAAATCTAAATCATAATGTTTATTTGCAGTCCAAAAATTATCAGTCCAGTGTCTTAAATATAAAATATTCCATGATCAGAAAGACTTTGTTGATAAATATTATTATTGACATTAGTAAGTCAAGTGAAATTAAATGGAAAAATAACTGTTGGCTATGAGCCATGGTGTTGTCTAAAGGAAATTGGATACAGTTGTTTACAGAATGGTCTGAACGATGTGGATCTAATGTTTCAGGGATGATAGTAGTGACTTAATGTACTCATTATGTTTAAAAATATGTTAAAAATAGATGGCTCTTTGTTTGGAATCCATGGAGCATGCTGTAGAGAAAAACTTGCCAATATGCCAATATCTGGTGTGGACGATGCAGGTAATTGACACATGTTTGTTCCTAGTTTGTTTTCAGAACAATTGCAACATTGCTTCAATTTCCTGATGCAGAAAAAATGCACGGGACACACTTTTTGAAGAACATCCGCTGCTTTGCTAGGAATGGGGTTGATATTACATTCATCAAAAGGGATTGAGGATGCAAAATTGCGTCGGTTGCTAAAGGTTACCTTGAAGTCTCAAGATTGCCCGGTTGATTCTTGGAAACAAAGGAAGCATATCTTCTGATGGTCAAAATTCTATATAGGGATTGGGTAAACTGGTGTCTATCAACCAATATTCTCAAAAGTAACAGGCATAATGGGCTGAACAAACTGTGTCGGCGCAAGTGTGTCAGAATTCTGTTAGTAGTGTTGTTATCGGCAATTAATTTAACCAACCTATGTAATTATTTTGGATCAATTTTTATGTTTCAATTATCAGTACGCTATTTGCAAATATGGTATGGTAATACCATACATCTATATATTTGGGTATTATCTATTCAACGTTCGAAATAAATCTCAACTTTTAATTAAGATTCGTTTCCCCGACAATCTGTTAAAACAACTTTTACTTTTTATGCATCGATGAAAGTTTTGAGTTTTAATTTCACGTCATCATTATTAAAGCCATTCTTGCAGCATCGTTTTATAATGAACACGGTTGGGCGGTAGGACACGTAAAATCACGCCTTCCCTTGATTAATGGTGCAGCCAACGTACTTTATACATCGACCCGTACATATATATCAACTTCCAGACTGACCAAATCTCCGGTTTATAAGTTATCGCAACAGAATAATAAATCGTGTATTTGCCTATTTAGGTGTTCGATATTATTTCGCGTTGTAATTCGTTTATCAGCACGCACATACCTAAAAATTGTTATCATCGTTGTCATAAATGTGAATAAATAAGTATTTAAACGCGTGTAGTACGCAATTCATATTTCATTACGATTAAGAATTAGGAAAAGGAAATATCGAATCTTGGGAAATCGACATGTGGCCCTAAATACACTAACACCCTCTGCAATAAGAAATGGTGTAGGGGTTTCTTAAAGTGCAGTTGTAATAAAGTACAAGCCCTCAATTCAAACAACTTTTATTTGCCAGCACTTAATTTGATGTACAAGTTTTTCTTTATGGAAAGCAAACAATTCTTTATATATTTTTAATGAAAATTCCACTTTCATGACCACTATTCCCGTCATAATCCAATTATTTTTCTCATAAATGAATTATATCTCTTTGCCAAGAGCAATTATGAAACAAAATAATTGCGTTTTTCAGATATGTAAGAAAATGTCATTTCAATGGAGCTATCAATATTAATTATATTTAATAGATCTATCTATATATTTGAGATTAAATCAACGAATGCCTGTCATCAATCTATTACTAAACAATTTGTAAAATAATTAATAAAGGGGTAGTATCCCAAGCGAAGAAAACAATGTACGTAGCATCCTAAAATTTATCGATGGTAGCAAATTAGGCAACACACAACCAATGTTTTAATTATTTCATATTGTAATACGTACACCTTGCAAGAAAATAGTGCGAAATATTTACATTGCAATTTTCGAAATGCGAAGTTGCGCAACGTGCATCAGAACTATGAAGGTGATTCAATAAAAGATAATATTACATCGCGACCAAAATTGAATTTGTATTACGTTATCGTCCAATGTATTTCACTTCTTATTCCATGAAACAGTTCCTTGCATTAAAATGTCTTTTCATGTTACATAACAAAACAATTTTAGAGTAAATCAATTTTCCAATTTCTTAGGAACTTGCATACTCGTGGGTGGCCGCAATTGATGGCGAAAACTCCCCTCGGTTATACTTCGCTTCTCTTAACACCATTGTTCAAGACTAATGGAAATCCATTAATAATAAATCAGTAATACCACTACATTCACGAAGTTATTGCTTAGGGTGCACCAGGTATTACCGCTCTGTGTTCGTCGCCGTGTTCGGCCGTGAAATATTTAGTACTTAGGCGAATACCACAAAAGGAATCTACTATATTTTTTTAAAAATGCAGCTATTGAAACATGTCATAATAGAATAATATGGTCTTGGCAACAAATGGAATAATATTTTATATTTTTTTAATTATAAGTACTGTATTTGTTAAATATACGATGTTATTGTATGTTACATTTGTTGTACCATATTATTTATTAAAATTAGCTATAGGTTAACAGTAAAATCTAATTTATTCTATTCATTTTTAGTCTTAATATTTTTTATACAAGAGTGTACTGTGTGCATTTGCACTATTAAACCAGCACATGAAATGATGTAATTAATTAAATTCATTAGGTGGACATCGCAAACAATTTAGAAAAGTTCAAGGTTTTTCACGGAATTTTTAATGGACGGTAGTCGGTGGTGGGTGCGTCATATAGTTTTTCTACAACTCGTAGTAAAGATTTTCGATTTTCAATAAAAATGTTAAGATTTTTATACTACGTACCACATGTACATTAGCAGCATTCTTTTTTTCTACTCTATTCCAATCCTGATACCACTCTTATTTCCCCAGTTCTTTAAATTTCGATAAATCAAATACTGTAAACATGTTTCGCGACCAAAATAATTTGCAGATGACTACATATTTTGCCTGATCTTGCATCATCGCATTATGCCAGAGATACAGTCAACTTATTGGATGCCCATCATGCACTATATGTCCCTAAAAATGATAATCTTCCGAATGTCCCTCAGGCAAGGCCAATTGTAACTTTTTGGGGCCTAGTAGCAGGAAAATTGTATGAACATGGTTGGTAGGCCCTGAATGAATAAGAATTGCGAAAAAGAATTTATCCAAAAATTAGAGAAGTGGATTTAGAAAGCGTCCAAGCCATGATGCGACACGTCAGCCGAAAACTTCGTATCATAGAGGATAGAGGATCATTAGCAGGAATCTAACTTATAGGTGTTAAATGTCTAATGTCAATTAGTTATTTTTATTTTAGGTTTACTTAATAAAAGATTCTTTTGTTAAATTATATACTTTTTCCCAAAACTTATGAGACAGGTGTCGTTTTTCTACGGCTTATTAAATAGAATGGGATATTAATTTGTATCTGCTTTTATGGGCCTTGTAAGCACATTTTTGATAAACGTACTTCGATTTTTAAATCGTCTTCTATTTTTTGCAAAAATTTTATTTATTTTTCTTGTTCTTGATGAGCTTTATTAACAATTAAAATTAAGGCAACCATTTCGTTAACATGTGTTTGCCAGGATATTGCAATAAGAGAAAAAAAGTATATTTTATTATGGGATTTTTGTGATGAACTTTTACAATAATAACAATAATACAACACATATTTGCTAACTCAATGTTTTCCATAGAAATTTTTAAACTACTTACTCTACTTACTCTAAATATCAAATCTTATTTACTCTTATATCTCTGGGTTGTCAGTTTAAGTTTTACATGGAATTACAATTATGAAATCGTAGGTTCGTGTGGCAAATCTATTTAGTTGTTTGACGATATTGCTTATATCTATTTTTATGTATCATATAAAATAATAATAATAATAATATAATATTGATTTAAATCGCTTCCATAGTCGCTACTTCCACTCCGCAATTTGTGCACTACACTCTCACCAATTATTACACTTTTTAAAATTTTGACACTTAGTATAATTTGTTAACAGGTATTTTACTGAACCTTGACATCGTTTAGTTAGGAAACGGTAATTCGTACCGTTATCGACCTTCACAATTTAAATTGCTACATTATACATAAAAATGACAGGCATTTCCCTGATTTTTGTTTATATGCTGCGTTCTAATTTACCATAATAAACAGCAACTTTCCACCTTTTTGACGTTTTACGTATATGTGGTTTCCACATACTTATATTTTAGTAAATTTTCACATTTCTTAATTAGCATATTTCGTTACGCCATATTTTTTTCTACCTACTATTACTTATTTTAAAAGCCCACATTGTAATCGCAAAAAGAGTAAAAACCTTACATATCTACCTATATTATACCAGAATATAAATACATGATAATTCTATCTTCAATCTTCATCTTCTATCCAGCCAAACACATGATATCTTGCATATACTGCGGAAAATTTCATGTTCATTTCCAATTAAGGTAGTATTTTGAGTAAAATAATCCTTTTAGGTCCTAAAAATCGGAAATCACTCGACTCGGTATACCGTATTGTTGTTGCTTTGTCTCTTTTTATTTAGTGAATTTATAGTATGAATTTAATGTAATGTAATAAGTATCCGTCATCCCTGTACGAAACTTACCTGTACGTAATTGCTACCCAAAATCTCCCCTCCATTTTTCGTATGTATATCTTATATGGATTTGCAAATTTAACGTTGTATCTATTGAATTTATGGATGCGTGTCAATCGGGGCGATGATGTTATTCTTATTAAATGTACGTGAAGCATTTCATTCCTCTTCGTTTTCAATATTTTTAAAATCCATTGAAATTTAAATAACGTAACATTATATTTATATGTTATTATATAGTATCGACCGTAAATTTGAATTGATGAAAACGAAGGTTATCGGGGATGACGGTCAGTTTGTGGCGTTAATGAAACTCAATTAGACACTTTTCAATATTTCGCAATTTAATTATTGTTTCATCAGGAAACAACAAGTGTATGTAAAATTAGCAATTGACAAAAAAGCAGAAGGAAACAGTAAAATAATACTTACAATACTGCGAGTTACACTTAAATAGAACAAACATTATCCAAATTTGCGATGAAACGTCGAGATTAAAAATATATCATAAAATAAAAATTATTTTCAAAACAGGTTATGTCTGAACACGTTAAAAATCAAAACAATAATGGATGACTCCAAATCTGCCAACACACAAATTTAGTAACAGTTGGTAAAATGTTTTGTTTACTTTATGGCACTAACGATTTAAATTTGAAATTTGCATGCTAAGTGCTCCCATCCGTAACGTGTGGATTATTACGATTAAATTGTAGTAAATACGCATAAATATTACTTAATTTATTGATGTCAGTTCTAAAGTTAATTGAATTAGTATTTTTTTGGATATGATACATTTCAAGAAAATTTCTATGTTTGAGTTGGGAATGGCTATCAATAATTGTGGCATTGTCCAGATCAAAAGTGTGGTTCTTTGTTCTAAAATGTACAGAGAGGGCACAGGAATTTTTCCCTATTTTACTATCACTTTTGTGTTGGACAAGTCTTGAATGCAACCATTGTGATGTCCAATGTAACAGCCATCACAACCGTTGCAATCAATTTTTATAGACAACTCCCGACTTGTATTTCTCCGGTATTTTATCACAACTAAATAATTATTTTAGTATTATTATATTATTATTTTACTGTTTCCTTCTGCTTTTTTGTCAATTGCTAATTTTACATAACACTTGTAGTTTCCCGATGAAGCAATAATTAAATTGCGAAATATTGAAACGTATCTAATTGAGTTTCATTAACACCACAAACTGACCGTTAACCCCGATAACCTTCGTTTGCATCTATATATATATATATATATATATATAAAAATATAATATAATATAATATATAAATATCCAGTGTCAACATATAACCCAACAAATATATATATATATATATATATATATATATATATATATATATATATATATATATATATATATACATATACATATATATATATATATATATATATATAGTTGAAAATGCGTCTTGTCAAATATGACAGAAAAATGTAAAATTTACATGAAATATGGTCGAATCTTACACCTCAATGGTGTAGTGAAGATTAATTAAAACAGGTCCATGAAGACTAACTGGTGGATCGCTAGACAATATTGTTTCTGGGTTATTACCCTTCGTCAGTAGCGATTACCAAGAACCTTAGTTGTTGAAATACCTTTACATGTAGTGGCCATCAAAACTTCTTGGCGCGAGCCAATCACTCCTAACAAACCACCGACAACAGAACACTGACGAGACGATACCTTGTCTAACACCTCGCGGAGACTAAACAAGAGACGACTGTCAAATATCCAGTGTCAACATATAAAAGGATTGCTGCAATTTCATGTAAATTTTACATTTTTCTGTCATATTTGATAAGACGCATTTTCAATTTGAATTGTTTTTGAACTTAATTGCAGCAATCCTTTTATATGTTGACACTGGATATTTGACAGTCGTCTCTTGTTTAGTCTCCGCGAGGTGTTAGACAAGGTATCGTCTCGTCAGTGTTCTGTTGTCGGTGGTTTGTTAGGAGTGATTGGCTCGCGCCAAGAAAACTTGATGGCCACTACATGTAAAGGTATTTCAACAACTAAGCTTCTTGGTAATCGCTACTGACGAAGGGTAATAACCCAGAAACAATATTGTCTAGCGATCCACCAGTTAGTCTTCATGGACCTGTTTTAATTAATGTTCACTACACCATTGAGGTGTAAGATTCGACCATATTTCATGTACATATATATATATATATATATATATATATATATATATATATATATATATATATATATGAATATATATATATATATAAGTGATGACTACTTTCTTATGTTATTTCAATGCCAGCGTTATCCTTACAATTGTATGACTTTTCGTTCTCACTCCAGTTTTCTTTTGCTTCATATACTTTCCTGTTTGTCTCATTGAATTTCCCGAGCCACCCCAATAATCTGGTAACTTTATGGATTTGTAATCAGTTAGTTATTTAGACATACGTGAATTTAATTTTTATTGTACACAAAACGATTGGGTTGGCTTGGATTGGGTAGGACTGGGTGTTGTTGGGTTGGGTTTGGTTGCGTTGAGCTTATTTTAACAACACATGCTACTAATTTTAGAAACAGTACACAATATCTTGTGTCCTAAAGGCACAACGATTTACCGCAGAACTCGTACGAAGAGCGTTGAATAATAATCAGAAATATCATTTAGGGTGACATTACACTTAGTAGTCACACGCCTACTAAGTTTATATGTTAACGTACATAAAATAAGCAATAAAATTTTATGAGAAATCATATAAAAACAAAATTAATTCATATGAAAGTGCGTCATCAGCAGAAGAATTCTACAAATTCAGTTTCACGCTGAATAATCTCAAATGTAAAAACATAATTAAAATTTTTGTTTATAACAATTTCTAACAGAATCCGTTTCGTAACCAACGATAAAGAAAACAAAATAACCTAAATTACAACTATGGTACAATAGCTAAAATTTGTCAAGTTCAAAGAATAATAATCCGTCGAACATTTCTATCAATCGCCCAGCCCATAACCCAAGCCTACATATTATTCAAACGACCGTACTCACCTTTTCTAATTAGTATTTTATAAATATTGTAAGGCTGATATAACAAATGTCGGGATGTACGATTTTGAATTGCAGGCCCAAATTTACTGGAAACTTATAGTTACAACGTTTATTTGAACTAGTTGCCAATCAAGTTTCTAACTGTTATGGTATCTCCTAATGAGTAGGACCTTAATCGATTTGTATCAAGGAACAACTAGCTGATTTCCAAAAATACAAAACACCGCCAAATCCTCAGTGATAACATCAATAGATCAAATATATAGTCAAATTTCAGGATGTAACGAAAAACAATATATTTACAGCTCTCATGATTTGATGCTTGATTTTGTTTAAAATTAGAACAAGCCGAGCGGGGTAAGATCGTTGGTGACACTTTTTAGTTCCCGCGTTAACGCAATCTGAAACTGTCAACAGTTATTGTGATTTAGTTTTTTCTATGTTAACTTCCTATCAATAAATATTAGTAAATAAATAATTTTTGTAATAGATTGATCTTAGCTGTTTAGAAATTTCTTCATGATTTATTGCCTGAATTATCGAACTCAGTAGTATACGAGTATACTATATGGGGTATGACGTGGAGCAGAGGGCAATCGTAGAACGAATACAATACAAAAAGTGTAAATAAAGACAGTTCCATAGATAGCCACGCAAGTACACCATACCATTGCGCCATTAAACATAAAGAATCCCTTAATGTGATTATTCCAATTCATTATGTTGTCATCGCAAACAATTTACAACGGTTTGAGGTTAGTTCGCGAACTGCGGTGCCGAGTGAGGTACATGTTTTGCATTGAAGTTCACTTTCAAGTACCATCAACGTATTTGCCGATGGTGATGTCAGACGCTGATGGATCGTCTCGGCATCTGTTCTGGCACGCTTGATTGACAGACGAACGCGCGGCCGCTGTCTTGAGGCCATTAGTCAACCCGACCCCGAAACCTGTATTTGTTCCTGCTGATATGATTTATGGCCATCTCACCCTATTTTCATTTCAAAATACAATTACCTACTGTCTGCTAGATAATTGTTTTTTAGTTGGCCCATTGTGTGCCCAGGTATTGTAGCAGAATTCAAAAAATTATCACGTCGCGATTTAAAACGTTATCAATCACGGGATAATGCTTATTGTTCTAGGGCGTTCTCGCAAAAATATCGCATAGAAAAGTACGAGATTGTTTTTTTTTTATTACTGCTTGTCACTTTTTGATCTTTGCCTCGTAAATAATTTAAAATTATTTCGTTCTCTAATTGCGACAATATTAAATATAGCGCAAAGTGCAAAAACGACAAAGCGCTCGTGAATGATGCACGCTTTTTCACTATGCGTCGTTAACGTATAAACACACTAATTAGACATGGCGTTTGAAAATGTTAAAACGGACATAAAATAACCGACTTCCGAGCAGCTTATAAATGGCAACGTACTCCAGACAATGAAAGAAAAATACTCGGCCACGATAATATTTAGTAAAAATATTTACACAGTAAATGTATATTAATATGCGAGCAAATTTTTTATAAATATTCTAGCTTTTTAGGGAATCTAAATGGTATAAAATATATTATTTTAACGAAAGTAATTAAGGAGCAATTTATATTTGCTTAGCGCACAGGAAATAAAATAGACGGCGTAGCTATTTGTAAACTTACATTTCACTTAACCTTTCATATTTTCATCTGCATTTGACGCGGACCACATGGGGTAGAAAACAAAGCTGAGTTTTAAATTACAGTTTAAAATATAGGTCCTGTTACTGACAGCAAAACAATATTACTTCTGTCATATGAAGCTTTATGATGTTTGTGATAATGTTCTGTGCTGGCTACAAGTTTTGAATGTGATTTATCCTTTATGTAATTATTTGCTTTATTTTCCATGAACGAAAATACAAAATAGTTATTTCCGGAGTGAAGGAAAAATGCATAATTCTTCCGTTCAAATGCAATCTACAGTAAGATAATAACAATAATATGATATTAATTCAATTAATTGTCCACAGTGACAAAATTTTTTTAGGAAATGTTTCCCACAACTAGACTGTTATTTTGTTCATTAGGTATGTATTTTAATGCAAAAGCACGGAAGAAATGTCGTGATAACTTCATCAGTTGAAAGTATATATGGTTTCCCAACTTATTTTAAGAAATCAACATAATAACATTATGTTTTCCAACTTAACTGCGAAAACTAATCATTTGCTGAGGTTATTTTTAATTTTAATTTTATTACTTACACATTATATATGAATTGTCATAAAGCACTGTATATTATTATTTCCTACTTATGAAAATCATTCACTTGTTTCTAAACAACACACATTGCAACGTGAACTCATATATAGCTTGTGTAAAAACCAATTTTTTTTTTCTAGTTGTAAGACAACCTTCAAACATTTTCACGCCTTGACTCTGGAAAATAAAATGTACATTATATATATATATATGAAAATATTAATCCGCAGGTCCACTCCAAGTAACTCTAAGGTCCCTCCCTTTGTTTTGTGTCCTGTTGTAGTTAACTAATATAATTGTATTGTATATCCACGTTGACCTTTACATGAGTAGAACGAAATGTATATTTTCTGAGGATGTAATTCCCTGGTGATTAGCTATGCCCTGGTGCCATAATCTTGTTCCATTTCATGGTCCTGAGAGTTCGTTTGTCGCATATGTTTGATTATTGTGTAATTTTGAAGGAGTAGACGAATTTCGACTTAAATTAAAGAGAATCCATGTTGCTTGTCCTTTAATGGTTGGAATTTTGAGAGTCACTGTTCAATGACCTCGACGTTGGTATTATTGACGTCGATATTTCATGGCGCGACTATAACTTCATAATTTTCATTCATGTACTTCCCAAGAGACTCGTTGTCGTAGTAATCAATGTTGTCCTCGTACAATCTTTGCATTCAGTAGCGGACATTTCTGCCTCGGAGTTGAGCTTGTTGGTGCTTTTGTTTGCTTCTGCAACAGAGCTGCTGGTTTATCCTGGTTCTCGTATAAAATCTTTGCATTTTCAGGGGACACAGGTTTATTGTTTCCATTTTCCGGATATTTTCAATGTGGCAGATTAGTTAAAATGTGTACACATTAATTGTAATGAAATAGGTTGTGGAACGCGAATAAAATTACCTTTATTCGAATAAATATATATCAGGTCACGCTAACACGGTTTACCGTATGCAAGTGATCAAATCAAAGCCTCGTCGCCAAGCACGACTCCAAGATTTTTTAGAATTTTCCTTGCTCATTAATAGGAACGGTTTACGCAGACTAGATGCACAACGTACTCATAAAAAAAACGAAAGGCTGCTAATCACCGTTGTAAAAGAAGTGAAATTGAATTCTTAAACGCCGCCGTATCATTTATCTCTTTTCAATGCACTAGAGTAGGGTCAGAGGAGAACTTTGAGGCAGAAACGTGCTGCACTTATACTGTTAATGCATTTAATACAATACTATTTAAATAACAAGTATACAATAATGCACTTTCATTCAACCATGAAAATGTACGATCATTAAAGTAATCATTTAATTAGGTTAATGAGCTGTTAAAACTGAATAGTCGTAAATTTTGAATAGGATTATTTTGAAAATCCAAATTAATTTCTCTGACATTATAATTATGGCTACGGTACAACGAGATATTATTAACATGTTACATTCATTTTCAAATGACCACAGGAAAACAAACTGATTGTGTAATATTCTGCAAATTTATTTGCATGTATTTTGACGTCCAGGGACGTAATCACTGTATTTATACGTAAATAATACGTACAAATGTTTTCAAGAAAAAGAAGTGGCTTATTTTAAATATGCAAATTTTCATTACTGTTCAGTTTTTCATTTTTTATACCCCTGCAAATCATAAAAGCTCATTCAAAATTAACATGGTTAGGGACATGATTTCTTTCGGCAACTGAATGCTGGCATCATTGTATTAATTGCAATTAAATAATTCACAATTATTATTAAATTTATTTATTTTTCAAACTCGACTCCAAACTTCAAAAATCACTATTTTAGAAGTAGGTAGCCATTGGTACATATTCTTGATAGATGTTTTAAATATCACTGGCCTTCATTTTGGCCGAATTATCTTCAATCTGAACGATGTTGTTTATCTGCTATTATACACTATTTCTACTACGCTACTTGATTAATAAATACTTTTCTTCGATACTTTATCCACGGGTCATTCAACTATTTGTCAATGTATGCAGTCATTTGTATTCCTTTTCAGAACTTTGTGTTTCAATGGTTTCCTTGTCATTTTTTCTACCTATCTAAATCTTTAGATGGCAGTACTTTGTCAATGTATGAAAATCCTTCGTTTTTCTATGCATTAAAGAACTACATGCTTGTCATGGCATGTTAATGACTGATATAAATAAATACATTTCAGTATATTATGAATTTGGATTTAGGTAAACATCCATTGTGTAGAATTCATTGCCAATGAAAAAGTTGGAACATAGTTTTTTGAACACACGTAATTTTGTTTCACTTCTAATTGCTAATGGCAATTTGTTGTAGGATTTAGCACTTATGTAGTTCACAGAATGGTGGGATATGGTAATTCAGCAAAAGTCGGTTCGAACTAATTTACCGCCCCTGGTGGCACAGTGATGGATGTCCGCATTTCTGTTAACTTTCTCACATCTTCTTTTGCATTTTCAATACGCACGAAATAAATCTGGAACTTCCCCAGAAAATTAATCCGTACGAAATAAGCGATTGTGCCAGACCGAAGTATATTAGCTTAACCACACCGTTGTCACTGTTGGATGCAAATTTCTTATTAAGAAAGCAACCGCACTGAGTTTAGCCACTTGTACTTCCCAAGTTAATTTATTGTCTATTGTGAGTCCCAGAAACTTTACATAATTTAGTTGCTCCACTGACGTCTGGTTAACTTTTATTAAGGTCGAATTGTCTACATTTGCATTTATTGCGTGAAATTGTATCAATTGAGTTTTTTGTACATTTAATAGAATTGCATTGTTCACGCACCATCTTCGCAACTCGGTGATATCAGTTACGGCAGTAGTGATCATCCTGTATATGGGGGTTTTTGCTATTGTCATACTGGTGTCGTCCGCGTATATAACTTTAGAAGCATTCGGGCAAATAAGTGGTACATTGTCTATCATTATAATGAACAGAAGCGGTCCAAGAATTGTACCCTGCGGCACACCCCTATTCATTTGTCGAATTGCCGATAGAACGTCATTGACCCAAACCTGCTGGGTTCTACCCGACAGGTTGGCGATTCCTCTAATGCCTTTATTTGCGAATTTTTTATGCAAAAATGGGTGATGGACTGAGTCGAATGCTCTGGACATATCGAAGAGCAAAGCAACGATTATCTTTGTTCTTAATGGCACCACAAATTCTTTTGAGCATTTGATCTATGGCAGTGATTGTCGATCTTGATTTTCTGTATCCGTGTTGATTCGTTTCTGGAGTCCACAGAAACGATACAATCTAGTTTGCAAACACAATTCAAAAATTTTAGAGGTATGGTTTTGTAGCGCTATGTGTCTATAATTTGTGACGTCCTTCGGGCTGCCTTTGTTTTTGTATACTGGAATCGTTTTAGATGTCTTCAGTTTATCTGGATAAATTCCACTGTCAAACGAACTATTGATCATCACGCTCAGAGGTCCACTAATGATATCCTTTACTGTCAACAACACCTTGATAGAAATGTCGTCAATACCAGAAGAGTTTTTATTGCAGCATTTGCTGATTACTTCTTAAACCTCGGTTGGTATTACTGGTTTAAGAAATATGCTATTTAATGGCCCTACTGAGTCAACATGAAGCTTTTGTGGCAGAGGACACATTTCTACAATATCGGCAAAATAATTGTTGAAATCATTAGGAACGCTGGTATCGGAACTGCAATACCTTCACTAACAATTATTATTTCCTTTAAGCATCTATTGTTTCTTTCTTCATTTATGATGTTCCAACCTGTTTTATTAACGTTAGTCGACAGCCCGATTTGATTATCGTTGTAACTGCTTTTCGCATTCTTTACGAGTTTTATGTAGAATGTACGCAAAGAAATGTATCTTTCGAGTTCACACTACGATTCTATTTCGGGTTTATTCTGATTAGCTTTTTCTGCATTTTAAATACGTTACATACATGTCTGGAACTGCCCCAGAAGTAAGTCCATTTGCAATCATAGACTGTACGAGTTCGAGATACATTTCTTCCAACAAGGTCAACGAAACTGTAGCGTGCAGCATTTTTATTAGGTATACGATAGCACTAAGTTCATTAATTGCACCAAATGTAGTCCCCATATAAGTTTGGTGTCGAGGAACAGCCCCAGGAATTCCATTAACTCTAACTGCATAAATGATTTTTTTTCTGACTGTGATGATTGTGCTGTAGTCTATTCGTTTCGTTTATCGGATGGAATCGTATCATTTGCGTTTTCGCGATCTTCAGCAAAATTCCGCTGGTGTCATTTGCGCACATGCACATGTAGGGCACTTTTGCAGTAGGTCGCTTATTATTATTTGAAATAAGAGAAGTCCAAGAATGGTGCCTTGTGGCCCCTTTCTATCGATGTTCATAGCTATAGATAGTTCTTCGTTTGCCCACACTTGCTTTATTTTGCCCGACACATATTAGCTAATCCATTTATAGAATATGAGGATAGCCAATCCTCACATTCTCTTTAAATACAGTTTTTAAGGACAAACTGATGGTGTATAGAGTGGAATGCCCTAGTCATGTCAAAGAAGAGTCTCATATTTTTTTTTTTAGACCATCACAAATAATTTTAATAGATGCTGAAGCTATTGATGTGTGTTTCGACTATGTTGTGAGTTATCTAATTATTCAAAATTTTCAAGAAAGAGTAGATTCTTTTCTTAAAGCTCCTCTCGAATATTTTAAATATTTGACTTTGTTAGGATATCGGTCTATATTTGATGATGTCTTTCTGGCTGTTTTTTTTTTAATATCCGTATCATCTTACATGATTTTAAGGTGACGCGATTAATCTCACTTATGAAAGATTTGTTTGTGATATTGTGATGTATGTATGTATTACCTTCAGATGTATTCTTTGCTTCTTTGTCCACATTCCACAATTTTTGTTGCCACCTGCTTCAATGCTGTTTCAAATTGTGCCCATTCCTCATCCACTTGGTAGGCAGTATCGATATTAAAAAAGAATCTATTGTACCTAAGCTAGATAGCATTATTCGTTTGCATACTTCTCACAAAAGAATTATCCAATATAAATTATTTTCTAGTAGAACACTCAACCTAAACCAACTCGACTCAAACCAACCCGACAAATTATTTAAGGAAACGACTTGTAACCTCAGAAGTAAACCGCAGCCAATTGAGCAAAAAATCTGGTTAAATTGAATGAAATGATCCAGGAGTCAACAATAGTAAACCCAGCCAACCCAACCAAATTCAATTCAATCCAATCTAACCCGACCCAACCCAACCCAACCAAATAAACCCTACTCGATCCAATCGAATTTAGCCAAAATAACACATTAATTTCGAAACGAATCAACAAAGCTTAATATGAACCAAGAAGAGTGAACCCGACTCGACTGAAATCTAAATGGAATGAAGCCAAACACATGACGATGTGTAAACGGTGCCAATTGTTAATCAGATTTTAATTTGCCTGGCATTTGCTAGGTCGTCACCTCAAAACAACAGAGCGGAAAGAAGTAAACAAGGTGGAATTAAAATTACAAGTAATGTAAGGGTGCTTTGGCGCTGATGGCTCTGAACCAAAAAACAACGACAATTAAGTAAAAGTAAACATAATCGAATTAAAAAAAAATCGATTGATTTCATAAAATAGAACAACAGTTATAGAAAGTAAATACCAAATTCAATTTGAAAAACAATATTAGACGAAATTCAGCAAAGAAGGTTAAATTGAATGAAATAGTCCACAATTTAATAAAAGTCAACCCAATTCATTTGAACAAATAAAGAGTGTTCAAATTCAACGAAATTCCCCAAAGTTCAACAAAAGTAAATCCAAATCAATTATAACTTTTAAAAAAGTTCCAATTCAACCATATTTATTTTACAATTATTGTTTCTCCTGGTCATATGAGGACAAACGGGTAAGAATGCTACCTGACTATGAAGGAGTTAAAATACAATACAAATATTTAATCATTTTTCAATATAATCTTCTTGTACTTCTCTTTCTTCGTCGTTTAGAAATATTGGTCCCCTCAATTGCTTTTTCAACTTCCTGAACCGAAAAAGTCACAATGTCAGCGCTGCAGGGTCGATGAATGAATCGTTTGAACTAAGGCCGAAGTGACAATTCTGTATTCAAATATGCTAAGATATATTTGAAAATAGATTTTTGTATTTTTACAAATTTAAACAAATATAATTGAAATTGTTAAATGGTATATAATAGCATTTTTGACATTATGACGTTCGGAATTTTAGACCACTTATGGTATTTTGAATCTCTATGAAGATTTTTCCCGGAATTCCTTGTACCAGAAGAGTTTACTTATTTCCAGCATTTGCTTATCGCAGATCTAACCTCGGTTACTGTTACCTGACTGTTACAGACTGTTTAAGAGTTGGTTTATTCTCGTGTCTTGTATCGCAATTGTTGGCCAAATCTGCAAAATAGTTATTAAATTGAGAATTTACTACTTCAATTTCATGGATTCTATTGTTATTATTGTATGTTATTGTATTGCATTGTATCATTAATAATGCTCGAGCTTTGTTGGTATTTATGGAATTCGTTTAATTTTTTTCTGGCATTTCTCATAGCAATGATGCAATCCCACATTTGTTGCTTTATTTACGTTTTTCTCTTGGTAACATAATCGGAAACTCTTGATTGAAATTTGCAAGTTTGCCTCGAACTTATCGTATAAAAATATTTACGTCATCTCTTTCAATGTTCTAGTAGAACCACATCGTTGTACAAAGTTATTTCCATTGGCAGATGGACATCCGAGATATGGTTGTTGTTTATAACTCATGTACTGCACAGCGTTATTGTGATGAAAAATCCATCTATCATCTATTTTATCGAGCATGTTAAATTTCTGCATGTTTTTCAGATCCCTTTGTGCAGTTCCATCATTAAGAAAGTCGACCTTCCCCGACAAGTCCCCGCATATTATTATTTCAGATTCTTCATTAACTTGGATTGCTAGTTCGACCAGTTTGTCGGGTAACAAAAATCGCTGTTGGGTGAGCTATAGATATTATTCATGAGTAGCTTCTTATTGTTAATTAATTGTTGCTATTGCAATCTCAAATTCTTTATCTGTACTTGTACTTTATGTAGTATTTGTGCTTCTAACTTTTCCCTTGCGTAAATATATAATCCACCTTTTATGTAGTCTCTTCTTGCGTCATTAATGTGAAGGCATTGATCACTGTATTATTGATTTGGTAATTCTGCATCCAATGCTTCGTAATAATAATACACCTACGCTAAATCCAATGAAAATTATCTGTAATTCGTTTTGTTTATTCTACAGATCCTGTACATTAATAAGCATTATGTTTAGTGTTTCTTCTTTTTTTGATGTTGTACAACTCAAGAATTGGATTGAAGAATTTCAATGTTTTACCTCTGCCTATTTTTTAGTCTGGATAGACAATGGCACTCAGTGTCTCACACTGGATGTTCAGTGTTTATCTTTAAATTAAATTTACTATTCGCTTCATCGCAGTAGAATTTGTATCTTTCACTTTCACAGATTTCAATTTTATGTTTTCCTGCGCATAATGGACATGATAATTCTGATTTACAAGTACTGACTTTAGGCCGTACCTTTTTCATTCACAACATCTCAAATGTTTAAATCTTCGAGCATTTTTCGTTTTATGTATTATTTTTGTGTTCTCGACTTATGCTTCTAAGTTATTTTGACTTATTTTTACTCGCGGTTTCATTCCTTTAGGTTTTTAAACCGTAAACGTATTTGTTTTTGTAAATGTTGTAAGCGCTTCTGTTTTCGTACTTTAGAGTTACTCCGCTTTGTATAGTCTCTTTGCTCATTTTTATCCCGACTTTTATTTTGACTGGGTCTATTTTTTCTGTAATGTATTTTGTTATTTTAGAGGTAACATTGTAAAATATTATACATTTTTTAATAAATTATTATGTTGTTATATATATTTCATCGCGTGTACTATTGGTATCAACAATGTGAGTTTTTATTTATTGATTTGTACTTGGAACATATTTCCGTGTAATATATTTGCCTTTGGTAACTCCTCCACAGTCATTAGCCTACCTACCAGACTAGTTCGTATGCAAGAGTAACAATCCGATCTCGCATTGTACGTATGTTCGCATTGACGTGCCATTAGGCATTAAATATTATATTGTTATATTACAGTAGATGATAATATCTTCACAGAATAGGCGGTTACGCTGTACAATGGCATGTAATAATTGTTCACTGCTGCAGTCATATTGTTCTTCTGTCGTCAATCATGGCGCTCCTACAGTTTTCTAATTAACCGATAGTAACTTTAATATCACCATAACGCACTATATATTTTAGAACGATGATTGTACAATACAGGATATTTATTTTAAGCATTAAAATATAGTTAATGTCATAATTGAAATGCACGTAGCTC
Source organism: Geotrupes spiniger (assembly GCA_959613385.1). Taxonomy (NCBI): domain Eukaryota; kingdom Metazoa; phylum Arthropoda; class Insecta; order Coleoptera; family Geotrupidae; genus Geotrupes; species Geotrupes spiniger. The sequence goes on along the minus strand of OY390736.1, from coordinate 18,308,983 downwards.
AGCTCAACTTATATCTCAAATGTGCTTATATATTTACGTCAAATTTGCCAATAAATTTCAGAACAATAAAATAGATTATCAAGTGATTTGGAAAATGGGTTGCTTCTTGAATACATATTGTAGTGTAGATAGGCCAAGTACAAATACGGTAACTACGAAGTTCGTATGTGCACATAATACAGGTATACGCGCGACGAGTTAAATTTCTGTGGATGGGAATTTTACCTAAATATTAACAAAATGATAAAGTAACAAAATGTGTTTTTTATTTATCCATCTCTTTATACAATCTGTCCCTTCCGGAACAATAAGTATTTGATGTGATATCTTAAATTTATTATGTTATATTCAAGTGGATTTTTTATAACAGCGATAGTTAATTTATGCCAAGCGAAGATATAAGCTTTAGTCTATTTACAGGCACGCTTTCAATCGTTCATTGTATTTCACGTTGGCCTTCCTATTTTGCGGATTAGTTTGTTCTGATATTGTTGTGACATTTCGATATTTCGCAACTGTACAAATTGGTTCTAAGACGGCTTCGTAAATAAATAATTTGTTGAATTGTAATGTCTTGGAAGGCAACCGTGTGCAACGGTTGTAGTTGTAGTTAACGCCAAAAATGAAAACTGCATGAATGCATCAGGAGTGGTCAGTAATAATTACATCACGTAAACAGAAATACAGAGGTTATTATATTTACACCTTCAGAAAGCCGCATAAAAGTAATTATTGTCATATTTAGGCTCATGCCGATATGAAGAAGAACCCTGATTTTCCCAGGTCATTTTTGATAAAGTATCCCTGTAAGAGCTCCACAACAGAACGTGCACAAGAAAGTAATTAATTCGTCGCTACTGGAGGTTGTACAAAATTATTTATTACCAGATTTACATTAGCTATGATGAAAGGAAACAACCCTTTCTTCACAACTTTTGCACAAAAGCTACCCGATAAGTATCATATGACTATCCTTAGAAAATTATTTTATTTAAACTGAATATTCTGTTACCGTTAGATGTCGGATTAAAAGTTGCATATGATTTATTTTCATTTTCCTTATGTTCCTGTCTGATGCTAAGTTCCTTGTCTCACAGTCTGTATTTCTCGTTTCTTTTTGCTGCTTGTCATACTAATTGAGATGAGAAATATCTTCCTATTCTATCATTTCCCTGCACCCTAGCTTTGTATGCAGGATATCTATCCTTAGAAAATTATTTTATTTAAACTGAATATTCTGTTACCGTTAGATGTCGGATTAAAAGTTGCATATGATTTATTTTCATTTTCCTTATGTTCCTGTCTGATGCTAAGTTCCTTGTCTCACAGTCTGTATTTCTCGTTTCTTTTTGCTGGTTGTCATACTAATTGAGATGAGAAATATCTTCCTATTCTATCATTTCCCTGCACCCTAGCTTTGTATGCAGGATATTCTACTTTCCATTCGGTGGAGGTGCCCCGACCACCCAAATTGTCTTTTTCCAATTACTCTTTTAACCAGTTTCTCTTTTGTATTATCGTATCCTTCATAATTTTATCTCTTCTTCTGATTTCTTACATCTTTCTCAGGAATCTCATTTCTATTGCTGTTATTCTACTTTTATGTCTGTCAGTAACCGTATAAGATTCACTGCCATTAAGTAACAAAAGTCTTACTAGTTTTTTGTATATCTTTTGATATTTCAAGAACGTATCTTTCAGTATATTTCATTTTTCCTGTATCTTCCAATTCCCTCTGATACTTCTTTATCTACTTTTCCATCTTCTTCTATGATTGTGCCTAGGTGGTTCTACTTGTCCTCCATCTATAGATATTTTGTGTTTCTTTCCATTAATCGCCAATATCATGGTTTTTGATTTCGTCCATATTAATTTCCATATTTATGGAAGTACGTATTTGTTAGTACGTCTTTAAGTTCAGTTGTTATATTTCTTCTGCTTCTGCTTCCAAAATCATGTCATATGCGAATAGTAATTCTTGTAGTGTTACTTGTTGCATTTTGAAATTACCCACTATCATTTTCTTGCATATTTTTTGCATCTTTTATCACATCATCTTATAGAGTTGTGAACAATAGATGGCTAACAGGGTTACATATGCTTTCATTGCTATTTCCCAAACATCCAAAATGTTGTCCTGCTAGTCCGGTGGTATTAAGTCATTGCTCTTCAAGGGCTGAAAACCTGAACTATTTAATCGTTGGAGTTTATGACTTGTATGTGTGGGTTAAAATTACTGTGGACTGAGTTCTTTGGCTTTATCAGTGAAATTTAATGACAATTATAAAAAATCAGATTTATCTACAGTTGGTTTTCAATAACTCACAAAGACATCATAAACTGGAAAAAATATCATCAGTAGCTGCTTATAGCCTATACGGGCTCCTTAACATGTGCTGCTTCAGGTGAACTCTAGGGAATACTAAAATTGGTGGGACACTGTTTCCCACTCCATTTACGACAGCAATGTTGTTTGTGAATATTACCGACATATAGACGTGAGTACCTACACATTGTTACTGCTACATAATTGCAGGGGTTTTTCGACCAACGAAGTTGGTACTATCTTATGATGATGATGGTTTGATGAGTCCATAGAGGGCGAAACAGCTGAAAATGGTTGCAAGCCGTGATTATACCAACTTTTTTGATACAAACTCCTTACTGTTTGTATGACTTAATGCAACTTCAGCAAATGTATGTGTTGCGGCCTGATGAGCACACACAGTGCGAAACAACAGACATTATTTTGAATGTTGACTAAGTAACTTTGACTGATAAGATTCAGTTTGCCTACAACTGGCGTCTGGGAATAATTACGTAGTGTTAGTTTTTTAATCAATGGACACTTTTCGAATCAGAATTAAAAGCGACTGGCGAAGCCCAAGGTTTCTAATCGAATTTTTAACCGCTGGTAAGTATTGTATTGTATTATATGTATAGTATTGTCAATATTGATATTGTGATAATTTTTTCTAACAATTTTTCAATTTTAATATTTTTAACTTTTTTGACAGCTGATAAATTGAAAATATTGTCAATATTTATATTTTTTACAACTTTTGGAATTTTAATTTGATATTAATTAATATTTCTCATCTTCTTTCCAGGACTTGAAACAAATAGTCGTCATTTTGATCAATTATTTATTTTGGGTTGGGTTGGGTTGAACTGATTGATGCTTTTGTTGGGTTTCGGTTTCTAATAACCAACCGAGACCCAACCCAACTCAATTGAATTTGTCATCTTCTTTCCACGACTTGAAATAAATAGCCGTCGGTTTGATGAATTATTTGTTTGATTGGGTGGGGTTGGGTTGATTGATAAAGTGCTTTGGATTCGGTTCGGTTTCAATTTCTAATAAGTAACCCAAACCAAATCCAATTGAATTTGTCGTCTTCTTTCCACAACTTGAAATAAATAGTCGTCTGTTGCGTTGGGTTTCAGTTTCTAATATGCAACCGAAACCCAACCCAACCAATTTGAATTTGCCGTTTTCTTTCCAGGACTTAAAATCAATAGTCGTCTGTTTGATGAATTGTTTATTTTTGGTTTGGTTTGGTTGATTGGTAAAGTGATTTAGATTGGGTTGGGTTTCGGTTTCTAATAAACAACCGAAACTAAACCCAACCAAATTGAATTTGCGGTCTTCGCCCTGTTTTAATCATCTTCTTATTTCGAATTCTCTTGATTCTCCATTGTGTGTTTTCACTTTATTTGTGTTGTCTTTGTACAGCCCTTCTAATATCCCTGTTAGTGCTTGCCAACGGATACTGGTTAGTGTAATTCCCTGGTAGCTTGCGCATTCCTTTATATCTCCTTATTTATATATCGGCAATATTATTCCCCTATTCCAATCTTTTGGTATTTTCCTTTTAGTCAAAATGAGATTCAGTAATGTAAATGTAATGTATTCTGTAAATTCTGTTTTGATTTGGTCTTCCCCAGATACCTTTCTTGTTTTCAGTTTCCTTAACCTGTTCTCTTGTTGTTTGTTGGATATTAGTTTCTCTGCTGTAATTCAAATATCATGTGTTCCTTCATATTTTCCGTGTTCTTCAGTGTTCCCTTCTGTCAGCTCTTTAAAATCTTCTCTTCATCTTCACATTATTTTTTTTCATCTGTTAAAATCCATTTTTGTCATTTATGTTTTTAACGTTGGGTTATTTTGAAATATACTCAGTGACATATAAACTGCACCACCTAGAAGGGGTGGGAATTTTTGGACCAAATTTGGCAGGAATATAGGACTAGTCCAGGGAAATAGTTGATTAAAATTTGAAACCCAATCATCAAGTAGTCATGGGATTTTTGACGTTTGTGTCATTTTTTAGAGGTGGTGTGGACAAGCAATTATCGAGTCATTTTTTGAATTTGTTCCACTTTTTCGGATCCCGTTCTTTAGTTTAAAGTGTTTAATGATGCCTAGAGGAAGGAGACCTCAAGTTTACCAGCAGTTGAGTAACTTTGACCGAGGGCGGATTGTTGTTTTACGAGAAGCAGGTTTTTCGTTTAGAGAAATCGGCAACCGTTCGGGACGGCACCATTCAACAATAATGCGTGTTTATCAAGCGTGGTCTGAACATGGGGTTGAACGTTGGAGAAGAGGCACTGGGGCTCAAATACGAACCAATGAACGTCAAGATCGCCGCTTAAGACTAATGGCGTTGAGAGACCGATTCTCTCCAACTAGATCAATAGCTGATCAATGGTTAGGTGAACAAGGTCGTCCGATAGGCTTGCGAAGAGTTTATCGTCGAATAAGAACCTTTGGCTTGCTGTCTTACCGCCCACATCTTGTGCTACCCATCACTGCTCAACATCGCCAGGAACGTTTGGCCTGGTGCACGGAAAGACTTCAATGGGACTTGGAGTGGCATCGAGTTGTCTTTAGTGATGAATCGCGATTTTGTTTAGGAATGCATGATGGTCGGATGACTGTTAGACGAAGACGTGGAGAAAGGCGCAATCCTGATTTTTCGATTGCGAGGCATGTTCACCGAACTGTGGGGTTGATGGTGTGGGGTGCTATTGCTTACGGCAGTAGGTCACTCTTGCTCTTCATTCGGGACAGTATGATCGCCCGACACTACATTGACGAAGTGGTAGAACCACATGTTCTTCCATATCTTCGAGGGCTGGAAGACCCACTTTTCCAGCAAGATAAAGCACGACCTCACGTAGCAAGGGTTTCTCTTGACTTCTTTGAAAAGGCCAATGTTGATCTTTTGCCTTGGCAAAATCTCCCGATTTGTCGCCCATTGAGCACGTGTGGGACATGATGGGGAAAGATTGAATCTACCGAACCCACCGTTGATAATAGAAGCTCTACGGCATGAAGTACAGGCTGGTTGGGATGCCATACCCCAAGAAGACATTGATCAGCTGCTGGAATTAATGCCAAGGCGGGTCAATGAGTGTATCAGAAATAGGGGCGGACCAACACATTATTAAAGAAAAATCAAAAAGATGAAGTGTTTTCTTTATCAAATTTTAATCAATTGTTACCTCAGACTAGTCCAATGTTTCTGCCAGATTTGGTCCAAAAATTCCCACCCCTTCTAGGTGGTGCAGTTTATATGTCACTGAGTATATTTGAACCTTGTTGTACATACATACATATATATGAAAATATATTTTTAGTAGATTTAAAAAATGTAATATACAATTATTGTCAATATTTTTGTTGTTACATTTATGCTGATATTAAAGATTCATCAATTTATTGAACTTTAGGCCAGCGTTGACTGTAGTGCAGTTGAAGTAAAAAACTCATTGATACGACTCTTAAAGCCGCAAATATATAACTGTGAAATATGTAACCTTTGTTAATAATTGTTCACAATCAAATTTAATAATTAGCCTCAGTTTTGAATATTTGAAAGTTTTCATCGATAAAATCAAACGATATCGTCAAAGAGTTTAAACTATTGCATTTTCAGTGTGAATTGTTCATTGCATAGCTTTGCATAATTGACCGTTCCAATATTTTTAAATTTTCTTGGCAAGTTATTTTTATTTTCAGTCTTATTAAAATATATACGATTCCATATATCCCTTGACGAGAGTTCAAATACAAACGTAACAAAAATGCGTAAAAATAATATATGATTAATGCAACGCATAATATGCTCAAATGGAAATGAAACGAAATAGCATAAAATTTAAAATAACTGGATTCAATAATAAAAATGATATCCGGTATAAAATTAATTTCGAGCGAGCGAGCGAAAACGGCGTTAACAGAATGAACACGTTTATCAAACAGAATTTCGCAACTGGTGACGCAAATGCAAACAAAAACTTGATGACCGGACCGTATTTGATTCGATAAATTAGCAGTTTCGCACTAATTATAGGACCGAAACACACGCCGAAGCGACAGCTGTAAATAATTCGCTTTTAATAGCCCGAAGTCCGATTACAGACGCGATTGAATATTGGTAATTGTTTAATGCTGTTGTTAGTGCCGATTTAAAAGCAGGTTTATCGATCATTCCGTCTCGCCTCGTTAGTGAACCGCGCCCGATGCTGTAACTTATAGTTATAAAATACATCCATTAGTGTGAATTAACAGGTCCGGTGCTAGTATATGTGCTGCTAAACATAGTAACCTAGTAAAATAAAGCATTATACATTTGATTTTTATATTTAATCTTAAGTTGATTTACTATTGCAGGTAATGCAATAATAATATATAAGGATTATACTTACAATAACAATAGGTACTACATACATAAATTATTCAATAAAATCTTCCTGAAATATGCCAAATACGTGTTATAATGTTGCATAACAAGTAACTTGACACAAAGGATATTAAATGCATGTTAAACACATGCATGCTAAACACAAATTCATATTAACTCATAGACGAAACCTGCATAACGAATAGATAACGTATGTAACAAAAGTGTTGGCAAAAAATATAATACTTCTCGAGATATTTACATTGCATTATTTTTGTCGTATTACCATTACAAGCAAAACAATCACAAATGTCATTACTTGTGACGTCCGTATTGGTTTGGTTGGTGGTTTCTTCGAAATGTCTTATAAAATAGATATACATAAAAGTATTTACCCTTAGTTGATCAACTTTCCAAACGGGAAATTGTGCGCGTTTGTCAAGATCCAAATATTTCAATTAGAACTATTTATCGTACGATTAAGGATTGTGAGCAAGGAATTCCTTGCATAAACTTAGCAAAAAGTTTTGCCCCCAGGAGCGGTCAACAGAATGCTAGAAAGTGCAAGAAACACACTGAAACATCAGCAAGAAAGTTAGATCGTCGATTTCAAGTTTCCCATATGACCATCAGTAGAGAAATTGCTAGAAATGGTTTAAAATTCCGTAAACGACAAAAATGCCCCAAATACAGGAATGCCCAGTTGTAAAGGATTCCGCGATGTTGTCGAATGTTAAGGACAGGTCACTTTGCAAATGGCAAAGTGTTTATTATGGACAACTAAAATTATTTTATTTAGCCCCAATTACTCCTAAAATTATTAAATTTTATTACGGCACATCATGACGGAAACGATATCATGTTCTGGTCGTATCTGGCATCTTGTCATTATGCCCGAATAACAGGTTGGCTACCAATTAGATACTTTTTGTACCAAAACAAGAAAGTCCCCCAAAGCACGACCCATTGAAGAATTTTGAAGTCTGCTAAGTAGAAAGGTCTATGACAATGGTTGGGAAGCCCAAAACGAGGAGCAGTTGCGAAGGCGTGTGCTTTAGGTTAGTGACAAAATGTGATAATGTTTTGTTATTTTCAATAAAATTAATTTTCGATTTTGCATTAGCCCTATAAATTTTTGCCAAATCTTTTGTTACATACTGCTATGAATTAACCTTAAATTTTTCGTTATCAGGAAATAACTAATAACTATATAAAATTTTTGTCAAAGCTATCTTTTTGTTCAGGTTTGGTCAGATTAAATAATACAACGATATTTTAAATTAAAATAATATATTTTCAAAATTAATTTCTCTAAACTCTCCAATATAATATACAATATTATATAAATTCCACTACACGCGTTAAAATGTTTACCGCCAACAAGTTCTCGGTGCCTGTTAAGAAAAATTTGTATACAAAAATTATTTGCACATGCCAGGTATGGGCAAGAAATGCTGCGCGACTCCGATGCCTTGACCGGTCCGTCCTTATCATAATCTAGTCCCGCGTCAATATTTGTCTTATTGCTCATGCATGTTCTGATTTAAACAATTTGATGTGAAAACAATTTGTAATTAATTTTCTTTATTTGCTTAACAAATCTCAAATAATATTTGTTGATACAATTTGTTATTATTTTGTTTGTTTGCCCAACAAGTTGCAATTAAAATTTGTTGATACACTTTGTTACTATTTTTCCTTATTTGCTAAACAAATCGCAAATAAAATTTGTTGATACACTTTGTTGTTATTTTTCGTTATTTGCTAAACAAATCGCAAATAAAATTTGTTGATACACTTTGTTGTTATTTTTCTTTATTTTCTAAACAAATCGCAAATAATATTTATTGATACAGTTTGTTATTATTTTGTTTCTTTGCTCAACATGTTGTAAATAAAATTTATTGATACATTTTGTTATTATCTTTAGTTATTTGCTAAACAAATCGCAAACAATATTTCTTGATACAATTTGTTATTATTTTGTTTATTTGCTCAACAAGTGGCAAATCAAATTTGTTGATACACTTTGTTATTAATTTTATTTATTTGCTAAACAAATTGCAAATAGATTTGTTGAAACACTTTATTATTATTTTTCATTTATTTGCTTAACAAGTGCAAATAAAATTTATTGACACAATTTGTTATATCCTTTTATATTTGCTAAACAAGTGCAAATAAAATTTATTGACACAATGTATTATACCCTTTTATATTTGCTTAACAAGTGCAGTTCATTAACGCATTATGAATTAACATAATTCATATAATTTATATTTTGCTAAACATGTTACAAATTATTCCATTTACCGCTTATCTAGCCATTGGCTACCCTTAATTCAGGCACCATCAATAAAATATTAGAAAATTTTAAATATTCTTACCAAATCTTCTGTACTCTTCTGTCCCGGGGGCACTCGTTGTTCTCTCTTATTCTGCCTTGGGCAGGTCACTGGGTTGAATTCCCTCTTCTGCCTTGGGCTGGTCGCTGGGTTCAACTCCCTTGTAATTGGCGGTGGCCGGGATTTATAGCTCCGTCCCTACCTTCTTCTCTCCACACTTGTCTACATCCCTGCTCTTCGCTGTAACAGGTGATCTCCCTACCACCTCTATACCTTCTTATCACCTATTTAAAAATAAAATTAATTTTCCTAATTAAACTAATGAATTCTTCTTTTATTATTTATAAAAAACACAGCAATACGTTACCTCGTAGATTTGTATATAATAAACCCATCAAAAATACACTAGGATTGAAAGCATTGAAAGTATAAAAAGTTACACATAAAACATTTTCCTTTAAATTGAAGTTTGATAACTTTTTAGCCCTGCAGAATTTCAAAGAACTTTCCTTCTACTACTTGAAATGTTCTTCAAGGAAGAAAAATTGTGGGAAGTATGTTGATGCAATTCAAAGCAACCAGTTTATTATAGTGGAAGCAGTGAAATCCTGCAACATACGTTATCTTTTATGATCAACTCATCTTAACAAGTAATCTTTCTTAATCTATGTGTCTTTGTTTTAATAAATGTTTCCAAATAGGGTAATGTTTTATGGTATGCATTTCAAAATATTGCGCGTAGAGAAATACACATGCCCAACAAATC